>OX422209.1:422586402-423841402 GCA_949130495.1 Sambucus nigra
AGTCATTGTAAAAGGATGCATTTACCGGATTGATCCAGTCCTCATAAAAAAGGATCGATTCGTCCCCCCAAAGTCACTGAATAAAGGCATACTTACCGGATCGATCCGGGTGAAATAAAAAAGGGATCGATCCGGTGATCCGGCGGATCGATCCGAAATGTCCTGACCGGATCGATCCAAGATTTGGGATTATCTTCTCCAAGCTAGAGTTTTGTATGAATCCAACTCTTGTAATTCTCGTAGAGTATATATTTCAAAGTCCTCCCAGACTTAAGGGAGCTTATAATTCGTTTTAGAGAAGCCTTCTACTTAGTTTTGAAGAAAGAACAACAGAGACACTAGTTTTTATTTAGATTTGATTCAAGTTCTGCAATTCAAGTAAATTCATTCCAATTCTTACTTTCATAATTGTTGTAGCTAATTAATTAGTTAATAATTTCATTCTTCATAATTCTAAGTTGCTAGTTAAGATGTCTTCTTTCATTAAATTCATGTTTTTGTTTTGTTTTACTATGTCCGGCTAAATTTCTACGGGTTGGGGTGCATGAACCCCACCCGATGTAATTCACAAGAATGGAAAATAGAATTTTGAATTAAAAAATTAGATGAATCGTGCGGCGTGACTGTTGAAACCGTCATAGGACTTTTGATCCCGTCTGCCCTAGGTAACCGAGATGCTTAAGAATGCGATGTGTGCATTGGTTAATGCGACACCGCTTTACTCGTCCCTTGCTTACATACTATGCGGGCTACGATCCTTCATATGTGTAATGCTTGGGAGTATTAAATACCGGGTTCATTTAAAATTCTAATTACGCATCTAGTATCCTACGAAATGAATTGCTAGGGTGTGGGGGATTGTAACCCGACCTATTGTTCTCATTTCATAGTTAATTCATAAAATCATTTTTCATAATCTTTTCATTTAATTAGTGTAGTTGCATTTTATTCATTCTAGTTTCATTAGTTAAATAATCCCAAAATTGCATCTAGTTATAGTTATTTCGTTTCTCTGAATCACCTTTTCGTTCTTCTTAGAGTCAAAAATAGGTTACCCTCGTCTTTCTATAATCGTCACGACTCCTATCGTCCTTTTCCCTGAGGATAGATACCCGACTTATCGAATTATTACTTAAGCGACAGGCTTGCATTTGAGCCTATATAGAACGCACACTAGACACTTTTGTGGTCGCGTCAAGTTTTTGGCGTCGTTGTCGGGGATCTAGGTAGACTTAGGTTAGATCGAGTCAATCTAGAACCTTGATTACAAAAAAAAAATCACCCTCTCTCAAAAATCCTTTAATGCAAAATCCTGAACATACTCAAACTCCTCACAATACTCCAACCAGAATCCACGAAAATTCGATTGTTGAGTATAACTCTGAAAGCCCCCACACACCTCACGTTCCATAATTTTGGGTTCCACTTTCTACTCCTGAGAACTCTATCCGTAGTTACACCCTGAGTCAATACTTGAGTCATACATCTAGGACACCTAGTGAGTATTCCGAGCCATTCGAAGAGAGAGCGAGCGCGATGTTTGATGCAGCGAGTTTCGGCACTGGCGAGGGAAATCTACCCTATCGTCCCATGAAAGATTTACTCTTTCCTAAGCGTACTATCACCCCTGGTTGCATTTTACTTTCGTATAATTCCGGTCAGTTCCACTTTTTCAATGGGATGATCCATATTCTCCCTACGTTTCACGACATGGATTCGTAGAAACCATACCTGCATATCCGCGAGTTCGAGGAGGCGTGTGACACATATAGTGACCAAGCTTCGCCTAAAGCTTTTTCCTTTTTTCTTAAAGGATAAAGCTAAGACCTGGCTATGGTCTCTACCCTCGAACTCCGTACTTTCCTGGAGAGATATGCAATCCAAATTTATCTCAAAATTCTACGCACAGCACAAGACCAACTCTGCCAAGACTCAAATCCAAGGTTTTCGATAACATGATAATAAGCCTTTTGACAGATGTTGGGAACGTTTCCAAGAGTTGGTAAGCACATGCCCCCATCATGATTTTAACAAACACCATGTGATATCTTTCTTCCATAATGGGTTAACAGTGGTTTCCAAACAACTTGTGCAAACAATGTGTGAAAGGCCTTTTTGGGATTTAAACTCCAGTAATGCCGAAGCCCATCTTAAGTATGTCGCAGAGACTACCCAAGCATGGGACACATTTGATCCTAATACCTAAGTTTGGCATAGAGAAGCATCTATCGCTTTGACTGCATTCGGTCTATACCATTTGGATAGTAATACCTTAATAGACCGTCGATTCGATCAATTTCAGAGGGAGATATGAGAGATTTGCTTGATAGACGGTTGAGAGATATCTCTGTATCCAGCCGTGGGTCGAAACAAAAGGTGTGTGCAATTTATGAGGTGGTCCATTCCACAAAGGCATGACCGGTGATTTTCGCCTACAAGGACATGCACACCGAGCAGGTGGATGTTATAGGAGGATTCAAGGGAAATTTTAACACTCCGCATGGAAACTCATACAACCCTTCGTAGAGAAACCATCCTGATTTTAACTACGGAAAACCACAAGCTGCGATGAACCCACATTCACAGGTAGTCCCAACTCCACCACCTCCTAAATACCAACAAGCACCACCACCTCCAGCTCCATATGTATCTCCACCTCGGAGGAATCTCGAGGATATCATAAATCAGTTTATAAATTCTCAAACTGCAACAAATGCTAGATATGAACGCATGTTCACCGATATGAATGCTCACATCTCCAAGTTGTAATCATCGTTGAGTATCTAAGAGAAGGGAAAAATTCCTGCCCAGGATCGAAGACCTATCCAAGGTCAACCTAGTGTTAGATCCACCTCTACAGAACAACAAGAGCATTGCCAAGATGTAACCACTCTTCGTAGTGGGAGACTTGTTGATTTATCACCTCCTCCACACGACACTTCGAAAGTCAAGGATAATTCGCCCGACACGAAAGAGGCCGAAGATATACCCATAAACGAGAGTGAAAAGGAAGACACTAGTGAGCCTTAGGTAGTTGTAAAGCCACCCTCTACTACGCCGTTTCCTCAAAGATTGGTTCCTTCCCATAAAGGGACCATAAGCGAGGAAGTGCTAGAGGTGCTTAAAAATGTGAAATTGAACCTACATTTCCTCAATGCAATAAGGCAAATTCTAGCCTATGCAAAAGTCATTAAAGACTTATTGACCATAAAGAAAAGGGTGAAGGTAAAGAAAAACGTATTTCTAGCACATAACGTGAGCTAGTTCTTCTTAACAATCTCCCACCTAAATATAAAGATCCCGGTGCACCCACCATTTCCTGCACCATTAGAGAGAACAAAATTGAGAGAGCCTTACTCGATTTGGGGGTAAGTGTTAATATCCTCCCCTATTCAATTTATAGGCATCTTGATCTAGGTTACCTTAAGACCACAAGGATCACTCTCCAATTAGCGGATCGAATCGTGAAGATACCGAGGGGTATAATTAAGGACGTGATAGTCCAAGTGGACACTTTCTACTTCCCGATAGATTTTGTCATTTGGATCATAGAGCCCTCCTTCACCTCAAAAAATTATGTTCCCATCATCTTTGGGCGCCCATTCTTAGCTACGGCTAACGCACTAATCAATACTCTAAATGGGCAGATGCAAGTCACTTTTGGGAATATGACTTTAGAAACAAACATCTTCAACATAGCCCAACAAGCAGGGGAAGAAGATGATCTTCACGCGGTGAGCTTAATTGATGAGATTGTAGAAGATCATTTTGAGGAAAAATTTTATGGATACACCTTAGAAGATTGCCTTGTGTCTAGTCATGAGAGAGAGGGAGCTTATACCGAGTTTGAGAGAGAGGTTGAGAGAGCTTCTTAATGAGAGAACGTCGGACGAGGACGTGAGAGATGTTAGTTGGGTTTCTCGATTCAAAGAGTTACCGCCAAGAGAGGCATGAATGGTGCCCTCTAGCGACACATTCCCGATTCTCGAGTTGAAGAAACTAACCCCAACATTAAATATGCTTTCCTAGGTGAAAGTGAGACATTTCCTGTTATTGTCCCCTCTAGCTTAGATGAAGAGCAGGAGGGTAAGCTATTAAAAATTTTGAGGAAGCACCAAAATACTTTTAGTTGGTGTATAGCTTATCTAAAGGGGATAAGTCCTATAATTTTCACTCATAATAATCGCCTCGAGGAGGACGTTAATCCCTCAAGAGAAATGCAAAGAAGGCTAAACCCCATAATGAAAGATGTGGCGAGGACTGAAATCATAAAGTTGTTGGATGCCGGGATTATCTACCCAATCTCGGATCGTAAGTGGGTGATCCCCATTCAAGTCATCCCGAAGAAGTCGGGCATGACTGTAATTGAAAATACCAAGGGAGAGATATTTCCCCAACGTACCACTACTGGGTGGCACATTTTCATTGGTTACCAGAAACTCAATGCGGGAACTAGGAAAGACCATTTCCCCTTGCCATTTATCGATCAAATGCTTAAAAGAGTAGCATGCCACCCTTACTATTGCTTCCTAGATGGTTATTCTGGATATAACCGAATTGAGGTAGATGTATTGCCCATTTGGAATGTTTGCCTACAAACGTATGCCATTCGACTTGTGTAATGCGTCGGCGACCTTTCCAAGGTGCATGTTGAGCTTATTCAGTGAAATGGTTGAGATAGGGCTAGAGGTGTTCATCGAAGACTTTAGTGTCTTTGGCACCTCTTTCGATCTATGTCTATCCAATCTTGAAAAAGTACTATCCCGATATGTGGAAAAGAACTTAGTGCTGAATTGGGGAAAATGCCATTTCATGGTAATTGAGGTCATAGTTCTTGGCCAAATCATGTCATCCAAAGGGATCGAGGTTGATAGAGCAAAAATTGATGTCATAGATGACTTACCCCCACAAAATATCTTAAGGACGTGCACTCTTTCTTGGGCCACGCAGGGTTTTATAGAAGGTTCATTAAGGACTTTAGCGCCATCGCTAGACCCTTAAGAAACCTTCTTATGAAGGACACCCCATTCGAGTGGATTGAAGCATACCAAAGTGCTTTTGAAAAATTTAAAAGTATGCTTGTGTACGCTCTCATCATGCAAGCTCCGGATTGGTCCTTACCATTCGAACTTATGTGTGACACGAGCGATTATGCGATAGGGGCTATTTTGGGCCAAAGGAAAGATAAAAATGCTCATGTCATCTACTACGCTAGCCAGAATCTTACCGAACCACAACTCAACTACTCCACCACAGAGAAGGAATTATTAGCGGTAGTCTTCGCTCTTGACAAGTTTTGGTTCTATCTTATCGATTCCCCCATCACTTTTTTCACCTACCACGCGACTTTAAAATATATCCTTGCAAAGAAAGACGCAATGTCGCGCCTCATAGTTGGATTCTACTCCTACAAGAGTTTAATCTCTCCATTAAAGACAAAAAAAGGAGTAGAAAACGTCATCGCCGATCACTTATCACGGCTTTCGTCCAACGTATCTAGTGATCCTACATTCATACACGAGTATTTTTCGAATGAGCAACTCTTTGCCACCTCTTCTTTGCCCTGGTTTGCGGATATAGTAAACTATCTTGTCACGGGAGCCGTACCTTTCGAATGGACACCACGAGATAAGAAGAGGCTTATCAATTGGTCGCGCATGTTCTTCTATGATGATCCCTTCCTGTTTAAGTATTGCGCCGACCAAATCATCCGACGATGCATACCGGATGATGAAATTCTGAAAGTCAACCAATTCTGTCATTCGGAAGCATGTGGAGGCCACTTTTTCGTGAAAAAGACAGCCACAAAAAATTCTCCAAAGCGATTTGTATTGGCCCACAATGTTCAGGGATGTAAACAATTATTGCAAATCTTGCGATAAGTGTTAACAGATGGGGGCGATTACCCGACGAGACATGATGCCATTAACCCCGATTCTCATCATTGAGGTTTTCGACTGCTGGGGTATTGACTTCTTGGGCCTGTTATACATCCTAGTCGTGGTAGACTATGTTTCTAAATGGGTGGAAGGTATACCTACTAAGACTAATGACAATAAAGTGGTGATAAAGTTCTTGCAGGAACACATACTTTCTCGCTTCGGTGAACCAAAAGAGATAATCAGTGATAATGGCACGCATTTTTGTAACAAGTCGTTTGAGAAGATTATGAGAAAGTATGGTGTCGTTCACAAGGTTGGAACGATCTATCACCCACAAACGAATGGGCAAGCCGAGCTGGCGAATTGTGAGATAAAAAATATATTAGAAAAGACCGTTAATCCTGATCGAAAAGTTTGGTCCTTTCGATTGAACGATTCGTTATGGGCTACCATACCGTATATAAGAACCCACTTGGAATGTCCCCATTCCGCTTTGTGTATGGAAAGCCTTTCCATCTTCCCGTTGAGTTAGATCACAAAGCGTATTGGGCTATTAAGAGGGTAAATTACGATATGGACAAAGCTGGCGAAACTCGCAAGCTTCAATTGAATGAGTTAGAGGAGATACGCAATAATGCGTATGAAAATGCAAAAATTTCAAAAGAACGGATGAAACTCACGCACGATAAGATTATTCGACGAAAAGAGTTTCAACCTGGGCAAAAGGTACTCCTCTATAACTCCCGACTTCATCTATTTTCGGATAAATTGCGGTCTTGGTGGACTGGTCCATTCATTATGAAAAGCGTATTCCCCCACGGAGCAATCGAATTGGAAGATCCAAAAGGAGGAAACACGTTCAAAGTCAATGGACAACGCCTAAAGCCATATGTCGAGGCGTGCATAGAAGAGATCGACACCATTTGGTTGTCGAACCCCATTAATGGGATAAAATGAGCTGAAGTTAAGGGGTCGTCGCACCCCCAACGTGTATGGGGTGAATTCTTGTGTATAGTAGCTGCACATAGGTTAAGGTAGTAGAGTCCGTAGGTTCACAACACGAAAGGAGAGGAATTCGAGCACCAACACGCTTCATGAGGCAAGCATTTAGAGCCACAGAGGTGGGAGGTTATCGACGTCAAACATGTGCAGGATCATCAGTAGGAGCAGTCAAAAGTAAGGAGAGAGGAGTATATCATAGAAAATGTGAGATAGAGTTGATTTGGGCACCGGATCGATCCGGTCCTGGGAACCCGAATCGGTCCGGTTTGGGAAAAATTGAAATAAAAAAAGGGGTTCGGATCGATTCGGTCCTGGGAACCCGGATCGATCCGGTATCTGTAACTCTTTAAATTCCCAAGGTTCACCCCCTTTTTCCCCAATCCATTTCCTCCCCCCCCCCCCCCCCCCCATTTCGTCCCCCACCCTTACCACAACCTTTTCCTTCCTAAATACCTTCCCATTTTCCCCACCACTACTCACTCTCTTTCTCTCTTTTTGTCCAGAAATTCTTTTATCTCCCAATACCATGTCCAATTAATCGCCTCCCCAAAAATACGAGTCCACCCACATTCTTGGCGACGGAGCCGCCGGCTACCGCTCCTTTCAAGAGCAAAGGTGGTGTGAACATTTCTTCGGCCAAACTCGTAAGCTCCAAGTGGAGCGTCTAGTCATTTATAATGACATGCCCAATTCCGTCACTGCGCTTTTTACGGCCTGGGGTTGGTGTCATTTCCTCAATGAACCTCATAACACGGTGTGTCCAAATGAAGTACGCGCATTCTATGGCTCACTTGTCTGCACCGGGAACAACGGGGCAGAAGCATACATAGGCGGCATCGGTGTCTCGTTCTCTTTGGAACTTCTGCTCCAGAAGTTGGCTGTCAAAGATGTTCCAAGCCCGCATACATTCACATAATCCATCCCTCTTCCCCACTTGACAAAGACGTGTGCATGTCCCTCATGGACCCCAACTCTAACTGGATCACCGAGACATACCCGGTGGGCCAGCTAAGCAAGAAAGCGATCCTCACTTTCAAACTCGTGTGCGCGAACATTCTCCCAACGGGCAATAACTCGGCAATGCGCCCGCGTCAAGCCACCCACGTATATCACCTCTTCGACCACACCACCCCCATCAACCTGACTCCTTGCATTTATAAGGACATTTTCTTCACCGTCATGAACAAAAAGGGAAAAACTCCTCTCCCCTATGCCCAGCTCATAACGTCCATGCTAGCGGACGTCGAAATTGCCCCCCACAAGATTCCCCACACCTCCCAGCTCCCTTTGGGGTAACCGCCGGACTCGACGGGAGAGCCAATGGGCAAACATCCAAGCCCGACTAGCACAAGTGGGTAGTGATGAAGAGTAGAACGGAAGTGATGATGAAGAAGAGGATGCGAGTGGTGATGAGGAAAGAAATAAGGAATAAGAAGAGGATATCGTAATGGGCGAAGGTAACGCTGATTATGATAGTGACGCGGATTCTGATTTTCCCCCAGCAAATACATAAATTACTCAGTGTCTTTTGACGGTGGAATCAAGACTTGATGGGTTCATAAACCAACACAACACTGACCGGGTAGCTGACCTAATACCAGCATGATGCACCGTCTCCACGCGGAGATGTATCGGATGACTATGGGTACACCACCACCGTCCTATTTCTATAACCCATATGACCCAAATGCGCCAGGTGGTTCCCATGCCCCTCCCCAGTGATGCCATTTCAGAAATCCGGTTGTGTAGTTGTTGGTTTTTATCAAAGTTGTTTGTTTGTCTTCCTTTCCATTGTAATTTATGTTGGTCAGTTTATATAAAATTCTGCATTTTTCATATTTGTTCGTTTTATTTCTTCTCACTTTTAATCCCCTTTGAGTTAGATTTTTGTCCTTTTTGCTTGAGGACAATGCAAAAGTCTAAGTTAGGGGGGGTCACAAGTGTGTCTTTCTAAAACTTCACAAATTTTAAAAAATGCCCAGAATTTTCAAAAAAATCGAAAATTTTTGAAAAAGTCAAAAATATTTTTCTTCAAAATAAATAAAAATTGGAATTTAAAAACTTCAAAAATGTCACAAATATTTTGTCTCAAGTTGTAAAAATAAAATGCACTAAGCCAAAATTGACCAAAGATGGAATTTGTGCGAAAATTGACGACTTTATGAATAAGCGTGGAGATTAATAAAATCCGGTGAGATATTGAGCCTATTTTTTTCTGAGTTTTTTAAAATCCATCTGAGTTAATGGTTAACTCAAAATTCAATTCAGTGTTTAAAAAAGTCGTTGATGATCTCAATCCTTTGTTTTGATCGGTTATGGAAAACGTGTGAGGTGTTGTCTCGAAAAATGCGCTAAATAGATCTCTAAACTTAATTAATCTCGAGACGCATATGGTAAAGTAACTCGCATTTGGACAATGAAGTAGGTCATCGTTTGTTACCCAAAAAGATTAGCCATAAAAAGTCGTGAGAAATTCATCCCTTTGCAACCCGAAGTTGAGCCAAATAATTTTTCCTTTCGTTTGAAAACCCGAAAAATCCACATAAACCCGAAATTGTAAAAGTTGAAAATCCAAGAAATAAAGTCCGAAAAGTGCATAAAAAGGGGCAAGAAAAAAAATAAAAAAATGCTCTACAAAAATAGCAAGAAAAATAAGAAAAGAAAAAAAAAATAGAAAAAGAAGAGAAAATGAGCAATGACCCGAAAAAAAGCACAAATGGACATCATCAACGAATTCTCCAATTTCGAAGTCCCCGCCATCTCCTATTGCCCAATACACCTTCAACCCGAAAAAGTCATAACTGATTTCGAATTTCAAAATTGATTACCGCGTGGAGAGCTAAGATACAAAAAGATAATATAAGAGATTAAATGGTGTGAATAAAAGATGATATTTATCGTTTCCCTATAGTCGTATTCCGATGAAGAGATCTTTTCACCATAAAATAGTCTGTCTTTCAAAAGTGTATGCTTGAATTTGTGTTCAATTACATTTACTCTTTATATCACGCACACCGAGAGAAAATAGCCACATTCCGAGTGATTCATTTATGAGTGTATCCCGTGAGGTTTTGAAATCAAAATGAATTTTCGGAAGGTAACGTACTGATCAATCAGTGGAAATTAGTGGTTCGACTTTTGGCTTCGCACGCACACACACTATAGCTTGAGACTCGTGAATATGATTTTATGGTGACTACTTTCGAAGAGTTTAAATTGTACAATTTTTAAGTATTTTAATTTTTCCTTGAGTCAATAACGAATTTTGTGGGTAAATTCACTACAAACCTTCACGAGATACAACTCATCCTCTAGGGTCACCTAGAGGTTTAAAGTCATGTTGCATACGCTAAATCCAATCGCTCGCCCGTGAAAGAGGTATGCTATCTCATTTTAGAGTTGGATCATGTTTTGATTTTTTTACCTTGCTCGGGACGATCAAACTTCTAAGTTAGGGGGGTTTTATTAGGCATAAATTCTTCCTAATTTTCCCCTTAATTTAGAGGCTTTTATTACCTCAAACAATGTAAAATGAGTTTATTTATCTCATATCATTGCTAATGGCTTCGTCTGATACGTATCTCGAGTTTCATGTATTTCTTATTCATTTTACGGGTATTTAATACATGAAAGAAAGAAAGAAACCGAAAGAAGCAAGAGAAAAGAAAGAAGAAAAGTCAAAAGGGCAAAAGTGTAATTTTAACCTCGAATCCGATTAAGGACCCAAAATGAAAGTCAAAGATCTCGAGTCTACGAGCACGTAGGGAGAAACGACATTCCAATCTGAGTTCCATAGAAGAAGTTTTGAAGACGCAAAGATGTGAGATGATCATGATAAATTGAAGAGATAATGAAAAGAAATTGAGAAGGAAATCCGGATAGATCCGATCCTTATAAAAAAAGGATCGATCTGGGTACTGGAAGTCACTATAAAAGGATGCATTTACTGGATCAATCCAGTACTCATAAAAAGAATCGATTTGGCCCCCCAAAGTCACTGAATAAAGGCATACTTACCGGATCGATCGGTTGAAATAAAAAAGGGATTGATCCGGTCATCAGGCGGATCGATCCGAAATTTCCTGATTGTATCGATCCGGGATTCGAGATTTGGGATTATCTTCTCAAAGCTAGAGTTTTGTATGAATCCAACTCTTGTAATTTTCGTATAGTATATATTTCAATGTCCTCCTAGACTTAAGGGAGCTTCTAATTCGTTTTAGAGAAGCCTTATACTTAGTTTTGAAGAAAGAACAACATTATTCTAGTTTTCATTTAGATTTGATTCATGTTCTACAATTCAAGTAAATTCATTCCAATTATTACTTTCATAATTATTGTAGCTAATTAATTAGTTAATAATTTCATTCTTCATAATTGTAGGTTGCTAGTTAAGATGTCTTCTTTTATTAAAATCATGGTTTCATCTTGTTTTACTATGTCTGCTAAATTTCTACGGGTTGGGTTGTGTGAAACCCACCCGATGTAATTCATAATAATGGGAAATAGACTTTTGAATTAAAATCTTAGTTGAATCGTGTGGCGTGACTGTTGCAACCGTCGTAGGACTTTTGATCCCGTTTGCCTTAGGTAACCCAGATGCTTAAGAATGCGATGTGTGTATTAGTTAATGCGACACCACTTTACTCGTCCCTTGCTTACATACTGTGCGGGCTACAATCCTTCATATGTGTAATACTTTGGAGTACTAAAGACTCGGTTCATTTAAAATTCTAATTTTGAATCTAGTATCCTATGAAATGAATTTCTAGGGTGTGGGGATTGTAACCCGACCTATTGTTCACATTTTATAGTTAATTCGTAAACCCATTTGTCATCAGCTTATCGTTTAATTAGCGTAGTTGCATTTTATTCATTCTAGTTTCATTAGTTAATTAATATCAAAATTGCATCTAGTTGTAGTTGTTTCGTTTCTCAGAATCACCTTTTCGTTCTTCTTAGAGTCAAAACTAGGTTACCCTCGTCTTTCTAACATCGTCACGACTCTTGTCGTCCTTTTCCCCGAGGATCGATACCTCACTTATCGGATTATTACTTGAGCGACAGGCTTGCACTTGAGCCTATATAGCACGCACATTAGACACATTTGTGGTCGCGTTACCTATGACATGGTTTCTTGAAGACGTAGTAACAAGGTTAGACGATCTACATCATCGTGTCGTGTTCCATACACGAATCTGTATTCACTTCTGAGGATATCTTAGGTATGGATATATATTTATTTTGATCCTTGAAGATTTATATTTGGTTGCTAGGTTTTATAATTTTTTTTTAAAAATGTTTTAAAATGATTTTATCCTTTTTAGTAATTATTAGAAGAAAAATATATATTTCGTGACTTCGTTAGAACGACATTGGTCATGTCGTTCTAACGAGCTATGGTATCTTGTTATAACAGGTTGTAACAAACTCCGAACAACAAACTTTGCCAATTGCTGGAAACTCGTTTGATAGCTCAATATATACTGGTTCAAACAAGTACCTATAATTCATTCGAATGAGGTACAAAGTCGTTCGAACAACTTGACACATTTTATAAGATTTTAAGACTTCCTTCAACGTGTTTCATCCTTATATCATTTTTGGAAGACCTCCTATAAAGAGCAGTGCGAAGCAGCAGCTTTATTTGAGATAAAAACTTATGTTTTGAGTTCCCATACTCGTTCAAAAAGATCTACATAACCCAAGTTGTTTAGGATCCAAGTGTTCTTGACATTATGTTTTGAAGATCCTGTCTTGGGCACAAAGATTTATACTCTACATATATTGAGAATTATTTCGTTACAGTGGACTATGTTTATTTGCTAATGTGTTTGCACACGGTGGACTTCGTTTGTGACGATTGTTGAGTTGTTCGATCGATATCAAGATGTGTGTGGGCTCACACGTTGTGGCTGTTGTGCGAGTGGACTCTTGCATGTCGTTGTGTGGAGGTTTAAGCAATGAATAGAGTCAAGTCTTGATAAGTCACCGAGTCTATGGTGTAAGTCTAATGTCGTGTTCTATGTAATTTCATACATATCGAATTTGCATGGTTGGGTCGTTCGAGATTTTTACCATTTAGGTTTTCCTCTCCATCGGGCGTTGTGGTTGATTTACTTATTTTATCCTGCACTCACATAGATGTATGTATATGTTTAGATAAAATTAGTTAATCCGTTTAATCACAACTTGTTTAAAACTGGTGCATTGTTAACTTTGGGTAACTTGTTTAATTGAAGTTAAAATTGAAAATTTTAAAAATAGTTGGTTTATTTGTTTGCACATTTTGCCATATTAGAGCCCTACAGGCGTTTAGCATTCTCAAATTGATATGAGAGCGGGTACACTAAGTTATCGTGTAGTTCCTTCATTTCGTATTGTTTTAGGGTGATATGTTTATCTCTCTTTATTGTACGTTTATTTATCTCGATGGGCACTATAGTTTAAGTCAACTAAAGTTTTGAGTGATGATGATGATGAAGATTTTGATATTTGAGAGGAGTTTAATGAGCTTCATTGTCATGCTGAAAAATTAACTCATTTGAATTTAAAGTTTGTAAAAGGAGTTAAATTTCTTTAATTTTTTTTACTTAAAAGATGAAATCATCTTTTTTCAAACTTTTAAAACTCAAAAGATATCCTCCGTTAGAAGAACGTGGACATAAAATATGATTTTCGAACTTTACAAGTGTCCAAGAAAGAGAGTGAGGATAGACCCTATATTTTAGAGAAAGAATTAGAGGACTCTAAGATGTTTGAGGCTAGGGTTAAAGAATGTGACATTGTGGATAAAAATAAATTGATTAAAAAATTGAGGGCACGTAAGAATACTCTTAGGGACAAGTTTGCTTACATTAAGGGGGAGTAAGACACCCTTCAAGGTATTATTGAAAATTTAAAGAAGGAGTCCCTATTTTGAGGAGTCTAAATTTTTGCTTGAGTCTAGTATTTAAAGTTAAAATGTGATCTAAGAGACTCCTAGTAATGGTATTGGCTTCGATAATTCAAATTATTCCACTACTAAAGCTAAGATCGATGCTTGTTTTAGAGTGTCAACCACCACCAAGGGCATTAGACAAGGTCAACCTATAGTTAACATTCCTCATGTTTACACATGTTCACATTATGGTAGAAAATGTCTCCTTAGGTCATGTTGTTATGATCTTAGAAAAGGTTTTAGGAAGTCTGGATCCCGTGTTATCATGGTTCCCCCAAGCTCGAAGCGTTAAGTATTCGTCTATTTGAGTTAGGAAATCAGTTTTGGAGGTATTGATTGTTAGGCCAGTTGATTCTCACATGATTATACATGAATCTTAACATGTTATATCTTATGAGTGATTGCTTGCATGTTTTTCATACAATATCTTTTGTGCTACATTTTATTGCTTACTTGTATGATGTTTATCTTTTGTATTTTGATTTTCTCTTTTGAGTCTTATTGTGAAAAAATATAAGAAGATTTTGCATGTCTTTTGAGTTTTGTCTTCATAGGGTGTTTTTGAAATGTTTCAACACTCAGAAAGATTTTTGTTTATGTGTAGTTTAATTTTACACATTTTGTGTGGCATATCAGTGTGGGTAAATCCACTTCATTTCGTGTTTTCATGTGTCTATGACATTTGATTAAAATTTTCAATGCGTAGATTATTCTTAATCATGCTTACATGGACTTGTTAAAAATGACTTGCTTAATGGATTCACTTTGCATATACCTCCTCACACACATGCACGAGCTTGTTTGGATTTTAACTTCATATGTTACATGAGCTAAGTGATATGTTCTCCTAACAATCTTGTCATTATACATATATATGTGCTTGGGTGATTTATTCATGTAATAATCATTTCCCGTGAGTTTACTTTTATTGAAAACATGAGTGTGCACTGGAAAGGGATACAATGGGAGAAGTTTTCCTTACGTGAAAGGTCATCATTGGTAAAAGCCTAAAAAATTAAGAGGCAAAAGAAAAGAAAATATTGCCAAGGCCAAGTTTTATTTCGTTGATTCTTAAATTAAATTTGTACCTTCAAAATGAGAGTAAAAATGATATATCTATTATTTTGTGGGTAACCTAAAAACTTATCAGCTTGACATGTTTACCTCCAAAAAAGTGTCGAAGAAAGAAGAGGGCATTGCCTTGAAAGCCCTGAAGGAGGAAACTAAAGTTTTAGATGATGAGTCCGGCATCGAGTCAGAAGATGTGGACATGTTGGCAAAGAAGTTCAAGAAGTTTTTTATGTTTCGAAAGTAATCGAAATATGTAAAAAGACTTAAGAAATCCAAGAACAACAAAGGCTGATTGTTTAAATCGGAGTGAGAATATTAAGAGGTATGAGTCAGATATATGTTATGGTTGTGAAGGTTATGGCCATAGGGCAGCGAAGTGCCCCACGAGACTTAAGAAGGATGGCAAGACACCGATAACATTTAATGTCACCCTTAGTTATAGTGATCTGAAGAGAGAGAAGATTCCCACAATGCGCGTACGAGTGACGATGAGAAATATTCCTAAGAAGATATTACTTTGCATGAGACTTTTGAGGCCATAGTGAGTGAACCTCAAGTGATAGAGAAAAGTGAGTTGCAAGTTGCCCTTCATGGGTTATATGCATAAACATTGAAGGTGAATAAGGTAAACTTATAATTGAAAGCTAAGTTTAAAGAACATGTCGTAGAAAATAATGATGTATTGATTGAGGATCTTAGGGCACGAGATAGACTAGAATATGTTGAGGCTGAGAGAGATAGTTTTCATGGTTTGATGGAGGCCATAAAGAAAGAGATTCTAGAGTTTGAGGAGTCTAGGCATCTACTTGAGTCTAGGATAGGAGAGCTTAAATAAAAGTTGAGAGATTCGAATAGAGTTAAGTTTGATTTGGAGGATAGGTCCGAAAAGTTGGATAGATTGTTAGGCACCGCCAAATTAAAGATAATAGGTGTGGAATTGGCTTCGATGCTCATGTTTCTCCCATTCCCAAATCCAAGACCATGCATATGATAGAGACACCTAAGAACGTTAGGAAAGGTTAACATTTACGTAACAATCCCGTCGTATTTACACTAACATTCATTGCGGTAAGAAGGGTCATCTTACACGTTATTGCTATGATCTTAACAACTCTCCTAGAAAGTCTAAGAATAAATTCATTTCGGTTCCCCAAACCCCCATTCATCGTTACACACCTACTTGAGTTAGGAAATCGAATCTAGAGGCTTTAGGCATTAGACTGGTGATTCTCGTATCATTGCATGGGGTTCTCCCCATGTTAGATCTTATGGTTGAGCGTGTTCACCAATTTGTCATACTTTATCTGTGTCATCTAGATTTATCTTTTCTAGGTTGTGACGTGTTTATTTTGTATTTTATCTTTTTCTTTTCTAGAGTCATTTTGAGAAAAATAGAAAAAGATTTTTGGTTTCATATATTTTTTTGAAAATACAAAAAGATTTTCGATTTTTGTGTTTTGAGTATACACTTATGTTATGGCATATTGGTGTACCTGAACCCCCTTCGCTTCACAAATTCCATGTGGCTAGAACATTTGGCCATGACTTTAGATGCTTAGATTGATCTTAACCATGTGTTTCTTGGAGTTGTTTTGAACTTGAATTGCATTTGGTTTCTACTATGTATATGCCACCGCACACACATGCACGAGCTTATTTAAACTTTTGACTTCTCATGTACATTTGAGTTGTGAGACGTTCACCTCTCAATCTTTTCAGCTATGCGCATATATGACTTAGGGGGAGTTGTGCATGTAAGAACCGTTGCCCGTGAGGATATTTATTGTTTATTGAAAAAATATGAGTGTGCATGGGAAAGGGATGTGAAAGACATGTTGACTTTTCTTGAAAGCCACCGTTTGAAAGAACCCAAGAAAAAATCAAGGCACTAAAAGGGCATATATTGCCCCAAGGGGCCAATAGGATATCTCTTAAAAAAGAAAATAGCGCTTCAAAAGAATATTGCATTAGAAAAGAATTCATATATATGTTTATCTTTTGAAGGAGTTTAGTTGAAGATGAATGGGTTTGAACAATGAGTCCTAGGTTGAAAAGTCATGTAATAACACTATTATTTGGTAAAATCATCAAAATTTTAGACTTGCGTGCACGATGCTTGTTTTGTTCACTAAGTTCAGGTTATAACTGTCACATATGGCTAAACCACTGTTTGATGAAATTTAGCGATCAATTAGAGCTTCTTGAATGTATTTATGTGTTTGGGTTATGATTTATTTGTGTTATTTCACACCTTGTCATTCCATTCCATGTTTAGGCACATCGAGACTGTATTAAAGTGTAACTCGTTTTGATTTTGAGTTGGTTTTTTACTTGTTTTTCTGGCATGTCAGGTGATTATTTCAGTGATTCGATTGTTCTGGGTTGATTTTCTATATTTTGCGGAGAGGAATCAAAGTTTTAAGTTGTCATTAGAATGAGGTTTTAGTCTTGTTTGAATGACTTATAGATGTCGTTCGAAGGGAGGGTTCTAGCGAGCTTCTATCGAGAGGTGTTGTTTAGGCAGTGAGGGGTCGTTAGTAGGTCGCTAGAAGTAGCCTTCAGACGAGATTCAAACGAGGATTTACTATTTTAGGTCATTAGAATTGAGATTTTTTAGGGTCTAACGAGAGGGTCACGTCGTTAGAACGACACTTAATGTAATTTAAACGACATGGTCGCTCGAACGACGACAAGAATCAATTTTAGGGGTTTTACTCTCTCATTTGGCCATTTTACCATTTACCATTTTCACTTTGTCTTATTACCCGTGTTCCCTCATCCACTATAACCGAACTCTCCAATATTTTTAAAGCTTTATTCCTCCACTATTTTCAATCCTAGTTGTTGAAACATTTGTCCCTACACTTCCATTATCAAGTATTTACCATTGTTTCACGGGATTTTTAAGTTTTTGATAGTTTTTTTTAGTTTTGATTTTAAAATCTAATGTTAAAATTTCTACATACTATGTACACCATTTTCAAAGTATTTATTTATCAGTATGTATGAGATATATTACATTGGATTTTTTATCAAAATTCAATTTTTGGGGGGTTGTTTAGTTTATTTCGTTTTTATTTTTTATTTTTTTGATTTTGAGTGAGTTTGCCCCCGTTTAGTTGTGTGTATTCCAATATATTTGAGAATTTTTTCCAGAAAAAAATTATTTTTATATTTTTTGGATATTTGTGGCACACGCACACCATGTTTTAGTCGTGTATTTACTCTACACATGTCGAATTTTATCTGCTACTGATCGTATATTCTCTGTTGCTGCTATTGTTGGTTGTTGTTTCGTTTATTCTGGTGGATCAGTTGAACTTTGTACAGAGATAGTGTGTTAGAACCTATCGTGTCGATTGGGCTAGGATTAAATCATTCTCATACACATTTCCTATTCTTTTTTCCTCTATCTATTTTATATGGCACACGGTTAGCATATATGCTCTGTCTATGCTGGACGCTTAGATGAGAAGTCGATCTCGAAATTCGCTCAAGCCGCCCAGGCCAACCTCCCCTGCTACTCTGCAGACTGGTGGATGAGTAGGATCGAGTCAGGATCGGCCCTAGGCATAGGTGGGTTAGGCCGCCACCTAGGGTCCCCGATTAATTGGGCCCCTTTGGGGAAAAAAATTTGTAAAAAAAAAAGGCCCCCCCAAAAAAATTAGACTTATCACTTAAAAAAAGGCCCCCAAAAATAAATTTGTTCTATTTAAAATAAACTCATACACTAAACTCAAAAACAACATAATAACCCACACACACTAAAAAATAAACCCACACAATAAACCCACCATCATAACCCAACCCAACCCATTTACTTATTCTATTTTAACCTTAACTCTTCCATTTCTCTCACCCACTTTCTTCTCTCACTCTTCTTCTCTTCTTCTCTCTCTCACACTACTCTCTTTCTCTACTAACCAAAGCAAGAATAAATCCTCTCTTACCCACCCCAGCCCCCCAAACCCCTTAGCCACCACTGCCCCACCCTCCACCCACCCCCACAAAAAAGAAATTTTTGGCAACCCCCCAGCACCCACCCACCCCAAAAAAAAACGAGTTGCCCCCCCCCCCCCCCCCCCCCCTTTTTTTTTTTCTTGAACTAGCCTCATCAAAATAAGGGTTAAAAATCTAGGGTTTCAATTTTAGAAAGTTAGGGCTTGATTAGAGATTGGTTGGAGATTGTTTGTGTAAGTATATATTACTCATTGCTTTGTTACATTCCCACTATATAAATGTATTTGTTTTACTGCTAATATTTGTGTTGTGTTTTTTTTAGATTCCAATTTATTATTTGGGCATTTACAAATTAAAATTTGAAATTGCTCTCAAATTGGTTACAAATCAGGTTATATTATTCCTCTTTAGCATTTTTCTTTAATATTATTGGTCAATATTGTTGAGAATCTTGTGATTAATTTTTATTTTTGCAAATTATACTTGTTGTTGTGTGAATATGTCTACTAGAAAATATCCTTCCGGTCACGAAAAAAGAAAAAGACAAAAACAAATTGAAGAAGAAACATCAAAACTAGCGGGTTCACTAAAGAAATTAAAAAATCAATTGAAGTGTTAGAATATATTGAAAGAATGGATTGTATTTTTCCAAAGGCTTGGATTGCCAATAGAATAATTTTGACAATACCCATTACGGTTGCCTCGGCCGAGAGAAGTTTTTCAAAATTAAAATTAATAAAATCTTACCCAAGAAAAATTAAATGGATTAGCGATGTTAACAATTGAAGAAGATTTGTTAACAACAATAAATTTTGATGATTTAATTGATAGTTTTGCGTCGAAAAATGCGAGAAGAGCACATTTGCTTTAAAAAAAATATATAAAGGGCTCCAAATTAATTGTTCGCCTAGTTCCTCTAAAATTTTAGAGCCGGTGCTGAATCGAGTATGAGCAATATTGCGTCCTTAGTTTACATATCCGAGCTGTTATCAGAGAGAGGTTTTTTCGGGATGCTGATTTTGGACAGTATCGTGTCTCGGAGTGGTTGGCTAATGGAGGTTGGGAGACCATGTTTGATTTATATGGAGTTATTTATCTTGACATCGTCCGTGAATTTTACTTTCGTTCTGTTAGGACTTTCGTGTGTCTCCAGACCTCTATTTGCGGTGTTACTGTGGTCGTCACCGCCGACCTTATTTCCCAGATGTTAAAGATTCCCCAAGTCCCTGACGTGATTTTTCCAGGACATGTCCCTAAATGTCCTGATACTGATGGAATTCTCCGTCACTACTTTATAGAGATGCCACACCGTTCTGTTGGAAATTATGTAGCAAATACAAAAATAGAACTCTTTATTGTATCACAACAATGTCAACTTTAATTACAATAATGTAACTTTATGAATCTTCAAGGCGTGACATCACTTTCCTAAATACAGTATTTGCTCCCGCACGAATAACTTCGGTATACAAATGGGAATCCGCAAATCCATACTCAAGATACAATGAAGCAACTTGCACTGCGTGCAACTTGTATATTTGAAGACATCCCTTGGATGCAACAGCGAAGAACAGTCAATCAAGTTCTTATTCTGTTTATGTGCACAAAACAGAATAAGAGAATTTGTATCTCCTGAAAATCGTAAGAGAGTAATAGCAGGGTTTGGAAATCTGAAACTGGATTTTTGTTATCAATGTGATTTCATTTTAGGCAGCCTTTATTTATAGATAATGAAAAGATTTGTCTTCAAGAGTCATGACTGTTGAATTAACAGTCTTAAGTCAATTCCGAAATGGTATGACTGTTAATTACCAACAGTCTTAAGTCATTTCCGAACAGGTATAATAATACCGAATTGGTTTTGCACGGGTCAACCAAAAAGTGACCGCGCCCGAGCTACCCGCTACCACTACGGACACGCGGCGTGCGAATTGCAAAGTGCGCCACTAGCGCCTCTACATCCCACTGCCCCGTACCCGCATGCCCGCGCGTGTGTGTGTGCATACAGTGCTTCACACCGTATTGAGGTATCTTGAGTAGCCTCTTAAATGCTAGATGAATTAACTCTTCATCTTCCATTTGTACTTATTAAGTGCACAAATTCTTAATATTTTTCCAATGTGGGACTCAAAGGTTGCCCACTCCTTTATAGCTTAGTGGTGACACTTAGCTTTATACATTTTCCAATGTGGGACACTATCCCCTTTTATATTTGGGTTAGCTTCCCACCTCTTCCACACACTTCTAATGTGGGACAAGATTTTTAAACTTTTACACCCAAAACTCTTACTCACTTATTTTATAAAATCTCCAACATTCCTCCACCATTTTCAAAATAAGTTTTGTAAATCTTTGATTGTCTGTAAGACTGTGTATAAGCATTGGTGTCTCACGACTTGAACCAATACCCTGTAAAGGTTCGTCAAGGCTAACCATGAAAGTATAGTAGACTTGTCTTTGAACTATCAATCCATATTGACCAGTCGGATTTGTCTTCACACACAAATCTTTTAGTCACTGATTATCCATATAAGCCGACACATGTAATAGGCCTTGTGTCTGTACCTTGATTTCATAAGTGCTTTAGAGTCAAGCCCAGTTCTCATAGGAAGCGGCACCACTTCCACACTCATATAGGTAGATTATCATAGGTGTCCATGTAACTTAAAACACCATAAATCTATTAAGGTTAAACTCATCCTCTTTCATTATTCATTACATGTTCTAAGTACTTGTCCTTGGGATGTTAAATTTTATAGTGCTTACAATCACGTCGTATGATGTACTTTAATCATTGAACGTGAGACTTGACTATATCAAGTTTTAAGTTGAGTTTCCATCAAGAGTGATTCTTATTAATGGGCTTTAGTCCCATCCCTATTGATGTCTTAGACACCAGTCCTCTTGCAAGACCTTTTGTAAAAGGATCAGCTAAATTTTGACTTAATTTTACATAATCCACTGTGATTACACTATCCGTAATCATTTGTCTGACATAACTATGTCTCATGCCAATATGTCTAGATTTTCCATTGTATACTTTACTATAAGCTCTGGAAAGTGTAGACTCACTATCACAATGTATAGATATTGGAGGCATTAGTTTTGGCCAAATTGGAATTTTAATTAATAAATTTCATAACCATTCTGCCTCTTTACTAGTTGCAGCTAATGCTACAAACTCTGCTGCCATAGTAGAGTCAACTATACAAGTTTGTTTCTTTGATCCCTGTTGATACCAAAATTAATATGCTGATGTGGACGAATAATAAGAAGACACGTGTCAATCTACGCGGCACAATAGCAACGAGGAAGATTGTTTCCCCGACCAACATACTCACTACAAGCAACAAGTATACTCCAAGGAACGCCAGTCTTCCGAGGAACACCAACCCTCCGAGGAACTCTTATCTTCCGAGGAACTCCAATGCTCCGAGGAACTCTTGGACGACGAGCAACTAAGGCGGTTCGAGTTGCATCTCGACCACAGCATTAATTGTCAGATAATCAACAGTTCAACTATTCATTGAATGCTTATCATCTTGACGTGCACATTTGAAGAACATTAAATGAATTACCCTTTCATATGTGTATCATTTAATGTAACACCCTTTCATGTACAGCCTAAGGGCTATAAATACCTTGTATCACCCTCATTCAAAGGGACCGAAATTTCTTGATAGCACTTGTAATCGAGAATTCCCAAACACTCAGTAATAACATAACAGTGGACGTAGGCCATTAATATAAGGCTGAACCACTTTAAAATCTTTTGTCTTATTTATTTATCTGTGATTAAATAATTAGAGTAATCTAGTTTTTTACATCAACAGATTGGCGCCGTCTGTGGGAAGCGATTGTTATTATCATTTTTCACCAAAAATCATTCATCATCAATGGCGGATAATCCAGAATCTAGCAATCGAAACGCTGGAAATGCTGGAAATCCTCTAAATCCCTCTGCACCTCCAGATCTGGCCGGGATTATGACGAATCTGGCTCAAGGACAAACCGCCATGCAAGAAATAATGAGGCAACTCATACAAACCCTTCATGGCGGTGCACCTGCACGTTCAGGACAGCGAAGTGGTCAGAGGCAAACTTATTTACTTTCTTCACGATCCAGGCGTACTGAGTCATATCGTAATGAGGAGTCTGATGATTTCTCTTATCAACCTGGGCGAACTTCGTCAATAAGGGCTACAGATACTGATCAACGTATAACTCTCTCTCTAGAAAGACCCAGTGCCTTAGAAAGACTGAGTAGGGTGTCTCCTTTCAGTCGATTAGGCCCTAGGAGGAATAGGAGTCCACCTAAGACCATGTCGAGGAGTTTTCGACAACCATCAGATCTAAGAGAAGGATCATCACAATCACAACCAGTTGCTGGTCAAGATATATCTCAAGAGGCTACTTCAGAACGATCTATTGCTCGAACCAATAGGCCCGAGGAAGGAAATGAAGCGTGGAAGGGATCCCTTCAACGGTTGGAGGATAGATTGGGAGAAATGGCTAAGGCGAAGAATCCCCTACAACGAACTTTTGTTCAAGGGACACCTTTTGTCCAGGCCATTGTGAATTTTCCTACACCGTCAAAGTTTAAAGCACCAGTAGTGACCCCCAAATATGATGGAAAGACAGATCCTGTTCTTCATATAGAGAAATATCAAGCTGCCGCCGATATCTATGCTGTCCCCGACGAGATGAGATGCAGAGTGTTCTCAGGAACTCTTACAAGAGCTGCCCAGATATGGTACAACAATCTTCCTCGGGGTAAGATTTTAACTTTCTTTCAGTTGGCCGAGTTGTTCATCGGCAATTTCTGTTTTGGAGCAAAGCCAGTAAAACGAGTAGCACACTTGTTAAGTGTTAGACAAAAATCTTGTGAGAGTACTAGATATTACATAACTCGTTTCAATAACGAGAAGCTGGAAGTCATAGATTACGAGGAGAAGACAGCAATCACCGCCTTGATGAGTGGGTTGTTGCCTAATAAGTTGTATTACACCTTGGTGAAAGATCCACCTAAAACTATGTCAGAGTTGATGGTAAAAGCGGCCAAAATCATGAATGCCGAGGAAGCTATGGCTGCAAAGAAGAATATGGATAAAGACACCAAGGTGGACGTCGACAAGTCTAAAAATAAAGAGCATAAGGGCAATGGCGGTGATAAGCGTTCCAGAAATAATAAGTCATCATAGGAAGTCCTGAAGAAATTCGATAATTATACTCCCTTGAAAATGGGTATTAATCATGTCTTGGAAGAAATCAAGAATAACGAGGAGGTAAAGTGTCCAAAGAAACTGAGGTCAGATCCTGATGCGAGGAACAGGGATAAATATTGCGAGTTCCACAAAGATCATGGCCATGTGACTAAAAATTGCATAGCTCTTTAGAACGAGATTGAAACACTCATCCGAAGAGGAATGCTTGCAAAGTATGTTGATCGGGAGGTAAAAGAAGAAACATTGATCGAACTAGAGAGAGATATAGATATCCTCATCGAGCAGAGGAGAAAAAGAAGAGAGGTCATGAAGATGATGCCTAGGATGACCCCGATCATCCCAAGAAACCAAGGCAGCCGGAACGAGAGGTATTTTCCATACGTTTTGGGTCATTTGATTGTAATGTTATTACAGGAGGAGATGCAGGAGGAGGAGATCTTACTGCATAAAGAAAAGCTTACCTCAGAGAGGCACAAGCTTGCTCGTACATTCAGCGAATAAATTTGGCCGAGGAGGATCGTCCGAGGAAGGTAAACAAAGATAAGCTGGTTATTGGCTTTTCAAAAAATGACCTGGCAGGTGTTCTTTACCCTCACGACGACCCTTTGGTGATCAAAATGAGGATGAAAGAAGTAGTGATTTCAAGGGTACTGGTAGACAATGGCAGTTCGGCAGACATCATGTACTATTCATGCTTTGACAGTTTAAATTTGAAATTTTCTCAATTGGAGCCTTATCACAGACCTCTTCTGGGTTTCGCTGGCGAGAAAGTTTTTCCACTTGGGATGATCAAGTTGGATATATTCATTGGAACTTGGCCTGCTTGTCGAACAGAGAGAATACGCTTCTTTGTGATGGATAAGAATGTGCAGTCAGCCTACAACATCATCATGGGAAAAGTTGGTTTGAAGAAGTTCGAAGCAGTCCCATCTACAGTACATCAATGTTTAAAATTCCCAACAAATTTCGAAGAGGGAGTGGTGAAAGGTGATCAAAAAGTAGCTCGAGAATGCTATTATTCATCTGCCGAGGAAGAGGAGCTTGAAGAGTCAAGGAAAAAGACTACTACTTACCAGGTGGATAAAAGTACGGAAATTGAAACACTTGATCCGAGAGATGAATCCCAACTTGTAAAAGGACAGGTGGTAGAATCTACAGAAAATGTTATTCTGGACGACGAACACCCTGAACGAGTAACCCAGATAGGTTCATCGTTGGATGCTTCAATAAAACAGGAGTTGATAACTTTCTTGAGAAACAGAAAGAAAACTTTTGCGTGGAGTCATGAAGACATGCCAGGAATAGATCCAAACTTCTTATGTCATGAGCTCAATGAGAATAAGGAGATCAAGCCTGTAAAGCAGAGAAGAAGGGTATTTAGCCCCGAGAAGAATCAAGCTATTCAAGAGGAGGTCGATAAACTCCAGAAAGCCCAATTCATTGAAGATGTGAAGTATCCGGACTGGTTGGCAAATGTGGTGATGGTAAAGAAGAAAAACAATAAATGGAGAATGTGTGTTGATTTCACTGATCTCAACAAGGCCTGCCCAAAGGATCACTTCCCATTGCCCAGAATTGACCAACTAGTGGATGCTACCTCGGGGCACGAGCTGATCAGCTTCATGAATGCTTACTGTGGTTACAACCAGATCAAAATGAAACCTGAAGACAGGGAAAGCACTTCTTTTATTACCCCTAGGGGAACTTATTGTTATAATGTTATGACTTTTGGTTTGAAAAATGCAGGAGCGACATATCAACGGATGATGAATAAGGTTTTTGCCGAACAAATCAGTTGCAATATGGAAGTCTATGTCGACGATATGCTGACAAAGAGCAAGAAAGCTGCTGAGCATCTAGTTGATTTAGGTCAGACCTTTGATCAACTGGATAAATACCAGATGAATCTCAACCCGATGAAGTTCACCTTTGGAGTACGAGAAGGAATGTTCCTCAGGTACATCGTCAACCAGCGAGGCATTGAGGCAAATCCAGCAAAGATCAAAGCTCTTTTAGGGTTGCGATCTACAATGACGAAGAAAGAAGTGCAGAGTCTTACAGGACGAGTTGCAGCGCTCAATAGATTTGTATCTCGAGCAACTGATAGGTGTCTTCCATTCTTCAAAACACTCCGAAAAACTTTCGAGTGGAATGATGAATGTGAAAAAGCCTTTCAAGACTTGAAGAAATATCTGGGAACACCTCCATTGTTGTCCAGACCAGTGATGGGTGAAAAGTTGTACTTATACCTGGCAGTATCAGATAATGCAGTGAGCTCGGCATTGATCAGATTGGAGAATGGAGTCCAGAAGCCAATTTATTACACAAGTAAGGCTTTCCGAGGTGCAGAGATCAGGTACCCAAAGTTGGAAAAATTGGCATTGGCATTAATTGAAGCAAGTAGAAGAATGAGGCCATATTTCCAGGCCCATACCATCATCGTGTATACCGACATGCCATTAAGACAAGCCCTTCATAAGCCAGAAAAGTTAGGGAGACTGATGTACTGGGCAATAGAGCTCGGTGAATATGATATTGTGTATGAACCCAGATCATCCTTAAAAGGGCAAGCTGTAGCAGACTTTATAGCAGAGTTTACATATCCTGATACCCCCGAGGAACAAAAGTTGCTCGCTGACCAACCTGTGGATGTTACAGGATCAACAGACATAAGTCCAGACCAACTCCGGTTGGTAAAAGGGCGAGAAGAGATGGTTGACGAGGAGCGAAAAATACCAGGGGAGGATGAAATAAAACAGCAAATATTTCACCGAGGAACGCTGTCAGATAAGAATTTTGAAGATGAGTTACCTACGTGGAGATTGTATGTAGATGGGTCATCTTGAACAACAGGTTATGGAGCAGGGATTATTTTGAACACCCCAGACGAGATTGACATGGAATATGCCTTACGATTCCAATTCAAAGCTTCCAATAATGAAGCTGAGTATGAAGCCTTGATAGCAGGTCTT
Organism: Sambucus nigra; assembly: GCA_949130495.1. Lineage (NCBI taxonomy): Eukaryota > Viridiplantae > Streptophyta > Magnoliopsida > Dipsacales > Adoxaceae > Sambucus > Sambucus nigra. The sequence goes on from OX422209.1 coordinate 422,613,455, forward strand.
AATTTAGCAAAGATTATGGAAGCGCAACAAGTGATGGTATTCAGTGATTCTCAATTAATTGTGAATCAGATGATGGGAACGTATGCAGTTAAAGGAGAAATAATGGTCAAGTATCATGCAAAGGCGATGGAATTGTTGGCAGAATTTGATGCCATTCAGTTGATCAGAATACCAAGAATGGAGAATGCACAAGCAGACTCACTGGCCCGATTAGCATCAGCTACTCGTACCGAGTTGCGAAGAACGATACCAATTGAGGTGTTAGAAAGTCGAAGCATAGATGAAGGCCTGACGATGAATGTTATTTCCTTTGATTTAGGACCATCTTGTATGGATCCCATCAGGGCATATGTCGAGGAAGGAGAATTACCAGAGGATAAGATCGCTGCCAAGAAATTTAAGTTTAAAGCTGCTCGGTATGTACTAACTAATGGTGTTTTGTATAGACGAGGAATTATGGCAGGTTTGCAAAGATGTGTACATCCCTACGAGGTGAAAGAATTGATTGAAGAGATCCATGAAGGGTCCTGTGGAGCCCATGTAGCAGGTCGAACACTTTTGCAAAGGGTGATGACGTAAGGATACTACTGGCCAACGATGAGGGCTGATTGTATAGCCTATGCTAAGAAATGTGATAAATGCCAACGTTTTTCTTCCATCCGACGTACTCCACAAGCATTGTTGACACCCATAACTTCCCCTTGGCCATTTGCCATATGGGGAATTGATCTGGTTGGACCACTGCCAACGACCTAAGGAAGATTCAAGTACCTCGTCGTCGCAGTGGATTATTTTACTAAGTGGGTAGAAGCTGAGCCTCTGATTTATATGACATACGAGAAGGTATACCAATTCGTTTGGAAGAATATCATCTGCCGATATGGTCTCCCTCATGCCTTCATCACAGACCATGGAACACAGTTTGATAACGAGGAGTTTGTCGCCTATTGTCATCAGTCAAATATTTTGAAGGTTCATTCAGCACCAGGACATCCTCAAAGCAATGGACAGAATGAAGTGACGAACAGAACATTATTAAATGGTTTGAAGAAGAGGTTAAGTGAGGCTAAAGCTAATTGGATTAATGAGCTACAATCATTATTGTGGGCTTACCGAACAACTCCCCGAGCAGCAACTGGAGAATCACCATATATGCTGGCGTTTGGAAGTGAGGTTGTAATACCTGCTGAGTTGGGTCTCCCAACACACAGAGTGCTGAATTTCAATTCCCCAGTCAGTGACTTGATGAGAAGATTAGATTTGGACATGCTCGAGGAGGTTAGAGAAGAAGCAGCCATTAGGAATGCTGCATATCAACAACGAACAGCTTTGTTCTACAACAAGAGGGTGAAGAAATGTGATTTAAAGGAAGGATATTACGTGATAAAGAAGGTCATTCAGAAGCACAATAAATTGGAAGCAAATTGGCATGGACCTTATCGAGTTACAGAAGTTGTTCGACCAGGAACTTAACGAATAGAAACTCTAGAAGGAGAGGAATTCAAGAATGCATGGAATGCTGAACACCTACGCAAGTATTATCAGTAATGTAAAATGTAAAGCAGTTCTATCAATATGAATAAAACGATGATGTTTCACCATCTTCTCTCCTTTTATTGAAAGTTTTTCGGGGAATACTAGTGTACAACACTACGCTGCTCGACAGCAAAAAGAAGACGATAGTTCAGACCCACGATCAACTCCGGTTGGTAAAAGGGAGAGAACAAACTATACTCCTTTGGTTAGGAGACATACACTAGCGTGACCAACTCCGGTTGGTAAAATAACTAGTGGACACTGATAGTTCGAGCGTGATCAACTTCGGTTGGTAAAATAGCGAGAACAAACTATACTCCTTTGGTTAGGAGACATACACTAGCGTGACCAACTCCGGTTGGTAAAATAACTAGTGGGCACTGATAGTTCGAGCGTGATCAACTTCGGTTGGTAAAATAGCGAGAACAAACTATACTCCTTTGGATAGGATGCGTACACTAATGTGATCAACTTCGGTTGGTAAAAGAGTTAATGGACATGATAGTTCAAACCCATGACCAACTCCGGTTGGTAAAAGGGCAAGAACAACATTCTTAAAAATGCCAATTTCGGCTGGTTAAGAAACAAAATATGCCAACTTATGTTGGTCGGAAGGTAAAACTATTCTAGAAAATACAAAGTATTCCAAACTGAACCAAGTATGGTTGGTCGGAAATAAAAATCCACTAACTGTAGTTGGTCGACGAGGATAAAGTTATGGCAAGAACAACATTCTTAAAAATGCCAATTTCGGCTGGTTAAGAAACAAAATATGCCAACTTATGTTGGTCGGAAGGTAAAACTATTCTAGAAAATACAAAGTATTCCGAACTGAACCAAGTATGGTTGGTCGGAAATAAAAATCCACTAACTGTAGTTGGTCGACAAGGATAAAGTTATCGACCTTGGTTGGTCGGACACCTTTTATGAAAAAAACTACCAAGTATGATTAGTCGGGGATAAAAACTCTCACTAATTATAATTGGTCGACGAACACAATTTAACAACCTTGGTTGGTTGGAAAAATTTTAAACATTTTTATACTCATTACTCTATTATTAAGTGATCGAGCAACATTTTTTATACTTGTAACCTTTTATTACTAGATTGGTCGATGAATCACAAAGTATTGTTATGCAATCACAAATATAAAAGTGTTAGACAAGTACAAAACAATAGCAACACAGATTTGCAAACAGAAAATGAAAGTCTTTCATTAAAATTCAAAACGAAAAACAAATTACATGTATACTAACTATTACATTGAAATCCCTATTCTATTGGTTTCTTTCCTTCAGCTTTTGAAATAGGTTCCTCGCCAGCAGGAGGATCATTTAAGGTTTGAGGAGAATTGATAAAATTCAAGTCCTTCAACATTCTGACATTCATTACTGAAGGAGTGTCCAATAGATGCTCTGGACGAGATACCTCGATCTGAGAATGAAGATTGTAATCACAGAGGTATTGTGCAATTAAGCTCCGAGGAATGGCACGAGTTGGGATCCATTCCTTGTCCAAATTGAACGGTGTCATAAGCAGGTCAATCACCCCAGGGTCATAATAGTCCCACAAGTAGTGTCCCTGTTCAAGTTTTAACACGCATAAGGCATTCAACCAGCCTTGTTTATAGCCCTCATTAGTGGCATTCTGGATACGAGCATCTAAATGGAATAATGCCTCGTTGTACCCAGCCATCCAAAATTCCCTGGGATGCTTATGGAATTAGAAGGTCAGTCTCTCCAACTGCTCGTGAAGGCTTTTCGCAAAAATGTCCTTATTCTCTAAATCAGACTTCGTCGCAGTAAGTTGATCCTCCAAAGTTAGGATTTTCTTGGACATTTCAGACAAAGCCCGATCTTTGGCATTCAGTTGGTATGCTTGGGTTTCCAATGTTGACAGAGTACGAGCTTCTTCAATACTACGAGGAGTTCTTGATCGACCCCGAGCAGCTGGAGTACTTCGTTCCTCGATAATATCCTGGGTAACTCTTCCTCGCCCACGAGAACCTCTTCCTCATCCCTGGGTAGAAGTAGAAGTACCAGATCTTCGCAAGGTATCCAACTCTTGCCTTAATTTGGCATTCTCAACCTCTAAGAAGGAAAATCTCTCATCGGTCACTGGGATTACCGCTGTTGAAGAAGAGGCTGCAGACTTATATTGTGCCAATTCTTTCTGCAAATTATTATTCTCTTGCTCCAGAAGTTCAGCAATTTGTCTACAAGCTTCAACTTCTCCCTTTAGGGTCCTCTCCCTGACATCATACCCAGCAAGGAGTTTGTCGTAGCCCTTCTCGGCAGAAAGCTGTTCATATTTCTTTTCATACCCCTCATGTAACAAGGCATTTGACTCCTTGTACTGAGTCTGAAGATCTTCTAGAGTAATTGGAGCTCCTCGATCATATCATAGTAGGCCACGTTATTGGCCACAGCTCGATCAAGTAAGCCCTTCAGATATTGATAAGCTTCTACTGCCTGTTCTGAAGCATCATGGCCAAGGATGTCAGCAACTTCTGATGCACTGAGGTCTGTGTGACCAGCTTTATAATATCCATGGCATTGCTGCATCAACTTTGTGTCATTAGCAGACAAAAGATCCATCCTGGCCAGAAACTAACAGAGAAAGAAAAAGAAGATCAAGACAGAGTGCAGATAAAGAAAAGACAATCATATGGAAGAAAAGAACTCAAATTTTATTAGATCATAAGGTAAAGTTACAAAGATCTGAGATACAAAGTACAAGTAAAAGAAAAACAGAAAGATAATACCGAATAACTTCACACCTTTTCCTTGTCTCCCAAGACTTTCTCGGGAGGCTGGGACGAGGAGCTTGGTTGCTCGGTGGAAATAAGGAGTTGGTCGACGGGAGCTGGAACTTGTTCTGGAGGAGCTGGCAGAGATGAAAGCTCCTCGTCAGCAGGCTGCGTAAGGATGATATCACCCACTAACAATGAAGATTCTTCTGAGGCAACTTCGTCCTCTTCTTCATCCTCGATGGCTGGAGGAGGACCAGGGCGATGCTGTTGAAATAGCTCGGAGTCCTCGCTCACTTTCAATTCTTGCAAAGCTGCAACCCAGCCATTTGGAAAGTACTTCAAACTTCCATATTGCACTTGAGTCATCATAGAAGCTACTCCCTTGTTCCACCCTTTGTCCCAACCTGTGCTGAAAGACTTATTTATTGCCTTCTTTCTTTTTGTTTTCTCCGAGGAGAGCTTCTCGGATAGAAGGTCCTCGGAGGCTTTCAGCTTGACCTCCAACTCCTCCTTCTGGAGATTTGCTTCGCGCAGAAGGGTCAACTTTTCCTCAGCTGATTTCAGCTTATTTTCAAGCTCCTCGAAGGTGGTGAGCTTCTCGGAGTATTTCTTATTTTCCCTCTCCAAGTCCTTCACTTTATTTCCCAACTGCTCCTTCTCTGCTTCAGATGCAGCCAGTTTCTTCTCCCATTCACCTTTATCCTCGTCGTACTTCTGACGGGATTCCTTCAGAGATTGGGCCAAACCCTGGAATGCATCCTCTACTCCAGACGAGGAGCATGAAGCCTTGAGTGCTTCATCTTTCTTCACAATGGTGTTGAAGCAACTCACCAGCTGAAAAAAGAAGGTATTGATGAGTTAGTGCCGAGATACATATATTGATAGAAGGAAATAAAGAATTCAAGATAAGAAGAAACTTACTGAAGCGATGTGACGAGTAGCTAGGGATGTCAGCATATCCCTAGGCATGTTTTCCTCGATGCCTTGGACTTCAGGAATAATCCAAGTCTTTACCGAGCTCATTGCAGAGCTCGGGGGAATAATGGTTGGAACACCAGCTCCACTAGTTTGGAGCTGGGGAATGACTTCAGAAAAACTAACCGAGGAAGACTTCTTCAATCTCCTCGGTGTCTTCTCAACAACCTCAACCAAAGAAGAATTTTTGGTTGGAGAGATATTGATTACTTCCACAGGCGCATTCTTCTGTACAGGAGCCACTGGGGGCTTCTCGACGACCTTCTGAGGAGCAGCAGAAGGGGAAGCATCAACTTTCTTTGTCCCCTTTGGGACATCGACTTTGCTTCTCTTTCCATCTCCAGCAGAGGAGGTCTCTTCAAAGAGAGCAGGAACTCTTCTCTTGCCCATCTTCTGACTCAAAGGAATGTGAGAGTCTGGTGAAGAGTCTTCAGAAGCTGGCAATGGTTCGCTAATGCTAGCCACAGAACGAGCAGTATAAGAGGATGTATAGCTTTTGTACTGCAGCAAGTATGAAGCAGACCTAATGTGTTCGTCTGCAACCTTCTGATTCAAACTCCAGATATGTTTTAAATGCTTGATATTAACTTCTGTTTCGTTTGGAGTTTTTCTCTTGCTGTCAACTGCAAATAAAAACATTACATTTTGTCAAACACAATTAAATTATAATTTCAAAAAACAAAATAAGATGAAAACAACCTATCCCATTGCCATATGGAGGGCATTTGGGACCCTCATATACTTCTTCTCCAACTAGAGGGGCATGTTGCTAATTTTTTACAACTACTCCATGTTCAAAATAATCCCTGTTGGCATCAGGGAGGTTGACTACTAGAGACCTATTCAAAAATCTAGTTTTTAAATAATAAACATTGTCTAAAACAGCCCATCTATAACAGTACATAATCTCAGGAATTCCTATACGAGTTCCATGAGTTTGATTTAACCTATACACCCCATTAACTATTCTCCAAGTGTTGGGGGATATTTTTGCAAGGACAACGTCAAAATACTGACAGAACTCTAAGCATAAAGGGTTTGGTGGAAAATAAAATCCACATTAAGCAATAAAGAGGCTAGGGAACCAATGTTCCTCAGCCAAATCAAAATAACTTGAAGGCTCAGAAAGAACCTCCAAAATTACCCAAGATGGAATAGAGAAATCAGAACGGAATTTCTCAAGAGACTCAATAATGTAAACCATGATGAATAAAAGAAGAAGGAAGAAGAGCTTACAGGGAAAAAGGAGATCTTTTTACAAACAAACGAAGAAAATGATGGACGCACAGGAGAGAGAAAAGCTATAGAAAACTCGAAAGCAGAAATTGAAAAGGTAGAGGACGATGGGATTGCCTCTGAAGCTTAAATACTTTGCCTTGGGAAACGGCGAAAGAAATGATTACAAAAAGGAAACTATTACGCTATCGGCGGCTAAAAGGACAAAAAGGGCACGAAGATCGAATCGCCTATAAAAATGCAAAAAGGTGGATTCTGCGAATTTGGAAGGAAATTCAAATATGAAGAAAAGGCTCCTAAAACCCAAGAAGGTCATTTAATATCGCCATATACCGAGAAATAATGTTCCATACTCCTCAAAGTTCGAAATATGAAACATTGGGGGCTTCTGTTGATACCAAAATTAATATGCTGATGTGGACGAATAATAAGAAGACAGGTGTCAATCTACGCGGCACAATAGCAACGAGGAAGATTGTTTCCCCGACGAACATACTCACTACGAGCAACAAGTATACTCCGAGGAACGCCAGTCTTCCGAGGAACACCAACCCTCCGAGAAACTCTTATCTTCCGAGGAACTCCAATGCTCCGAGGAACTCTTGGACGACGAGCAACTAAGGCGGTTCGAGCTGCATCTCGACCACAGCATTAATTGCCAGATAATCAATAGTTCAACTATTCATTGAATGCTTATCATCTTGACGCGCACGTTTGAAGAACATTAAATGAATTACCCTTTCATATGTGTATAATTTAATGTAACACCCTTTCATGTACAGCCTAAGGGCTATAAATACCTTGTATCACCCTCATTCAAAGGGACCGGAATTTCTTGATAGCACTTGTAATCGAGAATTCCCAAACACTCAGCAATAACATAACAGTGGACGTAGGCCATTCATATAAGGCTGAACCACTTTAAAATCTTTTGTCTTATTTATTTATCTGTAATTAAATAATTAGAGTAAACTAGTTTTTTACATCAACAATCTCCAAGAAACAGCTCCTCCACCAAAAGTGAAAATCCATCCACTTGTTGAGGAATGATCATCCCGCTCAGTTATCCAACTGGCATCAGAAAACCCTTCTAATACTGAAGGATATCCACTATAGTATATACCATAGTCCATAATTCTTTCAAATATTTTAATATTCTATTGACAGCATGCCAATGCAATAAACTTGTATTACTAGTATATCTGCTTAATTTACCAACAACATAAGCAATATCAGGCCGAGTACATGTCATGGCATACATTAAACTAGCAATTACTCGTGCATATTCCAATTGTGAAATAGCTCTACCATTATTAGGGATCATCTTTAGCTGTGGTTCAAAAGGTGTACTAACAGGTGTGCAATCAAACTGATTAAATTTCTTTAAAATTTTCTCAACATAATGAGATTAAGTGAGAATTATATTTTTATCTTTCCTTATTATTCTCATTCCTAATATGACATCATCTACACCTATATCTTTCATATCAAATTTAGAAGACAAAAAACTCTTTGTATTATTAATGCTTTCTAAATCAGTACCAAGAATTAACATGTCATCTACATATAAACAAATGATCACACCTTTACCATTAGCAAATTACTATAAACACACTTATCAGATTCATGAATTTTAAAACCATAAGAAATAATGACTTCATCAAATTTTTCATGCCATTGTTTAGGTGCTTGTTTTAGGACATATAAGGACTTAATAAGTTTACATACTTTATTTTCTTGTCCAGACATAACAAACCCTTCAGGTTGTTCCATGTAAATTTCTTTTTCTAAGTCACCATTTAAAAAGGCAGTTTTCACATCCATTTGATGAATCTCAAAATTATATATAGATGCTAATGCAATTAAAATTCTAATAGTGGAGGTTCTAGCAACAGGTGCATAGGTATCAAAATAATAAATTCCTTTTTTTTGTGTAAAACCTTTAGCAACCAATCTAGCCTTGAATTTATCAATTGTTCCATCTATTTTCATTTTCTTTTTAAAAATCCATCTACACTTAATGGGTTTAGATCCTGGAGGTAAGTCTACTAACTTCCAAGTTTTATTTCCCAAAATTGAATCCATTTCATCATCTATAGCTTCTTTCCAAAATGCTGAATCTACACACTTAATTGCCTCACTATAAGTTTGTGGGCCTGTTTCAACGCTAAGAGTCAAAGCATATTGATTACAAGATGTGTCTCTAGTTCCTTCAACAAGATAAACTACAAAGTCGGGACCAAAGCTTTTTTCTTTCCTAGGTCTCTTCCTTTTTCTAATCTCTTCTTGTTCCACTGGTGGAGTATCAGATAATTGTGAAGCAGTGCTAACTTCTTTTTCATTATTAATTCTAGGAATAGAAGAATACCTTTGTTGATAAAAAATTGCATCTCTCGATTCAATTATTGTATTTACCTCAACAGAATCATTAGGTTCACTAACCAAAAATCTATAAGCTTTACTATGTTGTGCATAACCTATGAAAATACACTCAACACCTTTGCTTCCTAATTTCTTTCTCTTAGTTTCAGGTAGTCTTACAATAGCTCTACAACCCCAAACTTTAAGATAACCTAAATTAGGTTTTCTATTCTTCCATAATTCATAAGGAGTTTTCTTATTATCTTTAATAGGTATCCTATTCTGAATATGACATGCAGTTAAAAGTGCTTCTTCCCAAAATCCTTTACTTAAACCATAATAAGAAAGCATAGCGTTAACCATTTCAGTTAGTGTTATATTTTTTCTTTCTGCTACTCTATTTTGTTGTGGTGTATAAGGTGCAGTAACTTCATGTATAATTCCCATATCTTCACAAAATTGAGGAAAGTGATATTCATCACCTCTATCAGATCTAAGACATTTTATTTTAGTATCACATTGATTTTCAACTTCATTTTTGTATGTCTTAAATCTATTAAGCACATCATCCTTAGAGTTTAAAAGATATACGTAACAATATTTTGAAAAGTCATCAATAAATGTAGCAAAATATTTACTACCACCTGTAGTAGGTGTTCCATGCAAATCACAAACATCATTATGTACTAATTGCAACAAAGATGTAGTTTTTTCTATTTTTGGAAAAGGCAATCTTGTTATTTTTGTTTGCATGCATATTTTACACTTTTCATTCATATCATTCTCATATTTGGGAATTAAATTTAAATTAACCATGAAATGCATTTTCTTTGTATTAACATGTCCTAAACGACTATGCCATAATGAAAGACAATCAACGATATAAGCAGAAGAATCTTTTTCATTGATATTGAGATTAAACATGCCCTCATACAAATATCATTTGCCTACAAAGGTACCATTCTTAGTCAGAATAAATTTGTCTGACTCAAATACAAGCTTAAAGCCAAATTTGTTAAGAAGACTTCCAGAATCTAAAGTTTTCCTAACATCAGGAACATGAAAAACATTGGTGAGGCTAAGGATTTTTCCAGAAGTGAATTCGAGATCTACTGTCCCTTTGCCTTTAACCGCAGCAGTAGATGAATTTCCCATATAGAGAGCATCTCCTTCCACTGTTTCATAGGCAGAGAACAAGTTCTTTTCCTTACAAACATGCCTTGTGTCACCAGAATCAACCCACCAAGAGTTGTCTTCTCCAAGCATATTAGCCTCGGATATCATAGCAGCAAATTTTTGCTTTGTGTCTGATGTCCCTCCTTTTTCCTTTAGTTTCTTGAACTCACGACAATCCTTCTTGAAGTGACCTGGTTTGTTGCAATGAAAACAATTTCCTTTCTGCTTTTTGTTTGCTTTAGAATTATTTGAAAAATTCTTCAACTTGTTATTTTTTCCATGATTGCCATATTTTTGCTCCTTTCCTTCCTCCACTACATGGACCTTAGAAACAAAATTTTCTTGTTCCTCTTTACCATGTAGAATTCGAGACTCTTGTTCAATTCTTAAATGAGTCTCTAATTATTCAAGTGAAAGATAATCCTTTTTGTGTTTGAGTTCTTTCTTATAATCTTTCCAAGAAGGAGGAAGTTTTTCAATTATGGAAGCAACAATTACATTATCATCCATATTTAATTTTTTCAGTTTGCAATGATTTATGATGCATTGGATGTCATGAAATTGTTCTAGCACGGGCCTATTATCATGCATTTTAAAGCTTAAAAACTGACCGATAAGGAACTTCTTACTTGTAGCGTATTCCGTAAGATATTTGGTCTCTAATGTTTTCCACAAAGTTTTTGCAGTCCCAACATTTTGGTACAAATCGAACAAATTGTCAGCAAGTGCATTGAGAATGTGACCACGACACAAGTAATCATCGGTCTCCCATTTTGTGCGTTGCCTAGTCTGTTCTACGGTTTCATCTTCATCTTCGTTTGGTTTCGGTTGTGACAAGACATATACAATCTTCAATGTTGTTAGAAGAAAATGAACCTTTTTCTGTCAACGCAAAAAATTAACACCATCAAAACGATCCAACTTGACAAAGCCTTCTGTTATTTGTCGAAGTGATTTGGAAGAGTCGGCAATTTCAAAAATTACTATATTTAGATTGTTGGAAATTATGTAGCAAATACAGAAATAGAACTCTTTATTGTATACCAACAATGTCAACTTTAATACAACAATGTAACTTTATGAATCTCCAAGACGTGATGTCACTTTACTAAATATAGTATTTTCCCCACACGAATAACTTCGGTATACAAACGGGAATTCGCAAATCCGTACTCAAGATACAATTAAGCAACTTGCACTACGTGCAACTTGTATATTTGAAGACAGCCCTTGGATGCAACAGCGAAGAACAGTCAATCAAGTTCTTATTCTATTTATGTTCACAAAACAGAATAAGAGAATTTGTATCTCCTGAAAATTGTAAGAGAGTAATAGCAGGGTTTGGAAATCTGAAACTAGGTTTTTATTATCAATCTAATTTCGTTTTAGGCAGCCTTTATTTATAGATAATGAAAAGCTTTGTCTTCAAGAGTCATGACTGTTGAATTAACAGTCTTAAGTCAATTCCGAAATGGTATAATTGTTAATTACCAACATTCTTAAGTCATTTCTGAACAGGTATAACAATACCGAATCGGTTTTGCACGGGTTAACCAAAAAGTGACCGCGCCCGAGCGACCCGCTACCATTGCGGACACGCGGCGTGCGAAGTGCAAAGTGCGCCTCTACAGCCCACTGCCCCGCACCCGCACGCTCGTGTGCGTACGGTGCTTCGCACCGTATTGAGGTCTCTTGAATAGCCTCTTAAATGCTAGATGAATTAACTCTTCATCTTCCATTTGTACTTATTAAGTGCACAAATTCTTAATATTTTTCCAATGTGGGACTCAAAGGTTGCCCACTCCTTTTATAGCTTAGTGGTGACACTTAGCTTTGTATATTTTCCAATGTGGGACACTATCCCCTTATATATTTGGGTTAGCTTCCCACCTCTTCCACACACTTCTAATGTGGGACAAGCTTTTTAAGCTTTTACACCCAAAACTCTTACTCACTTATTTTATAAAATCTCCAGCACGTTCTGCCATTTTGTTTCACTAGAACCATCACCCAGATTACAGATTGCTTAATTGGTTCGTCTCTTTTGCGATCTACCCTAGGATTAATCATATTCAGATATCGTTTCACACCGTATATTTTATGTACGCTGTCAGCCAGGGGTGGCCTATTGATTTTCAAGTTATTCTTCTGGATGTTATGTCATCACTTCAGCTTATCGATCTGACACCCATTCGCAATGACTTCCCTATATTTTATTGGTCACACGTATTTATCAGACTTCTCTGGTCCATTTCCTACAAGATGAGGTTGAGCAGTTAGAGATCTCTTCGATTGAGGCGAATACTATTCATAGGTTTGAGAGTCACATGAGTGAGGTAACTCGCTATATTCCATCTACTGTCGGATCATCTTTAGGAGGTAGATTCACTTCATATACATCGGTTCCCTCACACACTAAACCTCCTTCCACTGAGTCCAGAGAGAGTAGAGACGTTGCCGAGCGTATATTCGAGGAGGAGAGACATTTTATGCAGGCTGAGTTGGCTGATCATCGACGGTTGACTGAGTCCATGATGGCCCATTTTGAGGCTGAGTCGTAGCAGAGAGATATTCAGGAGTCCCAACTTTTAGCATATTTTAATGAGATGATGACACTGCCATTAATGATGATGATAATGATTTTGATTGTTGAGATCCAGTTTTACATTGTATTCTGAGACACTCTACTATTTATGTTGTATTTATTTTTGTGATCTTCAGATATGATGTATTGATGACACTGTTGGATTATTATCTTTTTGAACATCTTAATCAGCTGATGGTATATATTTGGACATGAGATGTATCAATTTTATTTGTTTGCAGTTATTTTCGCGGATGAGGCATATGATTTATGTTGATGCACCTTGTTTCACATAACTATTTATTATTTGCTTGATATATCTGTTTACTGCTTGATTACTATCCATGTCATCTGTCTATATTATTTGTTGATATTAGAATTATGATTATTTAGTCATGCTTATATTGATTCATTATATTATTGCTAGTTATGATGTTTATGTTTATTCCGTCCCGCGATTTGTCTATTCCAAATAAAAAGGGAGAGAGATATGTGATGTCGGGGGACTATTACTGTCATTTATTTATATATATTTTATGTACCTCCATACTTCACTTGTGGTATGTTTGTTTATTTCGCGTGTGTAGTGATTTTCAGATATTCAAATATTGACTACATCACATTCAGACATTGCTTTGCCGAATTTTATCGAGATTTGTCGTGCCTTGTATTTTCATTTTTTGGGGATTATGGGATGGGCGTAGATTTATTTTCGACTTGACGACCCAACTTAGCATTTCATTATTTTTAGTTTTGTCCCGAGTAGCCTAAGGGCGATATTTGTAAAGGAAGTTTTCCAATTAAGTCAATTTGTTTGTAATTGGCTTAATGCCCGCTAAAACTGTTTGAGTCTAGGCTAGTTATTGAGTTCTGATCCCACAAAGCCTATGACATTTAGTGCTGAAGATTTTGCAGCAAAGATGTTAAGATCATATTCGTCCCTTCATATTTCTTCACACTTGGCTTATTCTAGATCACACAAGTATGAATGCTTAGTGGATTAAGAGATTTAGAATCTTGATTAAGGGTGTATTTTTATATTAAAATATATTGGGAATTTGACAAAAAAAAATTAAAGCGTAATTTTAAAATATTTTTTGAGTTAATTTTGTTTTGGAAAATTCGAGGATGTTTTTAAATAATTTTTTTCCTATCGTTCAAATGACATTTTATTTCGTTCAAACGAGATACGTTTCTTGTTCGAATGACAGTTGTTTATCATTCGAACGATGTGCCGCCACAAAAATCGTATTTGTGTATTTAAGTGCTTATTTCACTCAGAAAAATGAGAGAACTTTTCACCTATCCCGCCTCCAATGGGGTAAGTTTGGGAATGATTTTTCGGTTTCGGGTCCAAAAAACAAAGTCAGTAGCGTTAGAGCCTTAGTGTCAAAATACCTTTCCCACCCCACAAATTATACATATTTTAGCAAAAACAAGTGTGTGTGTGTGTGTGTGTATAGAGAGAGAGAGATGCTCACCTACATCATTATATACACATCACACCATACATCATACCTAATTCTAGTCCCTGAGAATTTTTTTTTTTATTTTTCTCTTCAAATTGACCTTTCAATTAACCCATATTCAAAAATTTAGGTCAAAATACATTTTGTAGGTATTTTTTAAAAAAAAAATTGGTGGCGCACACACTTATATATAAAGTATTTTGAAGATTTTTTTTTTATTTTTTTAAAAATAGCTACAAAATGTATTTTCACCTAATTTTTTTAACATTGGTTTATTGGAAGATTAATTTGAAGAGAAAAATAAAAAGTTTGAAAAAAATGGCTTTTTAGGTCCTACAACTAGGTGTGATGTATGAATGATATATAGAGCATGATGTAGGTGAGAATTTTCTTATATATATATATAATAAATTACAATAGTGTTTTCATTATTCATAAGTTTATAAGACACTGCGTGGTGAGGATTAAAGCCACCAAGGCTAGAAATTGAGGGTTAAGATTAAAAGACACTATTTTACTCTTTTGTCCCTTTATTATTTTATTTCCCCCCTTTTTTAACCCTATATTTTCTTTTCCCCTTTTGCCCAAAATTTAAAACCATGGTTAAAATAGGAAATTATGCCCTCAATGTTGGCCCACCACACATAAATACATACAGAAACACTACACCTGTTGTCTCTCCCTCAATCAATTCTCCACTCTCCCTCCTCTCTCTATCTCTCAAATTATCAGGTAATTCTCTCTCCTCTCTCTCTTGGACTTCTTTGTTGCATTTATGTATATATCTGACTCGATTCAAGCGAAGATTTGTTTTTGTTTAGATTTGCAGATCTAAAAGGTCTCACCAGGTAATGAGAATTTTCTTTTAAATTCGTAATGAAATTTGTTGCGCCTTGGTTTAAATAATGTGAAACGGAGATTACCACACTACATGTGCACAAAGTATTTGATAACGTGCATCTTATGATATTTCTTATATATTGTTTGACATTTAAGGAAGAGAAACGATCACTGTGACAGTTTGCATACATCATTGCGTTTGTGAATTAACGATGTAGGGATTTGAACAATGTGTATGCAAAATATGTTTCCTTTTATGTTCCTTGCTAACAATTATGTTCACTAATTTTCAGAGTTTTGGCTTTCTTTTGATGATCATTTAATTGTTTCCACGTTGTGAACCGTGTGTACTAAAACTTGGATATTTATATGAGCTTGGATTTTGTAAATGATTATGGCTTCTTAAATTGGATAACTCTTATTATTTTGTTGTTCATATCATTCTTTTCACATTAACTTGAGGTGTATCGTACTAAACAAATATTTTGTTTTTTATTTTTTTATTTAAGGATTTGTGGACCAAGGCAGAGCAGAGGTCGATACGTTTAATAAATATTAGTATGAGCGATGACTTTGATTCGGATGCGAGTGAAAAGACTCACAAGATGTGTAAGTAGATCAGGTGGTTTGTCACGTTTTTTAAGAATTGTTCATATCGTTCTTTTCACATTAACTTGAGGTGTAAATGATTCATTTCACTCAAATTAACCTGCTCTTCTTGAGCAGGTGGTTCGAACAATTTTTAAGAATTTTTTGAGCAGGTTAATGTGAGTAGGTGGTTCAAATCATTTACCACCTGCGCAAGTAGAGCAGGTAGTTCGTTTATTTTCTCCACGCTCAAACTATTTAACTTCTCAAAAAATACGATAAACCACCTGCTCTTCTTGAGCGTCTCTTGACTCTTTTCACTCGCATCCGAATCAAAGTCATCGTTCATACAAATATTTGTTAGACGTATCGACCTCTGCTCCGCCTTGGTCCACAAATCTTTAAACAAAACAAAACAAAAAATATTTGTTTCGTACGGTACACCTCAAGTTAATGCAAAACGAACGATATGAACAATTCTTAAAAAATGTGACGAACCACCTGGTTTACTTGCGCATCTTGTGACTCTTTTCACTCGCATTCAAATCAAAGTCATCACTCATACTAATATTTGTTAAACGTATCGGCCTCTGCTCTGCCTTGCTCCACAAATCCTTGAATAAAAAAATAAAATATTTGTTTAGTACTGTACAACTCAAGTTAATGTAAAAAAAAATGATATGAACAACAAAATAATAACAGTAGTCCAATGTAAGAAGCCATAATCATTTTCAAAATCCAAGCTCATACAAATATCCAGGTTTTAGTACACACAGTTCACAATATGGCAACAATTAAATGATCATCGAACGCAAGCCAAAGCTCTGAAAATTAGCGAACATAGTTGTTAGCAAGGAACATAAAAGTAAACGAATTTTTCATGCACATTGTTCAAATCTCTACATCATTAATTCACAAATGCAATGATGTATGAAAATTATCACAATGATCGTTTTTCTTCCTTAAATACCAAACAATATATAAGAAATATCATAAAATGCACGTTATCAAATACTTTGTGCACATGTAGTGTGGTAATCTCAGTTTCACATTATTTAAATCAAGGCGCGACAAATTTCATTGCAAAATTTAAAAGAAAATTCTCATCAATAACAAACCTGTAAAATGATCACTTGTTGGGGGGTTTAAATTAAATCATTGAAATCTCTTGAATAAAGATCAGATCCAAGACCAAACGTGTAAAATTACTGTAATTTATAATACAATCCAATAATTTCAAAAAAATAATCATCTCTAGAGTATCAACTATGTGAAATTTTCAACCCTGAGCAGAAAAATCAACCTTAAATATTCAACCTTGAGACTCAATTTTCTATTTTAACCCTAACAATATACCTCTACAGTAAACCAACTCTAATGAGTTTTAAAAAGTAGCATCCTAAAGAGTACACAACCAGTGAAGACCAAATGCAAGAAAATACAAAGCCCCAATAAAAAAAACAGTTCTTTTTAATTTGAGCTCTTTGTGCTTTGTAGAAGAAATCAATAGTATTAAAAAAAAATTCCACATAAATACAATTTTCTCACTAAACTATATATTTCTATCACATAACATAGGTTAGATTTACATAAAACTTGCTCAACATAGGTTAAATTTACAACATTCCATTAATATGGTGTTTGAAATGTCGATCACAGAACATAGGAAATATTATGACAAAAGGGAAATAAAAAACAATTAGTCAATATAGCACAAATACTAAAGGAATCAGATTGAATTAACCTCAATAAATCGCCCAAGGTGCATGTTCACATATACCTATTGCAACTTCCTCAAACACAAAGAAATATTATGAGTCACTATGTTTAGAACCGTGAATTTTGAACCCTAAAATCATAACACCTAATTTCATAAAATCCTAAAGCTTGAAAACCAAACTTCGAACCCTAAACTATGTACTCTACATGTTAATTTAACCCAATGGAACAAATAAAAGAAACTTCAAACTTAAGTATACATGGTGATTAGATCTGCGAAACTAAATGCAACATTCGATTAAATCAACAAACTTAAGTATACCTGGTGAAACCTTTGATTAGATTTGAAAATCTACACAAAAACAAATCTTCACTTAAATCGAGTCAGATATATACATAAATGCAATAAAGAAGTTTGAAAGAGAGAGGAGAGAGAATTACCCGATGATTTGAGAGAGAGGAGAGAGAGTGGAGAATCGATCGAGGGAGAGACAACATGTGTAGTGTTTCTGTGTGTATTTATATGTCACCAGCCGACATTGAGGGTGTAATTTCCTATTTTAACCATGGTTTTAAATTTTGGGCAAGAGGGGAAAAGAAAATCTAGGGTTAAAAAAGGGGGGAAATGAAATAATAAAGGGACAAAAGAGTAAAATAGTGTCTTTTAATCTCAGCCCTCCATTTCTAGCCTTGGTGGATTTAATCCTCACCATGTATATATATATATATATATATATATATAGAGAGAGAGAGAGAGAGAAAAGCAGGCTCTCCTACGGACTAAGTTTACGGTCTTAAAATGAGGACTAGCTACCTTCCAAAAAAAAGATAGGGACCACTTTGTCTTTAGTGTACTACTTTCTTTTTCTACAATTTTCGAAATAGAAATTTCTACCCCATTAGATTCTAGAATCACTTAAGCTTTTTTTTAAATCTAATGAGTCTGGAAGCCTAAGTGTAGAAGGTTCGTGACTACCTCTCAGGCTTTCTCCATCACTATCGTATTATATTTCGAAAGAGTGATGATTATCAATCCAAATATCTTCCTTAGGATGTCTAGAAATTTCAAGGGGTTTTGAAGGAAAATAATCTAATCTTAAACACCTTATGCGATATTAGAATTTTATTTCTCTAGTTTCTTTGCAAATTTGGATAATAATATGGATTACGTTATCTTCTATCAATTCGTCTAAATCACTGTCACCGTAAGATGACAAAAATCTTCAATAAGTTCTTGGTGTAGATGTTTCCACGTGTTTAAGGAATGGACGCACTCCTCTTGATTTAATCAAGATGGTTCTTGTTTCAGCTAAACTTTTGCGTTTAATATATCTTAATGCGTCTATAGTATCTTTAAGTATCTTAGTATATTCTGGATACTTTTCTGATTCTGAACGTTCTTCTGCAAATTGTTCAGTTTTTAAGTGTTGCTTGAAGAGATCACGGATCTCTGTTCTAATTATTTCTATTCTAGGTAGTTCATGTGCTAGCCACGTAATAACTTGGTTTATATATTTGAAGGTACCTCTTTTATATATTAATGTAGATTCTACAAGTAGTCTTTCTGAAGGATCTGAGAGAGTCCACTCGTGGATTTATCTTATTAAATCTAGGTTTGTTTGATTCACAAAGGCTAGAAAGTTTGTAGTTATTTGAAGGCTCATATAAATGATTTTGAAATTTAACAATATTATTTGAAATAGCTAGGGGATTGGTTTTAGTTTATACCTTCCTTCTGTTCTCCAATTACTTTATCTTCTTCCTTTTATCTCTTCAGTTTGTTATTATCGTTCTCCGATCTGTACCTCCTGCAACTTCCTTTTTATGTGCCGTGTCTCATTCCTCTATTGGCGCTGGACCCATTTTCTTTTCTTGTACGCCACTACGCCTAACGCCCACCTGACTCACGGCTCATGGCAAATTGGCACCTGACAGTGGTTCAACAGCATAACACCTATGTGCTACACTCGAGGTTCCACACAATAATTCTTTATAAACCAAAAATTAGAGATGCTTGGAGCATAATAAAAAAATATAAGATAAGAGATTTTGGAAAAGAAAATAACTTTTATTACATAGCATAAGTAAGTATAACTCTCACCTCTACCCTAGCTATAAGAGGTTTACTCACTAATTGACATATTATTCTCTCATTCGTACCACCTCTCTCACTTTTTTTCGCCTCCTTCCAACAAACTGCCTCAAGCTCCCTTTTATAGATCAAGGGCACTACAATGACTGGAAACCGATTGCTAAAAGCTATCCAGTGAAAAAAAAATTAAGTCTATCATTTTTCTTTTAATAAAGTAGTCTTGTCTTCTTTCGATAATTGAGTCTTTTTCTCACATGTCTTCTGTTTTTAATAATTTCTCAAATAAAGAGGCATCTTCTTCTTTTGGCATGGGACCCTTTTTTGTTCCTTCCATGACGTCTTTTGCTTTATCTGATTTATCTTTATTCTTTGGTGGAGCATTATTATTGCAGAGGTATTCATCAATATGGCCCACCACTCTCGGGCTAGCTGGCGAAGCAACCTCCACCACTTCTTTAGATTATTTCTTGAATCTTCCATTGAATGGATCATCTGCTTAAATAATTAAGTATGCATTATAGTGTATATTATGATATACACTATACCATCTTTCTTGGTTTGTTAACAGCTCCATGATCTTGATTGTTTCCATGGCTTGGGCAATTTGGATTTTGGACTTGTTGACAGATTAGTCTTTAATTTTGTCTTCAAAAAAGATTTCAAAGTCTTCAAACGTGAAAGAGAAAAATCTAACGAGTATAAAAGCTTTAACCCTTCCCCCCTGTATGAACTTGGAGGAATCTGATAAATTCTAGCAAATAAGGGAAAGAATTCTTTTATTTTCTTAGCATAATCATGGAAAGTTTTTTCATACAGTCTATATATGAATAAGTCCAATAAACCCATAGTCTATAAGAGTTATATGTGCCATTTCTACTTCTCAAAAAAGATAAAATTTTGGAATTTCTTTATAAAAACCACCAATTATTAAGGCATCTCTATTAATTTTAGATAATAAAATATTGAAATGATTAATAATGTTATCACCTTCCTTCTGCCAGTCTTCTGAAAATGGAAGATTATTTCTACCAAATGGTATAACAATCTTAGTCTTAAAAGTATTTTGCTGCTAATAAAAATTATCAACAGGTCTAGCTTTGGAGGTTGGTTCTCCAAGAATCTGGGCGTATGTCTGAGTCTGAAGTCTAGGAGTAGCAATACTACTGAGTTGAGTAACTGAAAGTATTTGGATTCTCATGAATCTAGCAATAACTATCAAATTTTTCCTGAATTCCATCCATAGTTTGACCTTTACGCTCCACCATATGGCATCTATAAGGGTATTTTCATCGCCTGAAAATTTTCATCTATATTTTATTAGGTTTGGATATTTTTGGTTTGGTCAATATTAGGAAAAATACATTTTTCCAATAAGTCTATTCTGGGCAACAACTTCATTTCTTGATTTTTTAGGAGGAACTAAAATATCATAGAAGATTTCAAGAATTGGTCTGTCTTAGGTATCTTGGATATGAGTCTGAGTCTGTTTTGCGTTATACCAGCATTTGGTTTTATGTGTCTAAGATAGTTTGCAACATCTTCTTTGTTCAGTCTACTTGTTCCAGAGGAGTTCATGATGTCTAATTATATTTGCGTCATAAAACAAGAACTAATATTAGTATTAACAAACATAGGTTCTCTAGATATAATGTCGGGAATTGTATTTTTACTTCCTTGAATGTGAATAACAAAAAAGCCATATCCACCAAGCAATTGTTGCCATCTAATTAATCTATTAGTTCTTGATTTTGATAAGTCCAAGTCTCTGAGTTTTACTGCATAAGATGAATCAGTATAAACTGTAAAATGCTTAGGTCTAAGAAAAACATATATTTTTCTATAGCACGAACTATAGCTAAAACCTTCTTTGTATGGGTAGTATATATTATTTTTGGATCAGTAAAGGTTCTAGAAATATATCTACAAAATTTCTTTTTTTTAGTATGATGATCAAGGGCAAAGTATATTGCTCCCCATTGTTTGTTAGAGGTGTCTGTTTCTACTATAAACTGATTTTCATCATTAGGCCGTTCAAGTAGAGGAATATTCTTGACTGCTTCTTTGATCTTTTTTATGACTTCAAAATCGTCTTTAGTCCATTTAAAAGGATTAGTCTTATATGCACCTTTTAATTTGTATGTTGAACTTTGTCTATTTGAAGCAAGAATTTTAATAGATTCTGCAGCGCTATTAAGCAATCCTAAAAATGATTATAAGTGATTTCTATCTTTAAGTTGGTTTGGAAATTCGAGAAATTTCTTAGTAATGTGTTTTGCTAAGGATAATTTTCCTTTATCAATATGCATTCCCACAAAGTCTATTTCAGTCGGGAATAAATGAATTTTCTTTTCAAAAATAATAATTTCATATTTATCTAATTTTAAAATAATCTTCTTAAGATGGTCTACATATTCTGCTTCAGTTTTCCTGGCTATAAGAATATCATCTATGTAAATAAGACAAAATTCTGAGTAAGGTCTAAAAATGTTATCCATTCTTCTTTGAAAAACTTGGGGGCATTTAAGTATCCAAATGGCATAACTAACCATTTATATTTTTTCGGGGGAACACTAAAGGTCGTCTAAGCTATATTGTTTTAGTGCATCTTAATTTGCCAAAAGCTTGACCTGCAATCTAACTTACTAAATATAATTATATCTTCAATCAAATTGATTACATTATTCTTTTCTGGTATCTTATAAGAATCAAACTTACGATTCTTATTAAGGTGCCTATAGTCTATGACCATGCGTCTTTTTCCTCTCATTCGTTCAGACTCATTTTGAACGTAGAAGGCAAGACTATTATGTCTACTTTTACTTTTTCTAACAATACCTAGTTTAAACATCGCATATATGTCTTTTTTGAATTCTTCTCTATCTTCTTGTGAATATCCTTTCTTATAAGTTCCATCATTAATAGTGTCATATGGTTTGATAGGAATAATTTCACAATAACTTTGGTCAGAACACTTACATCAATAGTGTCATATAGGAATAATTTCACAATAATTTTGCAATTTGCTTATAACACTTTCGGTCTGGGCACTTACATTTTTTTGTAAGGACTTAGTTATTTCTTGGGCTTCTTATTGATTTGTGGGTCTAAGTCTAGGTCCACCACGCTCAGCTGAAGAACTCTGATGGGTTATTGGTTTATAATTGGGTTTGACCTGCATAAGGTCAAAAGCAGTTTGGTGATCAATTAGGAGGGCAATAATATTAATTTCTTTTTTGTCGCTAAGTAATATATTATCATTACATTGGGTATAAGGATGGTATTTACTAATAAAGCCTTGACCTAAAATAATGTTTCCTGTGAAACCAGATCTGGGATCTATGATCCAAAACTGATGGTTTACAGTTTTGTTTGTCTGATTTCTATTTTGAAGAAAATAGGAACAGTCAGAAAATATAAGTTAAATAGTTCTCCATTAGCTACCTTGCCATGGATCTCATGCTTAGTGTCTTGGAAATAATTTTTTTGGGAAGGCATTCACCTTACAAATACTCTGCGTGCATCCTGTATCTATAAAAGCTGAAATTCTTTTAAGGTAATCTTTGTGTTGTATAAATACTTCTACGAAATAAGCATTAGGTTTAGTAAAAATTCCTAAATTATTATTTTCTAAAATATTTGTAAAATCTAATGGTGTTAAGTCTTTTTTACTGCTTTCCCAATACTTTTCTTCTAAGTCATAGGAAATTCCATTTCCTTTTAGGTCTTCATTTTTTTGTAATCTTTTGGATATGTTTTTATCGATGTTTTAATAATAGAGTTTAATATCTCGATCTATTTGAGCATCATATTGGGTAATATAAATTGCTCGAAATCTAGTTCTGCAATAATCTTCATGGTAGTGTAATTGATAAGTGATATATATCTTAAATAGCTCGGATTGTGTAGTCTCAAAATATTCTACTCAGCTAAAGTCTCTCTTGCTACATTTCATTTCAAATGTGGAATAATGTTTCTCATCATAGTAACATCTAGGTATATATGTTAGTACCTCAGGGTTACTAATAATCCATCTTTTCTTTAAAAAGAAGCTCAATATACATTTATACAAAGCATTTTCAAAATCTATATAGTCATTTTCATGATCAGTTTGTATCATATATAAGTCCAGAGTGTCGTGGGAGTTTTCATACTCATCAGTATCACTATTAGAGTCTTCTGAATCACTATTTGTATATGCACTATATATACTGGTATTATCATCATTTTCTATGTTTGATATTTCCTAGGGATGGCAATTTTTGAAACGATACGAAAAACAACCCGAAATTGACACGATATGTCGTGTTCGTGTCGGGTTTTTTTGACACAAAATCGTGTCGTGTCGTGTACGTGTTTGGATTATGAGTCGTGTCGTGTCATGTTATCGTGTTTTTTAGGCGTGAAATTTAAGAAATTCTGGTATTCATGTCGTGTCATGCCGTGTTGTTTTTTATTCGGGTTGTGTTCGTGTCAACTAAAATAAACACGAATTCGTGTCATATCGTGTCCGAAAAAACCTTGTCGTGTCGCCCGAAACACGACCCGTTGACCCTAATTGCCACCCCTAATATTTCCATAGCATATAATATGTCTAATTTTTCTTGATCTGCAAAATCTACTATTGTATTAATAATCTTAATACTCTCTTTATTTTTCTTGTTAGGACAATCTTTAGCATATTTTACTTCTTTATTGCAAGGCAACATTCTTTGGTAGAAGTCTTAGATTGAGCTACTTCATTTTCTTTCCTGTAATTAGGAACTTTTTTATGTTTGTTGGTATTCTTCTTTAAATATTGTCTTTTGTTAAATCTCTTTTTCTTAGTGATTAGGCATAAATTCTTCACATTTATCCCCTTAATTTCGGTATTTTTACGATCCCGTGCGGTGTAAATAGCTTGGATTTATCTCATATCTATGCTACTAACCCTTTTTGGTAAGTATTTCGTATTTTTGTATCTCTTGTGTGTTTTACAGGTATTTCATGCAAGAAAGATGGAAAAGAGAACTCAAAATAGTGAAAGAAACCAAGAATCGGGGAGTTGAAGGGAATTTTCGTAATTTTGTAGCCTTAGTCCGGAAGTGGGGCCAACGAGAAATTTGAAAAACTTTCAATTACAAGAACACTGGAAAAAACGGCACCCAAATCCGAGCTACGGTGAAGGAGTTATGATCATTTGAAGTTGAGAAAAAATCCAAGGAAGAAAAGAAGAAAGTTGGAAAATATTCTAAGTGTTGAAAGAGGCCCAGAAACCAGCCAATTCACCCGAACCGGTACACCCAAAACCCGAACCGGTTCGCCCATTTGTCACGCTCCAGAACCGTTACAAAATTAGTCACGCTTTCTAAGTGTGACAAATTGGCAGATACGGGATTTTTATTTTGTGGTTATCTTTTAGCCAAAAGAGTTTTATGTTTTGGGGAATCTTCTAAACGACCTCTAGCCTATATATTTAGTCATTAGGATTCTTTTTATTCAGATTTCATTGATGTAAAAGCTCCATAACAAGTAGGAACATCTAGGAGAGGAATTTACATACTTTGCACCATTAATTCAAGAGCTTTTTCGATTTTTCTTCAATCTTTGATTTCTTCTTGCATGTTCTTGTTCTTCAGTCGTGGTAATTTCTATTTCCAGCACTTTTATTATTATTTACCATGTTAGGCTAGGTTTTTAAAGGTTGGGATACATGAACCCAACCTGATGTGTTAATTGCATGTGTATAATATTAGTCCTCTAAATTTAATGATTGATTATGATCGTATTGCGTAGTTACACAACAATTGTAGATATTTATATCTCGTTTGCCTCTGGGTACTCATGATGATTTAGAATGCAATTCGAGTGCTACTATCGCGATACTGATTTACTCATCCTCAGATTAAGTATGACGCGGGCATGAACCTCGTATACGTAATGCTTGGGAGTACTAAATTCCGGGTCAAATTAATCAGTTAAATTTACGATTAGTTTTATACAATCAATACACTAGGGTTGGGGGATTGTGTCTCTACCTTAATTTTTCCAATTAGTTTTAGTTAACTTCTTTATTTTTCCATTTTTCCTTTCTCACTCAATCATCATCTTTTACACTTTATTTTTTGAAATAATAAATCAATTAAAATCTATCAAACATTCCCTGTGGATTCGATACCCAGACTCGCCACTATACTCCACAAGAGTGTAGTTAAAGTTTAGGTTTTTGTATTGTGGTTGGAAGCCGTAACAGCGATTAGCGTATTTACACGGACGCTCGATTTCCACCTCAATCACTTAGCTCTAAAATTCTTTTCCCTAAAGGTAGTAGATGGTCTGAATATATATTTCTTTGGAAAATCTAAAGGCCTAGCCTTTTTTTAACTTATTTTGTTTCTAATCTGATTTATTCTTTTTGAATTTCTTTTCTTTAGTTTCATAACCTCACCCCCATCGGATTGGAGCTATGTCTCTTTCGTCTTTAATTAGAGGAATTTGTCCGAAAGTTTCTTCAATTAACTTTTCTTGAGTTCTATCTCGTCTTTTAGATATGATGTAGTCTTTGGCAAAATTAATTCTTTCACCAAAGGATTTTCCTTAGTTCCAGCAACTCCTGGTCAATTCATGTATTCATTAATTAGGATTTATCCAATAACTCGTATTTTTTTTAAAAATATTCATCTTTTAAGGTCTCACCAAATTATTTGATTTGGTAATATAGTTGTTCATAATTATTTATATATTCGTTAATCTTATCTAATTTGCAAATACTAAGAAGAGCTAACTTAGTTTTTACTAAGTCTTGTTCATTAAATTGAGCTATATATCCAGCTCCAATGAATTATGTTGTAAATAATTGAATATATTCTTCAATTGATCTTTCATATTGATGTTGTCCCATTTTTTCAACTTTAGCTATAGATTTCGTATCTGTAGCTTGTCTTAGACTGTCTAAATAATTTTTTGCCATTCCTCTAATGGATTGATCAGCGTATTGTCTATATGAATTTTCATCCCATTGTTCATTAGATGCAAAACTCATATTCATTTGATTATGCAATTCATTTAAGGCTTTCTTTCAATCTTGAACATTATCTAAATTAAGGTATATTCCAACTAGGTTTATAGCTTGACTTGCCATGGTCTTAACTGGAGTAAAACTCTTATCACTAGTTGGAAAATCTATTATATAATAAGGTTTGGTATTTAACAAAGTATTTCAATAAATGAAAATATTTATTTTTATTGGTTTACTAAAGAGTCTAGTGGCATCTGTTAGCCTTCTACTAGTTCCAATTTCATGCTTAACAGGACCAACCTGTGTAGCTGACATCAATCTTTCTTCTCCTTTTTCCATTAATCTCAGGTTTTTAAGAAGTTCTTTGGTATTCCTTAGATTCTCTTAATTTTAATATATGGTCCTTGGATATCATAACTATCTTGGTCTTGGAATCTAACAAAATAACTTCGGTTAAGATGTTCTTTAAGTGTCTTCATGTCCAATTCTGAGGGTTCATGCCCAAAGTTATGGATTCTAGCTTTCTCCTTGACTAATTCTGTTTGATCAAATGATCTTCTAATTGTTGGAGCTTGTCATAATAAGCTAGAACTAACTATATTACTGCATTCTCCTTCTAAGGGATCGCTAAATATGGCTTCTCCCATATTTTCAAATCTAGTTTCTTCTATATGGAGACTTTTGCTAATAGTCTTAGGAGGACCAAACTGGATAGTAACGTTTCCAAGGACATCGTCTTGATTAATAAATAAGGGTTTATTCTGTATAGTCTTAGTTTCTTAAAATTCTGACAATCGCCAAAGAGTCTTGGTTTTTTCTTTCATTGGTCCGGTATTTCTAATAATGTAAGTATGGTAATCTGAACTATTGGTTCTAACTAGTATTTCTTCATTAAGTCTACCACTAGGAATTCCCGGTTGCATTCTTTTATAGGGAAATTGGGAGAATTTCACATGGCTTTGAAATTCTATATTGATATTAGCATTTGGGATAATATAGTCTTCATAGCCATTAGCATATAGAATCAACGTAAAATGTTTGGTTGTGTCTACGGTTACTGTAAATGCTGAAATGAGATTAAAGTATCATATATTGTTTGACATTTCTAATTGGTTTATCCTAATAAGGTTTTTCTCAAAAGCCTTCCATCAAAATCTATTAAGCAATATAGTATATTGATATCATTTTGAGGTCTATGTAAACCTTGGATTCTTGCTTGAAAGAGTCCAAAGGTTAGGAACTGCAATTTTCTATATGTTCCTCTTGATCTTAGCCATTTTGAGTTAAAAACTTGAAGCTCGGTATAGGACTTGCCTAACACATGATTTATAGAATGATAAGTCATGTTATAATTAGGAGTCTTGGGAATGGCTCCTTCTTTAAACAAGTTCATGTCTCTAACAGCTGGAAGTTGTCCATTATGTATGGAATCTTCGACAATTTTTTCGTAAATTTTACCCCATTCTTTCCATTGAAGAGAGTTAGTGAAGTTTCTTTCTTTCCACCATGTTCTACCATTGGAGGATGAGTATTTAAGTCTATAGATCATAAAATTATTATGTCCAATATTTGGGATAAGGTTGGCTACCTTAGTGGTCTTATCTAATCCATCGTTTATGATTCTTTTAGCTATGATTTTTCCTTCCTTAAGTTTCTATATGAGGAGATTCTCTAAATTTACAGGTGATTACCTATTTTTGTTCAAATCTCTTTTCAATTATTTCTAAATAGTCTGAATAATCCTTTTGTCCTTTTATCTCACTAAGGATTTCTTCTTTAAATAACTTATTTTCTCTTCTTGCATTTTCATCAATATCTTCATTATGCTTAGCAAGAGAATTAATAATATTTGCAATATAGTCTTTTACTTCATCATCTTTTTCTTGTTTTTGCACGGATTGTTGTGTTATTCTTGCTTCTATAAATTCTACGGATTATTATATTTTATTTAGACGTGTTAGAATAAAGAAAGAGTCTAATTCTGCTTGGGAAGGTTTATCATATATAAATTTAATTCCCTTTATAATTTCTTCATGTCATGTTTCTGCTTGAGCTATACTAAGTCTAAGTTCATTAACAATACAATCCATTCTGGATAGGTTATGGTTTTTCGTATTGTTAAGGTAACTGGTTAAATTATGTTGAAATTTAACAAAGTCTGTATAGAAGGTCGTTAACCCTTCTATCTTAGTCTTTAAATCTAATTGTAAGTCTTTAACAAAACTACTGTTGTAGTCTTGTGTGGTTGCTATAGATGCTGATATTAAATTTAATCTCTCAAGTATGAGCCTTGATGCCTTAGCAGCATTCACAATTTCTTATGTGGTAGTAAAATCTTTCATCAATTATCTTTTCTAAAATTCTTTGGTAAAAATCTGCCAGAGTTTGAATGGAGAGGTTTTCAAGTACCTCTTTCCAGTCTGACGTAACTATTTCTATTAGGAAGATAATTGTCAAATCTTGAAATAAGTTTAGCTTGTTCTTTAATGAGTTTAATTAACTCGCTTTCTTAGTTTTTTATTAGAATTTTGATTTCTGAATTTTCTTTGTCAAGAACTTCTATGTGATTAGTCTTAGTATTTATATCTTGTAATACTTGTACACGGTCTATAAGGATTTGGCTATTTATATCTTGTATTTCCTTTGAGATATTTTATCTCTGCTTTTAGGGATTTGAAGTTCGTGGATAATTGTCTTAAAATAAGAAGGATACACTTATTTTGATCTAGTATGCTATTGATAGTACTAGCAGTAACTTGCCTCTTGTCTGTGTGTTTGACTGGAATGTGTTCAACATGTGACCAACCGTCTATGTGTGAAGTTAAGCAACCTTCTGTACCTAAATCAGTTGCAGGGATGGGTTGGTAGTCTAAATGGGTTCCAAAAATATTTTTGTAAATACGTGATATAAATCTCAAAGGTATTAAAGTCTTTTATTGATGTAGGTCTGAAAGGAACGTCTTGACTCTAATATGAAAATTGGATGTTCTCTACAAAGTTAGATTAACTCTAATACTATAATCGGGTTAGGTTTTTCAAAGTTGAGTTGGAAGGTCGTATATGTTTTCTAAAAAAATTTGTGGTCTAAAATATAAATTGATGATTGATATGATCTTTAAATAAAATTTCACTATAGAGCATGAACTTTTGTCTTATTATCCTCATTGTGATTCTCATTTAAGGATCTCATAGGAGACTTACTATAACATGATATACCTTTATATAAATATATGTTTGTTCTGTTGCCTTCATTAATAATGGTGCATGTTTGATCATGGTGGTTTACTTATGAATTAATTCAGATACGTAACAAACTAAGATCATATAACATTATGGGTTTAATAAACAGGTTGGGTAGAGTCAGGCTTGGTTTTCAACATCAATTCGGGAAGGGCAGGTTGATATTTTCCTAAACAGGACAGGTATAACGGAACCTGCCTCAAACCAAACCCGACAGCTTTCATCCGTACTTTGGCTATAACGTCGCTTTACGACTGTGTATATGTACATTAAGTTTCAATTTTTTGTTCTTTCCTAGAATTCCGGAATGATAAATTCTTACATTAAGTTTGAGATTTAACAATAATTGGCATCCTTGGATTCAAATTCTCAAAATGATAAATGAAACTTTATATGTGATCCTCAATTAAATTTAATTAAAAAAAAAAAAACACACAAGGTTTTCAGAGCAAAGTGAAGAACTTCAAAGAGGTCCAGTACGCAAACTTCTTAGAAGCATTACACCACAGTACACAAGTCAAAAACTTTATTGCTTCAGAACAGTTAAGACACTTCAATTGCCAAACCAACAGAAGTCTTAATGGCAATGCCATGGCAAAGAATCAAGAGCTCTGGCTAAATTTACGGCCAGTTATCTTCTCAGACTCGTATAGCATGTGATTTATGAGTCCCCTAGCTGCACTGCATACCCAGAAAACACACATTAGTAATTTGACAACCCTGTTGCAGACTTGCAGTAACATCTGGCTCTCCAACCCAGAGAGAATAGGCATAAAGAAACCATCAAATTGCCAAAGAACATTGCAGAAACTAATCCAAGGAGGAAGAGCAGACATCTAAGGTTCATTTGAGGAATATAGAAATTACCACAGCATATGTCAAGTGTAGTAATGTACACACGGAGAAAAACAAAAGATGAAGATGAAGATGAAATGAAACTCACTCATCCTTCAATTTCTGAATCTTCTCTGGATCTGTCTCATGCATGTGCTTTCTGAACTGCTGCCTCACCATATCTACTACGAGCTTTGTGTTATGTTGCTGCAGACCATATGAAGGAACCAATTTATTTTCATATTACCCTCCATATTCAAAGGTAAAATATTCAAAACTATGCAGAGGCAAAAATGACACAAGATATTGAGACTGGATTTCAAAACATGCATTTCCACAGTTTAAAATGCAGTCTGACATATTCACTAAGAAGCGTTGGACAAGATGAAAAAAGTAACGAAGACAATTCCTGCTACAGAATTTCTCTCAAACTCAGAGACAAATACTCAAGATTCATGACTATTACTGGACAAACTGCGTCAGTGGCTATTATAATTGTGCAGTCAATGAGAATGTTACCCACTGATCCAACATAGCTGTCAAGCTAGAGCATGTGTACTGGCAACTAAAATATACTCCCTCCTTCCCAAATTAAAAGTCCCTATTTTGGAAGTAGCATTTAAAGGAAAAAAATTAATTCCCAAATTTATCCTCTTATAAATTATGGATACCTTTTGGAATGTAACACATGCACTTGGGTCATTGCACTGCCATGGTGGCCTTTAAAACCTCACCTAGTTTTATATACTATTTTTTAAAACAGGACTCAAATGAAAGGTCACATTTAATACACGGGTAGGTTCACTCCTAGTGGAGACATTGTAACAAGATAAACAAGCCCAAGCGTGCACTCACTTTGAAAGTTGAAATCGGTGTTCCACTGCCTGTGTAGCTAAGCTATAAATACAATATCAATATGATAGTATGATACAGGATTGAGGGTCCGTTTGGTAACCCAATTCCAAGCCATGAAAATGGAATTCGAAGGCCAATTTTGATTCCAAGCTTTGAAATTGGGTTGCCAAACGGACCCCGACTATAAAGATCACTCACCCACAAACCATAATTCGTGTTTCCACACATAAAACAAGCATTGCTCTCTCAATTTTGCCATTAATCTTTCATGATCGTACAGGAGAGGCATTAAGCACTAGTTATAATAGGAGCTAGCCTAATAGTTCCATAAGAAGGAAATAAATAAAGCAAGAAAAGAAAACATATTCAAAATACAGGATAATATCTCACTACTTAAGCAACCAACCAATATCTCACTGATTAAACAACGAATTAAAAATCAATTAAATCAACCGAAATTATTCTCTCTTATTGCTTGCTAGCTTGTTGACCTTTGCTCTATGAAGCACGGACACTCTCCCAGAAGCCACGAGTCGCGTGTCGTGTCGATGTCGAAACACGTATTATGTGCACACTCCAACACGTTACCGTGTATTTGAATTTTGTGATGGTGATTCTGCTCTATTTATGATTTTTAATGTTAAAGTGTATTCAAATTTTGTTTTGTATGGTCCATTTTCTTAATTTCATGTTAAGAATGATCTAATAATATATTTTATGAAAAATATGTTTTATTTCATTAATATATAAATTCAAATATATATTTTATATTATACTTATCTTAGCGTGTCGTATCCTAGTTTTTAGAAGAATCACAAGTCGCGTGTCGAAATGCGTATTACGAGTCTGTGCTTCATAGCCTTTGCTACCAAATTGTATCATTTTAGTTCAAATCTCTCATTTGTATTGCAACCTTTTAGGTAACTATTAGTAGAGGAGAGGACATTGTTGTTTATTTGTAATTAAGGGAATGTGAGCCTTCTAGTGAGGTCATGAAATATGTCAATATTTTGGTGTCATCTATGACATCACTAAGATTCCTTGGTTAGGAATAGAATACCTTAGAAATATTATCTACCGTTTGGTATTTAGGCAATCAATTAGTAGAATATTTTAGAGTGCCTCTCTCGTGGAGTATATTTCTTTGTGTGCCATTGACACCGTTTAAGTCAAGTCGATTCACCAAGTAATGCTGTTGGGTAAGAAAATCGTAAATAAAGCAACAATGGCACTGATGAAAAACACTCATGCCAGTATCGCTTATGCTTAAAGCCCCCTAATTTTAAACTCGACCTCGATCGCGGTATCAAACAATATGCAACTATACACATTTTAGAAAACACAATAAATATAGAAATTTTTAGAAAAATAACAATAATATTATGGATTAGTTAGATTAGTACAAACCATCATTTAGAATGCATAGCAGTGCCTAATTGATTATCCTGATGCCCGTTGCATTTATTACCTACAATATTCTATATTATTTTAATAATAAGTAAGCAATACGATCTAATTAGACACAACACTTTGCTATAAAAAAAAAAGTTATTTAGAAGTAAAAAAACATTGTTTTCATCATTTTCTTAAATGAAATAATTATACGAATTATTAACTAAGTAAATATTTTAATATATATTAAGTAAATAGTCATACATTTTATTGCATGTTATGTGCTTGATGATACATTTTTAAAAATATGTTTCAATAAATAATAAGTTTTTTAAATACAATAATACATATTTAATATTTTTTAAATAGATGTAAATACAATGAGACTCATATGATAACGATATAATTCAACAATACTATCAGGAATTTGATAGAAGTGGTACAAATTAATGACTTTATAATTAAATAAAATAACGAGTTATTATGTGAGAAGACCGAGATCGCGTCGATATGGTCCGAGTCAACCGGGATCGCGTTGATATGGTCCAAGTCGGCCGAGATCTCACCGATATGGTCCGAGTCAACGGAGATCTCGCCGATATGGTCCGAGTCGAGCCAAAAACACCTATTACTCAACATCAGTCACGGTATCGGAACGATAGCCCACGAAAGCGAATCAACTTGGTATCAGCCGATATATTGAACCAAGGCCACCCTTCAACTACCATCTCCATTGTCGCCTCCATCTTCCAGGCCTCCAGTCGTGGAACAAACGCTTCTTGCCATCCCTTCCCTTCAAGACCTTAACCCTAGGCCTTTCACTCACCACAACCACTACAAGCAGGGAGGGGTGAGACCCTTTGGCCCACGACCCAAATTCAATCCTAAGGTTCCAACGAAGAAAACCCAGAAGAATAGGAGAAGGGAGGTGCCGAGATCGGAAAAGACCCAAAAGTCGATTCCACTCTGGTTGCCCTACATGAGCCTTGGCAACCTTACAGCTAGGACGGTCATAGGAGAGTTTATTTATTGTATCGCTTCAACAACATGGTGTACGACCCAGATCCTCACATAACTGCCACGTTAAGTGTGACCTAGCTAGAATTCTAGATTACGAAGACCTTTTCTTCAAATGGGGCTTTGTATAGGGGTCACGAGAGTTTGGGTTGTTTGTTGTTTGGGTTTTAACAACCCAATTGTTTTTGTTAGCCAAAACAGATGTGAGCCTCTCCTAACTCTTTTAAGTGGAAACCAAAGTTGACCTCTACATCATTTAATTTCTTATTGTTCTTTGGGCTACACTTTTTTGGAATTCACACATGCTCAGTGACCATAGTCTGTTCAACCGTATTAAATATGATAGCCCCGTTTGGGGTAAATGGCAATTAATTAGTAGAATATATGAGAATGCCTCTCTTATAGAGTGTATTTTTGTGTATGCCATTGACACCGTTTACATCAAATTTATGGGCACAACATATTAGCTTGAGGATCATATTTTACATTAAAAAAAATATAACATGGCAAGGAAATTAGAATGCAACAAGCATTAACAATTTGCTTAATTGGAAAGAAATAAAATGAAAGAGAACGGAGGTGTAAGATATTGATGAGAAAGGAAATTATTACATCAATAACATAAAAAAATATATCGAAAAAGAAAGGAGAACACATTAACTAAATTTTATGTCTTCTTAACCAGCATCATGTTTACGGTACTTAATACCCATCATATGAATCATTAAAAATTCCATTTTGCGATAACTAAATCAAAGAAATAAGGAAACCTATAGCTAAATCAAAAGAGTGAGTACATCATAAACAAGGTATAAAGGGAGCCGTGGGCAAACTCCGCAACCAAAAATAAAATCAAGTTCAAAATCTTTTTAAGGCCTCACCCAAGCATGTTCTCTTATGAAGGCCAAATTCAAAAGCTTTTGAGAGACGATTTAATTCCATGCCCAAGGGACCATATTAAATAAATCTAACATGAAATATAGAATATGGATCGGGCCTTGGCCTAAGTGACATGTGGGGGTGAGGTGGAAGAAGTTGTCTTTAAATCTTGTCACCACATATGTACGTGTTCTCTCAATTGCTTGTCATACTTCATGCACATGTCGTAGTAATATATCAATTATTGGCAGTGTGCATTAATATACCTCTAATGCATCATTAATATATCTCCACCGGAGCATTTCCGCGCTAACTCTATCGAATTAATTTCCCACACTAACTTATCATTAATTCAGCAGAGTTAGCGGAAGGGGATGGACCAAGGCTTTGTGTAACTATTTAATTTGTAGAAAAAAATGCATTAGCTATACTGTAAATGACGCTTATAAGCGTCAAATGGGAGCAAGAAGAAAATAACACTTGTCCAAACTCTCTCAAATCAATCTCTCTCAAAATTGTATAATGTCCCAAATAAGGCCACAAATGACTATTTATAGATGAGAGGTAACTTGGGTTCTAAGCTATAGAACTAATTACAATTATGTCCCTAGATGCCACTTGTTCTTCCCACCTCTAAATACTGATAAAAGAAAAATACAAGAAAATTACAATGCAATAATAGAAAGAATAAGACTAAAAAATTGACGAAAATGCCCTTATTCACATCACTCCCCCCCCCCCCCCGGAAAGAGTTTGTCCTCAAACTCAAAGGGGAAGGCCTTCAGTGTTACCATCAAATTGTAATGAGGGCATGCTGGGGTGGAGCCTCCTCCGTCTCCTCGAGATATTCAGGGTCGCCAGAAGCTAGGAGAGCGCGACACCGCGGGAGGGAACAATCTGAAGTTTGATGGCCAATCACGCCACAATTGTAACATTTGAATGTTACTGGGTGAGATAGTGCAGGAGGTGGGACAGCGGAGGTCGAAGCGGCTGAAGTAGAAGGGAGCACGTGGACACTAGCAACAGTGGAGTGGGCATGAGGTGGAAGGGCAGTCTGATGGAAGGACTCTATTTTGATGGCTTACTCAACCGTCTTCGCAAAGGAGGTGACATCATGCAAAGCAAGATTCCGCTGAATATAACTCAGCAGCCCGTGGTTATATCGATTAATCTGCTGCTCCTCACTCTCTCCTAGACAGGCACCAGTACAAAGAAGTTGGAAACACTCCGTATAGTCTAAAACTGAAGTGTCCTGCCTGAGAGACCGTACCCGAAGGAAGAGGTTACGCTCGTAGGTAGCGGGAACAAAGGCAGCCATCAACTGTGCTCGAAGCTCGGCCCAAGACTGGATAAAAAGTTGGCCCTCAAGGGCACAGCGCTGCTCCAAATCATTCCACCATACACAATCGTAGCCCTGGAATTTGATTGCTGCTAGCAGAACACATCGGCGACCTTTCAGTCGCTTGTACTAAAAAATCCGCTCCATCATGGCGGGCCAATCAATAATGGCATCGAGCTGAAAGTGGCCATCGAACATCAGGGCTTCCACCCGAATATCGCCCTGCATGCTCCTCGACAATAGTCGGAGGGCTAAGTGTGTGATGACATTGCCACCCTATAGGGTCAAATCATCATCATCTAGCTCATCATCGCCTAACGGAGGCACATTAATCTGGTTCTGTGTCGCTGTCTCCGAGGCAGTGGTTGATGAGGATCAAGAGCTGCTGATGGGTCCTTCATGTGGGACTACTGAAGGGGGGAATAAAGGGTGGTACGGCCTCCACAGGTGGGGGAGGTGGGGGAGCAGAAACCATAGGCTATCAGTAGGGACAGTGGTCCATCTGGTGCCCTCTCTGGTAGGCACAAAAGGCAATTCCTCTTAGTGATAGGCACATATGGAGTGACCTTAGGACTCAAAGAGTCAAAATGTGACATATCAGTGCGCCAGTCAATAAGTGATGGAGACTCAATATCTGCGAGAGAATGGGGTCGAAGTGAGGGTGGACCATCATGTGGAAGAAAGTCAATCCACTCTCGTACCCGATCAAATGAGTCAACTGGGGCTGAATGAGCAGAACGGGCATCCCATACCGAATGGGGGCGGGGAACATGTCCCGAGTGGCCCGTAGGTGGAGAAGTGTGGAGCATATGTGGGGGCGGAAGTGTGGGAAAGGGATTGTGAGATGTAGGAGGATTAATAGCGGTGGGTGGGGTTGGGGGTATGGAAGGAAAATGGTTGGTGTCATGGTGTATCCGAGGGTGGTGTCGTGGGTAGGTTGAAATGTGTTGGAGGTGAGGTCATGGTGGGTGGTTATGGGGTTTGTGTGGTAATTTGAGGCGGGTAAATGTGATGATACGAGGATGGGAGGTGGTGGAAGGTGAGGGGATGGAAGATGATGGTGGTGTGAAGATAATTTGGGTGATGGTGGAGGATTCTTGGGTGATTCTTGATAATTGTGGAGGGTGGGGTGTGTTGGTTTAGGGTTTCGAGTGTAAAGATAGGTGTTTGATGGATTCCAAACACAAGTGGGTAAATGGGGAGGCTAGGATTTGTTTGTATGGTTTCTTGGACATGGGGAGGCTAGAGATAGGTGTTTGTAGGGTTTCGTGATCAATATCTCGCTCATTAATCATTATGGCCTTGCTTACTACCGGAATCATGTCATTTGGGTAAGATTGTTGGTTGATTGACTTCTTGATTACCGGATTGAAGTTGGAACACCCTTGAACACCGTTGGTTGGTTTTAGTGCTCCTCTTGGTCGCCAAAGGGCACGGATAATGTCGGCGATTGTTGGAGAGGGGTTTTCGACCACTGAAGGAGGAGTGGTTTGCCATGTTGTGTGGAGGAGAACACCGGAACGGGGCAAAGAGCAGTCATTGGCGCCAACAGACCTTCTTGAGGGTCGGTTTGCTGTTTTGGGCTCCTATTTGGATCGTCTTGGGCTTCTAGCCTCATGGGGGGATGGATCCGACCTGCTTGGATTGATTCTTGAGGGTGTGGACTTTGTAGGCCGCGTGTATGTGCTGAAACCTTGCTACCGACCACTAGAGCAGTGGTCCGCCCACCAGTGGAGGGCTCGCGAGTGGCATTTGAAGGCAAGACGGTCAATCCCTGTTGATAGCCTTGCTTGGAGGTGCGCTGCTCAGATGGCAGCGGTGAGATGGTGATCGCCGAGGGGTTCTGCCCCATTTTCTGTGGGTCGCCAGCGCCTGAGAAGGTCCAAGAAGTGGCCGTGGAGAGTGGTGGGGCCCCTCCACTTGAGGTGGCTGCATTTTGGAGGTAGTTGATACTAGGGTTGTATGGTTTTGAATTTTTTGGGTAGAGGTGTGGAATGAGTAGAAGATGGGGAATTAGGGTAAGGGTTTTGAGATGGTACCGAAGCGGTACAAGGGGGCCAGTGGTGGTTGTCTGTGGTGGAAGACGAACGTCAAATTAATCCATCCGGGCCATTAACCGGTTGATAACCTCCTGGAGATGCTCATTTGAAATTTCCACGGGGGCATACTTTCTTCTTGGGCTCATCTTGAAGTTGTTTACGAGTTTTTATTTTTTTACAACAGCAACAACAACGGGTAAAACCAACGAGGCTCTGATACCAATTGTCGTAAAAGACATCAAATGGGAGCAAGAAAAAAAATTACTCCCGTTTAAACTCTCTCAAATCAATCTCTCTCAAAATTGTAGAATGCCCCAA
Organism: Sambucus nigra; assembly: GCA_949130495.1. Lineage (NCBI taxonomy): Eukaryota > Viridiplantae > Streptophyta > Magnoliopsida > Dipsacales > Adoxaceae > Sambucus > Sambucus nigra. The sequence goes on from OX422209.1 coordinate 422,651,690, forward strand.
ATGAGGCTACAAATGAGTACTTATAAGTGGGAGGTCACTTGGGCTCCAAGCTATAAAACTAAGTACAATTATGTCCCTAGATAGCACTCGTCCTTCTCATCTCTAAATACTAACAAAAGAAAAATACAAGAAAATTACAATGCAATACTAGAAAGAATAAAAGACAAAAAAATTGACAAAAAGGCCCTTATTCACACCAGTAAAATTGAGAAAAAGTACATCGTAATTTTCGATAAATAACCATAAAATTAATGCATAGTAAATATTACCCTCAACTCCCAAAAGATATGTACAACCTAGTATCGAGTGACAGCTAATGTAAACAAATATTGTCACTCAGATTTATATTGTATAGAAAATGGAGGTCTATGAAGCACGGATTCTTCAAAAGCCCTTCAGAATCCGAATCGCACGCGAGTCGGGTGCGGGTGCAGGTGCGATTCGGCCTCCATTCGCACCCAAAGAAGATTCAGATATTAATTAAATAAATTAATTCTGGATTCGGGAAAGATTCGGTAAGGACTCGGCTGGTTTTGATGGGATTCGTAAAGAATCCAAAAAAAACACAATTCTGATTTTTTTTTTTCATTTTCATCTCTCTCTCTCCCTCTCTCTCATTTTCTTCTCACTCTCCTTCAACATATACAAAGTTAACTGGATTTCTTAACAACTTCCTGTGTTTGTTTTTAGTTTAATGTTTTAATGTTAAATGGGTTTTGTAACCCAAGTTAAGTGCTTGTCATTATATTATATTGGATTCTAGTTTTATAGTTTAATGATTTGTGGGTGATTATTATAATATATGCGAAGACTGATAATTCAGTTTCTTAACAACTTTCTATATTTGTTTTTGGTTTGATGTTAAAAGGGTTTTGTAGCCCAAATTAACTGCGTGTTATTACATTATATTGGATTCTACTTTTATAAAAAAAATGGTTAGTGGGTTTTAGTAGATTATTATAATATATGTGAAAGCTAATAGATAAGTAGGTTTCTTAACGACTTCGAATGTTTGTTTTTAGCTTAATGTTAAATGGGTTTTGTGAAGTTAACTGTTTTTTATTATATTATATTGAATTCTACTTTTATAGTTTAGTGGTTAATGGGTTTTAGTAGATTATTATAATATATGTGACATTGATGGTAGAGTCCCCTGTTTTAATATTGTCAATGTGTTAAAAAATAACAAACGCCCTTATCATAAATTTTTGAGAATCATAATAATGATGGAACTTATTTGTATTACTTAAAAATAACATAATATAATTTATATTATTATATTATATCTCGCTGCACTAGTATCCTAATTTTTTGAGAATTTTGAATCGCTGCGCCCGCACTGTGTCGCACCCCGTACCCGCATCCGTGCTTCATAGATTGAGGTAGATTCAAAACTCAACAAGAAACCAAATGTAGAACAGCAATATATAAATAATAATTGAACGTAGGTTAGACTGGGCGCACACGAGAGAGAGAGAGAGAGAGAGAGAGAGAGAGAGAGAGAGAGAGAGAGAGAGTTAAATACCCGATGACCAACATATTTAGCTCGTCGGAGGCATTCCCGATAAAGCTAGAACACAAGAAAGATAACGAAACAAATGTGTGAGATCTTAGACCATTTTGAATTCAAGTAACTCGACAAAAGCTGATAACCCAATCTTTACATTTGGGTGATAGAACTGTCTATACATAGACACTCAAAATAAAGCATGTGCATTTCCTGTAAATTGCTTTTACTGTATTATGATGAATTTCAAATTATATTTACCATATTACTTGATTATTTATCATCACATGAAAGATATTGCCGACAAGACAAACGCAGATTCTGACAAGAAGCTGAAAGTCGATATGGTATAGAAAAAACAAAAAACTGAGGACTGGACTGTAAATAAGAATTTGTTACATCTACAATAATGTTTAACAGTTTGTTACTAATATATTTTTTTGCTTATGTTATGGAACCATCAAAAGTGACTATTTTCTTTCCGCCCTTGGCACGTTAATAAAATCAATACATACTCTATTTTCCATGAGTTTAATGAAACAGAAGATAGAATTACACACATTAAAGCTTTCATAAAAAGTATTTCAACTAATTTTTTGTCAGATTTTCATGCCAAAAGAAGATTTTTATAGATCTACTTTACAACAACTGTGGGAAATGCACATAAAAATGTTTAGTGCTTTGGATTACATATAAGCCAACGGTAGAGCGACGGACTTAACGCCACACGAGGATCTTTTTGCCCAACCTGGTGTGACAAAATTGAAGGTAAAGAAGTCTAAAATTTGTCAAAACTTTGACACTAATAGCCTTTTGCAAAACGCTATGGAGTGCTGTTTTTGCTAAAAGTGGTCTTAAGAGTGTTTTGGTAACTCTAATTACATGTCTTGAAATTGGAATTGAAATGTTTTCAGTTCAATAGTCCAACTTTTGAAATGAAAATATCCAAATTCCAATTCGAAAGTATGGAATTAGTGTTCCAAAATGCACTTTAATTTGTATGAAATGAAGTTGAAGAAAAGCAATAAATCATGCAAGTCTTCTCGAAGGAGTTGGTTTAATGCTTCCAACTGCCTCTCTAAGTGGCTAAAGAGTTGGTTTGTATAATTGATTTTAGGGACATATACCAAATAGCCCCTCAAACATTTTTTAATACTCATTTAGTCCAAGCCTTTTTATTTTGACTCAAAAAGTCCTTTGCCACATATTTTGAAAAGGGAATGCCGCTGGCGCGGATCTCTAAAAATAAGAGAATATTGAGTGCTTAGGGACTAAATGGGTTAAACTAAAAATATGTGTCATTTTTAAAAAATATATATTTATAGTAGGGACTATTAAATAATTGACCCTTGATTTTAGTTTATTGAAGTCTTTATTTAAGCATATTACTATTCATTTTGGGTGCAAGTAAATCTTTATAAATAATCGAAATAAAATATTTAGAATTAGACAAATAATGTTGAGGCATTTACCAAATAGTCCATCGATCATTTTTTAAATACATGTTCACTCCAAATCTTTTTATTTTGTTTCAAAAATCCCTCACCACATACAGCGGTGGCAGTGGGGGGTGGGGTGGGAATGATGCTAGTGGGGACCTTTAAAAATAGGAGAATATTGGTTAAACGGGTGTTTAAGGGGACTTTTTGAAATAAAATAAAAAATTTAGAGTGAATCTGTATTGAAAAATGTTTGAGGGACTTTTTGGTTAGTGTTGCAATAATGTTTTGATTAGTAAACACTAACTCTAATGGCGTTGTTGGCAAGTTCAGGAGGCAGTGCTGTTTGAAGAGACGGCATTTCTTTTCTTCAAAGTTTAGCTAAAGAAACCACAGTGATGAACATTAGTTTCAAGCCATTATACATACTAGGGCACAAAAATAAAGTTTGATATCTAGGGCACAAAAGATAATTTACAAATTGTTACCGGAACTCAAAGAGTAATCCCAGATTCAGTAGAGACCTGGGCCTGTCCACGAAATGGATTAGGTTTCGGACTACCAAACAACAAAGAGCTTCGCTATTCTGACTGAGGAATCGACCGAAAGATAGAGACCGACTGATGCGGCTGGGTAGAAAACCACTAAAAAATCAACTCTCCTTGCATTTTAATTGAATTGTCTTTTGTTAACTAAAAAAACACGGTTTTCTCTCCGCTAGCATTTTATTTGGTTGGTGTGGTAATTTTAAAAGGGTGTTTTTATTCCCACCTAATTTTTCTTTCAATATACCCCTAAAAAGCTTTACAAGTTTAATAGAAATGGGGTTTACAAAAAGAGACGTGGGGTTTAAATAAAAATACCTTTTTAAAAACAACGCAAAAAAGGGTTACGAAATGATACGAAATTGACACAATATGTCGTATTCGTGTCGTATTTTTTTATATGAAGTCGTGTCGTGTCGTATTCGTGTCTGAATTATGAGTCGTATCGTGTTATCGTGTTTTATTGGAGTGAAATTTAAGAAAAATGGTGTTCGTGTCGTGTTGTTTCTTATTCGGTTCGTATTCGTGTCAACTAAAAAAAACATGAATTCGTGTCGTGTCGTGTCGTGTCGGCCCAAAACACGACTCGTTGACCCGAATTGTCACCCCTAGTTGGTATGCTTTGTATCGTGTTTTAGTCATGATCAGATACCAAAAAGTCCCTCAAATATTTTTTAATGCACATTTAATTCAAGTATTTTATTTTGGAACAAAAAGTCTCTTATTCTCTTATTGGTGCAAAATAAAAATGCTTGTACTAAACGTATATTAAAAAAGTTTGAGGGACTATTTGGTATATGCCCCTTTTAGTTATGTTAAAAAAATAAGATTACGTCTGATATCGCTTTTACTCCTGTCGTCTTTATATTATGTAAAAAACTAAGTTGTATCCTTTTATTTACGGTGTGTTCATGTTATGTAAAAAAAAGTGATTTTTTTTATTAATTACTCTCATTTATTAAGTATGTAATTCAATAAGTTTTAACATTTTTTTTTTTGTCCATCAGGTCCCATGAAAAAAAAATTGTTCCAATATGTTCTATTTATAAACATACAGTGAATATTCACAATATATACAAATATGACCTATTAAGGAAAAAATATTACGATAGGACCTATTAGGAAATGTTTCATGTAAATATGAATTAATAGGAAGATCCCCCCAAAAAAATTATATTGTGTGTCGTGTAGTCTTTGTATTAATTGGACCGTATTCGTATTTAATAAAAAAAAAATAAGTTTCAGTCTCCTGTCATGTCGTGTTATATTTACTTGAATTGTGTTCGTAGTAATTAAGAAATAAAATATTGGGTCTTGTCGACATTAATTGTATTCTAGTCCTGTTTGGTAAAAAAAAAACAGTTATATAATACGACCTGGTGGACCCCAACCTCGAAATGATCTAAGAATTTATGTAATAATAAAACACTTTTTTACGAAACGGTAAATAAAAAAGGTAAAAATTCTTTGACAATTTACAGAACATTTTATAAAATGTTGTCTATAGTTGTATACGGTTTTTATGAAACATTTTATAAAAAGTTATAAAAAAATGTTTCATAAAAAAAGTGATGAAAACCGTTTTGTAAAAATATACGTGTCATTTAGCCAATAAAAAAATTGTTTTGTTGGTCATTTTGGGGTGCAAAATAATTAAGTGAAAAAATTGAGGTTAAGTCTAAATACTCTAAAATTGAAAAGTCATTCTACGCCGACTCATGATTTCATTTCAATACATTTGGTGCGAAAAATTAACATGCCGCACTCTTATTGGCTTGTATGTATATACAAGAGTAGTGAACCTAGAGACATATCAATTCAGATGTGACACGTCACTGTGTCGCAATTATGAGTCGGTCTAAAATTATTAAAATTAAAAATAATGTCAAGTACTTAATTCAACCACAAATAGAAAAGATTTAAAAATAGTCTCAACAAAAAAACTAAGAAAATGAACTGTTAAATCTTTAAAAACCCCTAAAAATATACTACTTATCCAAATATATAAATAAAAAATAAATTAAAACTTAGTAGTTGGAATGAGTGTAATAGTTTGGAAAGAAAAAAAAGAAGAAATATGAAGATTCGGATGAAGAAGCTTGAAAGGCTTCAAAGTTTCCGGTTAATATCGTTTCCCTTTTTTTAATTCTCGTGGAGGGCTTCCACATGTTTCAATTGGAAACTTTCTGTAAAATGCTCGATCAGAGTAGAATTTTTTAAAAACAAATTAATTTCACATTCATAACTACTATTGCCTAGGAGTACATTGCATAGATTAGATTACCAAAATAGACTCATTTATTAAGAGGGTTAATTACACTTCTCTCCTCTTAAATTTATTTTATTTTTCACATTGTCCTCTAAACTTTAATTTTCTATACTAAACCCCTGAACTTATTAAAACACTTCATAATACACCCTAATCCTAACCATGTTAAATATTGGGTCAATTATTAAATAGTCCCTACTATAAATATATATTTTTTAAAAATGACACATATTTTTAGTTTAACCCATTTAGTCCCTCAAGCACTCAATATCCTCTTATTTTTAGAGGTCCGCGCCAGCGGCACTCCCTCTCCAAAATATGTGGCAAAGGACTTTTTGAGGCAAAATAAAAAAGTTTGGACTAAATGGGTATTAAAAAATGTCCGATGGACTATTTGGTATATGTCCCTTAAATATTTGGGCAGAACAGTTATCATGGTTCATTCACATGAGGATATTTTTGTCCATTCCAAAATAAATGGGCATTTTAAATTTTGTCCATTCCAAAATAGTGATTGGTTACATTGTCTCGGAATCACATATCGAGCACAATATAAGTATATATATCTCATTGCAGATGAGTAGACAATTTGTGAGCCATATATTTCACACTTCATATATTCTAAAATGTCATACCCCAATAGAATGTCCTCATATCACGCGTTAAGAACTAAAAGTTTGGAATTTCTCCTCGAACCACACCTCAAAGTACATGTATTGTTCGTAATAGGTACCCACGAACCTAATCCTTATGTACAGTCCATATAGGCACTCACACTACCTATAAATATGCTCATATAGGTATACATTCAACCTATGAATTGATCAGTGGGCTTCTCCAAAATTCCATTATCGTAAGGATGTATTATCATCCTTTCTCACTAACATTGAGTCGTAGGCGACACAATATACTCAAAATAAAACGTTATCTCTATTCCTCCCTGACCATCTCTCACAGGGTGGGATTTTAGGATTTTATCCTGATTCACAACCATGTAGAGCGGCACCGTGCACTTGCGCACTCTTCCTTTTCAACTACATACTAATCCATCCCGATCACCCCATTCCGCTACCCCAACGAAATATTGGCTTAGTTATGATGTTCACAGCCCATCAATAATTTATAAGTCTGTCTCCTCATTCCATCATTGGAAACGTAGGTTCTCTACCACATTTGGGTTACTCATTTCGAGTCCATCTTTCTCTATCAACTAGTAGTGCGTCTGGAGACAATCTCATTATGTCTCTTCCTCAACACCGCTTCCCACTTACATCATCTTTCCTCAAGTGGTACTCTATTCCCCTTTCTCTTCGGGTATATTATACTTTACAATCCGTGCACTCTTCGTAATTGGCGCACTTTTAGGGTTGGTTACTTTGTAAGAATCAACATTTTAGTAACGCGTAAGTCACTCTCAACACTCAGTTAAGTAGCACCTTGCATCACTTCTTCACAACAGTTAGGCCTCCCAAATCAAGAGATAACTTTTGAACGGCTTCCCACCGACTTTTATCCCATAGGGTGTGCTGGCTCTCTCAGCACATATAAGTTTGGATCATCGTCTATCTCCCATGACGTTCAATCCATTTCATCGATATGACTTGCCTCATAACTTCCCCGCCGGCGCACTTATCAAATATAATTTTTCTGCATCCCTCTCGGATGACTAAGAACGCCAATTGACTAGGGCGCCCATACACCCTTTTCTCCGTGCACATTTGCAAAAAAAAACATTGCAAATGCCGCACTCGTAACATGGTTTTCCTCAACTTTAGCCTTGTCTTCACGGCGTGACTACAATTTTGTTGGTATTCTCAATCCCCTATAGACCAAGAATTAAATTCTTGCCCACATATACCTTCGTGGTGAGCTAAGCCTTTCAGTGTTTCTCCATAACACTACCGGTTCCACTGATGCCCTAGTATCTAACAACGTCTCTTCTCCTGACGTGCATAAAAATTTAGTCGCATCCATTTTCGCAACCGAACTTAAACAATGGACTTCTCTCCATGCATTCTTACTGAGTATTATTGGAACAACACATAGTCGAGATACTCAAATTCCATTCCTCGACAATATGTGTGACCATACTCCAATATCTCTAAAGGAGTCAAGTAGTGCTGCACTTATACTATCACTAAGTCCTTAGCACTAATCATAACAACGAGCTCGATCTCTCCACTCAGCGGTCATACGATATACCTTGAATCACATCATTAAAGTCCCTATACACCGGGATCAATCACTATGAGACATCCATAATCTCTGAAGTCTCCAACATACTGATGAATAATGCGAGCTCGACCCTCTTTCAGGTGAGGCATCATCAAATACCTCATTCTCTTGAGGCTAAAACTCATGTACTTTCTTGCCCATCGCACTAGTGGTTCAAATAATGGTTCCCGGACATAATATGCTTGTCCTTATAGAAATGAAAAACTTATCGGAGTTATTATTCCCTTATATAACTTTGGACAAGATTAACACACGTGGTCTTACGTCCCATATAAGACATCTTTTCATAAATCCCCTTATTCCAGGCCACACCGACTAGTTTAGGGTATTCCTCCTCTCGGACTTGGCAGCCTTAATTTTTAACACTATCATCATAGTTCCCTTAGTTTCGCTGACTAAGGAACACACTATTAGACTTAACAGTCCCGACTTAGGATCAAATCAATGAATCCCTTAGTGGGTTTCCACTTATGGCTTGCACTATCCCCATTACATTCAGTCTTACTCTTTGACTAAATCCTTAAACTCTTTTAGCTCCACCCACCTAGGAGCATTTACCTCAACCTTGTAAGAAGCACCATATTGCCTTTATACACATAAGTCGTCCAAGAAGTGTTTTGCCAAAATTGCGAACGGCAACTCGAGAGTCCATTCTCTCAAGGGCTCGTACCTATCTCATCGGGTACAAGTTCACTTCAACAGATAAATTTCTTTCTTGCAGTTGGCCTCTACCAGGCTTTCACGTGATGGGTTCAGAAATTTCCATTCACTTCACTTCTGAACCATCATTGGAGAGATTTACGATTAAACTATACGTAAAGTCCCTCTATTTGTATACTGACCCTCGGTCCGTATGTGGTGACTGGTATCCCCACCACGTTGCCTCAAAAAAATTTACTCAAATTTTCACTTCTGAGTATTTCTACTCTATCCTAAATGCCAAAACCTCTGTACATTCTACTTCCATTGGTTAACATGCACAGTCGCCATTTTATCAAATTTTTCACGGGTCGTTCTCTTCCAAGATCTTTCAGACCTTCTCCCATTATCACTGCGTTGGGAGGGATTAGATTAACCTTACCTTTTGCCTTAGCGGTACTTAGAAAAATGTCTGATATTCCCCAATAGTTCTTGCAGCATCTACTTCCATTACACTCTAGGAGTGACCTCGACAACGGTCATCTCTCCTATGATTATCATCCTCGAACACCCCATGCTTCATGCCGAGCTCCTCCCTCCTGCAGTCCTTCCAACGCCAATGCTGGTCCTACCGCCATGTTCGACGTACCATGATCAATCGAACTCGTATATATAACACTACATCTACTAAATAGCAGGAGAACGTAAACTACGTAGATGAGTACAATAACCCTAACATAGGGCTCTATATCAATCAAACGATACGCTGAAAACGTAGTAAGCCGTACAGATCCTATGGACACTAGAACCAGATGTTCTGATACCACCTGTGACACCCCGCCTAATTAAACATTGGTTGATCAGGCCTTTATTAAATTAAAATAGGTTTCTCAAATGGTTCATTCTTAACATCACTGTCGAAAACTTTTTAATTACTAATCCCCTAAGTAAAAATTAGACCGGTGCCAAATTTTATCTTTCTTAAAACAGAGAAATCAACCATGCAGAATAAAGTATAAAAATAACCATGTACTATAACCCAATCAACAAAGTGTGAGTACAAAAGAATAAGAGTAATACCGAATAAACCCTCGGCTAAAATCCCAAAATAATAAAAGAACAACCACTAGTCTGAAACTAAACATCTGAGACTGATACCAGACCATAAGTCCATACAAAGAATAGTGTGAGATCCTTCACTAGATCCGAATGAGAGATATCGTCTAATCAAAATCCTGTAAGCATCCACTATGCTACAACTTCTAGTCCCTGGAATGAAATCATCATACATGGTGTCCCTGTGGCAGGACACCTAAACGGTTTTGAAAATATTTTATAGCAAGAGTTAGTACTCAAAACATTTTGAAAATATTTAACAAGCGTTTATCACAATATAAACTGCGATTATTAATTACACATGTTAGGTTCTCGTACACTCTTTTGAGTTTACTCACCCCTCATCTTTTGTGTACACCTAACGTTCTACAGTTAGCCTACCTAGCCATATCTTCCAAGCTAACTAGGACTAAGTAATCATCTGAACTTATCTATACTTAAGTTCTCGTATCGCCCACACAATACACCATTTCATTAACATCTCGCGAAGGTTAATTAATACTCAATGAACATTTCACCTATGTTATGTTTCAAAACTTCTCATTTAGTTTCACTACTAAGTTTCTCAATTATCACAAATTCTATCTTCCCACTTTGGTAATTAAGTTTCACTAATTAAATTACTAAATAGATTTTCTCTATCAAACGTTACGTTTCGTAATTTAGTTTCACTACTTAACTTACCAGTTCGGTATGTATCTTTAAATACATAATATCTATTAATTTACTAATACACAGAAGTAGAATATCATCAAGTATATATTTCACACACAATATATACTAAATATCAGTCATTACTATTTTGTCCTTTTCACACACGTAAAGGATTATTGATTCGGAATGATTCATCGATCCCAAGTAAGAATTGGTTTGGAATGATACATAGACGCCAATTATTTATATACACAAATTATGACTTGGACTCTTTCATCACGCCACCAGTTCAAAGGTTTGGTTCGGCATTTTACATCGACCCCAAACATATAATAACCCCATGTTAGTTCGTAATATCTCATCAACCCTAACATAGTTAATTTAGGTATACTTCTCTCGACCTAAAAGATCATATAATTCAGTAGGTACACGCCCGACCTATTAATTATGTTCGTACGTAATATTTTAATCTCTTATATATACCGTACAATATTCGCTTTACGATTTATCTCATTAATCTCATTTATTTGAGTATTCACACAACTCTAAGGGTCCTAGTTACCCCTCACATATAATTTCAGTAGTTATTACTTACCCTACTAGTCTATTACTTGAATTGACTTTACCTCGCCCCGTAACACAATTCCGAGTTCCCCCGATACTCTACTAAATCCGATTATTCTCGTCGGTCCATAATCCAAGTCCACCCAATGGCCTTATCGGACCTCGACAATATACCTACTGGTCTTATTCTCACTCCCATATAAGTATAATATAAATCCTAGGATACTCATTCATTCCCGAAAATCAAAGAAACCTTAAACATGAAAAATTCGAAAAAAAACAGCTTACGTCGATCGATCGACATTCGATATCGATCGATCGATTGAGCAGGGACAGACGCAGTTCGTCTTCTTCGTTAACCTCTTCCTCCATTAACAAATCTCCAAACTTCATTATAGTCCACCAAACTTCGACCCAATGATCCTAACATTTTTCCACATATACTAGGATAATTTCTAACGTGTCAAATACATCAAAACCCCAATTCCTTTAAAGAATTAGCGAATTAAAACCCAGAATTTCTGAAAACCCTAGTTATGGTGTTCTTCCCATATATGCATTCAAAACCCAGATTTTATTTCGAAATAATCATCAAGTCTACTCTGAATATTAATCCTCTACATATGTTAAATCATTCTATATGCGATTCCTATCCCAACATGTATAAATATCATTATTCTCCTATCAAGATATTGATTTAATAAAACTATTCAAAAACCCTACACATGGGTATTCTAACTTTATAATTTTTGCAATAAACAACTTGCCTTGACAGAGGGAATCTAATTTCGTGGAGTTGATGATGGATTGATTCTTCCCTTCTTCAATCCTTCCTCCCTTGGCTCCTAGGGTGCAAGATCCAAACCCAACCTTCTCAAAAGCATCCTCTAAGCCTTGAGAATGATTTTCTCCTTCTCTCTAATGGTATTGGTGTTTTTATGGGTTTTCTAACCCTAACACCTCTTTCATACGGTTGATAAAAGTCTCTCAAATTCGTAGGTCTCCATACCCTCTAATGTTAAAAGACCAAAACGCCACCGAACGATCTCGGTTTAGTCCAAAATTACCCCGAGACTCAACTAGTACCCTCGGGTATACTATTTTGATTAATTTGACCCTTCCGAACTCATCCGTGACTTCTAAATTATCATTTGAGTCACTTAAAAAATATTACTCGTTCTCACCCCAAAACGGTCTACACGCGTTAAGTAACTATTTACCACTCGCACTAAGTAAATATAATGAGGCAATATAAATCGGTATCTATCTCTCGATTAATATCCCATAATTACAATATTTAATAAATCTCATTAAATTACTCCTCTTACATAATTTAAATTAAGTCGTATTTTTTCATTTAATTCTCCAATTTAATTAAATAGAATATTCAGAAATACGGGGTATTACATAGTACTTTATAGTACAAACTTCCTTGAAGAAAGAAATATTGTTCTAACTCAATGAGTTTCATCTTTCCATATCTTGCCTATAATTGCTTTCTTTTTTCTCCTCTCCAATCCGTATCATCATCACAGGAAAAGTTGCAGCATAAATGATGGAGATGTTATTCGATAAGTTGCCATCGTTGTAAACTCACCATCTATAATGACTTTTTATGCAGTTGTGACATAAGAATTAACATGATGGTTCATATTTCTTGGGTGCCTCTTGTGACACCCTGCTTAATTAAATACCAGGTGATCAGTCCTTTATTAAATTAAAATCAAAGTGTTCGGTTGGTTCATTCTTAGCATCACTGTCGAAAAATAATTTTCATTTAATCACCCAATAATTAATTAAGCTAAGTGTCAAAACATTTCCCAATTAATTATACCCAATTAATCCATTAATAAATTCCATGATTAAAGACATAAGCCATTCCCATTCCACAAGAATAAATACTGAACATGAATTAAATACTGAAATAATGAGGTTGGGTAAAACATTCCAGTTCAAAGTCTAAAACCAATAGAATCATAATACTCGATCCAATAGGAAAGAAAAACTAATAAGAAAATACAATCTCTGAAATAACTAAGCTAGAAACGGGCGACACATGCCCTAACTGAAATGTCTGAAGTAAGAACTGAATGAAAAGATAGAAGCATTCTACTATCAATAACCTACAACTTCCTCAATAGCTGCATCTCGTCGAATGATCCATGCATCTAAGTCTGATTGTGACCCTGTGGCTGGGCACCTGGTATAATATATATATAGCAAAAGAGAAGAGAAATAACAAGAAATGGGTCAGAGCCCGATTTGTAAAAATATTTGTTTTAGCAAGTATTTAAAACTGCATTATTACAATTATTATGTGCATATTAGTTCCGAACTCTCACATGAGATCCTCACCCCTCCACTAATGTGCACACCTAGCGTACGTCTACCCTAACCTAGTTATCCATATTATCCCCAACTAGATCATATACATATACTACTAAATATAACTCTTGAGAGAAACCCGTATCGCCCATTCAATACGTTATTTAATCCTTCACTCCCATCAACTGCATTTAATATTCTCTGTTCTAATAGTAAATACTTTATTCCCTTAAGTTAACTTATTTACCAACATTTACATTTTCGCCATTTTCACACATTAGGATTATTCACCATTATAACTAAATATATATATAGCCAAATCCTCCCTATACATATATATACAAATCCTGCCCCCCTTGGTTAGGACCACTTGGCGCAATGCATACTCTTCTATCATGTGCCGATGCATCGCTCGCTGCATAAAGGACAACTGGTTCGGCGTCTCTCACGAACCATAATTCTCATAACATAGATATTGGAGGAGAGCATACTCCCCAGCTAAATGGGTCACGCACATACCTACGCTCCCATTCAACTGTCGAAACTATCCTACGTAACATATAACATGTATCCAAGTTCATATACTCTGGGTACAAGTCAAATATCCCCCCATTGGGTCACCCAGGATAAGACGGTCCACTGCGCGAAATCTTCGCCCGATAGCAAGCAGCGTAGGTATGCTATACACACAATAATAATAAACATATAATAATAGGCATTCCTAAAGTCTTACAAAAATTTAGGTATTCACCTAACCATATTTATATTTCTACACGTAGTATATTTCTCTTTAATACCTACGCAATTAACTCAATTATTCACACTCTCGAAATTCCCAAGGTTAATCCACCTATTTAATACTTTAGGTATCAGTCTAAAATTACTTCCCAAAATAATTCTACACTAAGCTAATATTAGTAAATGGCAGTTTTTCTAACATAATTAACTGGGTAACATGATCTGGGGAAAAATGGAAATTATGGGCTTTTCTGTGAGCCATCGTTTGAACGAGTTAGCAAGTCATTTGAACGACTCTGACTTCTCATTCGAACAAAACCTGTTATGTTTTACTGTTCATACTTCGCCTTACTCAAAATTTCATCCATATTATTACTTCAAAATTCCAAAGGACAATAATACCCCTACGGGGTGCCGGTTAGGCCTGAAACTACCCCGGAATCCAAATGAAATGCCCGGGTAGAGTTTTCTGACTATCTTGAACTTTCCAAACTCAATGGCATACTCTAAATTACCATACGAGTTATAAAAAAATAATTTATCTTTTTATTCCATGCAATTAGTTTCGACACGACTCACACGCCCGTCCTGACTTAAAATACCAAACTGTTGTATTTCGCAATTCGATAATTTGTAAAATTATATAATTCCATATTACATATACTTTCAGTAATAATGATTGATTTCCATCAATAAGTATTCACCTTTGGCACACTAGTTAATAATTATTTTAAATTCAGATTAATTAACAATTAAATCGACCTTTTAATTTAATTTATCCAATAATAATAATTAATCCCATAATTATTTAATATCATAAAAATACGGGGCATTACATACTTCCCCCCTAATAACGGAATTTCTCCTCGAAATTCGAAAAGTAAACCATACCTAGTAGGAATAAGTAAGGATATTTCTCTCGCATATCCTCCTCTCGCTCTCATGTAGACTCCTCTACATTATGATGCTCCCACTGAACCCTCACCAGTGGAACTACCTTTGAACTTAATTTCCTCTCGCTACGGTCTAGGATAACCACGAGCCTCTCTTTATATGAACTTTTGGGCTGTAAATCAATCCCCTTAATCACAATATGGGTGTGGTCCAACTCATCCCTAAGAAAATGCCTCAATGATGAGATGTGGAACACATCGTGAATGTGGTGCAAGTGCTCCGGCAACCCAAGTCTGTATGCCACCGGTCCGATCCTCTCGATAATAGGAAATGGTCCTGTATATCTCGGAGTCAATTTCCCTTTTTTTCGAACCTCATAACCCCTTTCATTGGAGACACTCGCAGCAATACTTGATCCCCCACCCTGAACTCCCTGAAGAACCTCTTTGCGTCGGCGTAGCTTTTCTACCTTTACTGAGCTACCCCAATACGGTTCCTGATCATCTTAACCCTGGCTGACGTTTCCTGAATTACCTCTGGCCCGAGTAACTTGTTGTCTCCACCTATAGACAATAAGTACGAGAACGACTAGGCATGCCATACAATGCCTCAAATGGGGCCATGCCGATCGTAAATTGATAGGAGTTATTATAGGCGAACTCCACCAGTGGAAGATACATCTCCTAACCCCCTCCAAAGTCAAGGACACACATGCGCAATATGTCCTCCAACATCTGATTAGTACGCTCAGTCTTCCCATCTGTCTCTGGGTGATAAGACGTACTCAATCGCAGTTCAATACCCATATCTTTCGAAAAGCTCTCCCAGAAGCACGATACAAAAGTTTTATTCCTGTTAGACACGATGTTCAAGGGTACCCCGTGTAATCTCACTATCTCGATAATAAATATCTGGGCATACTGTCCCGTAGTGTAATTCGTCCGTACCGGTAGAAAATGAGCTACCTTAGTTAATCGATCCACCACCACCCATATAGAATCGTGACCCCGCTGTTAAGTAGACAGCCCAATAATGAAATTCATGGAAATGCTTTCCCATTTCCACGTAGGAATCTCCAGCGGATGAATAATCCTGGCGGTCTCTGGTGGTCCACCTTTACTAGCTGACGGGTGGCACACTTGGACACGAACTCTGTAGTGTCCTTCTTCATCCCACTCCACCAGTACTGCCTCTTCATATACTGGTACATTTTATCCCCTCTGGGATGTACTGTAAATCTGGATCCATGAGAGTGTGTCATCACTGCATGACGTAAATCCTCTCCCTCCGGAACCACTAATCTCCCATTAAACCGTAATCCCCCATCTGAGCTCACTGAGTATGACTCTGCGCCCTCCGCTAAAAGTTGTACAATCTGATCCTGGCAAAATGAATCAGTGATAGGGGCCTGAATCACTCTCGTAACAATCTCTAGAGTGACCATCATAGCGAACATAAAGGATCGGGCCATTGCCTCTTGATTTCCCAATTCTTTCCATTTCGCCCTTCGCACTTCTTCCACCTCACCTACTGGTATATGGCTCAACGCATCAGTAACTACGTTAGCCTTCCCCGAATGATATTGTATCTCGAATTTGTAATCTTTCACAAACTCTAGCAACCTACGCTGACGAATGTTCAACTCCCACTGAGTGAACAAGTATTGCAGTGACTTGTGGTTCGTGAACATGAGGAATTTCTCCCCAATCAAGTAGTGTCTCTAGATCCGCAGGGCAAACGTGACTGCTGCTAATTCCAAGTCATAGGTAGGGTAATTTCTTTCGTGAGGCTTAAGCTTACGAGAGGCATACGCTATAGCCTGTTCCTCCTACTGAAGTACTCCATCAAGTCCTTGTAAGGAGGCGTCAGTATACACCAAGTATTCCACTCCTGGTCTGGGTAAGGCAAGAACAGGCGCCGGAGTCAACTTATTCTTTAGCTCATTGAAAGCTAACGGAAAAACATCATCTCAAATGAACTTCATCCCTTTGTGAGTCAAATTTATCAATGGGCGCACAATCTTCGAGAACCCTCTGATGAATTGCCTGTAATACTCGGCTAACCTCAATAAGATACGCACCTCCGTCGATGTCGTGGGCTGTCCCCATTCCCTCACCGCCGACACTTTGCTTAGGTCCACTAATATCTCCAATTCTGACACAACGTGCCCCAGAAACTACACTTCTCGTAACCAGAATCCGCACTTTTTATACTTAGCATACAACTGATGCTCTCATAGAGTCTAAAGAACCCGTCTCAAGTTCTCGACATTCTCCTCCTCAGTCTGGGAATAAATCAGGATGTCATCAATGAAGACAATGACAAATTGGTCTAAGAACTCTCTGAACACCCTGTTCATTAAGTCCATGAATACAGCTGGAGCATTTATCAGCCCAAACGGCACGACTCAAAACTCGTAGGACCCATACCTTGTCAAGAAAGTAGTCTACAATACGTCCCGCTCCCTAATCCGTAGCTGATGGTATCTCGATCTCAAATTTATCTTTGAGAAGAAGGCAACTCCTCTCAACTGGTCGAACAAATCATAGATTCGGGGCAACGAATACTTATTCCATATCATGACTTTGTTTAACTCTCGATAGTCCATACACAACCTTAATGAACCATCCCTCTTCTTCACAAACAGAACAAGATCACCCCAAGGTGAGGTACTCCTATGGATGAAGCCCTATCCCAACAGCTGTTCAATCTGATCTCGTAACTCCCTTATCTCAGTTGGAGCTATACGGTACAATGCACAGGCTATCGATCGAGTGCCCGACATCAAATCTATAATGAACTCTATCTCTCGATTAGGCGGTAGCCCCGATATATCCTGGAACACGTTAGAAAACTCTCGAACTACAGTAATTGAATCAATAGGAATCACTATATCCTTAGAGGTTTCCTCCTCTATATAATATAAATGGGTGGAAGATCCTCCCTCGGGAAGAGGCATTGCCACTAGAAATATCTCCTGGCCCAGTATCATAAAGATAATAGTCCCACTGTAACAGTCTATCATGTCTCTATAAGCTGCAAGCCAATCCATGCCAATGATGGCGTCTTGCTCGTGCATATCTAGGACTAACATATCTGCAGGTAAAATCAAACTCCCGATATCTATACTTACCCCCCGATATATAAAGAAAATCAAAGACCCACTACCTAGCGGTGAGTCTATACTAGTCACTGTACCCTCTGCTGTGGCTAACAACCCGATGGCCCGTGGAAGACTAGTAGCTATAAAACAGTGCGAAGCACCCGTGTCAAATAAAATGCGCCCCACAACACCATGAATAGGAAGCTTAACCTAACTGCGGGTGGTGTTGCCTGGTGGACGTTATAAATACGTCCATACTGTAACTATCCCTGCTGAATCGGGGGTGCTGGCAAAGCTGGGACCTGCGCTGGTGTTGGTAGGGCGACAGGTGGGGCTCTTGATGGGCTCCCTATTGCTGGGGGAACCTGCCCTTATTGGGGCAATCCTGTTTCCTATGGCCAGTCTTGAAATAAGAAAAGCACCTGCCACTGCTAAAGTTACCTCCCCTCTGCCCCTGTTGGCCTCGGCCTTGTTGGCCATTGTCGTCCCTCCTTTGGCCCTGGTAGCCCTATATATGCCGCTGTTAGCCCTCCTGATAATAATGTTGGCCCTGCTGGCCATGCTAATTAAACTGGCCCTGTTGGCCTTGTCTATAACCCTAATATCCCTATCTCGAGTCACCAGATCGAAACCTCTTAGTAGGGTCCCCCTGATGGGAACTCTGCTCACCCTAACGGACCATGCCCCTGAGCTGATGGTGCCCCACAGGCACTACTACCTCTGGTCCGACCCTACTGACTGGACTCCCTTGCTCGTCTGATCCCCTATTGATGGAAGTTATGGTCCTGGAAATGCAACAGAGCGGCGTTGAGTACATCAGTGAAAGTACCCAACGACAAAATGCCTATGAGGTGCTGACGAATCCTTTAGGTCAATCCATCCATAAGCAACAGAATCTTCTTATCTTCAATAGGTGCCTCATCTGGAAACATTGTAAGCAGCCTCGTGAATTCCTCCTCATATTTTTCCACTGTCATACCCTCCAGCTTCAGATTTAATACTCTCCTCCTCATCTCTATCTGCACGACAAAGGGAAAATACTTACGATCAAATCGCACCTAGAAGCTATGAATAGTCATATTATCCCTCTCATCCAAAGTGGTAGTGGACTCGCACCACTACAAAGGGGCCCCCACTAGCTTATAGGAAACCAATAACTATCTCTGAATGTCGGTACACTCGTACATGCGAAGATGCCTCTGAATATATTTCTTCCATTGGATTGCTAAGATGACGTCAGAACCACTTGAGAACTCTGGGGGATGTGCCCTCTGAAAAGCATCCCTGACCCTCTCCCATGCAGTGGGAAACTGAGCTGGGACTGGCGCCACAACCCGTACCTGGGGTGGGGCCTGCTGGACCACCGTTAAAGCTGTATTTACCGTCTGAGCAATAATGGCAGCAACGTCAGCTGCGTTATTCATTCCCTGAGCCTGAGCTGCTGGCTGCTATGGCTGGGAATTCCTGTTTCTCGGGGCTCGTCTCGGAGGCATCTGAAACAGGACCACTCTTGTGCCCCATGGTTAGGACCACTTGGCGCAATGCATACTCTTCTATCATGTCCCGGTGCATCGCTCGTTGTATAAAGGACAACTGGTTCGGCGTCTCTTACGAACCATAATTCTCATAACATAGATATTGGAGAGGAGCATACTCGCCAGCTAAATGGGTCACGCACATACCTACTCTCCCATTTAACCGTCGAAACTATCTTACGTAACAAATATCACGTATCTAAGTTCATATGCTCTGGGTACAAGTCAAATATCCTCCCATTGGGTCACCCAGGATAAGACCGTCCACTGCGCGAGACCTCCGCCCGATTGCAAGCAGTGTAGGTATGCTATACACATAATAATAATAAACATGTAATAATAGGCATTCCCGAAGTCTTACAAAAATTTAGGTATTCACCCAACCATATTTATATTTCTACACATAGTATATTTTTCTTTAATACTTACGCAATTAACTCAATTATTCACACTCCCGAAATTCCCAAGGTTAATTCACCTATTCAATAGTTAAGGTATCAATCTAGAATTATTTCCCAAAATAATTATACACTAAGCTAATATTAGTAAATGGCAATTTTTCTAACATAATTAGCTGAGTAACATGATTTAGGAAAAAATGGAAATTCTGGGCTTTTCTGTGACCCGTCGTTCGAACGAGTTAGCAGGTCGTTTGAACGACTCTGGCTTCTCGTTCGAATGAGACTCCATCTCATTCGAATGAGATTGGGTCTTTTTCTGGTTTGACCAAACCTATTACGTTTTACTGTTCATACTTCGTCTTCCTCAAAATTTCAGTCCTAACACCTCTAAATTTCTTAACCCCAACACCAAAACAACAATCATAATTAATGTTCTAGCATGTATAAATGATTTCCTTTAACTTTGAACCATTAATTCAACATAAATCAATTATAAAATCCAAAATCCCTAATTTCATAATTCAAAACCCTAGTTCATCAAATTTTCATACAAGAACATCAATTTCAATTTCGTCCATCATCAGTACTCATCAATTTGGGATTTCTAAACTATCTACATGAGGGATTCGTCCTACTTTAATCTCCAAATTTCTATAAATGTCATTAATCCTCCAATTTCATCAAAATTTATTAATCAAATAGTGAATATAATACACCTACACTAATATAAACATGCTTGTTGCTATAAATTGCAAGAAATAAACACTTGACTTAATTTTGACGATCTGATCCATTGTTGATATGGGTATGGGTGCGTTCCTCATCTCGCGATCTTCACCTTGGCATAGTTGTTGGTGTGTGTTCTTGAGTTAGGCACCAAGAACACCAATAGTCCCTTCTACCTTTCTCTGTGCCTTTCTCTTTTTTCTCTCGTAGTTTTAGAACTGATAACTCCTACCTAACCTTAGTTAATCTATCTTTTATTTCCCAATTTTCGTCCATATTATTACTCCAAAATTCCAAAGGACAAAAATACCCCTACGGGGTGCCGGTTAGGCCTAAAACTACCCCGAAGTCCAAATAAAATGCCCGGGTAGAGTTTTCTGACTATCTCGACCGTTTCGGACTCAATGGCGTACTCAAAATTACCATACGAGTTATACAAAAATAATTTATCTTTTTGTTCTATACAATTAGTCCTGACACGACTCACACGTGCGTCTTAACTTAAAATACCAAACTGTGGTATTTCGCACTCCAAAAATTTTAAAAATTATGTAATTCCATATTACATATACTTTCAGTAATAATCAATGATTTCCATCAATAAGTATTAACCCTTGGCACGCTAGTTAATAATTATTTTAAATTCGAATTAATTAACAATTAAATAGACCTTTGTAATTTAATTAATCCAACAATAATAATTAATCCCATAATTATTTAATATCATAAAAATACGGGGTATTACATCTCTCCTCTCCAATCCACATCATTATCATTGGGAAAAAATTGGAGCACAGACAATGGAGATGCTCTTCGATAAATCGCCACCGTTGTAGACTCACTATCCATGATCATTTTCTATGCAATTGTGGCATAAGAATCAACATGACAGTTCATCTTTCTTAGGTTCTTATCCTCTCCAATTTGCATCATCATCACTAGGGGAAGGTTAGATCATAAATAATGGAGATATTCTTTGATAAATCGCCACCGTTGTAGACTCACCATCCATGACAACTTTCTATACAATTATAGCATAAGAATTAACATAACGGTTTATCTTTCTTGGGTTCCTCTCCATCTTGACCTATTAAAATTGACATATCAACCTCTGGATGATGATTTTGTAAGGCATCAAATTGAGATGCTTTAAAACGTATTTACCATTCACTTGCTTAACCACCAATTTGGAATCTCCTTTAATACATAGTAAACGGATGCCCCTTCGCAGTTCTTCGAGCAACACTAAGATCAATGCTTCGTACCATGCCTCATTATTAGAACTATAGAAGTCAAATTTAAAGGATAAAGTAATATTTTCTTTACCTTTGGGTAAGATAACTCATGTTCCTCCCTTTCCTTTAGCAAATAAGCCATTAAACTCCGTAGACCACTATTCCAAATATGCCTCACAATGTTTGGCTTGTAAATAATCGCTTGGAATATCTTTGTGAGGTGGCTCGAATAATCCTGAAGGAAAAATGACCAAAAGATCTGTGCAATCTTGGCTCTTGATTGCACAATGGACTATACATTTAAGATCATACTCTGAGAGAATTAAGAACTACCTTACTGCTCTCCCAATCAAGATGGTTCATGCTAGTAAAAACTTAATTGGATAATATCTTGTCACTATGTGGATAATGAAAGATAACATATAATGTTTAAGTTTTTGGCAACAAAGACTAAATCTAAACAATATCTCTCTATATCGGTATATCTTATCTCAGGATCGTGGATAATTTTACTCAGATAGTAGACATGTCTATCATGTCCATCAACCTCCTGTGCAAGTAGTGCACTAATGGGCCCCATAGTAAAGGTAAGATATGGAAGCAAAGGTACTCCAGATTTAGGTTAAATCATCGTTTGGTTAGAAGTGAGCAATCTATTAAGCTTGTCAAAAGTTTTTCGGTGTGATTCCTCCCACCTAAACTCTGTGGTCATTCGTAACAGCTGCATCAACGGATGAGTTTTCTCAGTTAGACCCGAGAAAAATCTTTCGAGTTAGGGAATATTTCTTAGGAAAATATCCATCTATCGCTGCATCTTTGGATAAGTCATGTTAAGGATGACTTTTTTCTTATCTTGGTCCATTTGAACCTTTTATCGATCCACCACAAAGCCTAATAATTTCCCACTCGTTACACTAAAGGCACACTTAGGTGGGTTCATCTTTACCTTGTATGTCCTACACATGTTAATGACTTTTCTCAAATCAGATAAGTGAGAGTCATACTTATTTGATTTAATAACCAAATAATCCATATAAAACTCTAGTATGTCATGAAAGAGGTCAAGAAAAATAGCCCTTGTAGTTCTTTTATAGGTTGCTCTCGTATTTTTCAAATCAAAAGACATGACATTATAAATGAAGTTTCCTAAAGGGGTCTTAAACGTTATTTTCTTAAAGTCAGTTGGATCCACATTTATGTGGTTATAACTAACATAATCATCCATGATGCTATACATCTCATGGCCCGTTGTTGAATCGATCAAGTTATCGATTAAAGGTAGAGAGAACTCATCCTTAGGGCAAGCTCTATTAATACCTCTAAAGTCAACACATATCGTAATTACACTTTTGTCCTTTATCCCCACTAGCATAATGCTAGAAAGCCAAATTGGATGTTGAATTGGCTTAGTAATCCAGTTGCTAATGACTCTCCAACCTCGACCTTTATTCTGAAATCCTTCTTAAGCCTTTTACATTTTGGTTTCCTACTTGACCATAAATGCTGAGGGCACCACATTCAGCTTGTGGTAACTCACATCTTGATCTAACTTGGTTATATCAGTTTACTTTCATATAAAGATATTTTTATTCTCTTGAATGCGTTTTATTAACTCCAACTTTTTCGCATCCTTCAGGTCTTTCAAAATAAAGATTGGCCTTAGTTCTTCTCCACCCCCAGCCAAATCAACCTTCTCTAATTCTTATACTCGGGGCTTTATGCAATATTGCATACACTCAAGATTATCTTTAATATCTTAAATAAAATCATGGATGTTAGAATTATCAATGATAAGACATTGTCATTGATTATCCACCAAAAAAGCACTTAAATTTGATTCAGCTTCCTCAATTTCATCAGCTGCCCTGTCACACCTTCAAAGGTGATAAACCACCATTCAATCACCAAGTAAAACATATTTCATGTTCACTCAGGAGGTTTAGGTTCCTTCCTCTTCTTGGCATTCTCAACTTCCTCCGTCTTTGGTGAAAAATTATACTTCACGTGCTCAAACACCTCACTTCTTTCTCAATTGGGTCAATCATTGGCCGCATTTTATCTCTTAGTTATTTAGATATTTTATGGGCTTTAATAATAGCCTCATTCTCTCCCTCAACTAGCACAACTTCCTTCATATCTTCACCTCGATCCACCATAGGTCCCAACCTATCCTTAATCGTGGGCAACCTCACACATTCGATATGCCTTGTTAGAATGTGTGTATCCTTATTCATCTCTGTGTAGAAAATAACATCTACTAAGTGCTATTCATCATTGTAAAATGTCTTCTTGGTTACACGGATCATAATCTCCTTCCCCTTTACATTATTTTAGGCACATTGACGGTATATCGAAGTAACCAACCTATGGTTGGGCATACAACCTCTTCCTATCAAAAGATGGTAGGATTTGGCAGACTCAATCACGTGAAACTTAACGTTTGATGTGATATTTCCCTTAATTATTCCCACATTCACATAACCAATGGATTTGGACGGTTGGTTATTATAGCCTGAGATTGAAAGCATCTTCACGATCAATATATTCTAAAAATGTTAGTGTCGTATAGTGACCTAATTGGCATGATATTGACTAAAGTACCTCCGTCCATCAAAGATTTAGAAAAAGTACTTTATTTATACTTATAGAATGGCATGTTGTGAGGGAACCTAATCGATCTATCGATGTACGAGAAATTTATCTCAGACATAAACTTACATACTAACCTAGCCATATGCCCTCTTCATCTTAGCGAAGGAATAATATTTTTCCTTACTCTGTCCAAAATTATTTGTGTAATCCCCAACCATCTTTCCTAGGGCATTCCAAACTGATCTAAGAACTACGAAAATTTTAGTGACTTCGAAACAGCTTGATACTTTAAACTTGGATCCACCTCATACTCCTCCATTTGATAAACTTTCTCATTATCTCTAATGCTTAATTCATCATAGGTAATTACCACATGGGCCATTCCTGCTAAACAACTATCATGCATGCTTTAAAAAATTTCCTTTTATCTACCCTATATTCTTATTTGAGCTTTTACTTCCTCATCAAAAGCATCCACCATTTGTGCCTCATGTGCTGGAAAATGATTATTGACGTTGTATCGAGGAATCTATAAGGTTCCAGCTAACACGTGCTTATTGATAATCCTCCTAAAGGTAAAGCATGAAGCCATATGATTACAAACATGCTAATGAATATGAAAATACTCAAGGTCATCTCGAACGTCTGCCCCAGAGCATAAGGTGGAGAATTCTAAAGAGGAAAAACTAATCCATATGTCACTATGGTGTTATAATAGTTTACTGCATCATCAACAAAGAAAGGCAATGGAGGTAGATCTTCTCTATTAAACTTTCTCTTGTTATTGTTCTTATTGGCTTCTATACCACCTTGAGTGTCTTCACCACCCTCAGTATAGTTTGCTCGTGGTGATTGTCCTCCTCCACCTTCTTGATTGGCCTGTTGATTCCACGTGATGTTGGTTATAGTTAGGTTGGGGCGAATAACTAAGGAGATGTTTTGGTCAGCTTTCGTGAAAGATTTGAATGTGCCTTCTGTATTTTTATTTATAAAATAACAAATATAATCCAACAATAGGTCTTCATCATAAATTTATGATAGCTCGATCAACATGGAATTTTCTCTCACATCTAAAAATCTTTATCTAAATCTCCTGACATAACTCATTACCTCTTCCCCTGACCTTTGCTTCTTCTACGCAAGCTGGGCCACCGTGAACTCATCTTCATCAAGAAAAAATTAAGGATAAATTAAATGTGCATGTCCTCCCATGTTGACACACTCTTTGGGATAAATGGGAATACCACATGTAAGCTTCTTATGGGAGGGATTTAAAAAACTCCCTTAGACGAAGCTTTTTGTTATTGCAGTTACCTCCATGATGATCAACAAATCTATTGATGTGTTCCTTCAGGTTACCCCCCATTTTCGTTAAACTTTTCAGAGATTTCGAGAATATACCCCTCACAGTAAGGTTCATTGATGTATTCATCTTGGTAAGGAGTACAAAAATAGTCATAAATAGATGTTGCCATATTAGAGGTTTGTGAGAATGATGTTAGCTTTTTTATCATCTATTTCTTGACCTATTAAATGGTCAAGGAAGGAAAAGCAGTTGCCTTGGATTTTGGAAGAGCAATCACAGGCATGACGTTGAGAACAAAAAGTGCTTCAAAAGTTGGTGTAGCTTGAAGATTTATCATAGAGAGACCACTAGGCCTTGCAGGTGGAACGAGCGCTCTAGTCAAAGGAACAACAAGTGGTGTTACCAGGGTAGAAAAAGAGCTTGGGTCCATAACTGAACCAAACATTTTGATTCCTGATTGAGTCTGTAAAAACTCCATAAACTTGGTTATAAGATTAGTAATCTGGTTGGCCACATCACAATACTCATGGAAGCTTTCCTAACGTGGGTGTTTCATATGACAGTAGGAACTAGAGAAACCTCCACACTAAAAATATTAATTTATTCTTCCTTAAGTCGAATATCGTCAAAGTTTAGAGCACGTTTGATGTTATAATTAACCATTTCTAAAAGGATACCTCCCTAGTGGAGTCGCCAAATGTAAGAGAGTACTTCTCTTTGTTGGATGCTTATAGATAAATTGAGGTGTAACCCGTATTAATGGTAATAACTATACTGAAAGTACTCTTAATGATAAAGGATAAACTTTATTATATATCTCAAGATAAGGTAGTAAATATATACTTTTGATAATAAATGGACCTCAGTTGAACGTTAGTAAAGAGAAAGAGATGAAAGCACTCTAAATAATCCCAAGGAAGCAGGTAAATACCAAATTATGAAAGAATAATATTTGGAACTAGATAAATGTTTGTGTTCTTAGGAATATCGTCAATATCGTGCTTTTACTGATACTACACAGGAATTTCTTTGGCTTAGTTGGTTACTTGAAGATATATGAGTCTCTTCCTCTGCTTCCACTATCCTTTGTTGTGATAATCAAAGTGTTATTCGGATTTCTCACAATGACATCTTTCATGAACAAACCAAATATATTGAGATTGATTGTCATTTTATTCGTCAACATGTTCTACGTGGTGCTATTCGTCTACTCTTTGTCACTTTCACTGGTGAGAGTGCTGATATTTTTACCAAAGTTCATCATCGAGGACGATTTCAAGACTTAGCTTCACTATCGTGAGTTTAAGGGAGGATGTTATATATATATATATATATATATATATATATATATATATATATATATATATATATAGAGAGAGAGAGAGAGAGAGAGAGGCAAACTTTTATGCACACTAAGTTTGTACACGTGCTGATGCACATTAATTTTTTTCAAATATTAAAAAAAACTATTTTTGAGTTGATTTTATGTGAAATTTAAACATTTCAAAGGACCCATATAAAAAAATTCATCTCAAAAAAACTTTTTTTGCTATTTTTAAAAAACTAGTCAAACTTCACAGCTTTTAAAGTGCTTAAAAGCAGTGAAAGTTTGACCGTTTTTTAAAAAATAGCCAAAAAAGATTTTTTGAGCTAAATTTTTTTATATGGGTTCCTTGAAATCTTTAAATTGCACAAAAAAAATCAACTCAAAAATAGTTTTTTTTTTTACTATTTTAGAAAAATGATGTGAAAACTTAGTGTACATAGGAGCCCCTCTCTCTCTCTCTCTCTCTATATATATATATATATATATATATATATATATATATATGTGTGTGTGTGTGTGTGTGTGTATAATTTGTTTGCCTCTAAGTTAGTTGGCCATATAAATATAACGTAAATGTATATGTTTCAAATATCCAATACAATATTGATTTATCCTTCTCTCTTTATACCTTTACACAACCTGTTTCCTCTTTAGCTCCCACAATTTTAAAAGTGTAGATATAAATACATTTTAAAAAGAAAGGAGGAATGACTAATTGAATCTTTTATTTGAACTCGCCTAAAGAAGGTTGAAGTCTTTAATCAATAATTTTAATGACATAAACGTTTGAGGGAGACGAGTATAGTTTCATTTATTTGATATAATAAACATTGAAGGTTGCTCGATTATGCTCAATCAAGCAAAGTTGGGTATTTTAACTGGTGTATCTAAAATGGTTAAGTCATGCTTTAATAATCCCTTGATCTTTATCCTCCAAACCAATTCCCTCAGAGATTCCCCAATTGAGGTTCTTCGATAGAGCATGAAAGCTCTCCCAGGTCTTGCCTGACCTGGTCCATCGTTAGTACGAGTAACCTCATCACTATTACAACATAACTCATAATCTACATAAATAAATAGACAAAATACATGGTTCCTCAAATATGTTATTCTGGAAAAATTTTTAAATCTTCAATTAAGCTCCACTTTACATTGATCTTGAATCAAATTGGTTGACTACTCTCACTATTTTGTGAGTCATTAATATTTGATGAATCTTTCTCTAGTTTCTTAATGAGGAGGTTTATCTCTAAGTAAAGAAGGTATATTTATAATTCCCTCCTATAAACTTGATGATGTAGCTTGTTTATCATGTCAACTTGAAAAACACCATGCTTTACCTTTTCCTCATAGTGAATATGTTACTTAGACTCATTTTGATCTTATATATTTTGATGTTTGGGGGCTATCCACTACACCACAAATCGATAATGATCATGAATCTTAGTTGTGGACAAGTCCTTGGGTCACATCTGAGGTCCATGACCATTATCGTTGCGACCTAAAACCATGGTCACGAACATCATTTATGACCCAAAATGAGGGTCACGACCTCTTCAGGAGACAATATATGTTTTTGTTGTCACGGACCAGGGTCGTGACCATGGGTGGACTGATGTTTAAAGTTGGTCATAGATTGGGCCGTGACTATGTGTGGTACACGATTGAAAATGGGTCAGGGCCTAAATTCGCGACCCTTAATTTTTTAAAAATAAATATATAAAAATATGGTCACAGTCTTGGATCGTGATCATGTTTTTATTTATTTTTTCTGAATTGGTGTCACGAATTTGGGTCGTGACCATATCCATTTAATAAAAAAAATTATGCATCCCCGAAGAAAAAACATATATTCAACTTCAAATAATACTTAATATCTTCAAAATTTATTCATATTCTCAAATCGGGCAGTTCTTTCGAGTTATATTGGTCACGTGAGTGGTGTTCGTGCCCCTTGAGTGTCCGTTTGGGGGTTGTTTTAGGATTTTCCTCCTCCAGCGGCATGTTTTTAAGTCCAAGTCTATACATTTGAAAATTTTGTCCATATTCTCAAACTGGGTATCCAGTGACTACATGGTCAATTCCTATGAGTAACATTTGTCTACTGCGAGGTATTCATGCCCTTTACGGGATCGTTTGGGAGATGTTTTGGGCTTTTTCCTCTAGCGGCATGTTTTTAAACTTAAGTCAAGTTATTTGTAAACTTTAGTTCTATTCTCAAACCGGCCATCCTGTGACTACGTGGTCTATTTCAACGAGCTACAGTGGTCTCGTGTGAGGTGTTTGTGCCCCTTATGGGGCCGTTTGGGGTCTATTTGGATTTTTCTCCTCTAGCCGCATATTTTAAGTCTAAGTATATATATATTTATAAATTTTAGTCTTATTCTTACATTGGGCATCCCGTGACTACATGATTAGTTCCTATGAGTTACATTAGTTCGTTCGCGGTGTTGGTGCCCCTTACTAGACCATTTGGGGTTTCCTCCTCCAGCGGAATATTTTTAAGCCTAAGTCTAGTTATTTTTAATTCAAACAAATTACACTAAATACTTGTAAATTTAGTCATGTTCTCAAACTAGACATTCCATGACTATGCTATCAGTTTCTATGAGTTACATCGGTCCCGTGAGAGGTGTTTGTGCCCATTACGGGGCCGTTTGGGGGATGTTTTGGGGTTTTCCCATATATCGGTATGTTCTTAAGCCCAAGTCTAATTAGTTTTAAATTTTATTCCTATTCTCAAATGGGCATTTAGTGGCTATGAGGTTGGTTACTACGAGTTACATTAGTCCCGTACGAGGTGTCTGTGCCCCTTACAAGGTTGTTTGGACACTCTTTTGAGTTTTCCCTTCTAGCGGCATATTTTTAAGCCAAGTCTATTTATTTTCAAATTGCAACAAAATCATTTTAAATATTTTCAAATTTTAGTCATATTCTCAAACGGGGCATATTGTAATTATGTAGTCAGTTCCTATGAGTTACATTGGTCTCGTGCAAAGTGTCCGTGCCCCTTACGGGGCTGTTTGGGGGTTATTTTGAGTTTTCCCCTCCAGCGTCATGTTTTATGCCTAAGACTAGTTATTTGCAAATTTAAGTCATATTCTCAAATCAGGTGTCCCATGACTAAGAGTTAGTTCTTACGAGTTACATTGGTCCCGTGCAAGGTGTCCGTTCCCCTTACAAGCCCATTTGGGGGTTATTTTGGGGTTTCTCCCTCTATCAACATGTTTTTAATCTTAAGCCTAGATATTTGAAAATTTTGTCCTATTCTCAAACCGAGCCTCTCATGACTACGTGGTTAGTTCCTACGAGTTATATTGGTCATGTGCAAGGTGTTCATGCCCTTATGGGCCGTTTTGAGTTTTTCCCTCTAGTGACATGTTTTTAAGCCTAAATTTATATCTTTGTAAATTTTAGTCCTATTATCAAATTGGACATCCCATGACTACGCTGTCAGTTCTTATAAGTTAATTTGGTCCCGTGCGAGGTGTTCGTGCCTCTTGCTGGGCCGTTTAGGGGCTATTTTAGGTTTCTTCCTCTATCAGCATGTTTTTAAGCTTAGGTCCGGTTATTTAAAATTTTTATTCCTATTCTCAAATTGGGCATCTCATGACGGAGCTGTCGATTTCTACGAGTGTTTGGGGGTTGTTTTGGGTTTTCCACTCTAGCGGTATATTTTTTTAACTTAAGTCTAGATGTTTTCAAATTTTTGTCATATTCTCAAATGAGGCATCGTGTGACTATGCAGTCAGTTCCTACAAGTAACATTGGGATCGTGCGAGGTGTTCGTACCCTTTATGGGGCCGTTTGGGGGCTATTTTAGGTGTTTCCCTCTAGGGGCATGATATTAAGCCGAAAACTACTTATTTACAAATTTGAGTCATATTCTCAAATCGAACGTCCCGAGACTATGCGTTCAGTTTCTACGAGTTGCATTGGTCTCGTGTGAGGTGTTTGTGCTCGTTATAGGGTTGTTTGGGGTTATTTTTGGCTTTCTCTCTCAAGTGGCATAATTTTAAGCTTAAGTCTAGTTATTTATAAATTTGGCCAAATCATACTAAATATTTATAAATTTTAGTCCTGTTCTCAAATCGTACATCCTGTGACTACGCAGTCAGTTGCTCTAAGTTAGATTCGGCCCGTGTGGGGTGTTCGTGACCCTTACGGGGCCATTTGAGGACCGTTTTAAGTTTTTCCCTCTATAAGCATGTTTTTAAATTTAAATCTAGTTAGTTTCAAATTTTATTCCTATTCTCAAATCGGGCGTCACGTGATAATGCGATCAGTTCCTATGAATTACATCGGTCCCATGCAAAGTGTTCGTGCCCCCCCCCCCCTTAAGGGGATGTTTGGTGGTTGTTTCAGGTTTTCTCTTCTAACGACATGTTTTTAAGCCTAACTCTAGTTATTTGAACATTTTAGTCCTATTCCCAAACTAGGCATCCCGTGACTACGAGATCGAAATCTAGGAGTTATATTGGTCCCAGCGAGGTGTTCGTGCCCCCTACGGGGCCGTTTGGGGGTTGTTTTTAAGTTTTATAATTTTAAACTACAAATTTATAAATCAAATTAAACATTCATAAATCAAACTAAAGCGTCAATGTAAGGACAAATGTTTATAAATGTCCGTTATCCATTAGTATGTCGTATACCGCTACAATCGTTAAATAATGTTTAAGATCACATATGAGACAAGACGGATCCGAATATCAAGTTTCTTCTACTATCAAGCCTCCGCGAGATGAATTTGGTAAAGGTTGTTTTTTTTTTCCTTAGCATTTTACTTAGAATATTGGGATATTTTTCATCAAAATTTTTCCAAGTTTTGGAGCGGAGTTTTTAAGTTTTTCGTCAAAATTATTTTTCGAAGTTTTAAGGCGCTGTATTTTATGGGAAAAGAAAAAAATATTAATTTAAAGGTTCATTCGAATGACAGCCTATGTCGTTCAAACGACCGGTCATCTCGCTCGAAGTTCGTTCGAGTGACACTTATCACTGTTCAAGCGAGATTCGATCTCATTCGAGCGATCTGTCGCCTTAAGGTTTTGTATAAATTCACGTTGAACGAGTCATATTTAATCAAGAAGTCTTCTCATTTTTCATTCTGTAAATAATGCAAATCGGCAGAACATTTTTGGTTTCTTCATTTATGGCTTTAAAACCTTATTTTTCAATTCAGAAAAATCCCAATGTTTAGGTGAATTGTTTTAGAACCCAAGAACATACTTTGCTATTGTTCAACCTTTGTGGTGGAGTGCGTCTCTACACCTGAAGACTGAGGTCATTGAGATTCGTTGCGTGTGGATCTTTGCTGAAGATTGGACTGCAGTTCATGTGGGTTCGCTGAGTGGAATCTATTACTGACTCTAGACTGCGCGTCTATGTAGGTTTGCTGAGATAAACTTATTGCAAATTTCATTGTAATTCGTGTAAATTGTGATTTACAAATTATAGTGAAATAATTTTTTTTGCCCTGAGGGGATTTTTTTCCTGAATTCTGCGAGTTTCTTTCAATCTTTATCACACACACTATTTACAAATTGGTATCAGAGCTTTTTTAAAGCGTCGGTTTGCCATTCTCAAATTGGTATCAGAGATTTTTTAAAGCGAGTGCATACCTTTACAAATTGGTATCAGAGCAGGTCACGCTAATTTATCGTGTATTCCTATTTTTCATAAAATTGTGTGATATTGATTTAAAAAAAATCATATTTTGTGAAAAACTTGTTGCAATGTTTCCAAGTGAAAACTTATATAATCGGTTGCCAATTTTTAAACGGTCTAATTATGCTTACTGGAAAGCCCGCATGACATCACATTTAAAAGCAATCGATGAAAGAGTTTGGGTCATTTGTGAAAGAGGCTGGACTCCTCCCACTGTCACCATTAATAATGTCACGAATTTAAAACTGGTATCAGACTGAACTGGGAATGAGTTTAAGTGGAACACTTTTATTTCACGTGAACATAGTGAAATTTTCGTATACATCACCTTTGACGAGTTTCGACGTATTATGACATGCACCACGTCTAAATAAGCGTGGGTTATTTTGCAACTCACCCACGAAGGCACTAACGCGGTCAAAGAGTCTAAAATTCAAAATTCAACTACTCAATTTGAAATGATTACCATGCTTGAGACTGAATGTTTTGACGACTTTTATACACGTTTGTCTGATATTGTCAACACTAGCTTTAATCTTGGTGAGCCTATACCCAATCCATGAGTGGTTAAAAAGATTTTAAGATCGCTGTCAAAATGTTTTATCCCTAAAGTAACTGTTTTAAATACATTAGGTAGTTTGAATCGTTTGAAATTAGAAGAGTTGGTTGGAGACCTCCAGACATATGAGATTGACATGTTTCCTAACATGTCAAGCCTAAGGATAGAGGGATAGCACTTAAAGACTAGTCTAAGAAGAAAAAGATAGTGAGTTTTTGTGAGTTTGAGTTTGAGGATGAGTCTAATTTTGATATGACCATGCTTGCAAAGAATTTAAAAAAGTTTCTCAAATTTTCAAAACAAAATTCTTCCAATAAAAAGTTTTTTGAGAAAAATAAAGATAAGGCCAAAGAAAGCGATGAGAAAGAGAAAGACGGTGAGGGAGATTTAGAAAAAGTAACATGTTTTGAGTGTGAAGGAAAATGGCATAAGTCATTTGAGTGTCCCAATAGACTTAGGAGAGAGGGGAAGAAAGTTGTTATGCCAGCCACCCTTAGTGATAGGGCTGAGCATGGTTCGGGTTGGTTCGGTTCCGCTATATAACCAGAACCAGAACCAGAACCAAAATGGTTTGGTTCTCTGGTTTTGGAACCAGAACCGAACCGAAATGTATATAGAACCGAACCGAACCGAACCAATGGTTCTCGATTTGGTTTTGACGATTTTCGGTCCTCCTTCATTTGTGATTTAAGCAAGCAATTAAATAGAATAAATGCATGAAATTAGGACACTAAAGATTAATAACTTAAAAAAAATATTATGGCAAAAAAAAAAATGTTACCGCCCAAACTTACAAGCCTATATGCGCCTACTAAT
Source organism: Sambucus nigra (assembly GCA_949130495.1). Classification (NCBI taxonomy): domain Eukaryota; kingdom Viridiplantae; phylum Streptophyta; class Magnoliopsida; order Dipsacales; family Adoxaceae; genus Sambucus; species Sambucus nigra. The sequence continues at coordinate 422,685,879 of OX422209.1, forward strand.
TAGGCTCTGTTTATAGACTTATTACTATGCGCCTACTAATTATTTCCATGCCTAAGTTTTTTTCTATAACATTTCATACTAATATTTTTTTTAAAGAGAGTGTATTAATAGGTATATTTCATACTGCAAATAACAAACGAAATGTTTAAGAGGCATTGGCTAGAGGCTTCAAGTATGAAATGCTTTTTTTAAATAAAAACATATTTACCCGTTTTAAAAACATATACACCATGTATAAAGAAAATTATTGAAAAAATTATATTTGTATACAGAAAATCATTTATCTTAGTAAATCAAAAGAAATCATTAGAAAGAAATCATTGGATATAACTGGTAACTAGTAAGAAAATTACCTAACATTATAGTGTTTCGCTATAACTGGTAACTGGTAAAAAATGAAAAATAAGCAACCCAAAGCATAGCTGGACACAAGGGTTTTAGCAGAGAAATTTTTTGTTACACAAGGGTTTCGCTACACAAGGGTTTTAGCAGAGAAAATGAAAAAAAAGTATCCCAAATTTCACTACAGCACTAGACGAGAGAGAGAGAGAGCAAATACCTTCGGGTTTCAGCTAGAGAAGACGACCATAGCACAAGACGAGAGAGGGAGAGATAGAAGATGACACCACAACACATACGAGAGAGAGAGAAGACGACTGCTCCATGAAATGAAATGAAACCCTACTAATAAAACGTCCGGTTCTAATTTCGCTTCTAATTATCGGTTCTAGGTTTGGGTTTTCAGTTCGGTTCTACAGTTTGGTTCTATGGTTCGGTTTTTGGTTCGGTTCGGTTTGATAAATATACCAACCCGAGATCGAACCGACTGCATCATTTTTTTTTTGAACCAGAACCAACCCATAAATAGAAAAAACCGACCCAACTCGAACCACAAAGGTCGGTTTGGCTCGTTTCTTCGGGTTGACGGCTTTTATGCACAACCCTACTTAGTGATAGTGAGGAAGAGGTGAGTGATACCGGGGACAAAAATTTACAAAGAAAGTTTTGTACCTTTTTAGCTAGTCATAAGAGCACACCCAGTTTGTACCACGACGATGTTGACACTTGTGCTCGTGAGATCCCCGAGGATGATTTGAGTGTTTCTAGCGAGTCTAAGAGTGAGTGTAGTAGTGAGGGTTATAGTGAGCTCCAGATCACGTTTACAGATTTGTATGCTGAGACCCTAAAGACCAAAAAAGTTAAACTAAGACCTGATTCTTAGGGTAAGATATTTGGAGAGAGAGTTTGAGAGTTTGAGAGGCTTTGAGGCTACATCGAGTCAACTCGAGAAAGTGAAGATTAGTTTGAGTGAGCAGTTGATCGCTATGAATAGGGAAAAGTGTGAACTTATAGTCCGCGTGTTACAATTAGAGAAAGATCTTAAGCACGCTGTGAAGGCCAAAGTCACTTTGGAGAACGCATCTAAGAAGGTTGGAAAGATGGTTCTCAATCCCATTTTGGGTAGTGGTGAGAGTTTCGGAATAAGTCATGACGGTGCGTCTACTTCACATGTTGCACCCGAGCCGGGTCCTACTTTAGTGTTAAATTCACATGGCTCTCGACCCGACCAACCCAGGCATCCCGCACAAGTTAGAAGAGCGCGTATGAGATGTTTTGAGAGAGTTGTACCTAGGGTTGTTTATGTTTGCACACACTATAATAAAAGAGGATACCTTAGAGTGTTTTGTTTTAAGTTGGGTCATGTGTCACATTTTTCTACTTCACGTGTGTGACACCCCGCCTAATTAAATACCGGGCGATCACTCCTTTATTAAATTAAATCAAGGTTAACAGTTGGTTCATTCTCAGCATCACTGTCGATAAAAATAAATTTTCCAATTTAACACCCTAAATAATTAAACTAAGTGTCAAAAACATTTTTCATACAAACTTTCCAAATTTTAATTGGAGAAAAGATTTATTTATTTAAAACAACATTTCTACAATTAAGAATCACACCACGATGAACTAAATAATAACATACATTCGTCAATCGAATGTCAACATAATAAAACTAAAATCACAAGTCCATACTGAAATAAATCCCAAAGAACAATACTGGAAATGACTGAAATATAAATGTCCCAACAACAAATGAGATGATAAAAAGGGCGACACGTGCCCAATAAATGAGAGTACTAAGAGTGGAGTCAATAACAGAAGCCGTCTACTCAAGTGACCTGCAACTCCCACCTACGCTGCAGCTCGTTCTTCTCAAGAGATCCTAAGCAAGACGCCCCTGTGGCTGGGCACCTGAATATATATATATATATATATATATATACAAGAGAGAGAGATAAAAAGAAACGGGTCAGAGCCCGAAAGTGTGTTTGATTTTAAAATATGTTAAGCAAGTATTTAAATTGATACAGGCCAATGCAACAACATATTAGTGCGTCTCTCTCTTGAGAAATACTCACCTCTCTTCTAATGTGCACACCTATCGCACTAACCTCCCCAACGGTTTGTTTTAGCATCTAACATACTAGTCTTTCTAACAGCTTTAACTTAACTTAAATTACTCGTAAGATTTATAATACACGATATCCACTTTAAAAGGTGTTCCAACAAGTAGCCCAAAATTCTCTATTTTTAACTTCATAAAAATAATAAAGTTCCCGTGACATTTTATACTTTCTCAAAACAAGTATTTTATAATTTGAGTCAACAACCATGTTCTACTTATCAAATCTCAGTAGACAGTTTCAAATATCATAATCTCATATATATATATATTAACTACTCGCATAATATATATATATATATATATATATATATATATATATATATATATATATATATAACAGCACCCCGAATAAAACTTTGGTGCGTGCATACTTCCACTATCCAAAGCCCCATATCACTCATTTTAAGGGGAATACATTCGGAATCACTCTCGAATTGTATTAACATAAATACTCAAACAATATTGAGGCGAAGCATAGATTCCAAGTCTCTAAGAGGGTGGCACATACCGGCGTCTCTTAGGACCGTCTGAACTATCACATCGATAGCCTGTACCAAGGACATCTATCTTCTAGGGTACAAGTCAATATCCCCCATAAAGGTCCCATCGAGATAAGACTTGTCCCAATGCAGAAACCTCAGGGATAGCAAGTAGCGTGGGTTTAATTTTCACATGCATAATATATGTACACACAATCATATAAATATACCACTTTATCGAATTAATATAGGTTCTTCTCATCACCCGTAATTATACCCTTTATCCTTAATTACACAGTTATGGAATTACATATAAGGTTTTATTCCTAACCTTAACTCGAAGGGTTTTCTCACTTATTACCTAACACTCATGCATTACATCCTCAAAATTCTGAAATTCAGTAAGTGACTTTATTAGATTCCAACGTAACTCTCTTACGTACCTCACCCTTTAAATTCATAAATCTACCACCCTAAAGTAAATATCCCATAAATACCATTTTCGTTGAAGATTAAAGGTACTAACATTTATCCATATACCCTACTGATCCTCAATGTCTCCCAATTCATTTTATTTAGAATGCCCAAAGATAATTTCACGATAACTTACGTTAACTAATTAAACAAGGGAAATAGGAGTCTGCCAGGAGGGGTCGATCGATCGAAGCTTGGGGCTCGATCGATCGAACCTTCGATCGATCGATGCTCTATGTTCGATCGATCGATCAAGCAGGTCTGGGTAAAAATTCTGCAGAATTGCAGTTACGGGATTCATCAAAATTCTTCATCAATATCCATATTCTCCAACACTAATCGACCCAAAAAGTCTACTACTAACATACTAACATAATTCCAGATGTTTTTAACGTTCAGCATGCGTGTATACATCATTAATCATGGTTAAACAATCCAAAATCTCATCTAAACATCAAGAACCCTAAAGTTTTCATAACTATTATCCAATTCAGTTTTTCTCCAGAATTTCTTCCTCATATAACATCAAAATTCGTGGGTAATACATCTATAACATCAAGAGTTTCCAGCATAAGGTTTTAATATTCTCTACATGCAATTTCCTATCAAAATTTGGGGTTTTCTTACATGGATTACATTCCTAATTAATCTTAAACTAATATGAACATTGCACTAACGAAATATGCAAGTTAAACACTTGCCTGGGATTTTCAGAAGTCTGATTTCCTGTGGATTATGGTGTGGTTGCGTTCTCCTCCTCGCGATCTACTCGTTGGTGGTGACGGCGGTGCAAACGGAGGTGTTTTGGTCTTGAATCTCCTAGAAAGGTCTCTCCTCTCTTCTCCAATGGCCGTCCTAGGGTTCTGTATGTTCTAACCCTAAATGGCTAACCTAACCGGCTGATAAAGGCTGCTAAAATTCGTGGGTTTAATTACCCTATTTTGGAAAAAGACCAAAATGCCCTCCCGGGTCACTAATTAGGCCTAAAACACCCCGAGACCCGAACCAAACCCCCGGGTACACTTTTCTGACTATCTCAACCCTTCCGGACGCGTCGGCGCACTCAAAATGACCATACGGACAACTTATAAAATATTCACTTTTTATTTAACACAATTAGTCCCGACGTGACACGGGCACGTCCCGACTTAAATTTCCGAAATAGTCATTTAATTCACTTATGACATTCAATATAACCAATATAATATATTACTATGCTCATTAGTAATATTCAACAAGTTTCCCATAATTACTAACTTTAGTCACGTTAATAATTATAACATAATTAATTTTCGGATTTTTATTAAATAACAGTCACATTAAATTTAATAAATCCCCAAATTAAATATAGCATAAAAATACGGGGTATTACAACGTGTTCACACACACGCACCCACACATGATGCTCTGGATGATTACACGAGACAGTTTGCACATATTAGGGAGAAGGTACTGTTTTTAATCAAGACTTCACATGACTTGATGGAGTTTTTCGTAGGATTTCACCACCTTTGGAAAGCTCCACAACACCTACCAGTTAAGGTATAAACTTATATGCTAGCATAGGTTGATTTACATGATGATATTTTTTGCCTATTGCTAGTGTGTATCATTATATGTATTAGTTTTTGCTTTTGATAAAACTTTTGAAAAATACAAAAAAAAATTATTTTGATAAAATTTTTGCGAAAGACAAAAAGAGTTTTGTATTTTGTTTTACACCGTTTATGAAAGGACATTTAGGATGACAGAGTCACAATTTCATTCCATATTCACGTGATGATTTAATTGTGTTTTGATATGCATCATCATTTCATTTTGTGCTTTACAATGTTTGGAATCATTGAGATGTGATTTGTTGATACTTTCTATATGTTTGACTCATAAGTTCTTTTAATGTACACTTACATGAATTTGATTGATTATTGTACTTGTTTATCACATATTGGTCGGAGTGTTGTCATATCAATTCTATCTTTAAAACGAACCATATGCGATAAAACTTGACAATAGAAGTAGTCGTGTAAAAACTGTTTACAGTGAGGAATTTAATTATAACAAAATATGATAAGTGAATCACGATAAAGGGCTGCGAGAGTTCAAAATTAACTCGTAGTGAAAGCCACCATTTTAAAAGAGCCCAAAAAATTCAAAGGCAATAAAAAGATAAATACGCCAGAAAGGGGCCGCCTCAAAAGAAAAATATAATGATTATTATTTATGAGGGAGTTTGGATGGAAAGAAATGAAAAACGGGTTTGCATGTCTTGAAAACGTCTTGAAAAAGCATTCATAGTTTTAGATGTTATTGGTGTGGGAATCACTTTTGACTTTGATGTGTTGATGGATTGAGTCGATGTCATTTAAATTCAACACTTTTAACACCTAAGGATGATTTTGAGATTCTTTCGATAGGAGTACACGTATACATCGTGCACATATGTTATGTTTGATTGCGTTGATTTGCCTATTGAATATTTTCACACCCATTCGTTCCGTTTCCATGATTTGGTTGTCTTAGTGTAAATTCATGGTGAGAGAGAGTGAGAGAGAGATGATAGTGGACCTGAATTGTAGAGAGATAGGGTAGTGTAGAGAGAAGGGCATCGAAGAGAGCGAGATAGGGCAGTGTAGAGAGAGTAGGAGAGAGTAGTGTAGAGAAAGAGAGAGGAGATAAGGTGAAATTGGAGAAAAGACCTGGCTAGCTATATTTAAAGGATGTGGTCATGGACCTAGTCCGTGACCACAATGTCGTGACCATTTAATTTTCTACGTCACCAACATGGTCACGACCAATATTCCTGACAGGTGCCTCTAAAAAAAGGGACGTGAAGAATGCAAGCATCGTCAAATCTAGCTCTTTCCCTGAATGATTTTGGGGTGAGGCCGCTCTCATTGCAGTTTACAACACTAATTGTACTCCAATGCCAAATATTTCCAACCAGCCACCTTTGTTATTTTCTGGGACATGGGATAGAAAAGGTTATCGATATTAGTATCCTATTTCTAAGTAATTTCTCATCTCTTATAGCATCATATTTTAAAAACACACCATGTTCTCCTCTATTTATCTATTTCATATATCCACTTCTACTCCCTAATCATTCTGCACTGATCCTACCATTAATATATTCCTTAATGATCTTGACACCTCCCTTAATACTCATGTTGTATCTGAATTTCCCACATTCGACCCATCTTTAACAAATGACATTATTTCCTCTCTCTTACACACTAAAAGTCATAGTTCACTAGTGAATTTTAGTACGTCAATTTAATGAGAATCTTCACAAGTAATGTTTGCATCATGTTATTTATATATTTATGCATAGGTTCTTTTATTCTATATAGTAGATGATTGGGCGTGTAAAGTTTGGATTACACACGAAAGATAAAATCATTGATTCTGGTAGAATATAAATATGGTTCACTTTTTTAGACGGAGATGGACATGACATCGGTAGGATTGTAGCGCACACAAAAGATAAAATCATCGATTCTTGTAGAATATAAGTACGATTCATAATTTTAGATGGACATGGACACGCCATTGGTAGGATTATCGCACATTATTTTAACAGGTCCATCTTGATTATAGAAAACAATATAGTTTCGACTTACTATGGTAGTACAATTTTTGTGTATTGAATGATACAATTTGAGATAATTATCTTTATAATGACTATATAAGATATTATGCATCTCATGGTTATTATGAGTGCTTAAGCTCTTAATACTTACGTAATTAATGTAAACATGCATAAATTATCCATTACTTTGACCTATTGGGTGAGATTCATTTATGGATCAATAAGATTAGTAAGATTTGGTAATGGTGATTAATGTATGGCGAATTTTAATTATGAATGGAATCCATGTATCAGTTAGAGATTGATGATACCCTCTTGATGTAGCTTATAAGTTTTAATTATGTCAAACTAGACCGATGTATTTAAATATCTAACATATCACATAAGTTACGCGAATGGTCTCAAGGAATTTATAAAAGGTGAATTAAAAATAATTATTAGTAATTTAATTTAATCGAGGAGTATGTCTTATCTTAATGTGGGGAGATTATTAAGCATTTAATAACAAGGAGCTCGGGATTATAATTTTGACATAGTATACTAAAGTTCAGTTATTATTTTTTATTGGACTGAATAATAAGTTATAGAATTATGGAATTAATTATAGAGTTTAATTAGGATTCCTAATTATGTAGGAATTGTAAGAGCAAGTTTTTTAATTTCTCATTATATTTTTATTTTGGCTTATCCCGTTACACATACACTGCACCTTCATGACTACTTCTACACATTCAAAGACAAATTTGAAGTTTTGGAAGCTTGAAGAATCGTTCGTCTCAACAACATTCAAAAGAGTCATGGTAGTTTGGTAAAACCTTTATCTTTTAGGGGATTTTACATTTTTAAGAGTTTGCATTTCAAAATGTTTTGTAAATTTTTTTTAAAAGAAAATTTAAAAATCTTGATAACTCGTTCGAACGAGATTTTCTTGCTATTAGACGAGATTTGCTTGTCGTTAGAACGAGTTTTATGGTTTGAACGAAATCTAGATCGATGCCTTTTGGTCAGTTATGGACTGTCGTTCGAAGTCTCGTTAAAAGTTGTTCAAACGAGATTGGGTATGTCGTTAGAATGAGGGTTCCAACGATCAAATGAGTTGAGTTTTCGTCAACCACTGGAATTTTGTTTGATAATTCGTTGAAAGCCTGATCGAATGAAAATGGGCACGTCGTTCGAACAAGGTACCTAGTCATTCGAACGAATGAACGAACGAACGAACGAGATTTTATTTTTTAATTATATCTTATCCAAATCTCTTATATTTATCCTTTTGTAACAAACTTCCTTATAAAAAGAGGTGTGGGATTAAAGTCTTCAAGAACTATTTTGAAAGCTTTTCCACATCCTTTTAGAATTCTATTCGTAATCAAACTCTTCCAATTTTCATCTAAGACCCTTGGAAAATTAGAGATAACTTTATCAAATCAAGAAGAGCATAATTCTTATTTAAGAAACCTTATAAAGTTCATATCTACTGATAATTTGTGGAGCAGAGGCACTACTGCTGAATAAGAAGGATAATCGACGGATACCGAGGGAAGGCTGCTTCCTGTGGGTAGTGCTGGACTATGCCATTACTATAGAAGACTTGAAGAACTGGGAGTTATATTTAGTGAGCTAAGTAGTTATTATGTCGTATTATGTCTGTCAAATATTGTACAGTGCTAAATTAAAGGTTTTTTTCGAAAGGGATTTTTCCTACTTCTTCGAATTTTTGTCTGTTTAGTTTAATGTATTTAATTTGGACATCATCACTGCATGCACATTAAATTAATCCCAGATAAAATTTGGTAAAATCTGAATTTGTGTGGTTGACCTAATATTCAAATCAATCCATAGAATCCCCACTTTTTCAAATTAGTATTAGTGCAGGTTACAATAAGTTTTTGAGTAATTCTTTAGAAATTTTAAATTTATGGATAATTTGTATAATATGGTACTTATTTTTGATGGGTTGAATTATGCATACGGGAAAGATAGGATGAGGTTGGAGTTAAAATATATTGATGAAAGAGTCTGTCTTGTCTGTGAAAGAGGTTGGACACCACCCACATTGACCAGTGGTGATGTCATAGGTCCAAAACCTCTCTCTGCCTGGACAATAGAGGATTTTAAATGGAGTAATTTTAACTCACGTGACTTAAGTATAATTTTTGGAGTCGTCATTCCGAACGAGTTTCGCTGTATCATGACGTGCACTATATCTAAAGAAGCTTGGGATATCCTCCAACTCACTCATGAGGGTACCAACGTAGTGAAAGTTTTTGAGCTTCAAAACTTCACCACACAGTTTGAAACTATCACTATGCTAGAGTTCGAGTCTTTCGATGAGTCTTATGCACGATTATATGATATCCTAAACTCTAGATTTAATTTAGGTTAGAAAATACGTGAGACGCGTGTAGTTAAAAAGATTTTGAGATCACTTATTCCCCGTTTTATTCCTAAGGTTACCATGATTAATTCATTGGGGATATTAGATACTCTTAGAATAACTCGTAGGAGATCTTCAAATGTTTGAGATCGACATGTTGTTTAAAACTGTCAAACTTAAGAAGAAAGGAATTGAATTAAATTTCAATCTAAAAAGAAAGAGAAAGTGTTGCCTAACTCCAAGTGTGATTTTGATCTTAATGATTTAGCCATTTTTACCAAAAATTTCTCAAACTTAGAAAAGAAACTACTTCTAAAGAAAATAAGAGTTTTGAGAAAGATAAAAAATATAAATCCGCGAGGAAAAACTTTGAAAAAGAGAGAAAAGATTACCCTAAGAAAGATAAAAAGAGGTGTTATGATTGCGAGGGTAAAGGTCACAATGCTCATGAGTGTGCGCCATGGTTAATGAGATAAGGCAAAGGAAAAGTTTACTTCAATTCCATGCTTAGTGAGAGAGATGTCGAGTCGGTGAATTCTGGGTATAAATCACCGCATGAATGTACTTCATCACCTTCATGTCTAGTCATGTTAGTCCATCTAATGCACCCCACACCGATGAGGAAGTTACTAAACATGATGACCTCAATAGTGAGTCTAGTCATTCTGTAGAGAGTGAGGGAGATAAAGTCCGAGTTAGGGCGATAATTACCCTCAACGTGCTTAAGCCCAGATTTATGCCGAGTCCTTTAAAACAAAGAAACAAAACAAAGGTTTAATGATCAGTGTTTTATTTTTAGAGAAGGAGTTAAGAGAGGTAAGAGAGAGAGAGAGTCCTCGGTTATAGTCTATTTGGGAGAGAGATTCATTTTAGTTGAGAGGGAAACTGGTGACTTGACCAACCAAGTGGTTAGTCTTATGAGAGATCTTCAGGCATCCGTGGAGACTCGTGAGAAACTTGAAGCCTTTGTATCCCAACTCGAGAAAGATCTCGAATGTGCTTAGGAGGTCAAGGTTGCTATAGAGGATACATATAATAAGGTTGGAAAGATTCTCCTCGATCCTAATTTAGGTTTTGATGAGATGCGAGGAATAGGTTACGACAATACATCCACTTTTCATACCTCATCATAATCTGTTCCAAAATTTGTGGTAGTCTTTGTGGGCCTCGACCTAAATAACAAATGAGAGATCAACCTAAGAAAGTGAACCAAGTTAGACCCAAACAAGCCTATGTTTGCACTTTTTGTAAAAAGAGAGGTCACCTCAGGGAATTTTTCTAAAAGTTATGTATAACCAAATGTACACATACTCCCACGCATCGCTATAGAAACTTTTGCTAGTCTTAGAGAGCAGGTTGAGTTCCTAGTCGCGACTTCACCTAACTTAATGGAAGAATTTCAATGGATGTCTTTGTCGTTTGACAACGCCTATAATGCTACGACTAGAGACAACAACGACAAGGGAAAACAAAAGGTTACCTCCACTTTGGGTACCTAAGTAAGATGATAAAGCCCTTGTTTTTCACATTACTCTTAAGTTTCAAAATACTTCCCAATGGTATCTTGATAGTGGGTTATCTATGCACAGTACCGGTGACATATCATTTTTTACCAACCTTAAGGATCGCAAGTAAAAGAAAGTCACTTTCAGAGATGGGAGCATGTCTAGTATTTTAATACATAGATGTGTTGAGATACTCGAATTTCCTAAACTAAATAATATGATGCACATAAAAGGGTTGAAAATGAACTTATTTAGCATAAGCTAATTGTGAACACAAACTTTGCTGTAAACTTTGACCAATCCAAATGTTACGCATATGATCAATACGATAAACTTTTACTACAAAGAGTGAGGACCGAAGATAATAATTATGGGATTATGTCCAAGTCCTTATTTGTGTGCAACAGTGCCACGGTCTCCTCTATAGACTATTGACATCAACGACTAGGTCATGTGAACTTTAGAGATCTTGATATTAGTGCAAAAGAACCTAGTTCGCGGCTTACCATCACTTGGGAAACCAACTTCCTCGGTTTGTGGACCTTACCAATAATGAAAAGAAATTCAAAGTCCTCATCCGAAGTTGAATCCATTAACACCACACATATTTTGGAGTTGATTCATATGGATCTTATAGGTTATATTCGCTCGGAGAGTTTGGGTGGTAATAGATACATTCTCGTGATGATAAATGACTTTTTGTGATACTTTATCATGGGTTTTCTTAGAGAAAAGTCCGATGCGGTTGAGTTCCTAACAAACAAGTGTCGTGTCCTATAAAATCAACATAGTGCCACTATTATTCAGAAATTTAAAGAATTCAGAGTGGATAGCTATTATGATGGAGTGGGAATTAAACATGTGTTTTTGGCCATTCTTACTGCTCAACAAAATGCAATAGTTGAAAGGAAGAATTAGAAATGTGCTTAGACGTTTTTGGGCAGAGGCAATGAGTACCGCATGCATACGGTGAATAAGGTATGATGATACCAGAAATGGTAGCACCAGGTCATAAGTATATGAAGCTCAAACAAGTATACAACAATAGCAAAAATCACACAGTGAATAATAGAGAATGGGATGAGGTTAAGAGGATAACACCTGAATTTAAGTAGTTCGACTAGAGCCTACATCTACTGTGCTTGTGTGAGTGAAATCCACTAGTAAATATGGCTCTAATGGTCTGGTTACAACATAAGCTTTTTCTCTCTCTCTCTCTTTCTGTATACAAATGAGCAGAGTTTTAACTAGGATTTGAATTAATCGATCCTTTACAATGAAGAAGATGATCGACATATATAGTGTTTTGGGTGTGTTTTGTACCCCAGGCATGATATATGCATGAATGGATTACTCTTAACTAATCCCGTATAGACATCTTGTAGCATCACATGTAAATCACGATGACCAAATATTCTCTCATGTGAGGGGATGATCTGGTAATAAAAGTTTTTCGCACATGTAGTTTATGTCTCACGCGCACTGATCCACGTATCTCCCAAACCACGTGGTATAATGATGTTACCCTTGACCTATGCGCATTAGGCGAGGCTAAGGCTAGGAAAATAGATGATGTTGAAACCATCGGGTGCTGCGATGATAAAAAGGGTCGGCGTTAGTCTTGCATTCTCATGAGGATGAGGTCGGGGCTTCTGACTGAGCTGAAGGTCGACACTTATCAATTGTTATGCAACTATGGATCAGCCTACCAGCTGGACCGAGGCTGATGATGATCCCTTGGATGACCCACGGATGGGACAAGGCCTAACTTAATTATTCCCTCATCATAGGCCGAGTATACTATTGGCTAGGACGAGGGAATATTTTGGCATATAAATCACCCTAGCCCTTATCCATTTATGTTATGAGGTGGCTGATGGGTATTATTATTTTCTTGGTAGTCAAGTCGATGAGGCTCCAAATTTGCACTTGTCAATCATCATGTTGCACCTTCCGAAAATGACGGCTGTCAAGTATACTTAAGGCATAATATCCTAATGATGATATGCATAGGGAACTATGTGTCGCTTGGGTTATCGTGCCAAATTATTATGTAGGATTTAAATTTTAAGAAAATCTTTTTTTCTCTTTCTTACCCAAATAGTTCACGCGTTTCCTTTCTCTTTAGTTTCTGTGACCTCTTTTCTTCCATACCTGTTTGCAGCCAATACATCGTGATCATTTCAATGTTTAGCTTCTCTTCCATTGTCTAGGTAACTTCCCTTTGCCATTCTCTATTCCTTTCATCCATTGTTATATATTATTTTCTCTTTCACCATTATTGGCAACTTAGGATTTTTTTACGACCTTCACTTCATTTAACAACCGCCTGTGGTGGCTTTAGGTCTAGCTTTAGGGAGCATACTGGTGGTCATTAGGTTATAGACAACCTTATACCCAATCTAGGCTCACACAAAAACCAAAAAATCCCACAGTTGTGAACTTTGGTGAGTCTCCGGTCATCTCCTCCGGTAGCCTTCATTAATGTTCTTCATTGTTTGGTTTTTAAACGATTCGTTTCTTCTAGTTTAATCTTGTGGATAAACTGGTCAATAACTCCCACTTGTTTGTGCTTTCCCTTACTTTATTCTCAAAAAATCTTTAAGTCTAAGGTCGTCCTTTGAATTCTACAAAGGCTTTATAAGTTGGCCGATGTATTTCCCACACTGAAGGTAAAGTGTTTTCAAGAAATTTATAGGGTAGAAGAAGAGGCCAAGGCAAAACATAGGGCTGGCCCCATTTGGGTACAACCCATATTTTTCCATTCCCTTGGACACCATACCACCCTTATCTTTAGAGGTCTTTGGGTTGTCTCATCCTCAAGTTGAGGATTCAAAATTTAAAGAAACGACAGAGGAACCACAACCTCGGGATAGAGGCAATATAGTCGAGACATCTGGGCAGGATGACCCATTAATTCCTATTTATCTTAATCCAACTGAGATGAAACTTCATCCGAATGTTGTTCCTGTATCAGCTATGTCCCCTGTTGAGTTTAAAGCAAAGTTCCCAGAAGCCCCCTACTACTGAGGAGGCCGAGATCATTAGTAGGGAGGCCGATGCCGAGGATGAGGAGTAAGATGACACCTCATATGCTTCATCTTTCGTCTTTTCTATAAAAGAACGCGACCTCCTCATATAGATGCATTCGTTCGGCATAAAGTTAGATATCAAAAGGAGGGTCTCGGATGAGGACGAGAGGGTTTTTCAGGGCTGACAAGGAGATGTCACTATTTACGATCAGATGTTCCGGGTCAGCGTCAGACCTCCCTTTTATCCTACTATTAGGGCCATCCCGTCTGCTCTGGGGGTTTCCCCTACTCAATTACCCCCCAACTCCTGGAGGATCATCATGGGGTACATTTCCTTGTGGAAGAACAATTTCACGGACGAGCCATCAACTGAACTCTTTTTAGCCTGCTACAATATCTCGTCCTCATCCAAGTAACTAGGGTATTTTTATTTAGGGGCAAGAAAGTCAGATATCTTAAGAAGCTCATCCAAGTGACTAATACCTCAAACCACTATTTGAAATAAAGGGTTTTCTCTGTTTCTAGGGCTTGGGAATTCTCTATCGAGGCCGATCCTACTAAGGACGATCCAAAAATTCCACGTATTTGGTCAAATCCTTCCATGGCAGTGAGGTCAGACCCCGACCTTAGCCTTGAAGAAATGGATGTGATTGACTATGTGAGAGAGCAGGGAGTAGAGTGCACTCTCCCCAAATTTGAAGACCTCATGACTCCTTAATACCTTAAAGAGTCTAGTGTGGGGGTTAACACCCTTGAGGATATTTGTGAGTTATTTTCCTCCAAGTTTTCCCTCGTCTCACATATTAAGTGTACTAACATGTTATCTCCTCTTGCAGGTCGTCCTTCTAACATACCAGATGATATCTGGGAGATGATAGCACCAAGTTTACTGGCTAGTCTGGGGAATAATAATAATAAACAACTATCCCCAAGAAGATGACCATTGAGGGGCCAACTACCGAGGCCACACGCAAAAAGAAGGGGCATGAGGTCCCTGTCGACACTCGGACAGACCTCGCAATAAGGCCGAGGGTTGGTGCCACAGAGATAGCGTCAGGTTATGATGTCGGCTCATCATCATCCCTTGGGGCGTTCATGTAGGCCAACCTGTCCCAGCTTAAAACTGACCCTACTTCCCTGATTACTAACATCAAGGCTGTAAAGGCTGCCATGTTTACAGATCCTTTAGCTACTGATTATGAGTTCTTAGCCAAGATGCCCCCGACCAAGATCTATGACTTCGTTCTTCACTATATAGAAGATGTATCGTCCTCGTCCCTCTAGTCATATACTTGATCTTTATCTAACCTTACCTTTATTTCTTGCAGTCTGTTTGTGCCCTGACTTCAGCCACCAAATAGATGGCTAAAAACCAATAAAAGTTTATGGAGGCCGAGAGAGCAATTCAGGCGGAGGCCGACCTCAGGGCCTAGGCCTCAGATAAGTTCCAAGGCTTCGTCCTAGAGTGCCTGAAGAGAGGGATCAAGATGGCCTGTCGATGGGTCATATTAAAGTTTGCTGACTCAGTATCTTCCATCTGACCTTGACGATCCTCTTATGGCCGAGGCTCTATTACATGTTGAGTCTTTCTCCACGGTTAAGGGAGAAGGGACCTCGACTGACCCTCATGTGGCCGAGGGAGGCAATGCTAAAGCGCCGACTGTTGTAGCTACTAGTGGGGCCGATGTAGTCATTCTTACTACGCCAACATAATAGGGTGGCCGTCTGTGGCCGATAACCTTATTTTTGTAATTATTTTGCCTGTCATAAACTCTTTTATCATCCTTATACTTTTTATTTTTTGGAATAACGTCTTTCATTGCCCTCTTATTTGTATTCTCTCTCGCTTTTGCTTGCATGCCTTAATTATACTATTGCATTGTCCTCCAAATGTTTAAATGTTATAAATTAACCATAAACTGTTATTGTCTCATCCATGAGCTATCGTCCTTGTCGAGGAAGTAATTTCATCAAATTAATAGTGCCTTTAAATAATATCCTCATATGTGATTTTATAATTTTCATCCACCAAATTATGGTGTTTTAGGCACAAGTCCTCCTTCATCTTTTTTTAGAGTGTATGGAGGGTTATCCCATCCATGCACTATTGTCTCAGCTAAGGGCGTGAGTCCACCAAATTAATGATGTTTAATAATCAACCAGAACTAAGTGATTTTATAATTTTCATCCACCAAATTATGGTGTTTTAGGCACAAGTCCTCCCTCACCTTTTTTGAGAGTGTATAGAGGGTCGTCCCACCCATGCACTATCATCTCAGCCGAGGGAGTGAGTCCACCAAATTAATGATGTTTAATAATCATCCACAACTAAATGATTTTATAATTTGCATCCACCAAATTATGGTGTTTTAGGCACAAGTCCTCCCTCGTCTTTTTTAAGAGTGTATGGAGGGTTGTCCCATCCATGCGTTGTCGTCTCAGTCGTGGGAGTGAGTCCACCAAATTAATGATGTTTAATAATCAACCACAACTAAGTGATTTTATAATTTTCATCCACCAAATTATGGTGCTTTAGGCACAAGTCCTCCCTCGTCTTTTTTGAGAGTGTATAAAGGGTCGTCCCATCCATGCATTGTCGTCTCAGCCGAGGGAGTGAGTCCACCAAATTAGTGATGTTTACTAATCAACCAAAACTAAGTGATTTTATAATTTGCATCCACCAAATTACGGTGTTTTAGGCACAAGTCCTCCCTCGTCTTTTTTGAGAGTGTATGGAAGGTCATCCCACCTATGCACTGTCGTCTCAGCCGAGGGAGTGAGTCCACTAAATTAATGATTTTTGATAGTAATAACCGCCCTTCGATGTTGTTGGCAGTCCATGGATGAGGTTGGCCCCGTCTGGACTGTCATATCACTGAGGGCCACTTAAGCTTATTCCACCATAAATGATGTTCTGTAGCTTAAGATGAGTTGTTTCATGCAAACAAACATCTGAGTAAATAAATAACATATGACAAAAGACTTGAACAACTTGAATTTCATTAGATTTATTTCATTTGAAGCCTCATACACATTTATTACAACATAATGCAGGAAAAATAATAAAACTATTATCTCATTGGTAATATTTCTTGAGGTAATCGATGTTCCATGGGTTGGAGACTGGATCTCCCTCCAAGTTTTCCAACATGTACGTCCCCGATACCACCTCTTCAACTACTTTTTATGGGCCATGCTAGTTTGGGTGAAGATTATTGGGTTTTTGCCATGTCTTCTTCAGTACCAAGTCTCCTACTTTCAGTAGATGCCCCTTCACCCGCTTATTATAGAATTTTGCAGTTATTTGCTGGTAGGCAGTTTGTCTAACTTCAGAGTCTTCTATGAGATCTAAATCAAGACTCCGCTCATCATTATTCTTCTCAGGTTCATACGTCTGAACCCTATGAGTAGGCAGACCTATTTTCGTTAGTAAGACTGCCTTCGATTTGTAAGAAAACATAAATGGGGTTTCCCTCGTGGGGTCCTCTTCATCGTTCTTTAGGCCCATAAGACAGCGTACACTTCCTCGATCCATCTACCAATTTAATCTTCAAGCTTCTTCTTAAATCCATCAAGAATCGTTCGGTTTGTCACTTCTGTCTGCTCATTAGCATGGGTTCGGCCGAGACTGGAGAAGAATTATTTGATGCCGACCCTTTTACAATAATTTTCTAGGGAGACGTTCTTGAATTGTGTTCCATTATCAGAAATTAGGGTGTTAGGTAGGCTATATCTGTAGATGATATTTTTCCAGATGAACTGGAAGGTTTTCTGCTCCATGATTGTAGCTCAGCCTCTACCCACTTCAAAAAGTAATCTATCGCCACAATCAAATAATGATAATTATTCATGGCTCTGGGTAAGGGTCCTACCAGATCAATTCCCCATACCGCAAACGGATATGGAGAGGTAATGGAGGTCAGAGGTTGGTGGGGAATGGTAGCAAACCTCTAAAACTGATCGCACCTCTTGACATATGCTGCAGCATCCTTGGCCAAGGTCGACCACCAATACCCTTGTGTAATAATCCTCTTAGCCAAGGATCTTTCCTTAACGTTATTGGAGCAGGAACCTTCATGCACGTCCTTGAGGATATGTGCTACTTCAGACGGATGGACACATCTGAGTAGGGGAAGCAGGAACCCTTTCTTGTATAAAATGTCTCCTATGATGGAAAACTTGGCCGCTCTATTTCTTAACTTCCTTTTCTCGATCTTAGATTCTGGTAACTTCCCATCCTTTATGTACCTAATGAAGGGATCCATCTAGGAAGGTCCTATGTTCAAATTCAGACAAGACTCTGAGGCACTGTCCTTTTCTTCAATGGTCGGCTGATGCAGGATTTCTACTAGTACCGTCCTTCTTATCTCCATTCTTATAGTTGAGGCCAGTATTATAAGTGAATCAACTCGGCTATTGTCCAGCCGAGGTATCCTCTTCCGTTTCACCTCTTTAAAACTCTTCAATGCTGACCTTACTCTCTCCAAATATTTTGCCATCTTATCGTCTTTCGCCTCATATGCTCCCAGGATCTGGTTCACCACCAATATTAAATCACTATGAACTAGGAGCTGGCAGATATTTAAATCTCGAGCTAAGGAGAGGCATGCTATTAGAGCTTCATATTCATACTCATTATTGGAGGCCTTAAAACTAAACCTCAATGCGTATTCAATGTTTGTCCCATCTGGCACCGATACTATTAAGCCTGCACCACTTCTGCTCTCACAAGAGGACCCGTCGATGAAGAGGCTCCACACTATTCCATTCTCAGATAAACTAACTTCTACCAAGGCTCCATTTTTAAATAGATACCCTTCATCTTCATTCTCAATTACTTTCTCTCTTGCTGAACTTGTCCCGACTTTGTCTGGGGGAGAGATTACATTTTTTCCTTGTTCACAGCCAATAGTCTCAAAATTTTCACTATCAACCTTGTCCCAAGTGAACTCGGCCACGAAGTCTGCTAACGCTTACCCTTTGATGTCCATTCTAAACTTATAGATGATATCAAACTCTCCAATCTCTATTTTCCATTCCATTAGTCTTCTCGACTTTTTAGGCTTGTGAATAATCTATTGACGTGGAGAGTCCGTTAGGATGACCATTGTGTGAGCCTGGAAGTATGGCTTCATCTTCCTTGAAGCGTGAAACGGAGCGTAGGCCAATTTTTCCATCCTAGGTTACCTCTATTTGTCCCCTGGAACACCTTACTGTTGAAATATATCGGCTTCTATATTCCATCCTTGTCTCTTACGATGGCAGCGCTAATAGTCGACTCTGAGACTGCTAGGTATAGATAAAGTTTTTCCCCTTGGACTGGCCATGACAATAATATGGGAGAGCCGAGGTAGGACTTAAGCTATTGGAAGGCCTTATCACATTCCTCGTTCCATTCGAAAGCTTTCTAAGAACTTTAAAAAATGTAAGACATTTATCGGTGGCTTTGGATACAAACCTGTTAAGTGCTTCCACTCTCTCCGTCAGCCTCTGTATATCCTTGATTAAAGTTGGGGTCTTCATCTCTACCAAGTCCTTAATCTTATCTGGGTTGGACTCTATCCCCCTCTGATTTATGATGAGGCCCAAGAATTTACTATCCCTTACGCCAAATAAACACTTTGTAGGGTTGAGCTTCATCATGTACTTATCCATCGTGTCAAAGGTTTGCTTAAGTTCGTCCACGTGAGAGTCGGCCTTGAGACTCTTAATCAGCATATCGTTAATATAGACTTACATTTTCTTCCCGATTTGATCCTCAAACATCTTGTTAATAAGTCTCTGATAGGTAGCTCTAGTATTCTTCAAATTGAAGGGAATGACTTTGTAGCAGTAAGTCCCTTTTTTTTTTATAAAGGTAGTCTTTTCCTCATCGGTTGGGTGCATGGATATTCGGTTGTAGCCCGAATAAGTATCCATGAAACTCATCAACTCATATCCTGTTGTGGAATCAGCCATCTGATCGATCCTGGGCAAAAGAAAGCTATCATTGGGGCAAGCCTTGTTCAGATCGGTAAAGCCTATGAAGTTTCCCTTTTTTAGCTTCTTCACCTCTTCCCTGATGACCTCATATTTCTCCCGGGAATAAATTCTTCTCTTCTATCGTATCGGCCTAGCATCGTCGGACACATTCAGTTTATGGCAAAAGAGTTCAGGATCTATGCCCGACATATCCTAATGACTCCATGCGGAGATAATTTGGCTATCTCTCAAGAATTTGATCAGCTCTTCCTTGATATCTCCTCTCAGGTCTTTGTCGACCTGGATGATTTTTTCCAGATCGTCCTCATTAAGGTAAATGGATTTTACCTCTTCCACGGCCTCCCCTTTCTTCAATTTGGTCTCATCCCTGGGATCCAGGGTGCCAATACTGTAGGTCGTAGTTATTTTCTTATGAGCTTCCCTCTCCTCGGCTGAGTTGAAGTAGCAGTCACTTGCCAACACTTAATCACCCTGGACTTCCCCTACCCCATAAGGGGTCGGGAATTTTACCATTTGGTGTACAGTAGATGACACGAACTCAAATGCCTTGAGGGCCACTCTTCCCATGATAATGTTATAGGCCGAGTACACACTTTCATCCATTACAAAGAAATTTGCCTTCTTTGTTAGCCTCTTAGGCCAAACATCTCCCATTCTAACATTCATTTCATACATTCCTAATCGGTACACCTTCTCACCACTGAACCCAAACCTTTAAAATAAGGCCAGAACATAGCTTTGTCCGAACTTCCCCCGCCGACCAATATCCTCGGTATGTCATACCCATATACTCTAGTTGTGATTACCAAAGGGTCATCTTGAGGATCTAGGATTCCCTTGAGGTCAAGTCTTGAAAATCCCATAATTAAGGTGTCCATATCTACCTTCTTTCTCTTCTCTCACATTTTGCTTACTTCGACCGAGTTAATGACTTCAACTTTAAGAATGGCCTTAGCCTCGGCCACATGCTCCTTATAGTTATCCACTTATGCACCACCCCCTGCTAGGCCTCTGCATATCATCTTCACATCTAACGAGATCATGTGGAGTCACCCATTTGGATCATTGTCCTTTGGTGGCAGGTCTGGGTCGTCATCATTATCATTATCTGAGACGTCATCCTTTTTCCCTGGGATATCTTCCCTGCACTTATCGGCCCTTATCCTTTTGGGGTCATCTCGTCCTCTCTTTGGGCCATCACTGCTCACATACTTCCTTAGGTTTCCAGCCTTAATCATCTTCTCAATCTCATCTTTCAGGGTAAAACACTTGTCGGTTAAGTGCCTGTGATCTTAGTAAAATTCACACCATACGTTTTTATTCCTTAAGGGGGAGATTTCAGCTTCTCAGGCCATTTTAGGGACCAATCATTCTTGACCTCATTCAAAATCTTCTTGCAGTTGACCGTGAGAGGAGTATACCCGACAAAATTATCATCAGTCGATCTCTTCTTTCCATCTATATTCTTATTTTAAAACTTTCTCCCACTGCTAGTCCCTTCCCATCCTCATACTTAGCTGTCATATCTTCCTCGGTGCTCATGACCTTACCGGCCATTGCCAATAGCTCGGCCATAAACTTTGGCAGGTCTTCGACAAGCTTCCAAAGAAATTTCCCTTTCTGAAAACCTCCTATTAACACTGTCATCGCAATGCTTTCCTCGCAATCCTCCACTTCTAACTTCTCCTTACTAAACCTCACGATGTATTCCCTGAGACTCTCATTCTTCCCCTGTTTAACGTATATCAAGTGAGTAATCTTCTTCTGAGGTCTTACCCCAAAGAAGAAGTTGTGGATGAATTGTTTTGTGAGTTGCTTGAAATTTTCAATGGATTTATTAGGAAGTGAGGTGAACCATATATGGGAAGCTCTAGTCAAAGTGCTTGAGAATGCATGATGTTTAATCTCATTTGAAATGGAGTAGATATCTATAGCTGACTGGTACATCTCTACATGGTGCACAGGATTGGTACTCCCATCATAATTTGGGGTAACCACCGGCATCTTGAATTTGGCAGGGGTTAGAAAGTTGACTATTTTTGCCACAAAAGGAGAACCTTCTAAGTATCCCCTCTGCAAGGGGTCACTACTTTTAAGGATGTCTCCGATTTTGTTCTTTAACCTTTGAATTAAATCATTCCAAGGCCTCTCGATTGCTTTAACAATGTCGGCCTCGCCAATGTTATCCCCTGCTACCTCAATCGACTGAACAGAGGGTTCCCCTGCTGCTGACCTACGTTGGTTATTTACCTCTCGCTGCCCTCGTCTCGTCCATACGGGGGTCGACCATCTGCACCCACCCTCCTTGATCCAGCATTGCTCCTTGACCAGGACAACCTTTCTCTCAAATCACTAATTGGGCCGAGTCTTTCAAAGTCTGATCCTCTACTTAATCGGTCAAAAGGTGAGCCCCTTGCTCGGGCATCAGGACTCGACCTCCTATCATGACCTCGACTTCCTTGGAGGGGGCGTACCGTATTCCCAAATACTTTTTATGGCTCCCAACAATCAATCTGATAATCTTCAGCCTCATAATCATCATAACGGCCCTCTGAGCAGGGTTGACCTTGCCTCCCCAAGCGTAAATGCCTAGGGTCAGCAATGTCCCTCCACCACTGAAGAGGAGGTAGATCCTTACGAGGTGCCTAGGGTGGTCCCCTGCCCCCTGGTGATGCTCCCCAATTACTGGAGTAATCGTCTTCGGTAGGGCTCTCGCTGGCCTGATTACCACATTCTGGTTGAAGGCAACCAGTTGCTGTTGTATCACCTGTTGGCTTGTCGCTAGGGATTTTAATGCGACCGCCACTTCATCTATTTTTGACCGAGGAGGTGCGTTGCTGGAATTAGGACCACCAGCTGGTGGTGGTGGTGGTGGTGGAAATTCGGAGGCCATGTATTAAATCTTATAGACGAGCTACAGTTGAATAGCAAAAGCCTTGTAGCTCAATAGGAACTCTTTCAGTGGTGAAATAACTCCACAGTAGGGGATGGCTGGTTCACCACCATAGAATCTGGTGAGGACAAGATAAAAAAGGGAAGAGGTGATGCTACTTATTCCCACAGACGACTCCAGACTCATGATACCAGAAATGGTAGCACCAGGTCACAAGTATATGAAGCTCAAACAGGTATACAACAATGGCAAAAATCACACAGTGAATCAATAGAGAAGGGAATGAGGTTAAGAGGATAATAGATAGATTTAAGTGGTTCGACCGAAGACTATATCCACTCTGTGTGTGTGTGTGAAATCCACTAGTAAATATGGCTCTAATGGCTTGGTTATGACATAAACTTTATCTCTCTCTCTCTCTCTCTCTCTCTCTCTTTATGTATACAAATGAGCAGAGTTTTAACTAAGGTTTGAGTTAATCGATCCTTTACAATGAAGAAGATGAAAGGTATATATAGTGCTTAGGGTCTGCATTTTACTCCCAGGCATGCTGTATGCATGAATGGAATACTCTTAACCAATCCCGTATGGACATCTGGAAGCACCACATGTAAATCATGATGACCAAATATTCCCTTACGTGAGGGGATGATCTGGTAGTAACAGTTTTGCCCACGTGTGGTTTGTGTCTCACGCGCACTGATCCACACATTTCCCAAACCATGCGCTATGATGATATCACCCTCGACCTACATGCATTAGCTGATGCCGAGGCTAGGAAAATAGATGATGTTGAAACCATCGGGTGTTGCGGTGATTAGAAGGGTCGACCTTAGTCTTACATTTTCACGAGGACAAGGCAGGTGCTTCTGACTGAGCGGAGGGTCAACACTTTTCAATTGTTAGGCAGCTATGAATCGGCCTACCAGTGGGGCCAAGGCCGATGATGATCCTTTGGACGACTCACGGACGGGACAAGGCCTAACTTAATTATCCCTTCCTCGTAGACCGAGTATATTGTCGGCTAGGATGAGGGTATATTTTAGCATATCAGGGTATATTTCCATCTACACATGCTACACATGGCATATGAATTGTGGACAGGAAAAAATCCCAACTCATCGTATTTTCATGTCTTAGGAGGACTTGCTATATCTTGAGAGATAGAGAGCACTCAGGGAATTTCGACTCTCGAAGCGACGAGGGGATATTCTTCCGTTATTCATCGTTTAGTAACGCTTATAAGGTGGTTAACCTTGGAAGCTATAAAGTTATGAAGTGAATAAATGTCACGATTAGAGATAACGAGACACCGACGTCTATTGACCTTAGACCCCAATGTGAGGATGATGCACCCCGTGGTGATGATCCCATCCTTCCTCACACTACCTTGGTGGACCCCACTCTTAATTTAGAGGAAGCAACTTAGGTTCAAAAGAGTCACGACCCTTTCACTATATTGGTGATCCCACATTAGGTGTCAGGACTCGTGCTCAAATTGATAATGTGGTTATCTATCTTTGCTATACCTCCTTAGTTGAGCCCAAAACTATGAAAGAAGCACTCAAGGACGAGCATTGGATATTCGCTATGAAAGATAAGTTGCTTCAGTTTCGCTAGAACGATGTATGGGAGTTAGTCCTCCCGACCCAGCCAGACTAATGTGATAGGTACTAAGTGGATTTATAAGAATAAGGTTGATGATAATGGTACCATTGTTCGCAATAAGGCTAGGTTGGTCACTCAAGGCTACACACAAATTGAGGGCACAAACTTTTATGAGACATTCGCTTATGTTGCTAGGCTTGAGTCTGTTCGCTTACTACTCGCTATAGCATGTCATTTGCGCTTCAAGTTATATTAGATGGATGTCAAGAGTGCCTTCCTAAACGAAATTCTATAGGAGGAAGTTTACGTGGAACAACTAAAGGGTTTTGAAGACCCAAAGCACTCGGGACATGTATTTTATCTTAAGGAGTCCCTGTATGGTTTGATGAAAACATCCCGTATTTGGTATGAGAGGCTCACTTTCTATCTCTTAGCTCATGGCTTCAAGAGAGGGGGAGTGGATGACGTTATTTGTGAGGAGAGAGAGTGGTGTTATCTTGGTTGCCCAAGTGTATGTGAATGACATAGAATGTGGATCCATATGCTTCTGGCATGCTCACATTGTTTAGGAGAAGATGAAGAGAGATTTGAGACGCGCATGGTTGGTGAGCTTACGTTCTTCTTAGGTATCCAGGTGAGACTTATAGAGGATGGGATTTTGATTTCTCAATCCAAATATGTGAGGGACCTAGTGAAGAAGTTTGGTTTAGACTCCACTAAGCAGTCACTCACCCCTATGAGTACATCGACTAAGCTTAGCAAAGACACTTTAGGTAAGGACATAGAGAAAACCCTTTATAGGAGCATGATATGTAGTCTTTTCTACTTGACATTTAGTCGTCCCAACATTACCTTTAGTGTTGGAGTCTGTGCGCAATACCAGACTGTGACACCCCGCCTACTAAAATACCGGGTGGCCAGCCCGTGATCAAAATAAAACTCTGGTCTTATACGGCTCATTCTTAGCATCACTGTCGAATTTTTTTTAAAGTTACTAACCACCTAGTAATTTAATTAGACTGGTGCCAAACTTATCTTTCATTAATTAACAACAGGCAAAAAATAAATAATAAAAAACCATTAACACAACTAATAAATGAATCCCACACAGATAAATAACATAAATCAAGATAACCGAATCAACAGTAAAATACAACAGTATCTGAAATAATAAGCTAGACACTCAAAGTCCGATAAGTAAACCAAATACAAAATCTGAGGGCGACATGCCCAAATGAGTACTGAAAAGTTCCTACACTAGGAGTAAATGATGAAGCGTCGATAATAAGGTCCTGCAACTTCCACATGAGCTGCAACTGCGCATTTCTGGATAGAACTCTCAAACTGGGGGTCCCTGTGGCTGGACACCTAAAATGTTTTGAAAAAGATTTTGACATAGGTTAGAGCCCAAGTAAAACATTTTGAAAATATTTAGCAATTAGTTTAATTGCAATAATTAAATATGCATGCACACTTTTCATATTTAAGCTAGTGTCACACTCTCTTAAGACATAGCTCACCCCTCATCTAATGTGCACACTTAATGCTTTCCTTCTACCTTTCCTTGTTAGGCTACCCCACCTAACTAGCCATAACAAGTCTCCTTCTACATACTAACTCATTGTACCCACCCATATTACCCATATAATATGTTACCGAATTTCCATGTCTTTTATCCCATTATAAATATTTTAGTATATGTTTATTTCTCCCCATAATATAGTTATTTTCAATGTCACTATCTTTCTCTTCTACTAAACCCACATAGTAGAATAAAATCACACGTATACATATATCACTTTGTTATATATATACTAACACTACACCCCTAAGCTGAGTTGCGATGCAAGTATACTATGCTAAATACACGTAGTCGAGTAAATCACGAGTATATATATTTATCACACTAATTATATATATACAATACAACACCCCTAGGCTGGGATCTGCGGTGCATTCATACTCTACTATCAAGTCCCAGTACATCATGCACTGTATAAAGGACTATGGATTTCGAATCACTCTGGAATCGTATAAATACAAATCACACATATTGGAGGCGAACATAGTTCACATACCTATGGGTCACGCACATACCTACGCTCCCATAGTCAGCTGACTTATCAACTCACAAATAAGTCTTCACAGTCCTATATTCTTGAGGTACCAAATCTAAATCCCCCGAAGGAGCACAAGATAAGATTGTCCTCTTCCTACAACCTCCCGTGATAGCAAGTATGGTAGGTATGTCATACACATAATAAATCATACAAATCAATGTAGGTATACACGCAACCTATATCTATATTCTATATATAGCATATATATCTACCGACTATCCTACGTATTATTTAATTTCAATTATACATCTCATCATATATTCCCGAGTATCCCCCACTACTCAAAGTATGCCAATTTTCCTTTAAAATATTGCAGCAGGTAATTCACTCATATCCTACTGATCTAAGTCATAGGTTCGCTCATCCCTCGAATTCGTTACATTTCAAATTACATCGATTTATCTAATCAATTTCACATTAATTTATTAAAGTAGTGTCACCCAACTACAATACTCCGACTCACTCATATTGTCTGTATCTTTACCCTTTAGAATTTGTTACACAAAAATCCACTATTAAGGTTAACACCTCTCGTTAAATTCACTATTCGATAATTTATTATATATCTCTATGATAAATGAAATCGGATAATCTGTGCCTAACTCCCGTAGCACTAGATTGAGAAATATCAGAGTAAAAAACTCGACCCTTAATTTAATTACTATCACCTTAATTAATTTTTATCCAAGTGGTATCACTCAACCAAAATGCCCAAACTCCCTTTATTGGTCCGTATTTTAACCTTTTAGAATTCATTTCACCAAATTCGGTTAATAATTTTAACACCCTTATTAAATTTAATAGTCCTTAATACTCATACCATAAGACTCTAAGTATTAGGTTTCATTTAATTTCTATTAATTAAATTCCACCTTAAGATCCCATCCGGTATGCTAAATTCATCCAAAATTCCCATTTGAATACGTTCGTATATTTTTTACATATATTATCAAGTGTCGTTCATTATAAATACTCCCAAATCCATACCCCGAATTCATACCTTTCTAACCCAAGGATAAAATAATGTTCCTTTATATGTTTTCAAGGTCCTTCACTAATCTACGGACATCTCCAAATAACCAGAATTTATTTATTCCTAAAGATGTCGGTCTCGCGCATCCTATCGTAGAAAAATTATATCAAATCCAAAAAAAATGAAAAAAATACGAGATCGGCACCCACGCGATCGTGACGAAAAGATCTACAATCTCATGTTTTATAATAACTGAAGGTGTCAATCAATCGATAAATTGGGTCGATCGATCGATCGACCAGATATCAGTCATCTTCCTCGAGTGCTTTTTCCACCATTTTTAAACTCTAAAGCTTTCCAACTTCAATCCAGACCTCGATTACTTTATCTCCCATATTTATTTCATCTATAAACATGTTCAAACACAAATATATGACATTAATCCTCAATGATTTTCATTAAAATTCTAGGGTTTATGAATTGAGTTTTTCGCAATACCCCTTAAATAACAATTCTCAATTCGATTCAATAATCCGAATTCAACAACAATTTCTACATATTTTGGACTCCTCTTCCTTTAGTTTGGCACCCAAAAGATCCCCAATTTGCTCTCACAAACTTCCTCTGCAGATTTAGATTTTCTCCTGTTGAGTTATTGATGCCCCCAACTCCCTTAATTATCTTTTATTGGTCTAATCTCATTTTTGGACTAATGGGCTTAATTGAAATGGCCCAAACACTCTCGTGTGGGCTCGATTATGCCTAAAAATGTCCCGAGACCCAATTACTACCCCGGGTACTCTATTTTGACTATCTCGACCCTTCCGGACTCAATCGTACACTCAAAACCATCATCCGAGTTACTTAACTAAAACATCAAATTTCAACCTCAAATTACGACACATGTATTCTTAAAAGAAATAACCCGAATTAATTTAAATCTCAATTCTCCAAATAAATTGAATCTTCCAATTTAAATAAATTCTCCAAATTAAATAGTTTCTCTAAATCATCAATTTAGTCTAACTTCTAATTCTCCAAATTA
Organism: Sambucus nigra; assembly: GCA_949130495.1. Taxonomy (NCBI): domain Eukaryota; kingdom Viridiplantae; phylum Streptophyta; class Magnoliopsida; order Dipsacales; family Adoxaceae; genus Sambucus; species Sambucus nigra. Next base: position 422,714,420 of record OX422209.1, read on the forward strand.
GATAAATTATTTATCCTAAAAAATACGGGGTGTTACACAGACGTCCCCAAAAGAGTAAACGTATAATCAAATAGATGGGTGACACTATTTCCTATGGTATTGGCATTCCTCTGATATTGTTGATCGTTTGTCCGCCTATTTGGATGCCGATAGGGACGTCAATATTGATGGTTGTAGACCACCTCAAGTGGGTGTTTTTACTTTGGGAGTGATCTTGTCTTTTGGTTGAGAAAGAAGAAAAACTCTATATCTTTGTCCACGACGGAGGCTGAGCATATTGTCGTCGGGAGTTGTTGCACGTAACTCTTATGGATAAAGCAAATGTTAGAAGATTATGGGATTTCACAAGGAACAATGACTATTTCTTATGATAATACGAGTGTAATCCATATATCCCATAATCCGGTCCAACATTCTCACACAAAACATAATAGGATACGTGAGCATTTCATACGTGATCTTGTTGAGGATCAGGTTTTGTTCTTGAGCTTTGTGAGCACCGAATATATATTAACCGATATTTTCACAAAACCTTTATATGCACTTAGATTTGAGGATCTTAGGAAGTCTTTGGGTATTTGCTCCGTTGCCGAGTTCAGGTACTTTATCTATTATAGGATACTTATCATGTTTATATCTTACATCCATATTGATAGATTGTATTATCATTGTATTGATATGATTGTCCTTTTGATATATATTGAAAAATTCCAAAAAGTGTTTTTTTTTCTGAAAAAGTTTGAAAAATTCAAAATTATAAAAAAAAGTGAAAAATATTTTATTTTGATAAAATTTTTGGAAAAGACAAAAAGAGTTTCGTGTTTTCATTTTTCACCGTATATAGATGAACATTTAAGATATTTAGATCACCCCTATATTCCATCCATTCACGTGACTTTTTCATAGTGTTTTGAGACATGACTTTGTTTCGTTAGTGTGCTTGATAATGCGTGGATAACATTTGATTGATCATTGATGATAACTCTATAAATTGTTAGACTCTTTATCACTTCATTGCACACATGCACAGACTTTATGAATATTGTACTTACTTTTCATGTGTCGAATACGTTGTTCTTATCTCAATTTTACTTAATAATGAACCAAATGTAAAAAGGGATAAGTTGTATTTGTAAGAACTATTGCTCGATTTTTATTTCCAAAAATTATTGTTAAATGTTAAGCAATGTAAAAGGGCTATGAAAGTGCAAAATTTTCTTTTGCGTTAGAAGCCACCATTTGCAAAAAGATCCTCAAATGATTAACGACACACAAAAACGAAAGTGCCAAGGCCATTTAGTTTATATTCATTGATGCTTCACTACATATGAGCATTATGATTTAATTAAAATATTTGAGAGTGAATTCTTTGAAGCACCTTATATTCTTGACTCACTTGAGTCTACGTTGTATACATGCTCATCTAGTTTGGAAATTGTGACAAAATTAAAATCCCATTCCCTAGATACCAAAGAGCCTCAGATTCTTCTCATAATGCCACACTTGATTCATTTGAAGGTATAAATCTCAATCACACAAACTAGGGTTGCATACATTGTTCATATATTGCATTAATTGATTGTGTGTGTGTTGTGTGTGTTAAATCCTATTTAAATTGATTTCAATAATTTTTTGGGAATTTTAAATTATTTTTTAATTTGGTTTATAAAACTTTTGGGGTCATTCTGGAAACTCTGTTACTTCTTTATCATACCTGAAAGTTGGGTTGGGTAGGATCCGAATGCACTTGAGACTTGAGGGTGCATGTGTAATTAATTTTAAAACACGCGTGTGAGATCTCATCTATCCCCTACACCTGTCATTGTTATACCTGTTTGATTTATGTTTATTGAAAGACTCAAAACTCGTGTGTTATCTAAGCCATTGAATCAATGTTATCAACGCTCTGCATGCGTCCAAACTCAATCCATGTAAACCTTTCTAGACCAATCAGAGGATGTTTAATCCACCGCTGTTATTTCACCATTGGATCAAAGTCAATTGCCTTAGATCAAATTTCAGCCTTAGATTTGATATGTCATTCCCGAACCTTCGCCTCTCAGTATATAAGGATGCCAAGCCTCTGCATTTGAAGACTTTTGCCAGTTCGTCCAAATAGAGAGAGAAGAGAGAGATAGTGAAGAGAGAAACCAGAGAGAAACCCCTAACCTGTTTCAAACCCTAACTCATTTTTCTTAAATCGTTTACACCAAACACCATACCTGAGTGTTTTGAGAGTGGTTCTGGTAGAGGTTTGAAAGTTGCTTGAGAGTTTTTTCCTCTGAGTTCTAGATATTATTTCCAACTTAGACATTTCTTGTTAGATCTCTATTTATTTTTCATAGAAATTGTAGATCTGGCTATTGCATGTCATATTACACTTAGATCTACATATTTTCTCATATTAAGAAATCATATTTGTTGATTAAAGATTTTTCTATAAATGTTTTTAACAACTCAAGAATCAACAAATTTATTTTCTATTTCTAGTTCTTATGAAAAAAGACTTTTGACCTAGTCGGAATCACAATTGGTGGTTAAAATTTCAAAATCGTTTTCAAAACTCCTGAAATTGTTTAAGACCTTGGCAATCTTCCGAGCAAGGTAACTTTGGATTCTGAGATTATTTGAAAGGTCAAATAAAGCCTTTTTATTTCTAAAGAAGAGAGAAACAGAAAAATAACATCATTTAGATCTGATCTGTAATTTGCTTGGTTATTGTTTGTATAAATAATTGTGCGTGTGTGCATACATGTGTTAGAACATTTTCATAAAAACTTGTCAGACTACAACATAAGAAGTGTTGGCTGTAAGATCTTGAAACTTCAAGAGTCGACATAAAGCTGGAACAAAGAGGAGAAGTTAGCAAAGTGAGAAAGCAACATCAACATCATATCTGCAGAAAAGTTAGAATCAAACCAGGGGGTACATAGTCTAAACTTGTATAAGTCTGTTTTGTGTGCATGTGTGTTATATAGTTTGTAACTTGTATATTTTGTTTTAATGGATTTTTGGTTCGTGACTTAGAAGTCATCGTGGATGTTTCCTTAGTTGGGTGATGTTTTACCCCGTTAAAAAACTCCTTATCCCTAATATTTCTACATCTCCTCATCTCATTCTTGTGGTTGTGCTGATTTAGTTGACTTAATCTTTTTAGTTTTGATTTTCAAAACTAGTTACAAAATTTTGATCATATCTCGTACATTTTTCATTAAACACATCTTGTGATTAACCTGTTTTGATTTAAAGAAAGGAGTTTCTTCAAAAAACAGTTTGGAGTTACTTAGACTGTTTAATCCTGAATTAAACGACTTGGGTAACAACTTTTTCAATTGGTATCAAAGATTTGGAAATTCTATTTAAAGATCCTGAGTTTCTGAAATAGTTTTCTTAAATCAAAGAATGGACGAGAAATCTGAAAGAATTGTTAACTTGTCCAGACCTCCTCTCTTTGATGGAAACAACTTCCCTTACTGGAAAGTAAGGATGGTTGCTTTCATACAAGGAACCTTAGGAGATGATGTCTGGGATATTATTGAAAATGGATATATTTATTCTACTAAACCAGCCACTGAAGGGAGCAATGAGAGGATTAAGAAAGTATTAAGTGAATTTACTGGAGAAGAGAAACAAGCCTCTCTGAACAATAACAAAGGCAATAATACCATTTTTATGTCTATAAATGAACACGAGTTCAAAAGGATGTCATCTTGTACCATTTCTAAGGAAGCGTGGGATACACGGGTACTGCTCATGAAGGTGACACTAGAGTTAAGGATGCTAAAACACAGATGCTTATCCAGTAGTATAACTCTTTAATCATGTCTGACTCTGAGTCATTTGATGACTTTTACATGAATTTGACTGATATTGTGACCAAATTTCATGCTAATGGGATAACTTATGATAGACATGAAATTGTCTCTAAAATACTAAGGTCATTACCACAGAGATTTGATAACAAAAGATATTCTATTGAGGAAATGAGTGACCAAAATATCACTCCTGAATTACTCAGTAGTAAACTGAGAACTGTGGAAATAGAATTATAATTTAAGAAACAATTGACCCAGGTCCATAGGAAACAGACTAGTTCCAATATGAGTTTCTCCTCTAAGCTGATGAAACCTGAGCTTAGTATTCCCAATAATGATTCTGATGAGGAATGTGATATAGATAGTTTGGATAATCAAATTGCCTTGATGTCAAAGAAGTTTAAGAAAATTATCAAATTCATAAATAAAATGGCAAACAGACAAGGCAAGCTAAATTATCCAACTCAGTCTAACCACAAATCTCATGAGAAAGGTCAAGACAAATATCACAAGGACATTCGTACGAGACCTAACAAAGACTTTAAGAATATTGAATGTTTTAGATGTGGTAAATTGGGCCATATAGCACAAGAGTCTAGAGTTAACTTGAACTCGACCAATAAACATACTAGGGCCAATATTTACAAGACATGGGATGACTCAAGTGATTCTGATAATAAGGAACCTGAGTCATCTGATGTTTTTTATCCTTGCATGTCTTTATTTTCCAAGATAGTCTATAATAATGATATGCCTGTGCCTATGTATGAGAATGATGTTAATAGCTCTACCTCTGCAGTTATGAATCATGATCTTACTGGTTTAGATGCTTTAGTTTCTGAGAACAATGCTAGTTCTACTACGGGGTGTTTGAGTCAAAGGGAAAATGATAATGACGATGCCAATGTGTGTGTGAGTTCAATAAATGAATCCTTAGGGGTCACTTCACAAACTTCACTTAGTGATTTTGGCACTGAAGACCTCCCTGATATTCACATACTTTATGCCAATATTATAAAAAAAGCACTAGACTAGAGAAGATAGTGAAAGATCTCACTAAGAAACTAGAAGACCTAAGTCTAATGGTTAAACTTAACGCTGAAGAGTATACCACCCAATGTCTAACTCATGAAAATGTTGTCAAAAGTTTTGATAAAAAATTAAAGAATTTGATTGAAATAAATGAAACTCTGGAGAAAAAATATAAAGGGACATTATTAGAATTGGAACAAGCTAAAGAAAAGACAGCAACTATTTTCAAAAAATTCGCTAAATTTGAAAATAATTCCAATTGTTTTGATGGTTTTATTGCTGATTCAAAAACCAATTCTGATGATCGAACTGGAATAGGTTTTTGCCCAAATTCAGAGACATAATTTAAAGACTTTGAACTAATCAAGTTTGTGTCATGTGGCAAAAGACCTATAGAAACCTGCTCATATTTTCAAGCCTTAAATGATGAGTTTGATAAAAAATAACAAAAGTTGGATATTGGGGAATCAAGTAGCTCTAAGTGTGATAGTTTGCACAAGGCTAAACACATCTGCCCTCCAATTAGGAAGAGTGTTTCTTCGTTTCAAACTTTACTCCCTAGTAATAAGGTTCAACGTCAAAATGTCATGAAACCTATGTTTAGAGACTTTCCTAAGGAGATACCTTCTTCAAGAAATCTATATTGCTCATACTGTGATATATACGGTCATTCTTTTGAAGGAGTCTACTTTAGACGTTTAGTAAAACCTGTCTGCAACACTCCTTTATACTAAAACTTTAACTACTATAGGATAAGCTGTAACAATTGTGTCTAAAGTTGCAAGGTTATATGATCTTAGTTTAATTCGTAGAATACACACACACGCAGTCCAATTTTAATATTAGATATAAAGCGGCATTTTCCAATCTCAATTTAAATGCAGTTTCACAAGTTTGCAAGAACAAATTCCAATTATATTCATTTTATCCTAAGCATGCATCTAGGTGATTTAATAAAATGAAATGCGAAAATCCCAACCACAACACGCCGATGTACGAGGAAAACCCTAATGGGAAAAACCTTGGACGGCTGGGCCTAGACAAAATCCACTACGACAATAGGTTTTACAAGAGACTCAAAAGACTTACAGACATTGACTCACTCATGACTCGCTTATGCCGTCCTCGACCTCTGAAGTTGTAGTCCGCGAATCTCCAACGCGTTGCTCAACACTCCTCGTGTTACGGTATCCACCGAAGCCCAAAACCACCGTCTCCTCAAAGCTTGAATGCAGAGATCCACCGCAAACTTGCTTGTTGAATATGAATTTGAATGAAGGGGTTTTGTTTGAAAAAATGATAAAAATATTGGAGTTGATTTTTATCAAAAAGAGGGAAGTTGTGGAAAAAAGGTTCACAGTTGAGTAATGAACTTCCTTAACATATAAAACTGATTTTCGTCCATATGAAAATAACTGAAAAAGTAGTGGGCAAAAACAGTTATAGGAAAAAACTGCTCAAAAAATAAGTTTAAAAAATCAGACCTGGCAAAATCTCGTTCGAACGAGTTCATTCGAATGACTTCTCGTTCGAACCGAACGACTTCTCGTTCGAACGAGATATCTAACGGCGTGCCAGTATAGTATAATAGAGGTCGTTAGAAACCTCGTTCGAACGAGGTCGTTCGAACGACCTTTCTAACGAACTTCTAACGAAGCTCTAATATAGGCTGACTAAAGTCGTTAGATCCAGGTCATTCGAACGACCTGGAATAAACTTCGAACGAGATTATAAGTTTTTTCCCAAACTTGTTCAAATTAATTTCAAGGATTTTTCAATTTTAATATTGCTTATTTATGAACGTTTTCTTATATGAAAATTCTTGATTAGTCAAAATACTCCAACACATTAAATTGTATTTTGGTCATATACCTTTGTGGGATAGATAGCATGGCATGAATATTGATAACGCATGAACTTTGGATGCGATGCTTGAATCTTTGCGTTGAATGTAGCTTGATGCAGTGTGACCCAAAAATGTTTTGTCCAACGTAATATAGCCAATATAACAAATGACTCGATTGGAAATTTGTCCTTAAAAATCTCCCCCTTTGGCTATTCCGGGACAAAACAGAATAATAAAAAATAACTAAAAGACATAATTTGCTAAGCTAGCCGTCAAGCCGTTTCTAAGGCCCGTCCCAAAACCCCCCAAAAAAAAGATAGACACAAAGACAAGACTGATGAGCTGCAAGGGAGTAGGAGATGTATCCTACACACATGAAACAACAAATTCATAAACGCATGGGGAAATAAAGAGTAAATTATATGTAAGACAATGTGATAGCATATGTTGTGAATGGTGCATGAATGTATCAATATTCAATGTTAAGAGTTTAACTCCCCCTAAATTAAGCATATGGTCAATCATTAAAATCAATTACGAAGTTCAATTATAATTACCTTAAATTATTATTAAATTCAATGAATATTAAATTCAATTAATTTACCCAAGTTTATCCAACTCCCCCTAAATATGAAGTCCTATTAATGAAAGTTTCTCCCCATTTTTGCTCGAAAAAGACAAAGGGATGAGGGGCCTGCAATATAAAAGAGAATAGACAACAAGGCAGGAAATAGAAATAATGAAGAATACCAATGAACATACTGAGAATGCATTAAGTAAGGGGAAAAGGGGAAATAGTGAAGGTTCATACAATGAAATAATAAATTCAAATACAAACTAATCACTCATCCTCACAAAGAAAATAAACATGAAAGGAGCCAAGCACATCAAGAGGCAGGATCATCGGATGGAGTGTCATCGGGAAGAGAGCTGGTGCCGGAAGAGCCTGCCCCGCGGCGCATCTCCAGACGACGGATGGCATCAAGATGCTCTAAAAGGAGAGAGTCTCGATGGGCCTGGGCTTCATCTCGACGGGCTTGGACTTCGTCCCGAGCGACATCTCGACAGGCTTGGGCCTCGCGCTCCTGCTGCATAGACAGTATAAGCTCCTGCATAAGTGCCCGATCCTGACGGCGATCCTCCTGAAATTGTTCAACCTGTGAACGGATAAATAGAAAATCCTCCGACGCGACGGGTGCGGAAATATGGGAAGGGGAGGGGCGATGGATAGAGCGGGAGGGGGCGGGACGACTAGGGGAGGGGTGAGAGAAAGCGGCGGAGTGGCAAGAGGTGGAGGGGGTGAGGGGTGGAGTATCGGGTGGCAAATGACCACGAGAGCGGCTAATGGAGGTCATGTCTACGGTTTGGTATTTAGTGGTGGGGATATCGGTGGAGACACGGGGGCAACCGGCGGTAAGACAAAAACGAGTGATAATGGACGCAAACGGGAGGGCTTGTCGAGTGGGGCTGGAGGGAAGGATCCTAACAGACCGAATCACACTAAAAAGATAGGAAGGGAGGTCAATGTGAGCCCGAATGCTTTTAGCAAACATAAGGTCCACGTGCTGTTTAGTGATTTGAGTGGTGTTGGCACGAGGGAGAAGAAACGCACAGACGATCCAATTAAGGACCATAAAGTCGGGATGTAAGTGTTTATGGAAAATAGTAACAGTGCCGGACGGGAGGAATCTGAAAACAGTGTTAAAGATAAGAGTGGGATCGGACATGTATCGGATGTCCAAGGGAATGAGGGATTAGTGACCCAAGGAAGGGGAAGAAGTTGAGCGATTGAGTCAGGAGAGACTATAATCTCTCGACCATGCACCCGAGAGTAAAGGTGAGTATCCCTGTTGGTCAGGCCAAAATAAAATTCCCAAACAAGGTCGGGAAAAACGACATCCGTGAGGGAGAAGAGAGGGTCCCACCCTAAATCTGAAATCCACAAATGCACAGTTGTGCCGTGGAGAGAGTGGAGATTTATAACTTTCTCGCGAACAATGGAACGGGTAGCGAACCCTTGAGTGTGATATAGGGTATGTTTGGCAAGGGACCGCCAACGCAGTTTAAGGTCGGGACTGGTACGGGATTCCTCATCAGAGGACAAGGTACGTTCCTCGGGAGAATCGCTAATGCGCCGTTGGCGACGGTTACGGGCCATGAAAAAGGATAGAAACTATAACCTACCCGAACAACGTCCAACCAAACCACCGATTACACCAAGAAACCAACAACCAATTAGCATAATGCCCATTCTCCTTTAGAGATAAAAAATTAAAGGAAAAGAAAAAAAACATTTGATTAAAATACAGTCCATGAATATTAACTGAAGTTTTGATTTGAGAAAAAAAATAAAATATTCATGGGATATATTTTAATCAGGGGAAACATATACAAATACACAAAAAAGAGAGCCCCCCCAAAAAATGAGGGATATACACACATGCAAATAGAGACATGTTGGGAAAAAATTGAAAATCGATTTTTGAAAAAAAAAAGAGGCCCCAACAGCAGATATATATATATATATATATATATATATATATATATATATATATATATATATATAGACATAAATAGATAGATATAGATATATAGATATATATAAATATATATATATCGGAAGAGTGTTAAAAGAAAAAAAATGTACCTTGAAGGGAAGATGGAGTAGCAGCACAAATCGTAGATGAGGGAATGGATGAAGGTTGGAGGAAGAAAGAAATAAGGGAAAGAGAGTGGGAAGAGGGAAAAATCGTGGGAGAGAGAGAGAGAAACATGTGAGGGGAAAATGGAAGAGAGGGGTAAGAGAAATATAGGAAAGAGGGGAAATGGGGAATCGTGGGTTGAAAAAATGGGAGAGGTGGCAGGTTTTTGGGAAGAGTATCTGACCGTTTTAACTGCAGGTCGTTCGAATGAGGGGTTCGAACGATGAGACAGTTTTGACTCGTGAGATACCTCGTTAGAAGTTGGTTTGAACGAACTTTGTCGTTCGAACGATATATCGAACGACGAGACAGATTCGACTCAAGAGATAACTCGTTAGAAGTTGGTTCGAACGAACTTTCTCGTTCGAACGATATTTCGAACGACGAGACAGATTTGGGGCTTATGGATGTCGTTAGAAATCTCGTTCGAACGAGAATTTCTAACGAAAATGAAAAATTTTAAAATAAAATTATCATAAAATATAATGAAAATTACCATAATATCAGGAATTGGGTTGGCCAGAATAATGCCAAAATGTGATTTTATTAATCCTAACTTGAGGCAACATATCCAAATAGTGGGAGCGAGAATGTAGGGGTGTGAACAATACGAGTGAAAGTTTTTAGCCACAACATTGTACAAGTGCGTAATGCCAAACAATATATACGTGCAATATTCACTCAGATTAGCCTTGTGTCAAAAATGAAATATTGTTGAACACTTAACCACGAATGTAACAAGCATACAAAATAGATGATTCTCTCGCCAATAAAGTCACAAGGAGAAAGCAATAAATTGATGAAATGTGCATGCCCGTTGATCTTCAACTTATATCTCCCATGAGTAACAATAGATTGAGATGTATCTTTTTAGAGAATCAATCAAGCGTATTATTTTGGCCTTGGCAGCATATATATCATTTTCAATGCTTCTATTTTAGCCACACAACTGAGAATGCAAATGGTGGCTTTTCACGCAAAAACTTTGATGTTTTTCGCAGCCCGATTCCATTGCTTGAAACGGAAACCAACCGGAAGAATATAATCATTTTGTTTCAATTCGGGCAATGGGTGATCATGCACAATTTTGATTGCTTATAAGGGATGTGACAGGATTGAGAAGACAACACCAGATCTCACTTTGCAAGAACAATGTGAACAAGATGTTCGTAATATTCCGTGTACGGTGTGTGAAAAAGGAAAAGATGTGAGGAAATCACAAAATTATATATCATAAAAGAGCATTATTGTGCACAAGATAAACAATGTATGGATTAACTATTCATCGAAAGCCACGTGAACATAGAAAAAGATAAGGATTTGAATATATCGACCACAAAGCCATATGGACAAAAAATTTGATAGCTTTTCTAACCATTCCCATTTTCCTTGAAAATAAAGAAAAAATATTTTTAAGATTTTGTATAAAATATATACAAAGGAAATCTAGTTCATAGGTAAGAAAAAATATACAAGAGAAGCAACCTAAACTAGAAAAACGTCTTCGATCTCAATCAATGGAGCAAACCCCAATTGATTTCCTAAGGTTTTCAAACCTAAGGGCATCTAGAGGTTTAGTAAAGATATCCGCCAATTGTTGATCGGTAGGAACGAAGCTTAGAGAAACAATTTTCTCTTCAACCAAGTCACGAATGAAATGTTCACGGATCTTAATATGCTTGGTTCTAGAATGTTGAATGGGATTACGGAAAATATGAATTGCACTAGTATTATCACAATATATGGTTATAGTGCCTTGGGAAATACCGTAATCTTCCAACATTTGTTTCATCCAAATGAGTTGAGTGCAACAACTCCCGGCGGCAATGTATTCGGCCTCCGCCGTGGACAAGGAAATAAAATTTTATTTCTTGCTCATCCATGAGACAAGTGCACTTCCAAAATAGAAACAACCGCCAGATGTACTTTTACATCCATCAACATCTCCTGCCCAATCGGCATCTGAATATGCCGATAGACAATCATTGGTGTCAAAAGAGTACCAAATGCCAAAAGACAGGGTCCCACTAACATATTTGATGATACATTTAATAGCAAGTAAATGAGACTCTTTTGGTGAGGCTTGATAACAAGCACAAACTCCTACGCTAAATGAAATATCTGGACGACTCGTAGTGAGGTAAAGTAAACTACCTATCATACTTCTAAAAAGTGTATGCTCTACATCCTTTACGTCGGTATCTTTACTAAGTTTAATAGAGGAGCTCATAGGAGTACGAGCATGTTTAGCGGATTCAAGTTTAAATTTCTTAATGAGGTCTTTAGCATACTTAGTTTGGGACAAAAATATCCCACTTTTGAGTTGACGAACTTGAAGACCTAAAAAGAAAGTGAGTTCACCTACCATACTCATCTCAAATTCATTGTGCATTTCTTTTGAAAAAAATTGAGTATGTTTATCACACGTAGACCCAAACACTATGTCGTCGACATAAACTTGAGCAACAAGGATACCTTTTTCATCACGCTGAACGAAAAGTGTCATATCTACTCCCCCTCACAAAAAGCCACGAGAAAGGAGATAAGAGGTGAGTCTTTCATACCAAGCACGGGGAGCTTGTTTTAAGCCATATAAAGCTTTCTTTAGAAAGAAAACATGAGTAGGATGTTTTGGCTCCTCAAACCCTTTTGGTTGTTCAACGCATACTTCCTCTTGAATAATACCATTTAAAAAGGCACTTTTGACATCCATTTGATATAATTTAAATTGAAGGTGACATGCGATGGCAAGTAAAAGACGAACCGATTCTAACCTAGCAACAGGAGAAAAAGTTTCTTCAAAGTCAACACCTTCTATTTCGGTATATCCTTGAGCAACTAATCTAGCTTTATTTCGAACAATGACACCATTTTCATCCATTTTATTTTTAAAAATCCATATAGTGCCAATGACATTGGTATTAGAAGGCCTAGGAACTAATTCCCAAACATCATTTTTCTTAAATTGAAACAGTTCTTGTTGCATAACATTAATCCAATGTTCATCTTTTAATGCTTCTTTATAGTTTTTGGGTTCAATTGTAGAAGTATATCATAGATAGGTAACTTCATTTTCTAATTGCGCCCTAGTCTTGAAACCTACCTCGGGATCTCCTATAATTTGAGAAGTGTCATAATTTTTATGCACCCAAGGAGTAACCTCCCTTTTCTCGGTAGTTGGGACAACCAAATCATTTAGAGAATCAATACTTTCAACATTTGACACAACATCACACTCACATGACAAATCTTCCTCATTATTAATTTGTGTGGCCGGAGCATCATCTTTTATGACAACATTTATGGATTCCATTACTTTAGAGTTGCTTAAGTTGAAAACTCTAAATGCTCTACTATTTTGAGAATATCCTAGGAAAATACCCTCATCACTCCTCGAGTCAAATTTCCCTAGAAGTTCTCTATCTCTAAGAATATAGCATGGACTTCCAAACACTCTAAAATAGGACAAATTTGGCTTCTTACCCGTCCACAATTCATATGGAGTTTTGTAAATGTTAGGACGCAAATAAACTCTATTTACTGCGTGACATGCAGTGTTAACTGCTTCGGCCCAAAACCTACGGGGCACATTTCTTCCAAAGAGCATAGATCTTGCCATTTCTTGGATCGTTCGATTTTTTCGTTCAACTATACCATTTTGTTGAGGTGTTCGAACGACCGAGAATTCATGTTTTATTCCAATTTCATCACAGAAGGCATTCACATCGGATTCCTTGAATTCGGTTCCATTATCACTCCTAAAGCGCTTTATGGTAACACCGTGAAGATTTTGGAGAGCTCTACATTTAACAGTAAGAAAGTCAACTGTTTCAGATTTTTCTCTTAAAAAACCTACAATAGAGTATCTAGAGAAATCATCCACCATAACCAAGATGTATCTTTTTCCTCCTATGCTCTCGGTACGAGTTGGATCCATAAGGTCCATGTGTATCAATTCTAAGACACGAGATGTTGTTATCGAGTTTAACTTTTTATGAGGACTTTTAATTTGTTTACCAAATTGGCACAGTCCGCAAATGGTGGACGTTGGCTTTCCTAGAGGCGGTAAGCCCCGAACAAGCTCTTTTCTCACAAGTCTGTCAAGGTCTCTAAAGTTAACATGACCTAATCTTTGATGCCAAAGATCGGTAGAAGAGGCTTTTACATTATTGCAGACTAAAGAAGATTTTGGAATGATTCCATAGCAATTGTCACTTGTTCTAACACCGTGTAAAATCGATTCACCTGACTGATCATAAACGATGCACTCCGATTGACTGAATTTCACATCAAGATTATCATCACATAGCTGGCTAATACTTATCAAATTAGCCTTTAGACCATCAACATAAAGCACATTTTCAAGTTTAGGGAATCCTGAGATTTCAATAGAGCCTCTACCAATGATTTGGGACTTGCTACCATCCCCAAAAGTTACTTTACCATCTTTATGGTTTTCGAGAGTGGTAAATAGAGATTTATCGCCAGTCATATGTCTAGAACAACCACTATCAAAATACCATTGAGAGGTATTTTATGCCTTTAGTACAACATGAGCGACGAAAGCTTTCTTGGTTTGATTTTTCTTAACCCAAGTTTGATTAGTTTTCTTCCCTTTATTGGCTCTAGTCTTATAATTAGAGTTATTTTCTTGGACTTTAGAAAACCTAAGAAACTCTTCCATTAGATTTTTAGAAGTATTGACAAGATACTCGACTTGAATCTTAAGATTAGCTAAGGAGCTGTAGGGTTGTTTTGAATTTGTGAATTGAGGGTTCTTTCCAAGTTTGTAGCAAAAATCTTTAAGATGACCCCGTTTGTGACAATATGAGCATACATAGGGTTGCTTTGGGCCGAATTTTAAAGGTTGCTTAATGGGATTTACTTTAGGAGCTTTAGATTTTGTAACAAACTTAGCAACAAGTTCAGATTTGACTTTTGAAGAATTTCCTTCTTCATATCCTATACCCTTTCTCTCTTGATACCCTTTCTCCTTATATCCTAAAACAGGACCTAGAAATAGTTTTCCCATTCTTCCTGAATTGTCCTCGAGTGTGACTTTAACTTCACGAGAGGACTCGAGATCTTTTTCAAGTTGGGCTATTTTAGCTTCTAGAGATGTTCTAATTTCTAGAGACTCATTAAGATCTTTGTTAACACTTTCTAAGGAGATAATCAAGTCACATTTTTCTTTACCAATCATGATAAGCTTTTCAGAAAGAGATATTTTAATTCCCTCGAGTTGACTAACTAAAGCCTCCTTCTCCTTCAGGCCTTTCAACTCTTTTTCTAAAGTTAAGACTTTCAAGGTTAATCTTTTGTTGACTTTTTGAATGCGAAGAGATTCATTGTAGAGTTCAGAATAAGCATTTTGTAGTTCACTCTCATCTATATCACTATCACTCTCTTTTTCATGTAGAATGAGTAGAAACAACCTCTACATTTTGTTCAGAATTGTCAACATTAAGGTATGACTCACACGAATTACTAGCAAGGCTCGTTATAAAGGCGGTGAAGTTATTTCTAGACGGGTTAGAGTCATCAGAGTCTTCAGACTCATTATCACTGTCACTTAGAGAAGCATTGTAAACGACTTTTTCTTTGCCTTGTCTTTTAAGTTTTGTGGGGCACTCGAAAGCTCTATGACCACATCCCTCACATTCAAAGCATCTCTCTGAATCATCTTTCTTAAAGTTGTCTTTATTGAACTTCTTTGAATCCTGATTAGTGAATTTTTTATTTCCTCCTTTGTTTTTATTCTCAAATATAGGTTTTTCAAATTTAGAATTTTGTTTTTTAAACTTGAGAATTTTTTTAAATTTTTTAGCAAATAAGGCTATATCATCAGAATCAAAGTCAGACTCATCAGAATCAGACACATCAACTTCATTAACTTTTAAAGCAACTCCTTTATCTTTCCCTTTGTTATCTTTGGGAAACATATCTAGTTCATATGTTTGCAAATCACCAACAAGTTCTTCAAGTTTTAAAGTATTTAGGTTTCCTAAAGAATTAAGAACCGTGACTTTAGGAATGAATCTCTTAGGAAGACATCTAAGTATTTTCTTAACAATGCGATTTTCAGGTATTTTTTCACCTAAGTTAAATCAAGAGTTAACTATGTCAGATAAACGAGCATAAAACTCATCGAAAGTTTCAGTTTCTTTCATGGTGATAGTTTCAAATTGTGTAGTTAAATTTTGAAGTTTTGATGCTTTAACAAGACTAGTTCCCTCATGAGTAACTTGGAGAATGTTCCAAGCTTCCTTTGACGTTTCACACGTCATTATACGACAAAATTCATCGGGAGACACGGCACCAAATAAGGCATTTAATCCTTTAGAGTTAAAGTTACACCATTTTAAATCTTCCTCACTCCATTGTTCAACAGGAGTCAAAATACGTTCATCATTAACAATCATAGTAGGAGGGGACCATCCTCTCTCAACAGTGACCCAAACACGTTCATCAATAGATTTAAGAGCGGATTTCATACGTGCTTTCCAATAGGTATAATTTGTTCCATCAAACAAAGGTAGTCTATTCGACGAAAAACTATCCATATGACCTCCAGGATTCATATAAATAACTTTTAGAAACAGGCTCTGATACCAATTTGAAGTTGCAAGGTTATATGATCTTAGTTTAATTCGTAGAATACACACACACGCAGTCCAATTTTAATATTAGATATAAAGCGGTATTTTCCAATCTCAATTTAAATGCAGTTTCACAAGTTTGCAAGAACAAATTCCAATTATATTCATTTTATCCTAAGCATTCATCTAGGTGATTTAATAAAATGAAATGCGAAAATCCCAACCACAACACGTCGATGTATGAGGAAAACCCAAATGGGAAAAACCTCGGACGTCTGGGCCTAGACAAAATCCACTACAACAATAGGTTTTACAAGAAACTCAAAAGACTTACAGACATTGACTCACTCATGACTCGCTTATGCCGTCCTCGACCTCTGAAGTTGTAGTCCGCGAATCTCCAACTCGTTGCTCAACACTCCTCGTGTTGCGGTATCCACCGAAGCCCAAAACCACCGTCTCCTCAAAGCTTGAATGCAGAGATCCACCGCAAACTTGCTTGTTGAATATGAATTTGAATGAAGGGGTTTTGTTTGAAAAAATGATAAAAATGTTGGAGTTGATTTTTATCAAAAAGAGGGAAGTTGTGGAAAAAAGGTTCACAATTGAGTAATGAACTTCCTTGACATATAAAACCGATTTTCTTCCATATGAAAATAGCTGAAAAAGTAGTGGGCAAAAACAGTTATAGGAAAAAACTGCTCAAAAAATAAGTTTAAAAAATCAGACCTGGCAAAATCTCGTTCAAACGAGTTCGTTCGAACGACTTCTCGTTCGAACGAGATATCTAACGACGTGCCAATATAGTATAATAGAGGTCGTTAGAAACCTCGTTCGAACGAGGTCGTTTGAACGACCTTTCTAACGAACTTCTAACGAAGCTCCAGTATAGGCTGACTAAAGTCGTTAGATCCAGGTCGTTCGAACGACCTGGAATAAACTTCGAACGAGATTATAAGTTTTTTTCCCAAACTTGTTCAAATTAATTTCAAGGATTTTTCAATTTTAATATTGCTTATTTACGAACGTTTTCTTATATGAAAATTCTTGATTAGTCAAAATACTCCAACACATTAAATTGTATTTTGGTCATATACCTTTGTGGGATAGATAGCATGGCTTGAATATTGATAACACATGAACTTTGGATGCGATGCTTGAATCTTTGCGTTGAATGTAGCTTGATGCAGTGTGACCCAAAAATGTTTTGTCCAACGTAATATAGCCAATATAACAAATGACTCGATTGGAAATTTGTCCTTACAGTGTCCTACCTAGACAACCAAAAACTCTAACTATAGAAAGAGAAAGACCAAACCTAAAAGATTTTTTCCAAGAAGGAATCCTAGGCACTTTACTAAACTAAATGCTCATATACTTCATAAAACTCAAATGCAAGCGCAAAATATCTTTCAACAAAAATCTAATGCTCGCAAATTTTATCAAATGATAGCAAATATGAAGTAAACAAAAATAAGAGCTATTTGGGTTGGGAAAGATGGGTTATTGGCCCAGATGAAGTGTAACATTATGATTACTGCTTTAAAAGTTGAACACACTCCCTCTGGTTTGTCAATTCAACCTTGATGATGATTTCTTGGACCGCAAAAGATGAAGACTTTTCAGTTAAAGACTTATATAATATTGCATTTTCATTTCTTAATTTGGGAGGGCATTAGTTGTATTAGTCTTTATGGGTCAATTTTGCTTTTATTGTGTTTTGTACCAGAATAGCCAAAGGGGGAGATTTGTAATAACAATTTTTTTAATTGCTTAATATATTCTTATTATGGTTTATCCTTTTACACATACACTGCACCTTCATGACTACTTCTATGTATTCGAAGACAAAGTTGAAGGTTTTGAAAGATTGAAGAGTCGTTCATCATAAAAACATTCAGAAGAGTTATGATAGTTTGGTAAAGCCTTTATTTGTATAAGGGATTTTACATTTTTTAGAGTTTTATTTCAAAATGCTTTATAAAAGAAATTTTGAAAATCTTGCTAACTCGTTAGAATGAGATTTGCTTGTCATTCGAACGTGTTATGCAATGTCGTTAGAATGAGTTTCATGGTTCGAATAAAATCTGGATCGAAGCCTTTTGGTCAGTTATGGAATGCCATTCAAAGCCTTATAAGAAGTCGTTCAAATGATATTAGATTTGTCATTAGAACAAGGGTTCCCACGATCGAATGAGTTGAGTTTTCGTTAAGCGCTGGAGTTTTTTGATACTCATTGGAAGCCTGATCAAACAAAAATAAGTACGTTGTTCGAACGAGGTAGTTGGTCATTTGAACGAGCAAGCGAGATTGTGTTTTTTTAATTAAATCTGATCCAAATATCTTATATTTATCCTTTTGTGATAAACTTCCTTCTGAAAAGAGATTTGAGATTAGAGTCTTCAAGAACTCTTTTGAAAGCTCTTCATCACCTTTTTAGAGTTCCATTTGTGATAAAACTCTTCCAATTTTCATCCAAAAACCTTGAAAAATTAGAGATCACTTTATCAAATAAAGAAGAACATAAGCCTTATTCAAGAACCCTTTTAGAGTTCATCTCTACTGTCGATTTGTAGAGCATAGGCTCTACTGCTGAAGAAGAAGGCTGATCGGTGGATATCGAGGGAAGACTGCATCCTATGGGTGGTGCTGGACTGTTCTGTTGTTGTGGAAGACTTGAAAAAATGCGCGTTATACTTAGTGAGCAAAGTAGTTGCTAAGTCCTATTGTGTTTGTCATGTTTTATACAATACTGAATTAAAGATTTTGCTCAAAAGGGATTTTTCCTACTTGTTCGCATTTTTGTCCGCTTGGTTTGACGTATTTAATTTGAACACCATCACTGCACACACACTAAATTAATTTCAAATAAAATTTGAATTTGTGTGGTTAGCCTAATATAAGAATCAATCCATATAAACCCTTCTTTCTCAGGAAGCTAGTCTCTTATTTCTCCTGGAGGTACCTGTACTAACTTACATAAGCAAAACGTCATCTCCTAATAAGTTTGATATGGTTACAAATAAAAAAAATACCTAAAAGGGAATGCTAGTGTCCTTCTCCTTAGTTCCCGTACACCAATGGCATGTATTGGCTTAAAATAATAGCATGGAAGATCTCGAGGCCTTTTTAAAAGCTCTCATCCTATAAAATCTATTTCGAACAATTGGAGAGTCCAAAAATTATAAAATTGGAACTACGTGTTCTTGATAATAGAGGAAGAGGCACGAGAAGTTTCAATTCATTCAGGATCGTTTGATCCATATGCTTAACACATATTAACAAAATAGTGATTCACTAAGCAAATATAACAATAAGGATTAAATATGGAATCGAATTAAGAATGAATCAAGATGGTTGATTTAATATTCAACAAAGTATTCCATTACACATAAACTGTGATATAATACTTTGGGATTCATTTATACGAAGTTTTGGGGATGGAATCAATTCAATAATATACGATTTCATTTGCCTAAATAAATTCTCCACACATTATGATGTCTACTTATCGGAGCCATAACTTAAGGACCATTGATAAAATGGGGATACAAGTTTTTTTGTAGGTTCCGGAGGCCAAAAGATATAAAAAGTTACTAAAAATATAATTTTTACGCTGTTAAGATTTTTGAAAAAAATATTTTAATTTCTTGGTTGCCACACCATTGATTTATGACACAAATCGGTGTAATATGGAAAGAGATTTGGTTTAAGCTAGAAGGAACCACAAAGGTATAAGATTTTGAATCTGCTTTGTAGACCCACCATAATTATTTTTTATTGAAACCTAATTATCATACAAATCAAATAATCAAGTATTTTTTAAGTCCTCCAGCAATTGGTATCAGAGCAGAATTTTGGTTTACATGAAAATTGCAAAATCCTTGTTGTCCAACAAAATTGATTTAATCAATTTGGTTTAAATCTTGAATGAATCTTGAATGAATGTTAAATCTAGGATCTAACTTTTTTTGGATAGATTCATATGTTTCGTCCCTCTATCATGGTCCGATTCACGTTTTATTCATTTTATGTGATTCGATCCTACGTTGGTCTATGCATAGTTATTTTTCTATCTTTGATTGGGATGTAATATATAATTTTTAGTTTTAGATCATTAGATCGAGTTGTAATTATTACTTATAATTTTGTGGTTGCGTCGAAATCTACATCGATTGATGAGCTGAACATCGAAGATAATTTTTAGAATAAATGAAATTTATTGAAAAATATTTTGTACAGTTTTAGTGGTCTATTATTGTGTCGTAACAAACTATAGGAGTGTTTGTTAGTGATTACGAAATCCCACGGAGGTATCACAACACACTTTATAGGCATATTAGGCGCCTTAGTGACATGGCGCAATTATGCGGTTATGTGTTGTTTAGACACGAGCAACCTTTCGAAGTATATTGATGGTGGTGGCACAGTATGGGCAAACTTCAACTCAACCTTGATTTTCTACTTGGTATGGTTCCTTACATGGGAAGGATTCTTGAAGTCAAAGATTGCATGGCATAAGGAATTATAGACCATATTGGAGAGGGACATATTTTTGATTTTTTGCTATTTATGGCCTGCATCTATTGCTTTTCCTATTATGTTTTAATTGTGGTCCTTATTTAATATTTATGTTTTATTTAATGGCGTCTTAAAATTAATTAATTTAAGCGGGCCCATTAAATTAGACAGTATGGATATATTGGACTCGGTCTTAGATCACGTTTTTCTTGGAAAATAGAATTTTTTGTGGTTCTGTTTTAAATTTATTAAATTTAATGGGTTTTATTCATAACTTGAATTAAATTTAATTTCCAGAATTATTTTAATTTAAAATGATTTAATTATTTTTGGATAATTAAAACAAGGAAATTGGTTAATTTGATTTGAATAAATAAATTGAAAAATACCATTATATTAATTGGACAATTTAAAATTGAACAGTCTCCACGGTTATATATTTAATTTATATTTTTTAAAATTATTGAGTTTTAATATGTGTAATTAGAAAATATAAATTAAAATTTTGAATTTATATTGTGAATATATAGAAATTTAGAATTTATATTTATTGCACATGTTTTGGAGGCGCAAAAATTTAGGTAACCAAAAATTTTGACACGAGCTAGTTGCTTTGTATTTTTAAAATATTATAATTAAACTTGTCTTTTGACAACACTCATAAAAAATTTAAATTGTTAAGTGGGAGAGGGATTTGGTCCCAAAATAACTCAGAGTTCTCCACCAACGGTTTGTAGATTTTCAATAACAAGTAGATCCTCCGAAGAGGAATACTAATTATTGTGATAACTAGTGCACATTTCCTTACAAAATTTTTGGGCTTATATTCATATGGGCAAGCCCCCCTCCTCCCGGAACAGTCTATATGAAATGAAATAATTTAAATTAGTTGATGTTGTACACTTAGACACAAAATTAAAGTGCATTCTTCATGAGGAATGTATTATTTTATGGGACCAAAGTGTCAGCTATTAATTTTACTTGGCATAGTTTTTGCCCAGATGGTAAAATTAAAGCAATTGGTGTAACACCCCGTATTTTTGGGCATTTAATATTTAATTAATTCGGGATTTTAAATTACTGGAGTGTTGTAATTTTAATTGAATTAATTATGACAATATATATATTTAAATATTAATCGGGGAGTGAATGGTTAATGTTTAGGGAAATTTATTTACTAAGTGAATAGTAATAATTTAATTACGTCATTTCGAGTATTAATGACGAGGTATACACTTATCCCAGTCGGGAGTCGGTATAGACTAAATGGGGTGTGAGATAAGAATTTTTATAAATTAATTCGGATGTCAAATCTGACTGCGCGGTTGAGTCGGATGGGTCGAGATAGTCAGAAAAGAGTACCCGGGGGTAGTAATTGGGTCTCGGGATATTTTTGGGCATAGCCGGGCCCACACGGAGTGAGTTGGACCAATTTAATTAAGCCCATTAGGTGAAAAACGGGATTAAGGGTTTTTAACCTAATGGGGAGATTAGGAAATCAACAGCCATCACAAATCTAAGCCTAGGGCTTGAGAGGGAAATTGGGGGAAAGCTTAGCAAAAGCCAAATTGAGGGTTTTGGAGCCAAATCGAGGGACTACGCCAACGGAATCAGACACTACGAACACATTCAGGCAAGTGGTTAACTGTTATGATTTCTAAAAGTTTGATAATCAATTCATATCATAGTGATGTGTGTATGAAAATTCGTTTTGGGTGTGTCACTAAAATCTAAATTGGGTTTTTGTAAATTTATATACCTTAATGAGATTTAGGGGGAGATAAATCGTGTTTATGATTCTAGAATGTAGAGAAATGAATCAAATGTTAAAATCAGTAATATTAGAGGGTTAATTACTGATAAAATGAATGAAATTCGTATTGGGGATTGAAAACCCGGATAATACCCAATTCGGGAAAAAGTAGGAAATATTGAGATTTAATTCCAGATTGATGTTCTATAAGGTGTTTTGATCCTATTCTTATGTAGAAATAGGATTGATTGGGCTTGGGTTAGTCCAGGGGAAAGAATGAAAGTTGGAGATTTTCGTTAATGGTGGAATTGTCTGTTGGAGAAGACGAAGTCAGGGACGATCGATCGATCGACCCAGGGGTTCGATCGATCGATGATTCGGAATTTTGGGCAGTTCGCCCAGTTTGTATATAAGGGGAAAATTAATTAAATTTAACTCCCAAACATTTATTTAGTGATAAATAAATATGAAACAAATATTCCTAGCAATTATTGGAGAAAGTAATTGGGACTAGGATGAAATTATGTGGGGCATTTAACGGATGAATTTGAGAGATTCTTATTCCAAAAATAGTGAGGTACAGATCAAGTGAGTGATTCCGGGTATATTGGTCATGCGACCCCAAGGTAGTGAATTAAGTTTGGAGATGAACTAAATAATTTTGAGTCGGGATATAGACTCGGGGAATATTTAATTATGGATCAAGTGGGCGAGTCCGGGTATGTTGGTAATTATAGGTAAATATAATTGGGATATTATGGAAATAAATGTGTGACACATTGTGGGCGAAAAATGTGGAAAAGAAATTATGAGATGTAAAAATAGACCAAGTGAGTGAGTCCGGGTATGTTGGTTATGTGACACCAAAGTATCAAATCTATTTTGAGAGAGAGTAATTAATTTGGATTCGGAACATAGACTCGGGAAATATTAAGATACGGGCCTAGTAAGTGAGTCCGGGGATAATGGTTGGGTGACACCAAGTTATTAAATTAATAAATGCGTTAATTAATTTAGTTAGAGTCGGATTGTAGACTCGGGTAATATTAAATTAATAAGAGTGATAATTAATTTAATAAGAATCGGATTGTAGACTCGGGTAGTATTAAATTAATAAGTGTATTAATTAATTTAATTAGAGTCGGTTTGTAGACTCGGGTAGTATTACATTAATAAGTGTATTAATTAATTTAATTAGAGTCGGTTTGTAGACTCGGGTAGGATTAAATTAACAAGGGTGTTAATTAATTTAATTAAAGTCGGTTTTTAGACTCGGGTATGATTAAATTAATGGGTGGGATAATTAGTTTAATCAGAATCGGATTGTAGACTCATGAAGGGTACTTATTAATTAATGTGATAATTAATTATATTAGAGTCGGACCATAGACTCGGGAAGGGGATAAGTTATTAAGTGAGAAAATTTATTTACATTGAGTCGGGCCACAGACTCAGAAAATTACAGGAAGTGTATGGGATGTCGAGTACATGGTAAAGCCGGGGTTACTAATATATATATACAGTGTAGTGATAGTATATATATATACGTGTATATATTGTGTGTGACATTAAATTACAGGTAGTGTACGGGAATTACAGGTAGTGTATGGGATTTTTAGTACACGGTAAAACCGGGGTTCATAATATATATATACGGGTAGTGATAGTATATATATATGTGTATATATTGTGTGTGATAGTAAATATCAGTGACTAGATATTTATTCAATTTAAATACTCTAATGCTATCAAGGGAGGTTGCGCGATGTGGGTGAATCCCCTAGCTTGAGGAGTAGGGCGAGTATATCCCCAGGTCATAGCGTCCGGTACATGGGTGAGGAGATTATCTCACTTTCAGGAAATAATATGACCGCCTCCATTTCGTTTATATTTTGGTCCAAGTTGGTGCGCGATTCTAACTTGGAGAAACTAGGTTTTGTGAGCACACCTAGTGAGATAGCATTCTAGAGGGAATCATCCGGTGAGGGTATACTCGGAAGGATGGATACACGTATAATATATGTGTGGATGTTAGTAAAGGTACGTATAATATGGTAATAAATGTTATATGTAGGTGATAATACAGTGTGTGATGTATTTACCTTATATAACTCGGGTTACAGTTATATGCAGTTAATTAATGAGAAATTAATTAAGTTAATCATTGGTGGAAATAATACAGTGTGTGATGTATGTATCTTATATAACTTGTGACACGGTTATATGCTATTATTTAAGAGGAATTAATTAAGTTAATTGTGAAATAACTTATAATTCAAGAATCATTATATTCGGGTTAGAGTAGTATGGCAAGGGAAGGTTATACCAGGACTAGTTGGACGGGGTAGCACAACTAGGTGGGGTTTAGGTAACCGGTAGGTGTGCACAATAGTGGAGGGGTGAGAATGTCCACAAGGGAGTGCGACACTAACTTAAATATGAAGCGTATTCATGCATTTTAAATTACTGCAGTTAATTCACTTGCTAAATATTTTCAAAATGTTTTGGGTTCTAACCCTTGCTATAAAAAATATTTTCAAAACCTTTTAGGTGTCCAGCCACAGGGACGCCAGGATTGATATTCTATTCCAGGGACACGGAGCTGCGGCATATGTGGATGCTAGCAGGAGTTTGGATTAGACGCATCATTCATTCATTCCTAGAGTAGGAATCTTGTATTAGTCTCAGTTTTATTTAGGGCTTGTAGCCCAGACTTCTCGGTGAAGTTTTCAGGTGTAATTATTCAGGTGTTGGATATTTGTATTTGGATTATTTCTTTGGTGGCCGGTGATTTATTCGGCATGTTGTGTAATTATGATTCAGTTTATTTTCATTCAGTTGTGTGAATGGTTTATATTAATTCCGCATGTATTGTTTTGTTTAATCAAAAAGTTAAAATTGACACCAGTTTTTGGAATACTAGGTGGTTAGTAAGTTTTAAAAAGTTTTCGACAGTGATGCTAAGGATGATCCAACTGGGATTCCTGTTTTAATTTGGTATAGGTCTGATCACCCGGTATTTTATTAGGCCGGGTTTCACAGATGGTATCATAGCATCAGGTTCTAGTGTCCTTAGGATCTGTGCGGCTTTTCACGTTTCGGCTTAGCGATATTTGATATAGAGCCCTATCATAGGATTGTTGTATTCTCATACGTATGCGCATATACGTTCTTCTGTGAATTTATATTTGAAAGTGAACTCATACAATTCGATTCTCATTCCAGATGACGCCCAGGAGAGGGAGAGTAGCTAGGGCAGCATGGGGAGGTGAGACGAGGGAGGCTCGTCAGGAGTAAGAGTTACGACAACAACTGCCAAAGATAATTTTGGCAGCATAGGTGACCGAACTAATGGCGCGGGCGATTAAAACGATGGTAGTTGCAAACGTCAAGGTACTTTTCACGGGATCCGCCACAAGTGTTAGTGGCATCGGATGTTCAGACTCACGCGAGGTCGTTGGGGTGCAAACAAGAAAGAGAAGTTATTTTTAGTGGGAACCCACCAGAGTTGCGAGGAGGTTCAGGTGTAGTACTAGCGTGTCAAGGAAGAGAGGTATCCAGCGTCACTTACGCATGGGAGATTGCGATGGGGTGCGAAAATAATTGCTAACCACTTTTAAGTTAGTTGGAGCGGTGCTACGCTGGTGGGAGTCGACCACCACAATTGAGGAAAGGGACACATTAGCTACTGTAGAGTTTTGGGTGCGGTTCGACCGCAAGTATTTTTCCTTCAACGGTCGAGATCGAAATGAGGAGAAAATTTTGTGAGGAGGCTCAAAGGGAGACCATTCAGTGGTCGATTACGAGGAAGATTTCACACGTTGGCAAATTTTTATCGGATGAGGTAAGCGAGGAAAAGAGAAAGAAAGCAAAGTTGATGGATGGGTTAGTCTGGAGAATCAGACAACATTTAATTGATAATTCCGCATTAGTAGATTATACTGATGTCATTAACGCAACACCCCGACACTGTTGGGAATATCGCTTCCACACGAAAGGAAGCGGGAGGGGAGTGGGGATTAGCCAGTCGGATGAGGCATAAGGGAACAATACTAGTGGGTATCCCAGCAGCAGACTGAGGGAGATCAGGGGTAGGATTTTCGGTAGGGAAATCATGCCAAACGATCTAGAACTGGAGGCTATCGGCGGGATGGCCTGGAATTCCAACAAGGTTGGCATGGAAGGGAGTAGTGGCAGGGTGAACATGAGAAAGTGTTTCGTTTGTGGGAAAAGCGAGACACATGAAGAGATATTTCCTTAAGCGAGGCAGGGGTCAACTACAGGACGAGGTCCTGGATGTACAGCCACTAAAGTAAGTCACGGGTGCATTCGGGCAGGGAGAAGCTGCTCCGGAAATCGAGAACCAGCCGTTGCAGCTGGAGTATAGAAGTAAATATTTTACCCTAGGGGCATGGGGTATATTGTTGAGTGACAAAGAGGATGTCACAATATAAGACTTATTTTTCACTAGAGTTCACAGGTGAGTCGAACTTAGTGGGTGCGTTGGCGGTAGCAGCCATAACATGTGGGTAAACTTTCCGTAGGGTAGCGGAGTTCCTTAGTGTTCTTCATGGGAGAGTGGAGGCGTACACTAAGTGATTGGTTGGATTATGCGAGGAATTTATACTTTCGAGAATTATGGGGGTGGGGTTGATAATACTTTTTAAACATCGACTGGATAGCGATGGAATTTAACTATTGTGGATAGTGGAGTTAAATTTTGGTGTCCGCGACACCAGGGTATGGTTGGTACAAGGTATCACCGGAGAGGGCGTATAGCCTATATATATGTGGATATATATGTTGTATTGCGTGGTGCGATGGCACATAGTGAGGTTTTGTGTTCTCACATTTTATCCCGGTAAGTGGGGATGTTTACTGAAGTTAATCAGGGTGGTTAAATTGAATTTTCGAACAAAGAGAGATAGCTCGGGGTTTATTTTGCGCAAGGACTAGTGGTAGTAAGGGCGCGGTATTATGTCGTCTTTGGTAGCATAAAGGTAAGCGTATATTCTTTTGTGTTGAGATACAAGTATTTATGGGGAGATAGTTGGACGTAGCATGGTGGAGTACCCGGGCAATAACTATAGATGTATATACATATATAGGTAATATGACTACGGGTTCAGAGTTATATTATGGGTTACGACTAGCATAGTTGGGTAACTTTCGTGTGGTAGGGCACGGGGATAGGGTGTATGGGCACCCAGGTTAATTAAGGAAAAATTTTGTGTGGTTAAGCACGGGTATAGGGTGTATGGGCGCCCTGGTAAAGTTAAATGCATACTTGTGTAACGTATGGTTAGAATCGGATGGGATAGATATAGCGGGCTAGGAGGCACTTGACTAGTGAGTAATATGTGAATACTGGAACACTAGGTTTATCTTAATTTCGAGGACGAAATTCTTTTGTAAGGGGGGAAGTATGTAACACCCCGTATTTTTGTGCATTTAATATTTAATTAATTCAGGATTTTAAATTACTGGTGTGTTGTAATTTTAATTGAATTAATTATGACAATATATATATTTAAATATTAATCGGGGAGTGAATGGTTAATGTTTAGGGAAATTTATTTACTAAGTGAATAGTAATAATTTAATTACGTCATTTCGAGTATTAATGACGAGGTATACACTTATCCTAGTCGGGAGTCGGTATAGACTAAATGGGGTGTGAGATAAGAATTTTTATAAATTAATTCGGATGTCAATTCTGACTGTGCGGTTGAGTCCGGATGGGTCGAGATAGTCAAAAAAGAGTTCCCGAGGGTAGTAATTGGGTCTCGGGATATTTTTGGGCATAGCCGGGCCCACACGGGGTGAGTTGTGCCACTTTAATTAAGCCCATTAGGTGAAAAACGGGATTCAAGGTTTTTAACCTAATGGGGAGATTAGGAAATCAACATCCATCACAAATCTAAGCCTAGGACTTGAGAGGGAAATTGGGGGAAAGCTTAGCAAAAGCCAAATTGAGGATTTTGGAGCCAAATCGAGGGACTACGCCAACGGAATCAGACACTACGAACACTTTTAGGCAAGTGGTTAACTGTTGTGATTTCTAAAAGTTTGATAATCAATTCATATCATAGTGATGTGTGTATGAAAATTCGTTTTGGGTGTGTCACCAAAATCTAAATTGGGTTTTTGTAAATTTATATACCTTAATGAGATTTAGGGGGAGATAAATCGTGTTTATGATTCTAGAATGTAGAGAACTGAATCAAATGTTAAAATCAGTAAGATTAGAGGGTTAATTACTGATAAAATGAATGAAATTCGTATTGGGGATTGAAAACCCGGATAATACCCAATTCGGGAAAAAGTAGGAAATATTGAGATTTAATTCCAGATTGATGTTCTATAAGGTGTTTTGATCCTATTCTTATGTATAAATAGGATTGATTGGGCTCGGGTTAGTCCAGGGGAAAGAATGAAAGTTGGAGATTTTCGTTAATGGTGGAATTGTCTGTTGGAGAAGACGAAGTCAGGGACGATCGATCGATCGACCCAGGGGTTCGATCGATCGATGATTCGGAATTCTGGGCAGTTCGCCCAGTTTGTATATAAGGGGAAAATTAATTAAATTTAACTCCCAAATATTTATTTAGTGATAAATAAATATGAAACAAATATTCCTAGCAATTATTGGAGAAAGTAATTGGGACTAGGATGAAATTATGTGGGGCATTTAACGGATGAATTTGAGAGATTCTTATTCCAAAAATAGTGAGGTACAGATCAAGTGAGTGATTCCGGGTATATTGGTCATGCGACCCCAAGGTAGTGAATAAAGTTTGGAGATGAACTAAATAATTTTGAGTCGGGATATAGACTCGGGGAATATTTAATTATGGACCAAGTGGGCGAGTCCGGGTATGTTGGTAATTATAGGTAAATATAATTGGGATATTATGGAAATAAATGTGTGACACATTGTGGGCGAAAAATGTGGAAAAGAAATTATGAGATGTAAAAATAGACCAAGTGAGTGAGTCCGGGTATGTTGGTTATGTGACACCAAAGTATCAAATCTATTTTGAGAGAGAGTAATTAATTTGGATTCGGAACATAGACTCGGGAAATATTAAGATACGGGCCTAGTAAGTGAGTCCGGGGATAATGGTTGGGTGACACCAATTTATTAAATTAATAAATGCATTAATTAATTTAGTTAGAGTCGGATTGTAGACTCGGATAATATTAAATTAATAAGAGTGATAATTAATTTAATAAGAATCGGATTGTAGACTTGGGTAGTATTAAATTAATAAGTGTATTAATTAATTTAATTAGAGTCGGTTTGTAGACTCGGGTAGTATTAAATTAATAAGTGTATTAATTAATTTAATTAGAGTCGGTTTGTAGACTCGGGTAGGATTAAATTAACAAGGGTGTTAATTAATTTAATTAAAGTCGGTTTATAGACTCGGGTATGACTAAATTAATGGGTGGGATAATTAGTTTAATCAGAATCGAATTGTAGACTCGTGAAGGGTACTTATTAATTAATGTGATAATTAATTATATTAGAGTCGGACCATAGACTCGGGAAGAGGATAAGTTATTAAGTGAGAAAATTTATTTACATTGAGTCGGGCCACAGACTCAGGAAATTACAGGCAGTGTATGGGATGTCGAGTACATGGTAAAGCCGGGGTTACTTATATATATATACGGTGTAGTGACAGTATATATATATACACGTGTATGTATTGTGTGTGACATTAAATTAGAGGCAGTGTATGGGATTTTGAGTACACGGTAAAACCGGGGTTCATAATATATATATACGGGTAGTGATAGTATATATATATGTGTTTATATTGTGTGTGATAGTAAATATCAGTGACTAGATATTTATTCAATTCAAATACTCTAATGCTATCAAGGGAGGTTGCGCGATGTGAGTGAATCCCCTAGCTTGAGGCGTATGGCGAGTATATCCCCAGGTCATAGCGTCCGGTACATGGGTGAGGAGATTATCTCAATTTCAGGAAGGAATATGACCGCCTCCAGTTCGTTTATATTTTGGTCCAAGTTGGTGAGCGATTCTAACTTGGGGAAACTAGGTTTTGTGAGCACACCTAGTGAGATATCATTCTAGAGGGAATCATCCGGTGAGGGTATACTCGGAAGGATGGATACACGTATAATATATGTGTGGATGTTAGTAAAGGTACGTATAATATGGTAATAAATGTTATATGTAGGTGATAATACAGTGAGTGATGTATTTACCTTATATAACTCGGTTTACAGTTATATGCAGTTAATTAATGAGAAATTAATTAAGTTAATCATTGGTGGAAATAATACAGTGTGTGATGTATGTATCTTATATAACTTGTGACACGGTTATATGCTATTATTTAAGAGGAATTAATTAAGTTAATTGTGAAATAACTTATAATTCAAGAATCATTATACTCTGGTTAGAGTAGTATGGCAAGGGAAGTTTATACGAGGACTAGTTGGACGGGGTAGCACAACTAGGTGGGGTTTAGGTAACCGGTAGGTGTGCACAATAGTGGAGGGGTGATAATGTCCACAAGGGAGTGCGATACTAACTTAAATATGAAGCGTATTCATGCATTTTAAATTACTGCAGTTAATTCACTTGCTAAATATTTTCAAAATGTCTTGGGTTCTAACCTTTGCTATAAAATTATTTTCAAAACCATTTAGGTGTCCAGCCACAGGGACGCCAGGATTGATATTCTATTCCAGGGACACGGAGCTACGGCATATGTGGATGCTAGCAAGAGTTTGGATTAGACGCATCATTCATTCATTCGTAGAGTAGAAATATTGTATCAGTCTCAGTTTTATTTAGGGCTTGTATCCCAGACTTCTCGGTGCAGTTTTCAGGTGTAATTATTCAGGTGTTGGATATTTGTATTTGGATTATTTCTTTGGTGGCCGGTGATTTATTCGGCATGTTGTGTAATTATGATTAAGTTTATTTTCATTCAGTTGTGTGAATGGTTTATATTAATTCCGCATGTATTGTTTTGTTTAATCAAAAAGTTAAAATTGGCACCAGTTTTTGGAATTCTAGGTGGTTAGTAAGTTTTAAAAAGTTTTTGACAGTGATGCTAAGGATGATCCAACTGGAATTCCTATTTTAATTTGGTATAGGACTGATCACCCGGTATTTTATTAGGCGGGGTGTCACAATTGGCCTCGCTAATGTGATTATGGATAGTAGGTTCTCCAAAGAGTAATGCTAGTCAAACGGTAACTAGGATGCTGACGAATTCTTTTAAAATAGTAGAGGGAACCAACTTTAAATTGAATTCAAAGTTAATTGTTTGTCATAATACATTCATTGTTATGTGATCCTCTAGTTTTAAATGGTAACTCCAATATCCATTTGTTTGATACTTAATTTATATACCTTCCAGTTGTTGATGCAAAAAACTGGACTGAATCCCATTTTTATGATCACAGATAAATAGATAAAAGCAATCCAATCAAGCACATGAGAGACAAAGATTTTTAAAGTGGTTCGGCTATAAGGAAAAGCCTACGTCCACTGTTATTTTATTCCCAGGGGTTTACAATAGCACAATGTGGTGTAGAGAGAGAAAAAGGTATGGATCTTGTGTATGGTGTCTCTCGGTTCTTGGATCTCTCTTTTTTTGTTAAGGGAATACATGTATTTATAGTGATGGGAGATAAAGAGATTCATTGTATGTAGACATTTATACATTATGTCTACATTCAACGAATCTAATTGTTGAATTGCTTGGTATGCTATGTGTTGTCATCTACAGTATAAATGTACATTAATGATCATTAAATGCGTAGTTATCCTTTGATCTTCACTGTTGGTATGTCGACCAACTCTCCTCGGGTGACGACTAACTCTCCTCGGGTACCGACCAACTCCTCGGGTGCCGACTAACACTCCTCGGGTGCCGACCAACACTCCTCGGGTGTCGAATATTTCCACGTAGGATGACATGTGTCCTTTTCTGATTGGTCCTCGTAGATGGAGAATTTTTGTATTAACAGAAGCCCCAAATGCTCCATGATTGATGGTTTACTTGAAAGGATGGAGTATTTATTCTGCAGTGTTGCTCGGTGCTTGATGGTTTACTTGAAAGGATGGAGTATTTATTCTGCAGTGTTGCTCGGTGCTCGTGAAATTCTTAATCTACCTTCTTGATTTGTTCAACATAAAGTGCATTATCTCCTGGACAACATATGATGCAGGCTGATCGATGGTTGCTAATCCTTCTTTTGAGTAACTCCGTGTGCTATGTATCACCCCTGGGAATTTGGATGCAGCCATGCCATAGTATGCAGCTTGTAGCTTGTCATAATCTTCAAGTATGTTGATCGGTTTGCTAGCCGACCAACTGCCTCTTGTGCCGAGCAACTGAATGCTAACTTTACGTGCTTGATTTTTCTGATTTATGATCCTCTGAATACTTTGTCGAGTAACATACTAGCTTTTGAACCCAACTCTTCAATCTGATTAGTACCAAGCAGGTGGCAGACTTCGAAACATTTTCATACAACTTCTTTTTCAATGTTGGTCAGGACAGTAGTAGTAAAGATCTCAGTGCTGTAGATACTGATTTTGACTTCTACCTCTGTTCGGGGACTAACAAGTGATTCTCAGGGACGAGCAAGAGCTTCTCGGGAATGAGCTAGTGCTTCTCGGACAGATCATCTGTGATGAATATCAGAATGTTGAAAGATCTTAACTTCATAAACTCCCCTTATACTTTGGATGATCCTCCTACTGGTGAGGAACCTGTTTTAAAAGAAGAGGGAAAAGAAACCAATAGAATAGGAATCTCAATGTAATAGTTAGTATACATTTTCATTCTCAATGTATTTTATTTTTTGAGTTTAATGAA
Organism: Sambucus nigra; assembly: GCA_949130495.1. NCBI lineage: Eukaryota > Viridiplantae > Streptophyta > Magnoliopsida > Dipsacales > Adoxaceae > Sambucus > Sambucus nigra. The sequence continues at coordinate 422,747,562 of OX422209.1, forward strand.
AGACTTTCATTTTTGTTCGCAATCTTAATTTCTATTGTCTTGTAAATATCAAACACTTTACATTTATGCATATGTATCTGTTAAAAAGATAACAATATTGTGTTGTTCATCGACCAACTTAGTAATAAAAAGAATTACAAGTATTAAAAATGTTGCTCGATCACTTAATAATAAAGTAATGAGTATAAAAATGTTTAAAATATTTTCCAACCAACCAAGGTTGTCAAATTGTGTTCGTCGACCAATTATAGTTAGTGAGAGTTTATCCCCGACTAACCATACTTGGTAAATTTTTGTCTTTATAAAATGTATCCGACCAACTAAGGTCAATAAATTCTTCTTGTCGACCAACTACAGTTAGTGGGTTTTTATTCCCGACCAACCATACTTGGTGTATTTTTTTTTTCAAAGAACTTTTTACTAGTTATCTTACCAACCGTAGTTGACCACGCTAGTGTACACCTCCTAACCAAAGGATTATTTTTGGTTCTTTCGAACTATTTGGTTCTTTCGAACTATATGTCCACTAGATATCTTACCAACCGTAGTTGATCACACTAGTGTACGCCTCCTAACCAAAGGAGTATTTTTTTGGTTCTTTCGAACTGTCCACTAGATATCTTACCAACCGTAGTTGGTCACACTAGTGTCACCTCCTAACCAAAGGAGTATTTTTTTTGGTTCTTTCGAACTATCCACTAGATATCTTACCAACCGTAGTTGGTCACACTAGTGTCACCTCCTAACCAAAGGAGTATTTTTTGGTTCTTTCGAACTGTCCACTAGATATATTACCAACCGTAGTTGGTCACACTAGTGTCACCTCCTAACCAAAGGAGTATTTTTTTGGTTCTTTCGAACTATCTGGTCCATTAGCTCTGAGGATATCCTGGCGCTGAATGAACCTTCAAAATGTTTGACTGATGATAATAGGCAGCAAACTCCTCGTTATCAAATTGTGTTCCATGGTCTGTGATGAAGGCATGAGGGAGACCATATCGGCAGATGATGTTCTTCCAAACAAACTGGTACACCTTCCTTCTCGTATGTCATGTCAATAAGTGGCTCAGCTTCTATCCACTTAGTAAAATAATTTACCGCGATGACGAGGTATTTGAATCTTCCTCGGGTCGTCGGTAGTGGTCCAACCAAATCAATTCCCACATGGCAAATGGCCAAGGAGAAATGATGGGTGTCAACAATGTTTGTGTAGTTCTTCGGATGGACGAAAAGCGTTGGCACTTATCACATTTCTTGGCATAAGCTATACAATCAGCTCTCATCGTCGGCCAGTAGTATCCCTGCGTCATCACCTTTTGCAAAAGTGTCCGACCTGCTAAATGGGCTCCACAGGACCCTTCATGGATCTCTTTAATCAATTCTTTTACCTCGGAGGGATGTACACATCTTTGCAAACCTGCCATAATTCCTCGTCTATACAAAATACCATTAATTAGTACATACCGAGTAACTTTAAACTTCCATTTCTTGGCAGCGAGCTTATCCTCCGGTAATTATTCCTCCTCAATATATGCTCTGATGGGATCCATCCAAGATGGTCCTAAATCAAGGGTAATAATATTCATCGTCAGGTCTTCATCTATGCTCCGACTTTCTAATACTTCAATTGGTATCGTTCTTCGCAGCTCGGTACGAGTAGCTGATGCTAATCGGGCCAAGGCGTATGCTCTCACATTCTCCATTCTTGATATTCTTACCAGTTGAACAGCAACAAACTCTGATACTAACTCCATCACCTTTGCTTGATACTTGATCATCAATTCTCCTTTGGCTGCAAATATTCCCAACATTTGGTTTACGATCAATTGAGAATCGTTGAAGATAATAACCTGCTGTGCCTCCATAGTATTTGACAAATTAAGACCTGCAATCATGGCCTCATACTCAACCTCATTATTAGAAGCTTTGAATTAGAAACGTAGGGCGTATTCCATGTCGACCTCTTCTGGGCTGTTCAAAACGATCCCTGCCCCACAGCCTGTAGTGCAAGATGAGCCATCTACATATAGCCTCCATATAGGCAACTTGTCTTCTAATTTCTGGTCTGACAGAGTTCCTCGGTGGAATACTTATCGCTTTCTTTCATCATGTCCTGATACTTCTGAATACACCTCTTGAATTTCAATATACCTCCTGAACTTCAATATACCTCCTGAACTTCAATATCAAAAGTAATTCTTGAGCAAGAAAAACAACTCCTGAATGATGATTGGCCGGGGCCCCGATCGTTTGAGTTTGTGGAGTTGAATTTGATGATCGACTGCATGATGATATAAGAATGTGCCACCTAATGAACAAATATATCTGTAATAGAAGCCCCCAACTGTGGAATGTGAACTTTGAATGAGATTTATCGACCAATACCAACCGGAGTTGGATTTTATCTACCAACCGGAGTTGGATTTTGTCTACCAACCGGAGTGATTTTATCTACCAATCGGAGTTGGTGGTAATCGATAATAAATGATGAAGACTTCCTCGGAGCTGACCAACGGATTGTTGGGAATAAGATAATATAAATGCTGGAGACCTCCTCGGCGCTGACCAACAGATTTGTTGGGAATAAGATAATATAAATGCTGGAGACCTCCTCGGTGCTGACCAACAGATTTGTTGGGAATAATATAATATAAATGCTAGAGACCTCCTCGGTGCTGACCAACAGATTTGTTGGGAATAAGATAATATAAATGCAGGATACCTCCTCGGCGATGACCAACAGATTGTTGGGAATAAGATATAATAAATGCTGGAGACATCCTTGGAGCTGAATAAGATATAATAAATGCTGGAGACATCCTTGGAGCTGAATAAGATATAATAAATGCTGGAGACCTCCTCAACAGATTGTTGGGAATAAGATAATATAAATGTTGGAGATATCCTTGAAGCTGAATATATGATTATAAATATTTGTCGAGCTCCATGCTGAAATGAGAATAGAATATGCATCCAAATAGATATAAAGAATAATTAAAAATAATAAAGTGCCTCGCCGATCAATCGAGGTAGAATCATATAATGCCGAACAAGAATAAGATCTTTCAGAACATAAGAATATGGCCGAGAACGTTGTCAGGCCTGAATATAAATAAGAATTATCCGAACGAATGTTGTAATTCTCCTTAAATCTGAATAAGTATCTTGTCGAGGCATAATTGCAGAATGCCGAATAAGAATGATATTTTCCAGAACATAAGAATATGGTCGAGAACTTTGCTGGGCCTGCATATAAATAAGAATTACCCCGACCAACTATCCGTTGGGGGTGAAATATAATAAATGTTATAGTTCTCCTCAGAGCTGAATATGATAATAAGTATCTCGCCGTGCTCCATAATGAGATGAATATAGAATATGAATCCCAATGGATATATAGAATCATTTGTGCTGAAGCAGATATCATAGCAATAATAAAATCAATAGTTCCTCGCTGAGGTGAAATTTCATACTGCCGAGCTATGATAATATTTTTTAGAAGAGTAAGATTATTTCCGAGCATTCGTCGGAGTTGAATCTTGTACCTATAAAAATTAATATCTTGCTCTACCATTTGTGTAGGCTGAATTGATTAGCCATGAGAATAATTTACTCATCCAATCAACATATGATATGTATATGCTTGAGAAATAAAAATATTAATAATATGCCAAATGTGTGTGAGATGGACAAATTATTATCAAATATGCATCATAAATAAGACGTAAAGTTATTTAATCTCCAACAACTAATCAGGTATTAGTTGCTGTTTGAAAATTATTTATCACTTGGTTTAAAAAATATTTTTTGGATGATCATAAGTTAAAAAGACTTAAGCCCCCTGCTTGTCCCCAAGCCGAACTCGTGTTTAAAGAAATATCGGGGGTGCTTAGCATTTTTTAATACCCAAGATTCTACTGCTGCCGACAAACAACATGGATGTTGCCGACCAACATTTAAGGATATCTCAAATTATAGAATATATGGTTGGATGACCAGAATATCTCGAATCTTTAGATCAAAAAATAACATTCAATGTAAAATTTAAGCCTTAAGAATGTTAATTAAATGAATAAATATATAACCCACTAGATCGTGTGATTTCGACAAAGAAACCTTGTGATGTGATGAACGAGGGGCCAACATATCAAATTTGTGCCCAGAGTCTTGATATGGTCATGATTATTTTACTGATCCTCTTTTACAAGAGGTGGGTAATGATTTTTCAGGTGAGAGAAAATTATTTTTTATATTGATCCCTTCCTATTCCCAATTTGGAGAGATAAAAATATGGTGAATGATAGAAGTTATTACCAAATTTATATAAAAAAAAATCAATCAATGAGACTTTATTGGCATAGATGGAAGATGAACCAAATTAAGTATATAGTTCATAAAAGTGAATGCAAAGAGACTCAAACTTGAAGAGAGAGAAAATAGATCTGGGTCATGTTTTCATGAGAAGACTTTTTATTGTCTTTAACCTTTTCCCATTCTTTTATTAAAAATATGATGGGAATTTGAATAGACATCAAAGATCTTACAAAATTTATTTCTAAATCAACAATGAAAATTATCAAATCTTATCATCGTCGTATATATTGGTATATGTAATCATTTAAAATATTTATTCCATGATATAAAATTGAAACTTGAGAATCAAGCAAAAATTTATGATTTATGAAATCCATTATTTTTCAGATTTCTAAATAAGAATTAATCTAACAGTTATGATTTAAAAATCATGATATGCAAGATTTTGCAGATAAAAATTGGACAATTAATTTATGTATAAAAATCATGATTGAATCAGAAGATGTATGTATAATTGATTATACGTAGAGAAAATAAAAACTTAGCTTTTGATGGAGAACAATGGTTTTAACACGTTCCCACAGACGGCGCCGATCTGTTGATGCAAAAAACTGGACTGAATCCCATTTTTATGATCACAGATAAATAAATAAAAGAAATCCAATCAAGCACATGAGAGACAAAGATTTTTAAAGTGGTTCGGCTATAAGGAAAAGCCTACGTCCACTGTTATTTTATTCCCAGGGGTTTACAATAGCACAATGTGGTGTAGAGAGAGAAAAAGGTATGGATCTTGTGTATGGTGTCTCTCGGTTCTTGGATCTCTTGGATCTCTCTTTTTTTGTTAAGGGAATACATGTATTTATAGTGATGGGAGATAAAGAGATTCATTGTATGTAGACATTTATACATTCTGTCTACATTCAACGAATCTAATTGTTGAATTGCTTGGTATGCTATGTGTTGTCATCTACAGTATAAATGTACATTAATGATCATTAAATGCGTAGTTATCCTTTGATCTTCACTGTTGGTATGTCGACCAACTCTCCTCGGGTGACGACTAACTCTCCTCGGGTACCGACCAACTCCTCGGGTGCCGACTAACACTCCTCGGGTGCCGACCAACACTCCTCGGGTGTCGAATATTTCCACGTAGGATGACATGTGTCCTTTTCTGATTGGTCCTCGTAGATGGAGAATTTTTGTATTAACACCAGTAATAATTAAAAGGCTTGAATTTATATTGGACATAGTATCAACAATAGAGAAATGCATCTTTGTATTTTTCCAGTTTTGTCTTGAATAGTCACGTTATAAGATCTTTGTAAGGAAATATATAATATAAGTGGACATGATTAATGAGATGATACAATATGAATTGTTCATTAAGTCATATATATTGTGATATTAATATTAATCAGTGTCCAATGCCTTTAATATGATGATTATCTCACATCTAATGTTTGACAATCAAGATCATATAAGGCACATTGCCATGAATTTCTCCATAGGAATATAAGTATGATTGATACAAGACCCTAGTTATAATATTATGTTTATATGGTTATTTCTCCTATAAAGGAAGTAGAAATCTAAGGAGGTGAAATTGATGGAGAAATCCACATCGATATACTCCCCAACAAAAGTTTTTTTATAATCAAGATAGCATATAAGTATTCGAGTTACTGAAATAACTTCAATTTTTATGCGGAAGGTGGATAAAAGATAAAGTCACATAAGAAACTATTGAGTCATAATTGATGAAGTGGATAGCTTTTTAATACAGCTAATGAATCGTGAAATTGCAAGTGAATTCACTAAGAGCGTTTAGAATTATAGTAGGAGTTAATAAGCCTATGTTGTTTAAAATAACAAGGTAGATTTGATAAGTTGGATGGCATCTATGTCATTTTTGTGCGTCAACAATTGGTTTCAGTAACTCGAATAATTATTTACTACTATGAATTTGTAATTGTAGTGGGAGATGTGAGTCTCAGTTTTGATAATTAGAGATTAATTTTAAATGATTGTTTATAAGTATGTAAGAATAGAAGGAACTTTAGTTCAGGTTTTACTCTTTTTAAGGAAGGATATTAGTTTTATTTTAATAACATATATGTTGTTAATGGTAATAAATAATGTTTCCATCCTTGGTACTAAAATGGATAATCATTACAAAATAAATCTCATATTTAGTACAATGTATTTTTTAATAATATTTATGGTTTATCACCAAAAGGATATTATTATTCTCTGTAAAGCATAATATATCTGTAACATCAAATACCTAGGACATTTATTTAAATAGATTTTAAACCGGTAGAAGATGGGTTATTACATTCATCGAAAGTGGAAACACTTCTAGTTAATAAATATTGTTTAGATGAAAAATGACAACATGGTATTATATAACCTATATATAGGTACATAAATATTATAAATTGTTGATTATGATTGATTTAGTTCTATAACTATATATTCAAAAAATTAAGATTTATATATCAGTATCTCGAATTATATCCATGAAGATAATTCCACAAGTTACTTTCAGTAACGGTGTGTCAAAGATATAAAAATCAAGTTTCTTTCAGACATGATAAGATTCATGTGTAATACCCCATATATTTATGGATAATTAAATTACATGAGTGGGTGTAATTTAATAATTTGAGAAATCAAAGTATTTATTTCATGTCACAGGTGAACAAAAGCGACATGTGATGTTATCTTATTCGAAAAATACGTGTGGAGATGTGTTGGGTTTAAGACATGAATTTTTGCTAAGTGACTCGAATAGAGATTTCAAGTGCACGGTTGGTCTCGGAAGGGATGGGATAGTCAAAATAGAGTATCCGGGGGTGGTATTTGGCTTTTGGGGACTTTATAGACTAGTAGAACTTACAATTGAGTATACGAGTCAAATTTTGAGTTTAATAAGGGATAACCCTTATTTTCTTCTCTTATAAGCTGAGAGAAAGAGGAAAGAAAAAAGAGAAAGGAAGAAAGAAGAGAAAGAAGGAAGAAAAGGGGAACTCCGTCCATGCTCCAGCAGATTCCGACACGAGGTCGTCGAATTTATCTAACGAGGCAAGTGTTTAACTTGCTTTAATTATTAAGTGTGTTTATTGTTCATATCATAATTGGTGAGAAAATTATGAATTTTGGGTTGGGATTATTGAATAAAAAATGGGATTTGGGAATGATTTCATATGATTTTGATGAGATAATAATTCTACATGAAGTCTAAGATAAAATCCATGTTAATGGGGTAAATTATGGTGAGAAGTTGGAAGAGTTGCATAGATAAGAATTGGGGTTTAATTATTAGAAATTGGTGAATCCCATGAAATAAATTGTTGTTTTTGGTATAATCTAATGTGTAAATGTGATATATATGGTTGGGAATTGTTAGAAACCATGGATATGAAGTTGAATATATGTTGGGTGTATATTTGGAGAAGAAGAAGAATAGGAATTCGTAACAGGTTCAAAACTGAACCATTTTGAATAGATTCGGATAGGGCGTTTCGATTCGGTTGCAGGCGAATCGATTCGGTGTTGCCAGAATTGAAAATTTTGTTTGATTTTTAAGTATTTAAGGAAAAATATTTTGAGGAGATAAGTATTAGGGGATCTTAAATGGAGTGTGATGACCTATAGATAATTAAATGAAGGAAGTGTGACCCTTGGAATTTGTGGGAATAAAATTCGGGAGATGATTTGAAAAAGTGTTTGGGATGAGTGACACTCGGTAAATTAATTTGGAATATATATATATATATATATATATATATATATATATATATATATATATATATATATATATATATATATATATATATATATATATATATTGTATGTGAGTAAATACGAATGTGTGAGTATGATGAAATTAGAATACTAGCTAGACGTGATAAGCAAATAATCAGAAGAAATAAAGGTGATATTATAAGTAAATGAATACTTATGGGATTAAAATAAATTGAGTGGATACTTATAAATTAATACAAATTGGTATATTCGGGATTATAGGCTAATGCTACGGGAGATAGGCATAAATAGCCAGATTTGATGACACATATACGAGTACAGAGACAGCATATATATGATATAATTATAAATATATCTGTGTGTGATTGATATATTTATGTGAAGCATACCCCTCTAATGCTATCATGGGAAGTTGTGCAATGTGGGTGAGGCCCCTGGGTTGAGGAGTAAGGAGCGTATAGTCCCCAGGTCATAACGTCCATTTTTATATGGTGTGACATTTATCGGGGTGAGTAGAGGGGGTATGTTTTGTTCTCATTTTCTGTTTTGTTCTCATTTTCGGTGAGGAACCGTGACCGCTTCCCATACGTTGTGATTTGGATTTGGGGTCTGTGTCAGATTCCGTTCCGATTTCCCAGGTCGATTTGTGTTCTCCTTGGAGGATGATATCATTGTAGAGACTGCATCCATTAAGTTATAGCTCTGAGGGATGGTTATTATACTTACACAATGTGTGATATATAAGTAAGGATATACTTGATGTGTATAGTATATTGTTATATATAAGAGATGTGAAAATATATATATACGGGCAGAATAAAGAATGAATTTGCGTAATAATTTTTGGATCATCCGGGAGTATAAAATCCTGAATAAAATATGTGATAGACGCATATAAGATGAGAATATTATATACAAGATAAATAACACTAAAATGTGAATAGTGTATAACTAGTGAAACTTATTCATAATGTAAGGATGAATTATAAGTAAGAGATTATAATGTATAAGCTCGGACGATAGCTTAGAATATTTTATATTACACGGGTACGAGATAACCTTTGGTGACTTGGGAGTTTTGCAAGGTGCTAGTTAGGTTGGGTAGCATAACTAGGGGGTCTTAAAATACACGTGTTAGGTGTGAACTGTTAGATGAGAGGTGAGGGGTATCTCATGTGAGTGCTACACCAGTTTAAATATGGAGAATTACATATTTAAATTTTAAAGTATATTAGGTACTTGCTAAAATGTTTTTCAAAACACAGGCTCTGACCCGTATCTAATTTTCTTTTTCTTCTCCATTGTTATACTTTTTAGGTGTCCATACACAGGGACGCCTGAATGACTATTTTTTCGAGTCAAACATTGCTGCCGCAGCTGTGGATGTTGGCAGAAAATTGTATAGACACTTCTCTACTTGTGATCTAGATAGGAGCAACTGCGAGTTATATTCGGGCATGCTGCCCAATGGTTGTCTTTTAATTTATTTTCGTTATTTTTATTTTACGCCGATTCGATATGGTTGTATAAATATTTTACCGAGAGTTATCAGTTATTTATTTATTCATTCATTTCAATTGTTGTTAATATCTTTGTATGGATGGTTTTACTCGTGCGTTTAAGTTAAAAAGATTAGAAAGTTTAAAATTTGACGCCACACCTAATAGGTTATTAGTAAGTAAATGGTTTTTGACAGTGATGCTGAGAATGAAACCATTTGAGATTCCTGTTTAATTTGATATAGGACTGATCACTCGGTATTTCAGTAGGCGGGGTGTCACATCATGATACATTATTCACAAGAGATAGATACGCATATGTCAATATTGTTATCCACGTTAGTTTTCTTTACTCCCATCAAACATAGTGAATTTCCATCAAACTCAATTCTGATATTTTCTATAATGGGTAGTGCAATACTTGGTTGAGAGAAAACTCGACAAATTGGAACAAGGAAAAAATGTTTAAATCTATATTCTGTAATACTCCGTAATTCTGCTTAATTAGGAAAATACGTTTTATTTAAATTACGTGAGTAGAGTAATTTAATATGATAAAATAAGTTTTATTTAAATTACGTGTGTAGAGTAATTTAATGTGATACGTTTTATTTAAATTACGTGAGAAGAGTAATTTAATGTCATATAATGTTAATAAAGATTAATATAATGATTAAAAATTTACTAAATGTGAGTAGTAAATTTTTAATGTTGTTCTGTACGGTCTAGGGATTTTATGGACGTACCTGAATTTACCTCAACCGAGTGTTACGCGTAGACAAAATTGAAGATGATATTAGAAAAATATTTTAAGAGACTCGAAAGGTAATTTAGAGTCCACAAATGATTCCGAAAGGGTCAAATTAGTCAAAATAGTATACTCGGGGGTACTAGTTGAGTGACGGGTCATTTTCGAGCTAAACCGGGACCATTCGAGGGCATTTTGGTCTCTTTACATTTATGGGTAAGTAGACCTACGAATTTTGAAACCCTAAATCATATTATAAGAGTTGAGGCTAGGGTTAGAAAGATAGAAAATACACCATAGCCATTAGAGAAGTGAGAGAGACAATTTCCTAAAGCAAAAGAAGGAAGGAGGGGTAACTCTAAGGAGATTTCACCACAAATTGTTGGTAAGGAGGATTGAAGGATCAAAATCATCAACAACCATGAAATAAGACCCTACAAATCATAAGGCAAGTGGTTATTTGCAAAATAAATTGAGTTATAATGCCCATATTTAAGCTTTATGAAGAACATGGTTTTTCTGATATTTTTGGGAGAAAAATAATTGATTATGATCCATGATTAGTAGGGATTGCATGTAGAACATTTTTGGATCTCCAAATATTCTGATATCATAGAAAACTAGATGATTCAATCGAACTAAAAATCTGGAATTATGATGAAAGATGTAAAGAATGTATTTTTAGGGTTCTTGAATATTAGTAAGATTTTTAGTTAATTTGGCCAAGATTTATGATGATTTTGTTGTTGTAAATAGTTAGTAATCATCCCAGAACATGTAGGAATGATTAGAAATTGTTGGTTGCAAATATGGTGGACTATCATGAAAGATAGATAGATAAAAATGGTGAAACCCGCATGAAGAAGACGAACTGGGTCTGTCACTGCTTGATCGATCGATCGACCCTTGAATGTCGATCGATCGAGCAGTCGATCGATCGACCTCATCCCCTCAATCGATCGACCCTGCCTGGACTCTAGAGAATTTTGTAACTAAATTTCCTTTTAATTACCATCGCTTAATGTGAACCTTAGTGATGATATTTTACCTATGAGGGGACTTCATAAATACCAGTAGGTGTACCGTGAGATTTCTTCATAAATAATTGAGTGGGAATTTTGGGGAAATGGACCGACGGGAGAAAGATCGATTTAGCCGTATGTTGGGATTGAGAGAATTTAGCTACAGAAAGAGTGAGAGTAAATTCCGGGAAAAATACCAGTAGGTTAAAGTTAACTTAACTACTGAATTAAGGGAGGGGCAACCAGGGCCCTTAGAGTTGCGTGAATACTCAAATAAATACAATAGTGAAATAAATTGTGAATTAATGAGTACGGTGAATATAAGTAAAATATATTACGTACGGGCATGATTTGATAGGTCGTGTGCGTACCTACTAAATTATATAAAAGTTTTGGTTAAGAGAATTTTACCTAAATTAATTATGTTAGGCACGATGTGACATTACGAACTAACATAAGGTTATTATATGTTTGGGGTCGATGAAAAATGCCGAACCAAACTTTAAACTGGTGTCGCGATGAAAGAGTCCCGAACCAGAATATGTGTATATATATTCATGTTTTTAAATAGTTGGGGTCGATGGATCATTCCGAACCAACTCTTACTTGGGGTCGATGAATCATTCCGAACCAAGAGTCCTTTATGTGTGGTAAAAGGATATGTTAGTGATAACTGATATTAAGTACATGATTGTGTGATAAAATGTATTCTATGTGCATAATCTACAGATTGAGAATAGTAGATAATGATATGAATTGTAAATATCTTAGTAATAATTTATAGCATGATGTAATTATTACAAGAATAAAGATAACGAGCAGTAAATAAGTTACCTACGTTTATGGGTAGTATAACTAGGTGAACTAAGTGTCCTCGTTAGACATATACTATAGAAGAGAGGTGAGGAAGATCAAGGGAGTTATACGAAACTTTAATATATGTAATCAATAACTCAATTGTGATAATTGCTTGCAAAATATTTTCAAATGTTTTGAGTACTGACTCTTGCTATGTAAAATATTTTAAAAACCTTTTAGGTGCCCAGCCACAGGGACACCCAGCATGATTTCATTCCAGGGATTTGGGAGCTGCAGCACGTGTGGATGTTGCAGGGATTGTTTAGACGTTTCCTCTTTTTCAGTTCTAGTGAAGGATCTTAGTTTTTGTATTCTTAGTTGGGACATGTTGTCCTATATTTACTTTTACAGTTATTCTGATTTTGGATTTTGAGATGTCTTTTATTGGCCGTGGTTTTATGCAAGACCTTACCCGCATTCAGTTATTTATGCAACTGTTTTATCACTAGACTTGTAATGTTCTTGTATGGATTATTTGTTTTGCTTTAGAAAGATAAAATTTGGCATTCGCTCAATTTCACTTAGGTGGTTAGTAACTTAAAAAGTTTTCGACAGTGATGCTAAGAATGAACCATTTAAGAAACCTGTTTAAATTAAATTAAGGCTTGATCACCCAAGGTTTAATTGGGTGGGGTGTCACATATTCTAGATCACATTTCCAAAAACATTGTTTGAAAAAATGAAGGTATAATATGCTTGTGCAAAATTCTTTCATACCACCAGTATAGGTAAAAACATAACAAATAAATGAGCATGCCAATCTACTGTAATACCCCGCAATTTTTCAGATTTTTAAAACAAGGGATTAATTAAAATTCGAAATATGGGAAATTTAATTAATAATTAATCCGGATTAAAAAAAATATTAACTAGCGAGATAAGGGCTAGTATATATTAATGAGAATAGTAGTGAATATTACTCAGCGAATAATGTAATATATAATTGTGAATTTATAAGAATTGTCACGAGTGAGAAATACGCCAATTAAGGTAATTAAATCAGGACATGCGTGTCAGTCCTGTCGGGACTAAATTGTGACATCCCACTTAATAAAATATCGGGTGATCAGTCCTATACCAAAGTAAAGCAGAAATCCTAGTTGGTTCATTCTTAGCATCACTGTCGAAAACATTTTTAAAAGTTACTAACCACCTAGTAATCCAAAAAGCCGGTGCCAAATTTTATGTTTTTAATTTAACAACTAATAACATGTGGAAAGATAATATGAGTCATACCCAATGACCGAATTAAATCAACTGAATAATTAATTTAAACTATTTTTCGAATAAACCATCGGTCATCAAAGTAAATAGTCAAATACAAACATCCAACATCTGAATAAATAAATCTGAAAACTGTATTGCAAAGTGTGGGTGACAAGCCCTAAGTAAAACTGAAACTGATAAATGATTCCTACTCTAGGAAGGAATGAACGATGCGTCTAATCCAAACTCCTGCTAGCATCCACATGTGCCGCCGCTACGTGTCCCTGGAATAGAATATCAAGTCTGGCGTCCCTGTGGCTGGACACCTAAAAGGTTTTGAAAATAATTTTATAGAAAGGGTTAGAACCCAAAACATTTTGAAAATATTTAGCAAGTGAATTAACTGCAGTAATTTAAAATGCATGAATGCGCTTCATATTTAAGTTATTATCGCACTGTCTTGAGGACATACTCACCCCTCCACTATTGTGTACACCTAACGGTTTCCTTAACCCTACCTAGTTGTACTATCCCGTCCAAATAGTCCTGGTATAACCTCCCCTCGCCATTCTACTCTAAACCGAGTATTATTATTAATGGGTTACAAGTTATCTCACCAATTAACTTAATTAATTCCTTTTAAATAATATCATATAACCGCGACACAAGTTATATAAAGTAAATACATCACACACTGTATTATTTACCGCATATAATATTTACTACCATTATATACGTACCTTTACTAAGAACATCCACACATATATCATTTGTATATCCATCCCTCCGAGTATACCCTCGCCAGATGATTTCCTCTAAATTTCTATCTTACTAGGTGTTCTCCAATAACCTAGTTACCCAAGTTAGAATCGCTCACCAACCTGACCCAAAATATAAACGTAGTGGAGGCGGTCATATTCCTTCCCTGAAAGTGAGATAAGCCCTTCACCCATATACCCGACACTATGACCTGGGGATATACTCACCCTACTCCTCAAGCTAGGGGATTCACCCACATCGCGCAACCTCCCTTGATAGCACTAGAGTACATAAATTAAATAAATATCTAGTCCCTGATATTTAACAGCACACATAAAGTACACACATACATATATACTATCACCACGCCGTATATATATAATATAAATCCCGGCTTTACCGTGTACTAAAACCCGTAACACTAGCCCATATATTCCCGAGTCTATGGTCTGACTGAAATTTAATTAATTCACTCAACTAATTTTATTACCTTATCGAGTCTAAGATTCGACTATAATTTAATTAATTAACACATCAATTAATTTAATACTTGGTGTCGCTCAACCAATATACCCGGACTCGCTCACTTGGCCCGTATCATTGTTAATACCCAATTCTATATTCCGCCCCATAATTAATTAGTTACACCTCAATTCTTTTAATAATGTAGTGCCACTCAACTACAATACCCGAATATTTTCCCTCGGTCCAAAATCAATACTTATGAATTATTTTCCGAAATTTATTCATCTCGTGACATACAATTATCACCCTCCTAAACCCAATTATATACCCTTATAATTGCTAAGGAATACGTGCTACATATGCATTTATTACTAAATAAAGAGCAGGAGAAAAATCTTACATTAATTTCCTTTAATATATAAAACTGGCGAACCTACCAAAAATCTGGGACCATCGATCGATCGATCCCTTAGGTCGATCGATCGATCGATCGAGCAGGTCCCTTTCTTCTCTGCTTTTCTGTTTAGCCATTAACGAACCCTCAAGCTTTTATTTCCATTCCAATCCCTTACCCAGTCACAGCCAACATTACCTCCACATAAGAAAAGGGTCCAAATATCCGAGAGACCTTAATTTATCATCAAATTTATACATAACTCTAAGTGTATCTGATTTGGGTTTTTCCACCCGGGTTTCGTTTATACCAAATCCAACCTTATCATTTTTAG
This sequence comes from Sambucus nigra, assembly GCA_949130495.1. Taxonomy (NCBI): domain Eukaryota; kingdom Viridiplantae; phylum Streptophyta; class Magnoliopsida; order Dipsacales; family Adoxaceae; genus Sambucus; species Sambucus nigra. The sequence goes on from OX422209.1 coordinate 422,762,935, forward strand.
TCAAATTAATCGCTAATACATACTGAAATTCACCCTATAATTCAATCTCCACATTCCTAATTCATAACTTAACATCTATTGAGTAATTAAATCTATATATTACTCTAATTCAGAAAAACCTATTTTCAATTATGGTTACACACCCAAAACGAATTTTCATATACACCTACCGTAATATGAATTGGTTATCACTAATTTTAAGAATCACAACAGTTAACCACTTTCCTGGAATTGTTCATAGAGTTTGATCCGTTGGTGTCGAGAATAGTTTGATGACGAACACTCAATTAGTCCCTTAATTTGACTCCAAAGATCCCCAATTTGTTCTTGATTTGCTTCCTCTCTTTCTCTCTCAAATCCTAGGTTTAGAATTGTGTTAACTGCCGTTCAACTCTCCCTCAATTAGGTTTAAAATCCTTAATCCCGTTTTTTGCCACATGGGCTTAATTAAAATGACCCAAATCACCCCGTGTGGCCCCGGCTTTGCCCAAAAATGTCCCGAGACCCGATTACTACCCTCGGGTATTATTTTCTGACTATCTCGACCCATCTGAACTCAACCGCGCACTCAAAATTATCATCCGAAATACTCTATAAAATTCTCCAATTTTGAGCTCAAAATGCGACACACAAAATTTCGAACAATTAAACTTAAAGTCGCCAAATATAAATAATTCTTCCCACTCAAATAAATTTTCCAAATTATAAATTTAAGTTTCTCCAATTTAAATATTTTTATATGTCCTAAAAAGAATTAAATATTAAACCCTTAAAATTACGGGGTGTTACATACTCCCCCCCCCCCCCCCCCCCCTTACAAAAGAATTTTGTTCTCGAAATTAAGATAAGCCTAGTGCTCCAAGCTTCGAATATCACTCCCCAGTCCCATGCCTTTAAGCTCGCTACATCTATCTCTCCCGCTTCTAACTATGAGTTACACAAATGTGCATATTAATTAACTAGGGTGCCCATACACCCTGTACCCATGCTTAACCGCACGAAACAGAGAATTCATAATTAAATAAATATGTCGTAAGTAGCAATGAGAATAGTACTACGTATGAACTAAAATATTTGGGTTGTGTGTATGCTTAATGAGCTTGATGGGTTTGTGTGAATACCTATAATACTATTATTTCTGTGTACGACATACCTACCATACTTGCTATTACGAGAGGTCTTAAAAAGAGGACATTCTTATCTTGAGGAGCCTACGGGGGGAGTTAGATTGGTGCCTCAGAACATAGAACCTAAGTACGGGCTATCTGTGAGAATGATAGTGTTGACGATCATATGAGTGCATATGTATGTGCGTAGCCAATAGGCTTGAAACTATATTCGCCTCCAATATATGTGACTTGTAATTATTTGGTTCAAGAGTGATTCTGAAACGATTGTCCTTATATAGTGCGAGATATACCGGGACTTGATAGCAGAGTATGCACGTACCGTAGCTGAGTCTAGTGGTGCCGTATTAGTATTTATTTATAATAGCGTGATAGAAAATAAATACTTGTGATTTAATCTATCGTGTGAATATATAGATGAGTAGGTTAATGGAACTGAATCAATTATGTGAATTCTTAACCTTATTATGGAATCTTACTTGGGATAGTAAATGTAGGAATATTTAATAATAATAGTATGTGGGGAATACGGGGTATTGCTACGGGTGAATGTTAGAAGGTTTATGGCTACAACCTAGTCAGGTGTGATAAAAATAATTAGGACGGGTTAGAGGTAAAGTTAGGCGTTCACAATAGTTGAGAGGTGAGAATCTCAAGTGAGTGCTCGAAAAACTAACATGCACATAATATTTACTTTACTGTAATTTTTAAATACTTGCTAAATTTTTTAAAAATGTTTTATGCTCGGGATCTGACCCGTCTCTTGCAAAATCTCTTTTTCTTGTGAAATTATTTTAGGTGTCCAGCCACAGGGACGACAAGCTTACACTGTTGGATCTTTTGACGTGCTGCAGTTTTTGAGGGAGTTGCAGGTCCTTGTATTTAGACGCCTTCACATCTATGACTTCAGTTATTTGATTTAGGCTTCTCAGTTAGGGAATGTGTCGCCCATTCTCATTTTATTTATGTTAGAGAGACATTGTACTCTTTTCATTTCATCACTTCAGTTTTAGTTTGATTTGGTATTGTTACGATTGGTGGTTTGGATTTTATTAATTGGATTGATTATGTCAACTTTATCATTTTTAGTTAGATGGTGTTTTATTCATAAATTGTTTATTCAAAAATTAGGAATGTGTGAATGGCTATATTAATTGATTTTAATTATTGAACAAAATGTTTTGACACTAGCTTGATTACTTATTAGGTTATTAATAAAATATTATTTTTGATAGTGATGCTAAGACTGAACCAGCTAGATACTTGATTTAATTTAATAAAGGACTGATCATCCGGTATTTAATTAGGCGGGGTGTCATAGGTGGTATCAGAGCATTAGGTTCTAGAGTCCTTTAGGATCTGTATGGCTTATTATGCTTCCAGCTTAGTGTTCTTTGATATAAAGCCCTATTTTTAGGATTGTTGCATTCTGAATTTTTATATACGTCTTCATCTATATTAAGATTTATTTAACTATGGACTTATAATTTTTCTCTGGTTCCAGATGTCTCTGAGATGATCACTATGGGCAAAAAATGTCCAGCCCGAATCGAAGCTAGCTCCGACCCAGGATACGATGAATGCTGCCAAGATAGCCGCTATAGTTGCATAGGCTATTATAGCAATGCTAGCTATGGTTCAACAGGCCCCACCATAGGCACAGGCAGTGGCACATGCCCCAATACACGCATTCCCTTCTTCTTGGGAACGAGTGAGAGACGCTTTCCAGAAGGCACACCCTCCAGAGTTCTAGGGGAGCTAAGATGTTGTGGTTGCCAACCAATGGAAAAAAGACATACAGAGGTACCTGCGGATGTATGGGTACACAAAGGTACAAAAGCATATATTATCTACCTTCAAGATAATTGGAGCAGCGTTACAGTGGTGGGAGTCCACTACTACAGCTGAGGAGCGTGAAGTTTTGACGATCCATGACTTTTGGGTGCTGTTTGATCATAAATATTTTCCTTTCGCCGTTCAGATTGAGATGAGGCAGAAATTACTGGACCTCACCCAGGAGGGGAAGACTGTAGCGGAATATGAGGTGGATTTTACTAGATTGGTAAACTTGGTGCCAACTGAGGTGCCTACTGAAGAGAAGAAGATTCAGATGTTCATGGACGGCCTCACCTGGAGGATTAAACAGTATCTTCTGGGTAACCTTTCCTTATAGTCCTATACAGATGTACTTAATGCATCTTTACTACACTTCCAAGATCACCACTTCCATGTTAAGGGGAGAAAGTGAGTTGGAAAGTCCAGCCAACAGGGTAGAACCAGGGGAGGTAGTTCCAGTGGGGCACAAGTAGCTCAGAGTCAGCAGAGACAGGGGGAGCAGGGTTCTTAGCCAGGGGATTATGCTAAGAGATTCAGATCAGGGGGTTTTTGTTATGGGTAGGGAGGTTTCAGGCATGGCCACCAGGGTCAGCATGGCCATCAGGGCCAATAGGGTCAGCAAGGCCACCCGGGCCAAGGGAGGGGCGATAATGGAGAGAAGGGTCGAGGACAACAGAATCAGAGGGGAGTAAATTTTGTTGGTAGGTGTTTCATTTGCGGCAACACTGGACACAAACATCAGGACTGCTCACAGAAGGATAGGGTCCCATAGCAGCAGTAGGGTGCTCGTTAGGATTCCTATAGACCGATATTTCCCGCCACCCTCCCAGTGCCAACACCAATACCAGATTTGCCTACCACCCCAGCAATTCCGATTAGCAGGGGCATCAACAATACGAGCGTGTTTACAACGTCCACCTGGCCGCAGTCCCACAGGCTCCACCCGCTGCTGAGGGTATGTTTTCTATTTAGGGGACTTTGGGGTGTATTTTATTTGACATGGGAGATTAACACTCGTTTATTTCCACTAGATTTTCACGTTCTATGGGGTTATAAGATACTACGGATAGTACCGTTACGGGTGTAGACTCATTATTGGGGAATGGGATATTGAATTTCTTTATATGTCGAGGTATGGGTAGAGAATCTCGGAGCCTCATTTTTCCTGTCGACATGCTTGTCTTGGATATGTCTGAGTACGACTCCATTATTGGCATGGATTAGTTAGCCACATATAGGGCCATGATTGACTGCTTTAGTAGGAGCATTATTTCGCTATCCTTAGTCAGAAGATATTTTTAGTGGCGATGCCTCACCCCTAGGAAGGATCGTCCACTCAATTATATTATATACAGGAGGAGATCTCTACGAGAGTTGTGGTCCCTCTTGATTCAATTTCGGTTATTAAGGATTTCACCGATGTGTTTTAGGATATGACGGGACTACTGCCAAGTATGGAGATAGAGTTCATGATAGATTTAGCGCCGGACATTCGATCGATAGCCCGTGCACCCTACCGTATGGGTCCTGCGGAGATGAGGGAGCTGAGAGATTAAATTGAGCAGTTATTGGGACAGGGCTTCATTCAGAGGAGTACCTCACCTTGGGGGGCCCCAGTTCTGTTTGTGAAGAAGAGGGATGGATCCTTACGTCTGTGTGTGGATTATCGGGAGTTGAATGAAGTCATAATACGGAATAAATATCCATTGCCTCGTATCGATGATTTATTCGACCAAAATAGAGGAGCAACCTACTTCTCGAAGATAGACTCGAGGTCCGGTTACCACCAATTATGGATCAGGGATCAGGATGTGTCCAAAACTGCTTTTCTGACGAGATATGGGTCCTACGAGTTTCGAGTTATGCCATCTGAGCTGACCAATGCACCGATGGTATTTATGGACTTAATGAATAGGGTGTTCAGAGAGTTACTAGATCAGTTTTTCATTATCTTCAAAGATGACATACTGATTTATTTCCCTACTGAGGAGGATCATGCCGAGCATTTGCATCGAGTCCTAGAGACGTTACGTGAGCATCAGATGTATGCTAAGTATGAAAAATGTGGATTATGGCTAGAGAGGTTCAGTTTTTGGGGAATAACATCTCTGAGTCGGGGATATCAGTGGACCCGAGCAAAGTGTCAGCGACGAGGGAGTGGGGACAACCCACGACACCGACAGAGGTGCATATCTTCTTGGGCCTAGCCGGGTACTACAGACGGTTTATTTTTCTCAAAGATTACAGGTCTGATGACTAATTTCACTCGTAAGGGCATACTATTTGTGTAGGATGATGCGTGTCAGTTGGCATTTGATGAGCTGAAGGATAAGCTAACTTCGTCACTAGTTTTAGCACTTCCCAGGGCAGGTGTGGAGTACCTCATTTTCATTGACGCATCATTACAGGGGCTTGGTGGGGTTTTATAGCTAGAGGATAGGGCTATAACTTATGCTTCCCGTAAGCTTAAGCCACACAAGATAAATTACCCCATCCATGACTTGTAGTTGGCAGCAATCGTGCTCGCACTTAGGATTTGGCGACATTAGTTATTGGGGGAGAAATTTCACCTGTTCACAGATCACAAGTCACTGCAGTACATGTTCACTCAGAGGGAGTTGAATATGTGACAAGATATGTGGCTTGAATTTGTGAAAGACTACCAGTTCGAGATCCAGTATCATCCGGGGAAGGCTAACGTGGTAGAAGATGCATTGAGCCGTAGACAAGGGGGTGAGGTAGCCGATGTGTGGAAGGAAAAATGGAGAGAGATAGGACATCAGGAGATGATTGCTAGATTGTTCATGTCATCCATAACCGTTATGCCCTAGATTGTGACGAGGATGGTATAGGCCCAGGTTGCAGACACGTTTTGTTAGGAGAGGATTTGATAACTTTTAGCCGAGGGAGTAGAGTCCTACTCAGTGAAATCTAAGTGAGGCTTGCGCTTCAATGGTAGACTGATTGCTCCTGAGGGGGAGGACTTGAGACACGCAGTGATGATAGAGTCGCATGGATCTCAATTTACGATACATTCTGGCGGGGATAAAATGTACCAAGATATAAGGCGACAATATTGGTGGAGTAGGACGAAGAGGGATAATGAAGAGTTCGTCTCAAAATGTGCCACCTGTCAGCTCATAAAGGTGGACCATCAAAGACCAGCAGGGTTTCTTCAGCTGCTAGAGATTCCTATGTGGAAATGGGAGAGCATTTCCATGGATTTCATCATAGGGAGAGGTCGCGATTTTATATGGGTTATCGTGGATTGATTGACTAAGGTAGACCATTTTCTGCCAGTCCGAACGGATTTTACTACGCCACAATACACTCAGATCTTTATTACAGAGATAATTAAATTACATGGGGTTCCCCTTGATATTGTGTCCGATAGGGACAAAATTTTTGTGTCTCAATTTTGGGAGAGTATTTAGGAGGCTATGGGTACCAAGTTAAAATTGAGTTCAACTTATCACCCGTATACGGATGGGCAGATGGAGTAGCAAATCAGATGTTAGAGGATATATTACGGATGTGTATCCTCGAATCTGGGGGATGTTGGGAGCAGTACCTTTCGCTGGTGGAGTTTACGTATAATAACTCCTACCAGTTTACTATTGGCATGGCCCCATTCGAGTCACTGTACGGTAGACCTTGTCATTATCCTACTTGTTGACTAAAGGTGGGGGACAATAAGCTACTTGAGCTAGAGGTGATCCAGGATATGACAACCAAGATTGAGATGATTATGAGTCGCATACGGGTTGCGCAGGATAGACATAAGATCCACGCTAATGCCAATCGGTTCTTTAGGGAATTCAGTTTGGGGGACCATGTGTTGCTATGAGTATCTCCAATGAAGGAGATAATACGATTTTATAAGAAAGGGAAGTTAGTCCCGAGGTATGTAGGGCTATTCCCTATTATTGATCGAATTGGGCCGGTGGCTTATAGACTTGGATTATCCGAACACTTGCATAGGATTCATGATGTGTTACATATTTCTTCGCTTCGACGGTATCTCCAGGATGAGCTATCTCACACTCATATCTCGCTGGAGCAGATTGACCTACAACCTGATAGTTCATATGAGGAGATACCGATGGCTAACTTAGACCATAGTGAGAGGAGATTGAGGTTAAAGATAGTTCCACTTGTGCGTGTTCAGTAGGAGCACCATAATGTCGAGGAGTCTACTTGAGAGTGCGAGGATGAGATGCGTGAGAAATATCCAGAATTATTTATACTAGGTACGATTTTATATCCGAATTTTGGGATGAAATTTCATTATTAGGGTGGAAGTATGTAATATCACATAATTTTTAAGATTTTTAAAACAAGGGATTAATTAAAATTTGATAATGAAAAATTTAATTAATAATTAATTTGGATTAAAATAAATATTAACTAGCGAGATAAGGATTAGTATTTATTGATGAGCATTAGTGAATATTACTGAGAAAATAAAGTAATATATAATTGTGAATTTATGAGAATTGTCATGAGTGAGAAATATGACAATTAAGGTAATTAAGTTTGGATGCGCGTGTCAGTCGTGTTGTGACTAAATTAATGGAGTAAAAAATAATTGTTTATAAGTCACTCAAATGGTCATTTCGAGTATGCCAATGCGTTCATAAGGGTCGAAATAGTCAGAAAAGTCTACCCGGGGGTTTAGTTTGGGTCCCAGATAGTTTTGGGCCAAACCGGCACCCCGAGAGGGCGTTTTAGTAATTTATATTTTTAAAGTATAATTAATGACGAATATTAAAGAAATAAAAGGTTAGGAACGTGGGTTGGAATAGGGCTATCAGTTTTTGACAATGAAAGGCCAAAAGGGGTAAGGAGGAGGAGAGGTTGTTAGGGCCAGAACCACCACCAGTGCACCTTTCTCCCCACCGAGACCGTGTAGATCGGAGAGCGAGGATCACAACCATACCAACGACATCAACCGGTCAGAACTTCTTTCGTGAGGCAAATGTTTAATTCTTGCTATCTTTTATAAATAATCATGTTCATGTTAGTGTAGGTAATAAACATCCTTGAATTATATGTGAATTTGATGAACAATTGATAATTACATTCTTAACTTAGAACCAAATTAATATGGGATCAATTCATTTATGTAGTTAGAGGATAACCACGAATTTATGATAATATTGATGATTAAATCTGAGATTAGAATGCTTAAATTAGAAATTTGAAGAATTAGGGTTTATTTTCATTGATTTGGGATTTTCGAATTTAGGGTTGTTTGTCAAGGATTTAATGATTCTAGGTTGTTAGAAATGGTCCCTGTACGTTGAAACTATGTTTGGAATTGATTGCTGGGAGTTTGGGAGTAAACATTAGAGGTTTTAGGGTGGTTAATGGCAGAAAAATGCAGCAGGCAGAGGTAGGGGACGAAGCTGTGGAACCTCGTTCAAACGAGATAGGATCTCGTTTGAGCGAAATGAAATCTTGCGTGATGAGTTCACTCAAATGAACTGCAGTCTCGTTCAAACGAGATAAAGTTTCATTTGAGCGACGTGTTAGGATTTTTGCAAACTTCGTTGTGGTTCCAATTGTCTACCAGAGTTAATTCGAGTGAGATTAAATAATATGGAATTAATTTTAGTATATGGCAGAATTTATTAAAGTTATTTGGGGATAAAACTTTAAGGTGTTTGGAGCGGTTAATTATACTTGAGAATTATGAGAGAGAGTATTCATAATTAAATAAATATGTCATAAGTAGCAATGAGAATAATACTACGTATGAACTAAAATATTTGGGTTGTGTGTATACCTATTGAGCTTGATGGGTTTGTGTGAATACCTATAATACTATTATTTCTGTGTATGACATACCTACCATACTTGTTATCATGGGAGGTCTTAAAGAGAGGACAATCTTATCTTGAGAAGCCTTTGGGGGGCTTTAGATTTTTGCCTCAGAACATAGAACCTAGGTACGGGCTATCTGTGAGAATGATAGTGTTGACGGTCATATGGGTGCATATGTATGTGCGTAACCCATAGGCTTGGAACTATGTTTGCCTCCAATATATGTGACTTGCATTTATATGATTTAAGAGTGATTCCGAGCTGATTGTCCTTATTCAGTACGAGATGTACCAGGACTTGATAGCAGAGTATGCACGCACCGTAGTTGAGTCTAATGGTGCCGTGTTAGTATTTATTTATAATAGCGTGATAGAAAATAAATACTTGTGATTTAATCTACCATGTGAATATGTAAATGAGTATGTTAATGGAACTGAATCAATTATGTGAATTCTTAACCTTATTGTGGAATCTTACTTGGGATAATAAATGCGGGAATATTTAATAATAATAGTATATGGGGAATACATGGCATTGCTATGGGTGAATGTTAGAAGGTTTATGGATACAACTTAGTTAGGTGTGATAAAAAATAATTAGGACGGATTAGAGGTATATTAGGCTTGCACAATAGTTGAGAGGTGAGAATCTCAAGTGAGTGCTCGAAAAACTAACATGCACATAATATTTGCTTTATTGCAATTTTTAAATACTTGCTAAATTGTTTTAAAATATTTTACGCTCCGGCTCTGACCCGTCTCTTGCAAAATGTCTTTTTCTTGTGAAATTATTTTAGGTGTCTAGCCACAGGGAAGCCACGTGAGACACCCGGACTAATTAAATACCGGGTAGCTACTCCTTTATTAAACTAATACGGAATATCAAGTTGGCTAAGTCTTAGCATCACTGTCAAAAACATTTAGTTACTTACTAGCCACCTCATATTTAAAATTGAAAGATGCCAAATTTTATTAATTAAATTAACAATTAACCAAGTAATGAAATCATCATCCATAAATCGCATAAAAAATGTCATATGAATGACCAACGTAATGAAATAACTGAGTCTGGAGTAACCACTCCATTGATAATAATACCACAGTAAATAAAATCCCAATACAAGAGTCTGAATAAATAAAACAAAATCTGAAATAATGAAATTCTATAGCTACAATCTCTAAATAAGAATGGGCAACATGTCCTAACTGATATGAACAACTCTGAAAGAACCAAGGATAAATGTGGAGGCGTCTAATACCGAGATCCTGTAGCTTCCACAACAGCTACAGTACGCCATCAGAATGGAACTCCTATGCTTGGCGTCCCTCTGGCTGGGCACCTAAAATGATTTTACAAAACAAAATAGATTTGAAAGAAAACTAGTCAGAGCCCGAGGTGAAACTTCTAACCGTACCTCACTCGGTAAACACTCATAATTATTCCATTGAATCCCATAATGTATAACATATTTCGAGAACTATTTACGATCCTACTGACCTCAATCAAGTCCCATAATCTTTTATAAGTCACAATATAATTTCTTACAAGCTTGGGATTCAGTGAACCTTAAAGCGAATAATTTTACAAAAATCAGAAAGGGTCGATCGATCGACATTCTTGAGTCGATCGATAAATCGAACAGGTATCTTCCCAAAATTTCCATTAACAGTTATGGGTTCTCTATATTTTACACCTAAATCGTCCATTACAATATCCCAAACTCTCAACCAAGTATTATAATCATCAAACCAACATATATGCATAAACTTTTACGTATTAGAATCATTAAATCAACAAGGATTAATAGTTTTTGGGATTAAATCACATATTTTTCATAAAAACACTATTTCTCCTATTTTCTTCAAGATTTTCATATAACACAATATAAATTCGAGATTATTTACACATGGATCATAATTTCGTGGCTACTATTTTTCCAGATTATAGACTGCATGCAGACCCTACCCAGATTATGATTTTAATTTCCTCAAATCCATTCATTCATTATTTTCAAGGTTATTCTTCAATTCCAAACTAACATGGATGATATATGCACTGACTTATCGCAAGTTAAATCACTTGCCTGGTAATAAAGATTTTGATCCTTTGAAGTAGATGGTATGGGAATGATTATCTCTTTCTGATCTATCTGCTGGTGGTGACGGTGGTGCAAAAGCCTCTAATGGTGGTTTCTCCTTTGGAAACTTTCCTCTCTAACTGCCGTTGGTGATTTTTGGTTGTGATAACCTTAAGAGTTCTAGTGTTGGGTGATAATTTAACTCTAAAATTCGTGGGTCATAATTCCTTAAGAAGTCGAAATGACTAAAATACCCTCCCGCGCTGCCGGTTAGGCCTAAAAGGTCCCAAAATCCAAACTAAATCCCGGGCTAGTAATTTCTAACTATCTCGACCCTTACGAACACGTTGATGCACTCAAAATGATCATATGGATGATATAAAAATAAATTATTTGTCCTGACATGACTGACACGCGCGTCCCAACTTAATTACCGAAACTGTCGTATTTTCAACTAACGATAATTTTAATAAATTCAATAATCACATATTACCATATTCACTCCGCAATATTCAAAATTATCATCATAATCAAATACTAACTCTCGTCTCGCTAGTAATTAAATCCGAATTAATTATCCCAAATTAATTTATTAATCCCATAATTAAAAGTAATTTCATTTAATTAATCTCATAATTGAAAGCCATAAAAATACGGGGTATTACATACTTCCCCCCTAATAACGGAATTTCGTCCGAAAATTCAGAAAAGTAAGGCATACCTAGAAAAATTAGGTATCCTCCAGTACTCAAAACAAGATTCAAAGTAAAGCTCAATCACTACAGCCCCCGCTTCACAACAAGATTGTTGAACATTCTTTACACTTTATTTGTTATAGGGTCACACCTCAATAAATTCACCTCATCTTGTGCTTTTTCCAAATAACATTCGAATAAAAAAAATAGCCTATACATCATTGGCCGCTTTGTCTTAATATTATTGGGAGGCCGCATCTCACTATGAACAATTCTCGTGTTTATCTAAACATAAAACTCCCATCCTGGGAGAAACCATATGAAAATATGACTACTCTTGTCTGTTTTTGAATCTCTGTTCCCGATGGTGTAACTTTTACGAAAGGCAAAAGTCACCTAAGACGGTTTGTGGTTATCCCATCCCAGTCATCAGACTCTAACTTATGACTAATCCAAAACTCCGATATCCGCTCACCTCTAAACATATAGAGGAAGGATAGTAAGGTTTATCGACACAAAACCTCAGTTAGCACCTTGTCCACGATAAATAGGTTCGTGTTTTCACGTAACTCTACCATTAGGTAATATCCTCTCGCTATTACCGTATTACACTTCACTTACTAGCTATACCTGTTATGGAAATGAAATGATTGCAATGAGTCCAAACTTACTTTCATACAGCTCCACCAGTCATCAATCACCTTGCGCCTAATCCTCAGGATAAAGGTGATACCACCTGCTCAAAACAAAACGTTATCCCTACTACTTCTTGAAATTTCATATTGGAGGTGGGGTTTAAGGATCTCATCCTAGTTCAAAACAATACTGGGCACACTATTTAATAGCGTAAATCACTCAAAGGTATAACAATTACTTTCCTTTTGGTCATCTTGTTCCACACATTCGAAGGAACTCTTGACTCCTCTAGAGGTTTGCAACCCATCGAAGAAATTTACCAACTTGACTCTTCCATTACTGGAATCGTCGACTCGATACAAAATTTTCTAGCTGATCCTCTTACTCCAATCGATTTACTACTTACTATTCCCTTTTCAACACCGACTTTCACTTATAATTCTTCCCATTAAGTGGTACTTAATAATCCTCTTCTTCCCTCGGCATATATCAAAAGTTTTGACCCGTTCACTTTTTGCCACGATGTGCACTTCTGGACTCTTTATACCTCATTGACATCATCATTCTATTTATGCGCAAGTCACTCTCAATATTCTACCGTGTATAACTCCGCTCCAATTTATCCATAATAGTTAAATATTTGTCTTCTCAAGGGATACCCCATTTTTAAATGGCTTCCCACTACCTTTCAACCAAGTTCGGACGTGCTACTCTGATTGCACAGGAATATATAGATTATCGTCCTTCTCACGACACTTAATCCACTCTACCACTTCCATTTTGTCATATTAGTCCCGCAATCATAATTTCACCCATCTATTTCCATGTCTCTTCTTCCGGCGATTCTGACACCAGCAAACCAAGGTGTACATACACCCTATAAATCGTGCAAACGGGTTTAAACATCATATACGCTTCATACATATGCCTAATTATTTATTTCCCCCATATTCGCAACGTGGCTATACCACTTGGGCATTCTAAATCACCCCAGAATTTGAAATTCTAAATCCTCCTTAACATCAGTCCATCCTTCAACCCTGCGTAATAAAATAAAATTTTCAGTACTTCCTCACCACACAACTGGCTCTACTGGCCATATATAAAAATTTACGTTTTTAAATTATAGTTATAATTATATACCTTTATAACGACCGAGGTACTTGACTCATGGACGAATGGCCAAACATCTTCCTACTACCAACCTTACGCTAAGTTTCATGCGTGGGATGTATCGCAAAGAGAAATCCAAATAAGGAACTCCCTGATACACTACTACCTAGCATTGCCAGCCATCAATATCCGTTTGGCCCTCAGTCCATGTCATGTACCCCTATATTCCCATCTATTGACACCAAGGTTACATCTCCTTCCGCAATTACACTTAAATAAGGAACTTCCTCCGAAAGACACTATCACTTAACATTGGTGGCAGTCACATTCCATAAACATCGTGCACATATGATCGGGGCTCTAGAAATCCTATCCCCAGATATACAACCATGAGTATTAACTTCCACAACTCTAAAGGGTGATATAATAATGTACTCTTCCTATTACCAAGCCCTGAAAGGTAAACATAATAACAAGCTAAATCTTTTCGTTTAACAGTAAACCAAATACACTTCGAATCATATCAATAAAGTCCCTACCCATACCGGGATCAAATATCTGAGACCATTATACTTTTCGAAGTCTCTCTCTCTCTCTCTCTCTCTCTCTATATATATATATATATATATATATATATATATATATATATATATATATATATATATATATATATATATATGCGCGCCCAACCCTCATACATGTGAGGTTTCGCCATAACAAAACATCCTACACTGACGTAGTAACCCCAATAGACTTGCGATACCCACTACCGGTCTAATCATTTCTATAAAACCATAATCAGTATAATATTATACTCGTATAACACATCACTAAAACGAGTAATTTCAATAAAGTATATACCACTATCGATGCACCCATTCATCCTCCACGAATATCACTAAAGGTAACCCCGCTATACCAGGGAAAAAATAGCCACATATTAATAACGTCGTCAGTATACGCACTAAACTCGTTTCACATGAGAATCTAGCAATAATAAAAATGTAGTGGCTCGTTCGTGTCGCATACAATACGCCTCATCTTCTGAGGGTAAAACTCATACTTCTACCTTACCAATCGCCATGGCTGCTTATATGGTTCTTGGACATAACACGCCTATCCGAACCAAAACGAAAATTTCATTAATTATTTCCCTTGTTAGGCACCATACCCTCATCCCTTTATTCACTTTGAGAAAATTTAACACATGGGGTTTTACTCTCCCCAAAAAGGCTTTACACATAACCCACTTATCTCCAGTCATACTGACCATGTTAGGGTTATCCTTCTTTCGCACTTTGGTAGTCTCGCCTCTGATGGCTACCTTCGTTGTTCCCTTATCTTTGATGTCCCTAAGGAACATGCTACTGGTTTCAATAACCCTTACTGAATTCACCATCGCTCGGTAAAAATTCAGCTATTCGAATCTTTCAAATGGGTCCCCTGATGGGTCTCCCCCTTGCGGTGCTTCACCAACATCGTTTTCCACAATCTTACTCTCTGACTAAATTCTCTGATTCTTTTAGCTCCCCACACAAGTAAGTGTTAACATCCATATTGACAAAATGCGACATTTTTACCATCTGCATTGGCCGTCCAAACAGAATTCCCTAGAAGTGCTAGGAATTTTTCTTGTAAGTTAATTCTCCCCTTTAAAGTCCTCTTCTCCATTGCACCTACTTCATCCGGTGAAATGCTAGCTAATTGATTAAATTTCTTTTCACAAAACGACCTCTATCTGACCCTTTTGTGTGAGATCAGAACGTTCGCATCTTAATTTGAACATCTGATACAGGAATTTGTGGTCAAACCATACCTATGCGCCTTCTCTTGACAGAACATTCCACTTCTAAGTATGGTAGTTGCCTCTCACCATTGTAACTCTGATCTTACGAGCCAAGAAAATTTTTACCCTAAATTTTCACTCCCAGTAAGCCACACTCCGACATATTCCCAAGCCTTTGGACATTTTACCTTCGTTGGCTAACACACGCTATTTTCGCATTTCTAGAATTTCCACAACTGGTTCTCTTCAATGTTTTGTGTGACTCTCTCCCAATCCAACCTTACTGGGTGAGTTTAATTTGACCCCACTTTATACTATAGTGGTACCTGAAAGTCATATGTTGTGCTTTAGCCGTCTTTACTATCCTGAATTTCTATGCCATAATAGGGGTGACCTCAACTACGGTCCTTATTATTGAATATACCCAATAACCTCAACTGAGCTTTGCCTCCTACTGTCCGCTCAACAGTCCTCGCCTGACATACTGCATTGTTCGACACACGAACACACCCGAATGCAAATAAGATTCACTATCATATACATTATAGCAGGAGAACGAAATCTCACCAAAGAAATCAACAATCCTAAACATAGGGCTCTATATCAAAGAAATCTGCTGGAAGCATAATAAGCCGCACATATCCTAAAGGACACTAGAACCTGATGCTCTGATACCACCTGTGACACCCCGACTAATTAAATACCGGATAGCTACTCTTTTATTAAACTAATACAAAATATCAAGTTGGTTCAGTCTTAGCATCACTGTCGAAAACATTTAGTTACTTACTAGCCACCTAATATTTATAATAGAGAGATGCCAAATTTTATTAATTAAATTAAAAATTAACCAAATAATTAAATCATCATCCATCAATCGCATAAACAATCTCATATGAATGACCAACGTAATGAAATAACTGAGTCTGGAGTAAACACTCCAATGATAATAACACCAGAGTAAATAAAATCCCAATACAAGAGTCTGAATAAATAAACTAACATCTGAAATAATGAAAGTCTATAACTACAATCTCTAAATAAGAATGGGCAACATGCCCTAACTGATATGAACGACTCTGAAGGAACTAAGGATAAATGTGGAGGCATCTAATACCGAGATCCTGTAACTTCCACAGCAGCTACAACACATCATCCGAATGGAACTCCTATAATTGGCGTCCCTATGGCTGGGCACCTAAAATGTTTTTAGAAAACAAAATAAATTTGGAAGAAAACGGAACAGAGCCGGAGGTGAAAACAGTTTAAAAACAACAAGTGTTTAATTGCATTAAACAGTAAATATTATATACATATTAGCTGCGTACTCTTACATGAGTTTATCACCCCTCAATTAATGTGCACACCTAACTTAAATCTTTAACCTTTAACCCATCCTAGTTATGCCACTATCTAACTAGTACGTACTAACTCCTGCTTTCACATTTTAATATAGGGTGCCTACTCGTATTACTCAAACAAGTCATATTTGCATTTCACATTTACATTAATCAAATTACTTATCTCAAGTGCTATTATAAATTTTCATATTTTTAACCCATTTTAATATCTTAGTCATTTACATTTACTAAGCAACAGTGAACCAGTCACAAGTATATATATAAATCACTCTCAATACATATATACATATATGGAACCCCTAGGCTAAGCTGCGGTGCACGCATACTCTGCTATCAAATCCAAGTACATCACATACGTAAGGATCACGTGTTCCAAATCACTCAGTAACCGTCTCAATACAAATGACACATATTGGAGGCGAACATAGTTCACATACCCATAGGTCACGCTCATACCTACCCTCCCATGGTCAGCTGACTTATCAACTCACAAATGAGTCATTCACAGTCCTATGTCTTTAAGGTACCAATTTGAATCCCCTCGAAGGCACACAAAGATAAGATGGTCCTTTTTCGAAAATCAACCTCCCGTGATAGCAAGTTTGGTAGGTATGTCATACACACAATAATCCAGATACTAAGTAATCACACAACTTAGGTAGTCATCACTAGGGGTGGTCATAGGCCTGAGGCCCGCCAAGCCCGCCAAACCCGCCCAATAAGAAAATAAGGCTTGGGTAATGTGAATAGGCCCGCAAAGCGGGCTTGGTAAAATTTTATAGGCCCGTTTTTTTTCGGACGGGCTTGGGCATGAATTCTTAAGTCCGTTAAGGCCCGGCCCGAGGCCCGGGATATATATATATATATATATATATATATATATATATATATATGTATATATATATATATATGTATATGTATATATATATATATATATATATATATACATAAATATATATATATATATTTATATACGTATTAATTTATTATCAAAGTTTGAGAGTACAATATTATAATTAAATATATAAAGTGGTAAATTTTACAAATATATAAACTTATACCTAAGGCTAATGGGTTAAGTTATAAAAAACACAAGCCCCTCTCTCTCATTTATCAAGCAAAAAACCCTAATGGGTTAGTGCAACCGTCGTCCCCTCTCTCTCTCTCTCTCTCTCTCTTTCTAATTCTTTTCTTCTTCGATCTCAACCCGTCTCTATCTTCAATCTCCTCTACACAGTACACCTACACTACACTATCGCCTTTATATTTGATCTCAACCCGCCATGGATACAATAAATACGCGAGAAGGAGTACAAATCGACAAGCGTTGTAAGTCTTGGGGTTTTATTTATGTTCAATTTGGGTTAAATCATTAATTTTTGTTGATTTATGTACGATTTATGTTTCATTTATGTACGATTTATGTTTGAATATTTGAGATTGGGGTTTTATTTATGTTTCATTTATGTACATATTTTTACGTACAGATTTTTGTACATATTTCTGTACAAATTTTTATTAATTTATAATCGACTGGGGTTTGATTTTTGTACAGATTTTTTAGTTATACAAGTCTTTGTGTTGTTAGTTATATAGATTTTTAGTTATACAGATTTTAGTTATACAAATTTTTAGTTATACATATTTTTGTTAGTTATACAGATTTTTAGTTATACAAATTTTTTAGTTATACAAATTTCTGTGCAAATGCTTTTTTAGTTATACAAGTCTTTGTGTTGTTATGTAAACATATACAGATGCTTTTTTATTTGTTGTCATATACAAATATTTTTGTTGTCATATACAGATGCTTTTTTATTTATTTGTATGTTCTGTTATTATTATGTTAACAGCTAGGGATGACGATGAAGGTAAAGGCACATAAAAGAAACCGAAAACAACATCAAGAGTTTGGTTTCATTTTGATAAGCTACCTGCTGAAGAAAAGAAGGATATTAAGGCGCAATGTAAGTATGGTAAAGCTCTTTTTGTTGCTGCTTCAAAAAATGGAACATCACACTTGATACGTCAAATTTATAAAAATGTTTGGGTCATGCTAATGAAGATATACGACAGTTTATGGTCGATACTGAACAATTACCCGATGGTAAGACTTCTATAGTAACCTGGAAATTTGATCAAGAAAAAATTCGTAGGGAAATTGGTTTGATGATTGTGTATGATGAACGTCCATTTAAAATTGTTGAATCGTATGGTTTTAGGCGTGTAATGGCTGCTGCGTGTCCCCAATTTAAGATGGTGGGTCGTAAAACCATTAAGAGAGATATCATGTCTTTCTATGCTAAAGAGAAATTAAATATGCATGATACTTTGTTAAAGGTAAAAAGTTGCATTTGCTTAAATTCGGATACATGGTAGTCCATTAGAGAGGATCATTTTGTGTGTGTTATTGCCCATTTTATTGATTGTGATTGGAAGTTGCAAAAAAGAATTTTACGATTTAAATATCTCCCACCTCCATATGATGGCCTGTCCATTTGTGACTCAGTTGCATCGTGCATCGTTAATTGGAATATAGAGAATAATGTCTTTAGTATCACTTTAGATAATGCAAGTGCTAATGATATTGTGGCATCAACTCTTAAAATCCGTTTGTTAGGAAAAACCTTTATTCCTTGTGGTGGTTCATTTTTTCAAGTCCGATGTTATGCTCACATACTAAATCTTATCATGCAAGAGGGTATGAATCTCATCGATGATTCTATTAGTAAACTTCATCTTAGTATCAAGTATGTGAAGCGGTCCGATTTGAGATGGAAAATTTTTGAGAACATGGCTTCTAGTTTTAATTTAAATAGTGGAAGAAAATTGAAAACTGATTGTCCAACTAGGTGGAATGCTACATATGACATGATTGATTGTTCTCTTTGTTATAAAGAAGTGTTTTTACATTTGGGTAGGAGAGATTCTAATTTCATAATTGTCTTTGGACGAATGGGAAAAGGTGAACGTGATGAACAAATTTCTGAAACCTTTTTATGAGGTTACATGCATGTTTTCAGGAATAAAATATCCTACTGCAAATATATATTTTAGATTTGTGTGGAGGATTCATCCCGCTTGTTAGATGTTATAAGGGGTCCACACAACTTTATAACGGATATGGTGAAGGAAATACAAGAAAAAATTGATAAATATTGGTACGAGTATAGCTTGATTTTGTCATGTGCTGCTATTTTAGATCCTCGATATAAGGTCAAATTTGTGGAGTATTGCTACACTAAGATATATGGTAGTGGCCATAGTGGGGATGAATATCATATTAATACAATTGTTAGCACTCTCTATAGTTTGTTTAATGAGTACATACAAAAATCATCACCCAACCATTCTATGCCTAATCGGTTGTATAGTGATAGTATTAGCAGGGAAGCGAAGGGTTTGAGGATTATGATTCTTTTTAAGGTACAAGGTGTAGGTTGCACATAGATAAGTCTCAACTTGATCTTTATTTGGAAGAGCCAAGCTTTGATATTAATAATGAGTTAGATATTTCGGGGTATTGGAGTTCTTCTTCCCAAAAATACCTCGACCTTGCCAACATGGCCCGTGATATCCTATCTATTCCGGTCTCTTTTGTTGCGTCTGAATCAATTTTATCACGGGACGTCGAATGTTAAGCCATTTTCGAAGTTCTTTGCATTCAAACACGGTAGAAGCTTTGATATGTTTCCAAGAGTGGATGAGAGCAAGAGACAAAAGTGGTATTTATTCTATTTTTAATTCTGTTTTTATTAATTTTGCATTCAGTATTAAACTTATTTCTGTTCTATTAATTATGTTTTAATTTATTGTAAAGGAAAATCAGTAAAGTTAAATGAAGATGAAGATTCGAGCTCTGACGATGACGGTAATATGATTGATGAAGAAGATCTCTAGCATTATTGGGTTTTTATTATGTAAGGAGCTTTAATTTTTTACGCACATGACAACTACTTTATTTTTTTTAATATGTATTGATTTTATTTTATTTTTCCATGTTTCAGGTCCAAGGTTTTTTTGGTCCTAGTTGGCTTGATATGTAAGACCAGCTTTAATATGTAGTTGGCTTAATGTGGAAGGCTTGCTTTTTTTTTTAGTGTTGTTGTTTCATGCTGTTTAGTGTTGTTATTGTTGGTGATGAATGATGTATGATATGAATATTGGTGAATGTTTACAAAAGCAGATCAAGTGGGTTTTTCATTTATTCAAAGTAAGGTCTTTGATTTAACAAAAGAAAAAGTAGGTAGGTCTTTAACAAAAACAAATTTTTTTATTTAAATGTGATGAATTTAATTTAAAAAAAGATATAATTGATTAAACAGATTTTTTAATTTAAAAAACAGATTTAATTAACAAAATAGATTTAAAACACAAATTTTTTTATTTAAAAAAAACAGCATCCGGGATTGGCAAACGGGCCTGGTTAAAGTGCTTTCAAATTTTGGCGGGCTTGAGATTACATAGTAGGGCCCGTTTCGGGCCTGGGCGGGCTTGGGTTAGCTTCTATTTTTATAAGCACGCCCGAACCCGGCCGGGCCTGCCCAAGCCCGACCCATGGCCACCCCTAGTCATCAAATTAATATAGGTATACACTAGCCATATATCTTAAGTCTCATACGTAACATAGTTTCATCCCGAATATTCCACGTAATATGTTTAGCGCAACAACTCTCGTTGTATAAGTCCGAATACTAAAACCTACCTCATAAGGTTACTAAGTCAGCCACTAGTCTCTAAGGTTGTCTCAGTAATTCCAAGTCCCTCTTTTACTGGTACTAACCTTAAATTTACATTCGTCCACTTTAAATCCCAATTTATATGAAACTTCTAACCGTACCTCCTTGTAATTATTCCATTCAATCCCATAATGTATAACATATTCCGGGAACTATTTACAATCCTACTGACCTCAATCAAGTACCACAATCTTTTATAATTCGCACTATAATTTCTTAGAAGCTTGGGATTCTGCGAACTTTAAAGGGAACAATTTTACAAAAATCGGAAGGGGTCAATCGATCGATGGAAAGGGGTCGATCGATCGAACATGTATCTGCCCAAAATTTCCATGAACACTTACGGGTTCTCTATATTTTACACCCAAATCCTGCATTACAACATCCCAAACTCCCAACCAAGTATTCTAATCATCAAACCAACAAATATGCATAAACTTTAACGTATTAGAATCATTAAATCAACAAGGATTAATAGTTTTTGGGATCAAATCACATATTTTTCATAAAAACACTATTTCTCATACTTTCTTCAAGATCTTCATATAACACAATATAAATTCGTGATTCTTTATATAAGGATCATAATTTCGTGGCTGCTATATTCCCAGAAGATAGACTACATGCTGAACCTACCTAGATTACGATGTTAAATTCCTCAAATCCATTCATTCATTATTTTTCAAGGTTATTCTTCAATTCTAAACTAACATGGGTGATATATGCACTGAATTATCGCAAGTTAAATCACTTGCCTAGTAATGAAGATTCTGATCCTTTTAAGTAGATGGTATGGGAATGATTATCTCTTTCCGATCTATCCGGTGGTGGTGACGGTGGTGCAAAAGCCTCTACGGGTGGTTTCCCCTTTGGAAACTTTCCTCTCTTCCTCTCTAACTGCCGTTGGTGGTTTTTGGTTGTGATAAACCTAAGAGTTTTGGTGTTGGATGATAATTTAAGTCTAAAATTCGTGGGTCATAATTCCTTAAAAAGTCAAAATGACTAAATTACCCTCTCGGGCTGCCGGTTAGGCCAAAAATGTTCCGGAACCCAAACTAAACCCCTGACTAGTGTTTTCTGACTATCTCGACCCTTACGGACACGTTGGCGCACTCAAAATGATCATATGAATGACATAAAAATAAATTACTTTAAAATTCATTAAATTGAGTCCTGACATGACTGACACGCGCGTCCCAACTTAATTACCGAAACTGGCGTATTTTCAACTCACGACAATTTTAATAAATTCAATAATCACATATTACCAAAATCACTCAGTAATATTTAACATTATCATCATAATCAAATACTAACTCTTGTCTCGCTAGTTATTTAAATTCGAATTAATTACCCCAAATTAATTTAATTAATCCCATAATTAAAAGCAATTTTATTTAATTAATCTCATAATTAAAAGCGATAAAAATACGGGGTATTACACCAGGATTAGACTGTTGGATCTTTTGATGTGCTGCAGCTATTGTGGGAGTTTCAGGTCCTCGTATTTAGGTGTCTCCACATCTGTGACTTCAGTTCTTTGATTTAGGCTTCTCAGTTAGGGCATGTGTCACCCATTCTCATTTTATTTATGTTAGAGAGACATTGTACTCTTTTCATTTCAGCACTTCAGTTTCAGTTGGATTTGGTATTATTACGATTGGTGGTTTGGATTTTATTAATTGGATTGATTATGTCTGCTTTATCATTTTCAGTTAGATGGTGTTTTATTCATAAAATGTTTATTTAAAAATAGGGAATGTGTGAATGGCTAAATTAATTGATTTTAATTATTGGACAAAATGTTTTGACACTAGCTTAATTAATTATTAAGTGATTAATAAAATATTATTTACGACAGTGATGCTAAGACTGAACCAACTGGATACTTGATTTAATTTAATAAATGACTGATCACTCGGTATTTAATTAGGTGGGGTGTCACATATACTACCTTATCGTAGTGGAAAAAAGGGTAAATTTACCGTAGTGTGATTGTTTCTTATTCTTCATAATGTCACCCATCGTGACCCCTGGAGAAGAAGATAACAAATCGTGTAACTATAATAAGGAATTCCTTCACAAGGATGCATAATATTCTTAGAAAAGTTATGATATCTGGTACCATATAGAATCAGCAAAATAGGATTAAACCCATTAGTTTCAAGTGAATCTAGTAATAGAGGTAATCAAAATCATGATTTTGATAAATGGTTGGATTTGTCTAGTGCCTACAAAAGAAGTGTTAGAAGAGTGGTTGTGGTTCTAGATAATAGATGTACGAATATTTTTATCATCGCACACGATGTAGGGATATGTCATAGACTTCAAGTGTGGTATTCCTTCATTACGAAAACATTAGAAAATTCTGTTACATTTTTGGGATCAAATTATCATGTGATTAATATAAAGAATGTACTTTGGCTTATCTAAGTTATCATAGTGATATTGTTCTTTCGAGACTTTGTTTTGCAATATTCCAAGAAACACTTCCACTCTTTCAGATTTGGAATATGTATAACTCTAGAATAAAACATCTGTTTTGGTGTAATATATATTCAAGTACCTAAAAAGGATTAATGAATATATATATATTTGGTTGCTGAATAAAGAGATAGATAACTTGTAGGTTTCTAACTCATGTATTAGTCAATTTAAGATTCCATAAAGTGTATAGTATTCCTTGTATAAGAAATTATATATAAAGGTGTTTATAGTGTTGTGATTATATTGGTTGAGAGCCAATGCGCCTCTTACTTTAGGTTTGAGTTATGGTTGCTAAATGCATAGTTCCATATCTTTGAGTAAAAATGGGAGATTATTGGGATTGTAGACTAAAAGTCATGGTTCACTAACATCTATTTAATGATAATCTTCACAAGTAATGTTTTCATCATATTATTTATACATTTATGCATAAGTTTCTTTCATTCTACATTGTAGGTGATTTAGGGTGTAGAGTTTGGCTTACAAACAGAAGATCAAATCATCCGTTCTTGTAGAATATAAGTATGGTTCACAATCTTAGATGAAGATGTATAAGCCATCGATAAGATTGTAGCACAATATTTTAGTAGGTCTTTCTTGATTACAGAAAATGATATAGTTTTGACTTATTGTGCTAGTATACCTTGTGTATATTGAACGCGACCAATTTGAGATAAATCTCTTTATACTACATATATAAGATAATGCACATATTATGGTTATTATGAGTGCTTAAGGTCTTAATTTGGATATAATTAATGAACACATTCCAATTGTTCATTACTTGGACCTATTGATGAGATAAATTTACAGATTAATAAGGTTAATAGATTGGATAATAATGATTTGTGTATAGTAAAAGTTAATTATGAATGGAATTTACAACTCAGTATAAGGATTGACGATACCCTCTTGATGTAGCTTATAAGTTTTGATTATGTCAAACCTGTCGAACATATCAAATAAGTTAAGTGGACGGTATTAGGGATTCTATAAGAGGTCGATTATATATAATTATCAGTGATTTAATTTAATCGACGGGTATCTATAATCTTAACATAGGGGAGATTATTAAGCATTTAATAACGAGGATCTCAGAATTATAATTTTGAGATAATAGACTAGAGTGAAATTATTATTCTTTAGTAAAATGAAAAATAATTTATAAAATTATGGAATTAATTATAGA
Organism: Sambucus nigra; assembly: GCA_949130495.1. Taxonomy (NCBI): domain Eukaryota; kingdom Viridiplantae; phylum Streptophyta; class Magnoliopsida; order Dipsacales; family Adoxaceae; genus Sambucus; species Sambucus nigra. The sequence goes on from OX422209.1 coordinate 422,787,807, forward strand.
GTTTAATCAGTATTCCTAATTATTTATGAAGATAATCTCTTATTTCTCCTAGAGGTCCCTGTGCTAGCTATATAAGTAACCCCCTATCTCCTAATAAGTGTGGGATCATTATAGGTAAAAAAATATCTAAAAGGGAGTGGTAAGATCATGATCCATGGTGCCCATACACTAATAGCATGTATTGACTTAAAAGAGTAGCATAAAAGATCTCTAGGTCTTTTTCAAAGCCCTAAACTTATAAAATTCTATTTCGAACACTTAGAGAGTCCAAAAATTATGAAATTGGAAACACGGGTTCCTGATACATAGAGAAAGAGAAAATAGAAATTTCAAGTCATTTGGAGATCGCTTGTTTCACCTGCTTTACGCATCTTTAAAAAATAGAAATTCGCTAAGGAAATCTAACAACAAAGATTAAATCTAGATTCGAACCAAGAATGAATTAATAAAGTTTATTCAATATTTAAGATAATGTTCCAATATACATAAAATATAATATAATAATTTATGACCCATTAATATGAACGTTTGAGTATGTAATCAATTCGAGAACATACTATTTCTTCTGCCTATACAAATTCGTGACACGTCACGATGCTATTTTTCAGAGTCATAACGTAGGAATCATTGATCAGATGGGGCTAAAAGTTTGTCTGCCAGTTCTAGAGGCTGAAAGATATAAAAATCCATGAAAAATCTCATTTTTAAGATGTTAATATTTTTGAAAACAATTATTTCGATTTTAGGGTTGTCACACCATTAGATTTACAATATGGATCGATGTAACACGAAAGAGATCAAATCTCTACGGTTCAAGCCAAAAGGAATCGCAAAGGTATGAGACCTTGAATCTCCTATATAAATATACCATAATTTTTTTTTGAAAGACAATTATCACATAAATCAAATAATCCAATATTTTTTTAATTCCTCCACAATTCTGATCTCCTAACACCGGTCTCTCCCAATGAGCTTACTGCACCTATTTCTATTGACCCTGACCCCCCTCCTTGTATTTGGGTAAAATAAATTATCACTATTTCTCTACTATGATGTCCTATCATGAACCTCAAACCTACAAAGAGGGAAGTTATAATGGCAGCGTGCCATGACAAAATAATTACATGCATTACATTAAGACCATAATGGGGATCTCGCTGATCTTCCTCCTAAAAAAGTTAATAATGGATGAAAATGGGTTTACAAAAATCAAAACTCATTCAAATGGATCCGTTGAATGATACAAAGCTCACCTGGTTACAAAGGAATACATTCAAGGTCATGGCATTAATTATAAAGAAACTTTTTCCCCTATTGCTCCCTTGACCGTCTTATTGTTGTTGTTGTAGCTTGCATGCGAAAATTTATTTCATATGTATGTGAATAAAGACTTATACAATGTTGATCTTGTTGAGGAAGTTTATATAAAACTACCTCTGGGTTATGATCATTTACCACCTCAAGTTTGCAAGCTTTGTCGGGATATCTATGGCTTTAAGCATGCCCCTCGATACTAGTTTTCCAAGTTTACCTCCAAAATTAAGAAAGATGGATTCACTTTCTTATGACTTCGGTCTTTATCCAAAAAATCACTTTTGGTATTTTTCTTCTCCTAAATGTGGATGATATATTCATTACTTGGGATGATTTTGAGGGTATCACTGATCTCAATGCCACTCTGATTTGCCATTTTAACATGAAGGATCTTGGTCAACTCAGTTATTTTCTAGGACTTGAAGTTCTTTCTGATGACAATGTATATTATCTTTCTTAAGATAAATACTCTTTCTAGTATTTTATCTCGCGCAAGTCTTACTGATTGTAAAATAACTCCTACTCCTCTTGATCCCATTGTGAGCTCACTCCTCTTGATGACATTCTCTTCATTGATGCTAATATATAATCCCAATAGCTAGGAAACTTAGTCTACCTTATAATTATGCACCCAAAAATTTTCTACGCAGTTAATATTGTTAGTCAATTCTTATCAACCCTTTTATCCACTTATTACGATGTTGTTCTGCGTATCATTCTCTACATCAAAGGCACTATGTTTCACGGTCTTTGTTTTTCAACTCATTCCTCCTTAATTTTACGTGCATATTTGATGCTGATTGGGTTAGAGATTCTATTGACCCTTGATCTAGTACTGGCTATTTTTTCTTCTTAGGTGACTCTCTTATCCCATGGACAAGCAAGAAATAATCTGTCACTTCTCGATCAAGTACAAAAGATGAATATCATGCTCTTACTGATACTAAATAGGAATTTCTTTGGCTTTAATGATTACTTGAAGATATGGGAGTCTCTTCCTCTACTTCCACTTCCTTTTGTTGTGATAATCAAAGTGTTATTCAGATTTTCCACAATGACGTCTTTCATGAATGAACCAAACCTATTGAGATCGATTTTCATTTTGTTCATTCACATGTTCTACGTGGCTCTATTCATCTTTTCTTTATCACTTTCATTGATTAGACTGCCGATATCTTCACCAAAGTTCATCCTCGAGGACGATTTAAAGACTTTGTTACCAAACTCAAGTTGTCCAATACTTCACCATCTTAAGTTCGAGGGGGATGTTCATATATATATATATATATATATATATATATATATATATATATATATATATATATATATATATATATATATATATATATATATAAACATCATGGGTCTTAAGACCTCTAGACCTTTGACCACTAGGATGAAAGCCTTATGGCAAAAAATATTATTCCACAATGGGTCCTAATACCTCTAAACCATTTTCCACTAGAACGAAGGCCTTATGGTTAAAATATGAAGTTCCACAATGGGTCCGAAGACCTCCGAACCGTTTTAACCAAGGATAAAAATCGTAGAGAGTTGGGACTTTGCTCTTTTTGTTTTTAAGATTGGAATTTTGAACATTTTTTTTTTACATATGAACATGTAGCCCCCAAATTTGTTTGAAAATGGAATTTTCCCCTAAGTCTCAAATTTTATAGCCCTGATTTTTAAAAGAGACTTTTGATATTTCTTAAAAATAAGGGTTGCAAAATATGGTTTGCTAAAGTTTTTGCATTTTTGTATAATTTTATTCTTTTAAATTTTTTTTTAGGTCCAGAAAAGGGTCCTTTAGGTTGACTATCATGGGTCCTTTGACCTTAATCAATATAAATGAAATTATGGATAAAATCTTTGGTAATTCATTTAGTTATTATAGGGACTTTTGACCATTGACTATTAATTCGAGCAAAGGATAAATGCCTTGCAACTCTTGTTGGGTCTCTTAGGTCCTTAAGGAATTTGGGAGCCAAGGATTGAAGCCTTGTAACTTCTTGAGCCATTTTAACTGAGGTATCTTGGACCTCAACCATGTGTTTAGAGCCAATGATTGAATCCTTGTAAGTCGATGTGGGTCTTGAGACCTTAGATTAAACCTGGAGCCAATGATTGAAGCCTTGTAACTCACATAAAACACTGAATTGGGATATCATAAGTAGCCAAAAGAGTTATTTTCATTTCATTTTAGCACCATAATACATCATTGGTAGTATTTATTATGATGCTCTATGTTCCAAGGGTGTGTAAGTATATATCCATCCATGTTTTTAAAGTAGTACCACCCGACCTTACTATTATAAACACCACATAGGGACCTTCCCACTTAAGGCCTAGCTTTTCTTCCGCGTTGGTATGTTAACCTTTATATGGATCATCCCTCAATAATAAAGGTTAGGGAGAATGGAGTTTCCCCTCTAAGACCTTTGACTGTAGTCTTGTCGGACTACAAGATGCTTAACAATTCCTCAACACGTGGATCCTTGGATTTCTCCAACCTTTTCTTCAAACTATAGAAGATGGTTCTGTTGGTTACTCCGACTTGGCCATTGGCATAAGGATGTAGATGAATATTGGTTGCTTATACCATATTTTGAGCATAATTCTCTAAAGGCAGGGATGTTACACTGTTTTTCATTATTGAAGATGATAGGTTTAGGCAAGCCAAACCTACAAATGATGTTCTTCTAGATGAAATTGGTGGTATTCTTCTCCATGATGACAGCCAATGGCTCACCCTCAATCCACTTGTTAAAGTAATTAATAGAAAGAATACAAAACCTATTTTGGACTTTGTTGAGGAGTAGCCCCCCCACAAAATCCATTCCCTTTGAGCGAAGGTCCATGGACTTAGCATTTGAGCCATCTTCTTTACTGGATACTTTGGAATGAAGGCGAACTTATGACACTTATCATAACATTGGACAATATCTTTGGCTTCTTTATATAATATTGGACAAAAGTACCCTGGCCTCAAGACCTTATAGAATAAGGTCTCCGATCCTGTATGAGCAACTAGACACTTTCGTGGAGGTCTCTGATGGTGAAAGTGCTAGGCAAAGTAGGGCCTGAACAAAAAAAGTTAATTTTTTATTTTTTTCAAATTAACATTATAAACTTTAAACAAAAATTAACCCATCAAAACTTGCACCAATTTAAAACCCAATTGTTGTGATAAAAAAGAATTACCCAATTTTATCTTCTTAACCTAAAATATGCATCTAGGTGATTGAAAATAAACACGCCGATGTATAGGAAAACTCATAGTGGGAAAAATTTCGGACAACCTAGACACACAAATCACTATGATAAGGAATTACAAAAGTTGATAGATTATTTAGTACACAAACTCGATGCCCTTGCAAGCCTTAACGTGTATTCGATCTTTAAACTCTCCTCCATAGTGCAATATAGAATTCCACCCACGTAAGCTGCCACAATGTGTGAGTCCACACATGCCTCGGTCACCGCTGAATAGGCTCAACAACCATCTATAGGTAGGAACACAAACGCATTGCTTTTTTACCTCTACACCACACCACGGATTCCACATTGTGTAAATAGTAAACACATAATCTACTGTATAAAACATACTCAACAGGGATGAGTAAAATCTTCTTGGTGCCCATAAAATAAGATCTCAAACCATTAAAAGATTGAAACTTGGATATTTAAAGTGTTTGGGTGAAATTAGGGTTTGGGAGATTTTTTTATATGTATTAGAAAAGAAATCTCCCCCAAAGTCTCTACAAAAACTCATGCCTGGCCCTTTTATATAGAAAACATGAAATTTGAGGCGACACAATTTTCGAGACAACTCGTTCAAAAGAAAGAATAAGGTTCATTTGAATGAAAACCTTAAGCCGTGCGAACGAATATGAACCTCATTCTAATGAACACATGATCTCGTTCGAGTAATTTAAGAAAGCTTTATTGACACTATGGTAGATAAGGGGAAGAGATCCAAGTCTACCAAGTGCCTGAAGTTTAATAGGATCTTGGACATTTCGATTCTCAATGTTAATTTGGTAGAGAAGTCTTAGATAATGTCAGGCTCCGTTGAAGGCTCGTTTATTGGGGTTGTCACTAAAATCATGCCCTTGATGCAAGCATATTCAGGGGCAGGTGGGACCTCTGGGGCATCCAATAGCAATCCCTATATTCTTGGGGACTTACATCCCCTGGTATCACAAGTTAGGGAAACTTCTAGTCGTATCCTCTCAAAGGATAGTGATGTGATGTTTTTCTCCCAGAACAAGGGAGGAATGTTAGGTGCCACTGAGGCCTTTAACCAACCTTGGGAGTTAGCTACTAGAAAGAGGGAAGAGTTATTGACCTCTAGAGTGGAGGAATATTCTAGGCCTCCTTTCGTATTGGAGCGGAATGTTTATGCCTCAATAGTATAGGCCTTCCATTCTATGGATAAGACCAGCTGCTCCGACATGGTGGCCGCACTGAGCAGAATGTTTACGTTGTCCTTATTTTTTCTTTGGTAAATATTGTTTTAGCATGCCTCATTATCATAGTTTCTTCTCTTTTATAGGTACTTAACATAGGCCATTATGGATAATGCCATTAAGGGACACATAGGGTGTAACAAAGCTCTATAGATGGAATAAACTACTAATGATTATTGGCTGGAGGGGGATGCTTTAGAGAAGGAGAGAGTGGGCCCGAGGTCGTAAATCATTACCCTGGAGTAGAATCGACTTCTCAATGAGAAGATCCTCAAGGATAGTGTCTCCTTTCTTATTGATACTTGTGATTCCTTAGCCAAGGTTGAGTAAGCTCATTCTATGGCTATGATTGAGCGAAGTCTAGTGATGGAGTCACTTTAAGATCAGAGTCTCTATCTCCGAGGCAACAAGGATAATCCTCTTCATGATGCTGAGGATATGGGTATTCTTAAGCATCAAGTTGTGGACCTTAACGATGTGAAGGACTTGCTGAAATCTAAAGGCAAATAGGTGTAGAGGGATTATTCAGATCATGAAGTGAAGTACACTGAGCTCCTAGGGAGGATCCATACCACTGTGAAGAGCAAATTGGACACGTACCTTGATTCTAGATTATCAAAAATTTCTCTTCCATAAGTACACCTCAGGGTTTGAGGCTTAAAAAGCCAAGGTTCTGGAACTCTTCTGAAAGGTGTATGCCTTTGGCCTATTCCCTGAAGCCCACCACTATGTTAATCTAATAGTGAGATAAGTAGTCACGGTGATGTTGTTGAAACCTCTGTCTCCGTTTCTAATGAAAGAATAGAAGAAGAGGTCTGAAAAGAATCCCTTGATCCTCAACCCATATCAAAACCCTCAAAGAAGGAAACTGAAGCCCTTTTGACCCACTGATTCCAAGCCTTAGGAAAGACTTTAATGTTTTTTTATTTGAACTGTTTCAGGCTGTGGGACTTTTGATGTATGGCTTTCCCTTATATAATGAATGTAAAGACTAATATATTTTGTTGAGCTTTTGACCTTTTTATCCCTTATATAATTAATGCTTGCCAAGTAGGTAATGTTTCCTCTTATAACCCCAAGATTTCTTGGTGAAGTAAATAATTTGGGCAACAACATTGTTGAAGTAGATCCGAGGTCCATAGACCTTTGTTGTATAGTTACGTATCCTTTGAAGTCAAAACTGAGGCTCTTAAATGGGTCACATGACCTTAGGACCATAAAAGCTTTTGAACTTGTAATTTTTAAAGTTAAAAGACCCCGAAATTTTGTATATAAACACTCTGCCCCCTAAATGTTTGGGGAGTGAAGGTAAAAAAAGTGAATCCTCTAAGGGCCCTAAGACTGTGGATTTATAATTAAACTTGAAGTTTATCTACAAAGGGGTCTTAAGAACTTTAAAACATGTTTCACTAAGGATGAAAGTCTTAGGATAAAAAATCTAGTTCTGCCGAGTTTCCTAAGACATTAGAACTTAGGAATTTTAAGAACCGAAAGTCTCCTAGTTAGTCCTAAGATCACTGGACTTAGGAGTTCTAAAAGTTAAATTTCCATAATGGGTCATAAGATCTCTAGACTTAGGATTTTTTGAAGTTCGAAGTCCCATAATGGATACTTAGAACTTTTTAATATATATATATATATATATATATATATATATATATATATATATATATATGGGCCTTCAAGTTAGTTGGCCTTATAAATGTAACCTAAATGTATACGTTTTATATATCCAATACAATACTGATTTATCCGTATCTATCTATAACTTCACACAACTATTTTGATCTTTAGTTCCCACTACTTTAAAAGAGAAAATATAAAAAAAATTAAAAGAAAAAGAAGAATGAATTGCCAAATCCTTTCTTTGAAATTACCTAAAGAACTTCGAAGGCCTTGATAAATAATTCCAATGATGTAAATGGTTATTGAGTTAAGGGAGATGACGATAGCTTGATTTGTTTTATATAATAAACATTTTGGATATATGTAAAAGGTTGTGGATTCAATAGTTTCAACGGGGTGGGGGGAGTGGCAAAGGTGTGAGGAGTAAAGAGAGATATTGGGTGATTGCGTGAAGTGGCTCTGTGGAGAGAGAGGGGGTTAGGGTGGGATCTTTTGGGTTTATGCGAGAGTGCACACTAATTAGTAAAAATAAAAATCCTCCTTTTTGGATAAATTTTCTACATGTTGCAAATTTAAAAAACAATTCCCATAAAACAAGTGAAAAAATTGGTATTTATAAAAAAACCCTCACAAACGGCTGGCCTTAATAGAATAGTCTTGTAAATTGTCAGAACTTAAATATAAATGTTGTGAAAAGATTTCCCCACCCCCCCCCCCCCCCCAAAAAAAAAAAGAATAATAATAATAAAATCATATTCATATACATTTGTATAGCGAAGCCATTTTACACTTTTTCCTCAAATGAAAAAGGCCAGGACACCTTTATACCATGTTAAGGAAAGAAGGGAATAAAATAACTATACATATTCTTGTTAGAGATAATACCCCCCAAATTAACTAAAAATCGTGACACCACCATTCACTTTTTCACTTGCGAGACCTCTTCCCCAAGGACCTCAAACTCGTGCCTGGATCCATCTGCTTTGTTATAGGGGTAGTATGATCAAAGAAAGAGGGACTGACCCAATTGATAACGAGACCTCCAAACAATCATTATTTGTAATAGAAACACTCCCTAGAGTAACTAAATTAACCTGCGCATGGAGACGTGTATTTCCTTTGGTGATAATAATCTTTCTGATAACGTGCTAGCGGAGAAAAAATGTTAAGAAGACTCCTGAAAGTGCGTGGCCTCATCACCACCAACTATAAAATGGACAAAAATAAATAATGTTTTGAATGATAATGAATTAAATATAAACATAAGTTAAAAATAAGAAAACTGTACCTATATCATATACAAGATCGGGTCTCATGAAGGAACCACACAACTAAAATTCTTACTACACCGAGGTATTTCAAGAATTTACGCAACCCTATTAGAGGATGCTAAAAACGTTGGAAGTATGGGAATAATCACTTGAGTGATATTTATTTACTGACGCATTATAGGGAAAATAATAGTCTCCTTCTCCAAAATACTTCTAAGGCCCATCTCCAATATGGTTGAAGGTTATTCACCAAACTATAAATGATACACCATTTGCTCGAGTGGACATCCCCCGCAATGGACACTCCTTCCATCTCCATCCATGTAAAAAATAAATAATCAAAGCACCCAAAAAGAAGTTAGATAATTAAAATATCTAAGGAATGAAGCAAAGAAGTGAGGATACAAAGAAACCATGCGAACTAAAAAATATTAAGTAAGATAATTAAAAGCTTCTAAATTGATCCTTATGGACAAACAATAAAATATTAAAGTGACAAAATATGTAGAAAGATGAAGAAATTACAAAAAATAACTCATGCCTGTTTGACCCACTACGGTCCACATACACCAGCCTAACCCAAAATACCCTAGTAGTACCTAAAGTTCCTTCGCAAGTGTGACACCGCCCCCCCCCCCCACCACAAAAAAAAAGGAGGCTCACTCTAGCGAGATGCTAACCAAAAGCCTGTACAACATCATCACTAGGGGTGTTCGCGGTCCGGTCCGATTCGGTTTTTGGTAAATTTAAGGACCGGACCGATTAAACCGGTCCTAAAAAAAAAGGACCAAGATCGGACTGACTAAACCGCTTTTCCGGGTCTAGTCGGTTCGGTCTAACTTGTCGGTTCTAATATTATTGATTTTATAAAATAAAATAACACTGATTTTTAGTGGAAAAAATGTCCCTCTTCTTTTTACACTGATTTTATACACTGGAGCAACGATTTTATACAACACTGATTTTTAGTAACAGATAATAAAAAAAAACTGATTTTTAATAACAAATAACAATACTGATTTTATACACTCAGAGCAATGATTTTCATTTTGGAACAAAAAATAACCCTGTTCTTTTTAGTCACAAAAAACAACTGTATGCTATGTACAAAAAACAAACTACTGTATGCTATTTTGCTTCGAAGATATGGGTTAAAAAACAACTGTATGGCTGAGTGAAAGATTTTGAATACCTCAGTGAAAGATCATGAGCAACGCGGCACAAAAATGGGAATGACGAATGAGAGACGACGCAACTGTATGGCTGAGCAGCGACGCCATTGTGTATGAATGAGAGAGATAACTTGAGAAGAGGAGAAGTTAGAGAGAGCAGAAAAGCGGTACAGAGAAATACAAAGAAATGTGGTGTTTGTTGGCTTGTTGTGATGTGAGAGAGAACAAATGTGTGCGTGTGTTTAGATCGATACAGGGTTTCCTTTCTTTCTTTTTTTCACGAGCGTACCCCCGTGTTACTTGTGCTGTGTGCGTGTGTTATTATTATATATATATATATATATATATATATATATATATATAATTAAATACATATATATTAATAGCAAGGTTCTAAAAAACGCAGGGCGTGATTGAGGCGTGGAGGCCAAGCCTTCAGCCTTAGAAGCCTAGGCGGGCCTAGGCGTAAAAAGGCGTTTAGGCCTTCTTAATATATTTTAATATTTTTTAACCATAACAAGGCTATTAAAATACAAAAATTGCACATATCATAAAAATATGTCTGAATATATGCAAATTAAAATACTATTGGATTATTTTGGATAAGATAATGGTCCAGTTTGTAAACAAATTCTTTAACAGGCGACATCGTTTCACAAAGGCATTGTTATTTTTAGAAAAAAGTGCACCGTAAGGGTTTTACCAAGAATAAGGCATGAAAAGCGTAAGGCGAGGCGTTTTTCCCAAGCCTTAAGCCTAGGCGGGTTTTTTAGAACAGTGATTAATAGTAACCGGTACGGGTCGGTCCAAATCGGGTATTTAATAAGGGAGGCTGAGGACTGGACCGATTAGACCGGGCTGTAAAAAAAAACTTGGATCGGACCGGTTAAAAATAAACTGGTAAAATTATGACGGTCCGGTTCGATCCGTCGGTCCATTCGGTTTTCTGAACACCCCTAATCATCAACCATAGGGTCCCCCCAGCAACCATTTATCTTAAAATGCGAAACCCATTACCACCATTATTCCTAGCTGGCATTGAAAAACACGGGTAACTCCACTATGACCACACTATGTTTCCCAATTTACGATCCTTTGCCCCTATAACTTCACTAAGAGACTCCAGCCTACCACTGGTCCTCGAGCGAACACTCTCATCTCAAATCTACCTTAAGATCCATCACCGGTCCGATGCCATATCATATGGGTCCCTAAGAAAACTCAAATCAAGACCCATCATTTATCAACATCAATACCTATCATTGACATTGTATCTCATCGATAGTTCTCTCTCATCACATGTACCTGAGTGAGTTAAAATAGAGAACCTTCATCTAGATTCTCTATTGATACCCATTATCAACCCCACGCCTCACCCCATGGTTTTCTCTCATCATAGGTTCTCGAGTGACCTAAAATGGATAACCTCCTTGAGACACCCCGTCTAATTAAATACCGGGTAGCTACTCCTTTATTAAAATTAATACAAAATGCCAAGTTGGTTCAGTTAATAGTAGGGGTGGCCGTGGGCCGGGCCTGGGCAGGCCCGGTCGGGCTCGGGCCGGGCTGGAAAAATTAAGTGTTATCCCAAGCCCGCTCGGGCCTAGATCGGGCCTTATTATGTAATCCCAAGCCCGCCCATATTTGAAAGCTCTTTACCCAGGCCCGCCCGATCGGGCCCTATTATGTTAATTAAAAGATTTTTTTTTTAAATTAAAATACCTATTTTTTTATTTAAAGACCAATTTTTTTAATTAAAAATCTGTTTTAAACTCCATATATTACAAAGTCCATATATAAAGTTTCTCACTTTACATGAAAAGACTTGGTATACGTTTTTATATTTATAGAAGTCCCCCTCCCCCCCCCCCCCCCCCCCACACACACATATATATATATATATATATATATATTTCAGGCCTCGGGCCGGGCCGGGCCTCATCGGGCTTAAGAACTCACGCCCAAGCCCGCCCGAAAAAAAATCGGGCCTATAAAATTTTGCCAAGCCCGCTTTGCGGGCCTATTTACCTTACCCAAGCCCTATTTTTTTATTGGACGGGTTGGGCGGGCTTGGCGGGCCTCGGGCCTATGGCCACCCCTAGTTAATAGCATCATTGCCGAAAGCATTTTAATGATTACTAACCACCTAGTATTTAAAAACAAGTTGCCAATTGTAAATTAAATCTGATTAACATGAAGTAAGTGAAGAATAAAAGAATAACATAACCATACACAATAAAGTCCCAATAGTGTAATCAACAAGTAATAAAGAGTCTGGAGGAAATACTCCTCACAACAATCCCACAAACTGAAATAATAAAACAAGTCTGAATCCTGAATTAATTACAATCCACAACCTGAATAACTGAATATAAAATGTCTCTAAAAGAAATGGGCGACATGACCTACAAATTATGAAACTGAATATGGAGTCAGAACTAGAAAAGAAGGCGTCTACTGTCAATGCCCTGTAACTTCCACAACAGCTACAACTCGTCACCTGAATAGAATTCCTATGCATGGTGTCCTTGTGGCTGGGCACCTAAAAAGTTTTTTTTTTCAAAAAAAGAGATTTGAAAGCAAACGGGTCAGAGCCCGAAAGTGGAGAGTATTTTAAAAACATCAAGTGATTTAAATTACAATTGAACATCACATATTATAAACACGTTAATTGCATACTCTCACATGAGTTCCTTACCTCTCCACTACTGTGCACGTCTAACGTATGCCTTTAACCCATCCTAGTTATGCCACTCTCTAACTAGTTTATACCACTCCTGCCTTCGCATTCAAACATAGAGTATCTACACATAACTCCCAATTAAGCCATATTTATAACCCATGTTCACATTCGTTAATTTACTTATCTCAAGTGTTAGTTAAATTCTCATTTTTAACCCATTCGCATATCTTAGTCAATCACATCTACTAAGCAACAATGAACCCATCACAAATATTCACAATATGAATTCCCAATGTTATCACTTGAATAGATAGCTTTACTTAAACTCATATTCTCAATTATTAGCATTATCATTTACTGGAGGTTATCCCCTTATTTACCTTCTCAAGGAGTTTCTATAAATTATTCTCATAATTAAACATGACAAGTCCGTTCATTTAACCGTATATCATTCACATCATAAATATACAATACAAGCACCCCGAGGCTAAGCTGCGGTGCACACATACTCTACTATCCATCTCGGTACATCACGTACATAAGGATTACAAATTCCGAATCTCTCAGGAATTGTTAGAATAAGCACAACACAAAAAAATGGAGGCGAACATAATTCAACATATCCATGGGTCACGTATATACCTACGCTCCACAGTCAGCAGACTTATTAACTCACAAATAAGTCATTCTAGCATTATGTCCTTAAGGTACCAATCTAAATCCGGGCACACAAGGATTAGAAGGCCCTAAGCGAACGTAAACCTCCCGTGATAGCAAATATGGTAGGTATGTCATACACATAAAATCATACACTAGGCATTCACACAACCTAAGTAATCATATATCAATATAGATGTTCGCACATTTCATCTAGTAAATCTCGTACGTGGCAAATTTATTCCGAGTATTACATATCATATTTATTCCGTTTGATAACTCTATCGTCATATCAATTTGGGTACTTAAACCTAACTCAAAAGGTTACTAGATTTCTTACTAAATTTCAAATGTTATCTCAGTACTTAAAGTCCCTCCGTTACTGCCCTTATCTTACATCATCCTCAATTCTCAATGTAGTTCCAATTCGAACGTTTTCTAACCGTACCTCACTCGGTAGACCCTCGTACGTAATATCAATCAATCCCATAAGTTATAGCGTTCTCCGATAACAACTAAGGCCCTACTGACTTGAATCAAGTCCCACACTATCATATTAATCTTTCTAATAACCAACATCGGCTTTGGAATAATCATTAAACCTTAAAGAGAAACAATTGCCAAAATACAGCAGGGGTCGATCGATCGATAAAAAGGGGTCGATCGATCGAACCTTCAATCGATCGACATTCTTGAGTCGATCGATCGATCAAGCAGGCATCAGCCCAGAAATCCTTAACAGTTACGGGTTTGCATTTATTTACTCTTCATAATCATCATTCTAACGTCCAAAACTCTCAAATGAATACACTAATCATCCTAATGACATGTTTACTTCTTTCCCCACGTTTTAGATTCATCAAATCAACATATAACATCACTTTCATGGATCAAATTACCCAAAAATCATATAAAACCTAGTTTTTCCTATTTCTTCAAGAACATCCCATAATTCCTTCAAATTTCAAAATTCTCTACTCATTAATCATAAATTCGTAGTTGTTATCATCTCAAATATAAACCTACATGAAAGTCCTACCCAAATTATGATTTAAACCATTCAAATCCATTTAATTTTCATTATTTATGAGAAATCTCCAATTCTATAGAAACATGTAAAATATATACTTTGAATATTTGCAAGATAAACCACTTGCCTGTAAATTTGATGTTCTGATCCGTTGTTGTCGTTTAAGGGCTGGTCCTATCTCCATTCCGGTCACAATTCCGTCCAAATTGGTGGTGGTTTTGGTTTGGGGACTTTTTGTAACCTCTCCTCTAACTCACGTAACTCCCCTCTATGTTTTTGGCTGATCATGGCCCTAATGGACTAACCAAAAATAAATAAATCAACACTAAAAATCGTGGGTCTTAATTCCATAATTTTTAAAATTACCAAAATACCCTCCCGGTTTGGCCTAAAAATGCCCCGGGACCCAAACTAAACTCCCGGCTAGTGTTTTCTGACTATTTCGACCCTTCCGAACACGTTGGCACACTCAAAATAATCATACGGTTGATAAAACTAAAATTCACTTTTCAATTAACACAATTACTTTCCCGACGCGACTGTCACGCGCGTCCCAACAAAATTTCCAATATTGCCGTATTTCTATCTCACGACAAATTCAATATTTTCAATATTCATATATTGTCATATATACACATTATAATCAAATACCAACTCACATCTCGTTAGTATTTTATCCGGATTAATTCTCAATTAATTAACATTTAATTTAATTAATCCCATAAATAAATATCGATAAAAATGCGGGGTATTACATACTTCCCCCCTAATAACAGAATTTCGTCCCGAAATTCGGAAAAGTAAGGCACACCTGGAAAAAATTAGGTATCCTCCAGTATTCAAAACAATTATAAAGAAAAGCCCAAATCACTAAAACCCTCGCTTCACAATAAGCTTGTTTAAGATACTTGATACCTTATCAGAATAATGTTCGATAAATGCACCTCACGTTGTGCTCTTATTAAACAACCTTCGAATAAAAATGGCCTATACATCATTAGCCGCATTATTTTTACTAGTATTGTGAGTCCGCACCTCACTACTAACTCCCGCATTTATCCAAAACTCCAAAACTCCCATCCTAGGATGAATCAATAACACATCTGACTACACTTGTCCATTCCTTGAAATATCCCGACGTTGTGACTCCACACAAGGGAAAACCACCTCAGCCTGTTGGTGTCACACAAACCTTTGTAAGCACCCTGTCCACCAAAAATAGATACGGGTGCTTCCCCCCCCCCCCAACTCTACCATTAGGTAATATCTCCTCGTCATGACTTAAATATACCTCACTAGTTATACCCGATTTGGAATTGAAAATATCGTAACGAATCCAAAATTTCTTTCATACAATCCATCAGTCGTTAGTCACCTTGCGCCTGCACCTCGGGTTATAGGTGATACAACCCTCAGTGTGAATCGTTATTTCCCACTACTTATTGTCACCCCACCTAAATGTGGATTTCGGGGATTTCATCCTAGTTCTAAATAATACTACGCCGAACCACGTACCGGCGTGTTCACTATCTAATAGTGTAAATATTCTTCCCGTTAAGTGATACTTAACGATCCTCTACTTCTCGTGGCGTATGCCAAAGTTTCGACCCTTACACTTTCTCACCTATTTGTGAAAATCCGGACTCCTTATACTTTATTAACATTCTCACTCTATTTACTCTTGAGTCACCCTCAACATTCGATTGATCGGAACTCTACTCCAAATTGCTCATAATAATTTATTCGCCTTCTCAAGAGATATCCCTTTATTAAATGGCTTTCTACTGCCTAAGTTTGAACGTGTTACAGTTACTACACATGATATTCACTTACACCTTTTCTTATGACGTTTAATCTCATAAGTAATAATCTCACCCGTCTATGTTCCCTCTTCCTTTGATTTACACTTTAGCAAATCAAGATGTCTACACCCCTTATAACCCAACCATATGGTTTTTAAATATTATATACGCTTCATACAAATCCCAAACTCTTTATTATCACTGTAAATACAACGGTGCTATACCACTTGGGCATTCTCAATCGCCTATGAATTAGAAATCCTAAATCCTCCTTATCCTCAATGCGTCCTTCAACACGCCGTGACGAAACCAACATTATTAGTACTTATATCGTAATTTACTAACAACTGGCTCTAATGGCCGTACATCATAATTTACTCCTTGTAATTTCCCGTTATAACTACGTACTCCCATAACGATAGAGGTATCCAAATCCTGAACGAAGGGTCACACATCTCCTTACTACCAACCTTACGCTAAGTTTCATGCGTGGGGTGTCTCACAAAGAGAAATCCAAACAAGGAACCCCCCCGATACACTACTACCTAACATTGTCGGTCATCGAAATCCGTTAAGCCCTGTCCATAATATATACCCCTACACTCTCGTCTTTTAACAACAAAGTTTCATCTCAGTTCGCAATTATACATAAACAAAGAACTCCTTTTGAAAGACACTTTTCTCTTTACAGTGATGGAAATCACATTTCATATACAACATGCGAGATATTTGAGACCCTCAAATTCTCGTCCCCAGACACACAACTATGAGTATAAACTTCCAAATCTCTAACGGGTGATAAAACAATGCGCTCTTTTTGTTACGACCTCTCTATCGTTAATTATAAAAACCAACTAACTCTTTGTTGACTAGTAAATCAATTACATACAACTAATAACAATGAAATCCCTACGCATACTGGGATTAAATATCAGAGACCATTATACCCAATTGAAATCATAACCTGTATATATATTTATATATATACGCACGAAAGTACAATTGCGAGCCCGACTCTCTCACAGATGGGGCCTCGCCAGAACAAAACATGCTACCCCGATGTAGTAATCCCAATAAACTTGCAATACCAGCACACTATCCGTATAATCATATATATAAAACAATAATTAAGATTATATCATACTCGTATAACACAGCACTAAAACGAGTAATTTCGATAAAGCATAAATCGCTATTAATATACCCATTCATCTTCCGCGGATGACAATAAAAGTAACCCCCACACTATCAGGGAAAAATGTTCTTATATATAATAAAATTACTGTTATACTCACTAAATTCCAAGTGAAAATACAATAACAACAACAACCATTATAGTAACCTGTTTATATCACAACCAACATGCATCATCTTCTGAGGATATAATTCATACTTCTATCCTAATAATGGTCCCGGCTGCTCAAATGGTTCCTGAACTTACCACACATGTCTGTCCCAAACCGGATTTTTCAATAACTGTTGCCCTCTCCAGGCACAATACCTTGATCCCTACTCTCGTATCGGGAAATTTTTTATAACGCACGGGTTTTACTCCCCACAGAAATACCTCTACACATACTCCACTTATATTTTGTCTCACAAATCATGTTGAGGTGGTCCATCTCTCAGATTGTTGGTAGTCTCGACTCTGAAACTATCTCCATTGTTCCCTTAGCTTGATGTACCTAAGGAACACGCTACTAGTTTCCCACCTCTCTTACTGAAATTACCATCGCTCGGTAGTAATTTCGCTATCGAATTATTTTAACGGTTTCTCCATTGGGTCTTCCTCCTTGTGGTGTTTCTCCAACACCATTTTCCCAGTCTTATTCTATCAATTTTTTTTTGATTTTTGTATCACCCTACCCAAGGGAACATTTACCTCCAAATTTACATCACGCGATAATATTACTATCTGTATTTATCATCCAAGCAGAATTCCCCATAAGAGTTAACAATTCTTCATGTATGTAGATTCTCCCTTTAACACCCTCTTCTCCATACCACCTTCTCCACCCGGTGTAAGGTTCGCTACAACATTAAATTTTTCCTCACAAGTTGACCCCTGTTTGGCCCTCTTATGTGAGTTTAGAATAACATTCTCCTTTCAACCTGAACATCTGATGAAGGAACTTATGGTGAAACCATACGTGTACACCCTCTCGACATCACATTCCACTTTTTAAGTGGGTTGCTTGTCTCACTATTGAATCTCCGCTCTTACGAGTTAAGGAAAAATTTCTCCTCAATTTTCACTCTCGATTGGCCATACTCCGACATATGTCCAAGTCTTTGGATACATTGTGTTCGTTTGGCTAGCACATGTCGTCTTCGCCTTTCGAGTATTGCTACTGCTGGTTCTCTTCAATGTTATACTTAACTCTGTCTCTCCCATTCCAACCTTGTTGGATGTGTCTAATTTGACCCCATTCCTACTATAGCTGTACCCGGAAGTCTCAAGTCGCGCCTTAGCCTTCTATATCATCCAGGACTTCCGTGCCATAATATCGGTGACTTCAACTACGGTCATCCTTCTTTAAATAAATTAATTAACCTCAATATATATTTGCCTCCTTCCATCCACCCAACTGTCTTCGCCTGACGTACTACATTGTTCGGCACACGAATACACCCGATCGCAATACGATTCGCAATCATATACATCATAGCAGGAGAACGAAATTTTACTAAAGGAATCAACAATCCTAAACATAGGGCTCTATATCAAAGAAAGCTCAGCGGAAACATAATAAGCCGTACAGATCCTAAATGACACTAGAACCTGATGCTATGATACCACCTGAGACACCCCGTCTAATTAAATACCGGGTAGCTACTCCTTTATTAAAATGAATACAAAATGCCAAGTTGGTTCAGTTAATAGCATCACTGTCGAAAGCATTTTAATGATTACTAACCACCTAGTATTTAAAAACAAGTTGCCAATTTTAAATTAAATCTGATTAACATGAAGTAAGTGAAGAATAAAAGAATAACATAACCATACACAATAAAGTCCCAATAGTGTAATCAACAAGTTATAAAGAGTTTGGAGGAAATACTCCTCACAACAATCCCACAAACTGAAATAATAAAATAAGTCTGAATCCTGAATTAATTACAATCCACAACCTGAATAACTGAATAGAAAATGTCTCTAAAAGAAATGGGCGACATGCCCTACAAATTATGAAACTGAATATGGAGTCAGAACTAGAAAAGAAGGCGTCTACTGTCAAGGCCCTGTAACTTCCACAACAGCTACAGCTCGTCACCTGAATAGAATTCCTATGCATGGTGTCCTTGTGGCTGGGCACCTAAAAAGGTTTTTTTTTCAAAAAAATAGATCTGAAAGCAAACGTAGAGTATCTACACATAACCCCCAATTAAGCCATATTTATAACCCATGTTCACATTCGTTAATTTACTTATCTCAAGTGTTAGTTAAATTCTCATTTTTAGCCCATTCGCATATCTTAGTCAATCACATCTACGAAGCAACATCGAACCCATCACAAATATTCACAATATGAATTCCCAATGTTATCACTTGAATAGATAGCTTTACTTAAACTCATATTCTCAATTATTAGAATTATCATTTACTGGAGGTTATCCCCTTATTTACCTTCTCAAGGAGTTTCTATAAATTATTCTCATAATTAAACATGACAAGTCTGTTCATTTAACCGTATATCATTCACATCATAAATATACAATACAAGCACCCCGAGGCTAAGCTGCGGTGCACACATACACTACTATCCATCCCGGTACATCACGTACATAAGGATTACAAATTCCGAATCTCTCAGGAATTGTTAGAATAAGCACAACACACAAAAATGGAGGCGAACATAATTCAACATATCTATGGGTCACGTACATACCTACGCTCCACAGTCAGCTGACTTATTAACTCACAAATAAGTCATTCTAGCATTATGTTCTTAAGGTACCAATCTAAATCCGGGCACACAAGGATTAGAAGGCCCTAAGCGAACGTAAACCTCCCGTGATAGTAAGTATGGTAGGTATGTCATACACATAAAATCATACACTAGGCATTCACACAACCTAAGTAATCATATATCAATATAGATGTTCGCACATTTCATCTAGTAAATCTCGTACGTGGCAAATTTACTCCGAGTATTACATATCATATATATTCCGTTTGATAACTCTATCGTCATATCAATTTGGGTACTTAAACCTAACTCAAAAGGTTACTAGATTTCTTACTAAATTTCAAATGTTATCTCAGTACTTAAAGTCCCTCCGTTACTGCCCTTATCTTATATCATCCTCAATTCTCAATGTAGTTCCAATTCGAACGTTTTCTAAGCGTACCTCACTCGGTAGACCCTCGTACGTAATATCAATCAATCCCATAAGTTATAGCGTTCTCCGATAACAACTAAGGCCCTACTGACTTGAATCAAGTCCCACACTATCATATTAATCTTTCTAATAACCAACATCGGCTTTGGAATAATCATTAAACCTTAAAGAGAAACAATTGCCAAAATACAGCAGGCGTCGATCGATCGATAAAAAGGGGTCGATCGATCGAACCTTCAATCGATCGACATTCTTGAGTCGATCGATCGATCAAGCAGGCATCAGCCCAGAAATCCTTAACAGTTACGAGTTTGCATTTATTTACTCTTCATAATCATCATTCTAACGTCCAAAACTCTCAAATGAATACACTAATCATCCTACTGACATGTTTACTTCTTTCCCCACGTTTTAGATTCATCAAATCAACATATAATATCACTTTCATGGATCAAATTACCCAAAAATCATATAAAACCTAGTTTTTCCTATTTCTTCAAGAACATCCCATAATTCCTTCAAATTTCAAAATTCTCTACTCATTAATCATAAATTCGTAGTTGTTATCATCTCAAATATAAACCTACATGAAAGTCCTACCCAAATTATGATTTAAACCATTCAAATCCATTTAATTTTCATTATTTATGAGAAATCTCCAATTCTATAGAAACATGTAAAATATATACTTTGAATATTTGCAAGATAAACCACTTGCCTGTAAATTTGATGTTCTGATCCGTTGTTGTCGTTTAAGGGCTGGTCCTCTCTCCATTCCGGTCACAATTCCGTCCAAATTGGTGGTGGTTTTGATTTGGGGACTTTTTGTAACCTCTCCTCTAACTCACGTAACTCCCCTCTATGTTTTTGGCTGATCATGGCCCTAATGGACTAACCAAAAATAAATAAATCAACACTAAAAATCGTGGGTCTTAATTCCATAATTTTTAAAATTATCAAAATACCCTCCCGGTTTGGCCTAAAAATGCCCCGGGACCCAAACTAAACTCCCGACTAGTGTTTTCTGACTATTTCGACCCTTCCGAACACGTTGGCACACTCAAAATAATCATACGGTTGATAAAACTAAAATTCACTTTTCAATTAACACAATTACTTTCCCGACGCGACTGTCACACGCGTCCCAACAAAATTTCCCATATTGCCGTATTTCTATCTCACGACAAATTCAATATTTTCAATATTCAAATATTGCCATATATACACATTATAATCAAATACCAACTCACATCTCGTTAGTATTTTATCCGGATTAATTCTCAATTAATTAACATTTAATTTAATTAATCCCATAAATAAATATCGATAAAAATGCGGGGTATTACACTCCTTATAATATCTTCTTTAAGACCTACCATCGAACCCGCACTGTATTCCATGGTTTTATCTTATCACAAGTCCTTGAGAGACCTAAAATAGAGAACATTCGCCACAAAATATGTAGATACCCACCGTATTTCCCTTACTTCATCCCATATTTCTCCCTCATTTTTGTTCCCTCGGTGACCTAAAATAAAGACATATCACATTTACTCTACGTTGAGACCCGTTATTGTCCCCACACCGTATCTCGTGGTCCTTTAACATTATAAGTTCCCAAATGACCTAAAATAACAATTATTCTCCTCGGCACTGCATCGAGACTCATTAATAGACCCCTTTCCCCACACCAACGTCTCAGGTTCCCAAGTGACCTCGAAAGAATACCTCTGCTAGATTCTTATACAACCTAATTAGATGCTCCACCCCATGCCAAAGGATATTTAACTAAACCTTTCCTACCATGAGGGGAGTCCCCTCCCTCCACTAATTCAAATCCAACCTATCCAAACCAGTTATCTCCCTTCCAAATATCCTATCAATTTCGATGTCGAGTATCTCCAAATGCATGCTCTCTATATAGGGCCTCAGTAGTTCCTAAAATCCTTATACGATCATGTGTCCCAAAACCCAAGCCGTTGAACATTTAGTAAGCTCAGGGAACTCATAATAGTAAAAAAAAAACTCCAAATCCACCCTAAGGGATATCTTCCTAGCTCAAAAAATTAAAAATTAAAAGAGGACTTCTCAACCTCGCGATCGTCTACTACACGATAATCGACTCTCATGACATCGTTCTTTGAGCATCCACTATCTTCACAATAAATTACCATATGTATAACTATGGCTCTTCTCAACATTTAATGTTGCATTAAATGAAAATTAATTGCACTGACTGGTGCACAAAATAAATCCTCTGAAACATTATTATAAATCTACAAAAACAATCACCAATATACTTGTCCAGTCATGAGATATAAAGATTGATGTTGAACTATCAACTGTACGATGATTGATATCAACTCTGAAAATTATATATAACTCTCCACCCCATTGTACAAGGATCTCAAAACCAAAAAATGACTAGGTTTTATAACTTACTCCTAATTCCTAGCCTCAAAATCCCCCTGGTACTATTTTGGTTCCCGAAAAGTCACTTTCATAACTTTAGAAAAGTTTCTTTCTCCCCAAGAAAAGCCCAAAGTACCACTTGTTGGCATTTTATTGTTAAAACCATGTATGGTGTTTATTTTTCAATCAAGGCATTTCAGGTTCATTTTAAAATAATAACCATGTTTGTGAGAAAGCTTTATATATATCTTAAATATATTTTGCGTGTGCATATATATATATATTATTCAATTCAACTTAGTAAGAATTCTAGTGAGTTGGGTTTGACCTGATCAAAGAAGATCGGAACTCGATTTCAGTTTAATTGAATAGTTCACAACCTAGATAGGGAGTTGACATCCTATTAGTAAAGACACGATCTTATTAGTTTATCTTGACTACATAAACCTATGTGATGGTTCAATAACTTATTTAATTGTTCAAAGATGATCGTATTGATACATTATGAATGTATTGAATAGTACCATAGATGAGATTCAAGTCTAAGTTCTGTATAAATTAGACTTTGAAAATATCACACACTTTGCAAAGGGTGCATAGCTTCTCTATCTTGAGGATTATGAGTATTGGAATCCACTAAATTATTGCTTTGATTGTCATAGATTTGATCCAATTTATTGGATTTAAATATCTGCACGTTGGGCAACCATTGCATGGGTATGTTCGAGATCACATTTGAGAGGAATTTGCATCTGAGAAAAATCTTGGATTATGATACTCCCTGATCAAATTTTAAGTTAGGACTACCATTAAACCATGCCACTGGATTTTATAATCCGGTAGAGTAGCAAATAAGTTAAGTTTGAGACCAAGGAATATATAAGACGTTGGTGAAAATTAGTTAGCATTGAATTGAATTTCACCAAGTGGGTATTATATAATTTAAGTAAGGAATTACATTATGCACTAACTAACTTTGCAAACATGAATGATTGAATTAGAGTGAAATTGTAATTATTTAGTAGAATTAATTACCATTAAACTTAAAAGGAAATATATTACGGGATGCAATATGGGATTTTCTTATTTTTATTTGGAAGATGATTTAATTATTTGTCTTTGATCCCTAGTATAGTTCATTTACCAAGTATCAAGCCGAAAACTCTCTAGAAACCCTTATTGGCCCAAACCTACTTTATGTACCTATTTATATAGGTTAAGGGAAGGGGTTTAAGTTGTATAAGACATTCTTAAGGGTTAGATAGAAAGATGAAAGTCACTATTCACATTCTTGTAAAGGGGTAAGGAGAGAGAAACTGACTTCTCTTATATTTAATCAAGATTTAATCTCCGAAAGTTCCCACACAAATGGCTTGCTTCAGGTGGATCATATGATAAAAGATATAAGACCTACGACACATTCTAGAAAGGATTAATAGCATGAAGATATTCAAAAACATCATCTTCTATATAAAATATTTCTCCTATATCAGATCACTTGCAAGATCCATAAGGTTATCACGACATGAACCCTAGATTCATCCTTTAAATCTAGTTATTTTGTTTACTTTTTGAAATGTGATTAATCGAAGTTCTTAAGGCGACAAAGTTTATTTTAATACGTCAATCCACGACACCACCCACCCAATCAAACTGTGCTCGACCTATAATCCACCCCTGAAATCATTTGTAGTTGAAACTATGCTTTACACAACCCGAAGAAAGGTATTATTTTTTGTTTCCTCTCCTCCATCATTTAAGGTAGACTAAGAACAAGTTTCTTAGACTAGTTCACATTTTTCACCCCGGATCCACCATGAAATCAAGTGTATATTATGCGCATGACTTAGTTCCTCGTAACCTTATACTAATGTAAATCAGTGTCATCTAAATATTCTAACATTAACCTATGTGGTTTAAGGTAGACTAAGAATAGGTTTCTTACCCCAATTTAAACTCTTTGGCCCGATTCCACTAGGAGACCGAATGTATATCATAAAAAAGCCTTGATTCCTCATAACAATGACTTATATAATAAATCATCACCAAAATGCGTCATTACGCCAATAAACTAAGGCAGCAAATCAACATCACCATGAATGATATATTTTGAAAGCATACCTTTTCATATACATAAACACGTTTTTAGGAAATGATCTGTGCATTGAAATATTTTGGACTCTTTAAAAAGTCAAAGTTTAAAGTCAGGATACTCGCCACCTCTTCTTTAAAGGAACAAAACAATATCACCTCAAAAGCGAGTGTCACCAAAATTAATTTAAAAAAAATATCTACGTGGTTCATACCAATTATTTTTCTTCATCACCAACGTAAAAAAAACAATTAGAAAAATAATGATATGCTAGGGATGTTTTTGAGTAACATAGGCCATTCACATTTTCTACATTCGGTCATTATGCTTTAGTTGTGGCTAATCACGTATAATGAAATACACAAACTTTGATCTCGTAACTACGCTAGTTTACAGACGCAATACCAACTACTAGCTCATGAGCACAAGCTCTTCTATATGTCATGTTGAATATTGCCCGTGCAATATGCTCCTACACTGTATTTCCTCCGAGATACACAAATATATCATTATAAGATCTTGTTGTCCACTCAAGATTAACAACTATCTTCACCCACAACTTATCGTGTCCGCACCTACCCATTCACTCACATCCCGAGTTATCCCAATATCCCCACCACAAACTTTTCACATTTTGAACTATGTAATTGATGATACTTCCCTAAGTGTGTTTCTTAATCGATGATAACAATTGAAAAGATCGAGTGTCTGAATCAATAATGACATGATAATACGTCACAAAATAGTCATTTAGGGTCCGTTTGGTTGCATATAGGGAAAAGAGTGGGCATGGCAAAATTTGCTTAGGCAAATTTTGCCTAGGCAAATTTTACCTAGTTTTTTTCACATGACGCTATCAAACAACCATTAGGCGAAATTAAAGTCAATCCAATTAATTTATTTAAAAACAGTTTTTATATTATATTCAAAAATGTTAAAAACAGTTTTTACAATATTTTTATATTACAGATTTTTAAATTTTTTTTAAACATTTCCTTAACAAATTTTTATAATATTAAAAACAGTTTTTAAAATATTACAAAACAATTTTTAAATATCCACAACAGTTTTTTTTAACTATTTAGAATATTTTTTTAATTTTGTTTTTAAACTTTAAAACTGTTTTTATATTATATTCAAAACAGTTTTTAAAAATGTTAAAAACTATTTTTACAATATTTTTATATTACGGTTTTTCAAAAAATTTGTAAAACATTCTCTTAACAATTTTTTATAATATTAAAAACAGTTTTTGAAATATTACAAAACAATTTTTAAACATTCACAACAGTTTTTTTAACCTATTTAAAACAGTTTTAAAAAATGTTTATTAAAACTTTAAAACAATTTTTATAATATATTCAAAACAGTTTTTACAATATTTTTATAATACGTTTTTTAAAAAAATTTGTAAAACATTTTCGTAACATTTTTTTCTAATATTAAAACTAGTTTTCAAAACATTACAAAACAGTTTTTAAATATTTATAACAGTTTTTTTAAGTATTTAAAACAGTTTATAAAGTTATTTGTTAAAACTTTAAAACTGTTTTTATAATATATTCACAACAGTTTTTACAATATTTTGTTAATACGGTTTTTAAAAAAAATTGTAAAACATTTTCTTAACAGTTTTTTATAATATTAAAAACAGTTTTTAAAACATTGCAAAATAATTTTTAAATAGTCATAACAGTTTTTAATTATTTAAAACAGTTTTTAAATTATTTTTTAAAACATTAAAATCGTTTAAGAAGTTGACAAATTTGTTGGCAAATATTTCCCACTCGAATAGATAAGCAAAATTTGCCCATTGATTGTGTATAGGAGGTGTTGTACATTGGTAAATAATGCCTAGGCAAATTATGCAACCAAACAGTCAAAATGTGAGCAAATTTTCATATTTGCCAACCTTTTGACATTTGCCTAGGCAAATTTGGCCAATCAAACGGAACCTTAGGTTTTTCTAGCTCAAGACCAAAATTAGACCGACTTTTATTCATAAGGATATCCTCCCCTGCTCATTTGTTAAACTACTTGTGGTGTTAGCTTAACTTGAAAAGCTTCCGAGGCATCTCTAACACTATGGCTCTGCCTCTCTTATGGCCATTCTCTTATCCATTCGCTATATCTCCTACTCTTTCATGCAAATAGATTGGATCTTAGACTCTCATATTTTTCCTTAGGGAGATACTTTGGTTCTTTTCTTTCTCTTTCTAAATAGCATACATATTTTCTCATACACTTAAATGGAAGTTATATATACGTGTACATTTTCTGGTACACTTAAATGGAAGTTATATATCTATTCATATATTTTTGTTAGAAATGATATTATTCTGTTTGAATTTTGGAGTCGTTTTACCGGCAAGCTCTTTCTGATCTTGGACGCATTAGGTTGGAATCCTAAAGCACCACTACAAATGCTACTGTGCTTCTTGCTCTTGAGTTAGTTAATGGCAGGAAGAAGCGGAGAAGATCCTATGTTGGAGGGACTACTAGCCTTCTAACACAACCATCTCTTTGTTAGTTTATTGATTCTATTAGGAGTGTATACAAAATAACAAAGAGAGAGAAAATGCAATCGTTATATTGAAAATGGGAGTGAGTCAATTTTTCTAAGAAAATTAGTAACAGGATTTTGATATAATATAAACAATAAGGATCGATGTGGATTTGAAGAGAAATTTTATCATTCAGATTGAAATGGTGTATCAAAGTAGCTTTAAAAGAGTAAGATTTAGACTACTAATGATAAAGTAATTTTATTCTATAATGCCTCTTACATGTCATGTACTGGTTCACGTGTTGACTAATCTCATCACACAATAAGGTCATCAAACCCCAAAGGGATGGAGCTTAAGTGAACCACCAATCAAGATTGATATCCCACATCAAATGATGGCTCTTAAACTCTCTATATGCATCCACTAACTATGACTTGTAAACTAAAAGTAAACTAACACCCGTTCATATATTCTCAATAACACCCATAAGTGGAGCTCTCTGCTACTGACGCTGGCTCCCCATCTTGCAAACAATCAATAGGAGGTATTGTTAAAGTCTCCTGAAATCCATAAGCATTCCAACAAAAAGGGTCATCCACCAGCTCACCTTCATGCGGCAAAAGCTCCACTTCTGACATGGTTATGTTGGTGCACGCCACCGAGTCGCTGCACGCAAAGTGTATGGGAGGGGTACGAACGTCGTACGTGCCCTTTATATTTTTGTATGAGATGTCGCTGACAAAAACAGCGGACGTCTCATTCCGGCAGGCCTTGGTAGAGCAGTAGTACTGGTCGATAATCACGCAGTTTTTAACGTTTTCCATCTGTATGTTGTCGAATGATATGCCCGTCACGGATCCGGCGCCTCCTTGCCATGTCTTGATCCTTACGCCGTTGTCTGAGTCCCTTATGATGGCGTTGCGGACGGTTATGTTGGACACGCATGCTTGCGAGTTGTGCACCCCAAGACTCCCAATGCTGCACATTATAATTTACAAAGGGGGGTTAAGTCATGCTAAAATTGTATTCCAAAATGGGTATTTCTAGGCGACAAAGGATTCTCATATCATTTGTGTCACACTCTAACACATGTCTCCATTGGTTGCTGTATGAGATCTAGTGATTATCATTTGAAGTAATAACCAATGCAGACTTATACTTCCTAGTGTTTGCCCAAAATGTGTCGAAAATTACCTTCGGAAAATAAACGCTCTTGTTGAAACTCTGTTGTAGTACTCTAGCTTTGGGATGAAAAATACTTTAAAATGCCAACTTGGAGTGCTAAGAATTTTGTAGGATATTATATCTCCTTTTTAAGGTTGAAATTGAAACATTGCATTAATGAACCATAGTCATTAGATAGACGTAGGACTCACTCAAATAAGAGTTTGTTCTAGAATCCACAACCTTTAGTCATGTGATTATTTAATTTTAGAAGAAAGTACTCTTAGATTCCTCGTAAATAAATTTTAAACACTAAAGAAATTTTGATAAATTTTAAACATTTAGATTCACTAATGTTCTTCTTGTAGAAGTCCACGATAGTAGCATAATAAGTGGAGTTAATAGTAAATTGTCTTTAAATATTTAAAAAATTACTATTAAGAGATCTAATGGTAAATTGCCATTCATTTTATGGTTATAATAAGGGGCTTTGTAAATTTAGGACTTATTGTAATATGTATTTTGGAAATAGGACAAAAAACATTTTATTTATGGTTTTAGTCCCTATTTTTGAATAAAGCCGCTGGCTCGGACCCATATTCATAAAACGTCAACCAATCACAGCATGCCACGTGTCCCTTTAATTTGAAAATAGGAACTAAAAATGGAAACGAAATGTTTATTGTCCTATAGCCATAATCAATATTATTTTAGGTCCTAAAATTACATAATCTATTATAATAAATGCACTCTTTCTCAGCTCTAGCATGTTCAATTTATGGAAGTACATACAGAATGACTTAGAATTTTTTCACTTGGGGCGAGAGGGTGCGTAACCGGTTAGGGACAAAAATAATAATAAAAAAAGTTATCGTCTCCGAATCCCAGGAATGCAACAAGTTGAAAGAGTTTGGGGGTTATCCAACTATAATTAATTAGAATATAATAGTTCTAGTTATTCCAAACACTTCCCTTTGCCATTTCTTTCGAAAGCAAATTAAACCACGTATATATTTTTCACTTTTATGATGTATTTATGGAACATAAAGTATTATTTATTACAAAAAAAGCAATATGCTACAAAAGTTTTCCCAAAAGCAATCTTAAATGCATACGAGCCACATGCATGCATTAAATTTCGGACAGAGAGAAGATGGGAATTCATTTGTCGTTGTGGCTCACATTTATTTGTTTTCACTTGAGAATTTTATTTGACAAATAGTATTACTGCAAAAAAAAAAAAAATCATATTAATGATACATCGGTTATATGTTCCACGATGGTTCCATATTGTTACAACCAAACCTTTCACTCAAGGGCATACAGTTCTTTTTATATTTATTTTAAGAGAACAAGAGAAGATGATGAAGCCGTACATTTGAAAATATATTTTAACTCGAAAAAACAACTCTAAAGCTTTTACAAGAAATATATAAACTATAATTATTTTCATTTTCTTAACTATGCATGTTGTTTAAGGGCCACCATATTGGAGACATCTTAGAGACATTTTTCCCCACATAGTGCATAATTTGTGAATTTTTATTATTAAAATTAATATAAGAGGATTTTTTACAAAAAAAATATATAGTGAAAGAGGTTTTGCACTGTAGGCTTAAAATAAGATATAAAACCAATTTTGTTAAAAGGACCATAAATGAGACAGCTCTATTGAAAAGTTGATTCTATAATAGAGATTGAATCAGCCAATTTTAGTTTGTTGTCTTTCAAGTTTTTCATGAATGGCAACAAAACCACACATACCTGATCCCGTGACTGGGCCCGCAGGTGACCCCCTCAATATCAACATTCGAACAACCAGGTCCAATTGAAATACAATCATCTCCTGTTAAACCAAGCTACACTATAAACCCGCACTAGCAAGTGATCAATTTTGAATTGAGTAATTAGAATTGGATTTTGATGTTGGTAGTTACCGTTTCCTATGACCGAGTTGTATATTCCCACATACTTGGTGTTCTCAATGTGGATTCCGTCTGTATTGGGACTGAGCTTAGGAGATGAAATTGATAACTTATCTATCAATACTCCTTCACACCCATCGAATTTCATGTGAAACATGGGACTATTTTGGATACTTAATCCACTCACCACCAAATTAGAGCTCATGAAGAATCGAATTAACTGAAACGGTAGATTCAAGACAGAGTTAGCAATACCATTTTCAAATATTATTACAATGACATTATATTTTGATCTTATTACACATGTCTCCTCTATAATTACACTGACCCCTTTGATAGTTTTCATTGGAGGTAAAATTACAATTATACTCACATTCAAATATTACAATACTAGTTGACTGATCAATGGTTGTTTGAAATTTTCATTTAGTAAGAAGACAGGTGTTGGCTTTTCCATTATTTCCTTCAGCGACGTACTTGGAAAATTGGGCAGGCAAAGAAAAAAGTTACATATAAATGTTTTTTCTATTGTAAATATTGTTTACTGTGCGCTTGTCTACATAATAGTCTTATTTATGTTGTGACTTAAGCCCCTATCAATTTTAATGAATTGGTGAAGACCTTGATCTATAAAGAAAATGATGAGGGCCACATGTTTTGAGTCTTAAGTTAGATATGAGAATTCCGCATAAGTGTATTAATCATATGTCAGGAACTTTATCCTTACTATTTGATATTTATAGGTTCTTATTGATCCATAGAACCCCATCTATAATCAATCCCAACGAGAATCGCAGTGAGTTGCTGTCATATTGGCTTGTAGTCGTAGTGTTTTTTTAATTTTATGTAGTTGTCACCATCCTATACACATGTGCCCAATAGAATCCCCTTACGGCACCTGATCAGGATTTCATCTATAAATAGTCATGACCCCTCCAATTGTATTTACCATTCAAGATAATTTAATTCCTCCGCTCTCTCAAATTTTATCTCTCACTCCTTTATCATATAATATTTATGTTAAAATTTGAAGACACAAAGCTAGTTTAATTTTTAAACTTCGAGGGTAATGTGCAATTTGCTTAAAATACAATGAATTTTTTTTAAACTTCGAGGTTTTGGATGACTTTACTCACCGCAGGGCTGTCACACGGTCCGGGTAATGTTGATCCGTTGGGGCCCTGAAATTGAAAATGCATATGTTGAAATTCAGTTGCATTAATTCAAATTCCTTTGATTGAGTGGAGGAGAAGAAAATGAAATTGAGTGAAGATAAAAGTACCCGGTGAGGTTTGCATGGGAGCTCCCACCACTGTTCCCCGTTGCCTTCAACGGTTCCATTTCCGGTGAAAGTGAAATCGTCCAGTTTATAAAACACAAGCCATTGCTTAGTGCTATCTGCTTTTGGCCAGCATTCTGGTCCGTTTGGGGGCATTAGGACCCCATCCACCTTTTTTAAATAAGAAACTTACAACTTTAAGCAATTTTACATACAAAAACTCAAATGGTAACAATTATTGTAAAAAAATTTAAAAATATAAATACCTGTTAGGCATCTATAAATGTTCTCATTTGCCAAAAGTTGAGAAAATATTTCAAAAACAGGTTTGCAAAATATTACTTAGTATCATTTACAACTAATGCAGTCATGCAAGTTTCTTATAATTTACCGAAGGACTCATTTAGTTTCTGGTAACGTTGATGGAATTTGATTTAAATTAAACATATTAATAAGTAAAGGGCTAAATTAGATGTAGTCATAAGATGACATGAAAAAAATGGGTCCCAAAAAGTAAATCATTGGTGGTACAAAAAAATGGAAGATTAAGGATTCAACAAAAAATAATGTCTTCCTAGTTATAGAACGTTTTAATAATGATAGTCATGCCCATTTTTTGAGAAATTCTAAGTTACACAAATTATATTGATTTTAAGTAACAATAAAACAAAAAAAACTAGCTAACGAAACAAGACAAAAGGAATCTATTTCTCAACAAAATGTTTTAGTAAAAATGACTATTCATCCAATTCTGAAAAAAAGGTTAAAGAACGAAAATGTTTTCAGACTCGCGGGAAAATAAGTCGTGAAAGACATTCACACACATGCTACAACATTATTAAAAGAAGCACAAGAGAACAACATATCACTGCAATTAAGTATTCAACATTTGGGACAAACGCATTACCGAAAAAGGAAGTGTTGTTACCTGAAACACAAGTCCTGGCTTGCATGGACCTGAGAAAATAGTCGAAGTAATGAAGAAAGTATAGTCCACAGGGGCCAAAACAACAGCCGATTCTACTGCACAAGCTTCTTTCCAGGCCGCCTTAAATGCAGCTGTGTCATCAGTTGATCCATCTCCCACTGCCCCAAAATCCATCACGTCAAAAATACAGTCCGAGCTTGAGTTCACCGGTGGGTCTGAAGGAACAATGGGGTCACTTGGGTCTGAAGGAACAGGGTTTTCAGAAACCGGGTCTTCAGGATTAGGAGCATAGGCAGGGGACCCTTTGTTTGAGTCTTTGTTATTTTGCTTCTTGTGAAAGTGATATCTCCCTTCCACATTGCCCCAATTAAGGGAGAGAACAATCAATGTGATGCAAATAAATGTAAACCCATGAGGGAGTCCCATTGGTGTTTGAGCGATCTTCAACAATGTCAATTGTGTGCCAGTGTTGGAGAGAAGTTTTCTCAGGAAAATGAGAGGAAATTCCTACTTAAGTGGATGTTTTGGTTATCAGAAATTGATGGAAGAGGGAGTTATTAACTGTAAGCTAGAAAGCTCAACTGAATTGGTTTGGCAAGTGCCAAGTGGTAAGAACCATTTGAAGGCGAGGCTATGATTTATACTTCCAAACTCAAAAAAAGGTTTCCTCAGACCAGTACTGTTCTCATACAACAGTTTGACGCGTGTCCAATACAGGTTGGTCCAGGCATCACTGTTTTTAGGAAGTGTCACGAAGGAGATCATGTTATATGTGGGGGATTGGTTTTCTGTGGGAAAAGTTTGGCAGGGGGAGTCCTTGTTCTTTAGTGTACCTCTCTCCCTCTCTCTCTACCGACTTCAAACATCATCTCTATTTTTCATATTTCATTTATGGAGAAAATAATACTTAAATCAATTGAAAATGGTCCCATAAAAAATTAAACCTACCTAAAAAAATACATTCCGACACTAGTTAGGAGTGACACTATTTTGGCTTTATTGGAGTCACTTGAAAATGTCAATGTGTTTGTGTCATATCATCACCACCACTAATATGAAATTGTTTTAACAAATATTATGTGTCATGTAAACTTTAATTTTTATTGACAATATTTTAAACTAATATCTCTACTGACTAAATATAATGTATTAAACATGCTATGTTTTATATTAATAATTATCTATATGAGGGCCCATTGTTAAGTGCCCCTACCTTTAGTTTTTTCAATGTTTCCATGTATAGAGATCTTCTGTTTGTATTTTTCTAATCTCCTTTAGTACTTCATATGTCTTTTGTTTTTCTATATGTAATTACAGTTTGGAAGAACTTGTGAGCTATTTTGAGGCCCCAGCGTACCCACGTGACAACCAATCAAACCATTGGACACATAAATGTGTCCCCAAATCTCTCTAGAATTATTTTGCTCTTCAAATATTCTCTTTTACCCCCCTCTCTCATTTTCATGACAGGCAGGGACACATTTGAATAGATTATTTTGTACTATAAGAGGTACACGGTTGCTAATTAAGTTGTGAAAAGTAAAAAAAAATATTTTTTATTATTCTTATTCATACAATGAAAATAATTATAATGAGTGTGGTGGAGATGCGAATGCTAAGATGGATTTGTGGTAAAATTCGAAATGATAAAATTAGAAGAAACTGGAAAAATAGCTTCTATAAAAGAAAAATTGAGAGAAAATCATGGCTTGGACATGTCAAACGTAGATCAATGGATGCGCTCGTAAGGAAGTAGAAGAGTGATTTACTTAGTATTGATGGTAACACAAGGGGTAGAGGTAAGCATAAATTGACATGGCGTGATATTATTAAAATAAATATAATATCACATGGTTTAAGTGAAAATATGGCGCTGGACATAGTGAAATGAAAAAATAGGACTTATATAGCCGACCTTAAATAATTGAAAAAATGATTTGCAGATTTGAATTGAGTTGAGTTAATACAATTAACCGTGAACTTTAAGATGATTTTCAAATTCAAATTGATTGTTTAAAAAATTTACAATATTAATCATGCATCACATCTTTGTAGGAAATTTAAGAGAATAAATGTAATAATGAAATAAGATGTCCACTTATCCAATATGTTAAGTCGCCTACAAAGCTTTGATGGAGAATTGAAATTATACAAAATTTAAAACATCGGGTTAACACGACAACTTTTAAAGATGAATTTTCATTTTGATAGGATGATGATCAACCATGTTTTTACTGTATTCTTAAAAAAGGCATGTTTTTATGGTTTCCTCTCTCTCATGTACACATGAAGTTTACTCAACTCCAGGCACTCGACAGATAACATACATCAATCATTGAACTTCAACATTATTTCGTGTGATATCAATAATGCAGAAACAGAGAGAGAGAGAGAGAGAGAGAGAGAGAAGGCTTTATGGGTTTACTAGGTCGGAGAATGTGGCTAAGGAAAGAGTATTAGAAAACTGCACAGATCCTGTAATCTGTTGAATGTGGTCAGCCGTAAAAGTAAAAAAGGGCTCGTGACTCTTAGTTGTTGTTTAGCTAGCTCCTTGTGACCCATGGAAGTTGGAAGCATATAGTAGGTGAACGACAACCGCATTGGAATATTCACGGGTGCATTGATCCAAACACTTATATACACACACATACATACGTAGCTATATACGCAAATAGTCTTAATTTGAACAAAATTCCCTATAACCAGAATCTAAACAAGCCAACCATAGCTCTATCTCCATCATTACACCTTGTTTGGAAGTGTTGAAAATTATTTTATTTATAATAATAATTTTAATTGAGTGAAAATTAAATTTAAATTATTTTTAATAGATATAATGGTTTGTGAAAAGTTGTATTCAATGTAATTATTCATGAAATGACATGCCTATTCAAAAAGGGTATTTACATTTCTATAAATAGTACACACCCCTTTCATTCTCAAAAATCTTAATTTTGAAAATTTTATTCTCTACCATTTTTTGTAACATAGAATTTGAATTCGCTGAAGCTTTATATATTGAAATGTCACTTATATAAAGACGAAAATGTCATTTTATCTTGGGAGACAAACGTTTATCACACCTTGGTCACCGATGAGAGGACGAACTCTTGTGTGAAATACAAACTCTCGACATCAATTTTCTTCGCTTGCTCTTTAAGTTTTGTGTGCTAATTTATTGTTGTTTGAATTTTCACTCATGTGAATATATCTCATAGATTTCTCCACAAACACAAAAGCACATACATATTTTCCAACAAACTAAAGATAGATTCGTCCTTGGATAATTTTATAAGTGTGTTTTTGTGTTGGCGATGAGAATCATTTTGTAAATTTGTTTGACAAATCTTTTGTGTTATTATGCATGTGGTTAATATTGTCTACTACATTCTAAAACCCCATTCATTTGTTAGAATGATTTTATGACTTACTGATTAATTTTGCAATTCAAGAAAATATGATATACATTCAGTAGGTTGTAAAATATGTTAAATCCTGTTGCACTTTCACCAAATACTCATTGTAGCCTTTTTTATTTGATGTGGACTTTGATTTGTCCCACTGTATATGAGAGCATTTGGAACAAAAATGAATAGTAATTGGTTGTAGATATATAAATATATAAATAATCATTGTCGGATCGATGTAGAGGGTATGGTGGGCAATGACCCAGTGTGAGTTTTGAGATTTTTCAACATTAGGTACATAAAGTGTGAAATTTTTTAAGAATAAGGAGTCAAATTTGTACATTTTAATATGTTGTCCACCTTAATATTAGGAAAAATTGTTAAAATTAAACTTTGCCCACCATAACTAAAGTTCCTGCATCCGCCACTGTAGTTTATGTTGTCCTTAAAAATGCATTCATTAACCGTCAATAAGAATTGTTTGTTGTGTTGTCATGAATTGATACTAAATAAAGAGATATGGAGTTGTTTGTACATTTATAAATATTTGCATACATTACCATTGAAAGAAATCATTACATAAAAATATATACAACAATATATAAATATTTCCCCATATGATGTTCTTCCTTTGCATAAAATGAAAACCCATGCAAAGCATGTTGAGAATAACGAGTACAAAACTCTAATATTCGCAAGAAATAATTATAAGGAAGTACTCACTAAACCACTCTTCCAAAACACTTAAAGAAGACCAACTCATAAAATACTACACTCAAACTAAGATACAAATGCTAATTGCCTTATTGTTTTACTTCTTCTTGGATGATTATACAAGCATAGGACATGGGGTATTTATAGCATGACAAATACATTTTAGGCCACACATTAAACAAGTAAGGAAAAATTACAACAACACCTTTTCTACCTAACACACACTAATTTATCACTAGTGAAACATAGGTAAGCAATGACATAACATACACTAATTTACCACTAATGCAATATAGGTAAACAATGACATCATATGGGTTGTGACGTTGAAACTTAATACTCCCCCTCAACATCTACTCTCATTGCTTTCACCATGCCGAACTGACGACGAAAGTTTTCAAACTTGCTTGTACTCAAACCTTTTGTGAACAAGTCTGCAATTTGATTATCTGTCTTGATTTGTTTCATCTCAATACCTTCTTCAAGAACCTTTTCTCTGATAAAATAATAGTGCACTTCCACGTGTTTAGTTCTTGCATAGAAAACTAGATTCTCCGCCAAACGAACTGCCGGCTGGTTGTCACAATACGACGAAACTGGATAGTCTAGGGGTTGATGTAGATCGTTCATAAACTGTAACAACCACGTACTCTCTTGATCTGCCATTACTGTTGCTCAATATTCTGCTTCCGTAGTTGACAAAGATACCATTGGTTGTTACTTACTACAGTAAGAAATTTCTCCAGATCCAAGCTTGAACACGTACCCGATAGTTGATCGATGAGTGTCGTGATCTCTTGCATAGTCAGCATCACAATAGCCAACTAACTTGACATCTTCACTTTTCTTGTATAAAATACCATAGTTAGTTGTACTCTGCACATACCTCAATATTCACAGAATTGCTTCCAAATAAGACTTCTTTGAATTTTGCATGTACCGACTCATCACACCAACTGTATAAGAAATGTCAGGTCGAGTTAAGGTTAGGTAGATCAGACTATCTACTAACTATCGATACATCCTGACATCTTCCAAATCTTTTCCTTTATGTGCACACAACTTGCATCGGTGTCGAGATTGACTTGCATTCGAGCATCCCACACTTCTTCAATAAATCTTTGGAATAATTTTGCTGACAAAGAAATATTCCTTCTTGTGTACGATCAACTTCTAGACCAAGAAAGTGCTTGGGTTGTCCAAGTTCCTTCATCTGGAAACGAATTGATAAATTCTCCTTTATTCAAAGAATTTCTGCCTCATCATCACCGGTTATGATCAAATCATTCACGTATACCAGTACGATAGATAACTTTCCTCCATTAGCTTTGACAAATAAGCTAGAATCTGCAGGTGTTACTGAATAACCACTTTGAGTTAGAAATTCAGCAATCTTACCATACCACGCCCTTGGTGCCTGTTTCAATCCATAGAGTGCCTTTCGCAACTTACTCACATGCTCAGGATGATCTTGATTATGAAAACCCATTGGTTGAATCATGTAGATCTCCCGATCTAAGTCCCCATGAAGAAATGCATTCTTCACATCTATTTGCCATAAATTCCAGTCTTTGTTGGCTGCAAGTGCAAGCAGGACTCGCACAATTATAAGCTTTGCCACTGGACTAAATGTTTCATCACAATCTAGTCCATATTGTTGAGAGAACCCCCAAGCCACTAGTCGATCTTTGTATCTCTCAATTGATCCATCTGGACGACGCTTTATCTTGTAAACCCATTTACATGATATGGCTTTCACATCTCTTGGCTTCAGCACGAGATCCCAAGTCTAATTTTACTCTAGAGCAGTGATTTCTTCTTTTATCGCTTTAATCCACTTAGAATTTTGGGATGCTTCTTCATACGTATCAGGTTCTTTTACACTTGCTTCTTCTTTTATGGCTACGTTGGCATATTTGGGATTTGGCTTTCTGATTCTTGTTGACCTACTGAATTGTGATTGTAGAGTTGATACTTTCGTTTCACTAGGTCCACCTTCTTCATCTGGTTGGTAATATACACCAGTTTTCTAGGGATTATGAGTTACTTCTTGCTCGATATTATCATTATTATATGAATCTTAAGCTTCGTGTGAGCTTGATAGGATTTGAGGAGTATGATCTCTTATTTTCTGTTGCAGCTTCTCTTCAAATTCCTTCGAGTTTGATAACACCTCCTTTTCTGAGGACCGCTAAGAAGATGCTTCATCAAGCACCACATCTCGTGACGTGTAACACCTTCTAATCGTAGGATCATAATATTTCCACCTTTTTTCTGGTTATCGTATCCCACAAGGATACATCTGATGGCGTTCTTGTCAAACTTGCTACGTAGATGGTTAAGAATAAATACATAGCATACAAAACTGAATACTCGAAAGTAACTAACCGTAGGTTTCATGTCCCATAATTTCTCAAAGGGTGAAATAAACTCTAACTTTGGTTGAGGAAGTTTGTTAATCACATGGGCTTCAGTTCTCATAGCTTCAGCTCAAAAGCTTCCGGATACATTCTTAGCATGTAGCATACTCCGATAAACTTCTGCAAGATGTCGATTATTTCTCTCAGCTACTTCATTCTGTTGGAGGTGTTGGCACAAGTAAATTGATGACGTATTCTACAGTCTCGTATATAGTTAAAACATTCATTTGAGGTATATTCTCCTCCATTATCTGTGCGTAGACAAATAATTTTCTTCCCCACTTCTCCTTCAATAATATCTCTGAACTCTTTAAACTTTGAGAACATGTCAGATTTTTCTTTCATAACGAAAACCCACATATACTTAGAGAAGTCATCAATAAACGTTACCATATACCGCATCCCACCAAGTGATGATTACTTGAATGGTCCGAACACATTAGAGTGAACTAACTCTAATGGTTCCTTTGCTTTAAACTTTGATTCCTCGTATGGTAATTGATGTGCTTTACCATACTAGCATCCCGCACAGATCGTGTTTGTCCTCACGTCAAATTGAGGAAGTTCCTTGAGCATCGAATTTTTCTTCATCAACCTTAGTTTAGAATAGCTAACATGGCCCAATCGGATGTGCATAAATCTACTGTCTAGTTTTTTCTTATCTTGTCTACATACGCAGACTCTGCTGATATCGCGTAGACCGACTCCAATCGTCGTCCCTCTATTGTTAGCATTCCTTAGATCTTGAGGTTTTGATATACCTTTACATCTCGTGGACCAAACAAGACAAAGTGGCCTGATGATGTTACCTAGTTAGAACTGTATTGAGGTGCTACTACCGTCTTAGCGATATGAGCTATTGGTAGCCTTGAGGAGTTGGTTGTTACCACAACTCTATTTTCCTTGTATTTTGACAGGCTCTGTAACTTCTGTTTATCACCTGTCATGTGATTTGAGCATCCTGAGTCGACAATCCAATCATTCTCGTAGTCGATCCTCTCAACTGTCGAGACTGTGAGAGCTTACTCCTCCTCTTTCGTAGCAAAATATGCTTCAGTATCCTAATCATCTTTTCTTCTCTCCTTTGAATTGGAAGTAGCATCATTGCTCTATGCGGGCCTTTTGTTAGACCAATAATCTTTTGCCATATGTCCATTCTTGCTGTAGTTGTAACATTTCCTTCCAATCTTTTATCGTAGCCATAATTCTTTGAAGTTCCCCCTAGACGAGAACCTCCCTCTCCTTGATGACTTTTTGCCTTGTCATCATCCTTTTTATATCCGCCTTCGGCGTGCTGCTTGAAGTAGACTTTTTTTGTTGGTGTAGAGCGTTTCCTCCTCACCCTTTAGCGAGACTCCTCCTCTTTGCTTACCATAGATTCTTGACTGGAAAGCAAATTTTGAAACTCAACAAGTGATGGTTGAGTCGGCCATCCTTGTACAACAGCAAAAAAACTTCGGTATTCAGACCTCAAACCATGGATAATTATTCTTTTTATCCTGGTTTCACCAATAATAGCTGTTGGATCTAAATTTGAAATTTCGCGGCATATTTTCTTCACCTTGTGAAAGTACTTGGTGATAGTCATGCCGCGTTGCGCCATCGATAGCAGCTCGTTCTCGAGAAGTTGTAGTCTTGCGTCGTTCTTCTTTGAAAAAAGTGTAGTGAAAGTGTCCCATGCTTCTTTCGGTGTTTTTGCATCCTGGATGTGGTCCAACATTTCTTCTTCAATTGTGGTCTTTAAGGCAAACATCGCTTTGCCCGCTTTAGTCTTCTATTTTCACAAAGTGTCATTAGCGTCGTCAACCTCTGGTTGTATAACTTCACTACCACCAACGACCTCCTGAAGGTCTTGTCCTTGCATATAAGACGTCATACTTGTCGCCCACATATTGTAATTTTGGTTGTTGAGCTTCTTAATTCCTCCAACTACTTGAAGATCACCCATCACGTCGGTAAAATTTTGATAATACCAAACAAGCCTGATTTCAAGATACAAATTTCCAGAATACGAATTTCTCACGACTCAAGAAAACTCACTCCAAAAATACTGGTACATGGCCGTCCCGCTCTGATACCAATTGTTGAGAATAACGAGTACAAAACTCTAATATTCACAAGAAATGATTATAAGTAAGTACTCACTAAACTACTCTTTCAAAACACTTAAATAAGACCAACTCATAAAATACTACACTCAAACTAAGATACAAATGCTAATTACCTTATTGTTTTACTTCTTCTTGGATGATTATACAAGAATAAGACATGGGGTATTTATAGCATGACAAATACATTTTAGGCCACACATTAAACAAGTAAGGAAAAATTATAACCACACCTTTTCTACCTAACACACACTAATTTATCACTAGTGAAATATAGGTAAGCAATGACATAACACACACTAATTTATCACTAATGGAATATAAGTAAGCAATGACATCATATGGGTTGTGATGTTGAAACTTAATAAAGCATACTCGTCATGTGCACCTGGCGATTTTTTATAAGATCCAACCATGATTAGTGGTTGAATATTGACCATCGATTTTGAAAGTTATATTGTGGATTTGCACGAAACTATACAGAATATACTGACATTGTGAACGAATTATGTGTTGGTTAATTAATGACCATCTCTTTGATTGAAAATACATATTATATTAAAAGAGATGGAATTGTCCTTGAAATATTATTGATGAATTTTACAATGCTTGTGTCGCCTGCTATATTTTTTTTTTCAAATAGTGTACTGGTCGGGTCGGTTTCCCATCGCAATAATTATGAGAATATATTAAAGTAATGATTCATGTATTACACATTTGTGTTAATACACGTATAAAACATGTCAAAAGTTGATGATATTTTTGGTGTTTATAAGTTCACATGTCTTTTAAAGTGATACTATATGCATAGTAATATGATAATAATATATGTGATGATGTGATAATGACATGGATGGTCAAATATATAAGTAATAGTATTAGTTTATTATTGTGATTTAAAATAAAAGGTGACGTATTTTGTGATTGATGCTTTGTAGTATTTTGTGAATAATCCATTATCAAATATTTTAATTTTGACTCCTACATAGCATTATGTGCACTAATCTATTTACCATTTGAATTGGAGGTTAATTATTATATGTGAAATCTATTTGGCCATGTAATTAAAGTTGTAATCCTTTGTGTTGACGCATGAATATATGCATGCCGTCTAAATAAGTGTTAATACTCAATAATTTGAATTGGACAGTTCATTAAATAATGTTTGAATGTAGACTGGTGTGATAACAATCATAGTTATTGAATTTGATGAATTGATTCAGAATTGAGCGGCTTAATGACTGCTTTAAATATAGCAGAATCTAATCATAAATCCATAAAATGGTCAAGAGGTTCAGAACCGAGCGGTTTAATGACCCTATAAATAAGGTAGAATCAAGCTATAAGTTCATTTAAGACTATTGTAATCTCACATTGATCGAGAAATTGAGGATAATTAAAGACAAATGTGAAGGTTGAGAATAAATGTAA
This sequence comes from Sambucus nigra, assembly GCA_949130495.1. NCBI lineage: Eukaryota > Viridiplantae > Streptophyta > Magnoliopsida > Dipsacales > Adoxaceae > Sambucus > Sambucus nigra. Next base: position 422,830,562 of record OX422209.1, read on the forward strand.
TGAATGCAACTTTTAATATAATTCCAAATTTATATTTGAAATTGTGAGGAAGTATTGTATACAAAGGTAGAGCTATATGGAGGTTGGGGTGGGCAAGTGCCCCACCTAAAATTTCAAAAATTAAAATTTTACCCCTAAATATTTTGAAAACTAGGTAGAGTGCCCACATAAAATTTTAATAATCGGCTATAGTTCTTATATATTTTGTGTATAATTTATTAGTCACTCTGAACAAACATTTAAGAAATAATTTGTGGGTGACACATTAAATCTTAACATTCAAGAAATAATCGTAAATATATAGTTTTTAAATATCTATTACTATTAGTATGCACTTAACTCAAAACTTAGAGGTCATGAGTGCAAATCACCTTAGGGCCACCCTATAGTGTATCCTCAAATGTGTGGATTGTAGAGTCTAACAACACCACTGGAGGATTCAATTAGGTGCTCAAATAGGCCTCAATAGTCTATACCTAAAAAAAAATATTGGCATGTAAAGAATGTTACTTTCTTTTTTAAGTCTTACATTAAGATTGTACTTTAAGCTCCATAAAACTTGAGTATGTTTTAAATTTAGTCATTAATTATGTTAAAATCCATTATTCTATTTTTTTCAAGTCTACTCTTAATTTGGATGGAAATGATATGTATATGGGTACCTGTGTGTGTATTGTATTTATGAGTGCTCCACCCAATAAGAATTTCTAGCTCCGCCACTAATTGTGTATCATAAGTTATATCCTCAACGCATTGACGCTTAAAAAGTTGTTATTGGATATTGGAAAGGTCACGAACCTTTATATAAATTCTTATAAATATGAGGGTGTTTATCCAAGGTGATGATTCCTATTAAAAATAAGAATAATACCATTAAATATGTATTCATTGGTTGTACAAGTAAAATTAATATGATGTAATATTTCCAATATATATATGTCTTGAGAAGTGTACATACTATATTCATTGAGTGTTAATTAATACTTAAGTAGTTTGATCGTATTGCAAGATTGAAAAATAATTAAGCATGTAAATGAATATTTTAGAGGAAGATAATGGATCAAAGACGTTAAAGTATGAATAAGTCGTTCGGTATCTTCATATGGTTTCCAAAATAATAGTGATAAATGACATAAATATTGGAAAACCCTATATTTCTCTGAAAGGAGATAAATATTTCTTGAGGCTCATAGTACTGAGCTGATATGATGTCACAATTAAAAATGCTAATGTTGGGAAATCCTTTAAATAAACAAGTGTACCAAATTTATTGTTAAATTTAGATGTATTACAAGAAGGAAGCAAAATGGCTTCGAAGTTTCTAGAAAAGGATATTCATAGTTAATCGTTTTAATGATTTATATTATGATAGTTAATCATCAAATGAAAGGGCATAAAATAAATTATATTGTAAACATAGTACCATACATAATTTTCTCTATGCTACGGTTATAACATTAGGCCTAATGATAAATATTTATGCGGATCTGCTGATCAAATAGTAAGTAAAGTTTATTGAGGATAATGGTTGAAAGCATTTTATTTAACCAAGATTCCTCGTGGTGGCTGTAACACCCCGTATTTTTGAGCATTTTTAAATCACACGTGTGCACATAATTTAATTAAATTGAGAAATAAAGTGAATTAAATCGATATTAATTAGCGAGTATAAGGATTAATATTTATGTGATATTATATTTACTTGTGTTATAATTAAAAAAATATCTTAAATTACTTTACATCGTGAGTAAAAATCGAAGAGTTTGATGGCATCTCACTCGGGACACGCGTGTAGGGTCGTGTTGAGAATATGATGGAAAATTGATGTTAGGTAACCTGAATGGTAATTTAGAGTGCACCAATGATCCGGGATGGATTGAGATAGTCAAAATTAGGTACTCGGGGATTGTAATTGGGATTTAAAGACTTTTCAGGCTAAACGGGAGCCGTATAAGGGCGTTTGGGTCACAAGAGACTTAATCTAATTTTGGAATTTAGGTTATATCTAGGAAAGGTGGATGGAGTGGGATGCCATTCCACAATCCAAAAGACTTAGGGTTTGAGAGAGAAAATAATAGAGAAGGAAAAACTATGAGAAATTGAAGAGAAACGATTTGGGAGGAGAATTGAAGCATTTTGGGCTTAGGATCATTACATAAAAAAGAAAAAAATAAGAAGAAATCAAAATCTCTACAATTAAAAAGGTAAGTTTTTATCTTTCTCTAATTATTTACATAGTTTCAATCATTCATATCTTAATTTGGTATCGAAACACAAATTTTTGGGTGGGATTAACATGTAAAATGAGAATTTTGTAAATAGAATCATTAAGAATGAATTTGAATGTAGTTACATATTGAATTTGATATGGTTGATGATGAAAAGATACAATTTGGAATGATTAAAATGAGAGTTTATGAAATCTTGAATTAGGGTTGAGATCATGGATAATTCTTGATGAACAATTGATAATCCAATGTGTATATATGTTTAAAGTTATTTTAGATGTAAAATATGTGTAATCACGTCTAAGATTGATAGAAAATTTATATTTTGGTTTTGAATGTTGTTTTGGGATTGATATGGTTGAAGGTATGATAATGAAATTCATCAAAAAAGTTGGTTTGCTACCCAGGTGAACTGAACCAATTCACTGGGTAGAGAGCGAACCGATTCACTGTGACACCCCGCCTAATTAATTACGGGGTGATCAGTCCTTAATTAATTAATTTTAGAATATCAAGTTGGTCCAGATAATGCATCACTATCGAAAAATCAGATTTTAATTTAATAAAACTAACAACCTAGTATTTAAAAAGGGTGATGTCCAAATTTTATCTTGCTACTAACCAATATAAAAAAGAATACCAACAAATACCATGCATCACATTAATATAAATAAAGTCTAACTGGAGTAAAATAAATGACTCGAGTAAAACACGTCCAGATATAATCCCATACAATAAATCCAATCAAAGGAAATCCAATCTAAGAGAGAATTTAAAACCATTAAATCTCTGAATGCAAACAGGAGAAAGGACGACATGTCCAACAAAATAAATAACTGGAAAAGGAAGAATAGGCTGAGTCGTATACTAGAAATTATCCTACAACTTCCATAGCAGCTACAGTACGGAAACTGAATAGAGTCTCTTAAGGCTGGTGTCCCTGTGGCTGGGCACCTAAAAATAATGGAACAATAGAAAGATATACATAAAAGCGGGTTAGAGCCAGAGTTGAAAACAGTTTAAAATAGCAAGTTCTTAAATTGATTCAATTAGCACAATTATTATACAAGTTAACTTAGCGTACTCACTTGAGATACTCACCCCTCGATCTAGTGTGCACGCCTAATGAGCCTAACTACCCATATTAGTCATGATATCTTGATTGGCTACTAAGTACATACTATTATGCTGGAAAGTCTCCTTAAATAACTCCAAGCCGACGTACTTAAGATTTTGATTTAGGTTTAGAATTACTTTAGTTTATTAACATATTTTTCTAATTGCCCAGATGATAATACCATAAGCACACATCTAAACGTAGAGTCAGCAACATAAGACACCAAACAAGATTTCGGTATACACACATTATTCTCTTTATGTATACATATCAATTTATATATAAATATAGCAATATCGCACCCCTGGTTGAGAAACCCTTAGTGCTATGCATACTTGGCTATCTAGTCCCATTGCAACGTTCATGCATAGAGGACAACTGGTTCAATCTCTCAAGAACCAATAAAAACACAAACACCTATTGGAGGCGAACATAGTCCCAAGCCGATGGGCTACGCACATACCTACGCACCCATACGACCATCATCACTATCATTCTCGTGGATAGCCCGTACCTAGGTTCCATGCTCTAGTGGTACGACTCTAAATCCCCCTAAGGCACACAAGATCTGGTCGTCCACAACACATTAACCTCCATTCGATAACAAGTAGCTAGGTATGTCATACACATAATATTTTGAGCAAATAAGCATACATACAATTTATATAAATTCATTGGCTTTCTCGCAACCTAGTATTCATAGTACGTATAATATCCCCTATTATACCCTGTACCTTATTCGTATAAAATCTCCCTTGTATTTTTGCATCTCTCTAATTCTATGGATTTTCATACCTTCCGAGGGTCGACATATTCTCCGGTCACTAATAATTATAAATTTTTAAGTCACTCGACATTCATATAGGTCTAACACTCATTTAAATAAGCCTACGGGAAGTTTGAAACAAAAATCGAGACTTAAGAGTAATTCTGGAATCTCGTTAGAAGACCCAGGGAATCTCGTTGGAACAAGGTTGTTCGAACGACACTCGTTCGAACGTCATTCGAACGAGTGTCGTTCGAACGAAGGCCCCCCCACTTCGAATGAACTACCAAACTCGTTAGACGGGCCACTAGAAACTCATTAGAAGTTTCGTTCGAACGAGGTCGTTCAAACGACCTGGGCTGGACTTCTAACGAAAATTCCACAGTTGCCCAGTTCATCTTCAAAGTTCGTTTTTCCAGATTTTCTCCTCTTCAATCTCAACATAAACCCATTCCAACCCAAGTACAAGGTTACTAAACTACTCTAAGTCACTCTAGAACATTTCTTAACATAGTTTAGGGGGTCAAATCCTTCTAATCATCAAATAAATTTAACAAACTCCTAAATTTTCCCTTGAATCATATTAACATAACCCAAAATTATAAATCCATAAAAGTCCCATTTTTATTTCGTGATTAGCATCTAATTCACCTAATTTCACACTCATATAAAGGGGAAAATCCTCTACATGCAAACCCCCATTAAATTTCTAAGATTTCTACACAATCTCATCATAGGTAAACCAAATCTGGTATTAATAGTTCTAAAACCTCAACATATGTTAACAAGAATAATAAATGCTAAGAGAAAGAGCAAGATAATCACTTGACTTAAAATGAACTTATGATTCACGGGTTAAATTTGGTATGGAAACGATCCTCTTGACACGATCTACGCGCTAATGTACTTTTAGGTGTGAAAGCTTAAGTTCTTAGCTTAGGGCTCTAATGGAGTCTTATCCTTCTTCCTTGGTTCTCTATATATTTTCCTCTCTGTCTCATGTAGGTTGAAACTAAGAGGCCACTAACCCTAAATGATTTTAATTAAACCCAATTTTCGTCCATTTAATTACCCAAAAATTCTAAAAGATCAAAATACCCCTCCGGGGTGTCGTTTTGGGCTAAAATATTCCGAACTCCAATTTAAATACCCAAATAGTGTTTTATGACTATTTCGACCCTTTAGGACACTCTGGCAGACTCATAATAGTCATCCGAGTTATACAAAAATAATTTATTTTTTAAACCCCCCAATACGTACTAGTGACGCGACTCATCTGCGTCCCAAATGTTTATAACATAACTGCCGTGTATCTCATTCCCGACCATAATATTATTTCCATAACTACTAATTCTCATCACGCTAGTAATTATTATAATAAAATCGGATTAATTACAATTTAAATTTTCTCCCTTTATTTTAATTAATCCCCATTTTCATAAAAATAAACATGCGTAAAAATACGGGGTATTACATACTTCCCCCTAATAACATAATTTTGTCCCCAAATTCGAAAAGAATATATATATATATACCTGGAAAGAATAACTCTGGATAACATTCACGCTTGTCATCCTCGTGCTCCCAGGTTGATTCCTCAACATTATGATGCTGCCACTGAACACGTACTAGTGGTACTATTTTTTATCTCAACTTCCTCTCACTACGGTATAGAATAGCAACTGGCCCATCCTTGTAGGAACTATTAGGCTGTAAGTCTATCTCCTCCAACGCAATGTGGGCGTGGGTCAAGTCATCTTGAAGAAATCTCCTCAGCGAAGAGATATGGAACACGTTATGGACTCTATGCAAGTGCTTCGGTAACCCAAGTCTATAAGTAACTGGTCCAATCCTCTCGATAATGGGTAATGGCCCTACATACCTAGGAAAAATTTTCCCTTCTTCCCAAAATACATAACTCCCTTCATAGGAGACACCCGAAGTAACACGGGATCACTAATGTTGAACTCGCGAAAATACCGTTTAGCGTCAGCGTAACTCTTCTGTCGATCTTGAGCGACTTGAATACGGATCTGTACCAATTCTATCCTAGCCCAAGTATCCTGAATCACTTCTGAACCAGGTAACTTGTTGTCCCCCACCTCTAGCCAACATGCTGGAGAACGACAAGGTCTGCTGTATAGTGCCTTGAATGGAGTCATACCGATAGTAAACTGGTAGGAGTTATTATAGGCAAACTCCACTAGTGGAAGGTACTGTTCCTAGCCTCCGCCAAAATAAATGATGCACATACGTAACATATCCTCCAACATCTGATTCGTTCACTCGGTCTGACCATCCATCTGTGGGTGATAGGCTGTGCTCAGTCGCAACTCTGTACCCAACGCCTCATGAAAACTCTCCCAAAATTGAGACACAAACACTGTATCTCTGTCAGACACGATATTGAGAGGTAATCCATGGAGTCTCACTATTTCTTCTATGAATATCTGGGCTTACTGTCCCATGGTGTAGTCTGTCCTAGCTGGCAGAAAGTGGGCTACCTTTGTCAGCCGATCCATTATCATCCATACCGAATCATGACCCCTCTGCGATGTCGGTTATCCTGTGATGAAGTCCATGGAAATGATCTCTTATTTCCACATAGGAATCTCTAATGGTTGCAGAAGTCCCGCCGATCTCTGATGGTCCACCTTTACCAACTGACAAGTGGTACATTTCGAGATGAAATCGATAATATCCTTTTTCATCCCGCTCCACCAGTACTGTCTACGCATATCCTGGTACATCTTATCCTCGCTAGGATGTATCGCAAATCGGGAACCGTATGACTCTGTCATCACCTTGTGTCGCAAATCTTCACCCTCAAGAATAATCAGCCTCCCATCGAAATATAGACCCCTATTTGAACTCACGGTGTAAGACTCAGCCCCCTCGGCTAGAAGCTTCACTATTTGAATTTGGCAAGACGGATCATCTACCTGAGCCTGTACTACTCCCGTAATAATGTGGGCATAACCGTCATCACACACATAAATAATCGAGTCACTGCATCCTGATTCCCTAACTCCTTCCATTTCGCTTTTCGCACCTCGGCCACCCCACCGACTGGCCTACGGTTCAACGCGTATGCTACCCCGTTATCCTTCCCCGGGTGGTATTGGATATCAAATTGATAATCCTTCACAAATTGAAGCCATTGACGTTGATGCATATTTAACTCCTTTTGCGTGAAGAGGTACTGTAACGACTTGTGGTCTGTGAATAAACAAAATTTCTCCCCTAGGAGGTAATGTCTCCAAATTGGAAGCACAAACACCACCGTCGCCAACTCTAAATCGTGGGTGGGATAGTTCCTCTCGTGAGGCTTAAGCTTACGGGAAGCATAAGCTATAGCCTGATCCTCCTGTTATAATACACCTCCAAGTCCTAACAAGGATGCATCAGTGTAGACTAGATACTCCACTCCCGGCTTGGGTAATGCTAACACTGGTGCTGATGTTAACTTGTCTTTCAAGTCATCAAAGGCTAACTGACAGGCGTCACTCTAGATAAATGGCACCCCTTTGCGAGTCAGGTGTGTCAACGGACCCTCTATCTTTGAAAACCCTCGAATGAATCTCCTGTAGTATCCGGCTAAACCCAAGAAACTGCTATCTTAGTTGGTGTCGTGGGCTGCCCCCCACTCCCTCACCGCCGACACCTTGTTCGGGTCAACCGATATCCCCAAATTCTGACACAATATGCCCCAAAAGCTATACCTCCCGTGACCAGAATCCGCACATCTTATACTTCGCACTCAGCTGATGTTCTTGTAGAGTCTGAAGAATATGTCTCAAGTGCAAGGCATGATCCTCCTTAGTCTGTGAATAAATCAGGATGTCATCTATGAAGATAATGACAAACTAATCTAAGAACTCTCTGAACACTCGGTTCGTCAGGTCCATAAATACGGCTGGAGCATTTGTCAGCCCAAACGGCATGACTCTTAAATCATAGGACCTATTTCTCATTAATAAGTAGTGTTTGACATCTCCTACTCCTTGATACATAGCTTATGGTATCCTGATCCCAAGCCAATCTTTAAAGGGAAGGTAGCTCCCCTTAACTAATAGAATAAGACTCGATTCAGGGCAATAAATATTTATTCTGTATCACGACTTTATCCTCTTCCCTTATCACACTGATTTATTCTCGATGTAAAACATTTGGTATCACTTCTTACGTCATATCATACGGTCTTACTGACCGTGCATAGGAATAAAATTAAAGTTAAGATTACAGTTTCCCTTACAGATGATAACTAGGGTACTAAACTCGTGCTAAAGGCCAACCATCCCCAGCTCCCGACATTCACTAGGTTTCATACGTGGGATGTCTCGCAAAGCGAAATCCAAACAAGGAACCCCCCCGATACACTACTAACTAACATTATCGGTCAACAAAAGTTGTGGTCCTCAGTATTTATCTTGTACCCCACATCCCTGCTTCCTGCTAACAATAGAGCATCTATTCTCATGTTACGAAAAAGATATTCAACCCATTACTCCTACTAATTTGGCGTTAGGCTCTTCAAATTGGCCACAAAATTATTCCCATGCCCAGAGATATTTCATTATTTCTTAAATCACTATAGTAAACATTTCTACCCATTTGGGATTTGGTATAACCCAACGACACACTCCACAAGTCTTTACATGATTTAATTTTCCTCTTGGATGACACTTAGCACAAATTATTTCATGTCCAGGACTAATGGTCTATTACCACACCAACTTGAATGATCCGGTTCGAAATCGGGATAATAATACATTTTACGCTCCTGATTCTCAAGTAGTACAAGTAAGCTGTAACACACATAGGTTATTTGAAATTTTCCTCGTAACTAAAAGGAAACACTATAATTGCAAAAGTATAATACCTCCAAACATGGGTAGTAGATGCGGTATCAGTGGCATAGCTGTATATCAGGCATTGTAGATACGTCCATACTGTACTACCTGCTGCTGTTGTGAAGTCTGTGTTACTGGCGTGATTATCCCTGTTTCCCCAATTTGGCTATTTTGTGGTGTTGGGGGAACATCCAATGACTGTTGCAGGATTCTTCCCTTACTAGGGCAATTTCGACGGTAGTGACCTCGTTCGCCGCATATAAAACACTTACCCACATAGTTTCTGCTCTGCTGACCCTGCTAAGCACACTGGTGGCCCTGATGGTCTCGCTGACCTTGTTGAATTGGCTGAGGCTTTCCTCCAGCTCTTTGTGGGCAAAGTTGGCATTTGTGGCCATTTCTTCCACACTTAAAACACCTCTTTGTGAAAGCCTTCTGTCCTCGGCCTTGTTGGCCCTGGCGGGTTTGTCTCTTCCCACGGTTCTCATAGTCTTTTTGGTCTTGATGTCTCTGAGGAGCTTGTCGCTATTGCGACGGTATTTTCCCATTGTTATTATTCCTCGAAATGTCATATTAATAAACTTCTCTTGTTCTTTTGTCCCCTATAAGCTGCACGCTGCGATTTTGGTACTGCAATATTGCGGTAGTCACTGCTTTTGTCACGATGTTCGCGATCTCAGTGATTTCCTCTCTTTCCTGGTGTACCTGAGGTATTTGTTGGTCTTGTCTCGCATTTACTTCTTCAGCGGTGTTAGGGTGCCTCTCCCCCATAAGCGACATCTGAAATTCAAGTGAATTTTATAAAACCACCGTCCATACATAACATTGTAGCGGAAGTACGTAAAACGTATGAAGAGTACAACAATCCAAAAATATAGGGCTCTATATCAAAGGACGCTACGCGGAAACATAATAAGCCGTACAGATCCTAAGGACACTAGAACCTGATACTCTGATACCACATGTGACACCCCGCTTAATTAATTACCGGGTGATCAGTCCTTAATTAATTAATTTCAGAATATCAAGTTAGTCCAGATAATGCATCAATGTCGAAAACTCAGATTTTTATTTAATAAAACTAACCACCTAGTATTTAAAATGGGTGAAGTCCAAATTTTATCTTGCTACTAACCAATATAAAAAAGAATACCAACAAATACCATGCATCACATTAATATAAATAAAGTCTAACTAGAGTAAAATGAATGACTGGAGTAAAACACATCCAGATATAATCCCATACAATAAATCCAATAAAAGGAAATACAATCTAAGAGAGAATTTAAAACAACTAAATCTCTGAATGTAAACAGGAGAAATGACGACATGTCCAACAAAATAAATAACTGGAAAAGGAAGAATAGGCTGAGTCATCTACTAGCAATTATCTTGTAGCTTCCACAGCAGCTACAGCATGGCAACTGAATAGAGTCTCCTAAGGCTGGTGTCCCTATAAATGGGCACCTAAAAATAGTGGACCAATAGAAAGATATAGAGAAAAGCAGGTCAGAGCCCGAGTTAAAAACAGTTTAAAATAGCAAGTGCTTAAATTGATTCAATTAGCACAATTATTATACAAGTTAACTTAGCGTACTCACTTTAGATACTCACCCCTCGATCTAGTGTGCACGCCTAACGAGTTTAACTATCCATACTAGTTGTGATACCCTGATTGGATACTAAGTACATACTATTATGCTGGAAAGTCTCCCTAAATAACTCCAAGCCGACGTAATTTAGATTTCGATTTAGGTTTAGAATTACTTTAGTTTATTCATATATTTTTCTAATTGCCAAGCTGATAATACCATAAGCACACATCTAAAAATAGAATCAACAACATAAGACACCAAAAAGGATTTCGGTATACACACATTATTCTCTTTATGTATACATATGAATTTATATATAAATATAGCAATATCGCACCCCTGGTTAAGAAACCCTTAGTGCTACGCATACTTGGCTATCTAGTCCCATTGCAACGCTCACGCATAGAGGAAAACTAGTTCAATATCTCGAGAACTAATAAAAACATAAACACCTATTAGAGGCGAACATAGTCCCAAGCCGATGGTCTACGCACATACCTACGCACCCATATGATCGTCATCACTATCATTCTCACGGATAGCCTGTACCTAGGTTCCATGCTCTAGTGGTACGACTCTAAATCCCCCGAAGGCACACAAGATCCGGTCGTCCACAACGCGTTAACCTCTATTCGATAGCCAATAGCTAGGTATGTTATGCACATAATATTTTGAGCAAATAAGCATGCACACAATTTATATAAATTTATTGGCTTTCCCGCAGCCTAGTATTCGCAGTACGTATAATATATCCCCTATTATACCCTGTACATTATTCGCATAAAATCTCTCTTGTATTTTTCAGCTCTCCAATTCTATGTATTTTACAACCTTCCGAGGGTCGACATATTCTCCGCTCACTAATAATTATAAATTTTTAAGTCACTCGACATTCATACAGGTCTGACACTCATTTAAATTATCCTACGGGAAGTTTGAAACAAAAATCGGGACTTAAGAGTCATTCTGGAATCTCATTAGAAGACCTAGTGAATCTCATTCAAACGAGTTCGTTCGAACGAGGGTCGGTCACTGAAAACTCGTTAGAAGTCTCGTTCGAACGACCTGGGATGGACTTCTAACGAAAATTCCGCAGTTGCCCAATTCATCTTCAAAGTTTATTTTTCCAGATTTTCTCCTCTTCAATATCAACCTAAACCCATTCCAACCCAAGTACAAGGTTACTAAACTACTCTAAGTCACTCTAAAATATTTCTTAACATAGTTTAAGAGGTCAAATCCTTCTAATCATCAAATAAATTCAACAAACTCCCAAATTTTTCCTTGAATCATATTGACATAACCTAGAATTATAAATCCATAAAAGTCCCATTTTTATTTCGCGATTAACATATAATTCACCTAATTTCACACTCTTATAAAGGGGAAAATCCTCTACATGACCATCAAATTTCTAAGATTTCTACACAATCTCATCATAGGTAAACCAAATCTGGTATTAATAGTTTTAAAACCTCAACATATGTTAACAAGAATAATAAATGCTAAGAGAAAGAGAAAGATAATCACTTGCCTTAAAATTAACTTTTGATTCAGGGGTTAAAATTGGTATGGGAACAATCCTCTTGACACGATCTAAGCGTTGATGTCCTTTTTGGTGTGAAAGCTTAAGTTCTTAGCTTTGGGATCTAATGGAGTCTTCTCCTTCTTCCTTTGTTATCTCTCTCTTTTCCTCTCTTTCTCACGTAGGTTGAAACTAACAGGCCACTAACCCTAAATTCTTATAATTAAATCAAATTTTCGTCCATTTAATTACCCAAAAATTTCAAAAGACCAAAATACCCCTCCGTGGTGTCGTTTTGGGCTAAAATGTCCTAGACTCCAATTTAAATACCCGAATAGTGTTTTCTGACTATTTTGACCCTTCCGAACACTCTGGCGCACTCAAAATAATCATTCGAGTTATACAAAAATAATTTACTTTTTAAACCCCCAAATACATACTATTGAAGCGACTCATCTGCGTCCCAAATGTTTATAACATAACTGCCGTGTATGTCATTCCCGACCATAATATTATTTCAATAACTACTAATTCTCATCACTCTAGTAATTATTATCGTAAAATCGGATTAATTACAATTTTAATTTTCTCCTTTTAATTTAATTAATCCCCATTTTCATAAAAATAAATATGCGTAAAAAGACGGGGTATTACATTCACCCATTGAACCGGTTAGGGTAGCCAGGTGAACCGGTTCGCCCAGCTAGGTTGCCACTACTTTGGGTTGTGATTTTTTATGGTCTTTGATAGTTCGACTTGGTTTATGGAATTCTATAAATGATATAGGACTATTGGGAATACCTAAGAGAGAGCATAATCTACCTTGGGTTAGATGGGAATCAAATTTGGGTATGGGTTTATAGGTATATTAGGGTAAATGACATCTGAGTTATAATTTGTGAAATCAGTTTGGGATTTCAAAAATAATTAGGCTACGAACTTGAGTAGAATATTATTGTGGACAGAAACATGTAAGTTAAGAATTAAAATAAGTAAGTGAATACTTGAGAATTTGGGAATCGGGATAGGCTCGAGAATTGTGGGCTAATGCTACGAGTGATAAATGCACGATTATTCGGATCGCTCTCTCTCTCTCTCTCTCTCTCTCTCTCTCTCTCTCTCCATATATATATATATATATATATATATATATATATATATATATATATATATATATATATATATATATATATATATATATATATATATCTGTGTGTGTGTGTGATTGATATAAGTGAAAATACCTACTCTATGGATGCTATCATTAGAGGTTGTGCATAGTGGGGGGGTCTACCCTGGCGTGACCAACAGGTGTTGAGTCATTTCCCCATGTCATAGGACTGTTTCATGGCCATTGTATGTGAGTTTAGAGTTTGGTGGGGTAATGTGGTATGGTTATGACCCACGAATGTATGTTTATGATCGCCTCTAATTATGTGTTTATGATTTGAGTTCGGTGGTGAGATTTCGACCCTGTGGCCCAGGAGTGGTACGTGTCATACTTGGAGCCTGATAGCATGCTAGGAAATGCATTTGGGAGGACAACTCCGGGATGCTATGTTTATTCGTATAAAAGAGTGTTATATATATGTGTGTGAATTAAAAGAATGTGTGAACATTGAAATTATAACTAGTACACATTTATGTGAATCATTTAACAATAAGATTGTGATTGAGAATTATAATGATATAACTTAAGTGATAGTTAAATGACAAGCAAAGAAAAGTAAAATACATGTAGCAAAATTGGTCTAGAGGTTAGCATGTGGGGATAAGATTAGTGATTGTACTAGTTAGGCGGGATAGCGTAACTAGGGAACTCAAATACATGCGTATGGTGTGCACTATATATGAGGGACAAGGATTATCTCAAGTGAGTGTGACACTAGATAAATATGAACAATTATGTTGCACATTAATTATTGCATTTTAAATACTTGAAAAATATTTTCAAATGGTTTTAGGCTCTGACCTATATTAATTTTTTTTCAAAACCTTTTAGGTGCTCAGCCACAGGGACGCCAGGCGTAACTATCCTTCCAGTCAAACAATGGTGCATCAGTTGTGGATCACTATAGGCTTTGAGTAGGCTCTTCTTACCTTGCTATATAGATAGGATTTCATTTCAGTTTTTTAGTTTGGGCATGTTCAGACTTTATTATGTTATTTCCTTTATTAGTTGGATGACAATATTTGGAGTTACCGAGACTTATTCAGTTATTTGATTTAGTTCACATCATCATTATTCAGTTTATTATTATGGTGAAGGTTTATTTATATTGTGGCATGGTTATTTAATTTGTTGCATGTTTTAATATGGCAAGTTATTAAGTTTTAAAATTTTGGCACTAGGCCTAATAGGTTACTATTAATAAATTAGATTTTCGACATTGATTCTAAGAATGAACTAGATTGAGATTCTAGTTTTATTTTAGGAAAGAACTTGTCAACCGTTATTAAAATAGGCTGGGTGTCACAGATGGTATCTGAGCATCAGGTTCTAGTGTCCTTAAGATCTGTGTGACTTATTACATTTCCAGCGTAGTGTTAATTGATATAGAGCCCTTTAATTAGGACTATTGAATTTTTATTTACGCATTTACGCTCTTCTATCGTGATATAATGTACTTATGATCTTATATAAATTTCGTTTGGTTTCAGATGCCAAACGGGAGAGGACGTCCAACTAGGGTCGCCAGGAGGGCCACAGGGGACGGTGACAACTGTCGAGGCTGCCACTACAGTTCCCCCATACCAAACAATAGCAGTCGGTGGCTCCAGTCATCCAGTCCCACCTAGTGTCGTAAGCGTGGGAGGGAGTTAGAGAGGCTTTTCATAAAGGCCATCTGGTAGAGTCCTAGGGTAGTAGATATGTTATTTCTTCCAGTCTGTAGAAGAAAGATATACAACGACATCTCCGTATGGTTATGTACAACGACACTCAAAAGTAAATCTTGGCTACTTTCAAGATGGTGGGAGTAGCGTTACAGTGGTGGGAACAATCACCACATCTGAGGAGAGGGATACTATGACTATATGAGAGTTTTGGGTGCAGTTTGACTGCAAGTTCTACCCATCTATGATCTAGACAGAGATGCGGAGGAGGTTTATGGACTTGCTACATGAGGGTCGGGTAGTGTCCGACTATGAGGAGGAATTAACCTGTTTGGCGAATTTTGTTCCTGACGAGATGAGTACAAAGGAGAAAAAGATGTTGAAGTATATTGATGGACTTACTCGGAGGATTCAACAACAGTTGTTGGGTAGTCCAACATTGAATACTTATACTGATGTTGTCAATGCCGCAATTCTTCATTACTAGGATCACCGCTTCCATGTGAAGGGAGGCAAGAGAGTTAGAGAGTCTAGCCAGCAGTGCATGACTAGAGGCAATGGTGCTAGTTTGGCATAGTAGCATTACTTGAGCAGACAACACGAGCGAGATACCTAGCAGGAGGATCTAGCTAAGTGATTCTGATTAATAGGATTTTGATCAGGTGATGGGGGATTCTTATAGGTCCAGTAACAGTGTGTTCCTCTAGGCCAACAGGGCTAAAAGAACAATGGGGGTGTCCATTAGGGCCAGAGACCAGGGCATTCTCAACATGTCTTATAGGGCCAGATGTAGGGTTATTTTGTGGGCCGATGTTTTATTTGTGGGGAGTCAGGACATATATGAAGAGCTTATCCGCTGCAGGCTAAGGGACAACATCAGGGTGACGAGTATGGACCACATGCACCACTATTGCCTGCAGCACCACTAACCCCAGTAATACCACCTCACTAGGGAAAGTTACAATTTATACATATCTATAATGTACAGAATGTTATGATTCCATAGGCGCCACCATCACCACCAACTGTAAATGGTACGTTTACTATTTGTGGGCATATGGGATGGATTTTATTTAACATGAGGGCATTGCATTAATTTATTTCTACTATATTTGCACGAGCGACCGGTTTATTAGATACAACCGATAGTATGATTATGTGTGTGGATTATCCATTGGTTTGCGGGGCTCTTAACCATTATGTTTGTAGAGGAGTGGGTATAGATGTAGGGAGATTATGCTTAAGCACTAATTTACTCATATTGGATATGATTGGGTATGATATTCTTAGCACGAACTTTTTAGAAGGTTATAGAGCATTGGGGGATTGTTTTAGTAGAACCATCGTGTTCGCCATTCCAAGGAAAGGGATATTTTTGGTGTCAATGCCTCTTCCCGAGGGAGGGTCAATCACGCACATTTATTATATCGAGGAGGAGACCTCGCAGGGTGTGGTTATCTCGTTAGATTCGATCCCAGTGGTTAGGGAGTATGCCGATGTTTTCCAGAAGATACCGTGTCTATGACCAAGAATATAGTTGAGTTCATTATTGATTTAACATCAGGGACTAGGCAAATATCATTGAGGTACCAAATTCATCAACTCTTGGGGCTGGGCTATATCCATCGAAGTACATCACCATTGGGTGCCTCGGTATTATTTGTGAAGAAAAGGGGTAAATCGTTGAGGCTATGTGTTGACTACAAAGAGTTGAATAAGGTCATGATCCATAATAAATACCCATTCCCTCGTATCGATGACCCGTTCGACCAATTGACAGGAAAATCTTACTTCTCTAAGATAGACTTTGAGGTCTGGGTACAATCAACTACAAATCAGGGAGCAGGATGTTCCTAAAGATCGAATTCCTGACATGCTATGGGTCATAAGAGTTTAGGGTTATGCCATTCGGGCTAACCAACACACCAACTATATTCATGGATCTTATGAATAGGGTGTTTAGAGATTTCTTAGGCCAGTTTGTTAATGTTTTCATAGACGACATTATAGTCTATTCTGAGAGTGCACACGAAACAATTGATCAATATATTTAATTAAATGTCCCAAACTCACAATTAATTTTTTACCAAATTTTAATCTTTAATTAAATATAGGTGTATATGATCAAAATTCCAATCACAGAAAATTCTTCGCATGCAATCAACCACAAATATGAGAAAAAAATCTCTTTTTAGGGAAAAGCCTATATTCATCACTTTAAAGCGTTTTACAAGACAGTCAACTTACAAATCACTTATAACAACTAAGTATGAAACCCGATCTTCTAAACTTCTAAAGAAAAAGGCTCAGTCCAGAATCGTTCACAGGCGACGATTCACCCTCGGTATCCACCGATCAACCTTTCTTCTTCATTCCACAGTGACCCTTCAGGTCATAAGTTCAACCGTAAAGAATGATCTCCACAAAGTTTATTTAATGTATGAAACCTCTGGGGTTTCAAAAGGAATCATAATTCATATTGATGTTGTAAATTTGTGAATAAAATGGTGTTTGGAAACACAAAAGCTAAAAAATTTTGAATCAACTACGCAGGTTTCATTTTTTTAAAAGTCTCACAAAAAATATTTTTGAAATATGTATTTATAGATCTGAAACAAAATTTGAGGCAGAGGCTCATCTGAATGAAAATAAGGGTCGTTTGAACGAGAATAGGTTTTCGTTTGAATGAGGATATGTTTTTATTCCAATGTAAAAGTAAGTTCATTCAAAGTCTATATCTAACGAGGTTCTAATGAGAAGTCCTTGTAAATAACGGCAACCTCATTAGATGTTCGTTAGAAGTAAAGATGTAATGACCTTCTAACAAAATGGCTAATTCGTTTGAACGAGCTTAAAACTCATTTGAACAAGGCCATTTTTTTTAAATCTCAAAAAATCCAGCCTCAATTTTTCTAAAAATACATCCCAAATATAAATATGAATAATTAAGAACTCCTAAAAGTTTTATGCCTTCATGAGATATAAAGGAGTCTTGAACTTGGATATGTTGGAGTTCAGTTCAACGATTCGGTGTTTGTCGATTTATAACGGGATATGCCAAATATGCCAAAGTGCAAATAAATACCAATAAAAAGCCTAAGCTAAAATATTCGCGCTTACAAATCTCCCCATTTGGCTATTATGGTACAAAACTATACAAACCAGACCCAAATTACATTAAGACCCCTCAATTACAAAAATCCTAATCTCCTCCCAGATCATAGAAATGGAACGACACAGTGGAACTTTGACTTTATTCTCATATTGTTCTTTCCTTAGGGAACTTTTTCTTCATATGGTGTAATATGTTCTTTTTCTTAGATACCTACACATATGAAATACAGAAAATACCCGTAATGCATATAGTTTGAAATAGAAAATAAAACTCACAATGTATTCTCCACCATAAATAAAACTCATCGAATCTCCCCCTAAATTTATTGTCCCCATTTTTGTTCGAAATAGACAAAGGAGTAGAATCTAAACATGAAATATAAAGCATCACATATAAGAAGTAAGATATCATCACAAAGATATATAAATAATTCACATGAAATGATAATCCCAAAGGAAACCAACTATTTTTGAAAATTTTCAATTTTTCAAGTTTATATTTTACAAATACAACACACCATGAATTAACACAAAAATACCTGAATGTGTGAACATATTACATAAGTTAATCAACATAGACAATCATAACAAATGTGCATGAAGGATTGAGATACCCTAATGAAAGATCTCAAAGTCTACCTTAGGTATAAAAATTGTGAACTCGTGTGAAATTTTCTTAACCTAATCAACAAATAAAGAATGTAAGTAAATTTCACACCAATGATAACCAAAACTATGTAATATTTTTTGAGATTTATATAGTTTGTGCAAACCCAGTGATGTTCAACTTAAATCCCTCAAAATCTCACATAACTAAGAATACTCTCAATTATTTTTAAAGAATTAATGCTCATATGTAGCAAAGCGTCAATGATTCAAAAATTGGCATGAGACTTCTGTTTTTATGTGCCTATAATTTTTTAGGCTCTTTTCATTGAAAATGGTGGTTTTTAACATAATGACATTTTATCTTTCGTAGCCCCTTTCCATTGCTTAATATTTAACAAAATTATCAGAAACAATTATTTAAATACGGGAAATGGTTCTTACATGAACAATTTTTTATCCCGTTTTTACATTTAGTTCATTTTAGGGCACATTTGAGATGAGAACACTATGTTCGACAAGAGGCAGGTAAGTGCAATATTCAAATACGCTCGTGCTCGTGTGCGTTAAAGGAGATATGGAGTCAAAATTTAGCAACTAATGATCAAATCACAACGTGATGACTCCACATGTTATTAAGCACATAGATGTAATGATATCATGTCTCAAAACACTATAAAATAATCACGTGGATATGGTGATTAGGACATCTTAAATGTTCATCCATATGAGGTGACAAAAAAATACACATCTTAAATGTTCATCCATATAAGGTGACAAAAAATACAAAACTCCTTTTTGGATTTCAAAAATTTTATCAAAAGAAAATCTTCTTCCCGTTTTCACCTTTTTAGTAAAAATTGAAAACCTTTTTGTAATTTTTCAATTTTTTCAGAAAAACAAAACTCTTTTTGGATTTTTTTAAAAATATCATGAAAAAAATAAATACAGTGATAACAAAATGGTAATACAATATAGTAAAAGGAATAAATTAATATAATCATGATAGTCATCCTACACTAGATAAAATATCTGTATTCAGTCAACAATGCAAATGCCTAAAGGTTTCCTAAGATCCTCAAATCGAAGTGCATCTAAAGGTTTCGTGAATATGTTGGCTAACTGATGATCGGTACTCACACACGATCTTCTCCTCAACTAGGTCTCGAATAAAGTGCTCGTGTATCCCAATATGCTTCGTGCATGAATGTTGGATCGTATTATAAAAAATGTGTATAACACTCGTATTGTCACAAGAAATAGTCATCGCGCCTTGTGAAGTACCCTTATCCTCCAACATTTGAACTATTCATAAGAGTTGTGTGCAACAACTCCCGGTGGAAATAAACTTAGCCTCCGCCGTGTATAAAGATATGGAGTTTTTATTCTTGCTTAATCAAGAGACAAGATCACTCCCAAAATAGAAACACCCACCCAAAGTGCTCCAATAACCATATACATCCCCGACCCAATCGGCATCCGAATAGGTGGAAAAATGTTCATGTGTGTTAAAGGAATACCAAATGCCATATGAGAGAGTTCCACTCACGTATTTGACGATACGTTTATGAGCGTGGAAGTGTGATTCTTTCGAGGGTGCCTGTTATCGTGCACATACGTTAACACAAAGGCAATATCAGGATGACTATTAGTCAAGTAAAGAAGACTACCTATCATACTCCAATAAAGAGTATGCTTTAAGTCTTTGACTAAAATGTATTTTCTAAGCTTTATCGATGTACTCATAGGAGTGCATGAGTGGTTAGCGGAGTCTAGACTAAATTTCTTGACAAGTCCTCTTGAATATTTGGATTGAGATATGAATATCCCATCCTTAAGATGATAAACTTAAAGACCTAGGAAGAATGTAAATTCACCTACCATGATCATCTTAAACTCACTTCATCTCCTTCTCAATTTTGTGAGCATGGCGAGATCACGTGGATCCAAATACTAAGTCATCCACATGGACTTCGATAACCCAAATAATACCACTTTCTCTCCTCACAAACAATGTCATTTCTACTCCCCCTCTCTTGAAGCCGTGAGCTAAGATATAGGAAGTAAACCTCTCGTACCAAGCATGGGATGCTTGCTTCAAATCGTACAAGGCTTTCTTGAGATAATATACGTGCCCCGGGTGCTTAGGGTCATTAAACCCTTTTGGTTGTTCTACATAATCCTCCTCCTATAGAATGCTATTCATAAATTGACTCTTGGCATCCATCTAATATAACTTGAAGTGAATATAACATGCTATGGACTCAAGCCTAGTACATTAAGGAATGTCTCCTCAAAGTCTACACCCTTTATTTATCTACAACCTTAAGCGACCAACCTAGCCTTATTGCAAACTATGGTACCATTTTTATCCACCTTATTCTTAAAAATCCACTTGGTAACGATCACATTAGTCTCACTAGGTCGGGGGACTAACTCCCAGACATCGTTCGTTTAAAATTAAAGCAACTCTTCTTGCATGGTAGAAATCCATTACTCATCCTTCAGTGCTTCTTTTATATTCTTAGGCTTGACTAAGGATGTGTAGCACAAATGGCTAACCATATTTTCGATTTAAGCATGAGTCTTGACACCTAGTGTAGGACACCAATTATAGGGAAAGGGTTATGACTCTTTTACACCCAAGATGGTGTCTCCCCTAAAATCAGAATGGGGTCCACCGTGGTAGCATGATGACAGATGATATCGTCACCAAAGGTGCATCGTCCTCATATGGGGGCTAGGAGAAATAAACGTCGGTGGCTTGTCAGCTCTAATCGTGACATTAATTGACCCATAACCTTAGATCTAGTTATATTATGAACCCGTTAATCTCTACTCGTCGATGAATATCCTAAAAAAATCCCTTTATCGCTCCGGGAGTCAAACTTTCCTAAGTGCTCTCTATCTCGCAAGATGTAGAAAGTACTCCTACGGACATAAAAATATGATAGGTTGGTTTTGTTCCCTGTCCAAAACTCATAAGATGTGTAAAGTGCGTGTGAACGAAGATATACCCTATTCACAATACGACACGCGGTGCTCATCGCCTCTGCCAAAAATGTTTGTTTCTTCCTCTCAATATTCCCATTTTGTTGAGGTGTACGAACGGCCAAAAACTCATGTTTGATGCCCACTCCATCATAATAGCTATCCACTTTAGCTTCTTTAAATTCAATGCCATTGTCATTATGCATTCGATTAATAGTGACATCATGTTGGCTTTGTAGGACACATCACTTAGTTGTAAGGAACTCAACCTCATCGAATTTTTCTTTGAGGAATCCTATGATAGAATATCTAATAAAGTCATCGATCGTCACGAGATATATCCCTCACCAAATAAGCTCTCCAAGTAAGTAGGACTATAATATCCATGTGAATTAACTCCAAAACACAGGAGGTGTTAATGGTATTAAACTTTTGATGGGGACTTTGAATTTATTTTCCTTGTTGGAAAGGTCCACAAATAGAGGAAGTTGGTTTCCCAAGCAATAGTAAGCCATGAACTATGTACTTTTTCACTAATCTCTCAAGATCTTTAATGTTAACGTGAGCTAGTTGTGTCCACCCCTCAAGCGTGTCTCTCTCGTTTCTCGGGAAGGGAAAAAAGGTCGCGCGCCCTCTTCCTATAGGAGCACTTTGGCCATCGTCGATGTGCGGTGATGTAAAAAGATGGAATCGCCAGCCTATTTTGCACAAAACTGATAAAAGAACATGTCTCCGCCTCAAGAGAGTGGCATAAAAAACATACTGATGCTAGATAAATAAATAGTTTAGAGGTTCGGGGGCTAAGTTCTGGAATGGGAAGGTGTTAGGCACCCATCCCACCTTTTTGGTCTCTCATGGTCTTGTGTTACTGTTTTCCTTAATTTCTCTATGAAGTTTATGTGCATGCGTATATAAATGGATATCGTAATCCCCCAACTCATATCATGGAAAATATAGAGTGAGGTTATCCATATGAGTGTTCCCAATATAATTGCTAAAAATATGATGCATGCGTCTATCGAGATATTGATCGTTATAATGAAACGATAATATATGTTAGATAAAACGCCAATATGGATCACAAATATAATATATATTAAAATGATGTATAGATGAAAAGAATGCAAATGCGAAAAATGGAGAATTGGAAAAATTGGAAAATTGGACTTAAGTCTCGAGTTTTAACCCTAAGCGCCTGAGTAGCCTATAAAGGCATCAAAGTCCATGTAGTTCGCATGAGGCATAAGGGTGGAGTTTATCCCATAGATTTGAATGGGAATTTATTATATGTGTGTGTGTAGAAAATTTATTTTAATTTTGAGAAATTTTGTTGGATAATGCCGTTGGAATTTATAAGTGTAACCCTCTAATCCTTTTTTTTATAGAAAATAAAGTATGTGCAATATAACTAATAGAGGATGAAGTATTAATGTGTATGAGATAAAGTAAAAGCTAGATTAACAATTCATGTAACTAATGCAAAAATAAAGAATTTAAAGAGAAAGAAGGATTTTTGGACCTTTTTTGGAGAATTGAGACTTGATCTTGATCCTTGATGAGCTCCCTTGGATGTTGAGATGAATGTTGTAAGGACATATTTTACATTTTCCGTTTTACATTTGAGTATGTCATATACCACTACAACCGTCGTAGAAAAGTTCAAGTTCATTCAAATCTAAACGGATCCGAATATCAACATTCTTTAACAAATAGGTCTCTGCGAGATAGATTTTTATAAGGTTGTGTTTAAGTCCCTTAATGTTTCATTTAAAGTGTTGGAATAATTTTTCTAAAATATTTTTAAACATCCAAGGCGTCTTTTTTCGTCAAAATAATTATTTCTAAGTCCTGTAAGCGGGGTCTTCAAAGAAAATAATTTTTCACCGACGTCGTTCAAATGACTTCTTCACGCGACATTTTATCTCATGCGAAGGGTCGCTTGAAGCTCGCTTGATCAGTCTCATCTAATGACATCACACCATTAGATGGTCTCGTGATCCCTAAATCGGATGACATTTGATATCGTTTGAGCTACCTCCTATTATCGTTCGAATGAGGCCTCCGACTCATTTTTGTATAAATAGCTGCCTTTTGAGTCTTTTTTTCTTGAGAAGACCTGAGAGTTTAAATCTACGAAAACTGCAATCTGCATAATTTTTGTCTTCTCATTTATGGGTTTTTAACTTTGTTTTTCAATTCACAAATCATCCAAATAGCTTTAGTGAATTGTTTTGGAACCCAAAATACAACTTTGGTGAAATTTCTCTTGTAGAGACGAAATATCTATGACTGACTTGGTGGTTCTTGAGGGAATTGCTAGCTGACGACTGCGGTCACTTGGGAATGCTTGAGGGTGTTTCTTGCTAAAGACATAGATGCGGTTCTTGTAAGTTTACTGTGGTTGATCCATTGTTGATTCTAGATTGCGACCTATGTGAGTGTTCTGCGGAATATTCATTACAAATTTCTGTAAGTGTTGTTACAATTATTGAAATAAAGGTTTTGTCCTTGCGGGGGATTTTCCCTGAAAACTGTGTGTTAGAAATTTATTTTTGTTTGTGGTGGCTTGATATACACACCTAGATTCATGTGTTAGGGTTTAATTAATTTTGAGATAATAAATTGATAATTAATTAAATAAGCTTTTAATTGGAAATTTACGAATCACCGAGTTATCGGTATAACAACGCATTTACAAATTGGTATGAGAGCTTTTCAAGCGATCTTACATTCACAACGACTAATTTTTTTTATAAATAGTTGCCTTTTGAGTCTTTTTTGCTTGAGAAGACTTGAGGGTTTTGTCACACCCCGCCTAATTCTGGCATCGGCTGCCACCAAAACTAAGCCGGGCGTGAGTAAATAAAATACCATTCTTAGCATGAGATAGATATGAGACATAAATAAATCAGTCCATAAGATAAAAAAAATTGAGTCAATCTCAAATGATCAGAAATAACTAAGCGATAAAAGATCCATCACATGCTAACTCCAAAATCCAATCTCCAATAATGATTAAATAAGATCTAAATAATCCCAATAGAAATCCTCTAAACAACTTTGGAACCGAATGGCCCAATAAAACTCCAATGAAATCTCATAATTAAATACGACTGAAAGGAAAGTCCAACTAAACTATGCCATAAAAAGAATAACTCCAGTTGCACCTCCAAATGATAATCTCCAAAAAATCTTATGCAGCTTCTCCAATTCTAATCCTGAAAAAGATTAGTCAACGCATGGGTCAGAGCCACAGCCCCGAGCAAGAATACACACTACTCCCCTCAAATAGGATCCTTGAATCCAGACAGTAGCATTATACGCAATAAATATCACAATAGAATATTTTAAATTAAACGGGATAATTAAACGCGATAAATATAAATCAGTAACTACCCGCAGAAATCCCCGTTTATAAAGGCACACCAATATGATTTTAAATTTCCAAGTCCCGCAGAGTTAATCTTTTATTAATTAACCCAAATTATCAAATTTCTCAATTATGTATGTTCTTAATTCAATAATTATTAGGTATGGCGGTCCTCCCGCCTCGGGTGATAATTCACCAAAATTCATTATAGCGGTCCTCCTGCCTCGGGTGATTTCTCCACCAAAATACACATCCCCTTGTCAAAACACCGGCTGACCCGTTTAAACTGTCAGCCCTCGCTGATTGACAAGGTTCCACACACGACACGATATAAAATGCCGGCTGGCCCGTTTAAACTGTCGGCCCTCGCTGATTATGTCGCCAATATATTTTAATACTCGTCTTATTATCTTAGGTATTAGTTCTTAATTTCTCAATTCACAATTTATAAACACCCAACCCTTTAATCGATGTGAGATCCTCAAAATACCCCTTAGTCCCATACCTAAGGGTCCCCAAGTTATCAATACGTCCTAACCTATGTACATGAGGATTTTCTAACAAAAATAATAATCTAGTCTCATACCTAGACTAGCGTAACGACGATAAAGTAATAAAAATCATCCCACCCCCAACACAATAAAACCGTGATAATTTTCCCTCACTAGTCCCATTCCTAGTAGGCATTCTAAAATATAGGAAGAGAAATAATACCCAATAACCCGTCGTCACAATGATATTTAATAATACCAACAAGTCATACCAACAAGAATAATTAGTCAACGTATAAAACTACGCATGATATTCCAATTCAATTAAATCTTTAATTTAATTATCACAATGTCAACAATACCCAAATAATCTCATTTAATTATTTTGAATTAAATATACAAAGTTTTCATCATATATACATCAAAAATCAAATTTTATTATCTCTACATGTATTACACGAGTTATACGAACCCAAAAGTCAATTATTTTAAAACTAGGGTTTTTCTACATGCAACCTACACCAATAAAACCCAAAATCAATCATGAATCCTACGTACCCAAGGGTTATGCATATTATTCAGATTAAAAGATTTAAAAAAAAAACATCCCCATAATTAGTGTCCACTTTTTCTAATTAAGTTACTAATTATTTTTAAGAAAACATGTAATTAAGTGTGTAGGCGACACTTAAAACGCATAATACTAAGGGAAAAGAATAGAGTATTCATGCCTGTAAAGATCGTGTTGAAAATCTGATTAGAAATCTGGATTCCTCTCGAAAAATTAGTAAAAGAGTGTTCTTGAACGATCTTGATTAAACCCCAATTAAGCCTTCAAAAACTTGTGCCAAAACTTTTGATAAAAACGTGATTTTGTTGAAGGTTGATGATTATGAGTGAGAGGAAAAATATTTGGAAGTGTTTTGTGGTGAAAAACTGGAGAAAAAGTGATTATGAGAGGTCCCCCTACGGATTAACAAGGTTATATAGTGATTAGGAGTCCTAATCCTACACAAACTCTAAAAACTGCTTACAGTGCACGTTTTCTGGGAGGGTCGATCGATCTAACCCCAGGGGTCGATCGATCGATCACCCCGAAAAACTGACAGTTTACCTAAAAAATGCCTATAAGGCAAAATATTATAAAATCAATATAGAATCCGTTTTAACTCCGATTTTAATTCCGCTTGAAGTTTTATTCTTCTAAAATCATAACCAACGTATTTAGCCAATAAAAATTATTAAATGCAAAAATTTATTTCTCTCTAAAATTCCAATTAATTAATTAAATAATAAATAAAAATCGAAAACTGTAATCTGCAGAATTTTTTGTCTTCTAATTTAGGGGGTTTTAACTTATTTTTCAATTCACAAATCATCCCAATAGCTTTAATGGATTATTTTGGAACCCAAGATACAACTTTGGTGAAGTTTATCTAAGTCTACGACTGAATTGATGGTTCTTGAGGGAATTCCTAGCTGACGATTGTGGTCACTTGGGAATGCTTGAGGGTGTTTCTTGATACATATAGAGTGGTGGTTCTTGTGGGTTCACTACGGTTGATCCATTACTGATTCTAGGTTGTGACCTATGTGAGTGTTCTGTGGAATATTCGATACAGATTTATATAAGTGTTGTTACATTTTTGAAATAAAGGTTTTACCCTTGTAGGGATTTTTCTTGAAATATGTGTGTCAGCAATTTATGTTTTTTTTGTGATAAACCTAGATGCATGTGTTAGGGTTTAATTAATTTTAAGATAAAAAAATTGACAATTAATCAAATAAGCTTTTAATTGGAAATTTGCGAATCAATGAGCCATCGATATCACACCGCATTTGCAAATTGGTATCAAACATTTTCAAGCGATCTTACATTCAAAAATGTTGGATGAGAGTGAATGATATTTTGCTAAATTGGGTATGAAAATGATGGGAATGAAAGTTGGAAAGGTAATTCACACAACGAAACTTCGATTGTAAGAGAATGTTATTGAGATCCTTGATATTGATGGATCTGAGGTCTACCTTGAGAGTGAGCTCATACCCTATATTTATAGGGTGGGGGTGTCGATCAGCATAGCCATAAAACTACGAATTGGCAGGTAACCCTTGACGCACTACTGATAGGCAAAAAAATGCACCTACCAATCGGTAGTCTTGTGCAGATTTTTTTGAAAAACTTATCGTAGAATGCAATATGTAAATCCAAATCGCGTATGGGTCCTACCATTAGAAAGGAAATTTGAATACCTTCAAGAGTCCTTAGGGACGCTCTAGGGTCTGTAAGATGACTTTGGGTGAAATGGGGTTGCGCTTGTCGATCATTTGGACGGGTGATAGTCGAACGGTAATGGATCGTTCGTCCAAATCGTAAATCAGAATCGTGCACGAGACTGACCAATGGAAAGGTTATGCGAGGTAATTCGACATTCCAAAAATCTTCTCTCGGTTCAAAAAGTTGACTTCGGTCAATTGGGCCCCTGAAGTGCCTGTTGACCTTTCAGAGTAAAATGGTCATTCGTTAGTACCGTAAGGCTGATTCACGCAGGGGTTGGACCATTAGAAAGGGTATTCAGTGCCATTTGAAGATTCATTCAGTATCATTTGAGTTGAGGAGTTGACCTTGGTCAAACGGAGCTCGAGAGAGTTCGTTTGCCTCCGAATCAATTTTTGGGGGAAAATTGATCGTTTGCCCAAAGGGTTATGCCATTTTGTGCACGGGGTAGACCATTGGAAAAGGGGTTTCAGTGCCCTTTGAGGATTCATTGAGCTTTTTATATGAAGATTGAGTTGATTGGGGTAAAATCGGGGCTCCGGAGCACTTGATGGCCTCTATATAGATTTTTGGTGGTAAAATGGTCCGTTCATCCGAACCATTGTACCGATTCATGCATGGGTCGCATAGTTGGAAAGGGAATTCTAATACCTTCGAAGATTCAAAGACATTTTCCTCTGATGATAGAGTTGATTGGATTCAAATGGGGGGCGCCCGATAACCTCTAGATTGGTAATCGGAGTATGACCTAGGGTTTGTAGTAAAATGGGGAGGTGTTAGGGACCTAAGGAGAGACTTAGGGGGTCCTAGAATGTAATGTTTACAAAGCTCCTCGACGGGTGAGTTTGGAACAAGTGAAAGTCGTCGAATAGACACCATATAATGTTTTGAAAAAAGGTCGATTTTGAGGACCAAAAAAGGATGAGGATGACCGATTCAAAGGGTCGAGGCTGATTCTGAGGACCTAAAATAATGCTGGGGATGGTCGATTCTGAGGACCTAGAGTAGGGAATGATCAATTCTGAGGGTCAAAGTCAATTATGAGGGCTTTAAGTATGAGGGAGGTTAATTCTTAGGACCTTAAAGTGGGGTGACCAGTTCTGAGGGTCGAAGCCAATTATGAGGGCTTTAAGTAGAGGGCGACCAATTCTGAGGGTCGAAACCAATTATGAGGGCTTAAGTAGAAATGACCAATTCTGCGAGTCTAGGCCAATTCTGTGGGTTGAAGCCAATTCTGAGGGCTTTAAGAAGAAGAGTCCAATTCTATGGGTCAAATTCAATTATGAGGGTTTTAAGAAGAAGTGACCAATTCTGAAGGCCGAAGCCAATTATGAGGGCTTAAGTAGATTTTGAGGGTCAAAGCCAATTCTGAGGGCTTTAAGTATAAGTGACCAATTCTGATGGTTTAGGCCAATTCTTAGGGCTTTAAGTAGAAGTAACCGATTTTGAGGGTTGAAATCAATTTCGAGGGCTTAAGTAAAACTGGCCAATTCTGATGGCTTAAGTAGAAGCGACAAATTCCGAGGGTCGAAGCCAATTCTGAGGGCTTAAGTAGAAGAAACTAATTTTTAGGTTCGAAGCCAATTCTGAGGGATTTAAGTAAGGTGTGGGGTATAGTTTTCACGGGAAAATTTATAGAATCCTTTGGGGAAAAAATATTAATATGAGGATTGGATATTGCTTTACTAGGGAATTTTTTCAATTTCTGTGGTGTTCCTTGGAAACGTTGCTGGGGAGATATCCAATTGGATTGGAGAATTTTGCTGGGGAAATAATTTTGGGAGAAAACGTGGTATTAATCCAGTTGGGGATTTGAGAGTCTTGAAAAAAATGTTTTTCTAGGTGATCAAAATTCTAAAATTCATTTGGTAATTTTAGGAATTTTGGGATTTTCTAGAATTTTGGGGGGATTTTTATACAAAATTTCAGGAAGGTGCGGACAGGTAGGGTATAGGGGGTGCCAAATGGCAGTGGCATGATTTTTTGGACTACATCGGGTAGGTGAAGGGACACTATCGATTGGGTGAATTCTTCTCTCATATTGAGACTATTTTTCTTCAATAACCAATAACCAAGCCTCAATGGCTTGGTTGAAAAAGAGATTTTGAAAGGATTTATTTTGGGAAAAAGTAGGAAAAATGAGTCTTTTGGAAATTTTGAGTGAAAGAAGGCCTTTGAGGCTTGGTTATTGGTTACGGGAGGAATATTCTCTCTCCCAGCTGTGCTATATTCCGTGTGTCTAAAGGACGTTGGTGATGCGGTCTATGCTGAAGCCGTCATCCTTGGCTTAACTTTGAAATTACTGTTGGTGAATAGGGACCTGCTAGTGGACCCTCAACTTGTTGTCATCACTACATGGATGTCATACCATCACAATCCTATGGTGGTGATATTGGTAGAGTCCATAAATGGTATAAATGCTTGGCGGGAAGGCCATTCTGACTTTCTGAGGGGCAGCCCCGTTATGTTTTTCATGTGACGGTCAGAGTGATTCTGTTTGTTGGTCCCTTCTGAATATCCCTTAGTTGTTGCGCTAAATTTCTTCACTCACTACTTTATCAGTTTTGGACTGAATGTTAAGAACTGGGATAACTGGTTTGTAGATAACGAGGATCAATGTCTGAGCTATTCGCTACCCTGGTGGGGGAGTTACAACCCATTATAGAATTGAAAAAATACCAGTATGTTCGGTTGGTTGGCCTTCGACTGATCTCATTCTACTTTCCTTGTCGGCTTCTGCGTTAATTTGGATGGGAACAAATCGTGCCTTCCCGTGTTCTGGACTTCTTTCCCATGGAAGATTTGACGGAAGGCATGCGCATGCGACTGGACTCTCTGTGGGAGAATCGTTGATCGTTGACCCATCCTTCCCAATCTGTTGGTAGAGTTTGGCATGTTTTTGAGGATTACGTGAAGTGGTTGTGGAGGAGGGTGGTGGCTAAGATGTTGGCCGAAGATACCGGGCATATGTGGCTTATTATGTTTGACACCATGGATAGAGGTGTTATGGCTTTCCCTAGGCTGGTCTGGGCCTACTGTTCCATGGAGCGCCTTCTGTATTCCATCTAATAAGGGGAATTTTGGGGATCCCAAGATGTAGATGATGATGGGGATGGTTCTTCTGGCAGTTGCGGGCAGGATCCATGGGGAGTTTTATTTGTGAAGATTTTGTATGGTACCGTGTTTGGTTATGTATTTATAGGAATAAATTTGGAAGGGTGGTTTAAGAGTAGCTTGTTTTTTTTTTTTTGTTTTTAGGAAAATAAGATTAGTTTAGTGGGGGAAGTTGTTTGACTCCCGATTTCGATATTTGTAATAGTACTGAAATTTCTCATAAATGGAATAATTTTTTTTTAATTATATCATTGTTCCTATTGATGAGTTTTTTTCTGAATTATCCATACCAATCGCTAAGGCCTCCATAATCCTTTTGTTTATGTAAATGATAAAATGAACTGTAGTTCTCGGGATAAGAAAATAATAGAATTTTGTGAAAGAAAAGGGGGTTGTGCTCATGTGAAGCGTATGAGCTGCCTACGTACCTCTGGTGGTTTAAAAAAAAATTTGAGTTTCATTTTTGAAAGTAAAAAGATTTTTAGAGGATCCGGCCGCACGTAGTTCTGAGTAGAAGAAAATGAACATTTGTTTAGAATAGAAGGGATGTGAGAAGACTCGTAGCACGCAAATATTTAGGGTAGAATTTATTGAGACGATCCAGGTTGACCTGACAGGCCATCTCTTCCCCATCGAGGTTGGTGAGCACAGCGGCGCCACTGGGTAGGATCTGCTTCACAATGTAAGGACCGCTCCAATTGGGCTTGAAATTCCCTCTGGGGTCCTATATGGGTTCTATGATTTCTTTAAGTACTAAATCCCCTTCTCAAATACCACAACCCTTGACTCTCTTGTTGAATGATCATGCTATTCGGCGATGGTACCCTTGTATATTATATGAAGCTTTTAGCCTTCTTTTATCCAAGAGTGATAGCTCGTCAGGATAATTTTGATGCCAGTCATCTTTGTTGTCTTTGCTTTCAAGCATGACTTGTAGTTAAGGAATTATTAGCTCAACGGGTAGGACTGCTTCCATACCGTATACCAGAAAGTAAGGGGTAGCCGCAGTAGATGCTCAAGCTGAAGTGCGATAGCCCCAAAGGGCATAAGGGATCTGATCGGCCAAATTTTAGCAAATCTTGGTCATCTTATTGATGATTATTTTGAGGTTCTTATTGGTGGATTCGAATGCACTGTTGGTTTGAGGTTTGTAGGGAGAAGGTCTGTGTCTCTGAATCTCATACTTGTCGACCAATTCTGTGACTTTTGCCTAGAAATGTAACCTTTTGTTTGATATTAGCTCATGCGGGACCCCGTACTGCCATGTGATATTTTTTTGGATCAACTTGGCTGCATTTTTTGCATTTAGAATTGCGTATAACTCGACTTTGAACCATTTGGTGAAGTAATCAATGGCAACCAATATGAATTCTTGTCCATTGGAGGCCTTGGGTATAGCTTTTCATGTAATATCGATGCCCCATGTGGAGAATGGCCAAGGAGAGGTCATGTTTAATAATTCTCACTGAGGAAAGTGCCTGAGATTAGAAAATTATTGGCATTTAAGGCATCGCTAATCATAGACGGTGTAATCCTAAACCATGGTAGTCCAATAGTATCCTTGTCGATAATCTTCTTGGCGAGCATATGGCCATTCATGTGGGGTTCGCATTCCCCGCTGTGGATTTTCCACATCATCTCTTTAATGTCACCCCCTGCGATGCAGTGTAGGTGGGTTCCATCGAAGTTTCTCTTAAACAGTTCTTTATCGTAGACAATGTACTGGGCAACCAGTTTGCGGAGGGTTGCTAGATCTTTGTTGTTAGAATCTTAGGGATACCTACCATGCTTAAGTAGGCTCCAAATATCGTAGTACCAACAATCAGATATATCAGGATCTTCTTCTGTGATTAGTTCAATATGGTAATAATGGGTTGGTTTAGTCTTCTTTTAGACTAAGAAGGGGGGCATCGCTATTCCTTCAAGCATGTCGACCATAGAGGCAAAGTTAGTAAGGGCATCGACTAAGTTTATTTTTTCTCGGGGCAGGTAATAGAAGGTGCTATCTTGGAATTGGGAGAGAAACTCTTCTAGGTGGGAGCGAAAGGGTAAGAGTTTCTTATCTTTGACTTTCCATATTCTAAGGAATTGGTCGATGATGAGGGTTGAATCCCTCTAGACATCTAGGCATCAGATTACTTTCTTGAGAGCGATCTTAAGGCCTACCGTGCATACCTCGTATTTGGTCATGTTTTTTGTGCAGGAAAAATCCATCTTGATGGCAATACGAGTGTGAAAGTCATTAGGGACGATTAGGAGTATCCCAATGCTATATCCTTTCTTGTTGGAAGCACTGTTAAAGAACATTTGCCACCGAAGGTCTTCTTGGGAGCTACAAAGGATAATTTCATCCAGGGACTTAAAAATTCAAACATCGGTTTCTTCCATAGGGTAGTCAGTAAGGTAGTCATATATGGATCTTCCTTTCATGGATTTCTGCGTGACATACACAACATCAAAGTCGTCTTATAACATCAAGCATCGGGCCATTCCATTAGACAAGCCAAGTTTCTCAAGCAGGTATTTAATAGGATTCATTCAGGATACAAGTCTGATGGAAAAAATGAGCATGTAGTGTCTTAATTTTTGGGTGACCCAGACAAGGGCAACACATGCTTTTTCTAAGGAAGTGTAGTTAACTTCACACCCGACCAACTTGCGGTTGACATAGTAAATGCCTCTCTCATTGTGGGATTCTTTAAGGTATTGGGTTAACAAATCCCCTACTGTGGTGTCTGTTACGGTGAGGTATAGGGGTAGGGGACCAGGTTGTGGTGGCATGAGTACCGGAGGTCGGGTTAGATATTGCTTGATTCAATCAAAGGCCTCCTGGTATGCTTCGTTCTAAACCTTGGTTGAATAGGTTCACAAATATAAGTCAACTGACTGATGGACCGACTGGTATACTATAATTTTTCAAGGAATCCTCGGACTTCCTTCTCCGTTCGGGGTGGTGGAATCTCGAATATGGTTTTAGCTTGGCATGATATGTTTCAATCCCCTTTTTTCTAACCATGAATGCCAAAAGCTTTCCTTTGGTGACTCCAAAAACACATTTTTGTGGGTTAAGTCACATCTGGTGTCACCGTAGTCGCTCGAAGAACTTTCGGAGCGCGGGAACATGACCTTCCCTAGTGTAAGGACATTTTTGTCCATTAACAATTTATTATGTCGCACACCGTTACACCGTTGAAGAAATTCAAGATTCATACATTCATCAACGGATCTGAATATCAAAAGAAGAAGAGGAATCGAAATCTGACAGCTCAGACCGGTCCGCCTGCAATAAAAGAACCGATCTGGCTAACCGGACCGGTCCGCCTCAGACCGGACCAATCCGTTTGATGCAGATCCAGTATACCCCGGACCGCAAGTGAACCGATAAAGCATGCAATAAAAGAATCGAGATCCGCCCCCAATCCGGATCGGTCCGCCTGGGATAAACTCGAGAAGTTCCGTAACTGTTTTTACCACCATCTTATATTCCCTATATATATAACTATTCCGATGGTGTATTTCTTTAAGACTTTTCAAGACGAATTTCAAAGTCCTAAATACTCTAAGTCTTCACTTATTGATCCCAAGACTCTAGGTTTTTGATTCACACAATTGCCAATCCTTTGTGAATCTTTTTGGTAACCCAAGAACACAACTTTTTAGTTTGTTCAAACCTTTGTGGAGAAGCCGTTCTCTTCTTCATTGCTGCCCTCCTGGAAAGGGAAAATTCCAGCCGCCGACATAGGAACCGACACCTGCGGGTATTTCTGTGTCACACTGTTTCTAGCCGTTGCTTTGAAGGTTTACCGAAGACACCATGCGTTACACTTGTGGGCGATTATTAGGTTGTATGTAAGTCAATGGTCTTGTAAATTCTTTAAAGTTCTAGAAATAAAAGGTTTTGCCCTTCGGGGATTTTTCCTTAACTTTGTGTCGCATGCTTTATATTTGATGGGTTGATTTAGATGCATGTTTAAGGGTTGATTTTATTTGGCTTAAAAGTAGACGCTAATTAAATAAGGGTTCTTAGAAACTTGCGAATTTAATTTAAATCGATATTACACGCGTTCTCAAATTGGTATCAGAGAGGGTTACGCTAATTTATCGCGTGATCCTGATTTTTCGAGGATGTCTACTCACGTTTTCAAATTGGTATCAGAGCGGGTTACGCTAATTTATCGCGTATTCCTATTTTCCGTAAAATCGTGTGATATTGATTTTTTAAAAAAAAATCAATTTTGTGAAAAATCATGTAGATGCATGTCTTAGGGTTTAACTAAAATTTGGGAGTAATTAAAATTGGTTTTTATTTGAGAAGTCGCAATATTTCCGCTGTAGCTACTCTCTCAAAAAATCAATTTTGTGAAAAATCGCAATTTTTCAATGGAACGCCTATTCAATGAGGAGACTATTTTTGAAAAAGTTCACGACCATGCTGAAAATTTAAAAAGTTTGAATTTGAAACTTTGCAAAAGAATTAAAGTTTTAAATCCGCGATGGATCTTTTGCAAACGGTTCAAAATCAAAGAGATTTTTATCATGAAAAAATTGTTTCTTTGGACCATGAATTTAATGCTTTAAAATTGTCCGAAAAGGAGAGTGATGATAGGGTCCTATTTTTAGAAAAAGAATTGGAGGACCTTAAAAATTCAATGGTTTGTGTTTGTGCCAAAGAGGAGAAAAATATTTTAGTCGATAAGTTTGTGGCACGTGAAAAGATTCTTAGAAAAAAGTTTTCTTTAATTGAGGGAGAGAGAGATACCCTTTTAGATATTGTTGAAAATTTGAAAAAGCAATCCCTGTCTTGGGAAGAGTCTAATTTGTTGCTTGAATCAAATATTTTGAAGTTGAAAAATGATTTAAACGATTCAAGTAGGTTTGATTGTGATGGTAATGGCTCATCTTGTTCTCATGCTTCTAGTGCTAAAGCCAAAACCATTATTTGTTTTAGAGGATCAACTAATTCCAAGGATGTTAGAAAAGATCACACTTTTGGTGTCGTTCCACCCGTTTACACATGTTCATATTGTGGTCGAAAAGGTCACCTTAGGCGTTTTTGTTTTGATCTTGGAAAAGTCCTAGGAAGTTTATGTCTAGTGTTCCCATGGTTCCCAAATCCCCTACACGACGTTTCACATCTATTTGGGTTAGGAAATCTCTTTTAGAGGCACTAGATTGTAGACAAGTTGATTCCTGTTTGCTTGCACATGATTCTTCACTTGCCATATCATATAGATGATTGTGTTTGCATGTTTTTCATACACTAGTTGTGGTTTCATGATTTATACTTGTTTGCTAGTGTTATGACATGTGTACTTTTTGTATATATTTTTGTTTTAAAAATTTTGAAAAATACAAATTTTTTTTTTTTGGTTGCACTGTTTATGGATGAACACTTTGGATAACCAAGTCACAACATCATTCCATTATTTTCATGTGACTATTTGATAGTGTTTTGAGACAATAGGTCAATTCATCCTTGTGCTTTATAATGTTTGGAGTCATTAAGATGGAATTAAGTGCTACTTCCTACATGTTTGACTCATGTTTCCTTTATTGCACACATGCACGGATTTGTCTAATTATTGTGCTTGTCTTATCACATGTTGGTTGGGTGTTTTCACTTCAATCCTGTACTTAAAACGAACCAAGCGCGATAAAATTTTGATAAGGAAATTGTGCATATAAAAACCGTTTTGTGTGTTTTGTTTGATAACGGGGAAGGGCAGCGAAAGGTTCATTTTGCCTTTGCGAATATTAAGCCACCATTAAATCGGACCTAAAAAATTGAGGAATTTTATTATCCGAGGTCCAAAGAGGTTTAAAAGAGCCCGAAAAAATTTAAAGGCAATAAAAAGATATTCATGCCAAAAAGGGGCCATTTTGTTTTTTGCACCAATTCTCCAAAGTTTGAGAATTTAGATTACCTCTCAAAGAAAATATATATGAGGGAGTTTGGTTGGAGAATTTAAAACGGGTTTGCACGTCCTTGACATACTTGAAAATGCGCTACATAGTTTTGGACGTTATTGGTGTGAAAATCATTTGACTTTGATTTGTTGATTTGCATAAGACGATGTCATCTAAATTCAACAAACTTTTACACCTAAGGATAGCTTTGATGTTCATTCGTTAGGAGTACACATATGCATCATGCACATATGATTGATTGAGTTGATTTACCTATCGAATGTGTTCACACCCATTCATTCCGTTTCCATGACTTGGTTGTTTGAGTCGAAATCCATGGTGTGATTTTTGTATCATATTTGTTCATATTGGTATCCTATCTTTGTATGAAAAATTTGAAAAATCAAAAATAGTTTGTGTCTTTTTTTGTATACCGTGACACCCCGATTTTGCTTGATTGATTCATTCTTCTTATTTGTCTATTTGGAGACATCATAAAAAGGGGGAGAAAGAATTATCATTTTATGGGGGAGTTTGAATTTTGGGGGAGTTTTGAGATTTGACTTATGCTTATCATATATTGGTATCTATGTTATCTCATTTCAAACTCGATATGTCACTTGGTATTTTGCTTTGTCTCATGTGTGTAGGTACTACATGGATTATCATTGGATTGTACACCCTGATGAGAAAAGTGTTGAGATTCCTGAAGAATTGAAGAGCAAACGTTGTAGTCTTATTCAATTGTATCTTTCCAATTTTGGGTTCATGGAAGGGTAGATTTGTATAGGCATTTTTAGTTGTTTGATAATTCGGATGTTTGTTTTTATGTATGTACCGGCATAGACATAGGGGGATATTTGTAAGGACATTTTCGTCCATTAACAATTTATTATGTCGCACGCCGTTACACCGTTGAAGAAATTCCAAATTCATACATGTATCAACGGATCCGAATATCAAAAGAAGAAGAGGAATCGAAATTTGACAGCCCGGACCGGTCCGCTTGCAATAAAAGAACCGATCCGGCTAACCGGACTGGTCCGCCTCAGACCGAACCGATCCGTTTGATGCAGATCCAGTATACCCCGGACCGCAAGCGAACCGATGAAGCATGCAATAAAAGAATCGATCCGGTCAATCGGACCGATCCGCCCCCAATCCGGACCGGTCCGCCTGGGATAAACTCGAGCAGTTCCGTAACTGTTTTTACCACCATCTTATATTTCCTATATATATAACTATTCCGATGGCGTATTTCTTTAAGACTTTTCAAGACGAATTTCAGAGTCCTAAATACTCTAAGTCTTCACCTATTGAGCCCAAGACTCTAGGTTTTTGATTCACACAATTGCCAATCCTTTGTGAATCTTTTTGGTAACCCAAGAACATAACTTTTTAGTTTGTTCAAACCTTTGTGGAGAATCCGTTCTCTTCTTTATTGCTGCCCTCCTGGAAAGGGAAAATTCCAGCCACCGACATAGGAACCGACACCTGCGGGTATTTCTGTGTCACACTGTTTCTAGCCGTTGCTTTGAAGATTTACCGAAGACACCGTGCGTTACACTTGTGGGCGATTATCAGGTTATATGTAAGTCAATGGTCTTGTAAATTCTTTAAAGTTCTAGAAATAAAAGGTTTTGCCCTTCGGGGATTTTTCCTTAACTTTGTGTCGCATGCTTTATATTTGATGGGTTGATTTAGATGCATCTTTAAGGGTTGATTTTATTTGGCTTAAAAGTATACGCTAATTAAATAAGGGTTCTTGGAAACTTGCGAATTTAATTTAAATTGATATTACACGCGTTCTCACCTAGTTTTAGACTTGATAATCGTATCATCCACGTCGACCCCGACTTTTTTTTTGTATCAAATCATGCTAGACAGTTGTGGCAGCCCTCTGGTAGGTAGCCCCGGCATTTTTGAGATCAAATATCGTAACGGTGTAACATAATGTTCCCCATGGAGTTATGAACGCAGTTTTTTCTTGATGATCGGGGTGCATCTTGATTTGATTGTATCTGAAAAATCCATCAACAAATGACTTAAGAGTATGACTGGATGTATTATCTACAATTATGTCAACATTGGGTAGCGAATAATCATCCTTTAGAGAGGCCTTATTTAAATCTCGATAATCAATGCACTTGAGAACCTTTCCTCCTGATTTTAGCACGGGTATAATATTGGCTATCCATATAGGATATTTGATTACTCAGATGAAGGCTACATTCAACCCTTTAACTACTTCTTCTTTAACCTTGATTGACCATTCAGTGCGGAGTTTTTATAGTTTTTACTTGATTGGTTTGCATTTTGGGAGCATTGGAATCTTGTGTTGAGCTACTTCGGTATTAATATCGGGCATGTCATTGTTGTACCATGCGAAGACATCCACAGATTCCTTCAGTAATTCCTCGAGTTGCGCAAGCTCTTGCTCATCAAGGGTTGACCCTATCCTAATCTTGCACAGATTGCTATTAGAACCGAGATTAATAATAACATTTTCATCTTCATTAACTTGAATGCGGTTGTGTTATTTGTTATTAACCTTATTAAGATTAGTTAAGAATTGCTCACTTACAAAATCATCATCATCAGGAGTTTTATTAGAATCAAGACAATTAATGTAAGGCGCAAAAAGATACTCAAAATCTTCGTTTATTTAATTATTAGGAAAAATAAAGTTGAGAACCTCATCGAATGAGGTCTCGATTATATCACAATCAGAACAGGAAGGAATAACAAAAGAAGAGGAAATAGGATAAACATTGGGGTTGGGTTGCATTTCAGCGGGTGGAACTAGTATAACTTTCTAGTTGAGGAGTGGTGCATCAACAACTTTGATCGAGTGGGATGGATCCGATGATGTAGTGTTTGAGTGAATCATGTTGAGTGTCAGCCCCAGTGTCTGTAGATTGAATGAATCCTCGGAGTCATTTCTCTCAAAATGTCTAATATCAGCTATAGTCTTTTCAATAAGTGGTTCACATGATACTGGGAAATTTTGGCCCATGAGTAACTGTCTTAGAAGAAGAACTCCATTCCTGGCTTCATCTTCTTGTCCGCATGATCATACTATAGTTCGAGAAATCCACAAAAGGGAAAATCTTCACCCTTTTTGATGAATCTTATGTTCAAAGAATCCCTTGAGTCAGTCTTGGTACTTTCTATCCTTCTTTTCAACCGAGGTTGGAAGAGCATTCTGAGTTCCTCAATTTATGGTTGGTAACCCATGCCACAAGTATGAAAGGCCTTCTTTGACACTATGGGTTTTAATATTCCCTGTTGTCATCGTTCCATCCCCAGTTTGGGTATGAAGTGCATATTATTGAACATCTGTATTGCGTTGATGTTGCCATGAAGGTTGTGTTCTGGACAGACTCTATCTTTAAAATCATCCCCTGCGGGAGCGAAAGTGGTTCGACTCAGAAACCTAACGAAAGCATATCACTTACCCCATGCTATATTTCTAGTACCGGATTACTGGTTCTTGAATTCTCAGTGTTATCATTTTCACCCAAGATAGTGATGACCTGCCCATTGGTGAAGAGCTTCAATTTTTGATGTAGGTAAGAAGACACACCCTTGATACTATGGAGCCATGGTCATCTGAGCAACAAGTTAAAACAAATCGGGATGTCGATGACTTATAATTCAGTAACGGGATTTATAGGGCCAACCCTTATTGTAAGTTTTACGGATCCTATTAATTCCCGAAGAGTATTATCAT
The DNA here is from genome assembly GCA_949130495.1 of Sambucus nigra. Lineage (NCBI taxonomy): Eukaryota > Viridiplantae > Streptophyta > Magnoliopsida > Dipsacales > Adoxaceae > Sambucus > Sambucus nigra. The sequence goes on from OX422209.1 coordinate 422,871,085, forward strand.
AAGCTCGCACCGCGGAAGAGATTGGAGCAAGCTCGCTTACTTTCAGTCCCAAGCAATTAAGGGTTCTTAAAGGGTTAATATTAAGAGTTGATCCATTATCTACAATAGAAAGTGGGACAATCATTCCCATGACTTCGACGGATATATTGAGAGCATAATTGCGATTTAGTCCAAATTTAGGGATTTCTTCTTCAAAAAAGGAGAACATTCTAGTAGAAGTTAGAGATCTGACCAGATTCACTGCTTCTTCTAGCATGGTGGAAGGAAGGACTCTGGTCCTGATGAGTAGTTTAATCAAGGTATTCTGGTGCAGTTGAGAAGACATAAAGAGTCCCCACATAGTGATGTTAGCTTGATTTTTTTTACCTAGTCGAGGATCTTACTCTCCTCGAGGGTCATTTTTGAAATATGAAGTTTCTCAACACCTTTTCCCTTGTCGATCACTGATGATTACAGGTTCGAAACCTGGTAATGCCTCTCCGATATAGTCATATGCTTCACATAAGAGGGGAAAAATAGAAATCCCATTTCTTCATCTATCTCGGGTTGTTCGGCCACTTTGTAGATCTTTCCTAGCAACTCCTCAAACGATGTCATTCCACATATACTAACTACTGGGCTAGTCTTTTCGTTTTCTCTTCATCTAAACTCTCGAATTTGTCCCCCCATTTGGTGGAAATGACATTATCTTTCCACAAAAAGTCAATGCACTCCACAACCTCAATGGCCTCTTTGTATAGATCCTCCCACTCAATGGGGAGATGTAAAAGAGAAGGGACTGAGCCCCCTTATATTTTCAAAGCATCAAGTAGCTCAAACTTACTATAAATTTCTCCGATCTGTCGGAATAAGTCTACCATAATCTGGAGGACATTATCTTAACTGACTTCATCGATATGTACCACCCAATTATCTGACTCTCAATCCCATTTTCGATCTTCCAAGAATAATGTACTGAATTTCTACAAGTTAATGGTCATCTCTGAGGGCAATTTCAACCCGAACTCTAGAAGTTGGTTCAATATTGATGATAATTCCATCTTTTATCCTCCAAAACGGGTACGAACAACATTGCATGCTCTTGTAAGGAGTGGCATGGCCTAATTGCCAAAATAGGTAGGATGTAGAAGAAAATATGGGCAAACTCGGAGGGATTTAGGGGAATATATGGGTATAATGATCGATTTAGTGGGTACAATCTGGGTAGATGGATCAAATTCTGGGTCTTTTTCTTGGAAGATAACATTTGCATGATTTGGGAGTGGATTGTGGGTAGTATTTAGTTTAGGATTGGTTGGTGGGGTAATGTTACCCCGGTCAATCAGACCTTGATTTATTTTCGAAGATAAAAACACTTCTTAGTGGTATGGCCGACATTTTGATGAAAATCACAATGGGCATCAGGTTTGAAATTTTTGGCAAGTGGGTTGGGTAATAGACGAGGATCTAATGGCTTAATAAGATTTCAGCTCAAAAGGGCTTGTTAAACTTTGGAAAGGGGATCATGAAGCTCAGTATATTCCTATTTTACTAAGTTAGGGTGTCTTCTAGTGCCTATGAAGTTGGTGATGGTTGAAACTACGATATTGGATGGATTCTCATACTTTTTATGAGTGAACTGCCTAGATACTTTCTTTGGCTCAACTTCTGTCTTGGAAAGGCTTTCTTCTATCTCCACTCCTGCTTCTCGAAGGGCTCGAAAATGGGGGTAATAATGTTCTCCTATTATTACTCGAACATGGGGTAAGAAGTTCTTCATCACAATACTGACTTTCTCCTCTTCGAAAGGATGGTTGGTCATGGTGGCTGCTTTATCTCTCCACCTTGCTATGAAGTTACTGATACTTTTCTCGGGATTCTATTTGAGAAGTTCTAATTCACGGCGGGTAACCTCTAACTCCTCGTTATACTTGTAATGTGACCTTCACGACGGATAACCTCTAACCTTGCTTTAGGATAGGGAGACATATGGGTGTAATCTTCCCAGAGATTAGGACTTGGTAAAACTTCTTAATCAACATCTTAAGGTCTTACTTCACTTTGTTCAACTCTTCTTTCTTCTGATCAACAGTCACGGGTAGGTTAGCCTCTGACTGGGCAAGACTCGGCATATGGATCTAAGCTGGCGGTGGACCATTAGCGTGAGGGGCACGTGGAGCATGCTGATATTCCTAAATAGGATAAGGTGCAGGCGGACCCATGGCGTAAGGGAAGAGGACCTCGGATTCTTCGGGAATAGGGACCCGATTTCATTGCATCTCATGAACCTTAATTTGAAGGTTTTCAATCTTGGAAGTGAGTTGGGATAGAACCGCCATCAAATCCGGCTACACATTCGGTACTTGGTCGGCGTTCTCCATGGAAAGCGGGTGAAGGTGGATTCCGAACTCGGAGGAAGTAGTGAGGGAACTGACAGAGCCTCAGGGTGGTTTCACGAAAGATCGAATTTAATAGGGAGCCAGGCCAAGGGTCGGGTATGCGATCGACCTAAGAAGGAGAAAGATTTGAATTTATTTTTCAAAGAGAAGAAATAAAGTCTTTTATTATTGGAGGAAGATATTTTTTGACATTTTTGGAAAAGAGGAGGACAAAAATATCTTTGGGAAAAAAGGAGGGAAAATGTTTTTGGTAAAAGGAAGGAAAAATGCTTTTAGTATTTTGATAAAAAGAGGGGGAAAATGTTTTTGACACTTTTGGTAAAGAGAAAGGAAAAAAGAGAAAAAGGGTCTCAGCATTATTATTATTATTATTATTATTATTATTATTATTATTATTATTATTATTATTATTATTATTGTTGTTGTTGTTGTTGTTGTTGTTATTATTATTATTATTATTATTATTATTATTATTATTATTATTATTATTATTATTATTATTATTATTATTATGTTCTCACGAGTATTAGGTTTACTTAAATGCAAAAAGAAATGTCGGACGAGACCCGAGCCTAGGAAAATTGGGTTTAAAAAATATGTAAAACACGGTTTGACTTGTTACCAGACAAAATTGCGCAAAAATTTGGGCAGCATGCTAACCCATCATTTTGGTAGAGTTTGGAGTAGTAACTGACAAACTAAATATGAGTGCCCTAGGTTTGACGCCTATGTGAGGGTATGCATTAGTTGCGTTATTTGGAAGGGTTCCCTCCTTTGGCATGACTTCCACGACAAACGTCTTGCTTTTGAGGGTAATCGGTACGTGTGGATAAGCCATTTGATAAACCTGAGTGTATGTGAATTGCCTCACTATATACCTCATGGGGACAATATGCGTGAGAGGAAATTAGATATACTCGGTGTACGTGAACGAGTTCCTTACTATATACCTCCCATCATGACTTCGGTCAAGCGTTACGATGTGAGGGGAATCGTTCGATATTCATCGAAGGTACTTGACTAATGTAAGGTGAGAGTCATATTTCTTAGGCTAACTGTGACCTTCCGGACCAACGCCAATCACAAAGTGACCCCCAGTTAGGGACAAAATTTGGTCAATAGCCATGCTCTTTAGTGATGTAGTGTGAAAAATGCATGATTCTTGATTAGTATATTATGGAGAGAGTAGTTTTTTTTGTCATGATGAGAACTATACTATTAGGGAAGAATGTACAAGTATCATGAAAAGTAAATCTATCATGGAGGATGGAGATTATACTAAGCATGGATATGTGAGAGTGAGTGATATGTGAATATCTACAAGTGAGTGTGTAGTAGTGAACCTAAGCATGGATAAACTACAAGTGGTGTGCACAACATGTGGATATAAGGGATCCTATGTGTAAGTAGTGTAAAGTGTAAATGGAAATTATCTACAAGTGTGTGAGTGAGTAGTGATATAATCATGAGGTAGATGTATATAAGAAGTAATAGAAGAGAAAAAAGGGAACATATAGGTAGGTGCATATGGACACAAGCAAAAAACAATAAAACCCATGCAAATAGAGTCTAGACCTTTTAAGCAGAGTCGCCACTGCGGCCATCCCTTGCGTGCGTCTGTCCCATTTCCCAGGAAGGGAAAAAATGGTCAAGAAAAAGGTCTCGTGCCCTTTTCCTCTTAGAGCGCTTTGGCCGTCGTCGATGTGGGGTGATATAAAAAGATGGATTCGTCAACCTATTTTTCACAAAATAGGCAAAAGAACATGTTGACTCCTTGAGAGAGAGGCATAAAAAATAAATTGATGCTTACAAAACCAATAGTTTAGAGGTTCGTGGGCTAAGTTATGGAATGGGAAGGTGTTAGGCATCCATCCCTCCCTTTATGTCTGTCATGGGTTGTGTTACTGTTTTTCTTAATTTCTCTGTAAAGTGTGTGTTCTTGTATATATAAATGGAGATCGAAATTCCCCAACTCATATCTTAAAAAAGATAGAATGAGGTCATCCTTAGGAATGTTCGCAAAATAATTTCTAGAAAATACGATGTATGTGTTTATTGAGATGTTGATCGTTATGACAAAACGATAATATATGTTAGATAAAATGCCAATATGGATCACAAATATAATGTATATTAAAATGATGTATAGATGAAAATGATGCAAATGCGTAAAATGGAGAATTGGCAAAATCGAAAAGTTAGACTCAAGTCTCAGGTTTTAACCTGAAATGTCTACGTAGCCTATAAAAGCATCAAAGTCCATGTAGTTCTCATGCGGCATAAGGGTGGGGTTTATTTCATAGATTCAAATGGGAATTTATTATATGTATGTATGTGTGTAGAAAATGTATTTTAGTTTTGAGAAATTGTGGAGGATAATCCTGTCGAAATTTATAGGTGTAACCCTTTTTTCCTTTGTTTTGTTTTTTTATTAAAAAAAAGTATGTGAAATATAACTAATAAAGGATGACGTATTAATGTGTATGATCTAAAGTAAAAGCTAGATTAAGAATTTATATAACTAAGTCAAAAATAAAGAATTTAAAGAGAGAAATAATTTTTGGGCCTTCTTTAGAGAATTGAGGCTTGATCTTTATCCTTGATAAGCTCCCTTGGATGTTGAGATGAATGTTGGATGAGAGAGAATGAGATTTTGCTAAATTGGGTATGAAAACAATGGGAATGAAAGATGGAAAGGAATTTTACACAAGGAAACTTCGCTGATTGCAAAAGAATATTGTTGAGATCACTGATATTGATGGATCTGAGGTTTGTCTTGAGAGGGAGCTCATGCCCTCTATTTATAGGGTAGGGGTGCCAATAGGCATAGCCTTACCAATCGGCAGGTAACCCTGGACACACTACCGATAGGCAATGAAATGGACTTGCCAATCGATAATCTCGTGTAGATATTTCTGGAAAAATGATTATAGAATGCAATCCGTAAATCCAAATCATGCATGAGGCATACCATTAGAAAGGTAATTCAGACACCTTCAAGAGTCCTTTCGGCCTCTCCCAGGTACGGGAGTTGACTTTTGGTCAAACGGGGCTTGGAAGCGCTCGTCGGTCCTTTGAACGAGAGATCATTGAATGGTAATGGATCGTTCGTCCAAATCGTAAGTCATAATTGCACATGGTGCGGACCATTGGAAAGTTTATACGAGGTACTTTAACATTCCAAAGAGCTTCGCTCGGTTTAGAAAGTTGCACACAACGGAGGAGTTGTGAAAAATCCCATAACAATTATCTTTTGTCCTCAGACCTTGTTGTAAAAGTTTATGAGATTGATCATAAATATTACATTCAGACCATTCAAACTTTATCGCAAAGTTTGTGTCGCACAATTGGCTTATTCCCATTAAGTTTTGTTTTAATCCTTTCACGTACAACACATTATATAGCTTAGGAAATCCAGGTATCTCAACACTACCTTCGGATCCTTATGGTGGGTAAAAAATGAGACGATGTCGACCCTGTTCCTAGAGCACCCACTATCAAAATACCTCTATGAAGTATTTTGATCCTTGAGAGCAACATGAACAACAAGGGCTTTGTAGCTTCGCTTAGGTACCCAAGTGTAGATAATCTTTTGTTTGCCCTTATAATTATTGATTCTAGACAGAATGTTGGAAGTATTCTCAAAGGGCAAAAACATCCGTTGAAATTATTCTATCAAACTATGGGAAGTCGTGACTAGAAACTAAACTTGGTTTCTAAGACTAATAATGTCTCTATAAGGGTGCACGGGAGTATGTGTAGGTGTCACATCTTGCTTTTTGGTATGAATGCACAAGAGATTATATATAAAGCAATGAATTAAAGTTAAGGCAAAAAGCAAAACTTTATTCATTATGAAAATAATACACATAGTGTATTACCACTGCAGGGGTGAATTACATTTTATTTGTCAACACGAACTCTAAAGTAAAAAAAATCGAAAAGTGACATTCCTTGCTCCCATCTGGTTAGTGTCTGCCCACATAGTCACATATGCAAATAAGTGACTAGTATCTGTCTCTAAAGGGGAAGAGATACTATCCTCTTTCTCTGGGCCATATGGAGGAAAAAAGAAGTAGCACAAATATTCTAAGAAGTCTTTACCAATTCTATAACAAATATCTGTATATATGAGAGGTGGAGTGTGTAAAAAATTCAGTGTTTGTATATCAACGTTAATTAAAGCTGATAATCCCATACTTATCAGTTTTATTATGGGTCACATAAAGAAAATCAATGATATTTGAACTGATAATGCCATACTTACCAGCTCACTAGGGTGGAATATAATAAGTAAACCATCAGTAAAACCAAGTAATAAATAATCCAAAACCTTTGGATAATAACTGGCTAAGCACACAATTAAAGTTTCACTCATTCGTGTGTAGCAATAAAACCGATTCTCAACATCAAAGACCATAAGCCAAGTAGATTTGTAAGATAGCACGACAGTCTACTCCCTAGTTATTACTAATGCTTTTTCAATACGAATAATGCACAAAATTGTAGGGTAAACTGAATCGTTACAACGAATTATTATGACATCAGTTATTAGGTGAGAAGAGATAAATTTGATCCGAATGATCATAATTAAAACAATTAGTTGGTATAATAACATATGAGTATGGTAATTTCTAAACATACTTGGAATCAAATTGGCTATCATTGAATAATATCAATAGTAGTTATCAAGTACGCAAAATTACTATTAAAGAGATAAAAGAAACCTACTTTCTTGGTATTTCGAATTGCTAATGGATAAAAAGAGGATATCAGGAGGATCTAGTACTTGATACTATGTATATAATGTTTGGGTAAATAAGCAATTTTTTACAATTGGGGTTTGGTTGGTTAATTTATAAATAAAACTGTATCTTTTACAGTTTTGGGGTTTAATTATATATAACTCGGGACTTTAAAATCTTGGACTTAAGGTCATTTAGAACTTTAGTGTAGGCTTTTTCACTTTAAATATTTTAAAGTACTTATACGAAAAGTTTGGGGTTCAAATTCATAAGTTGAAAAAGTCATGAGGGTCAAATTATAATTTGGGAATAAAATTTGAAACCTAAACCCTCATTTTTCCATAACTCAGGCTAGGCTTGACCAAACAAGGCCTTACCTTATACCACTTTGACCAAAAAATAAAATAAAAATATTGAAAAAAACATTAGAAAATTTTGATTGGCCAAGCTCCCTCACGCGCGTGGTCAAGATTTCTGGTCAAATAGTTCATCTTTAACCTCTCGATTTGTAATTTTAGTGTTTTAGATTTTTTTACCGAAGATATCTCCTTCATTTATGAACCATTTGAGATAATTTCTAAACAAATTCAATGTGAAATTTTATAAGGAATCCAAATATATAGGTTTTATGGATTGAGATACAACATATCGTAAGTTCCATAATTATGTCTTTTGTTAAAATTTGACTTAACATTCATGGATTTCAAGAATATGGCAGAAATTCATATGAACATAGTTTGGCTTCTGCTATATTAAGGATTACTTTGGTTTTGATTTTAAGGTTTGAGGTGGATTATCTAAAGAGAATTTGAGATTTTGAGTTTTCTGGTTCTGAAAACATTTTCAATTGATTAGAGCTTATTATCCACATTCATGGGATTTGGTCATTGCACTATAGTTACTAAGGTTTGAGTGAAGAGATTCAAATCTTTAAACCTGAGTTCTAAGAATTATTTCAAAGTTCACCATTGAAGCTCAAGCTTTAATGGTGGAATTTTCATATTTCTCACCTAAAACTTGTTTTACACATAATGTTTCACTATTTTGATGTATTCTAGCATTATAACAACACATAAATTATTTGAAATTAAAATAACTGAATGTAATGCATAAATTTATGGGTTACCTATTTTGAGGGATTAATCGAGTTTTTGAAACTGCTATTGAGGTGAGTTTTTAAAACTTAACTCATGGGGTTTTTATACTTTTTGAGTAAAGGAGTTCATTGGTTTAGATGGGTCGTGGATTTGAATTGAATTTAGAGACTTTTATAGTTTGGTTGTTGAACCTCACATGTTTTTATTGTTCAAACATGTGATATTTGTCATTTAGTGCTGATATGGGGGCTTAGGTGGATAGGGGGCTATGTGTAAATAATAAATATTTGGTTTTCAATCCTTGGTTGATGATGTTTATATTTATATTTCCTCAAAAGTGTGATTTTATTAAAGTTTAGGGGTATTTTAGTAATTTCAAAAATTTATAGGGGCTGTAATTATAATTTCTAATAAATTGAAGTCTTGAGGATCAGTTTGATATAAAGTTTGGGTCTAGAAGTTGAGTATAGGTTAAGTTATATTAGTTTGAAGTTTTCAAGGTCTAATTTATAATTATTAAAACTTCAAGGATCCTTGGTTAATTTAGAAATTTTGTAGGTCTTATAGAGTAGTTTAATCCTTATTTTAAATATATTTAAAATTATATATTCTGGGAGGATTAAAATTGGATATTAAGATCTCATAATTTTGGTACGGGCATTACAATCTACCTACCTAAAAAAAATTCGCCCTCGAATTTACGTTGGAAGAGATTAGGATATTGATCTTTCATATATTTTTTTGGTTCCCATGTGTCTTCTTATTAATTTTTATTTTCCCAAAGTACTTTGATTGAGGGGATTTTCTTGTTCCTGAGACATTTCACTTGGCGATCCAAAATTTGAGTATGGTATACTTCAAATTCATGGTTTGGTTCGATAAACATTGCTTTCCATGTGACGGAATGAGAGGGATAACAAATATATTGGCGTAAATGGGACACATAAAATACATCGTGAATGTCGAATAATTCTACAGGTAAGTCTAATTGATAGGCTACAGGGTCAATGCGATTAGAAATAGTGAAATGTCAAATACATTTGTTGGCTAATTTTCCTTTCCTTTCGAAGTGTAAAATTCCTTTTCGAGGAGAAACTTTAAAAAATACTTAGTAATTAACTTGAAATTATAAGGGCTTTCGGAGCTGATTTGCATAACTTTTCCGACGATCTTGGGCCATCTTTAATCTTTCTCGAATTTTTTGTATCTTTTTAGTAGTTTCTTGGATTATCACGGGACCAAATTATTGAATATTTTCTAATTCTATCCAACATATAGGAGAACAACAAGGTTTTTCATATAAAGCTTCAATCGGGGCAGCTTTAATACTTGACTAATGACTATTGTTATAAGAAAACTCAACAAGGAGTAAATGTTCATTCCAATTTTCAGGCATATCTAATGTACACGCTCGTAGCTTATCTTCTAATGTTTGAATTGTAAATTCCGATTGTCCATCTGTTTATGGGTGGAATGTTGTAGAAAAATGAAGTTTGGTACCCGTTTCAATTTAAATTGCTTGCCAAAACTTTCCTATAAAACAGGAGTATCTGTCTGATACAGTGGATAGAGGAATTCCATGTAATCGGATAATTTCTCGAATATAGAGTTTACTGAGCTTAATTTAACGAATCAGTGGTATTTTACTGGTAGAAAATAAGCAGACTTGGTAAGTTAATCCACTATTACTCAAATGGAATTATATCCTTGGGATGTAGGAGGTAGTCCACTGACAAAATTCATGGTAATATGATCCTATTTCCACTCGGGAATTGGTAAGGGTTGGAGGATTCCACTAGCGTGTTGGTGTACTATCTTTACTTGTTGACAAGTACGACATTTCCTTACAAAATTCTCGATATGATTTTTCATATTTAGCTACCAATATTGTTTCTTTAGGGTATGGTATATTTTTGAGCTTCCATGATGAATCATAAACTTAGAATGATGGACTTCTTGCAATACTTCCTCTCGAAGAGATAAATCATCAAGTACATATAATTTATTTCTAATTCGTAAACCTATTTTCTTATCCTATGAGAAGTCGTGATTCTTATTCTAAAGGGATTGTACAAACGGATCTTGAGATTGTTGGACTAAGATTTTCTCTCTCAATTCAAGATATGTTACGATGTTAGAAAATATTGAGAAAGGGGTATTTATTGAAGATCATATTTCTCCATAGTAGTTGTAATATCGTAAAAAATCAAAGTATGGAGTCTTCCTATTGGATTGCGACTTAAGGCATCGACTACCGCATTTCCTTTTCCTGGATGGTAGTTTAGTTTAAATTAATAATCTTTCAAAAATTCTATCCAACATCGTTATCTTAAATTTAGGTCCTTTTTAATTATTATGTATTTCAAACTCTTGTGATCAGAAAAGACTTGAAAATTTTCACCATAAAGGTAACAACGCCCAATTTTCAAAGAAAAAATTACAATTGTTAACTTAAGATCATGGACATGGTAATTACGTTCATGAGTTTTGAGTTGTCGTGATTCATACTCTACAACTTTCTCATTTTTCATTAAAATGCATCCTAAACGTTGCAACAAGGAGTTAGTATATAAATCATAACATGCATTACTAGAAGGAATAGTGGGGACATGAGCAATATTTATTTTATCCTTCATAATTTGGAATGCTTGACTACATTTATTGGTCCATACAAATGACACTTCCTTACTAGTTAGCTTTAAGAGGGGAAGAGCGATACGAGAAAATCCTTCCACAAAACGACTATAAGAATCGGCTAATCCTAGAAAACTTTGTACCTCGGTAATATTGGTATGATTTTTCCATTCCAGGATGGATGAAATTTTGGCAAAATCGACTTGACTTCTATTTTCGTAAATCATATTCCCCCAAATTTTTATTTCTTTAATTGAAAAATCACATTTGCTCTTCTTAGGATATAACCGATAATTTATTAGAGTACCTAATAATGTCTCTAAATGTTGTGCATATTTATCTGAATTTTGGGAATAAATAAGAATATCATCAATAAAAACGATAACGAATTGGTCAAGAAAAGCTCTAAAAATTCTATACCTAAGATCCATAAAAGCTACAGGTGCATTGGCTAATCCAAAATACATGACCATAAATTCGAAATATCGATAACGAGTTCAAAAATTAGTTTTTGGAATATCTTCTTCTCCGACAAAAAATTGATGGTAACTAGCTTGTAAATCTATTTTTGAAAAGATCCTTGCTCTTCGAAGTTGATCAAATAGATCTTCAATTCGGGGTAAAGGATACTTTTTCTTAATAGTTACTGATTTAAGTTTATGATCATCTATGCATAACCGAAAGCTTCCATGTCGTTTCTTGATGAATAATATAGGATCTCCCTAAGTAGATGAGATAAGGCAAATAAAACCTTTAAGACCATATAATTGGGTGTGAAGTTCTCGAGGTTATAAAGGAGCCATTCGATACGTAGATATCAAAATAGGAAGAGTATTCGGGTAAAGATTTATATTAAATTCGATATCTCGGGAAAGGGGTAATCTTGGTAATTCTTCGAGAAAAACATCTTCAAATTGTTCTAAAATTCTTGGGATTAACGCAGAATTTTGAATTTGAAAACTTGATGGTTCAGACAGGCCTGATTCTTGAAATATAAAGGAATAATTTTTTTCATTTCAAAAATAAATTTTCTTGGCATGACGGTCGATATAAGCATAAGGTCTTGGTAGATCATCCATTATGATAATAATGTCAAAATCGCAAATATTTAAGATTATCAAGTCCACAAAGATCATACCTAGACCAAGCTGAATTTTACAATTGCTATAACCTTGTGTTGGTGTATTGATTTCACCTGCACGTAATTAAATATCTAATTGAATTGATAAATTCATAAGTAGTAATCATAATAATGTATATAGTCCAAGACTAATAAAGGAATGTGTTGATCCTGAATTAAATAAAATATGTGCAGGAAAATGATGAAAAAGTATCGTACCTTCTATCATGTCATGGGAATTTCGTGTAGGCAATATCGCACAATTCTTTCCACGACTCGGGACTGGCACAATTTTATTATTTGGATTTGGCTTATGTGGATTTTGGATTTCTTAAGGGATTATCTAACTAACGAAGGACCAGAAGAGATCATATTTAGGACACTGTGGCCAGATATGTCCTAATTCTTGACATTCATGGCATCAAATTACTGAACGAGTTGTGTTATGGAGAATCTTGGTATAATCTTATCCACTTGAATTGGCATAGGGTTGAGGTCGATATTGAGGTAAAGTCCTAATCACATGACTATTTCTAGTAATGGGGTGAGAAGATCATACTACGACAGAAGAATTTCGTTCCACAATTACCGCAACATCGATAAGTTAAGAATACTTGCGAATCTGCAAAGGAGCGACAAAATTCTTAATCCTCTGTTGTAATCCTCTTTCAAACTTCTTTCATTTGTTTATCTCAGTTTCCAAAATACTCAAGGGCGTAACAAGATAACTCGGTAAATTTTGCTTCATATTGGTCTACAAATAGGTTTGCTTTTTAAAATTTTAAAAAATATGTGGTTTGATGATCTCGTACGCCTTCGAGAAAATACTTTTTGAACATAATTTCTTCAAATTTAACCCAAGTAAAATTCATAACAATCTGGTTGTGTGACATCGCTTTCCACTAAAAATCAGCTTCACCTTCGAATATATAAGCTGCTAAAGTTACTCGAAGATTGATTGATATTCCTACTCCATTCATAATTTTCACAGTTTGACGCATCCATTTCTGAGTTTCACTGGCACCTAGCTGCCCAAGGACTAACGGAGGTCATTGTCTAAAACGTTATTTGAGAGAATTCATCCTATGGATTTTTTTTTGAGATCTTCCCTGGAGCAGAGTGATGAATTTGCTGTCGTCGGGCTAAAGATGTTAATTCCTAAAGACATCACACGATTCCTTCAGTGTGGGTCTTTTCAGTTTGAGTTTAAGTGGATGGAATGAGAGTACTAACCATACTAAAATATAATAAAATAGTCACAATAATATATAAGAACATAAAACAAAAATTTGTTAGAGGCTTATTATATTATAAATGATAGAGTTTGATAATACATTCGAGTTATATCACATTACTTTCTCCATATCAGTACTTATGCTGCAACAGTTAAAGTTAATCATCCTACTAAATATTAATAAGACACACTATATACATTACTTTATTTTGCTATATAACACTAGGAGATATGAGTTTCTTTTAAGTTTGGATTTCCCTAAATTGGGAATAGTAGTATCATTTTCTAAAGAATCAAAAACTGAAATATCAAGGTAATCATCTAGTTCTAGGGGATCATCATCATCTGTTTAATTAGTCGCATCAAAAGTCACACCAAGTATGATTTCACCATTAGAAGTGGCATTTGGATACATCAGTGGAGTTGGTGATGCATCGACTAAGGAAAAATTTATGCCTTCCTGGAGTATTACAGGATCATTGACATAATCATCCATTTTATCATTACTTGCATTTCGCCCAACACTCGATTAGTCGATACAGGACGCTTTATACCGCTACAGGAACCTACCCAAGCCCCATCTACTGCACGAATCATTTTTCTAAGCTTTGTGAGTGCTTCTTCTCAGACTGTATTTTCCCGACAGTTCGTTGGTCCAATATCCACATTAGATATAAATGAATCCCATACACCCATACTTCAAAGTGGAATTACCATTTAATAGTAATAAAAGAAGATATGAAAAGATAAATAACTAATATCTTATGAACTTTTCCCGTATAGAATGCTAACTCGGTGATATGTTCAAACTTAAAACCTGGCTTTGATACCAACTTGCACACCTCGCTTTTTGGTATGAATGCACAAGAGAGTATATATAAAGCAATGAATTATAGTTAAGGCGAAAAATAAAATTTATTCATTCTGAAAATAACACATATAGTGTATTTCCATCATAGGAGCGAATTACATTTTATTTGTCAACACGAACTATAAAGAAGAAAATCAAAAGGTGTCACTCCTTACTCTAATCTGGCTTAGTCTCCGCCCACACAGTCACGTATGAAAATAGGTGACTGGTATTTATCTCTAAAGGGGAAGAGATACTATCCTCTTTCTTCTGGGCCATCTGGAGAAAACGAAATTAGCATAAATATGCTAAGCATGCTTTACCAATTCTATAACAAATATCTGTATTGATGAGAGGTAGAGTGTCTATAGAATTCAGTGTTAGTATAACAACATTAAATAATTATATCTGATAATCCCATACTTATCAGTTTTATTAAGGTTCACATTAAAGAAAATCAAGGATCTTTGAACTGATAATCCCATACTTACCAGCTCGCTAGATTGGTAAAGAAATAAGTAAGCCATCAGTAAAACCAAATAATAAATAATCCAAGACCTTTGTATAATAACTGTCTATGCACACAATTAAAGTGACACTCATACGTAGGTAGTAATAAAATTTTCTCTCAACAAGGGAGACCATAAGCGAAGTAGAAAAATTCCATGGGATAACATGCTAGTCTTCTTCCTAGTCATTACTGATGCCTTTTTAATAGGAATAATGCACAAAAGTGCAGCGTAAACTGAATCATTACAACGAATTGTTATGATATCGGTTATTAGGTGAGAACGGTTAAATTTGATCGAATGATCATAATTAAAACAGTTAGTTCATATATCAACATATAGGTATGGTACTTTTTACATATACTTGGAATCAAATTGGCTATCATTGAATGATATCAATAGTAGTTATCAAGTACACAAAATTTACTATTAAAGATGTAAAAGAAACTTTCTTGCTCGGCATTTCAAACTGATTATAAATCAAAAGGGAATATCGAGAGGAGATGGTACTTGATTATGTGTATACAATATTTGGTTAAATAAGCATTTGTTGGAATTGGGGTTAAGTTGGTCACTTTATATAAAAAACTGTATCTTTTAAAGTTTCGGGGGTTTAATTATAAATAACTCGGGACTTTAAATCTTAGACTTAAGGTCATATTTGATCTTTGGCATAAAAGACTTTTTCACGTTAAATATTTTGAAGTACTTATATCCAAAGTTTGGGATTCAAATTCATAAGTTAATAAAGTCAAGTGAGGTCAAATTATAATTTAGAAAAATATTTCAAATCTAAAGCCTAATGTTTTTCATAACTTAGACTAGACTTGACCAAGCATGGCCCTACCTGATACTATTTTCACCAAAAAAATAAAATTAAAATATTTGTTTTTTTTTAAAATGTTTTGATTGGCCACTCACCCTCACACGCGTGATCAAGATTTATGGTCAAATAGTTCATCTTCACCTCTCAATTTTTGGCTTTAGGGTTTCAGATTTTTGACCGAAAATATGTCCTTCATTTCTAAACCATTTGAGATGATTTCTAAACAAACTCAACCTAAAATTTCATAAGGAACCCAAATATATAGATTTTATGGATTGAGATACAACATATTGTAAGTTCCATAACTAAGTGTTTGGCCAAAAATTTGACTTAACATTCGTGGCTTTCAAGAATATAGCAGGAATTCTTATGAACATAGTTTGGTTTATGTTATATTACCTAGTACTTTAGTTTTGATCGCAAGGTTTGTGGTGGATTATATAAAGATAATTTGAGATTTTGAGTTTTCAGTATCAGAAAATATTTTAAATCGATTAGAGCTTGTTATGAACATTCGTGGGATTTGGTCATTGCACTAGAGTCCTAAGGTTCTAGTGAAGATATTAAAATCTTTAAACCTGGGTTCTAAACATTATTTCGATGTTCAACATTAAAGGTCAAGCTTTAATGGTGGAATTTTCATATTTTTCACCTTGAGCTTGTTTTACACATAAAGTTTCAACTGTTTTGATGTATTCTAGCATGATAACTGAGAAACCGAATAGGTTCAGTGTGTGATAATTGATTTAAATTAAATTAAATTCGCAAGATTCCAAGTAACCCTTATTTAATTCGAGTCTATTTAGAAACAACCCATAAACAAACAACTACGTGTGTGTGTGTCAAACCATAAATAAAGCATGCGACACAAAGTTAAGGAAAAATCCCCGCAGGGCAAAACCTTTTATTTCACTATAATAAGTAAATCATAACTTACACAGATTACAATGAAATACAGTGACACACGAATACCCGTAGGTGTCGGTCGGTGTCGGCAACAATGAATCCACACGTAGTGAACCCACATGAACCTCAGTCCAATCAACAAAGGAAGAACCGCAACACTCCTCAATGACACGCAGCCATAAAACTTTGTAGAGACTCCCTCAGCAATGACACGCAGCCCTCGGTTGCAAAGATCTCTCCACAAAGGTTTGAATAAACACAAGGTTGTGTTCTTGGGTTACCAAAAAGATTCACAAAGGATTGGAAATTGTGTGAATCAAAACATGAGTCTTGGGACTCAAAAAATATGAAGACTAGAGTAATTGGGACTCTCAAAAACGTCTTCCAAAGTCTTGCCAAGCTGCTCCCTCGAAGGTGGTTTAAATAGGAAAACAAATGAAGAGTTCCACCAATTTAAAACACTGAAATTCTATCTAGCGTACAGGGACCCTGAACCGGTTCGGGTACCATGCGAACCGGTTTGGGTACCCTGCGAATCGGTTCGCCCCACCGAAACCGGTTCGGGCTGGGTTCGGGGAAACTCGCTAGGAACAGGGGCTAAACACTTAGAAAAATTCCCTGTATTTTCAATGTAAATATCTCCATTTTCAACGGGTCATAACTTATTCACTGTAGCTCGGATTGAGGTGCTGTTTCTTCGAGTATATTTGTTGTGGCAAGCTCTTCAACTTTCCAGTTGACCGGTCCTCCGGACGGTGGCTGTAAAATTACCAAATTTCCCTTGAACTTCCCTGTCAAGCCTTGTTGCACTGTTTTGACTTCTCTTGCATACCACTTGCATAAAGTCCCTAAAATCATGGAACGTGAAGTCGTTGAGGCAGATGAGGGACACATGATGGATATAATAAAAGCTTGATTCTCGGAATTCGGATTGATGCCGTCGAGTGAGATCTTGAGGTGACGTGCCAAATGTAGCGGCGTACGACATACACAAATGTAACATGTTGGACATGAAAAAAATGTCCTTACAAATCTCTCCCTATGTCTATGCCGGTACATACATAAAAAATCCGAATTATCAAATACGAAATTTCCTATACAAATCTACCCTCCTATGAACCCAAAACTGCAAAAGGTACAAATGAATAGTCTTCATCATTTTTTCTTCAAATCTTCAGAAATCTCAAATCTTTTCTCATCAGGGTGTGCAAATTAGAGATCATCAATGAAGTACCTACACACATGAGATCAAGAAAAAATACCAAGTGACGTATCGAGTTTGAAAAAAGATAAACATAGATACCAATAAATGATAAGCATAAGTCAAATCTCAAAACACTCCCAAAATTCAAAATCCCCCAAAATAAGATAATTCTTTCTCCCCCTTTTTATGATGTCCCCAAATAGACAAATAAGAAGAATGAATCAATCAAGCAAAATCGGGGTGTCACGGTATACAAAAAATACACAAACTATTTTTGATTTTTCAATTTTTTTTTCGTACAAAAAATTGATACCATTTGAAAAAAATATGATACAAAAATCACACCATGGATTTAGACTCAAACAACCAAGTCATGGAAACGGAATGAATGGGTGTGAACACATTCGATAGGTAAATCAACTCAATCAATCATATGTGAACAATGCATACGTGTACTCCTAACGAATGAACATCAAAGGTATCCTTAGGTGTAAAAATTTGTTGAATTTAGATGACATCGCCTTATGCAAATCAACAAATCAAAGTCAAATGATTTCCACACCAATAACGTCCAAAATTATATAGCGCATTTTTAAGAATTTCAAGGACGTGCAAACCTATTTTAATTCTCCAACCAAACTCCCTCATATATATATATTCTTTTAGAGGTAATCTAAATTCTCAAACTTTGGAGAATTGGTGCAAAAACCTAAATGGCCCCTTTTTGGCATGAATATCTTTTTATTGCCTTTCAATTTTTTTCGGGATCTTTTAACCTCTTTGGACCCCGGATAATAAAATTCCTCCATTTTTTAGGTCCAATTTAATGGTGGCTTAGTATTCACAAAGGCAAAATGAACCTTTCGCAACCCTTCCCCGTTTTTAAACAAAGCACACAAACTCGCAAAACGGTTCTTATATGCACAATTTCCTTATTAAATTTTATCGCGCTTGGTTCGTTTTAAAGGACATGATTGAAGTGAAAACACCCAACCAACATGTGATAAGACAAGCACAATAATTAAATAAATCCGTGTATGTGTGCAATAAAGGAAATATGAGTCAAACATGTAGGAAGTAACACTTAATTACATCCTAATGACTCCAAACATTATAAAGCACACGGATGAATTGACCTATTGTCTCAAAACACTATCAAATAGTCACATGAACATAATGAAATGATGATGTGACTCGATCATCCAAAGTTGTTCATCCATAAATGGTGCAAACAAAAAACAAAAATCTTTTTGTATTTTTCAAAATATTTCCAAAAACAAAAATCTATACAAAAAGTACATGTCACAACGCTAGCAAACATATATCAAAAAGCATAACTAACATGTGACAAATATGCAAACACACTCATCTATATGATATAGCAAGAGAAGAATCATGTGCAAGCAAACGAGAATCAACTTGTCTAAAATCTAGTGTATCCAAAAGTGATTTCCTAACCCAAATAGATGTGAAACAACGTGTGGGGGATTTGGGAACCACGGTAACACTAGACATAAATTTCCTAGGACATTTTCCAAGATCAAAACAAAAACGCCTAAGATGACCTTTCCGACCACAATATGAACATGTGTAAACGGGTGGAACGGAACCCATGGGTTGACCTTTTCTAACATCCTGAAAATTGGTTGACCCTCTAAAACAAATAATGGCTTTGTCTTTAGCATTAGAAGCATGAGAACAAGATGATCCATTACCATCAGTATCAAACCTACTTGAGTCTGTCAAATCATTTTTTAATTTTAAAATTTTTGACTCAAGCAAAGAATTAGACTCTTCAAAATTAAGGGACGCCTTTTTTCAAGTTTTCAATAATTCCTAAAAGCGTATCTCTCTCTCCCTCAATTAAAGTAAACTTTTTCCTAAGAGTCTTTTCACGTGCCACAAACTCATTGACTAAAATATTTTTCTCCTCTTTGGCACAAACACAAACGATCGAATTTTTAAGGTCCTACAATTCTTTTTCTAAAAATAAGACCCTTTCATCACTCTCCTTCTTGGACAATTTTAAAGAAACAAAGTCATGGTCCAAGGAAATAACTTTTTTCACGATAAAAATCTCTTTGATTTTGAACCGTTTGCAAAAGATCCATCGCGGATTTAAAACGAGAATTTTCTTTTTCCAAAACTTTAATTCTTTTGCAAAGTTTCAAATTCAAACTTTTTAAATTTTTAGCATGGTCGTGAACTTTTTCAAAAATAGGCTCCTCATTAAAGGGGCGTTCCATTGAAAAAATTGCGATTTTTCACAAAATTGAATTTTTTAAAAGAAATCAATATCACACGATTTTGCGAAAAAAGGAGTACACGATAAATTAGGGCAACCCGCTCTGATATCAATTTGACGACGTGAGAAGTCAAATTGTATAAAAAAATAAATCCTTGAAAAATCAAAATCACGCGATAAATTAGCGTAATCTGCTCTGATACCAATTTGAGAAACCGAATAGGTTCGGTGTGTGATAATTGATTTAAATTAAATTAAATTAAATTCGCAAGATTCCAAGTAACCCTTATTTAATTCGAGTCTATTTAGAAATAGCCCATAAACAAACAACTACGTGTGTGTGTGTCTAACCATAAATAAAGCATGCGACACAAAGTTAAGGAAAAATCCCCGCAGGGCAAAACCTTTTATTTCACTATAATAAGTAAATCATAACTTACACAGATTACAATGAAATACAGTGACACACGAATACCCGTAGGTGTCGGTCGGTGTCGGCAACAATGAATCCACACGTAGCGAACCCACATGAACCTCAGTCCAATCAACAAAGGAAGAACCGCAACACTCCTCAATGACACGCAGCCATAAAACTTTGTAGAGACTCCCTCAGCAATGACACGCAGCCCTCGGTTGCAAAGATCTCTCCACAAAGGTTTAAAAAAACACAAGGTTGTGTTCTTGGGTTACCAAAAAGATTCACAAAGGATTGGAAATTGTGTGAATCAAAACATGAGTCTTGGGACTCAAAAAATATGAAGACTAGAGTAATTGGGACTCTCAAAAACGTCTTCCAAAGTCTTGCCAAGCTGCTCCCTCGAAGGTGGTTTAAATAGGAAAACAAATGAAGAGTTCCACCAATTTAAAACACTGAAATTCTATCCAGCGTACAGGGACCCCAAATCGGTTCGGGTACCCTGCGAACCGGTTTGCCTCCCCGAACCGGTTCGGGCTGGGTTCGGGGAAACTCGCTGGGAACAGGGGCTAAACACTTAGAAGAATTCCCAGTATTTTCAATGTAAATATCTCCATTTTCAACGGGCCATAACTTGTTCACCGTAGCTCGGATTGAGGTGTTGTTTCTTCCAGTATCTTTGTTGTGACAAGATCTTCAACTTTCCAGTTGATCGGTCCTCCGGACGGTGGCTGTAAAATTACCAAATTGCCCTTGAACTTCCCTATCAAGCCTTGTTGCACTGTTTTGACTTCTCTTGCGTACCTCTTGCATAAAGTCCCTAAAATCATGGAACGTGAAGTCGTTGAGACAGATGAGGGACATATGATGGAGATAATAAAAGCTTGATTCCCGAAATTCGGATTGATGCCGTCGAGTGAGATCTTGAGGTGATGTGTCAAATGTAGCTGCGTACGACATACACAAATGTAACATATTGGACATGGAAAAAATGTCCTTACAATAACAACAAACAAAACATTTGGAATTGAAATTACTAAATGTAATGCATAAAATGATGGGTTACCTATTTTGAGGGAAAAATAGAATTTTTGAAACTAAAATTGAGGTGAGTTTTTAAGGCCGAACCTGTGGAGGTTTTATACTGTTTAAGCAGGGGAGTTCATTGGTTTATATAAGTGGTGGATTTGAACTGAATTTAGAGAGTTTTCTACTTGGTTATTGAACCTCACATGTTTATGTGGTTCAAACGTATGATATATGTCATATAGTACTAATGTGGGGGTTTAGGTGGACAGTGGGCTATGATTCAATGAGAAATATTTGGTTTTCAGTCCTTGGATTATATTGCTTGTATTTATGTAGCCTCAAAGTGTATTGTAGTAAAATTTAGGGGTATTTTTGTAATTTTAGAAAGTTATAGGGACTGGTATTATAATTTCAAATAAAATGAAGTCTAGAGGATCAGTTTGATATAAAGTTTGGGTCTAGGGGTTGAGTATAGATTTAGTTATATAGTTTGCAGTTTTCAGGGTCTAATTTATAATTATTAAAACTCTGGGGACCCTTGGTGTCACACCCTAACCCAATATCCATACTAATCATTTTTTTATTGGAATAATTAGATCATAATCTTGAGCCCATTGGAAATATGGTTCATTTATCAATATTTTACTACATAATGTGCATAATGAACATAATATTATTCTTGTACCATAATGAAATCAATATCAAAGTTATAATTAAATGGACATACAATATTATGATTAACTATGATTAAATATTACAACCATCAACTTAATCCATGTTAACTCAATATATACAATGTGTGCGTATATTAAAGTCTCCAGTGTGACAATGATAAAATGCCCATATTTAAACCCCAGTTTTTTCCAACGGTTCAACTCTCAAAGTTACCGGTCATATGGTATCCTAGCTGGCTGCGTACAAACCTGAAATTGTAAAAATATTAACCGTAAGCATTAAACTTAGTGAGGTACTCCTTCCCTACAATGAATTAATAATTCCATATCGAATCTATGGATATAAAATCCCAACAATCCTGCCCATTGGCAATAACAAATCCTGGATCAAAAGACCCAAATAAATCTGCCTATTGGCAATAACAAATCCTGGATCATAAGACCCAAATAATTCTGCCCATTGGCAATAACAAATTCTGGATCATAAGACCCAAATAAATCTACCCATTGGTAATAAAAAAAATCCTAGATCATAACACCAAAATAATTTGGCCTATTGGCAATAACAATTCCTCGATCGCAAGACCCAAATAAATCTGCCCATTAGCAATAACAAATCCTGGATCATAAGACCCAAATAATCCTGGATATTTGAGTATCCAAACAAATCCTGAATATCTAAGTATTCAAACCAATCTTTCTCTTAGAGCTATATTCACATCCTCATTTCATTCATATATCTGTGCATATAAAATAATCATAAGTACACTCACCTTGACAGTTTAACTAGCTTTTCCCTTGCCTTTATTCGGTACTTGTTCAATTAATTCTTCTTTTCTTATTATCATTGTTAAAATATTAGTATCATCATAAAAATATTAACAATTCAAAGAATAACTTAAACATAACTCAATTCATAAGCATCATCCGATTCCATTCAAATCATTTATCACAAGTGAAGTTCCATCCAAATTCATGTTAATATATTTGTCATATCCAAATCATAGACCAAACATATATTCATTTATTCTTTTTAATTCAATTCTTATCATATTATTATTCCAATTCAAAAGACGACACATCATTTCAAGTTTTCTAGAGCAAGATAGGCCCATTTATTTACTACATAACAAATCTTCCCTATAAGCTCTTTTATCGTTCATTCAACTTCCAGGAATTTTCATAATTTTTCTACATCATAACTTTCTATGATATTTCACCCAACATCAACAAACATATTTAAAAATACAAAATTAAAGTTTCATAATTTTTAAGGTTATTTTCTATGTCAAGCAAAACATCAAACATATGGTATGCATATTTACTCTTTGGGGGCAGATTCCATACCCGAACTTCAAACCATCACCCAAGATTCATTTATTCATATTTTTACATGACTGTTGGATATGATATACATATATGAGGATATTTTAATATCGAATTGGAATCAATCAATTCTAGTAAGTATACAAAAAGATATCAAAGTTTGAATAAACAAGGTTTCTAAACGAAGCAGTTCTAAGGGTTTACACGTTAAATCTTTGCATAAACTTGCATCTATTCATACATATAAACAAAGGCATGAAAGTTATATAAAAAATCTATTATTTTTAACAATTTAATTAGTAACACAATAAAAATAACAGGATTTACATATAGAATTACCTTAAGGACTTTTTCGTAATTTCCCACAAATTTTCTCCAATTTTTCTCCTAAATGTTTCTTCCTAAACTTCTAAATTTTCTTCCTCTCAAGACAAACTCTTTAATGGATGAAAAATGCTTAAGAAGAAGCTTATCTCCAGCCTTTAAAGTCGGCCTAACCCACTTTCTTCTTTAACCAATCAAAATTCACCATTTGTTAGCCTAATAAGACGAAATATCATTTAACGAATGGACAAATTTGTCCATGTTTCGTAATTCCATCATAACTTCTTGCTCGGACCTCTGATGTACACACCGTTTGTTGTGCTACAAACTTAACTCATATATATACAACTATCTAGTTTTCACCTCCAGTCAGTTAATATATTATAGTGGACAAAACGAGTCCCAAACTGGAACATTCCTACCAAAGACTTCACAAATTTGTGTTTGTAACTAATTCAATATTTCATTATTTATAAAGGTGGGATTAGACTAAACATAATAACTTAACAATATATATACTAATAACATATTATCCATATCACATAATCTAATCATGATTTAAACATAATTTATCATAATTATATTTGGGTTGTCACACTTGGTTAATTTGGAATTTTTTTAGGTCTTATAGAGTAGTTTAATCCTTCTTTTAAATATATTTAAATTTATATATTCTAGGAGAAATAGTTGAGAATTAAGGTCTCATAATTGGGTACACTTAATTCTACCTAATTTATAATAAAACTCTCTATGGTGACCTCTTCTTTTGCAAAAAGTGAAAACATAAACAAGTTTAGATCTACCTTGGTTCTCTTTTCTAGGATAAACTCTGTTTTGTGGTTTAGTTAAGGGCTATAAGGATTAACCATAAATTTTGGAACCGGTTCTATTGCCGCATGGGAAGTGGATGTACCTTTACAACCTATTCCATGCCTTTCACTAAAACTTAAACCGGGGTCGAGGAGCATCTTACCAACATTCTTCGATGTATCCTCAATGGTTACCTTGACCTCCCGGGCATGTTCAAAATCTTTCTCGAGTTGGGATACAAGGGCTTCAAGTTTCTCATGAGTCTCCACGGATACTTGGAGATCTCTCGTAAGACTAGCCACCTTGTTGTTCAAGTCCCCATTTTCTCTCACAACTAAACAAAATCTCTCTCTCAATGTTTCTTTCACCGAAGAATCACTCTTTCTTGACTCTCTCAACTCCTTCTCAAGTATTAAAACTCTCATGGATGCCTTTTGTTTTGTTTCTTAGTTTTAAAGGACTCATCAAAATGATCGGCATAGGCACGCTGTTGGCACCCTTACTCTCACTTAAAACATTCTCTCCCTTACTCTCCTAGAAATAACTAGACTCATTGTCGAGGTTTTCATGTTTAATAGCTTCCACATTGTCATGAGCTGCACTAGATGTACTAACATGACTAGCCATGATTGCGGTGAAGTTACATCCATCTAGTGATTTATCCCTGAACTCACCGACTCGGCCTTACTATTGCTAAGTGTAACATTTAAGGAAACTTTGCCTTTATCGTGACATTTGAATCGAGTCAGACACTTATTTAGCTTTATGACCCTTTCTCTCACACTCATAACATCTCTCCTTGTCTTTCTTTGGGAATTTTTCTTTTCTTTTTTAAATTTTTTCTTGCCCGATTTATATGTTTTATCTTTCTCAAAGCTTTTCTTTTCTTTGGAAGTATGTTTCTTTTTATGTTTAATATTTTTTTTGAAATTTTTAGCAAAATGGTCCAAATCATCTAATTCAAAGTTGTACTCAAAATTGGACGAAATTTCCTCTTTCTTTTTAAACATGTCCTCTCTCTTTTTTGATTGGGCTTTAAATGCAATTCCCTTTTCCTTAGGTTTTACAGTTTGAGGTAATATATCTTTCTCGTATGTTTGAAGATCTCCTAAAAGTTCTTCTAACCTTAGAGTGTCTAGAATCCCTAATGAATTAAGTACCGTAACCCTAAGAATAAATTGGGCAGGGAGTGATCTCAAAATTTTCTTAACAACATGCATCCCATATATTTTCTCACTTAAATAGAAACTAGAGTTTACTATATCGGATAGTCATGTATAAAACTCGTCAAATGATTCAGATTCAAGCATAGTGATAGTTTCAAATTGTGTAGTGAGATTTTAAAACTTAGAATCTTAGCAACATGGTACCCTCGTGAGTGAGATAGAGGGTATCCCAAGCTTCTTTAGACATGGATCACGTCATAATGAGATGGAACTTATTAGGGTTGATGTCTCCCGAGATGGCACTCAAACCACGTGATTTAAAATTACTCCATTTAAAGTCTTCCTTTGTCCATTAAGAGACTGGTTTGGGTCCAACAAATTGTCAAGAGTTATAGTGGGTGGTGTCCACCCTCTTCCATCGAGCAACCAAACACGTTCATCAATTGATTTTAGTGTATACTTCATCCTAGCTTTCCTATAACCATAATTAGAACTATAAAAAATGGCCATTCGATTATACAAATTATCCATTAAATTTTGGCCTTTTAAAGATCAACACTTTTTCAAAATCAAATTAATATCCTTTTTTTATGGAAAAGGATTACATAATAAATTAGTGCAACCGACTCTGATACCAATTTGATAGTGCACACGAAGTAATGGATAATTAAATGTCCGAAACACACAATTCAATTTTTACCAAAATTTAATCTTTAATTAAATATAGTGTGTATATAATCAAAGATCGAATCACAAAAAATTCTATGCATGCAATCAATCACAAATATAAGGAAAAATCCCTTTTCAGGGAAAACCTATATTCAACACTTTATAACGTTTTACAAGACAGTCGACTTACAAATCACTTAGAACAACTAAGTATGATCCACAGTCTTCAAAACTTCTAAATAAAATGGGTCAGTAAGAATTCGTCCATAGGCGGCGATCCACCGATCATCCTTTCTTCTTACTTCACTAGTGATCCTTCGGGTCACAAGTTCATCCGTTAAGAATAATCTCTAAAAAATATATTTAACGTATGAAACTTTTAGGGTTTCAAAATGATTCACAATTCATAGAGAGGATGTAAATTTGTGAATCAATGGTGTTTGGAACACAAAAGATGAAAACTTTTGAATCAGATATGCGGGTTTCATTTTTTCAAAAGTATCACAAAAAATATTTTCGAAACATGTATTTATAAATCTAGCACAAAATTCGAGGCAGCATCTCATTCGAACGAAAATAAGGGTCATTCGAACAAGGATAATGTTTCAGCCGAATGAGGACAATATTTCGTTCCGAGAAAAAAGTAAGTTCATTCTAAGTCTATATCTAACGATATTCTAACGAGAAGTCCCTATAAAGAAGTGCAACCTCGTTAGATTTTCTTTATAAGTAAAGATCTAACGAGCTTCTAATGAAAATGGCTAATTTGTTCGAATGAGATTAAAACTCATTTGAATGAGGCCCATTTTTTTAAATCTTAAAACTTTCAACCTCGGTTTTTCTAAAAACACATCCCAAATATAAATATGAATAATTAAGAACTTCTAAAAGTTTTATACCTTCATGAGATGTAGGGGAGTATTGAACTTTAAAATGTTGGAGTTTGGTTAGATGTGTCAGTGCGTGTCGGTTTGTAATGGGATACGCCAAATACGCCAAAGTGCATATAAATACAAATAAAAAGCCTAGGCTAAAATATTTGTGCTTACGTATTCGCGAACTGAGGGTGAGCATGCGGAGCACCGACATATGGTTCTTCAGACTTTATGGGACCATCAGTTGTATGCTAAGTTCGAGAAATATGGCTCTGGTTAAGAAAGGTGCACTTCTTGGGTCATATTGTGTTAGAGAGGGGAATTCAAGTGGACCCGAGTAAGGTAGTAGTGGTGAGAGAGTAGGTTCATCCCACGACACCGATGGTGATCCACAAATTTTTGGATTTGATCGATTACCTTCTCCATTTTATTAAGGTTTTTTTGAAGATTGTAGGTCATTGACGAATTTGACTTGCAAGGGGGTGTCATTTGTTTAAGATGATCACTTTCAGTTAGCTTTTGATGAGCTTAAGGACAAATTGACTTCGACAGTACTGTACTTGCACTGCCTAGGGTAGGAGTGGATTGCTTTTTTCTTAAAGATGCATCCTTACAAGGACCTGGGGTGTTTTATAGCAGGAGGATCGAACTATAGCTTATGTTTCTCGCAAGCTTAAGCCCCATGAGAGGAATTACCCCACGCACGATCTGGAGCTCGTAATAATTATTTTTGCCTTGAGGATTTGGAGGCACTATCTCCTAGAGGAGAAATTTATTCTATTCACGGATTTCAAGTCGCTGCAGTATCTGTTTACAGAAAAGGATTTTAATATTAGGTAACGTAGGTGGCTCGAGTTCGCGAAAGACTATCAGTTTGACATCCAGTATCATTTGGTGAAGGCTAACATGGTGGCAGACGTGTTGAGCCGATGGCCTACGGGGGAGTTAGCAGCTATTTGGAAAGTGAAGTGGAGTGAACTTTGGAAAGATGATGCAATAGCCAGAGATTGCATGGTAGTTTTGACTATAAAACTCGAGATCATCATGAGGGTTATGAAGTTAGGCACAGGACTAGTTTTTCTAGGACAAGGTTCGTCAGTTACTAGAAGAGGGGACGAAGTCCTACTCGATCAGTTCATAGGGAGGCTTATGCTTCAATGAGAGACTTATATTACTAGATAATGAATACATGTGGCATGTAGTGATGACAAAGTCTTTCGGGTCGCGATTTATGGTACATCCCGATGGGGCTAAGATTTACCAAGACATGAGGAGATATTATTGGTGGGCTGGAATGAAGAGGGACATTATCGAGTTTGTCTCGAAGTGCACCCTTACTATTTAGTAAAGGTATGAGAGGCCATCTGGGATTTTATAGCCATTGGAGATTCCAGTTTGGAAATGGGAGAGCATTTTGATGGACATGATTACGGGGCTACCGACATCACAGAAGGGTCACGATTACATATGGGTCATTGTGGATTGCCTGACCAAGATGGGTCACTTCTTTCCAGTTCGAATAGATTATATGAGGGGAAATTATGTCCAGTTTTTTATAGTCGAGATAATGAGGATGCAAGGGGTGCTGACTAATATTGTGTCCGACTGGGACAATATCTTTGTGTCCTATTTTTTGTAGGGTTTCCAAGAGGCTATGGGGACTGAGTTGCGATTGAGTATGACTTATCATCCGTAGATATATGGGCAGACTGACAGAATTAATCAGATGCTAGAGGATATGCTGGGGATGTTTATACTAGATTTTAGGAGAGGTTAGGAGCATAACTTCAACTAGTAGAGTTTTCTTATAATAACTCATACCAATTCACGATAGGCATGGTGCATTTTGAGGCATTGTATGGCCGACCTTGTCATTTGCCCACTATTTGGATAGGTGTGGGGGACAACAAGCTTCTTGGACTGGAGATGATCCAGGGCACTTTTGCTAAGATCGAGCCAATTTGAGGTCATATAGGACAGGTAGAAAAGTTACGCAAACGCAGATGGGAGGCACGTGGAGCTTTAGTTGTGTGACAAGGTATTGTTACTAGTGTCTCCTATGAAAGCAGTTATGTAGTTTTGGAAGAAGGGAAAATTGACACTTATATATCTGGGACCTTTTTCGATCATTGAGAGGATACAACCAATCCCTTATAGGCTTGCTTTGCCCGATCACTTTTAGAAGATTCACGAAGTGTTTCATATTTCATCACCGAGGAAGTAACAGAGGAGTGATATGGTGTATTGGCACATTCGGTTAGAGAGATTGATTTGCAGCCAGACATCTCGTATGAGGAGAGACCAATTTCTATCTTGGATCGTAGCGAGCGTAAGCTACGATTAAAGGTAATGCCATTAGTTCATGTTTAGTGGGGGCAAGTTAATGCCGATGAGTCGATAGGGAGCGGGAGGATGATATGAGAGAATAACATCCAGAGATCTTAATTCCAGGTATGTACGAATTTTGGGAACGAAATTCCATTGTTAGGGGGGAGTATGTAACACCCCGTATTTCTGAGCATTTATATTTTGGCATTTTAAAATTATATATGTGCATGCAATTTAATTAAATGGAGAAATAAAGTTAATTAAATTGATATTAATTATCGAGTAAAAGGATTAATATCTATGTGATATTATTTATATTTGTGTGATAAGTAAATGAAAAATACTAAATTACTTTACGACGTAAGTGAGTGAAAATTGATGGCTTTGACAGTATCTCATTAGAGAAGCGCGTGTAGGGTCGTGTCGGGAATGGGATGGAAAAGTGATATTATCTAACATGGATGGTAATTTAGAGTGCGCAAATGATCCGAGATGCATCGTGATAGCCAGAATTAAATAAGCAAGGATTGTAATCGGGTTCCAAAGACTTTTTTGGCTAAACGAGACCCATATAAGGGCGTTTGGGTCTTTTTTCACATGGGAATTAACAAAATTTTGGGATTTAGGTTATATCTAGGGAAGGTGGATGGAGTGGGCATCCATTCCACTATCCAAAAGACTTAGGGGTTAATAGAGAAAAAAATAGAGAAGGGAAAACAAGAAAAATTGAAGAGAAATGATCCGTGAGGAGAATATAAGCATTCCGGGTTTAGGACCATTACAAAATGAAGAACTAAACAAGAATAACTCAAAATCTCTATGGTTAAAAAGGAAAGTATTTATTTTTATCTTCAATCATTCATATCTAAATTTAGTGTAGGAACACAAATTTTTAGGTGAGATTAACATGTAGAGTGGGAATTTTTTAAATGAATTTGAATTGGGTTACATATTGACTCTGATATGTTTGATGATGATAAGACACAATCTCAAATGATTAAAATGAGAGTTTATGAAATCTTGAATTAGGGTTGAGATCATGAATAATTCTTGATGAACAATTGATAATCCCATGTGCATAAATGTTTTTGGGTTATTTTAGACGTTGAAATATGTGTAATCGCACCTAAGATTGACATACAATTTGCATTATGGGCTTGAATAATGTTTGGCATTGATATGGTTAAAGGAGTGATGATGAAATTTATCAAAGAAGTTGGTTTGTTGCCCAAGTGAACCGAACCGGTTCGCTAGGTAAGGAGTGAACCAGTTCGCCCAGCCAGGCTACCTCTACTTAGGGTTGTGATTTTATTAGGGATGTTGAGAGTTCGACTTGGTTTATGGAATCTTATAGGATATATAGGACTTCTGAGAATAACTAAGATAGATCATACTCTACCTTGCATTAGAGAGAAATCAAATTCGAGTACGAGTTTACGGGTGTATTAAGGTGAATGTAGAGATTTTTGTAGAATGATACTCAATTAAAATTACAACTAGAATCTAAGTCTATCTCTCTTAAAAAGGCTTCAATATAATCTGAATATTTGCATTGTTTTCTTTTTTGTTTTGGAGCAGAATATTTATTTTTCTTTCTCTTGCTTGATTTGTATGTTCTCCACTTGTAAGAATATCTTTTGATAATCCTTTGCTCTACCCAAAGAATATGACTATTGGGAATTGATATCTTCAACTTGAGTGTATTATGATGTAGCATTAAGTGCACCAATGTTAAAATTAGAGAGAATATCTTTTGAATTTTTTTGATGAACATTAAGTCCCAAAAATGAAGTATTTTGGCTGAGTAAACTAGGAGAGTCTGAAATGGATTGTCCAAAAGATGATAAAATGGGCGACACTTAATCTGCAAGATAAGTTAGTCCAAAAAATATATATACGGATATATATGGTGCTTGTGTTACTTAATATTTTGATTTACCTATATTCCGTGCAAGAGAGTGGTTTGAATAAGTCACATAAAAAATATTTAAACTAGATGAATAAATATTTATAAAAACAGGTTTATGAAAAAACAAAAATCTTTGCCATATAAAAAGGAAACTGTCATAGGTTATATAAAAAATAATGTAAAACTGTAGAATAAAAACTTTAAGGTTATATATAAAGAGTTTAAAATATAACTATATTAATGATATGTACAGAAATATTAATACATGAAAAATAATGAGTATTTATATGTAATAAATTTATATTTGTTTGAAAATTATAAATGTAACAAATTTTTATGAGTATACAAATAATAAATATTTATATGTAACATAATACACACACACACACACACACACACACACATGAAAGTAATGTTTGTATGAGAAATATTAATAGTAAGAAAGTTTGTTATCATCAAAATAAAAAATCTAATTTCAAATATAGTTTAAAAGTCCGTACTCTCTCAAATGTCTATCTGTCTGTTTTTCAGTTAGTCATCCTTCTGTTTGTAATTTTCACTCATTTGGGGGGTTGTTCGAATTTATTTTATTATAGTGTAATAATAAATTTATTTGAGTGAAAATTAAATTTAAATTATTTTTTACTGACACAATGGTTTGTAAAAAGTTGTGTCCATTCATGAAAGGTTGTAGTTATTGATGAAATGGTGTGTCTATCGAAAAGTGTGTATATTTTTTTATAAACAGAGCCCCCCCCCCCCCCCCCCCCCCTTATTTTCAAAAATCTTAATTTTGGAGAGTCTGTTCATTGTCATTTTTCCTTCCTCTATTGATTCACCCTATGAGAAAGTACAACATAGAACTTGAATTCACTAGAGCTTTATATATTGAAGTGTCACTCATATATTATTCTATCTTTAGATACAGATGTTCATCAAACCTTGGACACCGATGAGAGGACAAATTTTTCTTAAGAAAATTGTATGAAACACAAGAACCCATATCAATTTCGTTCGTGTAGTCTATAAATTTTGTGTGTTAATTTTATTTTTGTTTCAATTTTTATTCACGTGAATATAACTCATATTTGATTTTCCCCACAATCATAAAAGCACATACACATTTTCCAACAGGGATTTGCAAATTTTTGATAAAAGAAGAGAAATGGGAGAATGTGTATTGTCAATTGTTTGTAAAAAAGGATTGTTTTGATAAATTTCTCTCCAATTTTTTTTATATTGAAACAAAGGAGAGTTATTTTAATATATGCCATTTCTAATCATTTTTTCCTAAACATGGAAAGGGGATGTAAGTGACATTTTGTCGTTTGCAAACCCATAAACAAAGAACATATATCCATTTATATTCTTTTCTATCCTATTAATTTTTCCCTCTTTTCTCTTCTCTTTAAAAGTTCTAAATATATTGTTAAGAAATAAACTTGTCCTTATTGAGCTCTTAGTTTTAGAAATCGATTAGTACACGCGAGAATTGGGTGAAAACGGAGACTTATAAGATGAAAATGCTAAACAACAACATAATGGTTCTAATAGAAGAACATAAACCTCTAGAAGGACTAATGTGACTTTAACAAAATGGTAACTGTACTTATTAGATCTCCAATTAAAGGAATTGAGTCACTTCATCTACTAACCCAACCTTATATCTATTGATGGGTTGACATTACCCTCAAATTTAATTTATTGGAACATTAATGTCTAACAATGAATTATTCAATTTTTAATAAGTTGTCCATGATTCAACGAATCCCAATGGAGTGTCATATTAAACATCCCTAAAGAAGGTAATTAAATTAGAATTCCGTTAAATCATCTATCTTGGTATTATTTCCCGTTAATTTAGCAAAGTCGGGATGACTTTCTAATGTTCGATTGGGCATCCATTTAGACTAATCCTATTTTAAAAGGCTATCCTTAAGTCATTTTACCATCTTGAAAAGAGTAAAATAAACACACCTAAAAATTACAAGTGCCACACAGTATGTTTAGATGATATTAAAGTAGTTTATAATAAAATAGATTTATATTCTTTAATCCCTCCTCAATAATTATATCCACAACTTAATAAAATAAAATGCTTGGGTCCCTCACACATGAAAAAAATGTTCTTACTCCTCTCCTCCTACACTTTGAAGAGATGATAGGTCACCTGAGGCATGTTGTTGACATTGCATCGCCAAGGAGAGCCTCAAAAAGTAAGCGAAACGAAGCCGCCCAAGGTACATGTGGAACCTCAAAGAAAAGAATAATTGCCGCCAAGGAGAAAGAGAATAGAGAAAAAAAGAGGTTAAGAAGGCCAACAAATAAAACAAAAATAGAGAAGACCGAATGATGCATCAACCAAGGAGAATAATCTACCCGTGGTGATCGAAGTCGTGATGATTTGGCATTTTTCACCTGCTTTATCATCCAAGGGCCATCTTTAGACAATTACCTTTCTAATGGGAAAGGTTCCCATTACCACAGATGAGTCTTCATATCAGAATGCTAACAGGGATAGGGTTGATCATATGGACCGCATTCACAAGGAAGATCTTTGTCATATTGTGTTGGGAAATTATTTTTAAATCATTTTCTTTTATTTGACAAGTTTTACAAATTATTCATATATCGATAGACCTTTCTTAGTTGTGTGTTACAGGCCATGTAAACTCTACTTGGGATGACCAATTGGGCTAGTCGTGTGGCGATTAGAATTGACAATATTTATGATAATGTCAACATCATGAAGAATAAGCTTGTTGATAAGGGTTGTAAGATCATCGATATATCCTATAAGTTACAAGAGGTGACCAATAGATAATGATAAAAGAACATGAAACCTTTAATTTGGAGTACAACAACGTGGATTCCCAACTCACCGAGTTAAATATGGTTCATGCCTTAAAGTGTCTAGAGAATTTGATCCTCTGGCGATAATTTTTTTTACTGATCTAGAACAAAAGATAGAACGGGCCTTTGACAATGCATCCAAGAGGTGGTTGTGAAACTCGACTACAATGAGTAAATTGCCTTAAATAAGGGGTGGATCATTCGAATGCGATGGGATAATGTCCCTAATGGTGATCTAGACTACCTTGAGTTAACCCACCCCTTTTAGAAGCCAATCATTGGTAACGAGGAAGCTTCTTTAGCATTTGTCCAAGAAGTTAATCGATCGACGATTACAATTGTTGTTAAGATCATGAAAACAAAAGTATAACTACACATTTGAGTCAAATTGTCACTGTTCTTGACCATGACAAAAGTGAGTTATTACAGATAAGCACCGTAATATATCTAAAAGTGAAAACTCCATTTAGCATAGTCATTTTTCAGACTGAGGATATCATGAACAAACTGGGGTGACCAAGCCTTGTCATGGTTAAGGACCGTGATAACAGAAAACTTGTAATAGTCCTTAACATTGACAAGACATTAGTAGTTACGGTCTTGTCACGTAAAGGACCGTGATAAGGACAAACTTCGTCATGCACATAATTTCATGCAATAGTGAAATGTATTATCAACCAAACGTATGGAGAATTTTTTTATCATACAAATGATCGGTAATTTTTTCATGGTTTAGGACCGTGATAATAATTGAGTTGTCGCGGCTTTTTCATCGTCTTATACATGATAGAATATTAGAGAAAAATAAAAATTTGTTGTTATGCTTTGCCAAAAACCTGCTTAAAAATGTCCTGTTTTTATTCAAACCAATAACAACACAATCCACAATATAATATGCTAGAATAATGAAATCAAAACCAGATACACTAATTACATATATCAAATGAAATTAAGTATGTTTTAAGGTAATTACATCAAAACAAAACATCGCAAGTTTAATTAGACCGAAACTAAAATCATAAAAAATATTAATAAGGCTCAAGGAGAAAAGTTAACCAAATGAGTACGAACCCAACGTACCATCGACTTTCCTTTATTTTTATCATTTGCCTTCCCCTCTCCCTTCCCATATCCGTGACTGTGCATTTAACCCATTCAACTATGTGGCTCCTCATTTGTTGGATACTTTCTTATTTTGAGTTCGTGTCTTCTTTGTACATGTTGATCTTAGAGTACAACCCAGTGATGTTGCATGCAATGCCCAACAGGTTCGACTTTGCTATCTGAGGACTAACACCTCGAGTATAGTCTTTTCTATCTTGTTCTAGCACTTGAATCAGTGCATCCGTACTCAGAGATACCTTGTCCTCATCACTCTCATGAGATAGTATAAAAACACGTCATTAACTTTGAAAAAATAATATTGATAAGTAGTATGAAATTGACAATATAATTTCAATTATAACTTTCCAAAATCTCGACAATCTTCGGATTAGTAATATCGCCCTTCTCCATCTGAATATTCATGTATGAGTCAATCCTATGTAAAATTACCCCCCGACAATTCCTAGACTCTTACAAAACGTGACCAAATT
The DNA here is from genome assembly GCA_949130495.1 of Sambucus nigra. NCBI lineage: Eukaryota > Viridiplantae > Streptophyta > Magnoliopsida > Dipsacales > Adoxaceae > Sambucus > Sambucus nigra. The sequence continues at coordinate 422,906,806 of OX422209.1, forward strand.
ATTCGTAAAATGTGACCAAATTAAAGCAATTTACTTACCACTAAACAAAATTAAATTTAAAGAAATTTACTTACTATCCTGTGCTCCATTTTTGTCTGAGATGTCTACCTGGAGTAGTGCACATCCGATTTCTGTGAACGGTTAGTTATAGTCGATTTATGAGTGGACAACTGCCTCTCAGATGCCTTGTCATCCACAAACCTCCATGAGTTGGACAATGTTATTATCTCCTTCTTCGGGACGGTGTCCTGATAGCTCAGCACAGACTCTCGATCCTTCCCAAAATAACAAGGGTTTGATTTCTTTTTCCATATCTTCCACTGATCATGTACACTGATCAATATAATGTCTCACACTTTTTGTGGCAAGTTTAATTTTCCTTATCTAACAAACATATAATATAGAAAATTTAGTGAAGTAACATTAAACAAACGTATAATAAAATTTGTTATTAAAATGAAATATTTAATATAAATATTGAGATTTCCATTCCTTTAATTCCCCCAAAATGGTCATCTTTAGCTCGTCGGATAGATTGCTCCAATTATCATACTAGGGACCAATTACTGATTTTAGCAGGTATAACGACCACATCTAAAGACCAGTATTGTTTTTAAAAACACTCCCTTGCTTATCGATTTTGATGGAATTATTGTTAGATGATCTTCGACTGCACCGGTTGTTTTTATATGTTAGTTTAGTGTTGTGTTACATGATCGTGACTCTTTGCGGATAATTTTAATTTTAATTTTAAATTATGTTTTCACCCCCTAATGCCCTAGTTTCAAGCTTAAGGCTTGTATTTTTGAATTTCCTACAAAATTCCACCCTGTGAGTCACACAATTGCACCGATTGTTTCCCCAACTTAGTTTAGTTCCGTGTGATGTCATTGTGCCTCTCTTTGGGGTAGTTTTAATGTTAAATTACATTTTAACCCCCTAATGCCCTAGTTTGACATTTGAGGCTTGGGTTTTTATATTTCCTACCAAATTCCCACCCCACAAGTCATAAGACTATACCGGTTGTTTTGGCAAGTTAGTTTAGTGTCGTGTTATGTCATCGTGCCTCTTTGCAATGAATTTTAATGTTAAGTTATGTTTTACACCCTTAACACCTTAGTTTCAAGATCAAGGCTTGGATTTTTGAATTGCCTACCAAATTCCCACATCGTGAGTTAAATTATCTTACTAGTTATTTTTTCAATCTAGTTTAAAGTTGGTTGAGATAATCGTGCCTCTTTTCGGGCAATTTTGTTATTAAATTATATTTTCACCCCCTAATGCCCTATTTTAAATCTTAAGCATTGGATTTCTTAATTTCCTCCCAAATTCCCACCCCATGAGTCACATAACTGCACTGATTTTTTTTACAAGTTAGTTTAGTGACGCGTGACATGATCGTACCTTCTTCGATTAGTTTTGTTAGTAAATTACATTTTCACACCATAACACTCTATTTTTAAGCGTAGCGGTAAGTTTTGAATTTCCTACTAAATTCCCACCCTGTGAGTCACACAACTGCACCGATTATTTTGCAAGTTAATTTAGTGCCGTACGGCATGATCATACTTTTTGGGGGGAAGATTTGTTGTTAAATTATATTTTTGGGTAGTTTTAATACAACAACAAACATCAGAGTTAACGAATAACAAAATAATGCTTGAGATCCACATTAAGTTAACAAGCTACATACTACAAATTGCCAATTGGAATCCTCAATACATTTTACAACCCAAATAGCTATACTCACGTGAAGTATATTGAAATTATTTTATTTTTGGGTTGCCAACCAAAATGGATTGATATTCAGTAGGAGGCTCCAAGTTATCCACACTACTGGTGAGATGCTTTGGCACAAGTAAGACAATTGACCATCGTTTGTCGTTGATATACTCCGAGTGAAACACTTTCTTGAGCTTTTCAAATCTACAAACAAATGACGCATCATCCATATGTTGCTTACTCTTCATCTTGGACAAGTCTACCATTATTAAATTGGTATCCTAATCTACTTTACAAGAATTTCTAGACTCAACTCTTACCGAATAACAATAAAAAACAACCTTTTGAAATATATATAGTTTAATTCAAAAATATTTTGAATTACACCATAGTAAATCATTTAGAATTCAATGAGGTTTTTGTCTTTGGCACAGTTTTATATGAAATTTCACTATTTTATAACAAAGTATTTTAATCATACAACCTCGATGATAATATATAACCATTCAATTGATAATTTTATACTTGTGTTCCATGAAATTGGTTCCAGTGGCGAGACAAGGAACCCTTGACGTGGCATCACCCATCTACAACACCTGAAATTATTCATTACATAAGTTAATGAAATAAGTTTTAAAGATTAAAATTATTTATCATTTAATAAGAGATATTTGATGTAATAATTACCTCTCGTGAAACCCAAAGTTTTAAATCACTATTTGAATGTCAACTGGCTTTCATTTTTTACTGTGCCGTGACGTATTATCTTTTCTACATTGAATGACAAAAAATTTCAAGAAGATGATCAAATATAAAAGATAATAACACGAAGTAAAATTACGGTACGAACTTACTCTCTCCATTCGTCGACATCTTCATGGGTTTCAAATAATAACGAGCCACTTGCTTATACTATAAACTTATTCATTTAACTCTTTTTTCCCTGACTTGACCACCCTCGTCGGTGAACTGATAGCCATCATCTAAAATGTTAGGGTTGGACATATAATCCTTAGCGAACATAGATGCCTCCAAAGTAATGTATTCCTTAGTAATGGGTTCTTCAATGTACCTCGTATTCTTAACATACTCTTTCAAAATTTTCATCAACCTATATATTAAAGTTATTGAGACTTAATAACCCAAATATTACATTAATTTAAGCAATTTGAGCTATCATCACCCATATATTAAATTATCAAGTGTACGCTGTAAAAGGGTACATCCATAGATATCTTACTGTGCAGCAAAGAATCATCTCATCGCATAAGTGAAATACATATATAGAAGTATGACGACGGGAAGTCCTTATTTAATGTACAAGTTGCTTTAGCTAGAGTTTCTTTTGTATCCATGATGTTATTTCAGTTGACTACTTTTACGAACAAAAGTGTGAAGTAATGTCTAATCTGTATAATAGAACTCAAGCTTATTGAAACAATGATTAACAACAATGGTACAAGTTGCTTGATCACATGCCAATCGTGAGACTTACACTTTTGTAGATCATGTGTGGTATAACTCACAATCTTGTACGAATTTGATGAAAGTTTAGAGGGAAATTTCAAATTATACAGTGTGTCTAAAAGAATATTATTTTCTTTTCTCGTTAAAGTATATGCCCCAATGGGAATTATATTCCTCCTGCTTCTGTCCTCTTTTAACCATAATTGTGACTTAATTTTAAACACTATAAGATCATATCATGCCTTTTCTCCATCCTCCGAATGACCTCCACTTAGGAATGTTCTCACAAGATGTTCAATGGTGTTATTTTTGACATAGATATATGATAAATGGATGATGAGGTTCCCTTCCAATACAACAAGTTAAATAATATTGACCTCCTCGATCATGCCTTCCTTTTCTCTTCTTCATTCTCAACAACGGTCTTTTTATGATTGAAAATTTTAAATTTAGGATTCTTCCTATCACAGTAGATCCATATTTGGAATACCTCCTTTTAATTTTTGAACCTGAACCCTTTCTTGGAAGTAACTTATGTTTGAATCCACTCATAAAAAAATTAGAACCTTTATCAAATTTAAACCCATAATCAGTAGGCAAGAATCTCCTATGAGAATGATATATATTTTTTCTCGTATACTTGAGATGTTGAGATATAGTTTTCTCTCTACATATAGGACACTCAAAGTAAGTGTGAACATTATTTCCTAATAAAGTCCCATAAACTGGAAAATCATGAATTGCCTAAATCAATATAACTTTAAATCTGAACTCTTCTTATTTTCTAAAGTCAAATAATTTTGCACCCACTACCCACAACTCATTCAATTCTTGTACCAACGGTGCTAAGTAGACATCAATGTCATCACTTGGTGAGTTTATCCCAAGTATCAACAAAGACGACACTAAAAATTATAGTCTCATTCACAACGAAGGAGGGGGATTTAGGGGTGATAAGGTCATCAATAATACACTTTAATTGGTGCTTAGATTACTAAATGGATTCAACCCATCTGTTGATAGTTTCCACTGGCAAAATTAAGGTAATTAAAATTTATGTTTTTCCAAACGGCTGAGTTAATATGATGACATATGATATTAACGCCTACTGCTACCCTAGCGTGCCAAGTCATTCCCTTCTCTATACATGGTATTATAAAAAATATCTTCAACCTGGGACCCGTAAGTAACTATTTCAATATGTTTAAGGAACTTCTAAAAGTGTGCCTCTCTTCTGATTACAACCATGCTCTGGCACATATCTAGGTTCCCCACATACTGGACAATGATAAGGATTTTCACTCTCATTACGATATAGTATGCAATCATGAATTTATATATACTTTATTCCCAAACCTTTCAAACTATTCTTCATACTCGAATAGCTATTTTGATGCGTATTCTATTCGGAGATAACGCTCTTCACCCAATTTACAGTAACACTATTGTCATATAAACCAAAACTGCTTTTCAAACTATGCAAAACAACCATAGCATAAAAATTTGTTTTATCTTTGTCTTAATTAGGGTACAATGGTTAGGTTCATTTAATTTTCAAACTTTCGTATTCATCGTCAAGATTTATCCCAATACCGTCATGAGGACTAGAACCTCCATCGCAAGATTCATTGTCTGCCGTATCATAATCCTCATTGTCTTCAACCACATGAACTCCATAAGAATCGTATATTAGTTCATCTAACTTATTATGCTATATGATATCCTCATGTCCTTCCACCACTTTCATACTTGATGGTTTTAGTGGAGTTTGTTAGGGGACAAATGGAGAATGTATTTCCCTATGAAAAATTTACACTTGATAATCGTCTTGCACACCTTATTTAAGCACATGTAATTAAACTATTTCCCACTCAAACACTTTATCATTTCTATCGTCTGACCAAGAATAGGAGAACTCTTCATTATTGAGACACCTCTTTGAGAATTTTACAAACTCGTTAGCACCTCTACGGTACATATCCCTGAGTATTTTTGTTTCACCTATAAACTTTCTGTGTAGAGGTTACCTTGTAATAGGTTATAGTATCATTACTGACCATGTGTGAATAAATAGGGTGAGAATAGTTCTATACCTAGGGGACTAAACTAACTCAAATACAAGCGCAATCTAATTAGCAATATATCATGTTTAAATAATAAGGTTGAAACACTATGATGTTAAAACCCAAATCCACATATACATAACAAATTGGCTTTAATTATACTTTATAACCTAACTGCAACGCCTTTAAAAACCTATGTTGATCTGAAGGAACATTAGAAATTATCTGAAACCATTAATTCCAATAAAGAATGGTTTGAATGTTCAAACATAGGTTTTTGCACAACTGTTTCAAATAATATCAAAACCATACATGTAAATATAACTATTATACAACAAACGAACACATTATATTTAGTCCCAAACAAATAACAAAGTCAAATATTCACATTCTAATAAATAATAGTTTTAATGTCCAAATCTAGGATTTGCACAATTTTTTTCCTAAAATATCAGAGCCATGCATGTAAATACAACTATTTTTAACAAATAAACACATATATTCAAAACTAAAACTCTCTCTCTCTCTATACACACACATACACACACATACACACACACACACACACACACACACACACACACACACACACACACATATATATATATATATATATATATATATATATATATATATATATACTAGGGTATGCCCGTGCCTGAAGGCACGCTGATAATTTTAAAAAGCATAGAGTTGTGCCTTAGTACGATGGCAAGTGCCCTCGCCAAAGCTACTGTTGGTCTCGGGTTCAAAAAACGGGAGGGGCCCGAAGGCACGATGCTAATTTTTTAAAGTGTATGTCGTTGATAGGACCATACGTCATATATAGCTCGAAATAGATAAACCATTTTTTAAATAACCTATAGTTCGAGCCTATTGGCTTAAAGCAATTGGGAAATTTTTGAATCTTGTATAAATAAGTCAAACACGGCACATTTAAAATAAAACACGTCGGGATTGCATGATAAGATACGGCCCAACACGACATGATGGGAACGATTAAACCATATGTTGAGGAATTAAAAAAAATAATGGATCGAAATAGTGGATTGATAATGAGTCTAAATTTGGTCGATAGTGAATCTCCATAAAATCTATATCGTGATCTTAATTGGGTCACTATCGTGTCCTTATCGGTTCAATTCATGGCATAAATTGGACACGAACACGACGCAACTTAATAACAGGTCCGAAAGCACAGATCTTAACACAACTTGAACACGAAAGACGGTGTCAATTTCATTCCATATCGCGTCATGTTATCATATCATGTCGTATTATCATTCCGTGTCGTGTCGTATGCCCATGCCTGAAGGCACGTTTTTAAAAAATTTCAAAGTACGTAATCATGAAACGACAAAATTTTCAAAGTGCAGAGTTACAAAACGACGAAAATTTTCTTCCCGACAAAACAAAGTGTAGTTTAAAAAATAATGGCCTTAATATCCTTTATTATATGACTATCCTGCAAAATGGTAGTGTTCGTGATTGGTAATAAAATCTCATGTCGTGTCGTGTTTATTTTGGTCAAGTTCGTTTTTGGTTAAAAAACATTGGGTCGTGTTCGAGATATGTAAACATTAATAAATCATGTCGTGTCGTGTATATTTTGGACGACATCATTTTTAGTTTGTTCAACACTATAACCTATTTTATTTACAATACAACCTTGTTAAACACGACCTCATTAAACACAAAAAAATTATGCCAAAATAATAAATGTTTTTATCAAAACAAACAAAACACTTGCACCGCAAAAAATCAATATAAAATATCACGTTTGATAAAAAACTATTAAATGACAAACTAACCTTAATCCCATAATAAGATCCCTCTCCATCTTTCTCCAACACTCGAGCAAAAAAATGTTAACAAAAACACTACCGAACTAAAAAAAAAAAAAAATTATTTCCAAACAAAGTGTTTATAAAAAAAAGATTTCACAACATGATTTTAATTTGGTCCCGTTGTGAAATCTTTTTTTAAAAAAAAAACATAAACATGACCAAATTAAAATGTCACACGATACGAAATTATTTTTTTTATTCGGTAGTGTTTGTATTTGGTTAAAAAATATTTTGAATTCACATTGCACCTTGAGTAAACGAAGTGTCAATTTTTTTAAAAAATGGACATAATCCCCTTTGTTTATTGGACTATCCACCCTACTTAAGGGATAACAACAAATCCAACTGTATTCAAATAGCCCAAATTCATCAAACAAAACTAAAATGCATAAAAGTGATACGAAAGTGTAAATATTTTTAAAAAATTTGGACAAAATTTCCTTTGTATATAGAACTATCCACCCTGTTAAAAAAAATCCAACAAAAATAATACTTTCACAATTATATTATTACGAACAAAAATATGAAATGAACAAACGCAAGACTAATTCAACTCCAATTCTTAATTTGTAATGACAACTCGTTGGCCATGTTAGCATTTTTTAGAGTTTCTCGACACCTTGGCCCTGATTTAATTTGTAATGACGACTTGTTTCCACTAATTCAAACACGCAAGCATATCGTTAACAAATGAACAAATAAAAAATTAATTAATGAAAGAAATTAATTAATGAACAACAAACCAAAAAAAATCAGATCCCCAAATCGCGAATACTTGTTGAAGAATACGATCATCCCCAAATCGCAAAATACCAACCATCATCCCCAAATCGCAGAATACCATCATCCCCGAATACCTTCTGAAGAACAAACCAACAAAAAATAAAATAAAAAATCAGATCCATCCCCTTGTTGAAGAACAAACTAAAAAAATTAAAAAATAAATCCACAAAACTATGTGTGTGTGCGTGTGTGTTTCTGTGTGCATGTGTGTGTGTTTATGTTTCTATGTGCCCGCGTGTGTGTGTGTGTGTGTTTCTGTGTGCGTGTGAGTGTGTTTCTGTGTATGTGTGTTTCTGTGTGCGTGTGTGTGTGTGTTTGGTCATGTCTGTGTTTGTGGGGAAGGGGGGAGAGGGGATGGGGTTACCAGGGGCGGGAGGGGGCTCCATACATCTCAAAAACTTCAAGAACAAAACGATTAGAAAAAGGAAAGAACAAATCAATGAAAACAAAAAAAAAATACCTGGACTATTCTTCATTGTTGTTCTTATCGTTGTTGTTGTTGTTCTTAAATAAACATTGGGTTCGCCGGATCTGAATACAACAATTGGAATCGTCACCGATTTTCGGATATGGCCATGGTTCTTACCCCAGATTCATACCCCAGATTCAGAACTTCAAGAACAAATTGATTAGAAAAAGAAAACAAAATGATGAAAAGGCGTACAGAAAAAAAACCTTGTTCGTACATCTCAAAAACGGAAAGAACAAAACGATTAGAAAACGGAAAGAACAAATCGATGAAAAGCAAAAAAAATTACCTGGGCTCTTCTTTATTGTTGTATAAACATTGGGTTCGCCGGATCTGAATACAAAAATCAGAATCGTCACCAGTTTTCGGGTCTGGTCTCGCCGGTGTTTGAATTCGGAGTTCGGGTCAGACGTAAGTAGGTCGGTTTTAGGTTGATCACCAGTATAGGTAGTCCCCGGCGTCGCAGGTGGTGCGAAGTCGGCAGCGGGGCAGCGAGTTCTGGGTTTGATTGCAACCCACTACATCATCCCTATCAGCAGCTAAAAAAATCTCATTACCAAGGACAATAAAATCCTCTTATAAATAAATTAAGAAACTAAAAAGCGTTCAAGTCCGTGGAAACACATTATTATAATGCGACACTAAGAAATGGCATATTTGGTCTATTAATGCATATTTGGTCTATTAACACTCATCTATTCATGCATGACATGTTCATGATCAGGGAGGTTTCAACTGAACACAGTTTACAACTGAGCATACAACTGAACATAAAACGTTTACTGGTAAAAGAAACAGAACACAGTTTTTATAGAGGATATCATACACTACATCATTTTCACATGGCATTGAGGATATAATACACTATATCATTGATAAAAAAATCCTTTTATATCAACAAAGTTTAAATAATTGTAGAGGAATGAATAGATTGAGTAGCATTCAAATGGTAGGAGAAATTAAGAATCATAATTTTAAATATGCATCACCATAGGAGAAATTAAGAATCACACTGTTAAATATGCGTCACCGTAAGAGAAATTAAGAATCAAAAATTAATAATTACCCATCTAGAACATATTAATGTGATCCATATGCTTTCACCAATTGAATCAAATCCGAAAAACCACACATCATTGAATTATATCCCAACATGTGCGAGCAGAAACTATTTACAACTCTCATTCTTCTCAGAAGCATGTGATCCATACGCTTACAACTCACATTCTTCTTAGAAGCAGAAACTGTGACACATGGGCCAACCATGGTACATATGCGAGCAACATGTTTCATCATTGAACTGCTGGTATGCATATCCTTTTTAGAGGACCTTCATTCTCAGCATCTCCATTCGGATCACTCTCATTCTTAAGATCGTGACACCGATCCTCTGTTTGTGTGCTCTCTTGAGACTCTGGGGAGAAACTGTAATTGTTTGGGTCCAGACATCACCATGCTTCAAAACAGATTCTAAAAGAAGTAATGTTTTGGCTTTAATCCAAACATCCTCATGACAATTACTGTTGGGAATGCCATTAATAACCTTAAAATCATCAAGATACTATCATTTATATAACCTCGACTCATGATGCAATAGAAGTGTCAAGCGTTCAGGACCACTATTTGTTGGGAAGCAAACCACTAATAAAATTAATAGCAAATATTTATTGAGGAATCAAAAAGGCTTGAAATACACTTTTTTGTATAAAATCCATGCCAGAATGATGACTTGTAGTCAAAGAGGGGAATAAAATGACATAAATAAACAACAAATGTAGGTCCAAATAGGGTAATCTTGAACGTGCTTTTTAAGCTGGAGTATCAATTCCTCACACATGCGTGCCATGAATGTGCTTTTTAAGCTGGAGTATCAGAAATTGGTGATATATTAAATGCAAGGATGCAACAAAGACACAAACACAATAGAAATTGTTAAGCTAGTCTGCACCCATATATGAATAATACATAGAGAAATGAAACAAATATTGATTAAGTCGTGTTCGTCATGTTATAATAATTAATGTTCTAAACATTAAAAAAAGTAGAATCAAAATTCCCTCTTGGCAGACCAAATTTCCCCTTTGCTGGCAGAAGCCTCATAAACTCAGTTCCATCCTCTATCCCAAATTCCCAATCCACATCCTAGCATCCCTGAGCCCTCCCGAAAAAACCATCCATATTATTCATTAATTTTCTGCAATTTCTTATGGGGTTCCTCCAAAGAAAATATATCAAAATACCATTGGATAAAGTGGACTGACCTATGCCATCCAGTGTGGTCTGGGGTTTAAGCCTTTCGAAGATCTGTTCAGTGCTCCTAGTCTCAAAATTTGTTGGAATCTCAAAACTAATCACAATCTCTGGGCAGAATTCTTTTGGAATAAGTACAAAAACCTCAAAGCCTTTTTTATAGAGCATTCTCTCGTTTTCCACTCTTTAAGCCCGAATCGATGCCTCAGCTTTCATGTTCACGTACCTTGCAATGCTTAAACATAAGAACATATTTCATGATAATCTTCTCATCCTATCATAATCTGAAAATAGAATTGATGATATTTAATTTCAACTAATGTGTATAAAAGTTGGAAAATGGCATCTGAGGCTAGAAAAATGACAAATGTTTTCATTTCCGAGGCTAGAAAAATGACAAATGTTAGGTCCCAATATTAATTACAACTTGAACCTATTTTTAAAAGACAAATGTTTTCATTTTCGAGGCTAGAAAAATGGAAAAAACAAATGTTTTCACTGCCAAGTCCAGAGAAAACCAACTTAGACCATGCGAAGTTCAACTACTCGTACAAACACTGATCATTGGTCATTGATTTGAGTTTCCATCTTGTTTCTAAAGTATGAACATGAATTTAATACTTGAAATTTGAATGTACCAATTTAGATTATTATAAAGCATAAAAACAAACCAAATGAGCATTAAAAGTGATCAACAAAATAGTGATCAGTGTTTTTTTTTTCTTAAGAAGATTGATTGGCCATTTGTATATATGGAAAATGTCAAGAATCATGTTATAAAAAACAAACTGAATCAGTTGAATTCCCCCTGCAAGAGATTGCAATTTTCCTTTCCAAATTGAAAGGTTTCAATGCCTTTGTCAACTATAAATGGCAAATAAGTTACTTTTGGCCTTCCAGTCCATATAGGAACTCGTATATAATTAATGGGGGAAAGTTCCCTCTCTAATACCTGCGTAGGTGTATATGAAGAATATCTAATTATACATTCTTTTAGCAAATTTTTATTTCTCATATTAAAAAGATAAATATTAACCAAAAAATAAATTCGTGGATCAGTCCATGTCCACACACTTTTATAAACCTTTTACATGGTATTGTCTCTTCATGGTGGTATGAGTTGACTCTCGAGGAGATGATCTCGACTATCATTGACCCTATCGTCGAGTGTGTTGTTCACCAAAACTGATCATTGTTCAAAAGATGAAAATATTATGGGCTCTGGCTTACATATGACATCAACCTCTCATGATTAAAAGGTTTGTGCGCACTTATGGTCTATGTGCATAATACTCACAAATAGCTAAGGAAATTTATGCGCACTTATGGTTGTATCAAAGTCGGTTTAAACAAATAGGCTATATATATATATATGCTATATTAGAAATAAAAAATTCCCTATTTCTTAGCATGATAAAAATCAAAATCTCATGTATATTTTTTATCCAAGTAAAGAAATAAACAATTGACCGGTTAATATTTTTAACCCAATTTCAAATAAAGAAATAAACAGTTGGCCGGTGCCCCATGTATGTCCTCCATATAAAGCTTAAAACTGAAACCCGATAGCTTGAGCAGTATTAGAGGACGCAAGAGCAGCGATGCGCAACAACATGGAGTCCTCCGATTTTCAAAATCAAGTAAAGATATCATGTGATTGACTACACCTTTCTTTCAATATGATGGATTAAACTTTCATAAATAACTAAGAGAAAAGTTATAATATATGCTGAAAAATTAAACAAATGAAACAATCCAGTAAGAGTGAAAATTTAGCACCACTTTAAGCAACTGCCATCCAATTTCAGCCTCAATGCCATCCAATTCCAGTAACTGCCTCTCAAGCATCTCCGATGGAAAAATAATATCCTTCAACCACAATATCAACATACAATCAGTAGCATATGATCAGTAGCAGCGTACAATCAATAATAGAAGCATAAAAGTCGATCACAATCAAAGTAACATCATACAATCAGTAACAACATAGAAAAGTTTTGGGGAAGCATACAATCAGTAACAACATACAAAACTTCATCAGTAGCAGCATACAAAAGTTTTTGAAGAAACTTCTACTGATTTAACTTTGTTTTTCAATAAGTATAGTACCAAAATATCACACTGCTGGAAGAGAATTACTAAAACAATGAAATAAATACACATGCATAAATTGAAGAGATATGGACATAAATGCACAAAAGAATTGAAATTTGAAGATAAATGCACATTTAATACTAATCTAAGAAAAATTGTCACCTAATAAATCTGTATCGAATCTTAAAAATGCATAATGATGTTAGGGAGACATTTTTGGGGCGCATTCTTCAGCACCCAATGAAAATTGCAGTAGCAGCTAAACCTGCAACACTTGAAGAAAAAGGACAATGGTACAAAAAATCCAACTGACGCATTGAACCTATAAAACATTAGACATGCATTTAAGTGCCAACACATTCATGTACATTCATACACATTCAAAAGTTCCATTCATACACATTCAAAAGTTCCATTATACATTCATAACATAAATCAAATTAAAAAATGTTTTAATATACATTAAGCATTACACATTCAAAAGTTCAAGAAGCGTGCATTTAAGTGCCAATAAAATCGAGTACCTCTTATACCATATTGGGTACTTTAGTGCATAGATGAATGCCAAACAACCAACGACACACAAAACTTCATATGGCCCTATGAGACTACCAAGAATTGGAAAATAAAATACGTGAGTAAGTATTGCATATCACCAATACACCGGCATGTGTATACAACAAATAATCATTCTATACACTGGAGTATGTATTAGTAACACCGAATTATGTACACCGAAATATGTATACCACAAATAAGTAATCTATACACCACAAATAAGCAATATATACACCGAAATATGTGAACCACAAAAATATCTATACAACCAGTGTATTATGAACAATCAAAAAACAAAAGAAACAGCAGTCTATACACGCCGAAATCGTCCACACCACACCGAAATCATCCACATCACAAATTAGTACACACCACACACCGAAATATGTATACCACAATGGTACAAAATCACAAATCGAAACTCCTAAAATGCAAAATGCAAAAATCAACCTTCTAACCTAAAATCTAAAAATAAACACGCAATAAAAATGAAAAAGAGTATACCTGTTTAGAGTTTTGAAGTACAATTTGGTCTTAATCTGCAAAAGAAGAAATAAACAACAAAACACAAACAACGATTAGAGAAAATAAATAGACACGCAATAAAAATGAAAAGGAGTATACATGTTTAGGGTGTTCATGTATAATCAAGTCACCTGCAATAGAAAAATAAACAAATCCCAAAATATAAACACACATAGAAACAAATCTAAAAGAAAAGGAACAAAATCAAAATATATTTTAACTAAACTAAACCGTCCAAAATCAAGCCCTAATTTCATACCGGCAACTGATGAACCAAAATCGAATCCCTAAGCCAATATCTCAAAGACCTAATCCCCCAAACCCATAATCGAAGCACTACAACTGATGATGGAGGCAATGCGAAAGATCGGGTAGGGAGAGGCGCTACAGCTGATCAAGCCCTAATTTTTGGGAGAGCTTTGTTTTTTGAGGCAGATCTGCGATGAGGGAGGAAGAAGGGAAAAAGGATATGTTTGAGAAGGGAGATCGTGGGGGTTTGGGTGAGTGTATGGGAGAGAGTGCTGAGAAGTTGTGCTTTTGGTGTGTGTTTACCAAATTGTCCTTGTGTTTGAATTAAAGTAAAATAGGGGAACTAATTAGTGAGAAAGAAGAGAGGAGGAAATCAAAGATTTGAGGGGTAAAATAGGAAGTGAATGAATAACTCATATAGATGACATCATCGATCAAACTTATAACTTATGACATACATAAGTTTCTTACTTTATTATATATATATATATATATATATATATATATATATATATGTGTGTGTGTGTGTGTGTGTGTGTGTGTGAATCATACTGTAGGCACCCCATTCTAGGACACCTAAGCACCTCTTTAGGCTCCTAACACTCGTCCATTCATCATAAACCCTAGGTCATACTCTGAGTACTGATCTGAAGGCCACCGGACACTCTCGAGTACATGTGTCTCGCCCGATGTGCACATTCTCTCTTCTATAGCGATCGTGATTCGACGATGTAACACCCCGCCCACCCGGGGAGAGCGAACGGAGCGCTAATGCGATAAAATATATCCAAATCCATAAGTGACAAGGTATAGAGCATCTAAATAAACCCACAATAATATAAATCCACTAATCTCAATCTCTTCAATTACAACAAGTCTCTCGAATTACATACAACAACTATCTAACTCGAAAATAAAATAAATCCCAATGCTCTATACATCAAAATAAATAAATACAAGTCTTCTCAAATGTATTAAAAATTCTTCCCAAAATATCCAAGATAAAATCAATCTCCAATAATCCATAGCGCCCAAATCAACACTAACCTGCCACTAAAAGAAAATATGGGGAAGTACACAATACGACAAGAAAGATGCTCAACAAATATATATTAGCGATGAATAAAACGTAACAACACGAGTACGAATATTCAAATCAAAATGCAAATCTCAATAGCATTTCATCATTATAATTTTTCAACAACACTTTAACCGGGTCACCAGGCCTCACCACATCCGTATATGCTTTATCAAGCCATAGCCCGGGAAACAGGAATTTTGGCGGGTGCCCAACATCCGTGCCATATTAAAATCTCATGACAACGTTCTCATCAACAATATAATGATACCACATGAATCAAAATAATTTCAACAATTATTTTCCAGATTTCAATGAATTTATCAATTCAAATATGAGTTCAATTAAACATGAAATCAACGGAATAACTCGAGAGAGATTTAAGGAGCATATTGTGTAAAACCCCATACCTCAAACCATGATGAGAAATCAATGATCACATCCTCAAGATCAACACAAAAGATCTACAAAAGCTCCTCCAAGAACCTCCAACAAAATAGCCCCAAGAACACCTCTAATCTAAGGTTGGAACTCAAAAATCTCAAGGGCCAATGTGTATATTAAAAGAAGAGGAATATAAAATATATTTGCTGCCAAAATTTGTGCCAAAAGTAGGTTAAAATGGTTGCCCACGACTTCCTTTTATAATGCAAAGAAATGAAGAGTTGGAATCCAAAAGACTCCTTTAAATAAGGAAAATAAATGAAAAGTTGCAAGCCAAAACAACTCCAAGAGTTAAAAACATTTAAAAATCATTTTCAAATCCGTTTTAACTCCGATTTCGAAACCGTTTGAAATTCTCGCCTTTAAAAGTAATAACCAACATATTTGAGCAATAAAAATAATTTTACCCAAAACTTTATTTTTCCTCTTTATTTTGAAAATAGCCCAAAAATTATGCAAGTTGTTACACTTCCCCACTAACAATGGAATTTCGCCCTCAAAATTCGCCGAATGGCTAACTCTAAAAAAATCAGGTTAACAATCTCCAAAAATAATTTAGTCTCCAAAAAAAATTCCTCACATCTAATCTAGATGCCTATCACGAATATCACCTAAATTTTCTATCTCCAAAAATTGTTATCCACGCAATGAACCCAAAACTCAAGCCCCGAGGGTTTCCATATACCTAAGCTCTGATACAATTTGTAACACCCCGCCCACCCGGGGAGACCGAACGGAGCGCTAATGCGATAAAATAAATCCAAATCCACAAGTGACAAGGTATAGAGCATCTAAATAAACCCACAATAATATAAATCCACTAATCTCAATCTCTTCAATTACAACAAGTCTCTCGAATTACATACAACAACTATCTAACTCGAAAATAAAATAAATCCCAATGCTCTATACATCAAAATAAATAAATACAAGTCTTCTCAAATGTATTAAAAATTCTTCCCAAAATATCCAAGATAAAATCAATCTCCAATAATTCATAGCGCCCAAATCCACGCTAACCTGTCACTAAAAGAAAATATGGGGAAGTACACAATACGACAAGAAAGATGCTCAACAAATATATATTAGCGATGAATAAAACGTAACAACACGAGTACGAATATTCAAATCAAAATGCAAATCTCAATATCATTTCATCATTATAATTTTTCAACAACACTTTAACCGGGTCACCAGGCTTCACCACATCCGTATATGCTTTATCAAGCCATAGCCTAGGAAACAGGAATTTTGGCGGGTGCCCAACATCCGTGCCATATTAAAATCTCATGACAACGTGCTCATCAACAATATAATGATACCACATGAATCAAAATAATTTCAACAATTATTTTCCAGATTTCAATGAATTTATCAATTCAAATATGAGTTCAATTAAACATGAAATCAACGGAATAACTCTCGAGAGATTTAAGGAGCATATTATGTAAAACCCCATACCTCAAACCATGATGAGAAATCAATGAACACATCCTGAAGATCAACACAAAAGATATACAAAAGCTCCTCCAAGAACCTCCAACAAAATAGCCCCAAGAACACCTCTAATCTAAGGTTGGAACTCAAAAATCTCAAGGGCCAATGTGTATATAAAAAGAAGAGGAATATAAAATATATTTCTGCCAAAATTTGTGCCAAAAGTAGGTTAAAATGGTTGTCCACGACTTTCTTTTATAATGCAAAGAAATGAAGAGTTGGAATCCAAAAGACTCCTTTAAATAAGGAAAATGAATGAAAAGTTGCAAGCCAAAACAACTCCAAGAGTTAAAAACATTTAAAAATCATTTTAAAATCCGTTTTAACTCCGATTTCTAAACCGTTTGAAATTCTCGCCTTTAAAAATAATAACCAACATATTTGAGCAATAAAAATAATTTTATCTGAAACTTTATTTTTCCTCTTTATTTTGAAAATAGCCCAAAAATTATGCGGGTTGTTACAGACGAACACTTAGATCATATTTTTGTTATTATTTTCAGGTGCACTCCTACGGATGAGTCCGCTCCTTCCATTACATGATGAGATTCAGATTATTCCATTCTCCCATTACTTATATTATACACATGTTCACACATATCACAAAGAAAGAATGAGAAGATTAACATAGTCATGAGAGACCGAAAGGGTGGAATGGGTGTCTAAGACCTTCCCTTTTCGTAACTTTGTCCCCAAACCTTCGAATCACTTGGCTTCGAACGCATCAGTTTGACCTTGATGCCATTCCCTCAAGGTGGCGACAT
Source organism: Sambucus nigra (assembly GCA_949130495.1). Classification (NCBI taxonomy): domain Eukaryota; kingdom Viridiplantae; phylum Streptophyta; class Magnoliopsida; order Dipsacales; family Adoxaceae; genus Sambucus; species Sambucus nigra. The sequence goes on from OX422209.1 coordinate 422,924,616, forward strand.
TCTTTTGACTATTTTGAGAAAAATAGGTTGGCGAATCGATCTCTTCGTGTTACCCCCATTTGACGATGGTTAATTTTATGTCTGAGGATGGACCGCGAAGACGCCGACACGAGTGGTGGAAAGCGATACAGGTATATATATATATATATATATATATATATATATATATATATATATATATAGAGAGAGAGAGAGAGAGAGAGAGAGAATGAAGAGCCTTCTTCCTTCCTTCTTCCTCCCCTCACCCTGACTTCAAGGTTTGAGCCTGCGTCGGAGGAATCTGACCTAGATGGCCATAGTGGCAACTCTGTTGGGGAGTTTTCTAGTGGACTATACTCTATTGTTACATGGGTTTTATTCTTTACTCTCCTACTTTTCTACATCTATACATATTCTCCCACTTGTATGTTCCCTTTATTCCTTCCCTTAATTTTTGTATATTTATCTCTTACTTATCTTTACCATGCTCTCTTCTCATGTATATACCACTCTCACTCACTTTTACATACGCACCATGCTTCACCTTACATCCACTTGAATAAATATTTTTCATGCTCACTTCTCAAACTTACACTTGTATATAGTCTTACCTTTACTTACACATCTCACACACCACTTGTAAATTATCCATGCTTAGCTTTACTAGCACATGCCCTCACTTGTCTCACTTGTATATATCTCCATGCTCACTTACACACCTCACACACCACTTATAGATTATGCATGCTTAGTCTCACTAGAACACACCCTCACTTGTATATTCATATGCCTTTCCACTTACATTTTCCCCATGTCACTCTCACACTCACTTGTATATTCACATGTTTCCTTATCACCATGCTTAGTATAGTCTTCATGCTCTATGATAAATTTTCCTTTTATACTATTTGTATAGTTTCCCTCATAGTGGTAGTACTCCCCTTACTTAGCGTGAAATTAAAAAAAACATCTCCATAAGATACTAATAAAGACTCATGCATTTTTTAACACAACATCACCAGAGCATGGCAATATTAACCAAAATTTTGTCCTATACTAGGGGTTGCTTTGTTATGGGTACCAATCTCACTGGGGTGGATTAATCTAAGAGATATGCTTCTCACCTTCCATTGTCCTCGTACCTTTGACATATATCAAACAGTTCCCCCCACATCATACTTTGACCGAACTCACGACTAGAGGTATATAACAGGGAACTCGTTCATGTACATAGAGTATATCAAACTTGCTCTCACACATACTGTCCCCATGAGGTATGTCATGAGGCAATTAACCTACACTCAGGTATATCAAATGGCTTGTCCACACGTGTCGATGAATGATTGCCCTTATAGACAACAGGTATATCATGGAAGTCATGGCAAAGGGGTGAACCCTTCCACTAACCCACCAAATAAATAAACCTCATATAGACGTCAGCCTTAGGGAACTCATAATTAATTTGTTAGTTCCCATGCAAGACTCTGCAAAAATTTTGAGTAGCCATACCGCCCGATTTTTTGTGCTATTTTGCCCTATTTTAAAATAGGACCTTGTCCATGAACCTAAAAACAAGTCGAACCATGTCTTATGTTTTATACCCAATCCTTTCCCAAAGCTAGGGTTTTGTTTGACATTTTCCTTGAATTTAGGCAAACATAATACAAATGAAACCTAATAATAATAATAATAATAATAATAATAATAATAATAATAATAATAATAATAATAATAATAATAATAATAATAATAATAATAATAATAATAATAATAATAATAATAATAATAATAATAATAATAATAATAATAATAATAATAATAATAATAATGAGGTCTTTCCATTTCCCCTCTTTAAAAAAACAAAAATACCAAAAACATTTTTCTACCTTTTTAAAATGCCAAAAATACTCCATTTTCCTTAAAAAAAAAAACAAATCATTTCTTCTTCTGAGGTCAATCGCATTCTCGACTTTGGCCTAGCTCCTTATTGGATTCGATCTTCTGTGAAACCATCCCGAAGCTCTGCTTATCCTTCTACTACTTCAAGAGAATTTAGGATTTATCTCCCTAAGATATCCACGGAGAATACAAACCAAGCACCGAAAGTTTAGCCAGATCTGATGTCCATCCTAGCTCTGTGCAGCACCAAGACTAACAATGCCAAGTTTAACCCTTCTACCCAAATTATGCCTGTCAAAGTGCCCATCACCCACATAGTCTCACCCAAACATCTCACGATCTTCCCATCCTTTCTCCTACACCCTGTATGCCTTACTGATCAAGCTCTATCGCTCCTCACGCGAGCCTATATTGGAGTTTGCACCTGATTAGAGGTGGGAGGCATGGAACTGCATACAGTATTAGATCAACTCCAAAAGTTTGGGCTAAAACTTCCCACAGAGATGATAATAGACTATGAGAGTTTTAGTGGCATGTTCATGAAAGCCCAAAAGTAGGCACGAGAATCAGATGAATGGGTGGTAACCGTAGAGGAAGTCAATCTTCATGCTATTGTATAATTCATATTAAATATGCTTCACCAAGAAGGTGAGATATGCAACATCCCTAAGTTGCTCAGAGCTCTAAATCTTTAGGGACATATGGTCCCTTCATTTTTGCACTTCCCCGCATGAGTGAGAAGACCTGTTTGATGAAGCCATTAAGGTTATTGAATGCCTTAACCATTTTAGGCATGAATACATCGTCTCCACTTGATGGGGGGATGACTTTGATAGCTCAGATGATGAAGCGAACCTTGTAGAAGCCAATTTAGTTAACATTTTTGTAGAATGATCTCTTTCAAAGATCTATTGTGGGTAATTAACAAAGTGTATGTTCAGTCCAAAATAGACGAAGCCACAGGGTTCTTATTCTTCCTCACCTTTGTGAACCACATGACCCAATCAGAGTGATATTATAAAGATTCGATTTCGCATTTGTCCACAACAGATAAAGGAAAAGGAGTTGCCAAAGAGCTCCCAATGCCATAGATGACCGTTGAAGAAAGAAAAGTTCTCGACTAGATTAATAAAATCCAATCCAACATCACCTTATGGGTACTTTTGATGTCCTCCCAGCTATACCGACAATTTCTCCCTCTACCACTCTCGAAGAAGCCGTGAATATGGTTGGATCCTTGACCTCTACCAGACTCCTCTCTTTCTCTAAATAAGAGATCCTAAAATTTGGCCCGGATCACAATTATGCTATTAATATATCCTTTGAAATTTTAGGGAAGGCAGTCCCGCTATTGCTTGTAGACAATGGATCCACTCTCAATAATTTTTAGCTCAAAACCTTCCGCTGCCTGGGATTGAAAGTCATTGACCTGAATCCCACATCTGCTTTCATGCGTGCCTATGAGAACACCTGTTGGGAAGTGATGGGTTCTACAAATCTTACACTAAGGGATGTCCTTGTCAACCCTTTGACTGAGTTTCGAATCATCAATATACCCACGCATTTCACTCCGCTCCTTAGTCGTCCATGGCTCCATAACATTCTAGGATTGTCTTCCTTTATCCATTATAAACTGAAATTCTTCACTAAAGGTTAGGTCATCATCATCCTTGGGGATGGCGAAAGTTCAGACAGTGCCATCACCAGTAACCTAGTGTTAGAGATTCAATGTGGGACCAATGACATATTTCTGTCAAGTATCAAGATTAACCCACTCCCTGTCACAGTGGTAAATAATTTCAAGGACAGGGTTTTCCCAGAATAGAGCCCTCATGGAAATTTCAAGAATCAAGTTTACCCAAAATGTATGCACTTTATTCCAGGAATGGTGCTAGGACAACGCCAGCAAGGGATCCTTGGACCTATAGTCGTCAAGGAATCCTTTCCCTAATGTGGCTTGTGCTACTAAACTTCACCAGCCAAACTCAAATCACTCCACCGACTATGAGATAAAAGAAGCTTTGAAGATGAAAAGACCATTTTGGGGTTCCTAAATGGAATATTTATCAAAAAGGGCAAAGACTTCCCCTTTTATTGATTCTTCGAGCTTTGGTATGACCCCGTTTAGGAAAAGATGAAATCGGACCTAGAGATCTTCTTTAAAGATAACAACACCTGGGGTAAGGAGTGGAGGCATGAGGTGAAACCTCCAACTAAGGAAATAATGGAAATCACTAAGAACTCTTAGGGTAGTGTCTCTGAGGAATCCTTCGACTTGCAGACACTGGGGCTGAGTGTTTGCATGATCAACTAAAATGTTGTGACATTGGACCCATTCATCAAGATCAAAACTGTTGAAGGACCATTCCCAAGCTAGCATGCCATCCTGGTCCCTCCTGCTCAAGACCCACCAAACCCTGCTATTTATCCCATCCAAAAAACCTTTGCACTTACTTTTGTTTCTCCTTTTTTATGTTAGTGTAAAAGAGGCCTCTTTTGAAGAGGTTCTTAATGTTGTATTCCCTAATAATGAAATAAATAAGGATTTTGAGTATTTTGTTGTGCCTTACATTAATGGCATTGTAAATAATCAAAATTTTGATGATGATGATTTTGTAAATGAATAATTCTTAACTGATCTCAATAATGATAATAATAAACAATATAATCATGTTCAAACTAATGATGATGATACTGTTGTTATTAAAATTGGTTCTAGTAGTCATCTACGCAAGATTAGGATAGGGTCCACCCTCAACGAGCATGAACGGTCACAATTCGAAGAACTTTTGAAAGAGTTCCCAGACGTCTTTGCGTAATCCTACAATATCATGCCCAATATCGACCTAGAGATAGCCAAGTATGAGAACCCCACATTCCCGAAATGCAAATTGGTCACATAGAAATTAAGGAAGCTCTGAACAAAATTGTTCCTTAAGATCGAGGAAGAGGTGGTTAAACAGCTAAACGTGGGTTTCATTCGCGTAGTCAAATACAGTACGTAGTTATCATCCCTTTGCCAAAATTAGGGGGAAAGGTCTGCGTGCACGTCTACTAGCGGGGTCTGAACAAAGTGTGACACCCCGCCTAATTAAATATCGGGCGATCACTCTTTTATTAAATTAAAATAAAGGTGAACAGTTGGTTCATTCTTAGCATCACTGACGTAAAAATACTTTTCCAATTTAAACACCCTAAATAATTAAGCTAAGTGTCAAAACCATTTAAAACCTTATTCTCATTTTATTAAATCCGGTTATAAAACTTTAAACCATTAACATATAAAGAGTCACGCAATAAGTAGAAGAATAAAATGAACATTTAAGAGTTTACCCAACAATAATAAATCCCAACATTAAAATACTAAGGAAAACATCCTGACATTTACAATCCCGAAATAAAGATACTGAAATATAAAAGAATTACAATCTCTGGCAATACCAACTAAATAATGAAAAAGGGCGACACATGCCCCTGCTGGATAAAGCTTAACTAGAAGTAGAGTCAACAATGAGGTCGTCTAAGCAATGGCCTGCAACTCCCACAAAAGCTACAGCGCGTTCCATCCAAAGAATCCTAAGTAAGACACCCTTGTGGCTGGGCACCTGTAATACATATATATATAGACACAAGAGAGAAGAAGTAACAGCAAACGGGTCAGAGCCCAAATGTAGAACCTTTTTAAAAATAGTTTAGCAAGTATTTAAATTGATTACAGGCCAATGCAACAATATATTAGTGCGACACTCTCTTGAGAAATTCTCACCTCTCTTCTAATGTGCACACCTATCGCACTAACCTTTCCAATGGTCTATCTTGTCATATTCCACACTATCTTTCCCCAATGATTTAACTTATCTTAGGTTATTCGCAGGATTTTCATATGAACAACACAAGTATTTAAAACGTAAGATTTCAATTTGTAACCAAAGTTCTCCTTTTTACTTTATTAATCAATAAAGTTTTCCAATGTCATATTATACTTTCTCAAAACAAGTATTTATAATTTGAGTCATCAACCATGTCCTACATATCAATTCACAGTAGGCAGTTCCAGTTTTCAGAATTTCATATATATATATTAACTACTCGTATAATATATATATCATAACAGCACCCCACATAAAAACTATGGTGCGGGCATACTCTACTATCCAACCCCATATCACTCATATTAAGGGGAATACAAGTTCGGACTCACTCTCGAATTGTATTAACATATACACAACAATATTGAGGCGAAGCATAGATTCCAAGTCTCTAAGAGGATGGCACATACCCACGTCTCTTAGGACCGTCTGAATCATCATTCCGATAGCCTGTACCAAGGATATCTATCTCCTAGGGTACGAATCAATATCCCCCCGAAGGCAACACAGGATAAGATTATCCCAGCGCGGTAACCTCAGGGATAGCAAGTAGCGTGGGTATGTTTTTCACAAGTATATAATATATGCATACACAATCATATAAATATACCACTTTTATTATATAAATTTAGGTTTATCTCATAACCCATATTCACAACATTTATCCTTATTTTCCCATTATTAGTTATCGCGTATAATGGTCCGTTTCTCACTTTAATTCGAAGGGTTTTTCCAACTTACTACGTAACCCTCATGGACTCTATTCTCCTAAATGTCCAATTCAATAGGTATCCATTTGTGTTCCAACGTAACTCTCTCTTACGTGTCTCTCCCCTTTAATATATACTTACATTGTCCCTTATGCAAAATATCCCAAAAATACAATTCTCGTCTCATATTAAAAGTCCCAAAATTATTCATATGTCCTACTGGTCTTCCCTATCTCCCAAAGCACTTTATTAAGGATGTCCAAGAATTATTTCACATTAAATCGAATTTCAACTAACTCAGAAATGAAAACATGAGTCTGCCAGGAGGGGTCGATTGATCGAGGTCTGGGGCTCGATCGATCGAACCTTCGATCGATCGAAGCTCTGGGCTCGATCGATCGATCAAACAGGTATTTCGATTTCTGCAGTTTTGCAGTTACGGGTTTCCTCACAAAACTTCATCCAAATCCTAACTTTCCATACCCAAACGTCCAGAAAATTATACTACTAACATTATATCATCATACCAGATATTTCCAACGTAAAGCATGTAGATTTCTATCACTAAACATGGATTAACAAGTTAAATTCATTTAAAACTCAAGAACCCTAAAAATCTCTTAATCTTGGTTCTAATCTGTTTTTCCTAGAATTTCCTTCTTATACAACATCAAAATTTCGTGGTTTACTCCTCTACATGACAAAGAGTTTCCAGAATATCATTTAAGTAATCACTACATGCAATTTCCTATCTTCAAATTAGGTTTTTCTTCAATAAATCTCACCCTAATCATCCCTACACTAATATGAGTGATGCATCAACGAAAATAAGAAAGATAAACACTTGCCTGTGGTTTTTGGTGTTCTGATTTGCAGATGATTTTGGTGTGGTTGCGTTCCCCGTCGCGTGATCTACGCGTTGGTGGTGGTGGCGGTGCAATCGGAGGTGTTCTTGGCCTAGAACTCCTTAGAGAGCTTCTCCTCTTCGTCTCCAATGGCCGTCATTTGTCTTTGGTTGTTCTAACCCTAGAAGACAACCTAGATATCTTATATAACCCTTTTAATATTCGTAGGTTTAATTACCCATAATTGCGAAATGTCCAAAACGCCTTCCCGGGGTACTAATTGGGCCTAAAAACGTCCCCATACCCAAACTAAACCCCCGGGTACACTTTTCTGACTATCTCGACCCTTCCGAACGCGTTGGCACACTCAAAACGATAATACAAACAACTTAGAAAATATTCACTTTTATTAATCAACATTTAGTCCCGACACGACACAGGCGTGTCCCGACTTAAATTTCCATAATTGTCATTTTATTCACACGTGACAATATTATAAAAATGAATCTCATATATTACTATACTCATCCAGTAATATTCAACAAATACCAAATTTCCAATAATTACTAACTCTCGTCACGCTAGTAAATATTTAAAACAACATTTCGGATTAAAATTAAATTAATTTATCTCAATTAAATTTAATTAATCCCATAATTTAAAAGCTATAAAAATACGGGTATTACACAAAGCATCCCTGAGAGATGATTACCCATTTCCCAACATCGATATGTTCACAGAAAATATGTCCAGCTATGCTCTCAAGTCATTTATTGATGGATTTTTTTGCTACAACCAGATCGAAATGCACCCTGACCACAAGGAGAAAATTGTCTTCATCGCCCCATTGGGAACGTCTTTCTACATCTTCATTCCATTTGGGCTAAACAAATGTTGGGGATACCTACCAAAGGGCTGCCACAACTCTCTGTCACAACCCCATTCCCAAAGAGGTCGAGGTCTATGTTGACAATGTGATCATTAAGTCCAAGACTCAGAAAGGTCATATCCCTGCCCTGAGAAAATTATTTGAATGACTGCGACAGTACCAAATGTGGTATAACCCACAAAAGTTCATTTTTGACGTCACTAAGGTGAAAATCCTTAGATTCGTGGTTAATGGGAAAGGAATTGAAGCAGACCCCACTAAACTAAAAGGCATACTCAAGATGCCACCACCCCGGAAGGAGAAGGAAGTACGAAGATTCCTGGGTAAACTGCAATACATTAATAGGTTCATAACCAACTTACCTCTATCTACAAACCCATTTTCAAACTTCTTCAGAAGGATTTAACCAAAGTTTGGAATGAGGCGTGCTAAGAATCCTTTGACCAGATCAAGTGATACCTCACCCGACCTTTGATACTTATGCCTCTGTAGCCGGGTCTCCCCCTCCTCCTATACTTAACCGACACTGATACCGCAACATGGTATTTGTAACCTATTACATCAAAGACTCCTACAAGGAAAGAGTCATCTCTACTTGCTAGTCAAAAGCTAGTCAGGTACGAAGTCAACTACATCTCTTTAGAGAAAGTCTGTGTCTCCTTAGTCCGGGTCACATAGAAATTACAGCACTACATGCTTTTATTCCCTATCAGACAGAAAAAACGCTATATGGTTGACTCACTTGAGTCTGTACCGTATTGGAGTTTCAACTAGTTTGGATATGGTGATAAAATAAATTAGATTTTTTGAGCAATCCCACCAAGATATATAAAGCATCTTCAACAAACATGATCGAGTCTAAAAACAACACATCTAACAAAAAGAGAAATATTCTAATTTTCCTGAACACACTCTAGGACACAAATCATGCATATAGGTGAATTAAGTGTGTGCACAAGTATTTACATATTTTAAAGAAGTTTTATAACATTTTAAAACAACTTTTAAATTATTTAAAATGATTTTTAAATAATTAAAATCTTGTTTTTAAAGTATTGGGGTTAAAATCGGATTATCTTTATTCCTTAAAAATATTCGAGGGTAGAATACGAAACTGGAAAAGACATTTGGGGTTGAAAATGAGATTTTAAAATCTATCAAAACACGCATTTTATATCCTCCCATATTTCCCCACGTGTTTGCTCATTATTCGTTATATGCGTGTTTCTTTACTCTCTTAATCTCGAACACATTTTACATCCATTTAGATTTAATTTATCAACGATCTACATGTCTTTAGAAGTGATCCATTTAATAACACATCGGGCCAATCAAAATAAGAGATAAAACAGTGCCTTATCAACCCTTACATTAAGAGTTTGAATCGTCAAAATGATCTCATCCATTAATTTGCTTCGAACGTCAAGATCATTCCATGGCTAGTATAAATACATACCCTTGGTTAGCCTTTAAGAGATTTTTGGTAGTCGTTTCAATTGAGAGAAAAAAGAGAGAAGAGAGTGGGTAGAGAAAGTAGAGAGAGAAGAGAGAAAACCAGTATTCAAAAGAATAGAAATCGTCAGGTTTTCTCCCAAAACCAAACACATCCTTAAATGTTTCATATATAAGAGAAAACCTACATTCTTGAGAGTTGGAAAAATTTAGGTTTTTGAGGGATTAGTATTTGGCTGAGTTTAAAGAACCTCTTCAATCATTATCTCTCTTAGGAACCTGATCTCATTATAGATCTTACATTTGTGTCTAGAAATCGTGAGATTTACTAAGAGATACATCTCACTTTGTATCTTAGGGTTTCTATTACAGCTCTCCTGTTGGATCTTATATTGTACGTTTATATTTCATTAAATCCAAGCTTTGTTTCAAATATTTTGAAAAAAAGACTTCGAAATATTGTGTATATTACAGATCTGATATTTTTATTTCAAAAATATAAGCTTAACACTTTGTGAGATCCTTTGGTATATAAATAAGAAAAACACTCAATCGATATTTTAGAAATATTTTTCAAATATCTGAAATATTGAGATTAAAGGAAGTCTGATTTTCAAGAAGTTTAAAATCTCTGCATCTCATTTTAATTTGTTGTAATTCAATAGGATTTATTTGTATAAATATTTTGAGAGGAGTGAGAAGCATATTGAATGTAGTTTACATCACTATCCCAACACTCTCACACGAACACCTAGTGAGTGTGGTTCATTTGAGAGATTTTGAAATGTTTGAGCCACTGGGAACACGACGCAAGGACGAAAGCAAGGAAACTGCTGGAAAGGTCAAGACAGATCATAAATACCTTTGATAAGGAAACTCGTGTAGGTATATTTCTCGTCTTAGTCTTAGTATCATGTGTGCATGTTTAGGTCTTGTATTCCTTGTGACTGTTGCTTGATTATAGTGGAATTTTGTTTTGTGGCGTAGAGGTCACCATGGATGTTTCCCATAGTTTTGGGATTTTACCATGTAAAAAATATTGTCTCTTGTGTGTGTTTTTTATTTTTTCATTAATACTACTGCTACACAGACTTAGGTTTATTTTAAAAATTATTTCCAAGAAACCGAAATAACTTGTTCATATTTTCTATTTTAACACATCTTGTGTTACTCTTGAGATTTTTATAAAAGAGTTTCCTCAAAAAGTAATTCGAAACTTAATTAACTACTATAACTTAGTGTTAAAAGAACTTAGTAAGGTTTTCACAGACTAGTATCCCGAATGGATACCATAAAGTAACTACTAGAGAAATTCGCTCTGTCAAGCTGAATGGCCTGTTGGTTGATGTTATTAACCGAGTTGGGCATTGTGTACATTACATAGAAAGCAACAAAATAAAGGGCTATCTCCAACTACCTTACTGATCATCCTATGGAAGGAACCAAGGTTTGGGTCTCTAAATTCCAGATGAAGACATTCTTTGCACCTCCCAGGAGGATCTTAGGTGCAGATGTTCTTCAACAGAGCTACCAACAAGAATCGGTATGGTATTGGGATACTCTTAATTGCTTTCAATGACTCTCACACCCCCATTTCCATCAATTTAGACTTCCCTTGCACCAATAACATGATAGAATACGAGGCATGCACCATAAGGATCAAGATCGCCCTCAAGAATGGTATCATGCACCTAGATGTCTATGGGGACTCTGCCATCATTTTTGGACAAATCCTCAGGAAATGGAAAGTCAAAGATGAGAAGCTCAAACCCTTTCATGGACACCTAGAAGAGCTTGCCTCCTAGTTTAAATATGTCACCTTCCATTACCTTTCTCGCTCGAAGAAAATCCTAGTCGATGCCTTAGTAACCTCGGTCTCTATGGTTAACATACCTGAGGAAATAAGGACGACCCCTTTTTGGCTTCAGAAACAATGTGTGCTCACTCACTGTTACCATGTTTAGCTCATCACCAAAGAAGAATCTGATATGACGAGATTATGGTACTATGATATTTGGAGCCTTCTTAAACATGGTAGGTATCCTCGAGATGAAGATAAGAAAGACCATGCTGAAACACCCTATATCTTTGACTCACTTGAGTCTATATTATATAGGTGCTCATCTAGTTTGGAAATAGTGACAAAATTGAGTCATACCCTTTCAAACCAACAAGCCTTTTGATTTCCTCTAATAGTCCAAAGGTATAAACACCAACACCACACCTAGGATCATTTATATACTGCATTTGAGATTGCATTCGTCATAATATGGGGGTGTATGAGTTAAATGCCTTTAAAATATTTTTTTCATAATTTTTGGGATATTTTAAATAAATTCTAAGATTTTTGAAACAATTTTTTAGAAATTTAAAGTTGGCTTTTACAAAGTTTGTGGGCTGATTTGTAAATTCATTAAGCTGTTAAAAATTTTCTTGGGTAGATACCAAATGCATTTGATAATTTTGTGGGTACAAATTATATTTCTGAAAGTTCAAAAACACACATTTATACGCCATCACAGCCCTACACGTGTTAATCTCACAACGGTTGGATTTGTGTTTTCTTGCCCTCACATTTCTGTGTGTGATTGTGAACCATTGAATTGTTTTAATCTATGGACTGCATGTGTTCCTACCCGATCCTTGTGTTTTCGTTTAAACCAATTAGAGGCTTTATAATTGTGGTGCATTGTTAGACATCAGATTTACATTAATCTCTTAAGACTTAATCGTGAGCATTCATTTGCTTCGAAGTTCCAGAGGCTTTCATGGCTTTGTATAAATACATGCCTTATGTGTTGCGATTACAATCTTTTGATCACCTCACTTATGAGAGAAAATAAAAAGAGAGGAGAGAGAGAAAGAGACAAAGAGAGAGAAAGAAAACCCTAAGCTAAGTCTCACTAGAAAAATATTTTTGAGAGTGTGTTAGTTCCAGAGTTGTGAAGATCATTCCTCTTTTGTCCTTAATCTCTTTTCCAACTTAATCACAACAGTTTGATCTCATTTTCTCTCATATAAACTGAGATTGACGTTCTTTGATACATTCCACATTTATCTCTCTTTGTTTTGCTTTCTTATTTCGAGAAATCATAGTTTTGTTGGCTGTTTTCAATTGTTATGTTTTCAAACCCTAAAACCAACAAAACAGTTTCTGATTTTAGTTTCTTTGAACATTCAGACTCGGATCTAGTTTAAGATCTTGATTGGGGATTTACACTTTCACATATTTCACATTTTGTGAAATAGTTTGTATATTTTCAAAATAATAAAGTGTTTAGGATATTGTCTCATGTTTATAGCAAGATTCCCTCTTGATATGTGGATATATTGAACGATCCAAAGTCTGATAGTTTTGATTAAACTGATTTTGGAAATCTTTGCATATTTGTTATCTGTTTGTAATTTGATTAGCATCTTATCGGTAATCAAGTGTGTGTGAGTTGCATGCATGTGATTTAGAACACATCACCATTTACACCTTCACACTACTACACTGAAAAGTGTTGGTATTGAGATCTTCGACTTTTGAGTCGACATAAAGCTAAAAGGAATGGAGTTACAAAGCTGAGAGAACATCAATAACATCAAAGCCTTAGGAGAAGTCAGAAAATCCAGAGGAGTTGGTACATTTATGAACTTAGAATTAGGTTTGATTGTGTGTCTTGATTGTTATATAGTTTGTACACTGTTACTCTATTTTAGTGGATTTTTACTTTTGAGGTGTAGAGACCTCCGTGGATGTTTTCCCAATTATGTGGGATTTTACCACGTTAAAATTGTACTTGTATACTTCTTCTTCCTCTCGCCCCTTTCTTGAGGTTGTGTTGATTTAAGTTCTTTATAAGTTTTAGTTTTCAAAACTGGTAAGCCTATACCTTAAATAACACGTTCATACTATTTTACACATCTTGCACTACAAAAAGAAAAGTTGTTTTTAAGACCCTATTTTTTGAGACAGATAAAATATAGTCTTTAAAACATATTTTTTTAGACGGATAGAATTAGCCGTCTCAAAAACTATTATTTTTTGAGACTGTTAATTTTTTCCGTCTCAAAAACTATTATTTTTTAAGACTGCTAATTATAGCCGTCTAAAAAAATGTCACTTTTTGACACAGTTAATTATTCCCGTCTTATAAAGTGAATCAAATGAGACGGTAAAATTTATAGTCCCAAAAGATGTACCAAATAATACGGCTAACAAAAATAACTTTCCCCCACTAAATTTTTTCTCCCGCTCTAAACATTTCACCTCCACTAAAAAAAACATAAAAACAATTAGCTGGCCAAAATATTCAATTGGCCAAAATAACCGAGCCCTACCTCAACCCCAATAGCCGTTGCACTAACCCCGACATTCTTCTACTCCGGCCCTGACATTCTCCTCCGCCATTCTCTCCAATCCGGCCTCCTCCTCTTCCGTTCTCTCTCTTCATTGCTCTGAAGGTAATGTTCATACCCTTTGTAATTATTTAACGTTTGAGCATGAAATCAGTGGGTTCTTTAGATTAAACTGTGGAGAATTATTTTTTTATGTAGAAACCTGCATTTTTTGGATGGAAAGTTTTTTTGTTTCTTCTTAAATATGGTAGAAGCCAAAACGCATCAAAGATTTGTTTTTGTTTTTTTTAATATGGAAGCTGCTATATATATATATATATATATATATATATATATATATATATATATATGGGATGGTTCCCATCCCCTGAATGAAATTGGGGTTCATATGGGGTTAATACACCTTATCAAACAGGTTATTGAGTTAATCGTAGTCCACCTTATTATTAAATAGGGTATGGGTATGGAGTTAATCCTAAGATTTGATTTTTTTTAAAGTTTTAGTGTATTTTTTTAAGAGTCCTGCTATCAGTCCGTAATAAGACCCAAATATCAAATCTTAGGATTAACTCCGTACTCATACCCTGTTTGATTTTGAGACGGCTAAAATTTGAGTCTATAATTAGGTATATTTAGTATCTCAAATGAACAATGGATCCTTTCAATTCAAGATCTAATTAGGTATATTTGGTTTTGGTTTTGATTTTTTTTGTGTCTTAATGTTTAGATTTGGTTTGTTGATTTGTTTTTAAGGTATTAGGTGAAACAATTTTTTTTTTTAAATCTTACTCTATTGTATTTTGTAAATTATTTTTTTCTCTTATAGGTTGATTTTACATAATTGAGCATGTATGACCCATGATAATGGGTTGTTTATATTTTATTTTTGAATTCACCTTCGTAAATGATATTGAATGTATTTGAATTTTGTAATTGGAAAAGAGAAAAATAATAAAATTATTCTAGCATTGGTGAATCATTTGTTATACGACCATTCATTATATTCTTACTATTCAAATATTATATAAAAGAAGGATAGTACACAAATTAGTATTAGAAAATTTCAAGTTTGAACAATATATTTAACTTTATTTTGTGAGTTATAGTTCGAGCATGTAGATTATGGTAGTTTGTGCAAAAACCTATTTGTTTTTCATATTTGGCTCCATCCCTGAACATTTATGGGTATTTGACAGGGAGCTACTGGTTCCGTGACCGTTTTTCATTCATTTTGCAATATTTTATCAAAGCCCGAACATTCAAGTTCCAACATTCAATTGATACGGATAAGAGGTAATTCTAATTCTTAATTTATGATCTATATCATTAGTTTTTGTACGTATGATTTGTAGTGGTGATATTAAGTTGAGTGTGAGCCAATTGAGAACCTCAATTGATTTTAGTGGTGATAGGAGGTTGTGGGTGAGCCAATTGAAAATCCGGATTCCCAATTGGTTATTGAGTATGTTTTTATATTAATATAAGATAATATTTGTTTACTATAGTTTGTGTAAATTTTAGTTAGATTATTGATATGTTTGTTGATAATTGGTTATCTAATTCAACGGGCGATTTTTGGCAGGGACCCAACCCACACTTGCCCTTAATAGGGGGGGGGGGGATTTGGGGTAAATAAACAGGTCGTGTCAGGTTTGAAATAAAAAAAATGTTGAGTTTGGGGGAGGGCAGGTTTTGTGTATAAAAACCCAAACCAACCCCGTTTAGGGGTATTATTACAAATATTCTAGTTAAATCTATGCATCTTAGTTAGTTAGTTTGACATAATAATAAATAAGTGCATACTCTTAGTTAGAGGACTTCAATTTTTTATTAGTTTATCATAAAAAAACATGAAATCCATTAAAACACATGAATAAAATAAGTTAGAAAACATCACAAAAATGTTTTGGGGTGGGTTCGGGGCCCTCACCGATTTTTTAAACAAATTTGGGGTAGGGGTGGGGTAAGCGGGTTTGGGGATATTCTCTAGTGTTTGGCCTCTGGCAATCCTTGAACATCCTCGACAGTTGGACTTTATTATCACTTAGGGTGATTTTGTATATAATAACACTGTGAACAAGTACACGAGTCTCCCATCATTTTAGATTGTGCTAAAATTGAAGTTCTTTAATCTATGTTCATTGGTCTACTTTGTAATGGCCAAGTGTTAACACTTTTAGGTGTTTGACTAGCCAACTTTGCTTTAAAGGGAAGGTAGAGTTTCTTTTTGCAGTGAAATTGACCTTGTTATACTTCTTTTGATCTATAAGGGGCCTTTTCGCATCTAAAGGTTCATCTTCACAAGGTTTGGTCGCGTTTAGATTTATTTGTTTATTTTATATGAAGGTTTGTGCCCCTCCTCTTCTAAAACTTTACTCGTTCTTGGATTATATGGAAAGTGTCAGTACGCGGCTCCTCTGTGAAGCTATAAAAGACGCACAACATTTGTCTTGAGACCTTCTTTGCTGAGCTTTATTCTAGCGACTCGTTTGGCGAGTAGTCTTAACGCCGACATTTGAAATAGAATTTTTCCTTGTCTATGTTGGGTTTTATTTCAATTGGCACCGTTGTATTTTCTAGCGTACTATTGGCTTCTAAATCTGTCACGGGTGGATCTTTTAAATCGAATTATTCTGAAAATAATATTTTGGTCTTGCGTTCTATTCCAATTGGAGCTGGTTACCCTAGGCTCTCTCTCCGAGCATCGTGTTTGTTGTAACTAATTAGGGGAATCAATTAAGTCAAAAGAGATTCATGTCTTGATGGTGGACTGATTGGGATGCGCATTTGCGCTTCACGAGAGGCTATCGACCTAGGATACCCATAGGTCTCTTGTGCCTAGTTCCTATTCATGTGTTGTGGAATGTGATGTGTTAGGCTTGGCCTCTCTCCGTGGGACCGAGGTGAGGCTATTTCTCACGGTTCTTTTCACGTACTTGACAAGACTGCAAATGTATCATTTCACATGTCTTAAATCACACGTCTCTACCAGATTCTATGGATATTTACTATTTAACTCCTCTCAAATCACATGTCTCTGATCTTATAATTGATGGTGTTTGGAAGTGCCATACAACCTCTGATGTTTATCCTTGACACTAGAATGAAGATATTTTGTGTTTGCATCACCTAATTTCAACCAATTTATATATGATTTTATCCTCCAGTATATTTCTACCAGGTTTGAAGTTGCCATCAATTTAGTTCTTCCTTGGTTATGAGCAATTCGATTTGATTCATTTTTGCCCATCCCATAAGAACCATGTAATCCCATTTCATGAAGAGAGCAGCTAATGATACAATCATTGAAATCTGAAGCTCCTCTTAATTTTATATCATTACTCCTTACTCTTTCCAATACATTCCTGACTATATTAAAATATCCCACTACAATAAGAGGCATCTCTTGGCATACTAAAGTACTATAGGCAATATCATTCCATAACTCCACTCTTTCTAGTCTAGTGCACTTTGCATAAATTACATTCACACCTATTTTGATAGAATTTTGAGGATGATTAAAGGCTAAGAGAATATTTTGACCACCATCTATAAGCACCTCACAATTTAGAGCAAACCTCCGCAAGCACTAGATTGTATTATTGGAATTAAAACAACTACCATCAAATTAGAGGTTCCTTCCAAGATCATCTATTTTTGAATTATCAATCATTGGTTCTAAAATTGCTAAAAACGAGAGATTATAAGACTTACACATTCTTTTTAAGCTCCTTTTGGTAGACTTGTTGCCCACCCCTCTTGCATTCTAAATGACTGAACTAATCATTTAGAGTTTGAATTAAGAACTTTAATGGAAAATTTACTGGCTGATCTGGTACACCTCTTCTTGGCAGCTAAACCTTTATCTTTTTTTTACTGACTTTACTTCCCTTCTCAAATGGTTCTTATGATACAAGCATATTTTACCTCTATAATATCTATTCTTTGTATTTTTGGTAAGCTGTCATTTTATTTGACAGTAAATGAGAAAATTTGACTAATTCTTCCCATTTATAGGCTTTATTCATGACTGGATCCTCTTTATCAGAATAATGACCTCTATTGCCTCTCTTCTCACCCTCTACCTTTGAGTCTTGGTTAGAGTCTGAGACATTTTGCCTCTTTATTTCTTTATTAATCCTATTTATATTCCCTGCCTATTCAATTAGCTGTTGATCACGAGTCATATCTTCCGTATCTGTTGTCTATTCCCCTTCTTCAAAATCTTGGCATTCTTCTATTGGAACCATCTCTGAGTTGCTTTTCTCTTTTGAACACACTACTTCTTGATCAGCTTGGATATTACTTTCAGTCAAAACTTGATTGTTAGTCTGATCTTGATTATTTAAATCTGCTACGATAGTTCTTTCTTCTTCTTGAGTCATAGTCTCTGAAATCTTCTCATCTTTCATCTGATCCTTGTTTTTACATATAAGATTAGCCTCACTATTGATGGTTACAATGATTACTAGGTTGAATTACATCATGAATTCTTAAATTAATTGTCTGTTTAAAATTTAAAATTAGACACACTATTCTTAATTGATGGTTACGATGTTTTTTCATTGTCGCACACTGACTTCTAAATATTATAAGCAATATTGACTTCGAAACAGTTAAAAATTATAGGCATTATATTATCTAAGACATCATCTAGTATAATAAGATATGCCTCACTATCAGCCTCATGAGTCCTAGTTTCCGCCTCGCAAGCCGCCTCCGGAGATGGAGTTGTCTTTGGACCAGTTTCTAATTTCTATTATCTATAAGAGTCGGTTGCGACGAACATGATGGATTTTTATTTGGACCATGTCCAACTTCGTTGATATATTTCTTTCCAAGAGCTTGTTCTGCTATTTCATCTACACTCATCTCCGTACCGTCTTTCGATGTGGAAAGAGTCTTTAAACGCATCATCTCATTATGCAAGTTTCATTTCTTAGTAGAGTTTTAATCCAAATAAATTGATAAAATAATGAGTTGGACGAAGTGCGGGGGTTCATACAAATACACGTGGCACTCTTATATTAAAACATGTCAGCTCGGCTTCGGTGGAAGTCCACACATTTAAGTTGCTAGAATAAATTTTCTTATACAACTCAATTCTATCAGGCTCTTCCCTAGTCTCCAGATTACGCTGCATGTGCAATAATTAAGTAAAATTAGTAACAACTAAAATCTTAAATACATCATAATTAAGTAAAAAATTTAATGCCAAGAGATGACGTTCTGCAACGAATGTCCTCGAGCCTTTATTGTGAGTAATAATCTTCTTACACTGGTTATTTTCATTTATCTTACATCAATCTTGCATTAAATTTCACAATATGAATACGTATTCTGATTTTTTTAACATAAACAAGTGTATGAAATATTAAAAGTACTGTTAACCTTGTATTTCTCATCCTCAAACAAATCACACAATCCATTCCAATTCTCTCAAGTCACATTTTAGGGTGATTTTGGCATTCTTCCTCACTTAAAAATATGCCTTTTAAACTTGATATGAACTCTTTACCACCAATGCTTACTTCTGCATGAAAAAAAGTCCTCACAATTCTCCTTCACATAATTTTCAATCAAAACCATTTGAAAGTTGGCCTGTTAACCCAAAATATCAATCAAGATGGAATTTTTAAAAGCTGCCCCAAAATATGATTGAATTTTATCCAAAAATAAGAATTTTTAGAAGCTAAAATATGGTCTGTAAACACATTATATATAACTAATTGTATATGGAAGTAGAGTTAACACATTTTCAAAATCAGGTAGTGTCATATAAGAGGCAATATCTTCAAACCACTTGTTGCAACATTAGTACACAAACATACATAATTTAATGATACTCCAAACATGACCATCAAGTAAAATTCATTACATAAAAACATGGGTCAAATATTCAATTCAGTCTAACGTGGTTGAGGTATTGATGAAAACATCGCATTTTTCTTAGAACCATTGATCAATAAAATGTGAAAAAAATCTCATTATGTCATGGACTTCGTGAATGTTGATTGGTTGACAATATCGTAAAGTAAATAAAAAATTGTTATGCGTATACGTCACATGTGTTTTCCAATATAAGTTCTCAATCTACAAATTCGAAGTTTCATTCATATTCCTCTTCAAATACTGAGAGATAAGACTAACTCTATGCTTAATATGATGTAAATTATGTATATATAAGCAACTATAACAAAAATCAATGTAAAGAATTATCTCCAATAATAACACAAAGGAGCAAAAGAGAGACTCTCAATGTTTTTAGTTTCCTTTCACTTTTAAGGGTATTTAAGATCCGCCTGAACATAAAAATCAACAATACACTATTTTTCTTATCCTATTGAAAAATATAGTTGCTAAAAACTAATTAGCCTAAGTTACTATGATAATGATATAGTTTAAAGGGTTAAAGGGTTATGGTCTTATAACACTTCTTACAATGGCCACAACAAAGCATATGCAAGAACTGAAACGAAAAATTCAATTTGAAGTTTATTTTAGTTTATATTATTTGGGTATTTCGTAGACTGATTATCTTATATTGATTATTTTACCTAGAAAATGGTTCATAGTACATTATCTCATTTTAGATTGGTAAAAATACTTCAACTTTTTGGTCTAAGAATTCAAAAAATAAGAAGAAAATAAAATACGGGTGCATTACTTTTTGCAACCTCGTAATGAGATTCACAGTTTAGTTCTACAAGTTCTTGAAAAATACTTGTTTCAAAGGAAATGGTATAGTTGGTAAAAATTGAACGTAAATTTCCAACACAAAACTCTAATAAGGCCACAACATTCCTTGTAAAGGAAATAATTTTATATATCCCTTTCCTACTTTTGCTTTGATAAATTAAAGCAAAAGAATCTTATTATATCTTCTAGGTGATATAAGCAAGAAATTGAAGTATCATATAACCGTTTGGAAAATTATTTTCTCTCTGGTCATAAAAGGCCACTGGAGGTCTATAATTTGAAGCAATTTAACGAGGCTCTGTTGAGGATAAGGCTTGATAGAGTTGCTAAGATCAGAAGGATTTGTGCAATGATATGCCTCAAGGCTCTTAATGTCTAATAATAGGATAGTATGGACTCCTTATTTCATTAATTTTTTAGAAGTGAGAGTTGGAATATCTTTCTCATTAGTGAGAGTTGGATCTTCTCGAATCGTTGCTTGATAATGTATAGAGCTTGGCCTTAGCAAGATGGGTTTTAAAAATAAGGTTTAAGGTTTGGCTTATGACTGTGTTAATTGACAATGGCCCTCAAAATGACGTTCTTTGGAACATAGTTTATTTGGCAATTGTGGCGTCAAAAAATTCACCCAAAGGGAGGTACTGAACAATTATGACAACAGTATAAAAATAAATGAGAGAGAGACAAAGAATTACGTGGTTCTAACATTGATGACCTACGTTCACAAGGCTTCAATAGTGAACTATAAACATGAGAAAATTTACATGAGAGTATTTCTCTAGTCTTTGAACCCCCTTCACTATGAGGGGTGTCCTCTTTATATAGAGTTAGGTGTTACAATTGGATAAGTCCTATCCTTATAAAGTTTGAGTTGCAGTAAAATAGATGACATATCCTTTGTAAAGTTGTGAGCTTTTATTTTGAATCCAAAATCTATTCGGTCCTTGTTATGACGTTTCTAATGGATCTGAAATCCTCCTGTATGCACAATAATCAACGAAATAAGAAACAAAAAGGAGGAGGGAAAAGGTGAAGAAATGTTATATGTATTTATGCTAATTGCAAATCAAAATTAATTGTTTATTACTTTGTTTCTTATTACGTTGTTGGTCGTATTATACTTTACAACTTTACTCTGTTGCATCAGATCGTTCTTGAACTCAACTGGAATTTGACAAGTCCTCCTCAAATTTTCATGCACCATAGGAATAATATTTTCCATATATGGATATTAGTTCCATTTTCTTTCAGTACTATAATATTTGTTTGGCTAACATGACTTTTACCATGGAATTTTGTTCATAAAGAAATGTTTTGATAATTGATCTCCAAATCAATTGTCTCTCAAGTTTGTCATGAATAATCACTTAGAAGTGTATCCAAGGGAAAATGGGGAAACCAACATCTTAGATGAAGTTCTTAATGATAATGTTGCGGAAGCGATGTAAAGCTTTAAAGGCTCAGTTGATGGTATAGAAGTTAAAATTCCTTTTTATATATTCACTTTTAATTAATTTATTTACTTTGGAGTGGCCAAACTCTTAATTGGATCAAGTTTTAAGACCTTGCATACAAAGCGTACATACTATAAATAAGAGGCAACTCTTTCTTGTGAATCATTTGATCAATGTTAATACTACCTTTGAGATATTTAACCTTGGGGTGAGATGAGTTACTTATTTATTTTGTTGCTTATAAATCACAATTGCTTCCATTACGTTTTCCAGTATTACATGGTCATTTTGTCACTATTAGTTGTTTTATAATTAACTTCATTTTTTTCCGTCTCCTGAGGGACATTGGCCGCATCAATAAAAGGATCTTATGTTGATCGTTTTTGAACTCATCTGAAATTTAGACTTCAAACTTGTTTAGTAATAATCAACAAAGTAATACATAATTAATTTGTTTTCGAAGATTTATCCCTGCCGGGTACTGGTTTTGTACCACAACTGAATCGAGTAATAAGATTATTTGGAGAGCGAGAGTATAGTGGTTGATCTCAAGGTTGACCTGAAGCAGGACCCAAACCATTGCTAGCAAAAACAAGGTCTGCTATTTTCGTCCATACTTCAATACGTTTCGGTGTGTTTTATATTTAAGCATATATGCCTCAAATATAGACAGACTCCATATAGAATTATGCACAACACCCGTACTTGGGAAATTATGTACATGTGATACATCGAATAGGAATTCTTGGATTGATAGTTGAATGTCAATTTGTATGACAGGTTGTAAGATGGGCAGTGCAACCAGGTGTGTTACTGAACAAGTGTGCCATTAGACAAGTATAAGATGGGCAGTGCTACTGAACAAGTGTGCTACTAAACAAGTATAAGATGGGTAGTGCTATTGATTATTTGATTAAAAGTTTATCGCACTGTCACCTAATTCTTTGATTCACCTCTTGGGAAGTACTACTGAAACAGTATAAGAGGGTCAACCAGGTATGTTTAAAACTCTATCAAAACTCTACTTGCGAATTCATACATATATATATATATATATATAATGGAAAATGTTCTCATTCAAAGTTAAATTTTCAATGGTGGTGGTGAAAATTAGTTATGGCGGTGATAATTTATTATGGTGGTGGTTAAATTTTTTTATTAGTTGGTGTATATCATTCTTAGAATCAATTTTAATGTTTAAAACAGGTTGACTACCTGTGGTTGTCATGAATAAACAAAGGAGATTGCCAAATTTAATAAAAAAATAATAGTAGTTAGATATTTATATTGTTTACGATGAGAATATACTATATTGATTCATTTTGCACACTGTATTTTTGACGAGGGGTATTAATTCTGACATAATTGACACTATTTTTTTGTGTGCAGGTGACAATTTTTGTAGAACATGAAAATGTTAATCAGTGGTTTTGGAGGTCGTACGCTTCAGTGTTGCAGAATTACTTTGATAAAAACATTTCGTGTTTGGAGTATTAATAAATTAATGTATTTTTGTTGTCAAGTCAAATATTTGAACTTAGTGTTTTAATTCTTATTTTGATAAATATTTGGAGATGGTTGTAAGAACTCTATTTATTGTTGAATGGAAATGATTCATTGTGTTGGTTGAAAATCATCTTATGTGTTATATTTTATGATTATTCGTTGTTTGTGTTGTTTCAAATGTAATTCAATTCTATATTAAACTTTAGCGGTAGATTTTATTCTCCACAAAATATTGGTGAAAAAACTTTAAGATCCCTTCACCCTTTTTGGGATTGTTAAAACTGTTCCAAAAATATATTAAAGATGGCTATGTTGCCGTCTCAAAAAGCTCTTCTAAAATAGTAACCTTTTGAGACATATTAATTCCTGTCTCAAAAATAATCTTTTTGTGACAGCTCTTATGCCGTCTCAAAAGGGTCGTATAAAATGAGGACTTTTTGAGACGGATATGTTCCTGTCTCAAAAAACTCTTTTGAGACGGCTATGGCGTCACCAAAAGTATTTATAACCCCTATCAAAAAGACCCCCTAGTCGTTACAAATAGCGTCACAAAAAGTATTTGAGACAGATAAATGATCTTTTGGAATTGTTATGCCACCGTCTCAAAAGCTACTTTGTTTGTATTGTTGTGTTAAGAAATTTGTTTTAAGAAAAGAGTTTCTTCAACAAACTGTTCGTAGCCACTTAGATAGTTTAATCTTGAATCAAACGACTTAAGTGGTACATTTTTTCATGTGCGACCCTTCGCAAACTTACTTCCAGTACATCATCTACGGCAAAACACTTTTCAAGAGAAAACTTCAATAAAACCCATTTGCAATGCATAGAAGGGGTTGATATTAAAGAAATGATGCATAAAATCCATAGTGGGGAATGCCGTCCCCATATGAATGGACATGCTTGCCAAGAAAATCATTTGTTAAGGGTACTATTGGACTATGATGGTTCAATACTGCACTGCCTATGCTTGGAGATGCCTCAAGTGCAAACAATTTACCAACCTTCAACACTTACCTCCTCGAGAATTTTATAATATGACTTCCCCATAGACCTTCTCTACCTTGGGCTTAGAAATCGTAGGGAAGGTCACTCCTAAAGCTTCAAACATGTATGAGTTCATCTTGGTCTCCATTGACTACTTCACAAAATAAGTCGAAGTTGAGTCATACGCGGTGCTGAATGCAAAGAAAGTGGCCAAGTTTATCAGAAAGAATATCATATGCCTCTATGGGATTCCACATGAGTTGATAGTGGACAATGGACTCCACTTCGAAGTCAAGTTCACAAAAATTATCGAAGAGTATGGAATCTAAGATATAAATCCTCCCCCTCCCGACCCCAAACCAATAGTGTTGTTGAAGCCGCCAATAAGGGCCTCAAAACCATCATTTGCAAGATAATCAAAAGATGCAAAGGGCCGTGCTGACCGAATCATATACTCCCTATAGGGATACCGTACCTCTATCAGAATGCCCACTGGAGCTACCCCATATTTTCTAGTATACGGCGTGGAGGCGATTCTCTGCATCGAACTAAAAGTCCCTTCTCTACATGCCATGCTCAAAAGCAAAGTCCATGAGGAAGACAATCATCAAAGATGTTACGATGAACTCTCACTCTTAGATGAAAAGAGACTTAAAGATCTATACCACATACAAGTGTACCATCGTCGGATCGCATGATCATTCAACTGTAAAGTCAAGGACCACAGTGTCCAAGAAGGAGACCTTTCCCTCAAAGAAATCGTAAAACCTATTTGGGAACTCAGAGGGAAACTCAAACCTATTTGGAGCGGACCCTACATCATAAAGAACATTCTATCAGGTGGCGCCGCTATACTCACATATCTCGACGAAGAAGAAATGGCGCGTATAGTAAATCTAGACCGTCTCAAGAAGCATTACCCTTAATTCAAACTCTCATTGTGCTACTACTCTTCTTATCCCATTTCTATTCTTAAAAAAATCTCTTCATTTCCCCCTACATAGAGATACGTGGGACCTGATCCTCTCAAAAAACCCTTTTCAAAATGATTTTTAAATAATTAAAACCTTGTTTTTAAAGTATTGGGGTTAAAATCGGATTATCTTTATTCCTTAAAAATAATCCAGGGTAGAATACAAAACTGGCAAAGGCATTTGGTGTCGAAAATGAGATTTTAAAATCTATCAAAACACACATTTTATATCCTCCCATATTTCCCCATGTGTTTGCTCATTATTGGTTATATGTGTGTTTCTATACTCTCTTAATCTCGAACACATTTTATAGCCGTTTAGATTTAATTTATCAATGACCTACATGTCTTTAGAAGTGATCCATTTGATAACACATAGGGCCAATAAAAAAAAAAGAGATAGAACAGTGCCGTATAGACCCTTAGATTAAGAGTTTGAATCGTCAAAATGATCTCAGCCCTTAATTTGCTTCGAACGTCAAGATCATTCCATGGCTAGTATAAATACATACCCTTGGTTAGCCTTTAAGAGATTTTTTGTAGTCATCTCAATTGAGATAAAAAAGAGAGAAGAGAGAGGGTAGATAAAGTAGAGAGAGAAGAGAGAAAACCACTCTTCAAAAGAATAGAAATAGTTAGGTTTTTCTCCTAAAACCAAACACATCCTTAAACGTTTCATATATAACAGAAAACCTACAATCTTGAGAGTTAGAAAAAATTAGGTTTTTGAGGATTGATATTTAATTGAGTTTGAAGAACCTCTTCAATCATTATCTCTCTTAGGAACCTGATCTCATAGATAGTAGATCTTACATTTCTTTCGAGAAATCATGATATTTGCTAAAAGATACATCTCAGTTTGTATCTTAGGGTTTCTTTTACGTCTCTCATGCTCGATCTTGTATTGTACGTTAATATTTCATTAAATTCACTCTATGTTTCATATATTTTGAAAAAGAGACTCAAAATATTATGTATATTACAGATTTGATATTTGTGTTTCAAAAATATAAGTTTCACACTTTGTGAAATATTTTGGTATATAAATAAGAAACACTCAATCTATTTTTTAGAAAGATGTTTCAAAGATCTGAAATATTGAGTTTAATGGAAGTCTGATTTTCAAGAAGTTTGAAATCTCGGCTTCTCATTCAGATTTGTTGTAAGTCATTAGGATTTATTTGTATAAATCTTTTAAGATGAGTGATAAGCATATTGAATGTAGTTCACATCTCTATCACAACACTTTCACACGAACACCTAGTCAGTGTGGTTCATTTGAGACATTATAAATTGTTTGAGCCAATGGGAACACGAAGCAAGGACGAAAGCAAAAAAACTGCTGGAAAGGTCAAGACATACCATAAATACCTTTTAGAGGGACCTCTTGTAGGTATATTACTCATCTTAGTTTTAGTATCTTGTGTGCATGTTTAGTGCTTATAGTCTTATAACTGTTGCTTTATTATAGTGGAATTTTATTTTGTGGCGTAGAGGTCACCGTGGATGTTTCCCTTAGTTTTGGGATATTACCACGTAAAAAATACCGTCTATTGTGTGTGCTTTTTATTTCTTCATTAATGTTGCTGCTACACAGACTTAGTTTTATTTTAAAACATATTTCCAAGAAGCTAAAATTGTTCATATTTTAAATGTTTTAACACATATTTTATTACTGTTGAGATTTTTATAAAATAGTTTCCTCAAAAAGTAATTCAAAGCATACTTAACTATTTTAACTTAGAGTTAAAAGAACTTAGTAAGGTTTTTCAATTGGTATCAGAGCTGAGTATTTGTTTTTTCAAAACTGTTAGATCCTATACTTTGAAACTGTCTGAAAATCTCAATGGATGAGAAATTTCAGCGTTTTGGCAATTTGTCCAGATCTCTCCTCTTTGATGGAAATAATTTTCCTTAATGGAAAGTACGGATGATTACCTTCATCTAAGGGATATTGGGAAATGATGTCTCGGATGCCATTGAAAATGGATATACACATCCAACTAGGCATGTTGTAGAAGGAAGTAATGTAAGGATTAAAAAACTCCTCAATGAGTTTACTAAGGAAGAAAAACTTTCCTCTCTAAGAAATAATAAAGGGAAAATACAATATTTATGTCTGTTAATTTACATGAATTTAAACGTATATTTACATGTTCAACGTCCAAGGAAGCCTGGGACATGTTAGTCACCGATCACGAATGTGATGACCGTGTTAAGGCCGCCAAAACTCGGATGTTAATACAACAGTATAACACTCTCCTTATGGTTGAGACTGAGACCTTTGATGAATTCTATATTATGTTGACTGATGTTATTACTAGATTGTATGCCAATAGAATTACGTATGAAAGAAAATGAATAGTCTATAAAATTCTTAGACCCATTCCCCCTAAGTTTGATAATAAACGTTATGCAATTGAGGAGATAGATGACCCATACTTGACCCCATAACTCCTCAATAGCAAACTTAGGAATATAAAAATGGAACTTGAATTTAAAAATCATCTTTCCAACAATTAGAAGAGACAGACCAATCTTAATGTAGTTTTCTAGTCTAAAATGACCTCGCCTCAGTTATCCCTGCCAAATATGGAATTGGACTCTGATGAAGAATGTGATTTAGATAGCTTGCATAACCAGATAGCCCTCATGTCTAAACATTTTAAGAAAATTTCAAAGTTTATAAACACTGTTGCTTCTAAACTAGGGAAAACTCGTTGTTCAAACAAATTTAATAACAAGACTCATGAGAGAAATCATGACAAACAAAATACTAAGAACAATAGTAGACCTGCAAAAGACAATAAAAAAACTGAATGTTTTAGATTGGGGAAATTTGGTCATTTTGCCAATAAGTGTAGAGTTAAACTCAACAATAACAATGATAGAGAAAATACGTATGACTTAGGATAATTCAAGTGACTGCAAAGAAGATGAACCTGAATCTTCCAATAATTTTGACCCTTGCATGTCTTTTTTTGCAAATATTGTCTATTTTGATGATATATCTTCTAGTAATACTGAATTTGATGTTGTCATGCCTAATACTGTTATGTCATATGATGTCTTGCCTACTTATGGTTTATCTACACTTCGCTTAGATAATATTAATGTTTTTAATACTACTAGTAGTAGCTCTATGTCGATGTGTGTGAGTCAAAGTGAATATATCAATGACGAATTGAATGAGTGTGTGAGTACTACAAATGAAGTGTTAGGAGACAAGTCACACACTTCACTTAATGAGTCCGATAATG
This sequence comes from Sambucus nigra, assembly GCA_949130495.1. Lineage (NCBI taxonomy): Eukaryota > Viridiplantae > Streptophyta > Magnoliopsida > Dipsacales > Adoxaceae > Sambucus > Sambucus nigra. The sequence goes on from OX422209.1 coordinate 422,953,479, forward strand.
ATGACCTCCCTGATATTCACACACTATACACTAAAACTCTTAGAAAGACCACTAAAATATAGAAGTTAGTCAAGGACCTGACTGAAAAAATAGAAGCCTTAATGGTGAAACAGAATGCAGAGGACTAATCAATGCTTGGCCTATGAAACCAAAACTAAAGTTTTTGTTGAAAAAATTAAAGAACTTTTTGAATCAAGTGATGTTTTGGAAAATAAATATAAGGCAACTTTGATAGAATTGGAACAATCAAAAGAAAAATTTTCCACAACCTTCAAAAAAATTTCTAAGTTCGAAAATAATTTTAATTGTTTTGAAGATTGTGTTGCTTCTAGTGATAAGCACCCAAAAGTGTACATTTTATACCCCGAATAGACATATTTTAGTTGATAATTCTCGACAATTATGGTCTTATGTGCGTCAATGTTCAATGTGCAGGTTTATTACCGTTTGCGAAGTTCAAATGCTTAATTTAAGGCAAATGTGCATCAAATGGAGTTAATTACCTTGCCCCGTAACCTCACCCAAGCCCAACCTATCCCTAAGCCTACCTTGAAGCTCGTGTGTGTTTAGTTTGTGCCCTTTTTATTTTCTTAGACTTTTAGTTTGAGTTCTTTTGATTTTTAGTTATTATTTTAGATTTATTTAGAATTTTCTATGTTTTTTTTTTTTATATTCTAGTTTTGTTCTACTTTTATAGGTTTGTGAAGATTTTTTATGGAAAAAGGAATTACACAATGACAAAAATACAAGAGAAGCAATTTCTAAGTTATCAAATGGCATCGTTGCCATTCTTGGGAGCATGAAGCACTTGGAGAGGATTTCATCTAGTAGTTCATTTATTTTTCACACTTTGTTGCTTTTAGTACCATTTTTGCATTTTATTAAAAGTCTTGTATTAGGAGTTTATCACCTTGCTTGTATTGTGGTGCTTGGAGACACCATACTTTTCATATTAAAATTGTAATAATCGAAGAAAGCTTGATAGGGAAACCGGACAAGGTAGAGAGAGGGCGTCCAAAGGTGAGGATTTAGAAGCCTCTCTACCTTAAGTCGATAGAACTCCTGGGGCCGACTGAGATTTGGCGTGATATCCCCCCGAGCGACATACATTTTTTCGTCACCCCACGGTGTAAAAACTGTGGGAGGTACATCTCTTGGACCCTCGCACCTCTCCTGTTAGGGAGTCAATTCTTGTGTGTGATTACGTGCTCTTGTGTGATTTTATTCTCGCATTTATTTTCGAATGGTGTGATGAATTAAATTATTAAGACCTACACCCGGTCACTCACGAGAAGGGATTTCATCACCCGACTTCCTCGCCTACCATTGTGTGTTACCCTAGCCATCATTAAAATTAAAATCAATCAACTAGGTAGCCCAAAAGGAGAACATTTTTGCAAATGTGATCACAAAGATATTTTCGTAATTTTTTATCGCCCGCGGACTTAATTAAAATTTGACTACCCCTTTCACTAAATTTTGAAGATAAAAATTGGCTATGTTCTAGTTAGGAATTCTCGTTAACTTTTGTGTGTGTGCCCAATTCAATTTTCGGTAGTCGATTTTAGTGAGTTCGTCAAAATTCAAAGAGTCCATTTTTCCCCACCTTCTCTTCCAAAAAAAAAAAATCCAAAAATATTTCCCTCCTCTTTCTTCCAAAAAAATGCAAAAATAATTTCTTTCTTTCATTTCTAGAAAAATCCAAAAATATTTTCTTTCCTTTTGAAAAAATTTAAAAAACTCAAAAAATATATTTCCCTTGTCATGGCCGACAAACGTCCCTTATGGGACTACTTTGGTCATTTTCCATTATCACGTGACATGTGTGAGAGTGATCCCGAGCCGTCACTTTATGATATATTGAGTAGTTTCATCTCTTTCACGAGTATCGTTGATACTCTTGCATCATCTATGCACTCACCTCCTATTCCATCACCCTTGGTGTCAAGTGTTGACGTGTCTCATACTTTGTTGTGCACCCATTGTTGTTATGCTGATGACATGTCCCATGAGTGCCCTTACATTCCATATCCATCCGAACCCACTGTGAAACATGTGTATCCATATGACACTGTTTCGGAACCCACCTCGGCCTATTATCACGATATATCCAATCCTGAGTTGTGTGAGTACCCTATCTATTCATGGAGGCCTGATCACCCTTCCACGCAATATGAATCCCAACCGGATGTTGCGAATCCTCACACATTCCAACAGTTGTCAAGGAAATCAAGTGCACCCCACTGCGATCAGTCCCCTCACTATGAACCTAAAGAGTATCCGCCATTTGTCCATCATGAAAGGCGATCCTTTTGAGTATGATGCACTTAACCCCATTCCACACACTTCCTTCGAGTATTCTCCGTATAGTCATGATAGTAGCGAGTTGGGTCCACCTCAACCACCTATCAATCCACCATAATCCTCCACCTCCGCTCTCGAACACCACTTGAAAAATTTCATACTTGAGCAAGAGCAAGCCACTCAAATTCAAACTCAATCTCGCCAAAGGCTTGAACGACAATTAAATGAATTTGAGTGTGCGAGAGAGTCAGACATTCCCATGGATCCACCCATTTTTCACCCGAGTGTGATGATAATGTGTCCTCTTGTGACATGGACTTTGAGTGTGACCAACCCTACCACCCCGAGAATCTCGACGTTGAGACCATTCCATGGTCTGGGCCTCAAGTTGACACTTGTATTGATTTACCCAATGATAGTAAGCCTGATCAAATCCCACCATTTACGCGTGAACCCATGATTGAGGTTCCCACTCCCCTGATATCCAAAAATATGCCCGAGTCTACACCTATCAACCCTATCGCTTGTGTTCCCAAGGAACCAATTTATCCTAGGTTAGCTCCGGCTACTAGTGCTCATCATTTTCTCGAGATAGAATCCAAGATGGTTTCTACCTCTCCAGATATAGATCCTCTTCCTCTATGCGCGGCTCCCTTTGAGCCCACTATTTATAGTAATCCCTATATCTCCGATCTTGGTGCCTCTTTTGACTTACCCACCCCATTCATCGATGATATTCTTGTGGAGAAGCTGACCACTCCATCTTTAGATACCACGCTTCCTTCTACGAGTACCCTTAAGGATCACTTTGTGCCTCATGAGGAGTGTGTATCTCCCATTATTGAGTTGGATCATCTTCCTCCACCATTTATCCCACCCGACCCACCCATTGTCTCGTCCACCCCACCAATCGGTTTATATCTTGATTTTACACATTTCAAGTTTCCATCTAGATTTTTAGATCCTCACCTAAAACCAGCCTCCACCTTCCACGAGAGTATTTGTGGTGTTACTCTCCACTTCCGTGACATCGAGCTTGTTACCCTATGCCCACCACTCTCGTGTGGTGTTGATTTTTTCCTGTGACAGCTCCCTGGCGTGTAACGACGTGACCATTATCATCGTCCATTCACAGAACGGTCATGTGATTTTTATGAGGCCCACCCCATTCTACTTTCCCCACCATTTTTCTTCCCTCACCAAATTGAGCACCATGCTTATAGGGACCTTGTTTCCCTCACCTTTAGGCTCAATAAGGCTAGAGACTGATACCTTTTCACCCTTACCCTAATCCCCACCCACCCATGGTCCACCAATGCTTTGCATCGTGTGATGCACTTTTCCATACAAGTGCATTGACCATTTTTAGCCTTTATCCAACAAGACCGACGCTTCAATCTTGTTTGGAGGTGATTATCATCACCCCATTTTTTTGTCGCTCCGCACTTTCATAGATCTTATCTGTAGGGTGAGATTCCTTTGATCTGACTGAAGACGTTAAACTTAGCGCTACTGGGAGGCAACCCATGATTTCTTGCACTACTCTCATCTTGTTTGGCAGTGGTGTCTCACACCACCCAATGCCTTACAATTTTTATAGACTTGTACACATTTTTTTATCTTATCATTTCTTCAGGTTTCATTTTGGCTACATCTATCCACTTCATTAGCGATTGATTCTGGTAATTTCTTTCCAACCTTATGCTTTCAATTTTAAAAATCATTTCACTTAACATCGAGGACGATGTTCCTTTTTGTTTTGGGGTGGGGATTTTATCAAAATTGTGCCTCTTTTGAATTTTTTATTTATTTTTGAACCTGATTTTTAAGATTTTGTGTAGTTTCTTTCATCTCACTCATTGACGTGAATTTTCTAGGAATCAAGCTAGAGAATATTTTTTTCTAAATAGCTTATGTGATATGTACCAAGGCCTGTTGCACCATGAATTTCTAGACTCAATAAAAATTTGCACCCTTATCACATCAATATGGTTTAGAGTTGAAGAGTACTACAATTCTCAAGAAAACCTTAAGGATCACTAGTAGAGACTTTACCTTGTGAGATTCAGGCCTTTAACCTTTCAGAAAGTTTTACGCGATTTTCGAGTCACAAGTTGATTCAGTTCCTTTGGGTTCGCACTTTAAATCGTTGTATGATATCATTATTTTCCATTAAATTTTTGGCTTGATCACTGAGAACGACATGACTTTCGAGAGTTAAGAAACGCGTATCTTGAAATTTGTCCCGATTACTAGATTTTCACTCATTCACTTCACTCATTACATTCCCATGCCCTTCCATATTTCCACACATTCCCCACACCTTCCATTTATCATCTCACTATCATCCAGCATTTTGAGAAAAAGAGTGTTTTTCCAAACGTAAAATGTCCTCAGTGTTGAGAGTAAAAAAAAAAGAGGGGAAAAAAGAAAAAAGAAGAAAAAGGAAAAGAAAATGAAAAAAGAAAAGAAAAAAAGGGAGAAAGAAAAGAAAAGATAAAAGAAAAAAAGAGAGTTGTAGTTAGTAGTTAGTTTTTATGTAATAAAGACATTTGAGCCTAAAGTGTATACACTCTTATATCGCATCCTTTTTTCATCCATAATCCATCCATCACCATCATAATTCATCTCATCCCATCATTCCCATTTCATTTCCCCCTCACCCATAATCATTCATGTTCCCCTAGGTGTTCGGGAAAATGAGAGTCAACGTGGTTAATAACTCGACATTTTCACTATAGTGATTAACATTCTTTCATGAGATCATTTTTCTTTCAACGTGTATGTTCTTTCTTATATGTGTGTGAGACGTTTGAACTTGCTTACATTTACTCACTTCCTCACATACAAGATAGATACACTAACCCAAATCTCGAGAGTTCGTTTGAGAGAGCTTTATCCCGTGAGATTTTGAAGTTGAAGCGTTGATTCCAATAAGGCATTTTCGGAATTACTCTTGTGATACTCAACCCGTTTTGACGGATTCACACACACACGTTGAGATCTATAAAGGATGTGCCTTGTGTATTCACATAGCTAAATTTTTCTGCACTTCTAGCTTGTATTTCCCAAAATACTTTTTATGTGATTGATTGTGCGATTATTCTATGTCTAATATGAGATTGACTGCCTTTCAATAAATCTTTTTAAATAAAGAATTTTGTGGGTATATTCCCTGCAAACCCTCACGAGACACAACTCGTTCTGTAGGGCAACCTATAGGTTTAAAGACTTGTTACACATGCTAAGTGCAATCGCAAGTGCCCGCGAATGTGGTACACTTTTGGTTTCTTATCATTCTTTCTTTCTATCTTATTGCTCGAGGACTAGCAACGCTCTGTTTGAGGGTGGTGTGATAAGCACCCAAAAATGTACAATTTATACCTCGAGTAGACATATTTTAGTTGCTAATTCTCGACAATAATGGTCTTATGTGCGTAAATGTTCAATGTGCATGTTGAATGCCGTTTATGAAGTTCAAATGCTTAATTTAAGGAAACTGCGCATCAAATGGAGCTAATTACCTTGCCCCATAACCTCACCCGACCCTAAACCTGTCCCTAAACCTACCTCGAAGCCCGTGTGTGTTTAGTTTGTGCCTTTTTAATTTTTTAAGATTTTTAGTTTGAGTCGTTTTTATATTTTGGTTTTATTTTAGATTTATTTATAATTTTCTAGGTTTTATTTTCTATTTTTCTATTTTATTTTTATTAGTGTATTTTTATTTTTATTAGTTTTTATTTTATTTTATTAGGATTAGTTTTTTTTTTAGGATTTCATTATTTTTTAGTTTTATTTGGATTTACATTTTTTGAGGTCTTTAGTTTTTATTAGATTTTTAGTTTTTATTTTGTAGGTCTTTAGTTTTTATTTTATTAGGATAAGTTTTAGGAATTTATTTTTCTACTTTTATTAGTTTATTTTTGTAGGTCTTGAGTTTAATTTTATTAAGTTTTAATTTTATTTTGTTAGGATTTAATTTTTAGTTATATTTGTTTTAGTTAGATAGTTATTTTTAGGTGTCCAAATTAAACACACATTTCCTACACCCACCCACACCTAACTAACCTCCCTTACCCACACTCATACACCAAACATAACCCCTAGCACACCCTAACAACACTACACCTCACATACACCCTATTAGGGGTGGCCATAGATCCGAGGCCCGCCAAGCCCGCCCAATAAAAAAATAGGGCTTGGGTAAGGTAAATAGGCCGCAAAGCGGGCTTGGCAAAATTTTATAGGCCCGATTTTTTTTCGGGCGGGCTTGGGCATGAGTTCTTAACCCGATGAGGCCCGGCCGGCCCGAGGCCCGAAATATATATATATATATATATATATATATATATATATATATATATATATATATATATATATATATGTGTGTGTGTGTGTGTGTGTGTGTGTGTGTGTTGGGGGGGGGGGACTTCTATAAATATAAAAACGTATACCAAGTCTTTTCATGTAAAGTGAGAAACTTTATATATGGACTTTGTAATATATGGAGTTTAAAACAGATTTTTAATTAAAAAAATTGGTCTTTAAATAAAAAAATAGGCATTTTAATTTTAAAAAAAATCTTTTAATTAACATAATAGGGCCCGATCAGGCGGCTCTGGGTAAAGAGCTTTCAAATCTGGGCGGGCTTGGGATTACATAATAAGGCCCGATCTAGGGCCGAGCGGTCTTGGGATAACACTTAATTTTTCAAGCCCGACCCGAGCCCGACCGGGCCTGCCCAGGCCCGGCCCACGGCCACCCCTACACCCTATCATCCCCACACCCATCTTCTTCCCCCCACACTCTCTCTCCTCTCTCTTTCCACCATAACCAACAAACCACCATTAATAACCACAACATCCATCATCTTCCCCATCAAACCCACTTTCTCTCTCATCTCACACCAATCAACAACCCACTAACATCCATTGATATCTCCATTAACCAACCATAAACACAACCCAAAACCCTATTTCTGCACCTGTACCCACCAACCCGCAGTCAATAAACCCGGAGCCATACCCTCCTAAACCGAACCTGATACCCTCTGACCCGCTCCGGTAGCGCCAATGCCCGGAACCCATTTTACCCATCTCCACCCAGTAAAAACACGAACCCGACGGCTCCTCACTCCACATCCCTGTCTAACCCAAGCACCCCAAACGACCATGGTTGGCCCTCCACCTAACCCGAGATTGTCAGCGACCCAACCCAGCCACGAACAACATACCAAACCCTATACCCGACACCCCCTGTCGCGACCAACCGTTTACCACCCCAGTCCGACCCTCCTACACGCCGACAACCCCTGTCCATCAAACCCGGATCTCCAACCTTGTTCAACCCAAAACCCATTTCCCTCTTTACAACCCAATACGAAAATCATTTTCTGTCAAACTCCCAAAGTCAAACAAAACCAAAGTCAAATAAACCAAAACCAACTTATCCAAATCCCCACATTTCTATTAAACCAATTTAACCCTCTTTTCCCTTACTACCCCCAGTTACATATTTTAACCCTTATACCCAAAATGCCCCATAATCAAATCTGATTTTTATTCCCTCACCCCTCACTCTTATGACCTCACACAATTTATGCACATGTGTCCATTTTCCCATTTTAACCCAAACTTATCTTCATACCTCTCATGTCCATTTAATCCCTACCCAATTTACTCTTAACTCTATGCCTACTATTTAAGGAAGAAGAAGTCCATTTGAAGAGACTAGAATTTTAGAGAGTTAGAGAGAGAAACACTTTATGTTTTTAATTTTTTTAGGTAGGTTTTTATTTTTATTTTATTTTTTTAAAGAATTGTGGGAAATTAATTGTTGAGTGATTCAATTGAGTGTTTATATGTAATTTAATATTGTGGAAAGATCAAATTGAAGGGATGTTGCTCAATTTCAATGGAGGAGAAGAGTCCAATTTTACAAATCAAGGAGACTTGTTTGAAGATTTGTCCTCTTACCCTTCTCTTTTATTTTTTTATAGCCTTGATTATTCGTTCATCATGTTTAAAATCATGTTAGGCTAGATACTCTTTCAAGGGATGGGGTGACCATTATTTGATTTTAATCTTACTTTAATTAGCTTATTTAAATTAAATATCTCTTTGATGATTAATTTTTCACTCTTACTTTTGTATTTACGCCTCGAGAGAGGGTAAATGATTTTCGAGAGAAAATCGGAATTCTAGTTATGATACCCGTTTTAGATTTAAACTAGAGATAGGGGTCTCTTAAGTGCGGTATTATGATTTGAATTTCAACTCTAAAATTTATTTTCTATGATTTAAACTAGTCTACTAGATTGATCCTAGTGGGTGATCTATTAAATGATGTTTAGATCTACTTTTCAAGAGTTATAAGAGTGTTAAATTTAATTAACTAAAATGTTATTATTAAAATTACATTTGCAACGAGAGTTGATTTGTGATTTTGATACTAACTTGGGATAATTAATTTTAATTAACTAATTAATTTTGATTAACTAAAATATTTTGAGTCATCCTATCCTTTGATTGTTCTCACTTTTATTTTCTCACTAATCTCATATTTTATATTTTTATTTAGTTAGATTTATTTAATTTCATTTTTATCTCATTTTAGTTAGTTGTTATCATCTCTCCTTTAGTTTAGTATAGTTTCATTCACCTTTGATAATTTTTTTAATATTGAAAAAGCTAAAAAAAAAGAGAAAAAGTAAAAAGCCCAAAAAAGTAAATAAAAAGTGAATTACAATTGAGTTTGTCTCTAGTTTCACCCCATTGATGTGGATTGATACCCCTACTTACTTCTACACTTTAGTTTGATATTATATTTTGTAGGTATTTTGAGGATTTTTGATTGACTTGTGTTTAAAACAACGACTATGCACAAAAAGCAAAGTTATCGTCTAGCAAAACTAATTCTGCAGACAAAACGGGTATAGATTTTGATAGAAAAAACTAAGGTCCAAATCAAAACCTTTAAAAGTGTGCAATTTGTGTTTTTTGGAAAAAGACCTGATGAACCATCTCCTGATTTTCATGCCATAAAAAATGATTTTGAAAACAAGCAAAATGGGACATTTTGATGAAAAACTGTCCTAAGCCAACTGTTGAATCTAAGGCTAAGTATGTTTGTCCCCTATTAGACAAGGAGACTCCACATTTAAACCTGATGCATTTAGACATAAGACCAAAGTCTAGGAAATGGACAAACCCCTTTTTAAAGGTTTACAAAATGTGAAAAAACTATCTAGCCACCAGTACTATTCTTATTGTGATGTTTACGGACACTGTCTTGATGAATGTTTTCAAAAATGATTGCATAAGCTTGTCTATAATTCACTTGTTTACAAAAACTTTAACTATTTTAGACAGAGCATGAACAATCATGTACTTTCTAAGCATCCCATTAAAAACTCTAACTACAGGAATAGGAAGAAAAGATCTCATGCTAAGAATAAATCTAAGAGAAAGAGTCCTAGATCTATGTCTAAACCAAAAGCTCACTAATCTTTGAAAACTAGAGTTATAGGGGCTAGAAAGGACGATGTAATACCCCATTTGAAGTGTAATATTGTTATTAGTGCTTTAAAAGCTGAACACACTACTTCTGGTTGGTACTTAGATTCTGGATGTTCCAAGCATATGACCGGAGATGATACTAAGTTAACTGAAAGAATTAACTTCTTCGAAGGAAATGTTTTATTTGGGGGATGGAGTATCAGCTCAGATCGTAGGCAAAGGAACACTCTAAGAAAAAGGACTTCTGATTCTCAAAGATATCCTATCAGTGAAAGGTCTTAAAAATAATATATTATGCTTATTGTAATTTTGCGAATCCAACCATACAGTTACATTCTCAAAAGCTAAATGTAAAATTTTAAATGAGAATGGTGATTGCATTCTTAATGATCACAGGACCCCAAATAACTTTTACATAGTAAATTCAGGTAATGAGACTTGTAGGATAGCCAGACTTACTGACAAAGAAATCTGGCATAATCGTTAGGGTTAACATAAATTATGATAATTTTGGCAAATTAAGCTCCCAAGACATAGCTAGAGGTTTTCCTACAATAAAACTCATTTCAAATGTTGTTTGTGGGTCGTGTCAAGAAGGAAAAATAATTATATCTTCTCACAAGAAAGTTAAAAACACTTTAACAACAAAACCTCTAGAGCTAATCCACATGGATTTATGGGTCCTTCTCAAACTATTAGCATCTGTGGTAACAACTACATTTTATTTATTGTGGATGATTTAACTCGATTCAGTTAGGTAGCAGTTTTAAAGCAAAAATTTGATACATTCCAAGAATTTTTGAAAATTCTTTTAAGAATCGAGAACGAAAAATACACCCAAGTTAGTCGAATAAGAAGTAACGGAGGAGGTAAATTTAAGAACTTAGGCATAACAGAATATTGTAACTGTAATGGCTACCAACATGAGTTCAGTGCTCCTAAAACACCCCAATAGAATGGTGTTGCCGAGCAAAAAAATTACACAATACATGAAATGACCAGTGTAATGATAAGTGCTAAGAATTTGCCAAAATACTTTTAGGTTGAGGTAGTTCAAATAGCGTGTCATATCATCAACCGGGTTTACCTTCAAAAAAATACTAAATAAACCTCCTATGAACTTTGGTATCTCAAAAAGGCCAACATAAAATATTTTTGAACTTTTGGGAGTACTTGTTATGTTTGCAATGACAGTTAACACCAGTCTGAATTTGAAACCCGTGGAAACAAAGCCATATTTTTATGTTACTCCTCTAACAGGCGGACTTATCGCATTTATAACTTGCGTACCAAAGTAATCATGGAATCAATAAATGTGATAGTGAGTGACATTAATGTCGAGAGTAAAGATCAAGGACTAACTATAGTGGATGAGTCTGAAAATAATGTTACATATGACTCTCGATAGATAGTTGATCATTTACCAACTAAGACTCCTGAAGTGCCTAATAGGGTTTCTAATGATCATCCCATAGATAATGTTGTTGGTAACCCCGAAGAGCCAGTACGTACACGATCCCAATTACGTAATGTTACTCATTTTGCATGCTTTGTTTCTTTAATAGAACCAAATACTGTAAATGAATCATTTTGGATAGGTGATATACAGGAAGAGATCGTTTAATTTAAAAGTCATGACATGTGGTATTTTGTGCCTAGGCCAGAAAATAAAAGGGTTATTGACACTCGGTGGATTTTCAAAAATAAAACAGATGAATCTGAAATGATAGTTAGAAATAAAGCTAGATTAGTTTTCCAAGGTTACTCTCAATTTGAAGGAATAAAATTCTGGGAGACCTTTGCCCCGGTCACTCTCCTTGAGTCTATTCTCTTACTCTGGGTAATAGCTTGTCACTTACAATTCACACTTTATCAAATGGATGTAAAATCTACCTTTTAAATCATATTTTAATAGAGGAGACCTATGTTGAACAACCGAAAGGATTTATTGTTCCTCATTACCCAAACCATGTGCATAGATTGATAATAGAATAATACGGTTTAAAGCAAGCCCCTCGGGCCTAGTACGAATGCCTGTCGACATTTTTTATCAATAAAGGTTTCAACGTGGTGAAAATGACCAGACTTAATTTGTTAAACATTTTAACAAATAGGTCTTAGTAGCTCTGGTTTATGTTGACGACTTAATATTTGGTTTTACTTCCATATCGGAGGTTAAAGAGTTTTTTAAAATTATGCATGGGTAATTCCAAATGTCACTTATGGGGGAATTAGAGCTTCAATATTTCTTAGGACTTCAAGTCCAATAGAAAGATGATGGGTTATTTATATCGCAATCTAATTAAGAAATTGAGTTAGTGGAAAATTCGATTTAGATAATGCCAAGGTTTCTAGGACTCCTATGCATGAGGAATTCCATATGTCGCTTATGGGGGAGCTTCAATATTTCTTAAGACTTCAAGTCATACAAAAAGATGATGGGTTATTTATATCACAATCTAAGTACGCAGTAGAGTTAGTGAACATATTTGTTTTAGATGATTCCAAGGTTGCTTGGACTCCCATGAGTACCTTTACAAAACTATCCAAAGATGAACATGAGAAACCTATAGATCCAACCCTATATAGAATTATGACAGGCAACCTATTGTACCTAATAGCCCCTCGACCTGATATCATGTATGTTTTGTGTGTTTGTTCTCAATACCAAAGTGCACCTAAGGAAAGTCACCTTTTATGTGCTAAACTTATAATCAAATATGTTAAAGGGACAATAAACCTAGGTATATGTTATACAAACGATACCTCTAGCACAATTGTAGGATACATCGACGCCCATTGGGCTGCCTGTTCAAAAGACAATAAAAGCACATCATGTGCTTGTTATTATATAGGTAATAACTTAGTAGGATGGATAAGTAAAAAGAAAAATTACACTTCTTTTTCCATAGTAGAATCAGAATATATAGCAGCAGGAAATTATTATGCTCAATTAATTTGGATAAAAAAAAATCTTAGTGATTATGGAATTAATGAAGAAAAACTAAATCTATATTGTGATAATCAAAGTGAGATAAATATCTCTAAGAATTCTATTCAGCATTCCCGTACTAAACATATTAAAATAAGACATCATTTTATACCAGAATTAGTTGAATCTAAAGAATTGGAGATAAACTATCTACCCATTGAACAATAACTAACTAACTTATTCACTAAACCTTTGGATAATTTATGATTTGAATTCTTAAGAAAATCCATTGGTATGAGAATTCCTTAATAGATCTCTATCACCTATTATTATATCCTCCAATTACATTCATGCTTTTAATTGGTCTTTGAGGATGTAGGGCATGGTCATTTGAAAAATGACAAAATATGCCTCCTATCTCTGTTTTTTGTAGGAGACCCTTGAGGTGACCCGTTGTATAATTTAGGTTGATAGATTCATACTTTAATGCTTAATACACTGTTGTTATATGTCTTCACCCTTTGTACATTTGAGAAAAATTAGGAAAGAAGATCTTGAGTAACTGATTTTACATTAACTAATCTCATATGATCTTTGAGTGTTTTTATTTCAGGACTTGTTTTAGACCCTTGTACATCTTATCATATTTTAGGGTAATGGTCTATATGATAGTTGATTTATGTATTTTTTACCTCTTATTTTTGTATCAAGGATGGGAATGGGCAGATAACACTTTTGTATAGGAAATCTAGGTTTTTTATTATTTACCCACGAGTAGAGGTTACTCAACAGAATTTTGTCTCCACTCTCCCAAGGGGGAGATTGAGAACACACTATATGGTTGACTCATTTGAGTCTTTAGCATATAAGAGTTCCAACAAGTTTGGATATGGTGACAAAATAAATTAGATTTTTCGAGCAATACCCCAGGGTATACAAAGCATCTTCAACAAACATGATTGAGTCTAAAAACAACACATATACCAGAAAGGAAAGTATTCTAATTTTCCTGAACACACTCTAAGATGCAAATCACGCATATAGGTGTATTAAGTGTGTTCTCAAGTGTTTACATATTTTTAGGATTTTTTAAAACATTTTAAAATCATTTTTTATACATTTTTAAATCATTAAAAATTATTTTTAAATAATTAAAATCTTGTTTTTAAAGTATTGGGGTTAAAATAGGATTATTGTTATTCATTATAAAAATGCCAGGGTAGAATACAAAACCAGCAAAGACATTTGGGGTTGAGAATGAGATTTTAAAATCTATTAAAACACGCATTTTATATCCTCCCTTATTGCCCCATGTGTTTGCTCATTATTGGTTATATGTGTGTTTCTTTACTCTCTTAATCTCGAACACATTTTACAGCCGTTTAGATTTAATTTATCAACGATCTGCAGGTCTTTAGAAGTGATCCATTCGATAACAAATAGGGCCAATCAAAATAAGAGATATAAAGGTGCCTTATCAACCCTTAGATTAGGAGTTTGATTCGCCAAAATGATCTCAACTCTTAATTTTCTTCGAACGTCAAGATCATTCCATGGCTAGTATAAATACATAGCCTTGGTTAGCCTTTAAGAGAATTTTGGTAGTCATCTCAATTGAGAGAACAAAGAGATAAGAGAGAGGGTAGAGAAAGTAGAGAGAGAAGAGAGAAAACCAGTCTTCAAAAGAGTATAAATCGTTAGGTTTTTCTCCCCAAACCAAACACATCCTTAAACGTTTCATATATAACAGAAACCCTACAATCTTGAGAGTTAGAAAAATTTAGGTTTTTGAGGATTGGTATTTGATTGGGTTTGAAGAACCTGTTCAATCATTATATCTCTTAGGAACCTGATCTCATCGATAGTAGATCTTACATTTCTTTCTAGAAATCTTGATATTTGCCAAAAGATACATCTCACTTTGTATCTTAGGGTTTCTTTTACATCTCTCATGCTCGATCTTGTATTGTACGTTAATATTTCATTAAATTCACTCTAGGTTTCAAATATTTTGAAAAAGTGACTGCAAAATATTGTGTATATTACAGATTTGATATTTATGTTTCAAAAATTTAAGTTTCACACTTTGTGAAATATTTTGGTATATAAATAAGAAACACACAATCTATTTTTTAGAAAGATTTTTCAAAGATCTAAAATATTGAGTTGAATGGAAGTCTGATTTTCCAGAAGTTTGAAATCTCTGCATCTCATTTAGATTTATTGTAATTCATTAGGATTTATTTGTATAAATCTTTTTAGATGAGTGATAAGCATATTGAATGTAGTTCACATCTCTATCACAATAGTTTCACATGAACACCTAGTCAGTGTGGTTCATTTGAGACATTATGAATTGTTTGAGCCAATGGGAACACAAAGCAAGGACGAAAGCAAAAAAACTGTTGGAAAGGTCAAGACATATCATAAATACCTTTGAGAAGGAAACTCTTGTAGGTATATTTCTCATCTTAGTCTTAGTATCTTGTGTGCATATTTAGTGCTTAAACTCTTATAATTGTTGCTTGATTATAGTGGAATTTTGTTTTGTGGCGTAGAGGTCACCGTGGATGTTTCTCCTAGTTTTGGAATTTTACCACGTAAAAAATGTCGTCTATTGTGTGTGTTTTTTATTTCTTCATTAATGATGCTGCTACACAGACTTAAGTTTATTTTAAAACATATTTCCAAGAAGCTAAAAATTTTCATATTTTAAATGTTTTAACACATATTTTGTTATTGTTGAGATTTTTATAAAATAGTTTCCTCAAAAAGTAATTCTAAACATACTTAAATATTTTAACTTAGTGTTAAAAGAACTTAGTAAGGTTTTTCAATTGGTATCAGAGCTGAGTATTTGTTTTTTCAAAACTTTTAGATCATATACTTTGAAACTGTCTTAAAATCTCAATGGATGAGAAATTTGAGCGTCTTGGCAATCTGCCAGATCTCCCCTCTTTAATGGAAACAATTTTCCTTACTGGAAAGTAAGGATGATCGCCTTCATCCAAGGGACATTGGGAAATGATGTCTGGGATGCCATTGAAAATGGATATACACATCCAATTAGGCCTGTTGCAGAAGGAAGTAATGTGAGGATTAAAAAACTCCTCAATGAGTTTACTAAGGAGGAGAACCTTGCCTCTCTAAGCAACAATAAGGGTAAAATACCATATTTATGTTTGTTAATGAACATGAATTTAAACGTATATTTATATGTTCAACATCCAAGGAAGCCTAGGACACGTTAGTCACCACTCATGAAGGTGATGACTGTGTTAAGGCAGCCAAAACTCAAATATTAATACAATAGTATCACACTTTCCTTATGGTTGAGACTGAGACCTTTGATGAATTCTATATTATGTGGACTGATGTTATTACTAAATTGTATACCAATGGAATTATGTATGAAAGGAGATCAATAGTCTCTAAAATTCTTAGATCCCTTCCCCCTAAGTTTGATAATAAATGTTATGCAATTGAGGAGATAGATGACCCATACCTGACCTGAGAACTCCTCAATAGCAAACTTAGGAATATAAAAATGGAACTTGAATTTAAAAATCATCTTTCCAACAATCAGATGAGACGGACCAGTCCTAATGTAGTTTTCTAGTCTAAAATGACCTCACCCCATTTATCACTGCCAAATATAAAATTGGACTCTGATGAAGAATGTTATTTAGATAGCTTTCATAACCAGATAGCCCTCATGTCTAAACATTTTAAGAAAATTTTAAAGTTTATAAACATTGTTGCTTCTAAATAAGGGAAAACTGGTTGTTCAAAAAAATTTAATAACAAGCCTCATGAGAGAATTCATGACAAACACAATAGTGCGAACAATAGTAGAATTGTAAAAGCCCATAAAAAACTGAATGTTTTAGGTGTGGTAAATTAGGTCATTTTGCCAATAAGTGTAGAGTTAAACTCAACAGTAACAATAATAGAGCTAATATATGTATGGCTTAGGACAATTCAAGTGACTACAAAGAAGATGAACCTGAATCTTCCATCAATTTTGACCCTTGCATGTCTTTTTTGCAAATATTGTCTATTTTGATGATATGTCTGCTAGTAATATTGAATTTGATGTTGTCATGCCTAATACTGTTATGTCCTATGATGTCTTGCCTACTTATGGTTTATCTACACTTTGCTTAGATAATATTAATGTTTTTAATACTACTAGTAGTAGCTCTATGTCGATGAGTGTGAGTTAAAGTGAACGTATCAATGACGAATTGAATGAGTGTGTGAGTACTACAAATGAAGCGTTAGAAGATAATTCACACACTGCACTTAATGAGTCCGATAATGATGACCTCTCTGATATTCACACACTATACACTAACACTCTTAGAAATATCACAAAATTAGAGAAGTTAGTCAAGGACTATACTAATCAGTTTTTGGCCTATGAAACCAAAACTAAAGTTTTTATTGAAAAAATTAAAGAACTTTCCGAATCAAATGATGTTTTGGAAAAGAAATATAAGGCAACTTTCATAGAATTGGAAAAATCAAAAGAAAAAGTTTCCATGGTCTTTAAAAAAATTTCTAAGTTCAAAAACAATTCTAATTGTTTTGAAGATTGTGTTATGTCTAGTGATAAGCACCCAAAAGTGTACATTTTATACCCCGAATAGACATATTTTAGTTAATAATTGTCGACAATAATGGTCTTTTGTGCGTAAATGTTCAATGTGTAGGTTTATTGCCGTTTGCGAAGTTCAAATGCTTAATTTAAGGCATATGCGCATCAAATGGAGCTAATTACCTTGCGCCGTAACCTCACCCGAGCCCAACCTATCCCTAAACCTACCCCGAAGCCCGTGTGTGTTTAGTTTGAGCCCTTTTTATTTTTAGTTATTATTTTAGATTTATTTAGAACTTTTTATGTTTTATTTTTTATATTCTAGTTGAGGTCATATCCCCAGCCTGAGAAAATTCTTTGAATGACTGTGACAGTACCAAATGTGGTATAACCCACAAAAGTGCATTTTCGACGTCACTAAGGGGAAACTCCTTAGGTTTGTGGTTAATGGGAAAGGAATTGAAGCAGACCCCGCCAAACTAAAAGCCATACTCGAGATGCCACCACCCCGCATGGAGAAGGAAGTACGACGATTCCTGGGTAAACTGCAATACATTAATAGGTTCATAGCCAACTTACCTCTATCTACAAACCCATTTTCAAACTTCTTAATAATGATTTAACCAAAATTTGGAATGAGGTGTGCCAAGAATCCTTTGAATGGATCAAGCGATACCTCACCTGACCTTCGATACTTATGCCTCTGCAGCCGGGTCTCCCCCTCCTCCTATACTTGACCGACACTGATACCGCAATAGGGGATTTTTTACCTATTAGATTAAAGACTCCTGCAAGGAACGAGTCATCTACTTGCTAGTCGAAAGCTAGTAAGGTACGAAGTCAGCTATATCGCTTTAGAGAAAGCCTGTGTCCCCTTAGTCCGGGTCACATAGAAATAATAGCACTACATGCTTTCATTCCCTATCAGAAAGAGAACACGCTAAATGGTTGACTCACTTGAGTCTGTACCATATTGGATTTCCAACTAGTTTGGATATGGTGATAAAATAAATTATATTTTTTGACCAATCACCCCAAGGTATACAAAGCATCTTCAACAAACATGATCTAGTCTAAAAACAACATATCTACCAAAAAGGGAAGTATTCTAATTTGCCTGAACACACTCTAGGACACAAATCATGCATACAGGTGCATTAAGTGTGTGCACAAGTGTTTACATATTTTTAAGAATTTTTATAACATTTTTAAACCATTTTTAAATCATTTAAAATGATTTTTAAATAATTAAAATCTTGTTTTTAAATTATTGGGGTTAAAATCGAATTATCTTTATTCCTTAAAAATAATCGAGGGTAGAATACAAAACTGGGAAAGACATTTGGGGTTGAAAATGAGATTTTAAAATCTATCAAAACACTCATTTTATATCCTCCCATATATCCCCACGTGTTTGCTCATTATTGGTTATATGCGTGTTTCTTTACCCTCTTAATCTCGAACACATTTTACAGCCGTTTACATTTAATTTATCAATGATATGCATGTCTTTAGAAGTGATCCATTTGATAACACATAGGTCCAATCAAAATAGGAGATAAAACGGTGCCTTATCAACCCTTAGATTAAGAGTTTGAATCGTCAAAATGATCTCAGACCTTAATTTTCTTTAAACGTCAAGATCATTCCATGGCTAGTATAAATAAATACTCTTGGTTAGCCTTTAAGAAATTTTTGGTAGTCGTCTTAATTGAGAGAAAAAAGAGAGAAGAGAGAGGGTAGAGAAAGTAGAGAGAGAAGAGAGAAAACCAGTCTTCAAAAGAATAGAAATCGTTACGTTTTTCTCCCAAAACCAAACACATCCTTAAATGTTTCATATATAGTAGAAAACCTACATTCTTGAGAGTTAGTGATCGGTATACACAGTTCAAATACAAAAACTCATCAAAACACACAACAAAATATGCCAAAATAACATTATTTTAAATCAAGGAACATTGTTGTTACACGAAACACCAGGGAAGGGAGTTAAACAAACAACTCTCCTAACAACCTACATTTCTCCTAAATAACCTACATTAGTACCTACCAATCCCCACCAATAACTATCTTCACAAAGAAAAAATCCCAAAACATGCCAAACACCTACACTACAACAAATTTTCCATAAACACAAATGCAACCAGGTTCATAAAAACCTAACCTCAGCTTCCAGATGACCCTACCTCATCATTATTGCCCGCTCCGGGAGGTCCCCAAGTCTCCCACTCCTGAATGGTATATCGGATACGCTCCATTCAGTAGTATTGATAAGCTTCCATGAAACCACTACACCTTCTTCCATGGTATCAAAAGCAACAAGCCACCTTTGCCCAGTCTCCTCCTCCAAAATCTTCTTAACTACCCGCTTTAATAACCACTTTAAATAATCCCCAGACACATACCAAGCCCCTCCAACAGATTGTGATGGATGGGTAGATGACTGATGATTCTGCCATTGAGGCCCCAATATCATCCTTAAGAACCCAGTCAAGTCCTTCACCGGAAAGAAATTGGTTATACGAGGTGGAACAATATGCTCCCATCTTACTTGGTGTAGAAGTCGCCAAAGAAAATAAAAAGAAGTCTAACGAAGGCCAACTAGCCACACATACCGGTATTCCCCTAGTTGCAAAAGGGGATGCAAGTCCCCCCACTATGGCACACACCAGCAAAGACATCGAGCCCCTTGCTCCACGAACCAGTCCATCCAGTTCTCCGTCGAAGGGCCAAAACTAAAAAAGGGTCTAATAAAGAAATTGGGGACACCAGACAGAGGGTACTCAAGAGGTACCATAAGGTGAAATATATTAGAAAGACACATGAACAAAATGATAGTGCCCCCCCCCCCCCCCCCCCCCCTAAAAAAATAATTCAAACCGACCTTATAGGCATCAAAGACAATAAAGGTCTCCTCCAACACCATCGCCGCAGGACTACATCGGTATGACATCCATGACATTATCGTGGCCACTTGAGGATCAGCCGTCAGTCACCAGTCACCAATAAAAGCCTAGAAGTCAGGCCTAAGGCTATAGCTCCAGCAAAACTAGCTTCAGAGAAATCCCTCCAGCACATCGAGTTCATAATTGCAGGGAGGACGATGTTCCCTCTATGAACCAATGGTCGAGAGGCTGAGGGGGGAGACATGAAGTGACTCCACCAAAGAAACCCGGGGAGAATGGTGATGAAAAAAACTTTTTAGTTTATCATTGTGGAATAAAGTCTTTCGCTCAAAACCCAGTTAATACCTACACAATGTGACAAAATGAATATAGAGGCAAGTGGTAAGTACGAGTGTCAATCAAACTTTCAAGTGCGAAGACTAAACGTGTGAAGATAATAGCAAAATCAATTTCATATTATTATTTTTGGTATTTTTATCTTCATTTATTTTTTTTAGAAAAAGGGGATGAAAACTCACTCAGAAGAAAATGCTAATGAGACAAATATTTTTTTAAAATTAAAACAAATTGATATAATATGATTCCTAAAAAAATATTAAAACTAATCTAAATGAAAGGAGAATAATTTCTACAATATGTAAAAATGGGTGAACTCCCAAACACTCATCAATGTTTGAATTAAATATGCTAAAAATTACAAACAATTACAACAATAAATGGATCTAAGTATTTCTCCCTGTAGATGAACTCTCAATGCACTATTAAATAATGAGAAACATTTGCTAAAAATATAAACGCTCCCACTACAAATTCATACATAGAATTTCATCCAAATGAGATAAGTTCTACTACACGACTCTATATTAAGATATTTTGTTAAAATTGCAAACACTCTTTATAGAGTGTTGATGCACAACTTATCCCATTGAAATAATTTTACCACTCCACTATATATTGAGATATTTGCTGAAATTGAAAACTCTTTATAGAGTGTCATAGCAAATGTAGAGGATCGCGATGGATTATTGGTGTCGCCGACTTGGGTAACGCCGAAAATAGGCAGGTATAGGTCGATTTCAAGCCGAACTCGCGACTTTGGGTTCCATGGCAGCAGATGTAGAGGATCGCGATGGATTAAGGGTTAAGACAGATGGTTCGCGGGTTTCAGGTTTGGGGTGAGCTCGTCGTTACCAAAAAGGTTTGCCGAAGGGGTTGCTGCCATGGGTCAGGTTTTGGAGTAGTCATGGGTTTTAGGTGTGTAAGAGAGAGGTGAGAGAATGTGAAGGTGGGGAAGATGGTGAATAGTAAAAGGGGTTATGTTTGTGTGTGTGAGGGTGTATGGAGATAGAGTGTGTGTGTGTGTGTGTGTCATTTGTACACAAAAATAAAACTATTTAAATATTTACAACTAAACAAAAAAAACTAAAAATAAAATCAATTAAGAATTAAAATCCTAAACTATTAATAAAAGACTCAAGTAAAATAGAATAGAAAAAATAATAAAACTAAAAGAAAAAAATAATAAAAACAAATAGAATAAAATAACCTAAAATTAATAATTAAACGCACACCCAAATATATACCGACACGGACATATGACATTCACACACGTAGTATAATATTTACGTAAGATACAATACTAAAAATATAGAACCTAAAATAAAATAAAAAGTAAAACAAAATGACACAACTAGACTCACGCATAATATATTTACATAAAAAATATATAAAAGTATAAAAATAGTCGACACATAATACAAACTATAATATATACAACGCCCACAAATAAAATATAAAATAAATCCTAAAAATTATATACGACTGAAATAAAAATCTAAAAATAATAAAAATGCAAACCAAACACACATGAGGCTCGGGTGATGGCTTGGGCTCGGTTTATGCTTAGGTTCAGTTTCGAGCTCGGCTCGGGGTATTGGAACTAATATGGGCAAGCTCAAATAGGACTTCTAACTTCTCAGGTACTTTGATTTCTTCGTTGATCACTTTTAACCGCTACTTTGTCGCAATTACACCGAATTAGCACAATTTGATACAACGACATCATATTGACCTACAATATAGATAAATACAAACATAAGGTCATTTTTTTATTAAAACGAGTGACTAAAATGCTTTTATTCAGTTTATAAAATAGACATTTTTGGGTTCTTTTCAAATGGAATAAGATTGGCATAGGTGTCGCTACACTGGGGCTGACACCCAGCATCGCAGAAAACTCCTCATAAGTGGGGCACACCTCGTCTAAACCGAACCGGAAAACATGGTCTTCAGGATACCAGAATTGTACTGCTACTTATAAAACATTCCAGTCTATAGCACGGTTACATGATAAGAAGACCCAATGCAAACTAAAGGTCTCATAGCCGAAATTATAAAGGCACATTGCCTTTAGACCCTCAATCTAGGAAGAAAAGACCTCGGACATCAGGAGAGCCATTTGCCAAGAAAAAGAAAGCTACAGAAGAGAGAGTGTGAATGGTGGTGAGAAAAACACTCCCCAGAGGACCTTTTTATTCTAAAACTTCCCACAAAGAGACAAACCATTCAAATCCTCACTAGTTGCTCTGCCCTCCTAGTACCTAAAGAATGTTGAAAAGTACAATCAAAGCTATAGGAGTGATTTAGACTTGACCCTTATGCCGATAAGTAGTCCTGGGATATGTTGGTCACACCCCATTTTGAAAAACACTAATTTTTCTCTTCATTTGAAAATAAATCCCTTCAAAGGGAAACTCTTTTTCCACCAAGCCCCTAAGGCCATATTCTACTCAAATATGCTTAAAAAATTGAAAACACACATTCATCCTACTTTTCTTCAAAACAAAACCTCAACAAAAAGTTAAAAGTGCGTTTAGAATAAGCCACTAAATCAAGATAATAAAAAAATGCATCATTTTTTCCTTTTTGAATCTCTCTTTTGATACAAAGAAAGGCCAATACATCAAGCATATAACATGGTCAATGCCAAACTCCTCCAGTCACGATGATGGACATATGAGAAAATCTCGAAAGGAATGAACAATAAATGGATGTCATCTCTCCCTCCATAATCTGATGCACCACTCTCCCTTTAAGGTACCAGATGTCTCCAAACTCATGCGCTAATAGCCGCCTTATTTGCGCGTGAACACTTGAGCCCCTGCGACCTTCGAAGGAAGACTCCAAGGGAAAAAGGTCAACTACATACCCAACAAGAGTCAATATCCACCCAAAAATGAAGATTCCAAAAAATCAGAAAGAAAGAAAGACAAAAAATCCTAACTTGGTCATTCGTCAGGTCGTTAAGCATCTTCTGTACGACCTTCAAAACCAGGGATTGGTTTAAATGCCTATTCGATTTCTGCCACTAGTGTATATTGTAGAAGCCTCCCAACTCACTCCCCTTCAAGTACATCAACCTCACGTTGAGAACTATCACCTCATAAAACCATATCTATAAGAAGACATAAATTATAAAAGAAAACAAAAGAGGACTGTAAGAAAATAAAGAGGAAAATAAACTTATGGATTACCTCTAGAAAGTACATGGGTCTTGTGAATGTCTATCGATAGCACCGACTAAACATCTAACAAAGAATAAATGGATTCCAGAGTGAAGATACCCAAATCGTACAAGTGGATGTATAAAATAATCCTCAAATACAATAAAAACCAGAGATAGATGGCATCGACACTCTTCGCCACCACAAACACTCCCAAAAAAGTAAAATAAACAAGCGAACTGATTGTCTCACCTGCCTCCCATATCTCTCATCAATCTTCCTATTTAGTAAAGTCTCCTTCAGCACAGAAATATGGATAGAATCCCCCAATATGATTCTAGTAACATCCCATTAGATAGCTCGCACCGCCGCCTCTGTGACCCGCAGAGTACGGTCCACCACAATCTGATGCTCATCGTAATCTAGCCCCGTCAACTGCTATACATCCAAGGGAGTAACAGTCATCTCCCCAATCCCCAAATAATATATGTAGGTCTTATTCCACCACCTCTCACCAAGTGCACCCAACACCGTAAAAGAGCGCGACATCTCATCCAGCGCACCCACCAACTGACCAAACCCGCTGGATAAAACCATTCTCTATATTGCCCCATGAAGGTCGTCCTGGATATCATTTATCCCAGTCATCCCTCAGGATTGGATGTTCTAAGAAGCAATATCAGCCTGTAAAAAAACCAGAAAATCCCTTTCATTAGCCTAAGGAGAAAAAGAGAAAGTAAAAATAGAAGACCAACGGTCAAAATACTCACATAGCTGTTAGGGTTCTTAACCCTGGCCGAACCATAGGGTGTAGAATCATGTAGAATAATGCAATAAAATCCTCTCATTAGTCACCGAGTCAAAGGAGTCATAGGCATTCTTATTGCCCAATCCCGCCACTCTAAACCTGCCCAGTCATCAATAGACACCCACTCATTGTTAGTATTTTTAGAAGTACCCATCATTTGGAATCTTGAAGAAGAAGGAACTCGAAAATGATTTTTAAAGAAAGAAAAAAAGAGATTCAATTGCTTATAAGTGTGCCGATCGATAGCCCCTAGTCCTGCCTATTAGTAGTGGCCTTTCCCTTTCCCCGGGAAGTCCAAGAGTCCATGCCCTACCCGATAGGCACCTTCCCAGACCTACCTATTGGTAGCTCCCTCCAAATTTTGTCCTAAAAATGCTAGAAAAATGTAAAAATTTCCCAAAAAATAACAAAAATTGCCAAAAAATCTCGATAAATCCAGAACATCATTTCTTAGAGAAAAATCCCTTATGGAGCACCAAAACAATTGCAAATTCTCTAAAATCCCCAGAAGGATCAAAAGAACTAAGTATTATCATAAATATTTCCACAGCAAAACAAATGATGCACCAAAACCCTCTATGCCTTCCCTAGTGGATTCGTAAGTCAGTATGTTTTCGAGCCACTCCCCATAAAACACATCTTTGGGTTCGTTGAATTGACCTCGACCCGTAGAATTTGTCGTCCTTCTTTAAGGGACTTAAAATTGATCTTGACCCAAAGAATTGTTCATCCCTCTATAATGTCCTCAGAATTGAACTCGACCCATAAAATTGGTCATCTCACTCTTTAGGTACATAAAATTGACCTCAACCGATAGAATCAGTCATCACAATTTAAGGTCCTCATAATTGACATCGACCCGTAGAATTTTTCATCTGTCTTAGGTCCATAGAATTGACCTCAACCCTTATTATGTCCACATAATTGACCTTGACCTGTTGAATTTGTTATCCCAACTTAAGGTACTCAGAATTGACCTCGACCCGCTGAATTGGTAGTTACATCTTAAGGTTTACAGAATTAACCTCTACCCACAGAATCGGTCGCTACATTTTAAGGTTTGGATAATTGAACTCGATCTTAAGGTCCACAGAATTGACCTCGGCCTGAAGAATCGG
The DNA here is from genome assembly GCA_949130495.1 of Sambucus nigra. Lineage (NCBI taxonomy): Eukaryota > Viridiplantae > Streptophyta > Magnoliopsida > Dipsacales > Adoxaceae > Sambucus > Sambucus nigra. The sequence goes on from OX422209.1 coordinate 422,979,167, forward strand.
TCATCACATCTTAAGATCTGTAAATTTAATTTAGACCCGAAGAATCGATCGTCACAATTTTAAACCTGTAATATTGGTCATCAATTTTTGGTCTTCAGAACTCACCTCGACCCGCACAATTTGTCACTACAACTTTAGGTCTACAGAGTTGACCACAACCCTTTTTTTAGTTCGTAGAATTGACCTCAACCCGCTGAATTGGTTCCTACATCTTTAGGTCCATGAAATTAACCAAGACTCTCTCAATCGGTCACCCTCGTCCCCTAGGTTCGTATAATCGACATTAATCCTCTTCCCCAACATCGATGCAATGTCAATCTTTTGATGGCCTTCAATTTTCCAAATTATCCCTTTGAAGGTTTCTATAAACACCCCATCCTAGGACCCCCCCCCCCTAGAACCTTCTTAGGTCCTTAACACTCGTCCATTCATCATAAACCCTAGGTCATACTCTAAGTATTGATCTGAAGTCCATAGGGTGCTCCTGAGTTCCGTTTGACTCCAATAAACTCTCTAGCCTTAGAAATGCTTAATGAATCCTCAAAGGGATCTAAATACCCTCTCTAATGATCAATCACTTGCGTGAATGGGCCTCACGGTTCACACGAACTATCTATTTTACTCTGAGTACTAATTAGGAGGACACCGGGTGCTCTGGGGCCCTATTTGACTCTGGTAATTTCTCTATCTTGAGAAAATCTCAATGTAACCTTAAAGGTCTCTGAATTCCCTCTCAAACGTTCATTCCCATGTACGAATCAGCCTCACGGTTCGAATGAACTACCCATTTTACTCTAAAGGGTCACCAGGCCTTGTTTGTCCTTAGTCAACTCTCCAAATGGAGTGAAGCTTAATGAATATTGAAAGGAAATAAATTCCCTTTCTAATAGTATGTGTCATGCATGAATCGACCTCACGGTTCTGATGAATGATTCATTTTCCATCGAAATCCCCCGTCTAGAGACCATCGGGAGAACCCGAGAGTGGCTCAATGTTTTCTATAAGGGTTTTGAATCCCCTTTCCAATGGTCCCGGCCATGCATGATTCGAACTTACGGTTTTCATTTTATGTATGTTCTTTCAAAAAATATGTGCCTATAGGCACCCTAGGGACCTTTCATATCAATAAGGTGTCCTTTTCCTTGCCTAACAAGGCATACCCTATGCTGATAGACAGGCAAGGAGCCATGCCAATCAGCACCCCCTTGACCCTAAATTCCTTTATAAAAGGACCATGACCTCACCCTTGGAAGAGGTCCATTTCAGCAATCAACAAACATTCTCCTCTAATTCAGGGCCTTTATTTTTCCCAAAATATCTAGTTTCCAACATTTGCTCACCCAACTTCCTTTCCTCACTTAGCTACTCACCTCATCCTAGTATAATACCTACATACTAGTTTTATTCATTTAAGTGTTATTATTCACTTTATTTTCATTTTTTGATATTTCCTAGTTTTGTTATATCATCTCACATAAATAATCTTCACCTTTTTATTAGTAGTATTGCCCACAACTTATTTTCATAAAAATCCCCAAAAGACAAAAGGAGGGTTTATTCATAAATTCAAAAAGTAAGACTTCCATTTTATTACATTTTCACACTTACATACATTTTTTTCAAAAATACATAAGGAGTCATACATTTGGATTTATGGGTTGAACCCCACCCCTAGGCTATTTTCGAACTACGTGGACTTTGATGCCCCTTGGCTACATTGGCGTCTTGGTTCAATCCCGAGATTTGAGTCCTCTCTTCTTCATTTCTATATATTTTTTATTATATTTATTTTGTGAGTCTTAGTCTACCACATACGCGTGTCTCGTCCGATGTGTACATTCTCTCTTCCATAGAGATTCGTGATTAGATGAACACTTACATCATAATTTTGTGATTTTTTGGGTACACTCCTATGGACGAGTCCGCTCCATCAATTCTAGGACAAGAGATGGATGATTCCATTCCACCATTACTTATATTATACACATGTACACACACATCACGGAGTAAAAAAAATAAGATTAACATAGCCCATAAGAGACTGAAAGGGTGGAATGGATGACACCTTTCCATTCGGTAACTTATTCCTCAAACCTTCGAATCACTTGGTTTCTCATGCATTAGTTTGAACTTGATGCCATTCTCTCTAGGCGGTGACAGTCTTTCGTCTGTTTTGAACAAAATAGGCTAATGACTCTATCTCTTCGTGTTATCCCCATTGGATGACATATAATTTCATATCCGAGGCTAGACTGTGAAGACGTCGACACGAATGGAGGAAAGAGGACCTCCCTAATCTCAAATCCCCACAGATGCAACGCCCCAAAAGGGATGATGGAGAGAAAAATATTGAACCTTATTGCTTCCTTCTTCCTCACCTCGCCCTGATTTTGAGGCTCAGGCCCCTACCGGAGGTATCCAACTCGAATGGCCACACATACCTTTCGACTGAATGAAATTTGTATATTTTTTACCTAAGATTGAGTAGGAGTTGGTTTGAAGAGGGAGATGAGGGAAAGTGAAATTTTTTGGATGATAAATGGGTTTTAGTAGGTTGTCTCTTGACAAAATTATCACGATCATTGACTGTGATAAAGCACTCGTGTTTTTTATCTCAATTTTGACATCACTTCACTATATTCTCTATAATTTTCTTGAGACAAAAACATTCACTGAAAACATGATGCGACATAGCTTCACGAATATAGAAATTAACCAACCAAAAATATTAAGGGAATCAGCCTAAGAAGATACATGTGATCAAGTATGATCTCGAAAGTCCACCAAGTATCATTCATGGCATATGAAGAAGCAAGCATGCAATATAACAAAAGTCAATATCATCATCCACACTCAAGCCTTGATTTTAATCCTAGAGGTTTACAACTATTGAAAGAAGAATAAGAACCATGCACTAAAATATAAAGCAAATATCTTGATAGTCATAATCAAACCAAAATAAGTATCATATAGTCCATATAATGTAAAGAAGTTATCAAACTCTAGAAGACCTTCCCAGAGGTTTGAAATGATTAGAGAATGATTTGAATTGTGTAAATGAACTTGTGTGACCATATACTCAAACCAACCAACTAAAACCTTCCCAAAACCCATAACAAAGATAAAGTAGCCGTGAAAATAAGTCAGGCATTATAAGTCGACTTAAAGAAAAGTTAAATCGAATTAATTTTGTGATTATGATCATGAGAAATTTATTTTTTAACTCGAATGTTCAAACTAAATCAATAAAAATAGATTCAAACTACCTTTCTAACATATTTTATTTATATGACAGTTAAAGTTAACCCATAATTATTTCTAATGTATAATTTAATGATTTTAAATGAACCAATATCAAATTCTAATTCAGTATAGACATAATAAATGTATAAATAGTGATACGAAATCAGAATCCACAAATCATTTCCATATATCGTCTTATTATAATTGATATCTTAATTGAAACACAACGTAATTTTCTTAATTCATTTTCTATAAGGAATACACCATTTTTCATCTTTATTTTAACATAGCGAACAAATTTATCAATTAACAACACATATTTCCTTAAGTACATGCAATTACCATCATAACATATCAATTAACAACACATATTTTAATACTAATATTATCAGTAATATTTTAAACATATGTTTGACGGATACGGATATCCGGTAAAATGGATATCCGATAAAATGGATACTCCGTATCGGATACGTATTATCCGTGTCGGATACTAGTACTATCCGTATCCATATTCATTTTCTCGGATATTTTTATAGAGTATCCATATTCGTATTCGTTGTCATTTTTTCGAATAAATATCTACAAATTCGGATTCGGATATCGAACGGATGCGGATTTTCGAATATCCGTTTACAGGCCTAGTGAATATCAATACTATCATAACTTATCAAATTACAAGCATAAGTGAATTAACACACACACACACACACACACACACACACATATATATATATATATATATAAAATAAAATCCGTACACACATAAAATGTAAATTACACACGTATATCAACAAACTATATACATATATAAATAAAGTATAAACATAAATAAAGAAATTGCACACATAAGTTAGTAAGTACATGCATAAATCAACAAAGTACACAAATAAATCAAACACATTCATATTAAACTACAGATACCAAAAATATTTGTTCAAAGACAAATTAACAACATTACAGACATGATTTAACTATTAGACACATTCATCTTACAATAATAACAATACATGCATAACTTAGCAAATTATGCGCATTAAGGAATTGGTTTACATTTTTATAATAAAGTCATATCAGTATACATATAAATAAAAAAGTATACACGTGAAAATAAAGTACACGTGTAAATTATAATACCATAGGTACAAATAATCAAAGTATATAACTCATTTGTACACACATTATTATTATAGTACCCGCATAAATACAAATTTCATGTATATGCACTCGACAGGTCTTCCATTATAAAGTTCACACAAAAATTTTCAATTACTTTTAACTTTAAAATGTATATGTTTCTAGTGTAAAGTAGAAACCCCAAATTAAATTAATGATCCCTTATATTATTATAAGATATAGGAAAATGATGAAAATATTGTATCAAATGACGATATTCAAACATTGATTTTTTTTATATATTTGAACGACCATGGGACAGAGGCATGGCATAATAAATTATAGTGCATAACTTGTTTACTTAATATATCAAAAGACATTTTCAATATAAAAATATTCATCATATTAATTATAATAAACAACCATTATGTGTGTATGTATATGTTAATATTTTAATAATAAAATTTACCTAATTAGTCAATAGTATGCCGACAAACAAAAAAACAAGAAAAGATAAAAATACTTTGAAAAAACATATCAACCATACCAACAAAGGGAATAGATTTTCTTAAAACTTAATAAGAATCTATTCATTTCCATTCAGTTGTTGTAGAAAATTAATCATGTTTCTGACACGTTTTAGCATTCGTTCATTCATGTATTTGAGAAGAGATTTTGTTATAGCAGAAAGCTCTTAAAAATATAGAATTAGATTATTGGAACTAAAACTCCATTGATTAGAAAAAAAGTTTGTTTTTGCATACCAAAGGGCGTCTGCTTGTATGATTTTAAAGGGGGGAATTCCTTGGTAAATTTGAGAAAATAAAGACTGGAATCTTACTAGAGAGTTGTGTAAAAAATATATAACCCATACTTTCTACAATTTTTTGTGGACCTAGAAAGGGTACTTAGTTACAACAAACATCTAGTGAACAATTCACAAAGGAGACATAATTTTAGGAATTTTTGAATTAGAAATTTTTGGTTAGCGAAGACTTTGATGAAGCATATTTATATTGGTGTTTGTCATTGTGTTTATTGTTTTGCATCTTTATCATTTTTTTATTGTTACCATTAAATGGTTATTATATCTAGGGCCATGGTTGATGGAGGTTACCCCAAAAAATTAGGTATAAAGAATAACAAGTTAGTATTAGAGCTCATGGTGCATACAAGGTGTTCGTAAAAAACTTAGAATGAGATTTTGGTGACAAACCACTATTTATTGTATATCTTAGGTGTTTTCATTCAACCGTGACAAAGGATAATTGATTAATAAGTTTAGGTGAATGGATTTAATGGTAATATTTTCTTCAGTTTTGGTAATGAAGAGTGAAGCTCATTCTTATTTAACACGGGTCGTACATCGAGGTTGATGGAATAATGAAAGAAGGAGAAAAATGGAGAGGGTGTTATTAATATCAAAAAATTACAATCCTACCTTTGGCAAATCAACTGTTCCAATCCTAACCATCTTGCTTTCGACAAACCAACCATGGCATGAAAAATTAATAATGCCATTATATATATATATATATATATATATATATATATACTACTTTTGACAAATAAACCATGTCATCCTATTTATTATATTTTCAAAAAATTACCCATGTCATGGCAAATCAACCATGGTCTCCGCTCTATTTTTGGCAAATCAACCATGTTATCCCATTCGTCTTATTTTTGGCAAATCAACCATATCGTGGAAAATAAACCGTGAAATCCTAGTCATCTTATTTTCTACAAATCAACCATGTCATGGAAAATTAACAAGCCCCTCATTGTCTTATTTCTATAAAATCAATCATGTCGTGGAAAATCAACCACGTCGTCCTATTCGTCCTATTTTTGGAAAATGAACTATGTCCTGAAAAATCAACTAACCCATCATATATAGTGTGTCATTAATCAGTATATACAAGATGCTCTAAAATCATAAATTGTGTGCATCATTATATCCCCGATGAAAGAATCGTGTTATTTGCTAATTTGTCATCTTAACATTCAATAGGTGCTCACTCAATCCGTGCATCCACAAACAACCTCAAAAAATAAGCATACTTTAGACTAATATATCCACACAATACCAGCACACATCAAGCTATATATACCCATATTTATATGGGAGGATCTAATGTCGACTTATGAAATAGTAGATACTCATACCCACAAATTGGCATCGGGTTATGGATTTGCAAACACTCCCACACACTAACCCAATCTTTAATATAATAGCTTGTCTTAGGTTAACATACAACCTAGATCGACGCATAATACCAGTATGTCATGGGGGATAGGAATTAAAAACTAATAATGTTTAATACCCCATAATTTTAAGAAAGAATAATATTTAATTGATTGAGAAAAAATCATTTAATTAATTTAAAATCTAGATTTAATAATATAATTAAATTGGGAATTTAAAATTATTTTTGAGAATTTAAATTTTAAAAGAATTTAACTAGAATTATAGAGTTTATTTGATAATTGTTAAAGTTTTATCATTATAACGTTTTGAGCCATACTAGTAATAATTATATGTTAGAATTTAAATTGGACTAATGGGGGATTTTGGGAAAGGCTAGAGGGTATAATAGTATTCTTACATTTCTTGAGAAGCAAGTAGAATTTTGTAAAGTTTAAATTTTATTAGAAATGTATCCGACAAAACAAATTAGGAGCCCACGCCCTTAACCGCAACTACGAGATTACAATCCACAACCATGGGGTGTAAGACATGATAAGGAAGCCTTGAACACGCGACTGTCTAACCACAGATGGGCCAGTGTCTGGTCGTGGGGGACTATGGGTTAAGAACTTGTTGTAATACACTTTTGATGATTAAATCCTTATTTTTCACTCACCAACTCTCATTTTAAGATGTTTTATTCACCAAGAAACCCAAAAACTTTCTAAACCCTCCCTCAAGCAACCTTTTTGCCATTAATCAAATCAAAGAGACTTTCAAGTCTTTTCAAGTGTGTAATTAAATGAAGTTTTCTAAAAAAAACTAAATCAAGTTTTTAGAGAGGTTTTCAAGAGGAATTCATCCCTAACATTTCAAGACTTCATCTCTTCATTTCAAATTAAGTTTGTTATTCATCTTTGAGGCAAGCTATTAAATACTCCTCTTTTATATTTACATTTGGTAATTTCACTTGAACCCTACTATTACGCTGAAAATGTATTAATAACCCTTAAGGTTTTGAGATCCCTAATTGTATTATCTTGTTTAGGTAAATTTTTTTAGCCTCGCATGTTGTATGTTAGGATTTTCCACTAGTTAATGAATGAAATTTAAGATTGAACCCTTGGTAGTAGAATTTCATATTAGGGATTGAGATTTAATATTGGAATCATGTTAATATGATGGATTATTGAGTAACTAAAACTTAATTAAGACTTAATTAGTGTTGAAAATGCACGTGCTAAGTGGAGTTGTTGCTTTAGCTTTATGAGTAGTAATTTTAAGAATATATGCCTAATAAATGTTAACACAAGAATATTAAGGAATAAATGGAGTTTAATTTTTTAAATGGTTGCATGAACACTAAGTAGTCCTATGTTATTTAATTTGAATTATGATTGGAGCCTATTTTATTTAATTATGTTATTGGAATTTGAAATTGAATGTATATGTAAATGAAATTGATTTAATCCCCTTTATTTCTTTCCTTATGTTTTTCGAAATAAATTAAATGAGTAGATGGATTAGGACGTGAACGGGATACACAATTATTCGCTTGTTGGTTTGAGGTTGTTGTTAGCATATGTTGGAGAGATGTGGATGGATATGAAAAGTGGTTGTTTAATTTTCTTACCGCTTAATTTAACTCACACTATTAAATCCTTGACTAATTATAATGTTTTCTCAACTACCCTACATGAAAGTTCATTCGGGGGAGGGGGTTGTTGTTTAGATTTCATTTATGAGATGGACCACGCATTGAGTTCAGAGCGGGTAGGAGTGATGTCCTTAGAATCCTTAATTAACATATCTTTTTCATTATAATGTTTAGATTAATTGTAGTCCCATATTAGGTTCATCATCATGAGAGGTTAGATAATACCTTTAGTCTATAACAAAATGACGTAACGAGTGGTTAGAAACTTTAATAGAATAAGTCGAAGGGTGGCGTTAATGGAATATAGTAATGTAATGATAAATGATAAGCTAAATATGATGTATTGAACGGTAATTAAGTAATAATTCCACAAATATAATAGGGATAAATAATAATTAAGGATATGGGCATGTGTGGATAGAGAACACTCTTATGTGGCACATCTTGCTACATGTTCCTTGCCCCATCCATGCTAACATGAAGTGATGCTCGGTCATCTTGATGGCATGTGGATTAAATAATATGTGGAATGAATGATATGTGTTTTTGTTGCATCACACTATTTATTAATGTATATAGTTCCGTTCATGCGAATACCAAGTGGTGACCAATTTTGTGATCAGTTTTATGTGTATGTCACTCCATTTTGTGGATATTTTTTGCCATGTGAATTTCATGTGGTTATGGTACGTGTGATGGTTTTAAGTGTTAGTGTTGTATGCTCTTGAGATGACCGGGGAGAAGGGGCACATGTACGTTACAATTTAATAAATTAAGAGATTAATTAGTTATTAAAACCAATAAATTAACTATATTGGACTGTGAGGTTCCATGTCACTTGGTTTGTTAGCACTAGGCTACATAACTGTGGACTTTTCACTTGCATATATATTTGTTTTCGAGTTTCCTAGTTTTACTGACTTGCTAGGTTTTGATCCTTTTTATCCATTGAAAAATTTCAAGTTCTAGGGTTTGTCCGTATGAGTAGACTCTCTCCCTCTACCTAGCACGTATCTTCCACTCTCATCTCCAATCATCATTATTAGGGATTGACATAGGTTCATTTCCTAGAAAAACTATGTTTTATTTTAGTTATGAGTGTATATTTTAGATTCAGTTGACATGTACTATTAAGGAAAAACCTTATCATTTATATTTTAATTGAGATGGGTTTTGTAGTAAACTTTGTATTAATATGTATATAAGGTTGGGGTTTATTTATCGAGATATTATTACATTATTTAATGTTCCAAGATATTTATTACGTTTGATATGTAGTAAGCTTTTACATTAGAGATTTATCATATCACATTCTTATTTCATGTTTCATATATTTCCTTCATGATGAGAACGCTATTTAAATTATGTTAGGAAGTGATTAACCCTAATGTTGGAACATACGAGTTAGTATTAGAGCCATGTTTTAGGCCTCCAAGGTTATAGGTTCTCTTATACTTATATGTAGAGTTCTTTGATGCGTGCCTTTATTTGTAATTTTAGTTATACCTCATTACTAATAGGAATTTAACATGAATTTAGATACTTCTGAAGAGGAGAGCTCGAATGGTTAGATCATGCACAGGAAAGGCTGACCCCACAGCTCCACCAAATGCTGGACAATACTGATGCTAGATGAAGGGGAATTATCAATTTTCACCCCAGGTGTTTGCTGAGCGAATCCTCCAGTCAGTGGCAATATGTTTGAGAGGTTCCCATATGTTGTAGTGCAACCGATAGTTTAAATGACTTCATGGGAGAAGGTGATTGGGTTTTCTATGAAGAACACCCCAGCTATGTTTGAAAGTTCCTTGGACCCCTTAGTAAATTTTTAGTGGCTTTGGGACAGTGATTGCCATTTGAGGTTATTGGACTGTATCAATGTGAAAAGACAGGTGTTGGTGACTTTTCTCCTAACATGGTACACACTCTAATGACGGGAGAATGTGATGACTCCAGCAGAGAGATGTGGTTTGACTTATGATAATTTTATGTCGTGAATCTATACACATTTAAAAAAAATTAGTTCCTCACTTTGTAGTAGGGATCTCATTTTATGGCTGAGTACAAGGAAGAACTCATAACATTGTCCATGTTTGCGCTGGAGGAGGTTAGCACAGAGCATCAGAAGATGGAGTGCTTCAGTCAGGATTTAACATGGCATATCAAGCAGGTGATAATGGAGAACTCGATGTAAACCACCTATGCTCAGGTTGTGGATGTCTCTTTGATGCACTATCAGGAGGAACGAGCACAAGAGGAATTTGTAAAAGTTATGTTAGTTTATTGGGCCTACGGTTGAGAGTAGTTTGGGTAGTAATAGGCCTGTCAATGGGTAGGGTCTAGACCCGGATCCGATCTGAACCTGAGACTAATAATAGGGTTTGAAGATATTTATTTGGACCCGAGATCCGAAAACCCGAAAACCCGTTTATTAAACAGGTAGGGTCTGGATCCTATACAAAACTCGAACCCAAAGACCCGACCCAACTTATGCATTATTATTTTTAATATATATATATATATATATATATATATACTATAAATTTATATATATTTATAAATATATCTTATCAATATAACATGTAAGTATTATATATAAAAATATATATTTATGTATATAATAAATATAAGTAATATATGTTTTATTTATACTAATCATATGCTATAATACATTACAAAAAATTATAATCTAAGATAAAAAAATGAAGAAGGGGACAAAATAAAACTAAATATAAAATAAATGTTTATATCTGTCCAGACCCGAACCCGGACCCAAAGACTTATTTCGGATCCAGATCTGGATCCCATACTGTAGACCCGATGAAGACCAGATTAAAAGAATATGGATCTTCTAAAACTCGACCCGTTGACAGGCCTAGGTGGTAATAGGCATGGAGTTTAGGGCTAACATGGTGAAGGACAGTGGATACACTTCGGGCCTATGAAGTAAAGACCCCAATCGCAGTTATAAGGTCCCCCACATGTAACGTAGGGGTAGAAACAATAGCAGTTGAGGTAGTAGGGATCGCCTTTAGCCCCATTTATGGGAGTTTATTTTATATATGGCAGTAGGGGACATTAATTTCGAGTGCGGAGGTATAGGGGAAGCTGGGACACGACCAATGAAAGGATAATTTTCACAATGTGTCAAGTTTGTAATATGCTTATTGTAAATTTGATGTATTGGCTTTATTCTATTTAGACAAAACTATTTGAGTCATAAGTTAAGTTTTTTAGTTTTTACCTTCAAATCTGCGCACTTGAGACACGAAACGACTTGAGTTAAAGCAGCATCAACTTTATGTTGTGGTTTCGTCATCAACCTTGGGATTTATAAAAAGGTATATGTGGTGTATTATATTGATCCCAGGGTTTCGTTGTTTTGAGTGCAATGATTTTCTGAGGCATTTTCAAAAAAGGATTTTTAAAGAAAATATTTTTTTATTTTAACACTCCCTCAAACAAGTTTCATTTCGTTCAAACGAGTTTCTTAGTTTCGTTCGAATGACAAATATCTTAATTCCAATGAGTTTTGAGGTTTTGTTCTAATGACCTTCAAATGGGCATCGAGCGGAACTTTTTATTTTAGAAGAAACATTTTGTTGGAAGGTCGTTTGATCCATGTTCAAATGAGTTTTGGGGTCTCATTTGAACGACTTGGAGTTTTGTTCGATCGAGATGGACAATCTCATTTGAACGACCTTGAGTTTTGTTCTAACAAAATGCCTTGATTAGTGTACTATCACTTTTTTTTATTTTTAAATATGGGGCATGACAACTTAATTTCAAGTTTAAGAGTTTCAAAAATAGTTTTATAAATAGAAAACGTATGCCTACAAGAATGCTATTTATACCATAGGTTCGAGATGCAAGAATCAAGAAAAATGGTGTTTTGAGATCTCGAGTTTCTAAGCACCAAGTTTAATTAGTGTATATATTTGAGAGAGTTAATATAGCACGGTGGATTTTTTGTGACTGTAGTGATGATTTTCTAACTAAAGATTGATCGACACCAATACACGTGAGGCGGACGCGTTATGAAGATCGTGGGTGAATTCCTACTATGTTGTTGTGAAGAAGGTTTAAGTAGTGAAGACTTCATCAAGGCTTGAAGTTGTGTAGTCAAGTGAAATAAGTTTGTGTTTCACTATTGTATAGATCCTATATCATAGTGAATTTTCATAGGCTAGTCTACATGGGGGTTTTCCTGCTGTTGGTTTTCCTTGTACATTATGGCGTTAGGGTTGATCTTTACTTTATTCTTGCTACTTACCTAGATGCATGCTGGATAAGATAAAATTTATCAATAGTTTTCATAATGTATGTTTAATTGGTGTTGAATTTAAAATTGGATTAATTTCTCATCCGGATTATTTAATTGAAATTAAAATTTTGTATTTGTTAATATCCCTATTAGCATTAAATTGATATAAGAGCGGGTTGCATTAAATTATTATGATGTTACTTATTTAGTGAACTTTTGGGGGGTTTGAGGGATTTTAAGTGTGAGGGTAGTTCCATAATTCGGCCTCCCATGTTTGATAGTTCAAACTATCCCTATTGGAAGGCTCAGATGAGTTTTTCTATAAATGTATCGATGAGAATATTTAGAATCCCATAGAGAAAGGGTTATCTTCTCTCGTTGATGGTGGTTTACTGAAAGCGTTCTCCCCATGGAGTACGAGTGAAAGAATGCCTCTACTTTCAATTCCAAGGGTATAAATGCTATTTTTTGCATTGTTATGGCTGAAAATTTTAGATATATTATGACGTTTCAGAGCAAGAAAGATGCATGGGTTATTTTGAAATACATACATGATGGTACCAATACGGTTGGGGTTTCCATGTTACAAAATATGACAATTTAATTTAAAATGATTAAAATGGAAGAACATGAGACTTTTGATGAGTTTTATGCCAAATTGTCGAATATTGTTAAATCCTCATTTAATTTAGGTGAACCTATCCCCGAATCGAGAGTATTGGTCATCATATTCGTAAATATCCCTCTTAATTAAGGAAAGAAGGCCAAATCTTACAATGATACCCTGAGTGATAGTGAGTCAGAAGAGGAACCCAATTCTATCATGGAGCGTAACTACACCACTTTCACAGCTAATCATGTGGGCCTAAATGAAAAGTCTTTCGACATTGAAGATGATCATGTGCATGAAAGTTCCAAGATCCAATTTCATATTCCTATGATAGTGATGAAGAGAAAGAAAAGGACCAGAATGATGAGGGGGAGAGTGAACTGCAAGTTACCTTCCGTGAGTTGAATGTAGAATCGTTGAAATTAAAAAATTCCAACTTAAAATTAGAGGATAAGTTGGAATAATGTGCCATGGGAAATAGTGATAAATTTACTAAGGATTTAGAGGCACATGAGCAGACTCTTAGGGACAAGCTCAAATACGTTGTGGAAGTGAGAGATGACCTTCATGGATTGTTTGCATATTTAAATAATGATTCCATAAAATTTGATGAGCCTTATCTTTCACTTGAATCTAGGATTTTAAAGTTAGAAGATTAATCAAGAGCCTCAACTTGTGTCAAGTTTGATTTGTAATCTAGATCATAAAAGTTGGATAAGATTTTAGGAACCATCCAAATAAAAAATGAAAAGATTGGTATTGGATAAGATGATTCGAATGCCTCCGCTCCTAAAGCCAAGACCAAAATTTTGAGAGAGTCAATTATTGCCAAGGATATTACCAAAGATCAATCCAAAGGTCTTTTTACTTATGTTTACACATGCACACATTGTTGTAGGAAAAGTCACTTTAGAAGGTTTTGTTTTGATCTTAGAATAGGTCCTAGGAAGTCTACATCCTAAATCACTAAGGTTACCAAAATCAGAGGTTTAAAATCATCATCTATTTGGGTAGGAAATCCAATTAGGAAGCGTTATATATTTTAGACTTGCTAATTCTCGCATGCTTGTATAGGATTCATCGAATGCTATATTTAATGAGTGATTGTCTTCTCATGTTTTTCATACAATAGTTTTTGTGCTTCATTCTATATGTTATGACTAGTGGTATAATGTTTGTCTTTTGTATTTTTATTCTTCATTTTTAAGTCCATATTGAAAAATATAAAAAGATTTTAGTTTTTTTAGTCTTATAAAAAATGTTCTAAAACTCAAAAAGATTTTTATTTGTGTATTTAGTTTTACGCAATTTGTGTGGCATATCAATGTGTTTGAATACCATTCATTCCATGTTTTCTATGTGACTAGAACATTATATTATGGTTCGCAATGCTTTGGATTTTTCTTAATCATGCCTTTTTTATGGAGTTGTTCTTATTTGGTTTTGCTTAATGGTTTTATCTTTGAATTTGCCTCTACACGCACTTGGATCTTAATTTCTTATGTTTCATGAGATAAGAAAGTTATTCTCCTATCGATCTTATCATAGACATATTTGTATATCTAGGGTATTTGATAATGTAAGAACCATTGAGGTTATGTTTCTCCTAGGTTTGAAAAAATAATAGAGTGTAATGAAAAGGGCTACGAAAGGGAGTAAATATCCTTTGCATGAAAGACCACTATTGATAAGAGCCTATGAAAAAGAAAAAAGAAAGAAAATATTTGCCAAGGCCATTGTTTAGAAGTTGATTGTAAAATTTATACTCAGTGGTTTCATTCGAATGCCAAGTTTTTCATTTTATCGAGTTTTGAGGTTTCATTCTAATGATCTTTAAATGAGCATCGAGCGAAACCTCCTGTCTTATAAGAAACATTTTTTTGGAAGGTAGTTTGATGCCCATTAAAACGAGTTTGGGGGTCTCATTCGAATGACTTGGAGTTTCGTTCGAGCGAGATGGCCAATCTCATTCGAACAGCCTTGATTTTCAATCGAACAAGATGCCTCGAGTTATGTGCAATCACATTTTCATATTTTTTTTATAAATATAGGGCACACAAACCTTATTTAAAGTTTTAGGTTTCTGAAAATAGTTTTACAAAAAGAAAACCAAATCCTCCAAGAACCCTGTTTACACCCTATCCAAGAATGAAAATCAAAGTCTAGTTTAAGATCTCAAGTTTATGAGCACTAAGTTTATTTACTCTACATCTTTGAGAGAGTCTGTTTGGCATGGTAAATTTTGTGTGATTGCGTGATCATTTTCTAACCAAAGGTAGGTTGAAATCGAGATGAGTGAGGATCGCGCATTGTGAATATCGTGGGTGGATTCTTACTGCGTTACAATGAAGAAGGTTTAAGTAATGAAGAATGCATTAAGACTTGAAGGAGATGAGTCAAGTGAAATAAGTTTGTATGTCACTATTGTATAAATCCTATGTCATAGTGAATTTGCATATGCTAGGCTATTTGAGTTTTTTTTTTGTTTCTGATTCTCCTCGTACATCGCGACATTGTGGTTGATCTTTATTTTATTCTTGATATTCACCTATATGCACGCTTAGGAAAAATAAAATTAGTTAATAGTTTTCACAACATATGTTTAATTTAAAATTGGATTAATTGATCATTTGTTTTATTTAATTGAAATTAAATTTTGGTATTCCATAATCCGTCACTGTTAGGATGAACTTTCTTTCTCAAACAACTGTAAGGCTAGTAGGATTATATGCCCTAACAGTTGCAACAACAATAATATCGTCATTAACATCTCTTAACACCGAGGTCACAACAGATAATGGCACTTCTCGAACCCCCAACTTCACAACAGCAACCCCAGCTTCAGTATATCACATTGCAAAGGCCCAGCAGGGGGTATATGGGCATGTCCAGGCAGTGGATGATACGTTTTATGTTTATGACACACTTGCAAGATTTTTTTTTATACTGGCACCATATAACCATTTGTGTCATTTAATTTCATGAAGAATTTTTATTTGTTGTTTAGGCCGTGTGATAAGGCTTTATATATAGCTACTCTTTTGGGTGTGTTGACTCGTATCTTGGAGACATGTGATGATGTTGGGATAAACATCGGTAGGTTGCTTTTGTGGAAGACTTAGTGGTGTTAGATACCCATTGAGTATGAACTAGTTGATTAGATATGAGGATCACATAGACTATAGGGGTTGGGTGATTCTTTTCATAATATCGCTTCAGGAGGTAAATATTAGGGAAAATTACACCTAGCCCCATCAACTATCTCATGTTTATGGGTTACCCCCTAAAAAACCCTATAAACTCACCCCCTTAATTATCATTTCGTTGCAATTAAACCCAGAATCCAGGTTCACTCTAATTTTTATACAATTTGACTAAAATACCACTCACCCTATTTAAAAATCCATAACTTAAAAGTTTAAACTAATGAAAATTCAAACCAATTTGAAACGAAATCAATTTCAACACCTTCACCTCTTACCAATGTAACCACATCCACCTCTGCTACTACCAAGACCCACCCACCTACACCTACACCTACACCTACACCAACACACACACATACACTCACCTCCACACCCACCTGCACCTCTTACCAGCACATCTAAAAAAGAAAAAAAATCTCCCATATGATAATAATGTAATGAAATACTAACCCAAGCCCTAACTCTAATTGAATCTTCAATGGATGAACCCAAATCATTATTATAATTCAATTTTCATTTCTCTCTCTTTCAATATTCAATGGCAGATCCATTAAAATGGATTTAATTGTCTTTTAATCAAATAATCCAGAGGAAAAAGCTTTCATAAATGGAGAACGCAACAATCCACTTTCAAGAACCTTTTCATAAACTAATCGGAATGAATCAACTATGCAACTCTGACCTTCTTGCCACTGCCGATAAAAGACTTGTGCATGTGATAGAATTATTTCTCGACCACAATGATTGCGGAACTTTTGGAATCACTCAGATTATAACCCAAAATGGGCCAGCCATAAAACATTGGCCATAGCACAATAATTGCAATTTGTAATCTAAGTCATAGTGCCTTTGTGGACAAAGTTGTAATTTGAGGCACTGTGGATTTGTAATCGCAATCCACCTAAGTTCCATCGTAATTCCCCGAACTTGGGTACTGTTTTCTTCTTATGTGTTTGTGGTTATCCCATTTTGCTTAGTGAGGTATAGTAGAGAATGTTTAAGAGGGGTGTTCTAGTGTGTATGGTGTGTTGGTGAGAGGTGGGGTGGAGATGAGTATGTTGGTGATAGGTGGAGGTGTTTGAATTTTAGAATTGGATTTTAAAATAAGGTTTGAATTTTATATTTTTCATATCCTTTAAGAAACTCTCTCTCTCTCTCTCTCTCTCTCTATATATATATATATATATATATATATATATCCTCCATTATTGTGACGTTATTCCCCCTTCTCTCTTATTTCCCCTCCTCTATCTTAAATGATGAAATCATTAAGTATATCCTCTTTGTGATGAGTGTGATTTTTGTGATTTGGTAGTTGATGATTTTAATAACATGTGTTTGTATATGTGTGTGCATAACACTAAATCCGAATAATGAATCCTCGAGCATGAGTTTTGATAATCAATTAATTGAGATTTAATGAATACTAGTATGATATGGTGATACAAATTATAGAGTTTCTGAAATGATGTGTCGCATGTCCACTTATCAAGGCACAATATGCACAATATGCATAATTAAATACTGTTTATTTTTTTCTTCATGCAATATATAAAACTTGATGTCCATAAAGTAAATGGGTTATGAGTTTTACTGTTCCCAGGGTTGGGGTGAAATTGAATAATAAGATAATCTAACTTTGATTTCTATTTGTTACATTTTTTAATTATTTAACCCTTATAAATAATAATTGTTTTTTGAATATATGATTTTGGACCAAGAATTATTTAACTCTAACTCTCAATTAATGATAATCATAAACTTGTTACAAATAAATTATAATAATCATAAACAACTTGTTATATTTAAGCAAAGCTTACAAAATTGAATGCGTCAAAATCCATTGACTATATGCTTGACTCGTCAATAGGAATAACCTTGAAATCTAGTCCAGGACAATGACACCTGTTATGGTGTTGAATGTCACAATTATGGGGTGGTCATATATGTGGTGGTGTGTTAGGTTTTATTTATATTATTGTATAAAATAAAATAACATCTATTTATTAGAGTAGATACAAATAACTTGTTAATTACATTATAAAATTAATATCTTATTTTCTCACAAACTAACTACATCCTGTATAGGACTATGTGTAATAAAATGCAATAAATATTAATTTACTAGTCCATACATGGAAAAAGGTTTTGACTTTGGTGCATCTATTAGGGTCCATTGATAGGCGAGTGAACAAATATGTTGGATGATATAAAAATTTAGGAAAAAACTATAATTTTTCAAGAAGGCTCTTTGATAGCATTAATTTTCCAGATGACAATTTTATAGATTTTTTTTAGGGATTAACAAAAGAGAAGAAAAAGTGTTTGTAAATATCTAATATAGTGAGAGACTTGGTGGAAGGGGCTGATATAAAAAAAATAATATGATATTAAAAATATGATAAAAAATAAATATACGAAAAAATTGTATACAAATAAAATGGGATATAAAATAAATTTTGATATAAAGAAGAAAATGGTATTAAAATATAGGGTATTTGAGGTCTGATCCCGATTAGTTATTCGTTATTGAGTCAAACCCCTATAGTTTTTACTTTTGGGGGTTTGATCACATGATGATCAATTCCATCAGTTCACCATTAGATAGCTCATTTTTCTACCTAAATAGTTCAATAAACCACTCATTTATTATTGCCCACCAACCACATTAAACCATAAAACTCTTAACCATTGTGTTTATTCTTAAAAACCTCTCTCTCTCTCTCTCTCTCTCTCTCTCTCTCTCTCTCTCTATATATATATATATATATATATATATATATAGATATATATATTTGTTGGGGGGGGGGGGGGGGGGGTTAAACCATAAAGGCCCAACTTCTGGCGACCCGAGCAAGCCCAACATGTTGGCCCAGTGAAGTTTAGTATCAAATGGATAATTACAAATGATTATCACATAGATAATTATGGGTTTAACTTATTACCTATATTCTCGGACGAGATAAATAAGGGTCACCAAAAGAGAGAATACGGAGCTAGGAGAGTTCCTTATTCCACCCAACTAATTTTTCACTCTTACCAATACAACCCCCACTTTGAGGCAATAGGGCATGTATTTTTGAACTTCTGAGAAATTGATAACGAATCGATAACCCTCTCCGTGGATGTAGGAAGTTATCGAATCACGTAAGTTATTGTGTTGTGATTATTTACTTTATTATATTATTGTCGTTGCAATATAGAAATACTTAATTGTGGATTCTTATACTCACAATTGGCGCCGTTTGTGGGAATCGATCGTTTTTTCTACGAAAGAAACCTTAAAAAATGAGTAAACACAAATGTCTCATCACCTAAATAGTGCACCCAAAGATGGAGACGAGCGAGCTAACCTGTCTCCACTCAGGATTAGACCTGATGTCCGCTAAGATAGGAATCCAAGATTTTGCCCATAGGAGCAACTCTCCGAGTAAAGCAATGAGCAACCGAGATTAACACCGATCTCACGGTTGGTTTATGCTTTTGAAGCACGACTCCAACAGCAAGAGGAGGAAACTCGCCTTCAAATGGAGGAAAATCCATGCCTCTAGTGACGATTGGAGAAAATGGAGAAAGAACATCGTCAAGAGTATTGAAAATGACATGGTCGGGCTCCTATCCCTCAGACGAGAAAAACTCGCACCCAAGGAAGGAGTAATGGGAATAACCAGGACTGTTCGGATTATGGAAGTCAACTGGTGAAACAAAATCAAGATAAAGAGCGCCATAGGAAAAATATATGGAGTTTATTCCAAAAGGAGATGGGCCAACACCCAGCACAACGAGGAGCCAGATCCACAAAGGAGCTGGCAAGAAGGTCCCTCATCATGCAGATGAAGTCCTCTTTATCAAGGGTAATTGAGGAGGAGGAATCCCAAAGAAATTCACAACCCCTAAATTAAAAATCTATGATGGAAAGAAAGACCCCATAGATAGTATTCGCCAATACAGGCAAGCAATGACTCTGTGGAATCATAACGACGCTCTTATGTGTCGCATATTCCCGTCCAGCTTGGGAGATATCGCTCAGAAGTGATTTGAGGCTGCCCCAAACGTCGATTAAGAGCTTCAAGTCCCTTGTTGAGAGCTTCAAATATTATTTCATAACCAAAAACTAACATTTAAATATGATGGATTCTCTACTCATAATGAGGAAAACACCACAGTAGACACTTACGGGAGTATGCTAAGTGCTATTGAGAAACTTTCAACAAAATGAAGGATTGCTCGAAGCAGTTAGTTGTCGTATCCTTCAAGATCATCTTGACCCTACCTTTATACTGCACCAGTCCCTTATTAAGAAGTAAGAGGACACCATTGATGACCACATGTTCAACACTAGCCAAGAAGAAATTAGTCCCACTAAGGCGAACAAAGGTAATAACAATGAGAACACCGCTAAAAAGGGAACCGAGAAACATAATGAATGAGATAATAATGGGGGCATAACAGACTAAGCCAAAGCATTCCAAGCCATTAACAAGATTTTTAAAAAACCATTTCACAAAATTTTGGGGAAGATTAAGGACCAGTAGTTTCTCAAGTGGCCAAAAAAGATGGGATGAGATCTGACCAAGAGGAAGAACACACTCTGGTGTGACTTCCACAAGGGAAATGGACACAAGATAGAAAATTATAAGGCCCTAAAGTCTTATCTAGAGGAGTTAATCCAAGCAGGGCATCAAAATGAGTACATATAAAAGAAAGCTGACAAGTTATTACCAATGATGACCAAAAACCATATAACGTGATGAACGATAAAATATAACATGAGTTTGTCGTTATACATGGGGGATTCGACCTCAAGAAGATTAAGGGTAATGCAATTTAGATGGAACTCAAGAAGGTCACGGCAGTGATGGAGGCCTTCTAGATAGATTCCCCCTAAAGCTAACATGGCAAATGAAGGCGAGCGGATGATGTGGATTATAACAAACATATTGTTTTTATAAAGGATAATTTGGTCGGGGTAAGAACCCCATACCATGGTGCACTATTAATCACTCTCAAGATTGGAAATTGGGATGTGTAAAAGCTATTAATGGATCAAGGAAGTTTTTTGAAGGTAATGTACTTGGAGCTTTTTCACAAGATCAAACTAAAGATATCAGATTTAAAGGAAACAACTGTCCAACTAGTTGGCTTCGCAGGAAAGATGACCATGCCATTGGGGAAGTTAGTACTTACAATTAGAGTAGGTAACATTTAAAAATTCATTGATCTTTTATTGGTCGACATTAACTAAGTTTACTATGCATCCTCGAAAGATGGTGGCTATACGCCACGAGGGGAGTCCCTTCAATCTACCATCAGAAGCTCAAGTGTATCATAAATTGGGATATAATGGAGATCAGAGGTGATCAAGTTATTGCTTGTAAATGCAATATCTCCACCATTGGGACCAAAGAAGTATGTTATTCTCGAAGCTTCCCAAGATGGAGCTACTCCCTCTAAATAGTAACTAAAGCATGGTCGACCAAGGGTGAAAGAGATGAGAATCCACCTCGCAGAAAAAGTTGTGGAAAATTTGGATGAAGTAGTTTTTTATGCAAGCCAATCAGAGAGGAAATTTTCTAATCGGCACCACTTTGTTCGACGAAGAAAGGAAGAAGTCGATCATTTTTTTAAACAGAGTGTGGATGTTTTCACATGGGTCCATTCAACACGCCAAAGATTGATTTCAGAATCACTTGCCATCACCTTTATATGGACTTAGCATTTCAATTGATCTTATAGAAGGCTTGTTGAACTGCCCCAGTGAAGGAAAAGGAAGTGGAAAAATTATAGGAAAATTTCTACAGGCAAGGTTAGTGAGAGAAGTTTAATTCTCTAAATGGCTCTCAAATTTGGTGGTAGTCTAAAAGAGTTATGGAAGCTCAAAAGTCTGTGTGGATTTCACCGATATCAACTGGGCTTGTCCCAAAGACAAGTTCCCTATCCAAAAGATATATCAATTGTTCGATGAAATGGAAGCCCATGAGTGAATGAGTTTTTTAAATCCTTACTCGGGGTACCACCAGATTCCCCTATTCAGCCCCGACCAGGAGACAACCTCATTCATAACCCTATGGTCTTGTACTATTATAAGGTCATGCCTTCTGGACTTAAAAATGCAGGAGCCACATACCAAAAATTGGTCACCAAGATGTACAAGCAACAAATGAGAGATAGAATGGAAGTATACATTGACCATATGCTCGTCAAAAGTAAACATAAGGAAAACCACCTCAATGACTTGGCAGAAACTTTTAAAATCCTCAGGCTCTACAGGATGAAACTAAATGTGAGAAAATGTTCATTCGCGATCCAATCAGGAAAGTTCCTCATTTATCTAGTCAGCAAGAGGGGGATCATAGCAAACCGTGACCGGATAGTAGCGATCAGTAATATTCAGCTGCCGAATATGCTGTAAGAGATCCAAAAGCTAACTGGGATGCTCGCAGCCTTAAATCATTTTATCTCTAAGTCATCCGGGCATTACAACCTATTTTTTAATTTCCTCAAGAAGGAAACTATACTCACCTAGAATGATGAATGCTGAAAAGCACTTGTGGAAATTAAGTCTTATCTGAGCAAAGGTCCACTGTTAGGAATTACGGACCCAGAGGTTCCTTTCTATACATACCTTGTAGTTTCAAGCCACGTAGTTGGTTTGGCCTTGTTATATGAGAAAGAGGGAAATTTTTTCCCCATTTACTACATCAATAAGACCCTCCTAGATACCGAGCAACATTACTTACCGCCGGAGAAGTTGGCTTACTCAGTGGTCGTTGGATCCCAAAAATTAAAGCATTACTTTGAGGCTCATTCCATAACATTCATCACTCATTCCCTCTCAAAGATGTTATTTGTAAGGCTGACCTATCTGGACGCATGTCCAAATGGTCGATCGAATAAGGGATATTTGATATACACTATTAACCAAGAATAATAATCAAAGGACAGGTGTTGACTGACTTTATAGTGGTATTTATCTAAGAAGGCCCCCCCACCAATCAACAAGTTACTGTCCAATTAAATGATAGCAAGATGGATAAATCCAGAGAGTGGATATTGTACATGGACGGTGCCTTTAATTCTAAAGGGGTAGGAGTAGGAATTGTTTATATAACGTCGGAGAATGCCATAAGCGAGTAAGGAATGAAGATGGGCTTTGAAGCCTCTAACAATGAAGTCAAGTATGAAGCGCTTATAGTTAGATTATGTAATGCTCACTTACTGGGGGCAAACCATCTTGAAGTGTGTGGCAATTCAATGTCTCTATCCAAGAAGATCAGTGAAAACTTCAAAGCTAAGGATGAAAGCATGGAAGCATACTTACAGGTGGTTCGTGAGTTGATATCAAAATTTTAAGAAGTCCAAGTTCAACGTTTCCCCCGAGGGCACAACATTCATGTCGATTCTTTAGCAGCTTTAAGTTAAGTAGTGGATTCAATCTTAGGAGAATAATTAAAGTGAATTTTCTCACCAAGCCTAACATTATGAAGATGGTGGCATCCTAGTAGGTTCTCTCCATTGAAAAATTTCCCAGTTGGATGGATCTGATCATCGCTATTACCGATCGATAATAAACAAGCTCATCAAGTCAGGGTAAAAACTTCTCAATTCTACCTTGGACCTGAGGAAAAAGCTCTACAAAAGATCTCCCATTATCCTTTACCTTTAATGCGTGCATCCAAAAGACGCTAACTAAGTTCTTCATGAACTACATGATGGGATTTTTGGGAGCCATACATGAGGAAGATCGTTGACCTTCCGAGCAATCAAAGAAGGCTACTGATGGCCATATATATAGGAAGACGTAAACTTCTACGCCCGAAAATGTGAAAAGTGACAAAATTTCTCCCCATGCTTCATCGACCAGCCAGCGACCTGAAGTCTCTAATTAGTCCTCTAGAAATTAGGAATTAGGAATCGGCATGAATGTTGTAGGGCCACTCCTAAATGCACTAGGAAATTGTAGGTCCACTCCTGAAGTCTCTAATTAGTCGCTCATGGCTTCATCCCCACTTTCCTATAACTTATGGAATGGTAGTCGTAATTCCTCTAGAAATTGGTCTGCCTACCATGAGGACTATCATTATCGAGAAGGGTTTGAACTATGAAGCTATGAGTGCTGAATTTAATGTAGTTAACGAACAGAGGGAATTCGACATAATAAAACTATCCTTCTGCTAACAGCAGTTAGTCAAATAGTACAATAAGGCGATCAATTTGAGGAAATTTCATTTTGGGGATTACGTCCTCAGAAAAGTCCCCGGAAGCACTAAAAAATCTTCGGATGGAAAGTCAGGGCCTAACTGGGAGGACCATTCAAAGTAATCAGAGATGACCTGAAAGGAATCTATCACTTGAAAATAATGGAGGTTCGAAAGATACCAAGATCTTAAAATGCGACTAATCTCAACAAAATTTTACTATTTATATTATTTCCAGTATGCTTAGTTTTTGCAAATTTTCATTTCAAGACTTCTAAAAAAAAGAGGGACGAGACCCTTAGTAAAGTATTATTAAAATAGGAGAAAAAGCCTCTCCCAACGTCAAGATAAAGATGGAAAACTTGAAATTGAAACTTGGGGCTTTATGATAGCCCCATTACAATGGCGAAACATTTCTTAAGTAATGAAAACCTATTTTGTCTAGCTTGATAGCACCTCTAGCTAAAGTTGGAAGATCCTCAAGCTTATGAAACACTGAGAGAGAAGAAATATTGACTCCATGATTAGCTAAGGCATCTGCAACCATATTTGATTCCCTGTAGCAGTGAGACAATTTGAAATTGTAATTTTTTAAATCAGCTTTAATTTCTTCAACACAATGACTCATCTTCCAAGGAGGCTTCCAATTCTTATTCATGAGATTTACAACATAAGAAGAATTTGATTCAATATCCACAAATTTAAAGTTGAGCTCTAAACACAGCTTTATACCTTGCCAAAGAATTTTAATTTCCACTACTCAATTTGATGATATGCCTTCTGGACTAGCATAAGCAAAGATAAGGTCACCCTTGTCATTCCTGAGGATCCCTCCTAATCCACTTCTACCTGGATTGTCTTTTGAAGCCCCATCAATGTTGTGTTTAAGTCCTGAATTTGAGGGGAATTTCCATTTGATTGGAGTGGGCACTTGAGTATTCCTTTTGATGTTGATCTTGAAAAAACTTTGAATCCCCTTGTCAAAAGAAGATACTTTATTCTTGAATTCAACCCCTTTAAAAATGTTCGCAATAGATGAGCTTACTTATTGAATGATAGCCCTATCACTAACTATAGAGTTTTCAAAGTAAGCTTGGTTTCTGGATTTCTATATTTCCCAGCAAACTATTATGGGAATACACTTACCAATGAATTTTGAGTAATATTGAGGACCTGGCTTGATCCACCAACTCACAATCATTGTAGAAATATTGGAAGTATTCATGTCCACCCCCATCATATTTGAAAAGAATTACCAAACTGAAATGATTTTGGGGAAATGTAGAAAAACATGCTCAACTGATTCAATGTGACTTTGGTAGGCTTTGAACCTAGAGCATAATCTAACACCAATTGATTTAATAGTCTCATAAAGAGGTATACAATTATTTAGAATTTTCCAAAGATATATATAGCATTTTTTAGGAATTTTGTTATCCCAAATAATGCTATTAACAGTTGTGTTTGGAATTGAAGGACTGCAAACTCTATATGCTGAAGAGAGGGAGAAAAAACCTGATTCATCATGTTTCTAATTTCGCTGACCATCTGAGAATTCCATGTTAATGAGGCATTATTCTTTAACTTGCATCAATTTCCTCCAAGTATGAGAGGCACCTGGGGAATGGCCATTCAAATTTCTATATCTATTGGATATGAAAATAGACCAGATGGATTTTTCAGTTGATAATTTCCAAAAAAGCTTTATGAAGGCTGCTGAAGAGAGAGTTTGAAAATTAATTTGACCAAGACCTCCTTCATTAGTATCTCTGCATAGAAATTCCCAACTTTTCCATTGATGTTTCCACCCTTGATCCTCATTACCTCCCTAAAATAATTTATTGAGAATTCTATGGAGTTTGAGAATAACTGTTTAGGGGGAGAAAGGGATGCTAAAAGATGATAAGGGATTTAAGAGAGGACATGTTTTAAAAGAATAAGCTTACCTCCATTTGAAAGAATCTTTGATTGCCAACCTGTTATTCTTGATCTTATGGAGGTAATAAGATTATCATAATATTTGGTTTTGTTTCTGCCCTTAAAAATAGGACAACCCAAATAAGTAAGCGGCAAGGCCTTAAAATTCAGACCTGTTGTTGATGCCACTTTAGTTATGAGGTTTGGCCTGCTTTTTAACATCAACAGTAAAGATACTTTTTTGAATGTTTACCTTTTGACCTGACAACTTGCAATATTGGATTAGGAACTCCTGGATCTTCAGTAAACTTCTTTTGTCACCTCTGGAAAACACTATAAGATCATCAGCAAATGCTAGATGAGAGATTAGAGGGCTTCCACTTGGATAGTAGAAATGTTTTACTGCCCCTGAAGCCATCAAAGAATTTAGACCTCTACTAAGGTAATCAGCTGCCAGAATAAATAAACTAGGGGATATTGGATCCCCTTGTCTAAGGCCCTTAGAAGATTTAAAGAAACCACTATATTGACCATTAATAACCATTGAAAAATAGTTATTGGAAACTAGTCTCCATACAAAATCTATCCATCTTTCCCTAAAACCAAATGCTATTAGAACATGTAATAGAAATCCCAAATGGACTCTATCATAAGACTTCTCCATATCGAGATTTAAAATAACATTACCACCATGAGAATGCTTTCCCAAATTATGTACCATCTCTCTAGCTAGAAATACATTTTCTTGAATAGATCTTCATTGAAAAAAGCCACTCTGATTTTGGGATATCAGCATAGGCAGAAAAGTTGACAGCCTTGTATTTAAAATTTTAGAGATAATTTTGACTGAAAAGTTGCAGAGGCTGATAGGTCTTAGATCCCCACATATTTTGGGGGCTTTCACCTCTGGTATTAGAACCACTGCAGTGCTTGTCCAACTCTAAGGGATATTTGAACCTGCAAAAAATGAGTTAATTGCAAAAACAATATCATTTTTATTAAGTTCCAGCACTCTTTATAGAATTTCCCCCCAAAGCCATCAGGCCCAGGGGCTCAATCTTTACTGAGAGCTTTAACTTCTACATTAACCTCTTATTCAGTTGTGAAAGCTTCAAGAATATCATTTTCTGCATCAGAAATTATATCAGGAATGGTATTAGTTAATTCTGGAAGCACCATGCCCTGATCTGATTGCATTTGCTCTTGGAAATAATTGACAATATGATCTTTTATCTCCTTGCTATCTTCTATAAGAATGCCATCTTTGCTCCTAATTGAGTTTATCATCAGCTTGTGTTTTTTATTTTCGACACAGTGATGAAAAAACTTAGTATTAGAATCACCAACCTTAAGCCATTTGATTGATGCTTTTTGCCTCCAGTATTCCTCTTCATACTTGTATGCCCTTAACAACTCAGCTTGACCCTTGTTTATGGCTTCTCTGTTCACATCAGTGTTGTTTAGCTCATAACAAAGCTCCAGTTGAAGATTACTATCCTCTAGATCTTTAACATTTTGGAAGACATCCTTAAAAATCAACTTGTTCCAACTTCTTGAAGCACCTTTGAGCCTTTATAATTTCTTAGAAAAATTTCTTCAAATCTTCATCATTTGATTCCTCATTCCAAGAATTTTTAACAATATCCTAAAATTTAGGGTGTTTGCACCGTATGTGTTGAAATTTGAAAGGCTTTGGAAAGTCATTCAAATTGGAGTTGAAAGGCTTTGCACCACATGATTTGAGCTTGATTTATTCAAGTGATTTATTCTTAAATTTGGATAGTCAGATAAAATTTTTTGGTTAACTAGACATCTGTCTAATCTAGCCATTATGAGATCTTCTTCTCTTCTATAGTTACACCAAGAAACTTTTGTACCTGAGTACCCAAAATCAATCAGACCACTGTCTTCAAAGTCTTGAATGAAATCCTCAACAGCTATAGCATCCACATCATTTCCACCTAATTTTTCATTTTGAGAGGTAACCACGTTGAAATCACTAATAACTAAATGGATAATATCATGATAATTGGAAGATCAAAGATCCATCTCCTCCCATAACACTTTCATGTCTTCTTTTTTACACTATGGTCAGAACTAAGAATTTCTTCACTGTAGGGTGACTAATTTTCATAGTCAGGTGTTGAGGATGATCAATAATACACTAAGCAATAATATTAAACCTCCAAAACAATTGTATCTTTCCATTTACATTACTGCAGCAACCTTCATAGCCTTATTTAATTATAAACTTTTCAGTCTTTAAGGAGTCCACTTTTAGTTCTAGAAGAGCAACAAAAGGCAATTTGTGGATCTTGCTAAGCAACTTTATTCTCCTGGAAGATGATTTTTTTGCAGCACCTCTTATATTCCAAGTTAGAAAGTTTATCATTGAGATTTTGAGGATGAAGAGTTTTTGATACCTTGCATCACTGATCTTGTGATTCTCCTATACATTGGGTCTGGCATTTTGTGAGTCTTTCTTTTGTTGATAATAACTTCTGATGTCTCTAATTTTTTTTCCTTCTGTTATCTTCTTCTTTTTGTACGACTTAATTTGTTGTCCAGTTACTTTGAGAATAACTGGAGTTCCTTAATGAATAGTGTGTGATAGTACTCTTCTTCTGTGTCAGTTATATAAAGAGGCTTAGAAGTTAGATTCTTATCTAAATCAAGGATAGCAGTACCCCTTGGAGATAGGGCACACTGTTCCACAACTTGAAAATCCTCACTGCTTAGATCTTTATTTTGAAATTTGTCTATGTGGTCTTGTATTCTTTTATGCTTTTCCTTCCATATCATCTTTTGAGAAACTGAAGTTTTTGTCTTATTATCTCTTCCACCTTTTTAATGAATTGCCCTTTTCTTGGACCTCCATGATCTCTTCATCTTCAATTTCTAGCATTTCCTTAGGTACTCCTTCTGTTACATCTTCTGCATTCCTTATATTGACTTTGGCTTGAGTTTCTTGGATGACTTCATGATCCTCTTCAAGATTTGGCCTTTCATTCCTCTTCAGTATTTTCTTAGTGATTGCCTGGCTGTCCTTGGCATTTTGTTGTGCATTTTTAGCCATTAGGAAAATGCAATTCTCCTCATCATGACCTTTCTTAGAATAATTTTTACAATACTTCGATTTATTTTTAATAACCACCTCCTAAAAAAATCCTTTCAATCCACACCCAATACAGAATCACTTTGGCAATCTTTTTAAGAGATCCACTTCTACACACACACGGGTTGTACTTGGTCTATTAAATTCTAGGGTTGAGGCATAAATATTCAAAGGTTTTCCAATCAATTGTGCAATCAAGAATAAGGAGGATTTGGAGAAAAAATAAATTGGTAATTGAGGGAAGGATATCCACACCGGTGATAGGCTACTCTCCTTGTCTGATCTGAAGTCTGTAGTCCACTTGAAAACTCTTATAGGAAACTTACCAATATACCATGTATCATGCATCCACATCCTTATAAAATCCTCTTCAGAATTCAATCTAATGAGGATATGTTTGTGATCCAAAAGTCCCATATTAAAGGTTATTTTTAGGGAAAACGTTTGAAAAACCTGCCTTATTACTTCCATGGATGGTCTCCCATGTGATAACTTTCCCACCAAAGCATGATTGAATGGCTTAGCTAGCATTTCAATATCCTCTTGAGAAAAGATAACTGCAGGCTCACCTGTAAACATTGAAGGGAGGGTTTAGAGCAGGTTCGCAGTCTTTGGAAGATGATTGTCCAACAACTGATGCGAATGAACGATTCCATACAGTCTTGGGATCAAGGGGTTTGGGGTCAACATGAGGTTGGGTTGTTTGGTTTGCCATGCAAACCCTAATTAAGGTTTAGGGATGGCTATGAGAGAGAGAGAGAGGGGCTTCATTTCAAGACTTAAGATGCTTGTAGTTTGATTTAAAGTTAGTAATAACATCCAAGTTATTCAATTAATTACTTAGCATTTATATTACTTTGCATTGTTCTAAAATTATAGGTTCGCATTTTAAATTAACAATCGAATGCCGATAAGAATTACCTTAGTTTAATTGCAGGTATTCATCATAAAAAATACAAAAGATCTCATGAATATCTCACGCAAGAAAATTCCCTATAGGGGGTCCTTAGGCACTGAATGAACCCGACTTAATTGGATAAAATCCTGAACGGGTGGATTGCCCTTAAACCAGGTACATTTTTTTCCATAGTCTGTGCTAGGCCTAAGGTATTGTGATGATACAACTTAAAGTTAAGAAAAGATAATAAAACACATTCTCAGCATAAAGGAATGGAAAAATGTTCAAAATTAATATTAAATAAATAATTTATTACAATACAAGTTACGAGTTATAAAAATCTCATCTACAACAAATTATAAACACAAAAAAGAATAAACATGCTATGGTCGGGGGGAAAGGAAATCAACAATTTCTCTTCTTTGGCTATCATTAGGGTCTAGTCAAAACTCATCATCCCTATTATGGGAGGCAAAGTACCTTTCGACAAGATGAAGATGAACAATGTCTAGAGGGACCCACTTCTCTTCACTGCCAAAAAGAGAATTCCTGTAATCCAGATAATCAAATTATCACATATACCAAAGTTGAGAGTCCTTGGGAACTTTTAAAATTCCTAAGTCCTTCATCCAACCATGTTTATTGGCCACACTCTTTACCCCCTCCAATCTGACGGGAGCATATACCTAACCTTCATCATAGCCCCTCGACCACACTGCTCGGGAACCCGTCCTGAACAAGTTTCGAAGTTTAACAACATCACAGTTAAGTGCCATGACCATGATATGAGCTCTTCGACTACTGTCCTGTGCGTTAGCAAGATTCTTCTTGAGGTCATTATTATCTTATTTAAGAAGGGCACCAATATCCCCAATGTATTTCACCCCAACGAGTTGAGCCTTCAAGTGGTTCATTTCCTCTTCCATCAGGGTGACCATGTCCCTTAGGTCTTTTGCATCGTCATTTGGCTTGTCCACCAAGGCTAACTTGCTCTTATAGGCATCAATAATCTTATTAAATGCCTTAGTAACATACACAAATTCTCGACAAGCCTGAGTACTGGCTTCCTGACCAAGAAGGACATCCAAGTTGCTATCAAAGGAAGGAACGTCCTCAACAATAGACTATAAAAAGTAAAAGCAAACAAAAAACATTCTGCAAGGTATCTGAACAATATTATAGTTGACAAACAAGTAATGTTTTATTAATAACTCAAAAATGGGTAAAGTTCTAACAAACAGAGATAGAGAGAAAGATACAAGAACATGAAGAAATAGTCTTATACTAAGTTCCTTTGTTCTTCACATACTCCCCACTCTCTACGGCCTTTCCCTTGGACGCAACATCCCCATTTTGATCAATTGGGGCACTGGTGGTGTCTTCCTCCTCAACTCTTAGTGGAGAGCCTGTCTTATGCTCAACAAAGAGTTCTGATTCCACAGGGACATTTATCCTTACTAAGGCTACATCCCAGCCTTTCTTGAAGTTTAATTTTTGGATTTACGCTAACTGGCATTTGGCATCCTCGAAGGCTTAGGTATAGACCTTTTCATAGCTTGACTCTTTAGCCGAGGAAAGCTCCTCAACTTCCTTTATTTTTCAATCATGCTTGGCCTTCAGTTTGTCATTCTAAAATTTCAGTTGGTCACACTCGATATTAGGTACTCCCATGGCATCATTGGTGGATTTCTTCTCCTCCTTGTAGGACTTTTTGGCTGAGGCCAAGGCTTTCTTTAAGTTTTGAAGAGCCTCACCAAGCTCATAATTAATTTTCGACTGGTCCAGGCTACCATTTATAATTAATACAAAATCTTCCACAAACTGCAAACAAATAAGGAATCTATTTGTCACAAAATAGGCATCCATCCATCTCAAAGTAGAACACAAGAAAATAGCAGAATAAGGAATTCTTGACTTACTAGTGATAGTGCTTGAGTAACATGGGATATCAGTTGCTCGTAAGACATCTGCTTGACATACTCGTGATCAGTCGTGAGCATAACTCCTTTCAAAATATCATCTGCTATAGAGGGATTCTTTGTGACACCGCGCCTAATTAAATACCGGTCGATCACTCCTTTATTAAATTAAATCAAGGTAAACAGTTGGTTCATTCTCAGCATCACTGTCGATAAAAATAATTTTTCCAATTTAACACCCTAAATAATTAAGCTAAGTGTCAAAACATTTTCCATACAAAACTTTCCAAATTTTAATTAAAGAAAAAGATTTATTTTAATTAAAACAACATTTCTACAATAAAGAATCACACCACAATAAACCAAAAGCATAATACATTCGTAAATCGAATGTCAACAAATGGAACTAAAACCACAAATCCATCCTGAATAAATCCCATAGAACAATACTGGAAATAAATGAAATACAAAATCCCAACAACAAATGAAATGATGAAAAGGGCGACACGTGCCCAATAAATGAGAATAATAGGAGTGGAGTCAATAACAGAAGCTGTCTACTCAAGTGACCTGCAACTCCCACCTAAGCTGCAGCTCGTTCTTCTCAAGGGATCCTAAGCAAGACGCCCCTGTGGCTGAGCACCTGAAAGTATACATATATATATATACAAGAGAGAAAGAGAGGAAAAGAAACGGGTCAGAGCCCGAAAGTGTGTTTGATTTTAAAATACGTTAAGCAAGTATTTAAATTGATACAGGCCAATGCAAATCATATTAGTTCGACACTCTCTTGAGAAATTCTCACCTCTCTTCTAATGTGCACGCCTATCGTACTAACCTTCCCAAATAATATAGTTTATCTTAACTTACTCATAAGTTTGCAAAACCGAATGATGACAATGTTTTAAAAAGGTACTCTCAATTTGTAGCACTACTCTCGTTTTAGCTTCATTAAATTATAAAGTTTCCCAGTGTCTTCTCATACTTTCACAAAACAAGTATTTAATAATTTGAGTCAACAACCATGTTCTACTTATCAAATTACAGTAGACAGTTTAAAGTTTATAACCTCATATATATATTAACTACTCGTATAATATATATATATATATATATATATATATATATATATTAACACCCCAACTAAACTATGGTGCGGGCATACTCTGCTATCCAATCCCCGTATCGCTCACACAAAGGGAAATACAAGTTCGGAATCACTCTCGAACTGTATTAACATATACAAAACAACGTTGAGGCGAAGCATAGATTCCAAGTCCAAGAGGTCAGTGCATACCCACATGTCTCTTAGGACCGTCCGACTATCAATCTGATAGCCCGTACCTAGGATCTCTAACTTCTAGGGTACGAATCAATATCCCCCATAAAGCAACACAGGATAAGATCGTCCCAGCGTGGTAACCTCAAGGATAGCAAGTAGCGCGGGTACGTTTTTCACATGTATATAATATAGGTACACCCAATCATATAAATATACCCATTCATCATATTAATATAGGTTCCTCCCATTACCCATAGTCACAACATTTATCCTTAATTTCCCATTATTATGATTACGTATAAGGTTTCGTCTCTAGACTTAACTCGAAGGGTTTTCTCACTAGTTACGTAACACTCATGGATTTTATCCATCCAAGTAGCAAAACCAGTAGGTAAACGTCTATTCACTATCGTAAGTATTTGACGTAATCTCTCACTTGAATTACGTAGTTTCCTCGTCCTATACATAATTGTCCCTAAGATACAATTATCGTCTCATAATAAAGTTCTCAACACTTAATCATGTGCCCTACTGGTCTCTCCTATATCCCAAAATATTTTATTCATAAGGGCCAAAAATTATTTCACGATGAATCATGTTCAATTAATTCAACAAGGGGAAATAAGAGTCTGCCAGGAGGGGTCGATCGATCGAGGTCTGGGGCTCGATCGATCGAACCTTCGATCGATCGAAGCTCTAGGCTCGATCGATCGATCAAGCAGGTCTGCGAAATCCTGCAGAAGTGCAGTTACGGGTTTTACCAAAATTCTTCACCCAAATCAATATTTTCCAACACTAATCGTCCCAAAGCTCCTACTACAAACATAATCACATATTTCCAAATGTTTTTAATGTTAAGCATGCGTATATCCATCATTAAACATGATTAAACAACCCAAAATCTCATTTAAACATCAAGAACCCTAATGTTTTCTTAACTTTTGTTCTAATCAGTTTTCTCCAGAATTTCCTTCTAACATAATATCAAAAAATTTGTGGGTTAATCCTCTACTTCACATATTATTTCCAGAATATGGTTATAATGTTTTCTACATGTAAATTGCTATCAAAATTTGGGGTTTTCTTCCATTGATTACACTCCTAATCATTCCTACACTAATATGAATATTGCACTAACGAAAATACGCAAGTTAAAAACTTGCCTGGGATTTCAGAGGTCTGGTTTCCTGCTGATATTGGTGTGGTTGCGTTCTCCTCCTCGCGATCTACGCGTTGGTGGTGACGGTAGTGCAAATGGTGGTGTTTTGGCCTTGAATCCTCCTTGAGAGCTCTCTCCTCTCTACTCCAATGGCCGTTCTAGGGTTCTGAATGTTCTAACCCTAAAAGGCTGACTTAAATGGCTGCTAAGGATGGCTGAAATTCGTGGGTTTAATTACCCTATTTTGTAAAATGACCAAAATGCCCTCCCGGGTCACTAATTAAGTCTAAAAACACCCCGAGACCCGAACCAAACCCACGGGTACACTTTTCTGACTATCTCAACCCTTCCGGACGCGTTGGCACACTCAAAATGACCATACGAACAACTTATAAAATATTCACTTTTATAACTCAATAATTAGTCCCGACGTGACACGGGCGCGTCCCGA
Source organism: Sambucus nigra (assembly GCA_949130495.1). Taxonomy (NCBI): domain Eukaryota; kingdom Viridiplantae; phylum Streptophyta; class Magnoliopsida; order Dipsacales; family Adoxaceae; genus Sambucus; species Sambucus nigra. The sequence continues at coordinate 423,014,393 of OX422209.1, forward strand.
CTAAAATTCTCAAAATTGCACTTTCATTCACTCGTGACTTATAATATAACCCATATCATATATTACTATGCTCATTAGTAATATTCGACAATTTTATATAATTACTAACTCTCGTCACGTTAATAATTATAACATAATCAATTTCCGGATTCTTATTAAATAATTCACTCTCATTAAATTTAATAAAACCCCCAAATTAATATAGCATAAAAATACGGGGTATTACATACTTCCCCCCTAATAACGGAATTTCGTCCCGAAATTCGGAAAATAAGGCATACCTGATGAGAACAAATCTGGATATCTCTCGCGCATATCTGCCTCACACTCCCAAGTGGATTCCTCCACATTATGGTGTTCCCACTGGACCCGCACAAGTGGAACTACTTTCGACCTCAATCTCCTCTCACTATAGTCTAGAATAGCCACCGGTCTCTCCTCGTAAGAGCTATCAGACTGTAAATCAATCTCATCTATCGCAATGTGAGTATGGGCCATATCATCCCGAAGATATCGTCTCAACGATGAGATGTGGAATACATCGTGGATGCGATGTAAATGTTCTGGCAATCCCAACCTGTATGCTACCGGCCCAATCCTCTCGATGATGGGAAATGGTCCTACGTACCTCGGAGCCAATTTCCCTTTCTTCCCGAACCTCACCACCCCCTTCATAGGAGATACACGCAACAACACTTGATCTCCCACATTAAACTCCCGAAAGAACCGTTTCGCATCAGCGTAGCTCTTCTGTCTGTCTTGGGCTACCCGAATACGACTCCTGATTATCTTATTCCTCGTGGAGGTCTCCTGAATCACTTCTGGTCCTAGCAACTTGTTGTCCCCCACCTCGAGCCAACAAGTTGGAGAACGACAAGGCCTGCCATACAGAGCCTCAAATGGAGCCATGCCAATCGTAAACTGATAGGAGTTATTATAAGCAAACTCTACCAGTGGAAGGTGTGGCTCCCAACCTCCTCCGAAATAGAGAACACACATGCGTAGCATATCTTCTAACATCTGATTAGTACGCTCTGTCTGCCCATCTGTCTATGGGTGATAAGCTGAACTCAACCTCAACTCAGTACCCATAGCCTCCTGAAAGCTTTCCCAAAAACGCGACACGAAAATCTTGTCTCTATCGGACACAATATTCAGGGGCACCCCGTGTAATCTGACAATCTCAGCGATGAACAACTGAGCATACTGACCCGTGGTATAATCAGTCCGCACCGGTAGAAAATGATCCACCTTGGTCAGACGGTCTACAATAACCCAGATAGAATCGTGGCCCCTTTGTGATGTAGGCAACCCTATAATGAAGTCCATGGAAATACTCTCCCACTTCCACGCGGGTACTTCCAATGGCTGAAGCAATCCTGACGGTTTCTGGTGGTCCACCTTAACCAGTTGGCAGGTAGAACACTTGGCCACAAATTCAGCAATGTCCTTCTTCATCCCGCTCCACCAGTACTGTCGCCTCATATCCTGGTACATCTTATCGCCTCTCGGATGCACTGCAAATCGGGACCCATGAGAATGAGTCATCACTTCATGACGTAACTCTGCTCCTTTTGGAACCACCCATCTCCCATTAAACCGCAAACCTCCATCAGAACTAACAGAATAGGACTCAGCACCCTCGGCTAGAAGTCGCACAATCTGCTCCTGGAAAAACGGATCTGTGGTCTGCGCCTGTATCACCTTCGTAACAATCTCGGGTGTGACTGTCATCACGGATATGAAAGAACGTGCTACTGCGTCCTGGTGACCCAACTCCTTCCACTTTGCTTTCCAGATGTCCGCCACATCGTCTACCGGTCTACGGCTCAACGCATCGACAACTACGTTGGCCTTCCCCGGATGATACTGTATATCGAACTGGTAATCTTTCACAAACTCTAACCACCTGCACTGACGCATATTCAGCTCTCGCTGAGTGAACAGGTACTGCAGTGACTTATGGTCTGTGAACAAACGGAATTTCTCTCCCAATAGATAGTGCCTCCAAATTCTCAATGCAAAGACGACCGCTGCTAACTCCAGGTCGTGGGTGGGGTAATTCTTCTCATGCAACTTAAGCTTGCGGGAAGGAAAAGCTATAGCCTTCTCCTCCTGCTGGAGTACTGGTCCAAGTCCCCGTAAAGACGCATCAGTGTAAACCAGGTACTCCACACCCGGTTTCGGTAAGGCAAGGACTGGTGCTGAAGTAAGCTTGTCTTTTAGCTCGTCGAAAGCTAATTGACAAGCATCATCCCAAACATACGGTACCCCTTTGCGAGTCAAATTCGTCAACGGACCCGCTATCTTGGAGAATCCCCGAATAAATCTCCTGTAGTATCCGGCTAACCCCAAGAAACTACGTACCTCTGTCGGTGTCGTGGGATGTCCCCACTCCCTCACTGCTGATACCTTACTCGGGTCAACTGCTATCCCTTGCTCAGAAACAACATGGCCCAAGAACTGTACCTCTTGCAACCAGAATCCACACTTCTCGTACTTAGCATACAACTGATGCTCTCGCAGAGTCTGAAGAACCTGCCTTAAGTGCTCGGCATGCTCCTCCTCGGAATGGGAATATATCAGGATGTCATCTATGAAGACAATGACAAACTGATCCAAGAACTCTTTGAACACTCGATTCATTAAGTCCATGAATACGGCTGGAGCATTAGTGAGGCCAAACGGCATCACTCTGAACTCGTAAGACCCATATCTCGTCAAGAATGCAGTCTTTGAAACATCCTGCTCCCTAATACTTAGCTGATGGTACCCCGACCTCAGATCTATCTTTGAAAAGAAATTCGCTCCCCTCAACTGGTCGAACAGATCATCGATTCGAGGCAACGGATACTTATTCCGTATCGTGACATTGTTCAATTCCCGGTAGTCCACACACAATCTTAGTGAACCATCTCTCTTCTTTACAAACAAGACTGGAGCGCCCCAAGGTGAGGTACTCCTACGAATGAATCCCTGACCTAATAGCTGCTCTATCTGATCTCGTAGCTTTCGCATCTCTGCCGGAGCCATACGGTACGGTGCACGTGCTATAGGTCTCGTATCTGGCAATAAGTCTTAACAAAGTCTATCTCTCGACTGGGGGGTAGGCCTGGTATTTCCTGAAACACATCGAAATATTCCCTAACAACTGGGATCGAATCCAAAGGAATCACAACCTCCTTAGAGGTATCATCCTCAATGTAATATAAATGAGCGGTCGAACCTCCCTCTGGGCGAGGCATCACCACTACAAACATCTCTTGCCCCGGAATGGCAAAAACAATGCTCCCACCGAAGCAATCAATCATGGCTCTATAAGATGCGAGCCAATCCATCCCAATAATCACATCATGCTCGTGCATGTCTAAGACTAGCATGTCTGCAGGTAATACCAAGCTACCAATCTCTACCCCTACTCCCCGGCATATAAAGAATATAAGTGACCCACTCCCCAGTGGTGAGTCGACACACGTCACGATGCTCTCTGCTGTGGCTAACAACCCTAAGGACTTCGCAAAATGCGTAGCTATAAAACAATGTGTTGCCCCCGTATCAAACAAAACTTTACCCATAGTACCATGGATAGGAAACATACCCTCAATCGCGGGTGGTGCCTGTGGAGCTGCTGCCTGGTGGACGTTATAGACACGTCCATACTGTAATTTCCCCTACTGCATTGGAGTTGTTGGGATGGCTGGTAGGGCTGGCGCTTGGGCTGGAGCTGGAAGGGCAGGTGGAAAAAGTGGCCTCTGTGACTCATTACGGGCTCCCTGCTGCTGTGGGGCCCTATCGCCTTCTGGGCAGTCCTGACGCTTATGGCCGTGCTTGCCGCACACAAAACACCAGCCTCTGAAATTACCTCCCCTCAGTCCCTGCTGACCACGGCCCTGCTGGCCGTTACCTCCACGCCATTGGCCCTGTTGGCCATGATGCGCACGCTGTTGGCCTTGCTGGCCCTGCTGTTGTCCCTGTGGTCGGTGTTGGCCTTGCTGGCCCTGCTGAGTAGGCTGGCCTTGATGGCCCTGCCTGAAACCCCCGAATCCCTGCCTCGAATCACCTGAACGGAATCATTTAGCAGGGTCCCCCTGATGGGAACTCTGCTCGTGCTGACGAGTCTGTCCATGAGTTGGTGCCCCACCGGCACTATTACCCCCGGTCCTGTCCTGCTGGCTGGACTCTCCTGCTTTCTTGCTTCCCTGAAGATGGAAGCGGTGATCCTGGCAGTGTAGTAACGCTGCATTGAGTACATCAGTGAAAGTACTCAGGGACAGGTTTCCAATAAGGTGCTGACGGATCCTCCAAGCTAACCCGTCGACAAACAACAAAATCTTCATGCCCTCAGTGGGTGCCTCATCCGACACAATAGTGAGAAGTCTCGTGAACTCCTCCTCATACTCAGCTACAGTAAGGTTCTCCTGCTTCAGGTTTAGTAATTTCCGCCTCATCTTAGTCTGCACTGCGGGTGGAAAATACTTGCGGTCAAACCGCTCCCAGAACAACTGAATAGGGATTGTGTCCCTCTCCTCCAAAGTAGTAGTGGACTCCCACCACTGTAATGCGGCTCCCACCATCTTGAAAGAAGACAATAGCTGCTTCTGTACTTCAGTGCACTCATACACACGGAGGTGCCGCTGGATGTCTTTCTTCCATTGGCTGACAGTAACAATATCGGAGCTACCAGAAAACTCAGGGGGATGCGCTTTCTGAAAAGCATCCCGAATCCTCTCCCATGCGGATGGAAGCTGTGCTGGTACTGGTGCCACCGCCTGAACCTGGGGTGGAGCCTGCTGAATCACCGCTATCACGGCATTCACCGCCTGAGCGACAATGGCGGCTACTTCATTCGCATTCATTGTGCCTGGTGCCGGAGCTGCTGGATGCTCGGCTTGGGCACGCCAATCTTTCGGAGCACGTCTCGGAGGCATCTGAAACGTGAACAAGTTTATTAGTCTACAGTTATTAACAAATCTCGAATAGCTGAAGACTTAAACGTAAAAGTAAGAATACAACAGTCCTAAAAATAGGGCTCCATAGCAACAACGTTAAGCTGAAAGCGAAATAAGCCGTACAGATCCTATGGACACTAGAACCTGATGCTCTGATACCACCTGTGACACCCCGCCTAATTAAATACCGAGCAATCACTCCTTTATTAAATTAAATCAAGGTAAACAGTTGGTTCATTCTCAGCATCACTGTCGATAAAAATAATTTTTCCAATTTAACACCCTAAATAATTAAGCTAAGTGTCAAAACATTTTCCATACAAAACTTTCCAAATTTTAATTAAAGAAAAAGATTTATTTTAATTAAAACAACATTTCTACAATAAAGAATCACACCACAATAAACCAAAAGCATAATACATTCGTAAATCGAATGTCAACAAATGGAACTAAAACCACAAATCCATCCTGAATAAATCCCATAGAACAATACTGGAAATAAATGAAATACAAAATCCCAACAACAAATGAAATGATGAAAAGGGCGACACGTGCCCAATAAATGAGAATAATAGGAGTAGAGTCAATAACAGAAGCCGTCTACTCAAGTGACCTGCAACTCCTACCTAAGCTGCAGCTCGTTCTTCTCAAGGGATCCTAAGCAAGACGCCCCTGTGGCTGGGCACCTGAAAGTATACATATATATATATACAAGAGAGAGAGAGAGGAAAATAAACGGGTCAGAGCCCGAAAGTGTGTTTGATTTTAAAATACGTTAAGCAAGTATTTAAATTGATACAGGCCAATGCAAATCATATTAGTTCGACACTCTCTTGGGAAATTCTCACCTCTCTTCTAATGTGCACGCCTATCGTACTAACCTTCCCAAATAATATAGTTTATCTTAACTTACTCATAAGTTTGTAAAACCGAATGATGACAATGTTTTAAAAAGGTACTCTCAATTTGTAGCACTACTCTCGTTTTAGCTTCATTAAATTATAAAGTTTCCCAGTGTCTTCTCATACTTTCACAAAACAAGTATTTAATAATTTGAGTCAACAACCATGTTCTACTTATCAAATTACAGTAGTCAGTTTAAAGTGTATAACCTCATATATATATTAACTACTCGTATAATATATATATATATATATATATATATATATATATATATATATATATATATATATATATATATATATATATTAACACCCCAACTAAACTATGGTGCGGGCATACTCTGCTATCCAATCCCCGTATCGCTCACATAAAGGGAAATACAAGTTCGGAATCACTCTCGAACTGTATTAACATATACAAAACAACGTTGAGGCGAAGCATAGATTCCAAGTCCAAGAGGTCAGTACATACCCACACGTCTCTTAAGACCGTCCGACTATCAATCTGATAGCCCGTACCTAGGATCTCTAACTTCTAGGGTACGAATCAATATCCCCCATAAAGCAACACAGGATAAGATCGTCCCAGCGTGGTAACCTCAGGGATAGCAAGTAGCGCGGGTACGTTTTTCACATGTATATAATATAGGTACACCCAATCATATAAATATACCCATTCATCATATTAATATAGGTTCCTCCCGTTACCCATAGTCACAACATTTATCCTTAATTTCCCATTATTATGATTACGTATAAGGTTTCGTCTCTAGCCTTAACTCGAAGGGTTTTCTCACTAGTTACGTAACACTCGTGGATTCTATCCATCCAAGTAGCAAAATCAGTAGGTAAACGTCTATTCACTATCGTAAGTATTTGACGTAATCTCTCACTTGAATTACGTAGTTTACTCGTCCTATACATAATTGTCCCTAAGATACAATTATCGTCTCATAATAAAGTTCTCAACACTTAATCATGTGCCCTACTGGTCTCTCCTATATCCCAAAATATTTTATTCATAAGGCCCAAAAATTATTTCACGATGAATCATGTTCAATTAATTCAACAAGGGGAAATAAGAGTCTGCCAGGAGGGGTCGATCGATCGAGGTCTGGGGCTCGATCGATCGAACCTTCGATCGATCGAAGCTCTAGGCTCGATCGATCGATCAAGCAAGTCTGCGAAATCCTGCAGAAGTGCAGTTACGGGTTTTACCAAAATTCTTCACCCAAATCAATATTTTCCAACACTAATCGTCCCAAATCTCCTACTACAAACATAATCACATATTTCCAGATGTTTTTAACGTTAAGCATGCGTATATCCATCATTAAACATGATTAAACAACCCAAAATCTCATTTAAACATCAAGAACCCTAATGTTTTTTTAACTTTTGTTCTAATCAGTTTTCTCCAGAATTTCCTTCTAACATAACATCAAAAATTTCGTGGGTTAATCATCTACTTCACATACTATTTCCAGAATATGGTTATAATGTTTTCTACATGTAAATTCCTATCAAAATTTGGGGTTTTCTTCCATTGATTACACTCCTAATCATTCCTACACTAATATGAATATTGCACTAACGAAAATACGCAAGTTAAACACTTACCTGGGATTTTAGAGGTCTGGTTTCCTGCTGATATTGGTGTGGTTGCGTTCTCCTCCTCGCGATCTACGTGTTGGTGGTGACGGTAGTGCAAATGGTGGTGTTTTGGCCTTGAATCCTCCTTGAGAGCTCTCTCCTCTCTACTCCAATGGCCGTTCTAGGGTTCTGAATGTTCTAACCCTAAAAGGCTGACTTAAATGGCTGCTAAGGATGGCTGAAATTCGTGGGTTTAATTACCCTATTTTGTAAAATGACCAAAATGCCCTCCCGGGTCACTAATTAAGTCTAAAAACACCCCGAGACCCGAACCAAATCCCCGGGTACACTTTTCTGACTATCTCAACCCTTCCGGACGCGTTGGCGCACTCAAAACGACCATACGAACAACTTATAAAATATTCACTTTTATAACTCAATAATTAGTCCCGACGCGACACGGGCGCGTCCCGACTAAAATTCTCAAAATTGCACTTTCATTCACTCGTGACTTATAATATAACCCATATCATATATTACTATACTCATTAGTAATATTAGACAATTTTATATAATTACTAACTCTCGTCACGTTAATTATTATAACATAATCAATTTCCGGATTCTTATTAAATAATTCACTCTCATTAAATTTAATAAAACCCCCAAATTAATATAGCATAAAAATACGGGGTATTACATTCTTTTCCATGGGAATCTCCTGTGAAGACCTCACAGGCTGAGGGACATCACCCTTTTCGAAAGGTTGAGGGGCCATAGGGTCCTTATCTTTTTTATTCTTATCTCAGATAACCAAGATCGAGTTGGTGGCCTTGGGACCTTCTTGTTCAGTCCTCATCTAGGAATTGATCTTAGGAGAGTAGGCACTAGACTCAACATCGTCATCCTCGATTAATAAAATCCTCTTCCTAGGAGCCATTGAGTGCTTTTCTTCAATAAGGATGGACCCAATGTCTAGGGATTCGAAAGAGGAGGAGACATATTCTTCCTCGTCTGGCAGAGAGAGATCAGGGATACTATTTACTGGATGAGCAGTGAAGCGGCCAGTAGATTTTTTTTACTCAAGCAGAAAGGAGGCAGAGCGAGGATGATCGCCATCAACTAAGGTTTCCCTCAACATTTATACCTTAAATAATTCTGCTCTATTGATGTGGTAAAGGGAGGGATCCTTATTCTTTCATCGAGTTGTTCAAGCAAAGCAAAGAAAAATCATCAGTCAACATAATTCAGAAGAAAACTTATAAAAAATGCATAAAAGCAAGAAGTGTTTACCTATATCGCTCTCCCATTCTGGGCACATAAGCTCGAAGTATTGTCCATCCTCTGGGAGAGGAGGATGTTGTCAATTATGAGAAATAGAACTTTAATCCCAATATCCCTTGTTGTAATTAGGAAGGTTCACTACAAGAACCCTGTTGGCCTTCCTTACCTTCAGGTATAAAACGCCATCAGTGGTGTGGAACTAGGAGTAACAGTATTTAATTTTTGGGATACCCAGGTTGGTCCCATGTAATTCATTAATCCTATGGACCCCATTGGCAATGCTCCAGGTATTGGGAGAAAATTTAGCTGGGATAACCTCAAAGTATTCAAAAAATTCTAAGAAAAGTAAATTTGTAGGAAAAGTTGAACAACAACAAGTGTGTGGATCCATTGTCCCTCATCAACCACAATAGGGTTTCTGGGCAAGGGGATGCACTGAATAGTGCCTTAGGAAGAAATATAATCTGTCTTTCAAAAGTGTGTAGAATAATCATAAGGAGTAAAGCAAAAGGAGGATTTTGGCAGTTCATCTTTCACCAATGACCAATGTTCCCCTACCAATTTTGATTAATTATAAACATGCCTGAGCATGAAACCTCAAGATTATTTGGTTCAACAATGGACCTATTTAAAATTCTTTGGCCCAGCGCTGCCCTAATTTTTGCTAAGAATGTTAGGGGCAATTGTGGGGCTCAAACCATAAAGGTCCAATTTTAGGCAACCCGAGCAGGCCCAATACGCTGTCCCAATCGAATTTAGTGCCGTATGGATAATTGCAAATTCTTATCACATGAATAATTACGGGCTTAAATAGTTAATTACATTCACGGACGAGATAAACAAGATTCAACAAATGTGCCAATACGAAGCTAGGAGAGTTCCTTTAACCCCAGCTAGTTTTTCACTGTTATAAATACAAACCCGATCTCATGTATCTTCGAACTTTTGAGAAATTAATAAAAAATTGAGAACCTTATCCGTGAATATAGGCAGTTGCTGAATCACGTAAATTATAGTGTTGTGATCATTTACTTTATTCTTTTATTGCCTTTGCTTTTCAGAAATACTTAATTGTGAATTCTTTAATTCACAATATATATAAAATAATGCGCTTGTGCGGACTTTCTCGCATTTTAACAGTGTGAACTGTACATGTGTCACCTAGCGGTGCGCCTAGAAATTATCGGCTAAATTATAGCCATCTCTCTCTCTTTTCTGGGCTCACCATCAGGTGACACATATACAGTTCGCACTATTAAAATGCGAGACAGTCCGCACAAGAGCAGTATATATATATATATATATATATATATATATTAATAAAAATTATTATTTATAAATATCAATTTTTATACTGTTTATTAAAATTAAAAATACTTTTTGTATAAGAAAATTGTTTTAATAAATATTTTTAAATAATCTTTTCTTATCTATGTTATAAAAATATGTTCCAAAAAACTATTTGTAAACTATTTTTGAAAAAAAATAACTGTTTTAAAAATAAGAAATCATTTTAACTGATTTTTTTAAAATTGTTTTAAAATAAAAAAATATATATTTTAAAACACAAAATAAATTGTTTAAACTATTTTAAAATAAAAAAATCAAAAAAGAAAAGTTGTTTTAAAAATAAAAAATAAAAAGTGTTTAAACTGTTTTCGAAAAAAATAATTTTTTTATAAAAAGTAAAATTTATTTTAAACAAATAAAAGAAACTATTTATATATAAATTATTTTAACTATTAAAAACTATTTTTTAAATGTAAATAAATCATTTTTATAAGAAAGTATTTTGAATATATGAAAGAGTGAAAGGAGTTTTTATAAAAAAAATAGTTTTTATACATTAATATTTTTAAAAAATAAGATGTAAAAGAGGGGTTATTTTGAATTTGACCACCAGTAATTATTCATTCATGAGTCAAACCTTCATACTTTTTACCTTTTCGGATTTGACCCCCGTTTTAACGTATTCGACTAATTGGCCGTCAACTAGCTCATTTTTTGGTTTAACGTCTCCAATATACTCCTTATTTGTTACCTATCAATCATATTTCACCATAGAACCCTTAATCATTGCAATTTTTTTCCTTATAACCCTTCTTTCGCATATTATATTAACTTATATATGTATATAAATATAAATTACACTAATAATCATTATTACTAACTTAAAATGATTTTATTTTTTAAATGATTTGTAATAATATTAAAATTGCTTTTATCAAAAAATTATTTTAAATAGATGTTTTACAATTAAAAAAAGTGTCATAACTATTGTATAAAAAAAAATTAAAAATAAAAAACAGTTGTAAAAAATTGTTAAAAAATAAGGTTTCAAAATTTTAATTAAAAACTACTTCTTTAACAAATAAAAAAATGAAAAAAATCATTCTAACTTATTTCAAATATAAAAATAATTGTTTGAAAAGAAAAAGTGTTTAAAAAAACTATATTAAAAAATATGAAACTTGTTTTGACTTTTTGACTTTTTTACTATTTTATACAAAAATATTTTTAAGAAAAATAAATAAATTATTTTATTAAAATAAAATAAAAACTTTGGTAAAAACAAATTATTTTATCAAAAAAATCGTTTAACTGTGTTTATAAAAATATGCTTTATGAAAACAGTTTATGATTAAAAAAAACATCTTTAAAATATTTTTTATAATGCACGTGGCATTTTTAAAGATGCTTTCCATACTTTTTTTAAAAATATTTATGACACTTTTACTTATCTTAAAAAATATGTGACTTTTTTTAAAAATATTTTTTTTAAAAATATTTTTAAGATAAGTAAAATATGTGACTTTTTTTAAAAATATTTTTTATAATGCACGTGGCATTTTTAAAGATGCTTTATGAAAACAGTTTATGTGACTCATTTCTATTTATCTGTGATCAATTAATTAGCCTAGTCTAGTTTTTTGCATCAACAATAAGTTAAAAACGGGTTTATAAATATAAAATGCTTTATTTAACTAAAATTTATGGTTTAATTATGGAGATATAATGCGCGTGGCATTTTTAAAACTATCCACCACTTTAACAAATCTTTTTTGGGCAAATCCGTATTTTCTGCCTTTTAGCCCCCACCAGTTCAATCGACGCTGCCTTTTAATTATTACTTTTTTAGTTTTCGAGGCGACCTATAAAGAGTGGTAAAATCCACGAACTTTTGCCATCTCAAATCTTCTAAGTGTTTCTGGGCTAAAGTATCTTCGATTTTTCTTTTTCTTTCTCGAATGATCATTTTCTGTTCTTCAGTTCTTGTTGAATTCTTAATTCTTGTAAGAATTCTTTCTTTTCTCTTATATTCTTCATCATGGTTTACTCTGTTGATTCTTTTGATGAATTCAGAAATGAATTTAAAATTCTATCTTGGGTTATTTTGGAACACACTATTTTACCTGCTGATTTTTTCTCACTTGCTGAAGGTCACTAGTTTCCATCTATTTTTATAGCTGAATGTGGGTTTACTTTTCCTCCCCACTCATTCTGTCTTGAATTTTGTGAATAATTTCAAGTTGTCCTAGCTAGGGTAGCCCCCAATACTTGGAGGGTTGTGAATGGAGTATATAGGTTGAATTAAATTCATGGACCCCATCTAGGGATTCCAGAGATAATATTTTGTTACAAGTGGGTAACTAGCGATACCACTTTTTATTTAAAGACTAGGGCTGTAAATAAAGCGTTAGTAGTAGGGGTATACATAAACCCGAATGGACCAAAATAATCGAACCGAACCTGTGGGTACCCAAAATTTGGCATCATGGGCCTAGACGAGTAGCTTAATAAAAACGGCCCAAAGTCTGACCCCACGTATCTCAACTAAATTCAGTTATGACTCAGTCCGTTCCTAAAATCTCAGAGAGAGATATTCTAGGAGTAAAAGATGGGGGGGGGGGGGGGGGAGGCCAACACCCCCACTCTCTGAGAACAAACATATATATAATAAACCCTAAGCCTGGGGCAAAAAGGCATGGCACTGTATTCTCTGTAAAACGCTCCTCGGAGTATATAGAAATAATATTGACTGCACCATCATGGACGTAGGCATTCTTGCTGAACCACGTACATAATGTGTTGTGTGATTGGCATTTTTTGTTCTTTATTTCCCCTGGTGATTGCGCTTTTCTTATTTATTTGTGTTGAATATAATTGTCACCACAATTGGCGCCGTCTGTGGGAAGCGTTTGTCTTCTTTAAGAAAGCCCTCACTAACAAAGAAGCTAAAATCTCTGGTCACAGTCGCAATGTCCCTCAGGCAGGGGATATCCAAGAACATCCTGCCCCTCGCAGGATCAGATCTGAAGTTCGACGTTCAGATCAGGGGCTCACCCGGAAAAGGTCAACCTCAGAGGAGAGCTAAGGACCAGCAAGGTCCACACAAATCTCCAAATTGATTGATGCCTATGAGGAAAGGCTCCAAGACTAGAGGGAGTCCGCTCGCAAGCAAGAGGCTGAGAATGCTTGCCTCAAAAGGAAATTAGAGAAGATGGAGAAAGAGCTCCATCACTACACTAGGCGATGTCTATATCTCACTCCTAGCCCTCAGGCGAGCAAGTCTCGCAGCCGAGGAAAGAGCCCTATACGTGGAACCCAGAAGAGAGAGAAGCACGAGTCAAGCGATGACTCACTCGAGCACCAGCGACTGGCTCGCCGTTACAAGATCCCAACTCGCAATAATGAGAACATACAAAATTCGGTCCGAAGGGAGATGGACCAACACCTAGCTCATCGCGGTGCAAGATCGACCATGGAGCTTGCTAGACGAGCTCTCAAGACCCAGATGAAATCCCCTTTCTCAAGGGGGATAGAATAAGAGGAAGCCCCCAAGAAATTTGCTATTCTGAGATTCAAGATCTATGACAAAAAACTGACCCTATTGATCACGTTAAGCAGTACAGGCAAGCCATGACTCTCTGGAACCATCGGGATGCACTGATGTGATGGATTTTCCCCTCAAGTCTGCATGATGTGGTGCAGAAATGGTTCAAGAGGCTCCCTCACAGGTCTATCAGGAGTTCTGAGTCCCTGACCGAGCTCTTTACGACCCTCTTCCTATCCCAAAAGGATGGATGATTTACTAACAATGAAAAAGACACCTCAAGAGAGCCTCTGGGACTACGCGAAGAGGTACTGGGAGTTATTCAACGAGGTCGAGGACTGCTCGGAGCAGGTAGCAGTAGCCTCTTTCAAGATTGGTTTACCCAGATCTTGCCTTCTGCACCAATCCCTGACGAAGAAGGAGGCCACGACCATCAATGACCTGATGGCTCGCATCGAGAAGTACGCCAAAGTGGAGGATGTGACCCGCCTCAGTACAGAGGAGAATGGCCGAACTAAGATCACTGCTAAGGGCAACGACAATACTGAAAACCAGAAGAAAGGGGGAAAAATGGCTCCAAGAACAGAGGAAAGAACGATGCTTCGAAAGTATTCCAGGTAGTTAACAATGTCTTCAAATAACCAATCTACAAGATCCTAGCGAAGATCAAAGACGAGCCATTTGTTAAGTGGCCCAGAAAGAAGGGAGGAGATCCTTCAAAGAGAAACAATGCGCTGAGATGCGATTTTCAAAAAGAGGGAGGACATAAGACTGAGCACTGTAAATCTCTTAAGTCTCACCTCGAAGAACTGGCCCGGTCTGGGCACCTGAACGAGTTTATGGAGAAGAAGGCAGAGAAAGTTACTGCCAATGGGAAAATAACACCTGACAACGTACTCGAGGATAATGTTGGCCATGAATTTTCAGTAATTAATAGGGCATCTGATATGAAGAGGATTAAAAGGAATTTAGCTCGGATGGAGGTAAAAAAGCTTATAGCAGTAATGTAAGCTTTTTAGATCGATCCAGCAAAGACACAATCAGGAAAGCGTCGGTGAGCAGATGACGTCCACTATAACAAATATATCGTGTTCACAGATGAAGATCTGGTGGGATTAAGAACCCCACATCATGACGCTTTGATCATAACGCTCAGGATATCCAACAACGACGTTGACAAGCTACTCTTCGACCAGGGAAGCTCATCCGAGGTAATGTATCTCGACCTCTTCAGGAAATTGAAGTTAAGTGTTGTCAACTTGAAGGAAACCACCGTCCCTCTAGTTGGCTTTGCTAGAAAAGTGACTATTCCATTGGGAAAGATTGTGCTGTCGGTAAGGGTAGGAAGTGTCTCCAAGATGATCGAGTTTCTGGTGGTCGACATCGACTCTCTATATCAAGATATCCTCAGCAGCGGGTGGCTGCATGCAATGAAGACAGTCCCTTCGACCTACTATCAGAAACTCAAGTACGTAACCGAGCGAGGAGTAATGGAGATTCACGAGGCTCAGGCGATGGCAATAAGGTGCTTCATATCAGCCATCCGCCCAAAACCAGAGAAGAAGGTCAGGAAGGCCAAAGAGAAAGTCGAGGAACAGGAAGGTCTGATACCTTCAAAATAGCAACTAAGATATGGAAGGCCCGAAGTGGAGGAGACCAGGCTCCTCCCTTCTGAGCGGGTCGTCTAGAACCTGGAGGAAATAACAGTTGGTGGAAGCAAGGAAGGAAGGAGTTTTTTTATCAGAACTTCTCTTACAGAATAAGAAAAGAAAGAATTGACGGTGTTACTAAGAAGCAACCTAGACATTTTTGCGTGGGAACCTTACGAGCTGCCTGATATTGATCCCAGTGTGATTTGCCATAGGTTACACGTCGACCCCACTTTTAGGCCTATCGTACAGAAAGCACGGCGAGCCGCTGCAGAGAAGGCTAAAGCCGTAAAGAAAGAAGTTAAAAAATTGTTGGATGCAGGATCCAAACGAGAAGTTCAATTCCCTAAATAATTATCCAACCCAGTAGTGGTTCCGAAGAGTAATGGGAAATGGAGAGTCTGCATTGACTTCACTGACCTTAACAGGGCATGCCCAAAAGATAGTTTCCCTCTCCCAAAAATCGAACAGTTAGTGGACGCCACAGCAGCTCATGAGAGAATGAGTTTTTTGGACGCATATTTGGGGTATCATCAGATCCCCCTGCATGCACCTGACCAAGATAAGACAGCGTTCATCACTAATGTCGGATTATACTACTACAAAGTTATGCCCTTTGGGCTCAAGCATGCAGAAGAAACTTACCAGAGGCTAGTAACCAAGAAGTTCAAAAATCAAATGGGAGAAACCATGGAAGTCTACATCGACGATATGCTCGTCAAAATCAAGCAAAAAGAGGACCATCTCTCAGACCTATCCAATACCTTCAAAATCCTCAAGAAATACCGAATAAATCTCAACGCAAGAAAGTGTTCTTTTGGTGTCTAGTCAGGAAAATTCCTCGGATATTTGGTTAGCAAGATAGGCATTGAGGCCAACCCGGACCAGATCGATGCGATCAATAGGGTACAACCACCTCGCACGATCCGAGATGTGAAGAAGCTCATAGGTATGCTCGCTGCCTTGAACCGTTTCATTTCAAAGTCCTCTGAAAAGTGCAAGCCATTCTTCCAGCTCTTGAAAGGAAACAAAACAGTATAATGGAATCAAGATTGCTCGAAAGCATTGGAGGAACTCAAGACCTATCTTAGCAAGACGCCTTTGCTCATCATACCTCAAGAAGATGATTCCCTCTACTTATACCTCGCCATCTCCAGCCACGCCGTCAGCTCTGCAGTGGTGTGCGAGAAAATAGGAATCCGACATATAGTCTACTACGCGAGCAAGACCTTGTTGGACACCGAGCAACGTTACCTGCCACTAGAAAATCTCGCATTCGCACTAGTAATAGCCTCGAGGAAGTTGAAACATTACTTCGAAGCTCACACTATCACCGTCCTTACATCACACCCCTTAAAGCAGTCCTGTGGAAAATGAATTTATCTGTCAGACTATCCAAGTGGTCAGTCGATCTCGGACGATTTGATATCCAATTTCAGCCCAGGAATGCAATCAAAGGGCAGGTTCTTATAGATTTTATCGTAGAATGCACTAGCAAACAGCCTTATGGCCAGCTTCAACCCATAAAGGAAATGGAAAAATACACATCAGAAGGGGTCTGGTGACTGTTTGTCGATGGAGCCTCCAACTCAAAGGGGGAAGGAGTAGGCATTATGCTCGTCACTCCAGATGACACAATCCTCGAGCAAGGAATTAGGCTTGGATTTGAAGCCACCAACAACGAGGCAGAATACGAAGCTTTGATAGCTGACCTGCAGAAGGCACGGGCACTCGGGGTAAAGTAACTACAGGTGTTCGGTGATTCACAATTGGTCTCCAATCAAATAAGTGGGGACTTCAACGTAAGAGATGAAAGAATGGCAGCCTATATTGACTTGGCAAAGGAGCTAGTATTCAGCTTTAAGAAAGTCAATGTCCAATAATTTCCCAAAGGTTAGAATAGCCATGCCGATGCCCTAGCAGCCTTAAGTTCTGCGATCGATTTTGACTTGAAGAGGACGATCCCCATCGGCTTCCTCGCCCATTCGAGCATCAACCAGAGTGATGAGCCGTCAAAACTAGAACACATGCTCCAGATAGAGTCAGCTCCCAGTTCGATGGACCCTCTGAGGGACTATTTGAAAGATGGAACACTTCCAGATGACAAAAAGTTCACTCATGAGATAAGAGTCAAAGCTTCTCGCTTTCACTTATCTCATGAGGGAAAACTATACAAAAGATCATTCATCGGCCCTTACCTTCAATGTGTCCACCCAAAGAACGTCTAGCAAGTTCTACATGAGCTTCACGAAGGAATATGTCGAAGCCATATTGGAGGAAGGTCACTAGCTTTTCGAGCAATGAAGGAAGGCTACTGGTGGCCATATATGCAAAAAGATTCGGCAGTATACACTCGAAAATGCGAAAAATGTCAACTACATGCTCCTATGGTTCAGCAACCTGCCATCGACCTAAAATTGTTCACCATCCCATGGCCCTTCGCCCAATGGGGTATGGACATCGTAGGCCCCCTTCCTATCGCCCTCGGTAACTGTAAGTATCTGTTGGTCGCAACGGATTACTTCACCAAATGGATCGAGGCAGAGCCACTGGCAAACATCCGAGATGCAGATATGATGAGATTCATATGGAAAAGCATAATTACCCGTTTTGGAATCCCCAGAACTATCATCACCGACAACGAAACACAGTTCGAGAGTGGCCCTTTCTAGAACTTCTGCAATGAACATGGGATCAGGCACTATTTTAGCTCCATGGCATACCCCCAGAGAAATGGTCAAGCCGAGGATTCCAACAAAACAGTGATCGATGGGTTGAAGAAATAACTAGAGCGAGCCAAAGGTGCATGGGTGAGTGAGCTGCCGCATATTTTGTGGGCTTACTGCACTACCCCACAACGAGCAACTGGGGAAGCCCCATTCTCACTAACATATGGAATGGAAGCAATCATCCCCTTAGAAGCTGGCCTACCAACGATGAGAACCACCCTTGTCGACTAAGGCCAAAACGATGTAGCATTACTCGCTAAACTTGACCTAGCTGACGAACATAGAGAACTAGCCCTAATAAGGCTAGCGAGCTATCAACAACAGCTCGCAAAATAATATAACAAGAAGGTCAATCCGAGGGCATTCCAGGTTGGTTACTAGGTCCTAAGGAAAGTACTTGGCAGCGCAGTAAAACCTTCAGAAGATAAGCTAGGGCCGAACTGGGAAGGACCATTCAAGATAATAAGAGACAATCTACAAGGAGCTTATCACTTAGAAACGCTAGAGGGCAGAGAAATACCCCGAGCATGGAACGCAGCCAACCTAAAGAAATTATATTTCTAGCTTTTTCTTTTTCTTGGCTCTTTTATCAAATTTTTGGAATAGGCAATTCATTTTTTATTTATTTACTCTTGAATTAATGAAACATGTTTGGCAGTTGCATTCTATTAAGTGTTAATTCTGTATTGAGAACTTCATAACTTGCACACCCTTTCCAAATAATATGCACCTTACTCAAAGCATAAAAGCAGGGTATCACCCTCCTCAGGCATTCGTTACAAAATACGAACAACCTCCTAGCATTGCCCCGACAATACATGAAGCCCTACAGGGGATCCTTAGGCAATTAGACCAAAAGCGAATTGGTTGCCAAACTATGTTTGGATAAAAAAACCTGCTCGGATAGAACATCCAGGACCAGGTGTGTCCTCACCATTGCCATACTTAGGCCTAAGGGAGTGTGACGACACGACCTAAAACATAAAGTGAGGCAGAACGGTATCTTATAAGCATACTGGACTAGGAGGACACTTACTCAACATTGCAACCCTACCAATCTAGTCGTCCATCAGGGGCCCAAGATAATTAAGTAAGAGATAAATGATGAACATATGTTTAGTCGGCGAGGTCTACCAAAACATAGATATTATATTACTTCATCACATTTACAAAAATAATGTATAACCTGTGTTTAGTCGGCGAGATCTCCCAAAACATCAATATTACATTACTTCATTACATATATACAAAGAGTTACAGCTGGTAAAATCCTAATGAGGCTGAGGCCTCTGAACAGGATAATCAGCCACTTGTGCTCTTCGACCGTCATCCGGATGAGGAGATAATTCCTCCTCGACCTCATTCGTGTTTAGCTCTAACAGTTCCCTGGGGATAACATCTATATGGATCCATTGATCATCCCTCCTGAAAGGGTTATGCCTTAAAGTTGAAGGGGAGATCTCGTGACGGTACCAGAGTATTTAATTCCTCAGAACTTGTATCTCCCTGAGGGTACTCAACCATCCCCCAATAAAGGAGAGCTCTTCAAACTCTGTCAGCCTCGTTGGAGCATCTGCCCAACCTTGGTCATAACCATCAGCCCACACTCGCCGAGGACCTTTCTTGAACATATGCCTCAGCCATATGACATCCCTTTGAAGCCCAACAGCAATCACATATTCTCAACGGACATCTTCTCGGAGCTCGTCCATTTCCCTAAATGAACCACCTACGTTTGGACCAGCTCATGGAGCATCCGGTGAGGTGGAGCCTCGCAAGGCTGGGGGAGAACCGCTCGGCTCTATGCCAGCTCGCAGAATAGTTGATGAAGAGGAACCTCGTAGTACACGAGGGGCGATGCTCGACGCATGCTCCTTGAGTCGCGAAACCTCCCTCCTCAGAGCCTCGTTCTCCTGTTGAAGAATTTCTCCGACCTGGTTGATCTCAGAGGCATCCAGGAATCTAGCTCTCAGAGTATTCACTTCTTCCTAGACTGAGGCACCAACTTCTTCCATCTCTTGAAGTATGTCCTTCAGTTTGGCGATGATCTTAGACTGGTCCTTAAAGCTCTTATTTCTCAACCTGAGGGACTTGCAAATCCTAATGAAGGCCTGACGAGCCTGGGTGCTCACGTTAGGTCCAAGGATCCTTCCCAATTGAGAAGTGGCACGTATATACTCGTCTATATTAATCAACTACAAGCCACACAAGGAGTAAAAAAGCAGAAGAATCAATGTACAGAAAGGATAGAATTTTCACTTCATTGAAATAAAAGGGTACAATTACATCGATTTGTTCAAAAGAAGTACAAGTAAAGTAAAAATACTGAGAATCCCTAAGAGAAGACTATCTAGCGACCTTAGTTTGTTCATAACAAGCTGGCCGCTTCCCCTTATCAGCAGCAGTAGGAGCATCTCCCTCAGAAGGGACAATTTTTGTCCCCCAAGTAGGAAGGGCATCAACAGGGACTGACTGGGAGGCGGAGTCAATACCTTCGACGGTTGGGTAAGGAGCTT
The DNA here is from genome assembly GCA_949130495.1 of Sambucus nigra. Taxonomy (NCBI): domain Eukaryota; kingdom Viridiplantae; phylum Streptophyta; class Magnoliopsida; order Dipsacales; family Adoxaceae; genus Sambucus; species Sambucus nigra. The sequence continues at coordinate 423,034,849 of OX422209.1, forward strand.
CGTCTATGGTAGGCTTTGGGCATGGATCATGCTCATCAAATAAGGGAGAATCAACATCCACCCCGACAGCCAGAAGAGCTTTGTTCCATCCCTTCTTAAAGTTCAAACGGTTGATGTAGTCTATTTAAAGATCAGCATCCTCATATGTGGCACCCCACCCGGAATTATAATAACCTTTTTTAATGGTGGCTGCCTCAGACTCCTTCTCCTTCAACTTCTCCACCAACACCTTATTCTCCTCCACCACCACTAGCTTACTCAAGCAGACTAAATCATATGCATGTTGCAGCTCATTCAGACCCTTGACCGCTGCCTCCCTTGCCCGATTGGCTTCAACAAGGGTAAGATCAGAGGACATTTGAGCAGTATCAGCACTCTTCAAGCTGTCCTCGAGCTCGATACTTTTCCCCTTCAGAGCAGCGTTCTGCTTATCCAACTCAACATTCTTATCCACTAGCTCGTCGCGAGAGAGATAGAGCACGACGAAGTCAGTCATGAACTGCAAGTAAAAATAAAGCATTAAAAGAAAGTAGCAAACAGAGTTTTATAAATGTTAATGAAAGCAAACAGACTTACCAAGGCTAGCCTCTGACTCGCTTGCAAGGCAAACTGGTCAGTCCCCATTACCCTTTGGCGATCAGCAGGTAGGACTGCTCTCTCGAGCAGTGCAGGAGCCAGTTGGGGAGAGATGGAAACCGAGGCCCCCTCTGGCAACATAAACGCAGACACTAAAGCTTTCCCAACCTTCATCCTCGCTTCCACTCTCCTCCTCTCTCTCTTTCTCCCTCTATGCCCTCTTCCTCTCCTCCACCTTCTTTTTCTCTTCAGCCTTCTTCCTCTCCTCTTCTCTCTTTCTCTCTCTATCAACTGTTCTTCTTCTTTTCTCTTCTCCTCCTGCTCATGAGCAGCAGACTGAGAACCAGTGGAAATAGCCCCACTGCTAGATTTTTTCTTCTTCGATCGCTGAGCGAGAAGCACATCATCCTCATCCTCATCATCACGGATCAGATTCCTCCTAGGGGGAGCCATTTCCTCGCTATAACTACTATATGTACTTGAATACTCTTGAGACTCAGAGACCTCGTCTGAGCTAGAAGATTCTTCACCACTAGAGCTCTCCTCGCTATAACCACCTTCAGTACCTCCTATGATATCACTTTCAGAGCTTCTCTCTTCCTCATCCAACTGGATGGGGTCAGCAGTAGCCTCTTCAGTAATATCTAAGGTAGGAATGCTATCCACAAGCCTCACAATGAAACTGAACCCGATGTTATTGTACTCCAGAAGAAAAGTGACTGATCAGGGATGTTCACCGTCAGCTAAAGACTCCCTGATATTCCAAACTTTAATCAGCTCGACAGCTTGAACCTTGTTAAGGGCAGGTTCCAAGTTCTTTATCCTCACTGAAAAGAAAACATGAAAGTATTAGAAAAATCATACATTAACAAGGAGATCGAAAGAGCAAAGCGAAGATTACCTATAAACTCTTCCCCATAAAAGGGAACAGTGAATCTATCAGACCTCGCCCCCTCAGTCTGGGGGGAGAACTGCCAATTCCTAGAAAGAAAGCCCTCTTACCAGTAGTCCTTGTAGGAATCAGGTAAATTTACTACCAATACCCTGTCAGGACTCCTGGCCTTGAGGTAAAGAAGACCAGAGCTAGTTCGAGAGAAGGAATAACAAAACTAAATTTTAGCAAGCCCTAATATAGTGCCATAAAGTTGATTTATTTTATGGACACCATTGACTATCTTCCAGACGTTGGGCAAGCACTGTGTAGGGACGATGTTGAAATAACCAAAGAAATGCAGGAACAAATTTTTTGGAGGAAAAGTAAGACCCCCTTGGGAAAGCAACATGACGTGAATCCAATGAGCGCCCTCTATCTCTCTAACATTCTCAGGGACAGAGACGCACTCAATCTCTACCCATTATGGGATATTATAAAACTTCCTAAACTCAGGCACTGATCTATTACCTATCTTCGTCATTTGTAAACCCTAAATTGCAAATTCAAAGAAAACTCAACAGATAAAGCACAGAGAGAGAGCAGAGGGGACTTACGAGATGAAAGTTTGAATTGGACAACACAAGATCACAAGCCCAGATGACGAGGGAGATTGAAAGCAAAGAAAATGAAGACCTGGAGAAGAGGGCACAACGGCTAAAACTCACAGAAGATGAGGGAACGCTAAGAAGCTTGAAATGACAATGTAAAAATGCCACTCCAAATGACTCCTTAAACGTTCTCAATCATGATGCACAGAACACGAAGTAGGCTTCTGCCAGAATCACGTAAAGAACTATAACATTGGAAAGAGTTACACAATTTACAAAAGAGCCATTATGCCAAATTATTTAAATTTATTGAGCTAAAATTATGGTCCAACAACTTTAGGGGCAATTGTGGGTACCCGAATTTGGCATCATGGTCCCAAACAAGTAGCCTAATAAAAATGGCCCAAAGTATGGCCCCGCATATCTCAACTAAATTCAGTTATGACTCAGTCCATTCCTAAAATCTCAGTGAGAGATATTCTAGGAGTAAAAGATGGGTGTGGGGGAGGCAACACCCCCACTCTCCGAGAACAAACATGCATATAATAAACCCTAAGCCTGGAAAAAAAGGCACGCACTGTATTCTCTGTAAAACGCTCCCCAGAGTATATAGAAATAATACTGACTGCACCACCATGGACGTAGGCATTCTTGCTGAACCACGTACATACTGTGTTGTGTGATTGGCATTTTTTGTTCTTTATTTCCTCTGGTGATTGCGCTTTTCTTATTTATTTGTGTTGGATATAATTGTCACCACAGAAATTAACCTACATTTATAGGTTTTTGTAAATGCGATCTCAATGCGATCTAAAATTACAAAGGGCCAAATAAATTGGTTCGATCTCGGTCTTGGGTCTAAAAATGCGGGTTTAGACCGGACCGGACCGAATTTATAAAATAATAGTAATATATATATATGTTGAATACATACTTTATGTAAGTGTAGGCTTAAAAGAACACGCACACTTTAACTTCAAAAAACCCAACCTTTTTAAACTCTAGTGTTGTTCAATAATTTTAAGATACCGGCCTAAAATTTCAACAGGTAAATCTATTTTTCTTTCTAATGTTTATGATTCATGATGAACTTTGAACAAGTAGTAGTGAAAGTTATCCATAATACTTGTTAGTATTGAAATGGTCAACAGGTAGTATTTCCATCACCCATCAACACGCACATTTGATGAACTTTCAACAGGTGGTAAATGCTTCAACTAATAATACTTTCTTCCTGTTAGAAATGGAAGAAAAAACTTGTTCCCAAATCAGTTTTATGGTAAAGAAGGCATACTTGTTACCCATAAATAAGACATAGGGTTACCCATAAAGAAGACTTTCAAATTAGCCACCAAAATGTAAGAAGATAAAAACTTGTTCCCAAATCAGTTCTGTGGTTACCTGTTAGTTGATAGAAATTTGAGAAGACTTCCAAACATTTTTCATATGGATAACTATTAGCTGTTTATGGACCGAATAAGATCGAGACTGAACTCGGACCGCCTCAAAACCGAATAGGACCGAGACCGATTATTCCAATCTAGTCTCGGTCCGTAATTTTTTAGGAATGATTAATGCAGTCCGGTCCTAAAAATACCTCAAAACCGAACCAGAACGGACCGCGAACACCCTTAGTTAGTAGTTAATCTTCTAGACTCCAATAGGGATTATTTTGAGCATGGGGTTGTTGTAAAAAACTGGAAATATGCCCCTTTGATGGGAAATATTAAGTACCAAGTGACTAGATGCCCTCATTTTGGCAATGGGACAGGTTATTCCTCATTTAACTGCTTTGCCTTCTACATATCTTGTTTAAATGTTACACTAATTGTTTCTCTGTAACTTCTCATTGAAGTTGATCAGAAGAGAAGGTGTCCCAAGAAAAGTAAGGTGAATTTGAGGGAGTTAAAGTTTATTTGGGGATTTCATCAAAGGATTAGCGAGGAGCACATCAGGTCGACATCTTATTTGTTACAGTACAACAACACAATCTCTTCCTTTGTTGCTCGTCCTACTCCTTCCCCTATAATTGACTGTGAACAAGAACTTCCATCTACTTCCTCAGCCACTGCACGTGGCAGTGGTGATCTTACTGCCCTTTCCCCTTCCTCCTTAGATTCAAATTTTCCCCTTGCTGCATTCGCGGGGAAGAGGAAGATTCCTAATATTTTGGGAGATATTGTTGCCAATCCCCCATCCAAACGAGATGATACAGGGGTGAAAAATAAAAATGAGATTCGGAAGAAGCCCCCAACCAAGCAAACTGAAGAGATCTCCCTAACCAGAATAAAGAAAGGGTTATCTTCTAAGTTAGCAGAAGGTTCTTCTACTCATCCTGACCAACATGAGTTGGTCGACATATTTTCTTCTGCCTCTCCAATGGTCCTTGGCCTCAGTTTGGTAAGACAATTAATAAAGTCTGGGACTTTGCTAGACCACAGGAGTGCTGTTGCTGCATTGCCTTGCTCCAAGAGTTCTGATAGGGATGCTCAAAGCCTTACTCTAGTATATTCTTTTTACCTTCTTTAATTACTATCTCTTGATTTGTTCTTCACAATACTGATTTTCCTTGTTGTTCTTGTGTAGTTTCTCGTTGACTTCAATAATATGTTGAAGAAAGATAAGGCTTTGAGAGCTTCTTCCTCTGGTGAAGTTGAAGAAGATTTTAATGAGTTAAAAAAGTTTTTTCTTGAATCCCAACAAGCCTTGGATAATAAAAAAAATGGGAGGGTAGGATGAAAATTGTTAAAGAAGCTGCTGAGACTGCTCGGGGTCTGGCTGACAAATTGCAGAAGGACTTAGATGCTGAGAAAGTTAAGTCTACCCAACGACAGAAGGACCTGGATGCTAAGAAGGTGGAGAGAGATAAGGCCAAAGAGGTTGGCTTTAACAAAGGCTGGGATAAGGCCTTTGGTGCAGCTTCTTCGTAAATTGAGTTTGTAAAGAAAAAGTGCTTCAAGGATGGTTGGTTTACTGCTCTGGTGGAGGTCAGTAGTCCAAAGGATTTCGAGTTATTCTCTCTATATGATCATAGGACTCCTCTAAACCTAGATGATGAAGTTGATGATGGGGGTTCCGGTGAATCTTTGATAATAATGGAGTCTGTCGATCAACACTAGGATGTTGATTCAACTGTGCCCTTTAAAGTTAATCCTCCTCCTCTTTCAGCTCCCGCTTGTGCTTCAACCAATCCTGAAGCAGATAAGAAGAAGTTGTAAAACCAAGAAACTTTTATTTTCCTTTTTTCAATAGTTGTACTTTTTTTCTTTTTCGAAGATGCCTTGGTACTTCCCTTTTTATTAATGAAAAGAGAAATATTTATGTTCCTCTAATTATATTTTTCAATACTCTACAACTTGTTGATTGATGACTTCTTTTTCTGAATAGTTTATGGATAAAATGGAATAATTCGCATATACTAACTCCAAGCTACTCCAGAGGTGTAATGAGATTTTTAAAGCTGGTCACTTATCTTTAACTGATGCCAACCTACTGCAGTTGCTCAGAGAAGGGGTATCCGAGCAAGCCAAAGAGGCATATGTTCATTCGAAGTGTCTTCTTGATTGTGTAGTGGATAATAATATTACCTATTTTAAAATGATTTAAGCGATGCATGAGGAGCATAATGAAGCTAGGGTACTTTTCATGAAGATTATGAGAAGAAATTCCAGTCCCTTAGTGAAGGCTGGGGCTTGGAGCAAAAGTTGGATAAATTTGCTTCTCATTTATGAAGGCAAGATTTTTTATTGAAACGTGAGATGGATGAAGCAAAGGATATTTCCAAGCTTCTAGAGGAAGAAAATAATAACTTCAGAGATGAACTTGATGTTCTAAAGTCATTTACTAGTGTTGTTGCTACTACATATAAGGGTCATTCCTTCTTGGAGTCTGAAAATGCAAGGTTGAGTGAGGAGTTGGAGTCTCTGAAGAAAATAAAACATGCGCCTTCATCTTCCCGAGATAGAGTCAAGCCTATAAGAGGTACTGGCCGAGGTACTACAAAGGAAGTCAGGACCCAACATGCCCTTGCCAATCAAGCTTCACAATTAAAAGCTAAAGATCAAGCTATTACTGAGATGTCCCAGAAGCTACAGACCTTGTCTGAATAACTATCCACTTAGTCTTATCAATTACAAGCTAAGGATGGAGTGTTAAAGAAGCTGCATTCTCAAGTTAACAAATTAACCTTTCAATTCTATAAGCAATCAGGGAAGTAGGGATGGGCGGGTATAATGAAGCCCTGGGGCATCTTAATGATAAGCTTCAACAAGCTAAAAATGAGAGCTACAAATGGGGTTGGATTAATACTTTGACAGTGATGTGGATCAAAATAACTCATTGTGTGACTGGTATGATCCAGGCTTGCTTGAGCTAGACAATCCTCCATTCAAGTTATATGTCAAACGAATTCATGTTCACCGTATTCCTCAATGCTTGATTTCAAAGTACTTGGGAGATTACGAGCTTCATGATGAACTAGAGATCATTCGACCTCCTCACCTGGTTGATCGTCCTAGTAGTAGCAATACCATAATGCTTCAAGATTTTAACTTCATCAACTCTCCTTATACTTTGGATGATCCTCCTCCTAGAATGAACCGTGTTTCAAAAGCTGAAGGGAAATGTCATGTTTAATGAAGCTTTGTATTTTGTTTTGTTAACTCAGTCATTTAATTACTTTGATTGAATGAAATAGAAATTTAATTATCTTATGTTGAATGTTAATCCTTTATTTATCATTGATTCTATTGATACACTTTGTTTAAGTTGAGTATCAATGATCAATGAGTGTAGATATTATATTAGCATACTTAGATTAAAATCTAAATCTAGAGCTAATTAGATGAATACATAGGTTCTACTAGCATACTTAGATTAAAATATAAATTTAGAGATATTTACCCATGTTTCTCCAAAGGTTTTACTAATGCACCCAAGTATTGGATTTTTGCATTAAAAACAAGTGGTGTGACTAGGCATTTGTGAAATATGTGCTTACATTCCTCTTGAGGAACCTTTGCAACGTTCTTCCTATACTTTGCCAGTAGGATAAAGATCTTGTTATATTCTTATGTTTGCAGACCAAGTTTCTTGAGGATTTTAATATCCTATTGACTTGGACTTTATGTATCAACGATCAAGTTTGTGGATGCTCCGCGCAACTTATTGCTTTCGTAGAGAAACTTTCAGGATAATATTTGTTGAGCCGAGCAATAAGTTTTTTAACCGAGCAACAATTTATAACTTTTTATCAAGCTTTGTAGTGCATAGCACGAGTACTCCAAAAAAATGAACAACAAAAATGGAAAGAAAACTGAAGATTTTATTAATATTGCAAGTTAAAAACTGAATACAACATCATTGATAATACTTTTGGAGATGCTCTGCATGCCATGGTCTTTTGAATTCTTCACCTTCCAAGGTTTCAATTCGATAGGTTCCAGGTCGAATCAGTGTTGAAACACGGTAGGGCCCATGCCAATTGGATTCAAGCTTGTTATTTTTCTACATCACTTTCTTCAACACATAATCTTCTTCCTTTAAGTTGGTCAGTTTCATCCTTTTATTATAAAAATGAACTGTTCTTGGCTGATAAGCTACATTACACAAGGCAACATCTTCTCTTACTTCTTCCAGTATGTGTAGATCCACCTTTCTCATTAAGTCACTTACAGGAGAGTTAAAATTTAAAACTCTATGGGATGGTAAGCCTTACTCGACAGGAATGACGACTTCAGTCGCAAATGCTAACATATATGGGGATTGTCTAGTTGCTGTTCGCGGTGTTGTTCTGTATGCCCACAAGACAGAGTGGAACTCGTTTATCTAATTTTCCTTGGCATCATCAATCTTTTTCTTTAACCCACTTAGTAAGGTTATGTTCGTAACTTCAGTTTGTCCATTACTATAAGGATGTCCTGGAGCGGAATGCAATTTTTAAACATTGGATTAAGCAAAGTAATTTGTGAACTCCTCATTGTCAAACTGTGTTCCATAGTCGGTGATGAAAGCATAAGGCAAACCATACCTGTAAATGATGTTTTTCCATATGAATTAATAGACCTTTTCATAAGTCATATCTATCAAAAGCTCTGCCTCCACCCATTTTGTAAAATAATCCACAACGACCACTAAGTACTTAAATCTTCCTCAGGTGGTTGGCAATGGCCCAACCAGGTCTATACACCCACATGGAAAATGACCATGGTGAAGTGATTGGAGTAAGGGAAACCTGTGGAGTTTTGCGAATTGTGGAAAACCATTGACACTTATCACACTTATTGGCAAAAGTTACACAGTCTGCTTGCATTGTTGGCCAGTAATTCCCTTGAGTACTAACTCTTTACAGAAGTGTTCTCCCTGCTATATGAGCTCTACATAATCCTTCATGCACCTACTGAATTAGATATTGGACCTCTGATGGGTGCACACAGTGCTACAAATTATCTGTTGGTCCTCTCCTGTACAGAACACCCTTATCTAATACATACCGAGTTGATTTGTATTTCAACTTCTTTGCTTCCACCATATATGTTGGCAGAGTTTGTTCTTCAATGTATGCTTTGATGGGATCCATCCAAGACGGCCCCATATCTATGTTAATGAAATTGGTCATCAAATCTTCATTTATGCTCCTATTGACTAAAATTTTAATAGGGATAGTTTGTCGGAGTTTAACTCTGGTAGTAGATGCTAGCTGAGCAAGGGCATCTGCTCGAGCATTTTCCAATCTTGGAATTTTTTCCATCTGAACAACTAGTAATTTTACAATGACTTCCATCGCCTTGGATAAATACCGGGTTATCAATTCTCCTTTGAATCCATATGAACCCAGTGTTTTGTTTACTACCAACTGAGAGTCACTGTGTGCCATAACTTTCTTGGCACTTAATGAGTGGGTTAAACTTAAGCCTATAATAAGAGTTTCATACTCTACTTTATTATTTGAAGCCTGAAATTGAAAACTTAGTGCATACTCAATATCAATACCATCAGGAGTGTTAAGTATTATACATGCTCCAATGTCAGTTGAACAAGATGATACATCAACATATAAGTTCCATATGGGGATGTTGTTGTCGAATGCTTGATCTGTTAAACTCCCATAGTGTAATACATTTATCTTTGCTTCTTCATACTTCCAAGTCATCTCCTGTGTCCGGGAAGAAGAGTTTGGTAGGTATGCACTTGCTTCTTCTGAAGAAAATTATTCGAGAGCTTTTTTGGTAGCATTAACTTCTCTAGATTCTTGTTCTCTCTGATCACTTTGTTCCTTAGGGACCTTAGAGTAGGTGAACTCCGCTATGAAATCTTCTACCGCTTGGACTTTTAGAGAAGACCTTAGTTCATATATGATATCATACTCCCCTAATTCCACATCCTAGTACATTAATCTAACAAATTTCTCTGGTTTATGTAAAGCCTACCTTAGAGGCATGTCAGTATAAACTATGATTTCATGGGCTTGAAAATAGGGTTTCATGCATCTAGATGCTTCAATCAATGACAATTTTTCCAAGAAAGGGTATCTGATTTTTGCTCCTTAAAAAGCCTTACTAATATAGTAGACGGGTTTTTAAACTCCATTCTCCTTTCGAATGAATGCAGAACTTACAACTAATTCAGAAGAAACTAAGTACAAGTAGAACTTTTCACATGTGATTGGTCAAGAGAGCAATGAAGGAGACCCTAAATAATTTTTTAACTCCCCGAAAGACTTTACACATTCTTCATTCCATTCAAATCTTTTTTTGAGCACCTTGAAGAATGAGAGGCATCTATCTATAGCTCTGGACATGAATCTGTTCAAGGCTGCTTCTCGTCTAGTTAATCTTTGTACATCCTTCTTACAAGCCGAGGATTGCATTTCAATTAGTGCCTTGATCTTATATGGATTTACTTCAATTCCCCTTTGATTTACTATGTACCCGAGGAACATTCCCTCTTACACTTCAAAAACACATTTGGTCAAATTCAGCTTCATCTGGTGCTTCTCAAGTTGATCAAAAGTCTGACTGAGGTCGAAAATATGATCGGATGCATTTTTTATTTTTGTAAGCATATCATCTATGTAGACTTCCATATTCTTACGTATCTGTTCCTCAAACACCTTGTTGACTAGCCTTTGATATGTAGCACCTCTATTTTTCAAATCAAAAGGTATACTATTATAACACTATGTTCCTTAGGGAGGGATGAAATAAGTGATTTCCCTGTCCTCAAGCTTTATTTTTATTTAGTTATAACCAGAATAAGCATCCATAAAGTTGAGAAGCTCATGTCCTGATGTAGCATCCACGGGTTAATCTATTCGTGGCAAGGGAAAGTGTTCCTTTGGGCATGCTTTATTTAAATCCGTGAAGTCTACACACATTATCCACTTATTGTTTTTCTTTTTGACCATAACTACATTGGTCAACCAGTTTGGGTATTTTACTTCATTAATAAAATCTTCCTTTTAAAGATTTTTAACCTCTTCCTGTATAGCTTGGTTCTTCTCGGGGCTGAACACTCTTCGCCTTTGTTTGACTGGTTTAACTTCTTTGTTTACGTTGAGCTCATGACAAGGAAAATTAGGATCTATCCTAGGCATGTCTTCATGACGCCGGGCAAACACATGTTTTCTCTGTTTGAGGAAGCTCACTAGTTCCTGTTTAATAACAGGATCCAATGTTGTCCCTATTTGAGGGGTACATTCCGGTTTATCATCATATAATACAATGCTTTCAGTTGCTTCCACAATCTGTCCCGTTACCATCTATGTTTCCTCTCTTGGATCTAAGGTTTCAACCTCATATTCTTCATTAAGCTCAGGAGTATCCACTTGGTAGGTAGTGATTTTCTTCTTTATTTCTTCCAAGTCTTTTTTCTCGACAGAATAAGAATAACACTCCCGAAATACTTTCTGATCACCTTTCACAATTCCCACACTAAAATTAGTAGGGAATTTTAGACACTTATGAACAGTGGATGGTACTGCTTTGAACTTTTTTAGCCCTACTCTTCCTATGATTATAATGTAAGCTGAATGGACATCTTTATCCATTATAAAGAAATGGATCTTCTCTATTCAGCTAGCTGACTAGGTGCCTATCACCACCTTTATTTTAATGGTTCCCAAAGAGAAAAATTTCTCACCTACAAAGCCTATTAGTGGTCGATGATAAGGCTCTAATTGGCTAAGTTTAAAATACATGTTGCTAAAACAAGGATATAACATGATATCCTCCGAGATACCATTATCTATTAATACTCTAGAAACAATGATTTCTTCTTTTCTGACTTTGATTAACAGTGGATCGTTATGAGGATAAGTACTCCTGAAAGGTCATTTTTAGAGAAACCAATTACTAGTTTTTCTTTGTTAGCCTTCCTTGATCGATCCTCCTCTACAAGGTTGATCCTTTGTATGTATGAGCAAGCTTGTGCCTCATGGAGGTAAGATTTTCGCTCTGCTATATGATCTCCTCCTCCTGCATCTCCACCTGTAATCATTTGACAATCAAAATTGATACATAACACCTCACGTTCTGGTTGCCGAGTTTTTTAGGGAGATCGGCAGCATAATCCTGATCACCTTCATGAGTTCTTTTCTTCTCCTCTCGATCTTGCAAGGAGATTTTAATCTATGCTGACCCCCTGTGTTGTTCTATCGATCAACACACTGATTCAATTTTTCTATTCGAATGAGAGTTTCAATCTCATTTTGAAGAGCTATGCAACGTTCCGTCGTGTGACCGTGATCCATGTGGAATTCACAGTACTTAGTTTTGTCTCTCTTGGTCGGGGAACTTCTCAACTTATCTGGCCAATGCACATCTTTATTATGCTTGATTTCCTCCAAAACATGATGAATTCTCATAGTTAGCGGAGTGTAGTCATTGTACTTCTTGAGTCACTCCAAAACCCCTTTCTGTCTTGATTCCCTGTGTTCTCTGGATTTTTTATGATCTTTCTTATCATTTTTGCCATCAACTTTTTTGCTCGAGCTACGCTTGGCTACCATTATTTCCTCGACATTCATGATCTTTGCTGCTTAGCCATCAATTCTGTCATTGTCTTCGGAGGATCCTTAGCAAGAGTGTAATACAGTTTTTTGGGGAGCAATCCACTCACGAGGGAAGTTATTGCATCTACTACTTCTAGTTTCTCGTTATTATAATGACTAATATAATCACCATAACTCAACGCCCGATGAAACTCAAGGCTGCTCCACCCAAGGTTCCACGGTTAGGGTCTCTTGGTGTTTTACCAAGTGCATCTAAGATGGTCAGGACAAGCCCCAACGGTGCCTCACTTCTACAAACCAAGTCCCTCTAAAGTTCCCACGTCGAGGTAGTTCGATAAAGCATGAAAGCTCTCCCAGACCCTGTTAAGTCTGGTCTCTCGCGAGTATCGTTTGACCTCACGTTGAATGTCATTATAATCGTTATATCATTACAATCGTTATAGCTCATAGTCAATATAAACAAAAGATACAATATGACTAAGTAACACAACAAGCTAAAGTATGAACTGCCACGCTAAACTGCCTCGCTTGAGCTGCCACGCTGAGCTACCTCGCTTGAGCTACCTCGCTTGAGCTGCCACGCTAAGCTGCCTCATTGTCTTAATCCCAAACACTATTGTTAATGGAGGATTATCTCTAATCTCAAGATTACCTTCAAGCCCCCTCTACATAAGTGTTGGTGTATTCCTGTCACGTTGATCGACATTCTTGGTGTTGGTCGGTATTCCTGGAGTTGGTGGGTATTCCATCCTTAATGACTAGGATTAATTTTCCATTGTATAACACGTGCCAGTATCTGAGTGGTTCATGTAGATGAATAATTTTTTGTATGAACACTTATTTTAAATCAAATTTATTAAACGGTAATGACATTTTTTAATTTTAAACAATTTAAAAAATATTTATATGTTTTTAAAACTCTTGAAATAATTTTTTAATATTTTAAAAACTCTTTTATTTTAAAATAGTTAAGACAATTTTTAATATTTATACGAAGTTTTTTTTAATCTAAACACTTAAAACATATTTTTTAAAACAATTTTTCTAGAATAATTAAAAAAATAATTATTTTGAAATTGTAAAAAAATATTTTTACTTTTAGAAAAATTAAAAAAACCATATTTTTTGGATTTTTTTTCATAAAACAATTATAACATTGTTTTGTTTTAAAAAATAATTTCTTATAAGGCACTGATTTTTTTTATATAAATAATAATGTTTATTGATATATATATATATATATATATATATAAGTCAATATAATATTCAAAAGAAGAGTTTAAAAAAAATGTAATGCTTAGTAATTCTGTAGTGAAATGTAGTTGGGAGGTAATAAATAAAAGGTATATTCTATATTGGACAATTTAATCATAAAATGGGTTACTTAACGATCAACTGATTGAATCCGTCAAAATGGGATCAAAATCCAAGAAGTGAAAATTATGAAAGTTAGACCCAATAATGAATAATTAATGGAAGCCAACCCAAAATAACCAAAAAAATATTGGATGAAAAAAATTAGTGATAACATAAAAAAAAATTATTTTAACAAGAGAAAAACGAGCAAAGTCTTCAGTGACAAAATTTTCACTAGGTATTAGAAAGAAAAAAATTTCCAAAAGAAAATTAAAAAGCATGGAAAATGGCATACTGCATAAAAAAAATCATGAGATACTATACTTATAATAGCACACGAAAGTGGACAAAAGCCTCATGTACCACCTTTTTTATGACGAATCATGCTTATTTTTTTTTAAAGTAATTATTATAAGTGAATACTATTTGAAAAGTGTTTTTCAATTTAAGTCCTACTTACTAGTCAACCATTAAATAATCCTATTTTTGAATCTACTATTTTTTCATTACTAATATACCTATCTCCGTATCTTCTCTCCAAATTCAAAGTGATGGTCATTTTTTTTTCTTACAAACTTTAAAGAACTATAACCTTCTTTGGTGAACAAATTATGATTGATCCAACTCTGGCCTGCCCGAGCAAGCTCAATAACGTCTAACTCACGTCCGACCCAATTTTATCAACAAGGAGGATCAACACAAGCATTTAACACGTGAATAATCATAAAGTAGTTATCCTTTTAAATAAGCTCATATCGATTATCTAAAATCTCAGATGAGATATTAGAAAATCACCACACGAACAATAACAAGCTAAGGGAGGTCCTTGAATAATTCAACTACTGTAGTTTTACACGACTGTAAATATAGCCCACACTCCACGGCCAAGTGGGATGCAATGTCCGAACTTTAAGGGATATTAATAAAAATTCAGTGACCTCTCCGTAGACGTAAACAGTTTGCCGAACCACATTTATTTGTGCGTTGTGTGACATTTTATTATTCTTTTATTAACAGCTTTCTAGAACTTACTAATTGTGATTAACTGAACTCACACTTACGATTTATATCCAAAATTTACGAAATTGATATTTTTCAAAGCTACTAATCGAAACCTATAAAATAAGATTCATATTCAATATAAAATATTAAAAAATGATGTGTTTTCTTCGTTTTTTATGCAGTAAGTAAATATTTACTATCTATGTATTATGGACATAATAAATACTTACGGTCCGTAAAAACGTCCTAGATATATACTTACTGTCCGTAAAAACGTCTTAGATATAAATTAATTTAATTTTTTAGTAAACATAGTAAATATTTAATATATGAGTATTTTTTTTCTTTTGAATTTTATAGTGTTCATCGATCTTGTTTGATAGATCTCGGTGAGTAAATTTCAGAAATAATAATTTCGTGACAAATAAATTTATAAACCAAAAGTTATAGTTATTTGAAGATTCAAAAAATAACTTCTTCTAGAGGTAAATTTGCCAAATAAAAATTTTAAAAATTAATATTTACAAAAAAAATTCAAAGAATATGTGTAAAACTGATTTTTATAATTAAGACAGATCAGCATACGAATCGAGAAAGTCGTGTGTCACCATAGTTTGGTATTGCTCTGTGCTCTCAAGTCCAAAAATGCTCAAATTTATTGTCTTTCTTTAAAAGAATAAGTATATGATCATTTAATATCATTAATTAATATATGAATAAATCATTAAATAATATAGAATCATGATATTCATATTTCAATACATCCATCATTAAAAAGTGTGGTTAACCGTTAAAGTCACTAAAGTTGTATATAGCTTTGTCCATAGCTTCCTGCTCCAATTACTTCACATGCAACTCACACTTGAGACCAATTTGGCTATTCGTGTCTTAAATCTATCATCACAAATAGAGTGTGTGGAAAAATGTGAAATTGCTGGACAGATGTGGAGAAGCCACGTATCATTTCGGTAATCGCATGGGGTGTTATTGTGTCACGGGGAAACTCGATTTGATTAAAAAAAAGGTTAGACTCTAAAAGCAAAGTTTTTGTTGACAATATTGGGTCCACCAATATTGGATCAATTATATTTAACTGCCCACTGAATGTATTATTAATAGCACCGGACATGGATGGATATAAATGTCGAAAATTTTATATATATCAAGTCTTTTAAATGATTGTACCTAAAATGTATATAACCTCATTTAATGCATTTGAAGCAAAAACAGTGTAAAAAATTTGATTCGTATAACCTTATTTTAAAACAAGCATCTATCCCGCACGATATTACAATATTACTTATGACTTATAATTTGAAAAATAGAAGAAAACAAATAAATAATTAAAAAAAATGTGTTTTGGAATAAATTGTTTAGTGAATGATCAATAAATCATAAATTCAAAGTCACAGTGAACAGTCCAAACACATATAATTATATTGTTAATTTTAAATAAAAATACAAAGAAAACGAATGTCACACCTTGTTAAGTAAGATCGACCGACTTTTGATTGTGACTCAAAATTGGAACTCACGCTGACATACCGTGTCGTTATTGGTTGATTTCTTATGAACGTGAGTCCGCGCCAGCAGCACTAACCAATCGCGTCACGCCATGGTGGCGAGTCGCGATTTTGAGTCCCAATCTTGAGTCGCCGTAGAAGCACTCTTCCCCAAAAAATCTCAACTATCACGTGGGAACTTCTGAATATGTTCCTTCCTTTGGCTAGTGTGATACTTGAGTTTGCCTTGAAACAATATAATTTATCCATGATAAAGAAGTCTCCACATGCTATTGTTGTGACAACACTCATGAATTTTTTACGGCATACCTTTGTCACTGGTGGTGATATTGCCTCTCGAGTTTGG
The DNA here is from genome assembly GCA_949130495.1 of Sambucus nigra. NCBI lineage: Eukaryota > Viridiplantae > Streptophyta > Magnoliopsida > Dipsacales > Adoxaceae > Sambucus > Sambucus nigra. The sequence continues at coordinate 423,051,143 of OX422209.1, forward strand.
CCTCATTTTACCAAAAAAAAATTCCGTAATTCCTTGCTCTTAAAGTCTTATCCATTTGGTCCTCCACACATAACACCTAGCGGTTGAATTTCAAATATGGTTCCATTGAGCATCTCTTTAGTGCGCTTATTCCTTCTTGTGTTTTGCAAGGAGATTTAAAAACATATAAATAATTTTATTTGTAAATATAACATCCCCTCTACTGGTCTTGTTATTATCGAGGTGAGATTTCGAATGTTAAGTATGTTAGTTATATATAACGTCTCTTATAAGATGGTGTGTGGTGATGTGGCTATAAGTCAATAATTTAACTTACGCGGATTCATCACTTTAAAATTGTGAACGAGAATTTACATCATCTTAAAAAATAATTCAAATGGTTGTTCAAAAGGAAACCCAGGCCTTGAAAATGACATCACTGATATATCACAAATGTTTTGACTGGGAGTGACAATAGTCCGCCATCGTTACATAAGTAAAACTAAACCACAAAATAATCATACATAAAATGGAAGATTTTTTTTTTTTTTTACTTTTATAGAATTGAATTTCATATTTTGTAAAAGATGTAGAGAGCATGAACATATGATTAATGGTGATAGACCACATCCTATAACACTGATAATTATTCATCATGTCTAGCTTGATCATTCCCCGATCCGTTGTTAATACAATGAGATAAAAAGTCTCATCTTCCTCTGCTTCTGAGTCCTTATACAACTTCGCATGTTGGTCTAATACAACACCTGAACACAACTCAATAGTATAAAATTTAAATCTCGTTATGTGGAAATTTAACTAACAGACTGAATTAATTTTTGTAGAGGATACTTTTACTAGTAAAATTTTAATAATTTAATGATGAAACTGTACTAAAGTCTTAAATTTTCTCATAGGACACCAAAATTAAATTTACTTAGAAATATCAAGGGAAATAGGAAAGAAAAGAACATGTAACCATACATTCCTTCTTGCTTGAAAAACCATTCAATAAATTAAGCTTCCTTATTTTTAGAATAACTTGTAAAGTTAAATGAACAATTGGAGGTTAGGACCAAAAGCCCATAATTTATTTTCTATATAATTTTTAGTCCATATTTTACAAATAATTTTTAATTATTAATAATGCATAACGAATTTGTACTTTCTTAAAGATTGTAATATTTGTTTTTTTCCTATTGGTACTTCTAGTATATTACCATCTGATTGATAATTAGTGTTCCCATCTAAATTACAATATTTAAAAAAAAACGAACATAATGTAATCAAAGTTAAGAGAACTCGTACATACCATGCAATTTGATATGTTAATTCTTTAGATGAATGTTATTTACTGACATCCCAAAAAAATTGAGGGGCTTAAATTGAAACCGAAGAAGTGTATGGTGATTTTGGTGGTGTGTGTGAGAGATGTAGAGAGAGAGATATAGAGTGAGAGAAAGATTACATTTCTTTCTCTATTTAGAGTCACATATACAGATCTCACCCTGCTTCTCCCTGCTCCAAATAGACAAAAATCAATAATCAAGAAATGTTTGATCTTCCCAAGATGGGTCTCTTGGATATACGGGTCTCTTGGAAATCTATATTTCACCTTGGGAAAAGAGAGTAACAAGTAGATAAAAGATATTCAGAATGAGCTTTAATAATAATTGGAGAGAAACTCACGTGATACACCTTAGTCCATTAAATTCTATTAAAACCTCTAATACTATTGTAATGGAGGTATAATATAGATTACTAGCATGTATGTCACGCGATGCGTGATCGAATTGAAGGCCACGATACTATGGAGGATCTTTTAGCATTAAAAGGCTCTCACGTTCCCCCAGTCCGTTGTTGTCTGATTTGTCTCAGTCAAATCAGACGCTGCATCGTGCATCTGTGGATCAGTCCCCCCCTCCCGAGCTTCAGATCAAGAATGTCAACTGGGTCGTGCCTACTATTCAAGTGGTCAACGAATTGTATGAATATAAACTGTGTGTATGGGTCGTGACCATGAATACATAACTGCTACATGTAAAAAGGAGATGTAGCAGTTGAAATTTTGAAATTTGGAATGGTGTATATAGTACTCGTTTTATCACATAGTCAAAGTTTGGACGTAGGTTTTAGTCATAAAAATTTTGAATGGTGTATATACACAACTGCTACAGATCAAGATGTATCCTTTTTAATTTTTTATCACATGATTTAGTAAAAAAAAGGCTACTAAAAAGCAACACAACTGCTACATGTAAAAAGGAGATGTAATACATTGGAATTGAAGGTTAACCACAAATGGCTTGAACCTTGTTCTCGTAAATGATAAAAGTTTTATTATATATCCATATGAATACACATATACTGCAGTACATATCAAGTTATAACGATAACTAATGGCACAACCTTCAAAGAAACATTCATATGAACCTCAACCTGAATTTGATTGTTATTGTTTCTGAAAATTAATTTTACTTATGGCCTCAAAAAGTAAGAGTAGAATTGAATATAAGTTTTTGTTGTGAGAAAGCGTGTTAACAAATGATACTAATTGTAACCCCAAATAATAATATGGCATACTCACAATAAAAGTATAATGAGTAGAAAGACACACACACGGGAAGATAAAATATTTAAGTGGTTCACCAATTTGGTTACGTCCACTGACACTCGGATCAATTTACTATTGCAAATGAGTTTCAAAAGAGACTCTCACAAATACACTCCAAATGAAAAATACAATGTGTATTTTTCTACACAAATGTGTATACTCAAAACTCCAAATGAACTCTTTCTCACTCTCTAACTCTTTTTAGTGTTTGATATTTTGGTGTGTTTAATCCTTCTCAAGAGGGTCCTATTTATAGCTTCTTATCTTTCACCACATCCATTGGATCAACAATGAGATGGATGGTAGAGATTGCATTCCACCAACCACCTATAGTAGCTTAGGTCTTAGGTGGTTGCACATTTAATGTCCATTAATACATCCCACCAACCACCTATAGTAGCTTAGGTGGTTGTCCATTAATGCACCACTCCAACAATCTCCACCTTGACAAAAATTTTACGGGTCGCACTGTCAAACTTTTGCCAACTAAAAAAATTGACAATCCCATCTTGACATAGATATGCAAAGCTCCACCAAAACACGTAACCATATATTATCCAAAATAATCCGAGTAGCCTCCAAATGCGCTCATAAGCACCATACATCCGAAGGTGTTCATATACGAAGAATATTGATCAAGCTTAAATAGTGTTCAAACTTGATCCTAGTAACAATCTTCGTCATCATATCCTCAGGATTATCCGCGGTTCCAATATTCTTGAGGAGAATAGTCCCCTCATTCAAAATTTCTCGAACAAAGTGGAAACTAACATCAATGTGCTTTGTCCGTGAATGATGAACCTGGTTCTTGGCTAAGTGGATGGCACTCTGACTATCACAGAAGGCATCCACATGATCCTGAATAATTCCTAAGTCTGAAATCAAACCATAAAGCCAAACGACCTTCTTAATGGCCTCTGTCTTTGCCATATACTCTGCCTATGTAGTTGACAAAGCTACTGTAGATTGTAGCGTAGACTGGGCCTCCAGCTAGTGTAAACGCATAACCAGTCGTCGACCATTGTTTATCCAAATCACCGACGTAATCTGAATCCACATATCCAAACACATGCTGACGAGCATGCGAATCCTTCTCAAATTTCAAACCAAAATCAATAGTACCATGGATGTACTGTAAGATCCATTTCACAGCCTGCCAATGCATTTCTCCTTGATCATGCATGTATCTGCTCACCATACTAACAACTTGTGAAATATCGAGACTCGTACACACCATTACATATATCAAACTTCGCACTGCATTAGCATAGGGAACATGAGCCATTTCTGAATGTTCCTCATCTGTCTGTGGGGATTCCATGGCACTTGTCTTGAAGTGTGGGGACAATGGAGTAATTACAGGTTAGGTTTTAGAATCTATACCAAAATGATGTAATACCTTCTTCAAATACTATTTTTGTGATAAATAAACAATGCCCCTGGAATAATTTTTGCTAATCTCCATGCCAAGTATTTTCCCCGCCTTGCCTAAATCCTTCATCTCAAATTCATGACTTAACTGAATTTTTAGTTTTTTAATATCCACCTTGCTCTTAGAAGCAATCAGCATATCATCAACATATAAGAGCAAATAAATAAAGGATCCATCACGACGTTTATGAAAATACACATAATGATCATAGTGGCTTCTTGTGTACTATTGCCCAAACATAAACCGATCAAATCGCTTGTACCACTACCTTGGACTTTACTTCAACCCATAGAACGACTTTTTTAGTTTGCAGACCCAATTTTCTTTACCAGCAACTGTGTACCCTTCTGGCTGAGTCATATAAATTTCCTCCTCCAAATCTCCATGTAAGAATTCAGTTTTCACGTCAAGTTGTGCCAACTCGAGATCACACTGCACAACCAATACTAGAAAAATACGAATGGAAGAATGCTTTACAATCGTGGAAAATACCTCATAATAATCGATCCCTTCCTTCTGCGTATAGCCTTTCGCCACCAACCTAGCCTTGAATCTTACATTGGCTTTCTCCGAGGAGCCTTCCTTCTTGGCATATACCCACTTGCACCCAATGGCTTTCTTCTCTTTTGGAAGTTGGACTAACTCCCAAGTCTGGTTCGTATGAAGACACTGTATCTCCTCGTTCATCGCCTTCTTTCAATCTACACTTTCTAAGCTTCTTTCGGCTTCTTTATAAGTAGGTGGAATATCATCTTCAACCATGGGTAGTGCATATGCCACCATATCAGTAATAAGCCATCCAGGTTTCCTTTGTTGTCTTTCTATTCTATTCGCTGCAATAGAATATGGTTGTTGAGGATACTCATGGGCAGGATCCCCCACCTCATATGTACTTCCCTTATCAATTTCTGAATTTGTGACAAGTCTGGCTAGAAGAACTTCTTTGGTTTTTCTCTCCCTAAGAGAACTCTTCATCATTGAAGATTCATCGAATGTAACATCCATGTTATTTATGATCTTTTTCGTCTCGAGGCACCAAAGTCTATACCCCTTCACTCCATCACTAAATCCCAAGAATATGGCTTTCTTAGCTCTAGGATCCAACTTGCTTTCTTTAACATGGAAATATGCAGGGGAGCTAAAAATACGTAAAGAATCCTAATTTATAGCAAGTTTTCCTGACCATACCTTCATGGGTGTTTTGCCCTCATTTGCAGCTCCATGTAACCTATTAATGAGGTGACATGTATATGTAACAGCTTCAGCCCAAAATGCCTTACCTAAACCAGCATTGGATAACATGCATCGCACCTTCTCCGGCAAAATGTGATTCATACATTCAACTACCCCATTTTATTGTGGTGTATCTCTTACTGTGAAGTGTCGCATGATCCCTTCTTCCTGGCATACTTGCAAAAATGGATCTAACTTATATTCACCGCCATTGTCTGACCCGAGTCTTTTAATTTTTTTGCCAGTTTGGGTCTCTATCATCTTTTTCCACTTTAAGAAAATCTTCAAGAATTCATCCTTATGTCGCATGGTTTACACCCAAACTCGTCTGGAGAAATCATCCAAAAAAGATACACAATAATGCTTACCTCCCAAATATGAAACTTTGGTAGGTCCCCAAACATATGTGTGAACATAATCAAGAGTCCCCTTTGTACGATGCACCTCTGAGCCAAACTTTACTCTTGTCTGCTTGCCCAGAACATAATGTTCACAAAATAGAAGCTTACACGTCTTGGCACCTTTCAATAGACCTTGCTTCACTAATCCCTGCAAAGTCTTCTCTCCTGCATATCCCAAGCGTACATGCCATAATCTCGTAGCATTAGATGCAACCTCTTCTGAATTTTCTGAGACTGCTGTTGCACCTGTAACTGTATTTCTAAGGAGAAAATATAAGTTACTCTTTTTCGTTCCCTTCATCACAACCAGGGATCTATGTGACACCTTCAGACCATCGTCTTTCAGTGTGATATCATAACCTTTAGCTGCCAAAGCGCCAAGTGAGATAAGATTTTTCTTCAGGTACGGTATATACTGAACGTCTTCCAACACTCTGACTATTCCACTATGCAACTTTAGTCAGATTTTTCCTCTCACTTTTGTTTGACAAGCATGATCATTACCCATCAAAATAGCTCCACCATCTATCTCCTTAAAGCTAGAAAACCACTCCCTATTGGGACACATATGATAGGAATAACCCGAATCCAAAATCCATTCCTGAGAACTGTATCCAAATGGTGAAATAGACAAAGCAAATTCAGAATCTTCATCATCACTCGTCGCAACGTTTGTAGTGGGGTTCTTCGTGTCCTTCCTTAACTTAGTACAATCTTTCTTCCAATGCCCTTTCTGGTGACAAAAGGCGCATTCATCTTTTGAAGGAATTCTCCTACCCGAAGTTGATGCTCCACCTCTTGATTTAGATCGAGATCTTCTACGGTTACCATTCTTCCTTTCATTTATTCTGCCATGAACCGTGAACTCTTCAGATGTTGAGTCTCTATATACCTCTTTATCCTTCTTACGAACCTCATTATTCATTAAGGTATTGGAGACCTCAACATATTTAATTTCCTCCTTTCGTACAATAGCATTGTAATAATATGTTCATACGAGTCAGGTAGAGAATTTAGCACTAACAGTGCTTTATCCTCATTGTCAATTTCAACATCCAAATTTTGCAAATCAACAATAATTTTGTTAAAATTATCCAGATGCTCAGACATAGAAACACCTTCTGCGTATTGAAACTGGAAGAGTTTCTTCTTCAAATAGAGCCAATTTTCAATGTTCTTCGTCATGTACTTGTCCTCCAGTTGTTTCCATAATTTTTGTGTCAAGGTCTCGCGCATATATGGAAATTTTTTATCCATGCCGAGATAAAGATGAATATGACCACAAGCCTTGCGATTGATTTTTTTTCCAGTCATCTTCCTTGATGTCTTCTGGCATATCTCCAAGATCAATTTCCAGCTCTTATTGGACTAAGACATCCATTACTTCACATTGCCATATGCTGAAATTTCTTTACCCATCAAATTTTTTTACGTCAAATTTTGCAGTTGCCATTTTTCAAATGATCACAATCACAAATAATGCAAACGGAAAAATTCCAAATTTAGAAATTTTGTTCGGTTGTGAATAGTAACCATATGAATAGTACTGTACGTATGGTTATTTATCCCAAAAAAAATATCCAAAATGCCTAGATCGGAGGACCTTGGCTCTGATACCAATTTGTTGTGCGGAAGCGTGTCAACAAATGATACTGACTGTAACCCCAAATAATAATATGGCACAATCACAATAAAAGTATAATGAGTAGAAAGACACATACACAAGGGAAGACAAAATATTTAAGTGGTTCACCAATTTGGCTACGTTCACTGACACTCGGATCCATCCACTATTGCAAATGAGTTTCAAAAGAGACTCTCACAAATACACTCCAAATGAAAAATACAACGTGCATTTTTCTACACAAATGTGTATACTCAAAACTCCAAATGAACTCGTTCTCAGTCTCTAACTCTTCTTAATGTTTGATGTTTTGGTGCATTTAATCCTTCTCAAGAGGGACCTATTTATAGCTTCTTGGCTTTCACCACATCCATTGGATCAACAATGAGATGGATGGCCGAGATTGCATCCCACCAACCACCTATAGTAGATTAGGTCTTAGGTGGTTGTACATTTAATGTCCATTAATACATCCCACCAACCACCTATAGTAGCTTAGGTCTTAGGTAATTTTCCATTAATACACCACTCCAACAGTTTTACCTGAATGGAAATGCTCTTTATGTGAATTGGATAGTTGATGATATGAAAGATTGGAGTAGAAGGCTCATCTCCAGTGTAAGTAAGGGATTTCACCAATTGTCAGTTGAATGTTGATGTTGTGTGGTACCCCCTCACTTAGTTGTCGATCTCTTGGATTCAGAAAGAGAGAGAGTGAGAGAATTGGGGTGATCTTAACACACCTCGGTTGAGAAGCCCGTCGAAGCAAAATAAGTTCATCAACATTTAACACAATATATTTGACTCTCCCTTGTGTGTGTGTGTGTGTGAGTGCATGTTGATAGAGAGAGAGTATCTAGACTCGGTTAACACATTACTCACAAGTCATTACACATACTTCTCCAAGACAACGTCTTAGGGTGATATTGACTGTATTTATCACAATAAATAAATTACCAGGAGCCATATATCCATAAGAACCAGTTAGGTGAGGTTTTTGGTCCTGCTTTGAAAGATCACTTTCATCATTATCATTGATTCAAAGTGAGGACCCAACAACACATTTATGGCTTTAGCATCACCGTGAAGGATAACAGGCACATAGTCATGGTGCAGGTATAATCGGGTTAGTTTATAATGCTTTTAGGGGAGAGAAACATAATTATGGAGAAAATCAAACGCCAAGTGGGATTTGAGGGGATGTATACTTACGGATAAAATCGAGGGCTAAACATATGGAGAAACAAAAACGGAGAAAAGGATAGAAATAATGTTTGATGTGCCACGTGGACAGTATAAGGAGAGAGGATATTTAATACTTGACACGTGTCATCCTCCCATAATTTGGGTCTACAGTTTTTATATAGTTATATAGATTACTTAAAAATATTGTTCCTTCACTTTCACTTGCGTTCGTTTAGTCCAAGTTGTTACAATTTATTCTATAGAATTTAAATCACCTAAATGCCAATTTGTTTCTTAATATTTAAATTTTAAAGAAATAACCCTTCTTAATTTGGTCGTTAAAAGAGGGTAGGATATTTAAAAGTATAAAGGGTAAGTTACACAGGCATCTATATCTTTATTTGGTGATAATATGGATTACTCTCTTCTTATGTAAAATATTAGACTCACTTTTCGGTATTTAAAATACTAAAGTTGCTTTATCGTTTCAAAATTTAAATAATCACTCACCATGTGGTTGACATATTGAGTGTTACAAAAATGAAACAACAAAGAGTGTTGTGAAAAAAAATAAGGTAAAAAACACATGGATCTCATCTTTAAAACAAAGATAACAAACATTTATAATTATGTGTAACAAGATAGTTAGGTGAAATATATGCAAGATGAATTTAAGTTCAATAGGTGTAATAATGTAATAAAGTGAGAAGACATTCGTAATCTCAAGAATCAACTGTCAAAAGTAAACATAATAATATTATATGTTATGGTCATGCTAAGAGAACCAATTTTTTTTGTTATGCCACTATCTCATACAAAAAGACAGATTATGGCATACACATATTATACACATTAAAGAAAACATAAAAAAGGGAAATTAAAAGGTTTTCAATTGTTCCCTCCCAAAACTCAAACCACTTAATCTACATGCAAACCCTTAGAACCACAAGTCCACCATTGTTGCGCCTATTCCCCACTACTGTTACATTTGTTTCCGCCAACGTTAGATTCAAATTTGTTGTTACAAAGGTTAGAGAGGTGATTATGGTCGTTTTACATCTGTATTGGTATTAATAGAGCATCAAAACCCAAACTCAAACAAAATGAAAAAATCGGGTCATTCAAACTCAAACGAAAACATCAAGGATGGATTTCTAGATGTCTAAAGTCATTTACTTTGATCATTTGGATCATTATGGCCATAAAATGTACCCACATTAGACGTAGAATTTTTTTCTCTCCAAGTTTATTTGATTATACAATGTCGAGAATGATAGCCAAACTTGACACTCTATCACCAAATCATTGATGGCCATTTCAAATTTATTGCACTGTAAATTCGACATCGCAACACCCAATGTGAGTTAACTTTGGCATTATATCACCAAGTATGGGTTGCAACCTTCAATGGTTTGCCACTAAACCAAGTGTTAAGAAATAAATTAATTTTACTCTCAGTTATATAATGCCAAAGTTTTTCATATATTTTCGGTGACATAATGTCGACGTTCTTCATAGAGTTTTGGTATTATATATCTGAAAAGATCCTTATATCATAATTATAAAGGATAAACTTTTGTTTTATGATGGAAAAATATGGGATGACTTTAATGATATTTGCTCTGGGAGTAAAGGGAATCAAAGAAAATCTTCAACCATCGGGGATGAGGACACTCAATTCAATGCAGACAATCAAGATGACATTAAATTGAACCAATAGTTAGTGGTAAGAATAATTTTTGTTATTTTTTATTGTTGAATATATCAAATGGTATTTTACTAAATTGAACATGTTATTATTGATCATACCATCAAACTCATCACAAAAAAGTAAGTATGTGAAGTTACATTGATATATTCATGTAGATATATATGAATGGTAATGAATTGATATAATTGAATGATATCACATTGATATATTGGTGTAGGTATTTTCTAAATGAATGACCATGATGGATTAAGCTCAAGCACTTGGACGGAAGAGTAGGGTAGTAATTTTTACCATAATGTCTAAAAATCTAACCCAAGGTAGGAAGGGCAGATTAATAATGGGTTGTGAACATGGTATAGCATACTGCAACCATAACAAAGAATGAACCGAAGAAGAAATCATCATCATAGACAAATAACAAGGACGAGAGTGATTCTTCTATGTGGAAGTACAATTTACCATTTACACTCAAGGGTATTCCCCTTTATAATGGCCAATGGAAGTTTATATGTAAATCACTAGTTAACCAACCGTATGTCAAAAAATTAATTCAGGGGGATGTAGACATTGACAATGACTTAACTTCTAATGGGGATGAGACCTAAACAAGACCTGTATACTTTGAATCAAAGACCTAAGAATTATATATTCACCATGCGAACGATTTACAATGTTTAGGAAAAAATCAACTCATATAGTTTCAAAGGAGGGCAATGGTGAATTAACTTTTGAACTCCTTATTAATAAACACTCTGTTTATTGATCCCAAAATAACCCCATACGGATGAGTTTGAAGATATATTTTTTACGCGTCCCCATTCAATTTTTCTAGCTAACTGTTTTATGACTATTTTGTTAATGGATCGCATGTACAAGACCATATGTTTTGACATGTTGTTCTTTGAGATTTTGGGATTAACATCTCCCATAGATTCTGCATTGACTATACACCTTAATCATATGAGGATGAGGGTCTATTTTATTGGGCATTGACCTTTTTGGTAATTATATATGACCCTGTCAATTTTTCATAAGTGATCATTACAGATTGATAACATCCTTCCATTAAAACTATCAAGAATTTATGTCCCCTAGTACACACACTTCTTTACCTATTCTACATTAAAAAATTATGGAAATAAATTACAAAAATTTTGGGATGTCAAATGATTACTTAAAGAACTTCTTATAAGAGTAGTCAAGGGTAATAAAAAAGGAGACGCGTATTGTCTTCCTAGATTTATGGCCCGAGTTAAAAAATAAATCATACTGAATTACCTAAAGCTTTTGACTACATTGAAAAGACGTTGATGTCAGTGTGTGAGTAAGTTACACTATTATTGACAAATATGGTTAAAAAGGGGAACATAAAGAGCCCAGCATCGGTTCCTCTGCTACCTCATTCGAGTTTGGGATTTACTTTCATGAGCTCTTCATAGAGAACACTGACCAAGCACCTACTGTGCAACCTGATCTAATGGTCGTCTTACCCCAGCTTAGTGCTAAGATTGACAACCTTCAAATCGAGGTCCATGGGATGCAGCATTATGAGACTTAGATTCTTTAAGAACCCGATGTTATCTTTCCTCATGACATGGGTACACCCTCTCTCGATCTAGTTTGGGTCCCAAAAGAGTATCATCATGATACGCGTACCCCGCCTACCAGTGGGCCATCACCAACTCAAATCCTTATTTCAAAACTTGCCCACTTAGGGGCTAACCTGTCAGTACCCACGGATCCCAAGGAGGAGGAACTAAACAAGGTCAAGGAAGACCTCAAACTTCTATTAAAGAAATTAGACCAAGTCGTGATATTTGGGAACTATATGGAATACACCCATATGTCTCCCTATCTCAAATCCAAACTTCTTGAGAAGTTCAAGATGCCAAACATCGAGAAGTTAGGGGGAAGAGAACCCCCAATTGTTCACTGTCGAATCTATCATTAAGTTGTGACCCTCCTTGGTGCACTGAAGAGATAATCGACCAATGTTCTGGCAGACCATGAAAGAAAGTGCCCTCATTTGGTTTCTGTCCCTTGAAGAATTAAGGATCCGTAGTTGGAAGGATGTCACCTGAGAATTCATATCTTAGTACAAGTACAATGAGAATGTTGAGGTTATGTGCCGAGGTCTAGATCTTCTTAAGAAGAACCTTGGGGAAACAGCCAGTAGCTTCATAGGAAAGTGGAGATATAAAGTTGCTACCATGACCAACAGACCCTTCGAGGAGGAACAAGTCCGTATCATGAAGAAAAACTTCTTGTTTAATATTCGAGCATCCCTGGGAGGACAATATTACTTGCACTTTCGATCCCTCTGAGATGCTGGTGTAGAAATTGAGGAAGGAGTTATCAAATTCGATTCCGAGCTAAAGAAAGTGACTGGACAATTCACTCCCTGAATGTATGAAAAGCTTAACAGTGCTAAAGTTTAAAACATTAAGAAAGGAAACGACATTAGGATACTCCTAATCGCTCCTGATAAATCTCACACCCCTATTGCCATCAAATTAGACTTCCCTGCATCAACAACTTGATTAAGTATGAGGCATATACTGTAGGCCTCAAAATTTCCCTCAAGAAAGGAATTCGGTACCTAGGCGTCTACGGAGATTTTGTTCTTATTATCGGCCAAATCTTCAGAAAATGGAAAGTCAAAGACGAGAATCTCCTACCCTTTCATGCCCACCTAGAAGATATGGCTTCCTAGTTTAAAGATGTCACCTTCCACTACCTGCCTCATGCAAAGAACAACCTTGTTGATGTCCTTATTACCCGGTCCTCCATGGTCAACATGCCTAAGGGAATAACAATGGCCCATTTCCTGGATAAAAAAAAGATCTAAGCCTACCCATTTCTACCACATCAAACTTGTTATCAAGGAAGACTATTATATGGTCGGGTTACGGTACTATAACATTTGGCGCCTCCTCAAACATGGTGGGTATCCCCAAGACGCAGATAAGAATGATCATGAGACCCTTCGCAAATTAGCTACCCAGTATATTATCTGCGATAAAGCACTATTTAAGAAAAACTGTAATGGAACCCATTTGCACTTCAAAGCAGGGGATTATGTTAAAGAATTAATACAAAAGATCCACAGTGGGTAATGTGGGGCCCACATGAACGGTCATATGCTTTACAAAAAGACCATCCGTTAAGGATACTATTGGACCACCATGGTTAAAGATTGCACAACCTATGTCCAAAAATGCCTCAAATGCCAACAGTTTGCTAATCTCCAACACTTGCCTCCTTCAGAACTATACAATATGACCTCTCCTTAGCCCTTCTCCACCTGGGTCATTGACATCATAGGGAGGTTACTCCTAAAGATTCAAACGATCATGAATTCATCCTGGTCACCATAGATTACTTCACCAAATGGGTCGCAGCCGAGTCATATGCGGTGCTGAATGCCAAGAAAGTGACCAAGTTTATCATAAAGAACATCATCTACTGATATGGAGTTCCCCACGAGTAAGTGTCAGATAATGGGCTCAATTTTGAAACTGAGGTCAGAGAACTAGTGACCAGTATGAGATTTAGAGGCACAAATCTTCTCAACCAACCCCAAACTAATGGTGCTGTCGAAGCTGCCAATAAAAGTCTCAAAACCATAATCAGCAAAATAACTGAGAGTTGTAGAGATTGGGCCGACCTAATACCTTATTCCCTTTAGGGCTATCGTACTTCAATTAGATTGCCTACTGGGGCTACCCTTTATTCTCTAGTGTATGTCATAGAAGTAATTCTACCCATTGAATTAGAAATACCTTCCCTTCGCATCCTACTCGGAAGCAAGGTTAACAAAGAAGAATGGCATCAAAGCCACTTTGATGAGTTATCACTCTTGGATGAAAAGATATTGAAGGCTCTATATCATATACACGGGTAACATTGTTACATAGTGCAATCATTCAACCGAAATGTCAAGGACCATGGTGTTAAAAAAGAAGACATTGTCGTCAAAGAGATCATATAACCCATCTAGGACTCCAGAGGGAAATTCAAACCGAATTGGAATTGCCCCTACATCATGAAGAAAATTATCTCAGGAGGCATCGCTATGCTCACATATCTCGATGGAGAAGAGATGGCATGTCCAGTTAACCTGGACCGTCTTAAAATTTTTACCCTTAGTCCAAAATGACTCTTCTCATCCCCCTTCTATTCTAAAAAAATTTATCCATTTCCCCTACTCAGAACTATGTGGGACCTAATCCTCTCAAACACCTTTTCTTTTCAAAATGAAACTCATGAAAATTTTCAAAACCTCTATAGGTACGTAGGCATCCCATACATCACACATGGGTCCGGTCCCCTTCTTTTTCACAAAATGTTATTCTTTTCTCGCCTCCTAGAACAACGGTTTATTTAATCATTTACATGAACAAAAGGATTATGTATGCTTAGCGATTGGTATAGATAATTCAAATTCAAAACTCATCAAGAGGCATGACAAAATATTATCAAAATCAATTTTTATTTTTATTAAGGAATACGCGTTATTACATGAAGTATCAATAAAGGAATTTAAATAGACCATAACTTCCACTGACCAAACCATTCTGAAACAAACTTAGCCCTAAACCAAGGAACACAAAAATCATTCCAAACCCCTTCCCCCTCCCCCCCCCCCCCCCCCCACCCAAAAAAAAAGACACAAAACACCAAAATCACCTATGGTTCACAAAATATTGCCTTCAACTGCCAAACAACTCCGCTTCATCATCATTTCTGGCCCCTAAAGGTCTCCAAGTCTCCCACTCTTGGTTAACACTCCATATGCACTCCATGGAGCGGTACACCCTAATAAGCCTGGACAAAACCACAACACCTTCCTCCATCGTGTCGAAGGAAACAAGCCACCATTGACCGGTCTATTTCTCCACTACTATCTTGCATAACCATTTCAGGTAGTCCCAGACACATGCTAGGCCCCTCCGACAGTTTGTGACGGACGGATAAATGGGCAACGACACTGCCACAAAGAGCCCAACATCATCCTCAGTGATTCATTTAAATCCTCCACCGGTAAGAAGTTTATTATGCGAGGGGGAACAATTTGTTCCCATTCGACTTGGTGTAGGAGCTGCTAGGTGAAATAGAAGGAAGTCTGTCGAAGGCCCACCAACCCCACAATCAATACTTTTCAAGTTGCAAGATAGGATATATGTCCCCCCATCATGGCATTGACCAACTAAGACACCGAGCTCCAAAATCTAAAACCAGTTAACCCAACACTCTACAGATAGGTCAAAGCAGAAGAAAGGTCAAACAAAATAATTAGGCACAACCACCAAGAGATATTAAAGAGGGGACGCTACACAAAACCTCTCTGAAAGCCACATGAACAAGATTATCAGGCTCCCCTTCAGAAAGTTAGAACGACCCTCCTTCCAAGCATGAAGGTCATTCAAGGTCCTAGCCATCACCACCGCCACAAGATTATGGTGATAAAACATCCACACCGTTATCACAACCATATGGGGATCAACAAATAAATCCCTAGTCACCAGCAATAGCCTCACAGTAAATCCTAAGGCGATAATTTTGGCAAATCCAGCTTCCTTAAAATCCCTTAAGCGCATTGAATACATCACCACTTGAAGAGAAATATCCCATTCGATAACCAACGACTGAACCATCGAGGGAGAAATGTGAAGTAACTCCAATCGAAATACCCAAAGAGAACAGGAAAAATTAGGCATAGCCACGACCACACTAGGGATGACCCCCAATATGGACAAGAACTCCTCATAGGTGGGACAAACCTCATCCAGGCTAAAACGGAAGACATGGTCCTGAAGGTACCGGAACTGTACCACAACTACCACAGGGATTGAGTCTATGGCTCAGTTACGCCACAGATAAACCTGACGCAAATTGAAAGCATCATAATTAACATTGTATAAGCACATGACCTCCATACCATCAAGGTAAGAAACAAGTCCTTCATACATGGGAAGAATATTTTTTAATGGAAAATATGAAGCAAGAAGAGAAATATGGGTATTTGTGGAGAAGTCACATCCCACAACCCTCATTTTATACTCAAAACATTTGGCCAAAGACAAGAGCTCTGGAAACCCGATTAAATTCCAGCTATACAGGAGTACTCTGATGTAAAGTTAAGTGAAATCAAGGCCTAGGGATAATTTGACTTGACCTCCATGCCTATAGGCAGGTCAAGTGGTATGTCGATCGGTAACCCCCCCCCCCCCCCTTATTTTGGAAAATTATCTCTTTCCCCTATTACGAAAATCAAGTTCAGAAAAATCCTCATTTGAAAAATTACCCCCTATTATTTACTCATTTTTCTCTCAAGAAAAAAATCATTTTTAATTCTAAAAAAAATTCGTACTCAAAATTCTTTTCCCCGAGTTAATTAGTTTTACTCATTTTTAATAATAATAAACCTTTTCCCTTTCATTATCAATTCCGTACTTATCTCTATCTTTGCATAAAATAAACAATTTCAGCAGATAATTAAAAGTGCATATATGATAAGTCACTAAGTTAAGAAAAATGACAAAAAAAAAAATGCGTATTATACTTCGCTTCACTTGGTCACATTTTGTAGATAGAATAGAAACCACAAAAAACAAACGGACTTCACATGAACCCTTAACTCTCTGTCTCCAACCCTCAACCCCCACGATGGACACGCTTTCTCCTGTGACAAGCGGTGGATCCTCCACTCCCAAAACCTGAACCCTCATCTCATGTAGCAAGTGAAACAAAGCATGAAGGAACTAACTTCTTGATATACTCGGACATGGAGGACATCCAATCCTTAATATCCCACAGCTAGTTGGTCGACACCCGAACATACTTGAAGCAAAAAGAGAAACAAAAGATGAATTAGTTAGTAAAGAGCAAGAAAAGATCAATTGAAATAGAAAAGAGAAAAGGAGAGAATATACACCACGCAAGGGGGCCTAAACCGTAAGACCCATCAACCCAGACACTAACGCATGAGGACGGGTTTGCACGATCAGTGACTCCTCACTAATCAATTGAAAATTGTAGGAAGGTGGAGTAACCTGAAGGATCGAAGCCTCTTCTACTGCCATCGCTAACATACCACCACCTGCGCTATGGGTTGATCCCATTGGTGTGCTAGTAACCTTGACCGAAGCCGTGGCAGGTGAAGGCATTCTCTCCACATCATAGACACAAAAGGGCATCAACCAGATCGTCACAAAATCTAGATAATCATAGCTTACCACTGTATCCATATAGTGCGTATAGGGTTCCCTGATTATCGCCACCACCTGGGCATCATCTGACATCTCCCTTACCCGCCTAGGGAACATAGATGGTGGGACCGCCACCTCCTTTTCCATGATCCGACTCACCACATTCTCCCCTAGGTACTAAACGTACCCAAACTCATACTCAATCAACTGCCGTACATATGCGTGTAATCTCGTTACTCCTATATCCCGCAGAGTCACCAACTAGGGTATAAGGTCACCTACAATACCCAACACAAGATCATTATCAACTCTAGGAATGAAGATGCCAAAAGAAAACTCAGAAAATATAGAAAGATAACCTGGTCTCTCGTCAGGGCATTTAGAGCCTGACAAACGTTTGCCAAGGATAAAGACTGATTCGACCCATTAGTTAGACTTCCTCCATTGAAACATTCGGTTGAAGTCCCCAAAGACCTCATCCTTCAGGGCTATCAACCCCGAATTATACTCGATCACCTCATAAACCACGTCTCCAAAAGACAGGAATCAGGAAAAATGGAACGAAAGAAGAATGCGAGGAAATGCATAAAAGGAAAATAAATATAAAATTTCCTCTAGAAGATACATGGCCCCCCGTAAACATTTGCTGGCAAAACCGGCTGAAAGCATCCAAAGAAGAATAAAAGTATGCCAAAGTCAAGCTCCCCCAATCATACATCTAGACATCAAAAATCATCCTCAGATATGGCAAGAACGAAAGATGGATGTCGTCGCGGCTCGTCACGACCAGAAAGCCACCCAATAAAAGAAAAATAAACAAATGGGTTATCTTTCTCACCTGTCGACCATCGGTCATATCCACCCTCCTCTTCAGGAGCATCTCCTCCAAAGTAGAAATACAGATGGAATCCTTAAATATGATCCTACCCACATGCCCCAATGCCTCATGCACTACCTTCGGTGTCACCCTCTGCGTGCGGTCCACTACTATCTGAAATCCCTCATAATCAACCCCCATAAGCTGCTGAACATCTATGGGAGGTACCATCATATCCCCTAAGCCAAGATGAAAAGTGTGGCTAGTGTCCCACCACCTATCCCCCAGAGCACACAACACCTTAGTAAAACGTGATGTCTCATCCAAAGCCTGCACTAAACGGCTAAAATTAGCATAAGAAACTATCCAGCGCACCACAATAGAGAGCTTATCCCAAACCTCCTTCAGCCTCATCGTCCCTTGAGATTGTATGCTCGAAGAAGGAACATTAGTCTGCAAAAGGAAAAGAAAAAAAATCCATCATTAGCACAAAGAAGAAAGAGAAAAATGAAATGGAATACCAAAGGTTACTACACTTACGTAGCCACTAGGGTTCCTCACCTTAGACGAGCGATGGTATGCTAACTCGCGTAGTAGGATACGCTCATGAGCTACAGGATCTAACAAATCAAAGGCCTTTTCATTGCCCAAAGCAAGAGGCACCCTAGACTGCCACTCTAGGCCAACTCAGTCATCAACATCCAGTCAGTCGTTATTGTACACCTCGCTTGAAAACTCAATCATTTTAAGTCTTGAAGTAAAAAGGACTTATGAATAGTTTTTAAAGAGTGAAAGTAGAAGATTCAAACACTTACTGGTGTGAAGAATGGGGAGGATTCACCCCCTTTATAGAAGGCTAAGGGGCATGTCGATCGGTAACCCCATCACCATACAGAATGCTAGTCGTCTTTTCCTCTTCCCAAGGAAGCACACGAGTCTGTGCCCTTGTCGATTGGCACCCTCCCAAGACTGCCTATTGGCGCCCCCTTTTTAATTTTGTACAAAAAATGCCATAACATAATAGAAAATTCAAAAATTTCTCGAAAGATTCCTAAAAATCCCTGAAAAATATGGAACCTCATATTCCTCAAGAAAATAATGCTTTGGAACAACCCTTATAAACTCTCAAAGTCCACAATAGGATTAATCTTAGGCTCTTATCCCCAGCATAATTCCCAGCCGAATTAATCTTACACACATATCCTCAATATATTCAACAACCAGAACCAACGATACACCCGCATCCAAGTCTACTACAATTACCCAGCCTAAACACCCCCCAATGAAGTTTCAAAACAACACAATCCCCAGCGAACCCGCATGTAAAATTAAATTTCCTAGGAGAGAAATCTCTCGCACCATAACTTGAGGTCCTTATATTTGACCTCGACCCTCAAAATTCGTCGTCCCAACTTAATGTCCTCAAAATTGACCTTGACCCTTAGAATTGGTTGTCCTCATAATTGACCTCCACCCTGAGAACTGGTCATCCCAACTTAAGGTCCTCAAAATTGACTTCGGCCCTCAAAATTCATCTTTCCAACTTAAGGTCCTCAGAATTTACCTCGACCCTCAGAATTGATCATCCCGACTTAAGGTCCTCTTAATTGACCTCGACCCTTAGAATTGGTCATCCCAGCTTAAGGTCCTCATAATTGACCTAGACCCTCAGAATTTATTGTCACAACTTAAGGTCCTCAGAATTGACATTGGACCTCTGAATTGGTCGTCCCAGATTAAGGTCCTTATAATTGACCTCGATCATTAGAATTGGGCGTTATAACTTTAGTTCCTCAAAATTGACCTTGACCCTCAGAATTAGTCATCACAACTTTTTTATCCTTGAAATTGAACTCGACCCTCATAATTGGTCGTCATAACTTGAGGTCCTCAGAATTGAACTCGACCCTCAGAATTGGTCATCATAACTCAAGGTTCTCAGAATTGGCCTCGACCCACTGAATTGGTCATCTCTAACATAACTTGAGAGTTAAACTCAACCCACTAAAAAAGGTCATCTTCGTCTCCTTAGGTTCTCAAGATTGGACTCAAGCCACTGAATTGGTCTCCCTATCCCCTTAGAACCAATTATAACACATCTTCGACCCGCTGAATCGGTCACCCTTGTCTCCTTAGGTCCGCAGAACTGACCTCGATCTGCTAAACTAGTCAGCCTTATCTCCTTTGGTCATAAATTGACCTCGACCCACTGAATCAGTCACCTTCATCTCCTTAGGTCCTCAGAACGGACCCCAACCCTCCGGATTGATCAATCCCACCCTCTAGGTCCACAAAATTGACCTAAAATCATGTTTCCCAATGTTGATGTGGTGTCTATCATTCGACGGCCTTCACTTGTTCCAAGCTTGATTATCAAGGGTCTCATTTTATACACCCCATCCTAGGATCCCTCTAATAATGTCCTTAGGTCCCTATCACTCACTCATTCACCACAAACTCGAGGTTATACTTCGAGTATTGAGCTAGAGGCCACCAAATACTCCCGAGCTCTGTTTGAATCTAGTTAACTTCCTCATCTGAGAGAAAGATCAATGAGTCTTCGAAGGTCTCTAAATCCCCTTTCCAACGGTCTGCCCCATGCACGAATTAGCCATACAGTACGAACCAATAATTTATTTTATTTAAAAAATTGATTTGAAGGCCATCGGGTGCTCTCGGGTACCGTTTGTCCCCGATCAACTCTTCATCTCGAATGAAGATGAATGAATCTTTGAACGGATCTGAATACTCTTTCCAACGGTCTGCCGCGTTCATGAATCATCCTTACGGTACGAACGAATATCCCATTTTAATTTGAATGGTCATCAGGCACTTTCGGGATCCGTTTGACCTAGGTCATCTCTCCAAACCAAATGAAGATGAATGAAGTATTGAAGGTATCTAAATACCCTTTCCAACTGTCCATCCCGTGCGCAAATTGGCCTTACGATTTGGACGAATAATCCTTATTTCTCCAGGAATTTCTTGTTCGGTGACATACGAGTCTTCCGAGCCTCGTTTGACCTCGGTCGACTCCTGAACTTAGGAATGGCTCAATGGATTCTGAAATGGATCTTGGTACCCTTTAAAACGGTCTTCCCCATGCGTGATTATGACTTACTTTTCGCGTTTTACATCTATTTTTTCCAAAAAACCTTCCTCAGACTGTCGAATGGCACCCCTAAGACCCTACCATCGGTAGTGTGTCTGGGGTTCTATGCTGATAGGATGGTCTAAGACCAATTCAATAGGCACCCCCTTGGCCTTATAAATAGAGGACATGCCCTCACTTTTAATTTCCTACCTGAACATCCCTCTCAACAATTGAAAGTGAATTCTCTAGAATTCAGAGTTGTTCCCCCATTAAAAGCCTATTTTTCACATTGCTTCCATCCTTTTAATACTCTTTTGATTAAATTCCCACCCATCTCCTTAGACCACCATCATCTCATCATGAGATCAGCACATCTACAATCAAGATCCACTTCAGTTCTTCATAAGGAGGTTTAATTATTCCCCTTTGTCTTTAAATTCTCTTATTTTTGTATCAGTTACTTCATTTTCACTTTAGTACTTTACTTCATTACATCACATATCTTAATTTCAAACTTTTTATAACTAGTATTTACACATACTTTATTTTATAATAAAAACCCAAAAATACGAAGAAAGAGGGTTTACTTATAATAAATTCTAAATGGGTAATTCCCATCACATTTTCTCACACTAAAACACTGTTTTCTACACACACACATAATTAAAATCCCCGATTGGATTTATGGGTTAAACCCCACCTCGTATTGTCTTCGAACTACGTAGGCGTCTTGGGTAAATCTTTAGACTCGAGTCCTCCCACAAACATTTGATATTTTGTTCTTATTATATATTTAAAAAATATAAATATATATATATATATTATGCTTGCTTGATTGTATCTTGTCCGATATACATAATCGTTCTTCTATAACGACTTGTGAATCGACAAATTCTTACATCCTACTTTTAATTATTGTTTTGGAAACACTACTAAGGATGATCTCGCTTTGCCTTTATCCATTCTCGAGTCGAATGATTATGTCCTCAATTTATATTCAGCAAATAAGCACACACATCACGAAGTTTAACAAGAGAAGATTAGCACATGCCCATGAGAGACTTAAAGGGACGGATGGGTTCCTAACACCTTTCCATTCTGTAACTTAGTCCCCGGAACCTTGAACTACCAGTATTGCCCTTGATACCATTCTCTAGAGGCAACAACATTTCTTTTTCCTATTTTGTGAAAAATATCCTGGCCCACATCGATGGTGGCTGAGCGCCCCGAGAAAGGATGCAATATCATGTGCACGACAGAAAAATGGGAAGGAAGGAGGGATCCACCTCGGGAGATAACCCACCAGACACCCGAAAAACCCTCGAGATGGCCACATATGGTAGGTCATATAATTAATTATCATATTGACATAAATAACGTGGGTTATTAATTAATGAGGTTAATTAGCACATGAAATTTATCAACAAAATTAATTAGATGGGAGAATTATAAAGAAATAAATACATGCAGTACAAATTAAGAAGTAAACAAATTCCCTCTCCATCATAGCCTAAATTGGAAGAAGTGGAATCCCAATGGGCCACCTCCATGCATCCTTAACTGATCACAAATTACTTGTCCTGCGACTCCTGGTGTTTCCTGAACCTGGAAATTTTAAAATTAGAAGTCGAAGAGATCCCCTCGTGTATCCGAACAAAATCTCCTGGGAGTGTTCGAACGAAAAGAAATAGGGTCATGTGATCTTAATCACTCAAATAAAAAGAATAGAGTCATTATATCATCCTAGCACGCGAATGGAGGAAACTGGCCATTCAAATGGTTGGCAGCCTAGAAAAACTCTTCTTTTGAACTTTGAATTTTCAGATATAGACCTTCATGATCTTACCATGGTTGATTATAATCGACCAAATACAAAGAAAATCGACCACGAATAATATGTATGCACCATCCCAATACTCATGTATAAAGATCGATCAAAGTAAAGAAGGAAAAATCTAATTTATATACCAAAATTGAATCTAACGCGAGCAACTATGATTAATTGTAGGATATATGCATCATAAACAAAATTAAATGACCATAATGGAGGGGAATATATCATAAGAAATCTACATAAAAAAGTGTTACAAAAACCACATATACATGATATTTCACACAAACTAGGCCTTTGTATTATTATTGACAAACCTAATCCGATTCAATCAAGATTGATACCTAAACCTCGTGCTCTAATTCAAAATGATAGGATTAACATTTTAAAAATATTTTCCAAGGATCTTGATCAATCTTGAATGAAATTTAACATAAAGAATACATTGAAAAATCTATACATCAAAACTAGAGTTTGTAAAGTCCATACCTTTGTGGATCTTGTTATCAATCCGTAAAATGGAGCCGAGTTAATGTAGAATCTGATATGGAATAGCATTTTGTCTTCTAATGTATGATCCCTTGGATGAGATAGAATGGTGATCGTCTCCTTAAAAGAAATCCTTGAAGAATTTCACAGAGAAAAAAAATCCACTCTTCTTTGCTCTCTCTGGAACGAATCCAATTGTGTTCCACTTCCCTCAACCTCATTAGTTGACTCCTACTTATCGTTCTCAACTAAACAATGTGTTGGTAAGAATTGAACCAATTACGGACTCCTTTAAAATGTCCTAAAAAGGTGCCTTTAGTTAATTAAGGGGTATACGTAACCAAACACAATTCTCAGGTCAAAATAATTAGGGACTACATTGGGGATCCATGTCTAATAACTAACATTGCCTTCCAAATATAAAAAATAAATTCAAAGGTACTCTTTTATAATTTATTTATTTTTTCATTTAATCATAATTAATTCAATTAAATAATTATGATTGCACTCCAATTTTAATTACCCAATATTACCACAATAAAGAAGCCGAATGTATGCACAGTTGGATAGAACATAATATAATTCCTCACGTAAAGCATACAATAAACACTTGATGAAACTAATTTTTCACTATTTAATACTCACCAACATTTTATAAACATTCCTCCATCTCAAACACAACTTATTTGACATCTCTACCCGATTATAAAATCCACCAATCGTATTTTCTAGTAGAGTCAAAACTTATAAGTTTATCAAGGGGGTATGACATTCCATGATACTTCCTGGATACGAATTCCTCCGGAACATGATCTCTGATGCACTAATATGATCATTGCTCAACTTACAGGGTTTATTATCCAAATATAAAACTGAATCTCACCCATCAACAAATCAAGTAATTACGATGCAAATACTCTGATCCTATTATCCCTCGAGATTTGGAATCTATGCACCCTATGAAAACCATGAGATTGTTCAAAGATGATCAAGTCATCATCAAGACTCAAATATCATCCTTACTCCTAGTCAACACTTTCTCGAAGTACCGATGCAGTCTTTCTTGAACTATCGAATAAGTTCCTGAACCATAACATGTTCCCGTAGTCAAGATAAACTACTAAGATTGTACTTGCATCATAACTGATAAGATGCTAACCCTGCTATCTATGTTGTGAACTATTCAATCATGCTAGACCATAAATTTTGATCTTCTATGCTTACATTAGAATTTCCACTGAGCATAATTAATCGACATTACGATATGTTCACAAACAAATATAAAGCATTTCTACAATCATTATTTTTTATTTCAAATGAGTTATAATGAACCTTTATGACTGAAAAGTACATAAACATGGTTTTAAGAATACAACTCCAATAGTGATATTGATTACTAGACCGATATGCTAGCATTTAGACGACGATGGGCATAATCCACAAAATGAATGGAAGGTGATTTAGGTGAAGTTAGATGGAATTGAGAGTCCATCTTCCACTTCATTGTTGGATTTGATTTCAGTTAGTCCAAATGGGAGGCCACGTGGGAAAATAATGGAGAAAGAAAAAGAACGCATGTCAGCAAAATACGACTTGTCCTCTGGGTAAATAAAAAAGTAAAAAAAATGATTTGGCTGCAAAGGTAGAAAATCTGACTCCCATCTACCAAAAAAATTAAAATATGCGATAAATTGTAACTTGATATACATACCATTTTTTTCCATTCGTTTATTGATGACATGACAGATGTTAAGGTGGGTGGAAATTACGATTATAAATGGTGTGATCTCTTAACTAAGTAGTGGAAGTACATCTAAAAAGACATTACATACAAACCATTTATGAACAAAATTAGATTCATGTATTTGTATAGGGTATTAGACATATTTCAACATTTTGCACATGTTGAATTGCGAAAAAAGTCTTTTTGATAAAGATAATTGGCTTCAGATTCTTGAGATGTCATATTTAGATGCATAGACATATAATGGTGTTGTGGTTTCTATATCAAAATCATCATGCCTTTCATTTGTTACATTTCACAATTCTCCAAGTGACACCAATATTATGATCATACTTATGCTAACGGTGGCTAACATGTACAATGTTAGTGTCAACATTAAGGAAGATTCCGCCTTTTGCTGATCGAAGCTTCATAGCATACACATCACGAGACTCAATGTTGATATAAAAAATTAGATTAAATCTAATTGTTTAATCACAAATAAAAATAAATAAGATAAGAGATTTTTAAGTGGTTCAACCTTGAACAAATGGCCTACATCCACGGTTGGTGCTATTATTGACTATTTAGAAATTCTCAAGGTGGGGTTTTTTCTCAAGAAATTTTGGTCCCCTCTCAATGAGGATGATACAATGTATTTATAGCTATGAGGTTGTACATGTGAATGGGTAATACATAGTTGTCCAATAAGCGTATACATCCGTATGATGATAATCAACATTTAATGTGCATTTAATCCTCTTAATTGTCTGATAATAAATGCTCTGATCGAGATGCAGCTCGAACCGCCAAAGCTGCTCGGCATCCATGAGTTGCTCGGTGCAGTAAAGTTCCTCGGAGAGTACCTACTGCTCGGAGTATTTGAGTTGGTCAGGGAAAATGAGTTCCTCGAAGTCAAGGGGTTGTTCCAATGTGTTTGTTATTGCCTTGCAGATTTCCACGTATCTCCACTTAATTGAGCCATGTCAGCAGACTAAATTTGGTATCAACAGAAGCCCCCAATGTTTCACAATTCGAGAATTAGGAGTGTGGAACATTCTTCTCGAAATATGGCGGGATTAAATGGTCATCATGAATCTTAGGAGTGTTTTCTTCGCATTTATTTTTCTTTTTGAATTCACAGAATCAGAATTTTCGAATTTTTCTAACTGCTTCGATATTCGCTCCCCTTTTGTCCTTTTAGCCGCCGGGAGCGTAAACGTCTCCCTTTATAATCATTATTTTCACCTTTTCCCAAGGTAAGGTATTTAAGCGTTGCAGAAAATCATATCGTCTTTTACTTTTTCAAATCTGTATCTTTGAGTTTTCCATTTTCTCTCTCTCTTGTGCGTTCATCCCTTTCATCGTTCGTTGTCAACAGATCCATCCTTTTCCTGTAAGATCTTCTTCCTTCTCTTTTATTTCCTTTATTCATCATGGTTTACCTTGTTGAATCGCTTGATAAGTTTCGTTCTGATTTCTCTATTCCTTCATGGGTTGTTCTGGAGGAACTTTCTGAACCTTCAGATTATTTCCGTTTCGCTGAGGGACATTGGTTCCCCAGTCTCTTCATGGCTGAATGTGGTTTTTCTTTTCCCCCAAACCCTTTGTGTCTAGAATTCTGTCAATATTTTGACGTGGTTCTAGTAAAAATTGCCCCCAATACATGGAGAATAGTTAATGGGGTTCATAGATTAAATCAGATTCATGGATATCGTATAGGAATTCCAGAAATTATGTTTTGTTATAGATGGCCTGTTGGTGACAATACTTTTTATTTAAAAACTAGGTTTTTAAATAGGGCTTTAGTGGTCAATCTCCCAGATGCCAATAGGGACTACTTCGAGCACGGGGTTGTTATGAAAAATTGGCAACACCCTCCACTAACTGGAAATGATGTGTACCAGGGTCCTAGATGCCCTCCCTATGGCAATGGGATAGGTTGTTTTTATTTTATTTTATTTTTGAAATTATGCTTCCTTTGTGTTTGATAAAATGTGTCACTGATATTTTAATGTTCATTTATTTGCAGTTGACAGCAAAAGAAGATCTCCAAAAGAGACAGAAGTTAACTTAAAACATCTGAAACTTATCTGGGGTTTGCATCAGACTGTTACCGACGGGCATATCAGATCAGCTTCATATCTGCTGCAGTATAAGAGTTACACCTCGTCTTTTACTGCTCGTTCGGTGATAAGCGATGTGGAACCAATACCAGCTTCTACAAGTTCTTCACCTGAGTCACATATTCCTTTGAGTGAAAGGATGAAGAGAAGAAGAGCTCCTGCCCTCTTCGAGAAATCTGACTCTATTACTGGAGAGGAAAAGAAAAGCAAGCATGATGTCCTAGAAGAAGGGATAAGAAAAATCGATGCACCTCCTCCGGCTGCTCCTGTGAAGGTTTTCGAGAAGCTCCCAGTGGCTCCGATCAAGGTCGCTGCTCCAAGCGAGGTTATAGTCATATCCCCGACTAATACTACCTCCTTTTTCGAGACCGTCGATGCTCCTCTGAGGAGGCTGAAGAAGATCTCCTTGTTAAATTTGGCTGAATCCATCGCTCAGCCCCCGACTACTGGAAGTGGTGTTCCCACTTTTTTTGCCCCGAGCTCTGCCATGAGCTCGGTAAAGTCTTGGATCATTCCCGAGATCCAAGGTATTGAAGAAAATCTTTCTCGGGATATGGTTACCACATTAGCTGCTCGTCATATTGCTTCTGTAAGTATTATTTTCCTAAAATTTCATATTTCCACTGTTATATTTTTGCACTGACTTGCTATTATTTTCTTTTCCCAGTTGGTAACCTGTTTTAATACAATTTTGAAGAAAAGATGAAGCTATTAAAGCTTCAAGTTCCTCGTCAGGTGTAGAAGAAACTTTGGTGGGTCTGACGCAGTCTCTGAAAGATTCTCGTCAGAAGAATGTTGATGATAAAGCTGCCTGGGAGAAGTAGCTTAATTCGACCGAGCAGAAGAGGAATCAAGCTGTTGAAATCTCCAAGGGATTGGAGAAGAAAATAAAAGAATTAGAAAGTAAGAATAAAAAGCTCGAAGGGAAGCTCCAAAATGCTGGGGAGCTTGAAGGTAAGCTCAAGGTTGCTGAGGAAGAGCTAAACAAGCTTCGTGAAGTAGGTCGTCAGAAGGAAGAAGTGGAGAATAAATTGAAGGCTGCCGAGGATCTACTTTCCGAGAAGCTTTCCCCGGAGAAGGCGAAAAGGAAGTTGGCTGTAAAAAAGTCCTTCAGTGCTGGCTGGGATAAGGGGTGGAATAAGGGTCTGGCTGCCATGATGTCACAAGTGGAATATGGTAGCCTCAAGTACTTTAGGGATGGCTGGGTCGCTACTCTGCAAGAGATGAAGGTTGATGAAAATTCTGATCTATTTCAGCGACACATCCCTGGCCCCCCTCCAACTCCTGAAGAAGAAGAAAAGGACGAAGCTGCCTCTGAGGAATCCTCCATGGTGACGGGAGATCAAATTCTTCATCCCCCAGTTGTTCAGCCTTCTTGTGAACAACTTCAACCATTCGTTACTTCAACCGAGCAGCCTTCAGCACCCACCGAGCAACTATATGTACCATCCGAGCAACCTACCTCCTCATCCCAGCCTCCCGAGAAAGTTTTGGGAGACAAGGAAAAGGTGTAGAGTTGTTCGGTTTTTCTCTCTGTTTATTTTTGCCAATTGTAACTCTGAAATATGTACTTATCTTTTATGATGTAATAAAATTTGAAGTTTTGCCTATTCATACTGTTGTCTCTCTTCCTCTTGCTCCTTATTGATTCTTGCTATCTTTTCTTTTTACTAGTTTATGGACAGGATGGAATTATTATCTGCTCATGATACAAAATTGATGAGACAGTGCAACGAATATTTCAAGGCTGGCCATGCAGATTTGACTGATGCTCAAATCATTGATATACTCGGTCCAAATGCTTTAGAACGAGCAGTTGAAGCCTACCAGTATTTGAAGTGCCTGCTCGACCGTGCAGTGGCTAACAATGTAGCGTATTATGAAATTATTGAAGACCTCTAGAGCACTATTGAAGAGCTTCAACAACAATATAAGGAATCTACAACCCTTTTGCACGAGGGATACGAGAAGAAGTATCAATAACTCAGTGCTGATAAGGGGTATGATAAATTGTTTGCTGCTTACGACGTGAGGGAGAGAACTTTGAAGGCTGAGGTCGAAGAGCACAGGTAGATAGCTGAGTTGTTGGAGCAGGAAAATAATAACTTGCAAAGAGAAGTATCTCAGTTGAAATCTGCAGCCTCTTCCTCAAACGCTTTGGTCCCTTTGAACGACGAGGGGTTCTCTTTCTTGGAGGTTAAAAATGCCAATCTGAGGGACGAATTGGAAACCTTGAAGAGAGCTGGTCCTTCTACCTCTGCTCGGGGATGAGCAAGAGGTTCTCGGGGACGAGCAAGGGTTGCTTGGCTAATTGTTGAAGAGGTAAGAACTCAAGCTTCTTTGGAAAATCAAGCAGTTCAGTTAGCTGAGAAGAATAAAGCTCTGGCAAAGATGTCCAAGAAGATCCAAAATTTGGATGAGCAGCTCTCTGCACAGAAGTCTGCCTTGGAGAATAAAGAACTCTTTATAAAAAATCTTCACGAGCAGCTGGAAAGGTTGACTTATTAATTCCACAAGCAGCCTAGAGAATTCTGGATGGCTGGCTACAATGAGGCTCTCTACCATTTGGATGATCGGATCCAAAATGCGAATAATGAGGGTTACAAACAAGGGTGGTTGAATTCCTTGGGTGTATTGCAATTGGAACAGGGTCACTACTTATGGGATTACCATAATCCTGGGTTTCTCGACCTGCCAGTGCCACCATTCAAACTCGACATGAGCTGGATCCCTGCTCGAGCAATCCCTCAGTGTTTGATTTCTAAATATCTTGGCAATTACAGTCTCCATTCCAATGTTGAGATATCTCGCCCTGAGCACCTACTCGATCGACCATCTGTGATGAACATCAGGATGCTCAAAGACCTTAATTTCATAAATTCCCCTTATGCCTTAGACGATCCTCCTGCTGGCGAGGAACCTATTTTAAAAGCAGAGGGGAAGAAATCCATATAATAGGATTTCTGATGTAATAATTTTTATGTATTTTATTCTCAATGTACTTTATTTTGGATTTAATGAAAAACTTCTATTTTTATTTGAAATCTTGATTGCCATTGTCTTGTAGATATTTTGTAAAATACTTTACATATGTGTATGTATATCTGTTAAAAAGATAACAACATTGTGTTATTTGTTGATCAACTAAAGCTGGTTAAAATTTATTGTCGACTATCCTGAATTCGTGGTAATCATTTGACGATTAACCAAAATTGATGATGTTTTGTTTCTCGACCAACTTGGTGGTAATTTAAAATGTTACGAGTATAAATTTTTTTTGCTTGATCACTTTTTAATTATAAGCCATTAGTTGACTTTTATCCCATACTCATGCTTTAAAATGTTCCCGACCAACTATAGTTGACAGCTTCTTGTTCTCGACCAACCGGAGTTGGTGGAGTTTCTTCCCAACCAACCGGAGTTGGCACTTTTGGGAAATATTTTTTATTCCCGACCAACCGGAGTTGGTGGATTTTCTTTCCAACCAACCGGAGTTGGCACTTTTGGGAAATATTTTTTATTTTCGACCAACCGGAGTTGGTGGATTTTCTTCCCAATCAATCGGAGTTGGCACTTTTGGGAAATATTTTTTCTTCCCGACCAACCGGAGTTGGTGGATTTTCTTCCCAACCAACCGGAGTTGGAACTTTTGGAAAATATTTTTTATTCCCGACCAACCGGAGTTGGTGGATTTTCTTCCCAACCAACCGGAGTTGGCACTTTTGGTAAATAATTTTTATTCCCGACTAATCAGAGTTGGTGGATTTTCTTCCCAACCAATCGGAGTTGGCACTTTTGGGAAATATTTTTTATTCCCGACCAACTGGAGTTGGTGGATTTTGCTGGGTAGTGTGTAGCACTAGTATTCCGCAAAAAAATTTCAATAAAAGGAGAGAATTGGGTAGAATATTCACATTTTATTCATACTGATGAAACTGTATTACATGAGAGTTTACATTACTGATAATATTTGCGCAGGTGTTCTGCATTCCATGCATTCTTAAACTCCTCCCCCTCTAAAGTTTCTATTCTGTAGGTTCCTAGTCGAATAACTTCTGTAACTCGGTAAGGTCCGTGCCAGTTCGCTTCCAGTTTGTTGTGATTTTGAATCACTTTCTTTGCACATAGTCTCCTTCTTTCAGGTCCCACTTCTTCACTCTCTTATTGTAGAACAAAGCTGTTCGTTGCTGGTAAACAGCATTCCTAATAGCTGCTTCTTCTCTAACTTCTTCGAGCATGTCCAAATCTAACCTTCTCATTAAAT
The DNA here is from genome assembly GCA_949130495.1 of Sambucus nigra. Lineage (NCBI taxonomy): Eukaryota > Viridiplantae > Streptophyta > Magnoliopsida > Dipsacales > Adoxaceae > Sambucus > Sambucus nigra. The sequence continues at coordinate 423,082,877 of OX422209.1, forward strand.
CGCTGACAGGGGAATTGAAATTCAGTACTCTGTGTGTTGGAAGACCCAACTCGGCAGGTATAACAGCTTCACTTCTAAATGCCAGCATATATGGAGATTCTCCTGTTACTGCTCGGGGAGTAGTACGATAAGCCCACATCATAGAATGCAACTCGTTGATCCAGTTTGCTTTCGTGTCATTCAGTCTTTTCTTCAAGCCATTTAGCAATGTTCTGTTTGTCACTTCAGTTTGTCCATTACTTTGGGGATGGCCTGGTGCCGAGTGGATCTTTAAGATATTTGAGTGATGACAATAGGGAGCGAACTCCTCGTTGTCAAATTGTGTTCCATGGTCGATGATGAATGCATGGGGAAGACCATATCTACAAATGATATTTTTCCAAATAAATTGGTACACCTTTTCGTTTGTCATGTTGACAAGAGGCTCGGCTTCTACCCACTTAGTAACATAATCCACTGCAACGACGAGATATTTAAATCTTCCTCTAGTTATTGGAAGTGGCCTGACCAAGTCAATTCCCCACATGGCAAATGGCCAAGGGGAAGTAATGGGTGTCAATAATGCTTGGGGAGTTCTTCGGATGGAGGAGAAGCGCTGACACTTGTCATATTTCTTGGCATAGGCTATACAATCAGCCCTCATCGTTGGCCAGTAGTATCCTTGCGTCATTATTCTTTACAGAAGTGTCTGACCTGCTACATGGGCTCCACAAGACCCTTCATGGACTTCTTCAATCAAATCCTTCACCTCGGTGGGATGTACACACCTCTGCAAGCCAGCTATGATTCCTCGTCTGTATAGAATACCATTAGTTAGTACATAACAAGCAACTTTAAACTTCAATTTCTTGGCTGCGAGTTTATCAATCGGTAATTATCCCTCCTCAATATATGCCCTGATGGGATCCATCTAAGATGACCCTAAATCAAGGGTAATAAAATTCATCGTCAGATCTTCTTCTATGCTCCGACCAGCTAGAACTTCAATCGGGATTGTTCTTCATAGCTCGATAAGAGTAGCCAATGCCAATCGAGCTAAAGCATCTGCTCTTACATTCTCCATTCTTGGTATTCTGACCAGTTGAACAATAACAAATTTCGATACCAATTCCATTGCCTTTGCATGGTACTTAATCATCAACTCTCCTTTTGCTGTATATACACCAAGCATTTGGTTTACAATCAACCGTGAGTCACTTCATACGATTACCTGCTCTGCCTTCATGATTTTTGCCAGACTAAGCCCTACAATCATCGCTTCATATTCGGCCTCATTATTAGAAGCTTGAAATTGAAAGCGCAGAGCATACTCTATATCGATCTCGTCTGGACTTTTCAATACAATCCCAGCTCCACTACCAGAGGTGCATGAGCCATCCACATATAGGTTCCATACAGGTATTTTGTCATCAAACTTCTTATTGGACAAAGTTCCTCGATGGAATATTTGTTGCTCCTTTATCTCCATTTATACCACACTTCACTGCTCGTCGACCTTCTCCTCTTGCTCTCCGACCAACTTAAGTTGATCGTGGTTTAAATTTGATGATCCTGTAACATCCACAGGTTAGTCGGTGTTCAGCTTTTGCTCCTCGGGGGTATCAGGATAAGTGAACTCTGCTATAAAATCTTCTATTGCTTGCCCTTTTAGTGACGATCTAGGCTCATAAATTATGTCATATTCACCGAGTTCTATTGCCCAATACATCAATCTCCCTGATTTTTCTGGTTTATAAAGAGCTTGCCTCAACGGTATATCGGTATATACGACTATGGTATGAGCCTGGAAGTATGGCTTCATTCTTCTACTCGCTTCGATCAGTGCCAGTGCTAACTTTTCCAGCTTCGGATATATGATCTCTGCTCCTCGGAAGGCCTTACTGGTGTAATAAATTGGCCTTTGTACTCCATCCTCTACTCTTATTAATGCCGAGCTAACTGCATTTTCCAAAACTGCCAGGTATAAGTATAATATTTCTCCCATCACTGGCCTGGACAACAGTGGAGGTGCTCCCAAATATTTCTTCAATTCTTAAAAAGCTTTTTCGCATTCTTCATTCCATTCAAAAGTCTTTCAGAGCATTTTGAAGAATGGGAGGCATCTATCAGTTGCTCACGATACAAACCTATTAAGTGCTGCTACTCGCCCTGTAAGACTTTGTACTTCCTTCTTCGTCGTTAGAGACCGGAGCCCTAATAGAGCTTTGATCTTTTCAGAGTTTGCTTCAATGCCTTGTTGATTGACAATATACCCGAGAAACATGCCTTCTCATACTCCAAATATGCACTTGGTCGGGTTCAACTTCATTTGATATTTATCTAATTGATCAAAGGTCTGGCCTAAGTCAACTAGATGGTCAGCAACTTTCTTTCTCTTTGCCAGCATATCATCAACATAGACTTCCATATTGTAACTGATTTGTTCTGCAAACACCTTGTTCATCAACCGCTGATATGTCGCACCTACATTTTTCAAACCAAAAGGCATAACATTATAACAATAAGTTCCCCTAGGGGTAATGAAAGAAGTACTCTCCCTGTCTCCAGGTTTCATTTTAATCTGGTTGTAACCAGAATAAGCATCCATGAAGCTCAGCATCTCGTGTCCCGAGGTAGCATCCACTAGTTGATCAATTTAAGGCAAGGGAAAATGATCCTTTGGACATGCCTTATTGAGGTCGGTGAAGTCTACACACATCCTCCATTTGTTGTTCTTCTTTTTCACCATCACCACATTTGCTAACCAGTCTGGATACTTAACATCTTCAATAAAGCAAGCTTTATGGAGCTTCTCGACCTCTTCCTGTATAGCTTGGTTCTTCTCGGGACTGAACACTCTTCTTCTCTGCTTCACTGGCTTGATCTCCTTATTCACATTGAGCTCGTGACATAAGAAATTTGGGTCTATTCCGGGCATATCTTCATGACTCCAAGCAAAAGTTTGTTTTCTGCTTTTTAAGAAAACTATCAACTCCTGTTTTAATGAGGCATCTAACGACGGACCTATCTGAGTTGTTCGTTCAGGGTGCTCGTCGTCCAGAATGATGTTTTCAGTAGCTTCCACCACCTGACCTTTCACGAGTTGCGACTTGTCTCTAGGATCCAATGTTTCAATTTCTGCACCCTCATCCACCTGATAGGTAGTAGTCTTTTTCCTAGATTCTTCCAGTTCCTCCTACTCGACAGATGAATAGTAGCATTCCCGAGCTACTTTTTGATCACCCTTCACAACTCCTACTCTAAAATTGGTTGGAAATTTTAGGCATTGATGTACCGTAGATGGTACTGCTTCGAACTTCTTCAATCCTACCCTTCCCATGATGATATTGTAGGCTGATTGAACATTCTTATCCATCACGAAGAAGCGTACTCTTTCGGTTCGACAAGCAGGACATGTACAAATAAACATATCCAATTTGATCGTCCCAAGGGGAAAAACTTTCTCGCCAGCAAAACCGAGGAGAGGTCTATGATAAGGCTCCAACTCAGACAACTTTAGATTTAGGCTATCGAAGCACGAGTAGAACATAATATCAGCCGAGCTACCATTATCAACCAGTACTCTCGAGATCATTACTTCCTTCATTCTCATTTTGATCACCAATGGATCATCATGAGGATACATCACACCTGCGAGGTCATTTTTTTAGAAAGCGATGACCAGTTTTTCTTTGTTGACCTTCCTCGGGCGATCATTTTTAGCCAAATTTATTTTTTGGATATATGAACAGGCTTGAGCCTCATTGAGGTAAGCTTTTCTTTCTGCAGTAAGGTCTCCACCTCCCGCATCTCCACCTGTAATAACATTACAATCAAAGGATCCAAAACGTATTAAAAATACCTCACGTTCTGGCTACCTTGGTCTTTTGGGAAGATCAAGGTCGTCTTCTGGATCATCTTCATGGTCTATTTTCTTATTCTCCTCTGCTCGACGAGGAGATCTAGATCTATCTCTTGCTCGATCGTTGTTTCTTATTTCATTTCTACGATCAACATACTTTGCCAGTTTTCCTCGTCTAATGAATGATTCGATCTTATTCTGAAGAGCTATGCAATTTTTGGTCATGTGGCCATGATCCTTGTGGAACTCACAATATTTGGCCTTATTCCTCTTGTCAGGGTCTGACTTCATTTTCTCTAGCCAGTTTAACTCCTCGTTGTTCTTGATTTCTTCTAGGACATGGTTGATGTCTACCTTCAAAGGAGTATAATTTTCAAATTTCTTTAATACCTCCCATGATGGCTTTGTTTTTGAGTGCTTATCACCACCATTGTTCTTATGCTCTTTCTTTTTGGCCTTATCACCCTCCACCTTAGTTTCTTTGGTATCCATATTCTTCTTTGCAGCCATAGCCTCCTCAGTATTCATGATCTTGGCCGCTTTTGCCATCAATTCTGACATGGTTCTGGGTTAATCTTTAGCCAAAGTGTAGTATAATTTGTTGGGCAACAACCCACTCATCAGAGCAGTAATCGCTGTCTTTTCCTCGTAATCAATAAATTCGAGTTTCTCGTTATTGAAACGAGTTATATAATCCCTAGTGCTCTCCCCTGCCTTTTGTCTAGCACTTAACAAGTGTGCTACTCGTTTAACAGGTTTTGCTCCAAAACAGAAGTTTCCAATGAAGAGCTCGGCCAGTTGAAAGAAAGTTAAAATCTTACCCCGAGGAAGATTATTGTACCATATTTGAGCAGATGCTGTAAGAGTTCCCGAGAATGCCCTGCATCTCATCTCATCTGGCACAGCATAGATGTCGGCAGCAGCTTGGTATTGCTCGATATGAAGGACAAGATTGGTTTTTCCATCATATTTAGGAGTCACAACAGGTGCTTTGAACTTTGATGGTGTGGGAAAATCCACAATTATTTGGACAAAAGGTGTCCCTTGGACAAAAATTCTTTGTAGAGGATTCTTGGCCTTGGCCATTTCCCCTAATCTATCCTCCAGCCTCTGAATAGAGCCTTTCCACGCATCATTTCCTTCCCCGGGCCTGTTGGTTCGAGCAACTGATCGTGTGGATGTGGCTTCTTGGGATCTATCTTGTCGAGCAGCTGGTTGTGATTGGGCGGAACTCTCTCTTAAATCAAATGGTCGTCGAAAGTTTCTCGACACAGCCTTAGGAGGAATTTTATTCTTCCTAGGACCCAATCGATCAAAAGGAGAGACCCTACTCAATCTTTCTAGTGCACTGGTCATCTCCTGAGAGAGAGAGTGATGTGTTGTTCAGTATCTGTGGCTCGTACTGACGAAGTTCGACACGGTTGATAAGAAAAATCTATAGATTTATCAGTGCGATATGAATCGCTTTGCCTAATGCGTGAAGAAAGTAATTGAGTATTTCTTTAACCACTTCGTTGTCCTGAATAGGTTGATGCTCCACCTTGGATAGTTTGCATGAGTTGTCGCATTATTTCCTGCATGGCTGTCTGGCCTTGAGCCAAACTGGCCATGATTCCTGCTAGATCTTGGATATTTGGAGGAGTGGATGGATTTGGGGGATTCCCAGCCTTTCGATTGCTGGATTCAGGATTGTCAGCCATTGGTAAAGAATTGTTTTTGGTGAAAAACGAAAATTACATTTGTTTCCCACAAACGGCGCCAATCTGTTGATGTAAAAAATTAGATTATCTCTAATTGTTTAATCACAGATAAAAATAAATAAGACAAGAGATTTTTAAGTGGTTCAGCCTTGAACAAATGGCCTACATCCACGGTTGGTGCTATTATTGACTGTTTAGAAATTCTCAAGGTGGGGTTTTTTCTCAAGAAATTTCGGTCCCCTCTCAATGAGGATGATACAATGTATTTATAGCCATGAGGTTGTACATGTGAATGGGTAATACATAGCTGTTCAATAAATGTATACATCCGTATGATGATAATCAGCATTTAATGCGCATTTAATCCTCTTAATTGTCTGATAATAAATGCTCTGATCGAGATGCAGCTCGGACCGCCAAAGCTGCTCGGACCGCCTAAGTATCTCGGCATCCATGAGTTGCTCAGTGCATTAAAGTTCCTCGGAGAGTACCTACTGCTCGGAGTATTTGAGTTGGTCGGGGAAAATGAGTTCCTCGAAGTCAAGGGGTTGTTCTAATGTGTTTGTTATTGCCTTGCAGATTTCCACGTATCTCCACTTAATTGAGCCATGTCAGCAGACTAAATTTGGTATCAACACTCAAGATATAGGGTTAAAGAAAGTAATGGATTATTGAATTCAACAGTGGAAAGTGATGTGCTCCCCATGATGTTTTAATAAGAGATATGGCGATCAACGTCAAGTCTCTTTCAACGGTAACAAAATTGTTGTTATCATATTTAACAAGTCATAATATTCCTAGGTTATATGAATGAATGAGTTGTGTTTCGTGAGTTTTCCAAAGAGGGTACCCATAAACATCAATTAACCAATATGGTTTCCAATGTAACTAAATAAGAATGATAAAAGCATATAATATTTTAAGAAGAGACTGTCTACACGAATAATAATCCCTAAATTTTCTAAAACCAACAACATTATTCGAACTATTCATGAGATTCAAGTCATGGGAAAATATGGGGCGTTATATTCCATAATATAAACAATAATATATAATACCAATATATTCCATATCTCCCACCCTTCGTACCATTTTAAAATAACCTGTCAATCACTCGTTATGATATTTCATTAACTTCTGAAGGAATCCCCCGATATAATTTCTCCTAGATAGGGTAGTCGTTAAAACACTAAAATTAGTTAAGGAATTATTAGTGTGAATTGATTTAAGGATTACTTGAATTAAACAAAAAAATCCATTTTCAACCACACCACCTACCATAAACCAACAATAACAACAATCCAACATAAGTCATCAACATTTATCTTGCACTCCTTCTATTCCAACTACTCAAGTATTCCATTTCCAATACAAGGAAATTAATTATGGGCTTAATTTAATTTAAAATTTAATTAGGTCCAATTTTTCATTATCAAAACCATAAATTAATTAAAGGGATTCTAATTGCAATGCAAGGTTATAAACATGGGGTTATTCATTATTCATATATTTACACGTGGTATTAAACTCTAAATATTAAACATCATGCTTTGAATTACATTAATTAGGCCATTTCTACCTGAAGGTATTACCCACCAAGATAAATGTACAACCATATGTAGCAAATGGATTCCCATTAATAATTAAATTCTAATTTAATATTAATTACCCAATATTAAGTCTATGTTAACCTAAGGATATTATTCAATGTCAAACCCTAATATGCAAATCTACAAATCAATGGTCCAATTTCACAATTCATAAATTTAATAACACTGGATTCAAATTTAAACCATGTATATATATATATATATATATATATATATATATATATATATATATGTGTGTGTGTGTGTGTGTGTGTGTGTGTGTATAAAAGGAGAGGAGTAGTTTAATAACTCGCCTCTAAAATGTACAAAAAACTTTATTTAAATGGTGTGGATGATGTCTTTGAAAAACAAGTATTGAAACCCTCTTCAAATATCTTAAAAACTTGAATAAAATACTTAGAATCCTTTCTTGAATCCCCACTTGAAATTTCCTTTAAAAACTCTATTATTTGGTTACAAAATGAGTTGCTTGGGAGAGGGTTTACATAGGTTAGTTTTTTTCATTTGGAGAGAAAATAAAGGCTGGTGAGTTGAACTGGATGAAAATTTGTATAAGATACAAAAGATAAAAGAGGGGTTCTCCCCAAGCCACAATTTAGTCGTGGTCGTGGCTTTGCACCCCGTGATAATGGTGGTCAAGCCTGCGGTCATGGGCATAGGAGTGACCTAGGGAATTTTAATGGAAGATTATTCTACTTTTACAAGGATCCAACATTTTAAATTCACAAGCCCTAACTTAACGCCAAGTAATGCATAAAGACTAACTTACCATCGAGCTTTTCCTAAATTTCCCCATCATTCTAATTCGATTATAATTTACAATTACAATTTGAGGGCCCAACTTTTATAATTATTATCCCCAAAACTTTAAAAGGTTTCCAAATAAACTCTAAAACTCTATTTTAAATATAAATTCATGTAAATTGAGTTTAAACTCATAATCTAAGTTACTGTTAATCTGAATTTCTATATAATTAATCTAATTATCTTCTAAATAATTATTTATTTATTTCATTTCAAATTATGGGGTATCACATTATAATCCACTGGAAATAATATTAAGTTTATGGGTTCATGAAGGATAGTATATATTGTAGGGGTCAAATGCATGACTTGAAAAAATATATAGTAACGTCGGATAAATCTTATATGGTATAATAAAGATGGAATAATATCCTTTCTTAGAGTTCACATGATTCTTTAATATCCATGAAGTCAACAAGCATGCTAGATTTGCATATTTAGTAACTAATTCATCCAGTGGATGGAAAAAGAACAACAATGAGGTTAAAAGTGGGGTGAATATGTTTTTGTAAGGGAAAATTAATTGGTGTATGTAACATTCATCAGCTGAGAAGGGACCAGAAGTCCAACAAGGTGCATGTCCCCGTCATATCTTCTTACAATATTTGGACTAAACTTGTTTACTAACATGTCGTTTAGCAATATGTGCAAAAATAAAAATAAAAATTAATAACATGAATTTCACCATGTCAAAGATGGTTTGACGAACAATGGCGAATAAAGATATAAAATAAAATGAATTGTGCCATCACTTTCACGATGGGCTGAAGTACTAACAAAAATGTCTAAAATAAGGGGAAAAGGTTATACGAAGAAAAATATCAAAAGAAAATTATTTGTTTAAGTTTTTAAACATGGACTACAACTTTTTGTTTTTTTTCCTTTGTTAAAATGCATAAGAAAATAAATATATGATAAGCATGTTTAGGATTAACATGAATGACATCAAGTACATAAATGGGATAGATATCTCTACACCCCAACTTCATTTCCCTTGATGAAAGTGATTGTGCTTAAATTCATATGGGGCCTCAACTCACCATATGATCCCTCAAGGTAGAGAAGGGTTGGGGTGTATAGTGATAATGATAATATGACTAGATCTATAGTGGTTTAGTTTCTCATTTGAAAGGATCACATCATTTTTGGAAGTAATTTTTTCTTTGATAACATTTTATGATAAAGACTAACATACAACCCGTGTGATGCACGAGCAGTTTATATATAGTTTTACTAACCGAGCGTATGTGAAAAGAATAATAAGACCAAAACATAAGTATCAATTATGAAAAATGCTTCTCTTATTTTCACCATTCCCGCATTAGAGAGTGGGAGATTATTACATATTTATATGAACGTTCTCCTCCATCATTCATATCATATAATGGAACCCATAATGGACATACATGATATACTGTTATGAAGTGAGTCTACACATAAAGTATTAAGAAAAACAATGTGATCATTGACAAAACAATTTACATATATGTGAAAAATCACAACAGACTCTATTTAGAGTAATATATATATATATATATATATATATATATATATATATAACCTGTTAACATCATGATCAGTTACTTTAACATGGATGTGTACTAATTTTATCCATTTCTTTTCCATTCTTTTTAACTTGTAAATGATTTCCTTATATTTCCACATAAAAGATATATGATTATTTAATTTATATATGGATGCATATTTCATGATAAGAGTAGTTGTATATTAACACTAAGTAGGGATGCCATTTCATTATCTACTCGAGGGTTCGTAAAACTTCTTCGAAACAAACTTTAATTGGAAATATAATAAAATTAACAAACGTAAAAGAAGGAGCAATGTTGATTAAAAATTACTATAAGTATGTTTATTCTACAACGAGGTAAGAAAGGAAACTAATATGGTGCCAAACTTGACAGCAAACACGTAATTAATTTTTACTTTTGTAAATTAACTCAACAAGTAAAGTAACATCACCTAAAAGACATAACTACCAAAATTAAACTTGTAGTAAGAATCCTTACAATGAGTTTGACTTTAGAAAAATAATAGCTATTGCATTTGTTGATTTTGGCTCTCCTATTTTTTCAGTTTTGGTTTATTTACAAATTTGCCATTTTGGTTCAAATCTATAAATACAAGTATCATTTCTAGGTTTTGAGACAAGACAAGTTTGAGAGCTATTTTGTGAGTTATCAAAGCTAAAGAGAGATAGAGCTCCCATTTGAGGGGTGAGTTCTTGTGAGGTTGTGAGTGACTTTCTAAGAGAGATAAATTGTGTGTGTGTATAACCTTTGGGTTCCTCCATTTATCTATAGAAAGAAGAAATCCTCCTTGGTGGATGTAGCCCAAATTTGGGTGAACCACGGTATATCGTTGTTGTTTTTCTTTGATGATTGCTTGTATGTTCTTATTGTCTCTTCATTGATGTTTGGTTGATTCGATTGGGAGTTTGCACACTAGTTCATTTTGGGAACAAGGTCTTGGGTGTTTTCCGCACACCAAGTGTTTGATAAAATTCCCGAGTGAGTTTTATCGTCTAGGTCGCTAGAGATAGTCTTGCTTTAGCGCACCAGCATTCAGACACATAGTTAACATTAATTATTATGCCCATAAATTACAATTACAACATAATGAGTTACTACCCCTAAAGATATGGCTGTAGTCTGTAATTTGTATAGAGATGTGATTTGGTGGGTTGATACCCTCTAAACAACTCAAATCGTTCTAGAAATTTAATCATTTAAAAAGGCTCGTGTACAAACCCGTGTATACATTTTTTTTAGAACTGCAAATACATTGTCTTTGTAAGACATCTCATTGAGCAGTGGTTGTTCACAATGAAAATCATGGGAGCATATAAGCATCACTTGATTTTGGTTTCAAAAAGAAAAAAACTCATATAATCTCTAAAGCATTGTTAGAATACCACATTGGTACCATATTTATTCCCATTATTTTTTCCCTCATCTCCCGTTCTCTCATTTAGAAGTTGTTTTAGACACGTATGGGCATATACAGTAACTTACAAGAAGTCCACATAAATTTAAAACCAATAGACTTGTGTGAGAATTTATTATCAAGAGGAACATTAGAGGCAAGGAATGAAAGAGGTGACATTTGGGAAATAGAGAGATATGAGTTCAAAGCTAAAAGAGAGGAACCTAATGGGTTGAATGAAAAGAAAGATTGGAAGAGGGAAATGTGGAGTTGCTTAATGGCAGAGAGATGTATTGCTGGGAGAGAGAGAGGGAGATAAAGGGTGGTCGTGCTATTCTTAAAGGTTTATCGACTTATTATGATTTTAGAGGGTGGCATGTGGATGCATAGATTTTTAGAAGAAATAAATATAAGGTTTCGTTTTATAGTTACTATAAAGATTATAGACATGATAACCCCAATAATAATCTCAAGGATGTTTAAGGTCTCATAAAGTCTTTGTTGTGATAAAACCCTTAAATCATTACTAAATGGCACTCATATGTACTCCCAACCTTCTTGGGATTCAGAGGGAATATTATCACTAGGTTTGTAAATTAAGCCAGACAAGCCCGAAGCCCGCCCATTCGTCCCGCCATTTTCGGGTCGAGCTTTGTTTGTGTTTGAGCCGAGCCTAGCCTGAGCCAAAATTTCAAGCCCAAATGAATTTCAGGCCGAGCTTGAGTCGAACTTTGCCAAGCCCAAAATGGGCCCGAAGCCCAAACTTTGAATATATAAATAAATAAATTATTTTATATAGTATAACATATTTATTTTAACTAAGTTTATATGTATGAAATTTAATTAGTATTTGTAGGTTTTCATTCTTACTTCCCTTGTTTTAGTTTAATACATTTCATAATTATATACTTTATTTTATGAAATATCAATTAGATTTTGGTGTGTACATTTTTTTCCATGATGAAAACATAAGAAAAAAAAACGGATTCAAACTTTTTTAAGAAAAAAATTGAAACCATGCCTTCCCAAAATCGGGCCCGAAGCCCAAAATATTGATGAGCTGAGTTCGGGCTTCGGTGAAATTTTTTAATTTGGGTCGAGCTCGGGCTTGAGCCTGGGTAAGGTATTTCGGGCCGATCCTTGCAACTTCAAGCCTGGCTCACGCAGCCCGATTTACAACCCTAGTTATCACTCTAACTAATTATGCAAACAAAAAGGGAAAGTGGAATTTACCTCTCTTAGTTTCTATAGGTGGGTAAATTTGGAGTTTCTTGAACTAATTGAAACCACAAAACCAATCATCCGTGTGTTTATAAAAAAATTAAAGGAGATAATGGATAATGACATTTCCAGAGTGGGGGTCATGTCTCAAATCTTACTAAATGAGGTGGTGGAAATGGAGTATGGATAAGAGGCATCACATCATGAGCGGGGGTAGGTGAGGATAAATGCTTTAGGGTCTACTATCATGTTTTGTGGGGTTGGTGAAAAATGAATTGTACTAGTCACACACCCTTTAAATTATGGTAAAGAGATCTACTGGCCTCTTTTAAGAATTCCTTGGTAGCCCAAGGTATATATAAGGTATCCAAAGTTACATAATGATTTTTCAATGAGGTTAGGAGAGAGTATCACTTGACTAAGGTCATCCAAGATTTTTTATTTCATCTACAAAAAGGCTTTACGGTTTTTGATACTTCTTCTAAGCATGTTATTTTATCGAATCATCATTGGCGATTAAGGGAGTTTTACTTGTGCTTCTTGGTTGCACTGGTAGGGCTTGATAACCTTTCAAGAGATATGATAAGGTTCAAAGTTTAGGATCGTGGCCACCATGTGTTCTAACCTTTTAAAGTTAGGATAGAATTGTATGTGACTTTATAGGCCTTCCTAGCAAAGAAACTTAACATCTAAGAGCTCCAAGGAATTCCCTGACCTTAGAATTCTAGTCTGTGGTCTTGGGATTAGTATGGTAACTTTGAAATTATGTATTGTATTAATAGAATCCCCCTATTTCTCCTTACATATAGTATACGGTTAAATAACATTCGTTTTAAGTGAAGGGAATTGTGTCTTCCCTTACCGTCTTGTTTTTTTTTTTAATCTTTCACCCCCTTCTTTACATTTACTTATTGAATTTATCTCCTTTGAAATTTTTAATTCAAAAGGCTTATCCTTTTTTCTTCCTCTTTCTGAATGGTCCTATCTTATTTTTTAATAATTGCATCATTTAAGTCAACCTACTGAATGTTATAGGGGACAGCTCTGAGTCCCACAGTTATAAAGGCTTTGTTACCCATTTAGTTTAAGGATCATAAATATACAAAAGTTAAGGAAGTTGTTCCACCTACTTTCATGTTGTAACTCCCTCCTATATTATAATGGCTTTATTAGGTCCAAAGAACCCAACCTTCATCAGTTGTTCTAGGGAGAGTTCCCTTAACATCGAGGACAACTTTACACATTTAAGGTAAAGGAATGAGAACATTCCTTTGTGAAGCTTAAGGCAACAGGTTTGAATGAGTGGGGATGCTTTAATGTGCCTAGATTTTCTTATGTAAATATGATCTTTATGTCTTTTGGGGGATAGGTTTACTCTATAAAAATTCATTGGCTACGTGCCAGAGTATATTTGAATATCTCCTACCCAATTAGTTAAAAGGGTAATAGAAGGATTTAATTATTATTATAGCAGGGCTTAGTGAGTTAATCAAGGGTATGTGTTGTAGCTAAAATAATAATACTATGTGGATAAATTATAATATTACACGTATCATATTATCAAGTAGGCCTAATTCCACGTTGTCAATATGGTCATCTCATTACTCATTCGATCGACAAAATGGTCGACCGCATTCAGGAATGCGAATAATCAATAAGGTGAACAGTCACATTTGGAAATCTTTATAATCACCCATGCACATGCATGTGAGGATGTGCTAAGATTTTATCCCTAATGTAAAAGGGTGTAAATACCTGATGTATAAAGGTATTCCACCTTTCTCCTTCTTACCAATATAAATAGATTACTACACCCCTCAGCTGGGGAAAAACTAAGAAAAAATAGTATACACCTCACCCTAGAGAGTCTCTCTCTCTCTCTCTCTCTCTCTCTATAGCCGCCCTCCAACCCTAACTAGGGTTGGATGGTAACTTTCACGTCCACTCATATCATGCCCCCAAAAGCTCCAGATCCTCCCCTCCAGAGTCACAAATCCTTTGCTTCGGTCCTTAAAGGTAATGATATTGCAGAAGATATCCCTTTGCTCCCCATATCTTCTCATAAAGGAGAACCTGCCATTCGTTTTTCTCATGATCATATCCAAAAACTTGCAAAATCCTTCAAATTCTCTCTGGTTGGCAAGTTCTCTCATGGCCGACCTCTTATTGAAGAAATCAGGAAGAACTTCCACACAATGGTCATAAAGGGGCATTCCACATCGATCTCACAAACACATTCTGATCAGGCTATACATAGAAGAAGACTTCACACTCCTTTGGTTAAGAAGCCAATGGTTCTTTGGAAAATACCCTATGTGTTGCTTTAAATGGAGCCTATTTTTTAGACCAGATACTGAAAGCCCCATTGCTCCAATCTGGATATCCCTCCCAGCCCTCCCCATACACTTATTCTCTAAAGCTTCCTTGTACTCTATTGCCCAGGTGGTGGGCAGACCCCTTAAAATGGACAACTTCACTACAACTGGTAACAGGCCAAGTATAGCGCGAGTTTGTGTAAAACTTAATCTCCTTGAAGATAAACCTAAAAGATTTTGGATTGGATGTGGGGAAAATGGTTTTTGACAACCAATAGTTTATGAAAATATCCCCCCATAGACTGCTCAAAACTTGGCCATGAAGCAGCCAATTACCTCTTCAATAAGTCATCAATAACAGCCTCTGATCAAAAAAGAAGGGAGAAAAGACTAATAACAAATTCAAACCACACCCTAAACTTTAAGCCAAAACCAATTTCTAACCATATCACACAAACTACCCAAAACAACTTAACCATATTAAGAACCTCCAACAAAGACAACACACAAACTGCAAGCCAAGAACACACCAAAAACCTGCCTCATCAAAAACAAAACACAATCATTGCAACCCAAGATTCACCTCCTATTATCAAAGACATCCCATCCACCTTTAATATCCCCCTTCATTCTCAGCCTCTCTCAGCTAACACCTATAACCCTATGCCTGAGCTAAATCCATTGTCCCTTTCAATTCCATCTCCCACTAATGTTGCTACTAATCAAGTTCCCTCTGACCAATCTCCTTCTCCTTCACCTTCAGAGCAACCTTGCTCTCCTCATCAATTTATCTTTGAAAACCTTACCCACATAGAAATACACAATCTCAGTGAGCTGCCCCATATAAAACACAAAGCTAAATCTGCAGTCAACTCCCCCAGAGGTCATAAAAATAACCTGCACTTTGATTTAGCCTTCACAGACAAAGAAGATGATGTTTTTCAAGGCAAGCCAATCCCTCTGATTGAAGAATTAGTGTTATTCTCGAAGCATATCTCCAGAAAAATTAAAGTCAAACAAAAAGACCTGGACCCCATAATTTCTGCCAACACAGGTACTAGCCAAAATTATAATTCAGACCCAGTGCATCCCAAGCCAAAAGACCCTATGTTTCTTAGAATTACTACATCTTCCAATAAGGTAACTCAAGCTGCTTCTCTAAAAGTTTCTCAATGATAAATTTCATTTCTTGGAATATTAGAGGCTTATCCAATAAGCCATCTAAAAGAAGAATAAAAAACCTTTGTAAAAGGCATAATCTTCCTTTCATTGCTATCTTAGAACCCAAATCAAAAGCCCAGAAGATGGATGACTTCAGAAGGATCATTAATTTTGATGGGGGAGTCTCAAATAACAAGAGCAAAATTTGGTTCTTTTGGAGATTTGGTGTTGACTGCTCAGTTATGCAGATGGATGACCAAGTTTTGCTCTTGGAAATTTCTCACCCTCAACGTTCTAAAGAAGTCTTTCTATCAGTAGTATATGCTAAGTGCTCTACAGGGGACATAATAGCTCTATGGGATTCTTTGATGTCTCACAAAAATATATTAGAGAATCAATGTTGTTTCTAATGGGGGGGGGGGGAGAAAAAAAGGAGGCAATTGTATAGACCTGAATGCAGTATCTGTCTTCAATTTATTTATTTCAAATGCTAGCCTTTTTGAAGTAGGCTTTACAGGCTCTGAGTATACTTGGCATAATTTCAGAGATAGAGGCAAAATCTGTTCTAGACTGGATACAGGGCTAATTTCCTTAGAATGACTTACCACATTCCCAAACTTTTCTTTAAAACACCTGAACAAAACTTGATCAGATCATTCCCCTCTACTTTTCTCAATCAAGCTCCAAAATGACAACTTCCCCAAGCCTTTCAAATTCCTAAATATGTGGTGCTCCAACCCAAACATGAAGAACATCATTGAAAATTCTTGGTCTCCCCCAATTTCAGGCAGTCCTCTTAGAGTATTTTCTGCAAAGTTTCAGAGGCTGAAGATGCATATTATCTCTTGGAATAAAATAAATAATCAAAATATTATGCTTCAGGTAGCTGATTTGGAAGCTCAAGTTGATGAAAAATAAATTCTATATGAATCCTCCCCTTCTCTAATTAATAGAGAGTAGCTATCAAAGGCTAGGGCTGAGCTGAATACTTCCCTTAAGAAGGAAGAAGAATTTTGGCACCAAAAAATGGGTAGAAGATGGATTTTTGAAGGAGATTCCAACTCAAAATTGTTCTAGGCATCCAACAACGCTAAGAACTCTAGACTTTAGGTTCATAGAATTAAAGATACTCAGGGGAACTGTTTAGAAGACCTGGAAAGTATTCAAAAAACCTTCATTGGTCCTTATAGTGATCTTTTTCAAGGGATAGAGATTGAAGATGGAGATTCTCTAATTGAAACTATAGAGGTAAAGATATCTCCAACTCAATCACAATCTCTTGATGATTATCCAGAGGAATAAGAAATATTCCAAGCAATTTCTGATCTCAGTTATGATAGTAGTGCAGGTTCTGATGGTTTTCATGGATTCTTCTTCAAACAATTCTGGAATACCATTAAAATAGACCTTGCCCAAGCGATCCACCACTTCTTCTCAGGGGGAGAACTTCCAAAAAGTTGGACTAACACTAACTTAATATTCATTCCCAAAACCAAATCCCTAAATCTTTGCTCAGATTTCAGACCTGTTAGCCTGTGCAACTTCTGCTTCAAAATTATAACTAAAATCCTAGCCTTTAGACTCTCTCATACCCATCCTCACATTATAAGCCCTTCCCAAGAAGGCTTTATTAAAGGTAGACAAATTTCAGAGAATATTTTGGTGGCTAAAGAGATTATGTCGATGATTGGAAGGAAAACTCATGGATCCAATGTGGTGTTAAAGTTGGACCTTTCTAAAGCTTATGATAGGGTGTCTTGGCTCTTTTTGATTAAAGTTCTTAGAAGGATGGGATTCTCCGAAACTTGGATAGATAGAATCTAGAGCATTATTTCAAACAATTGGTTCTCTACTATTATAAATGGCAAAATTGGGGGATTCTTCAAATCTCATAGGAGCTAAAACAAGGAGACCTCATTTCTCCAAGTCTGTTTGTTATTGTGGCAGAAGTTTTAAGCATAGGTCTTCATAAACTTATGCTCTCCAATAAGTTAAAACCTTTCTCTCTCCCAAAAGGCATCCCTCTCATTAGTATCTTGAGTTTTACAGATGACACAGTGAAATTTACCAATGGAGCCTCTTCCAATCTGAAAATTCTCATGAAATTCCTGAAGCATTTCGAGAAAGCTACTGGTCTGGTTATAAATTACTCTAAATGCATCTATACAGTGCACCACTCAGCTAGCAAAAGTTTAATCAGGTCTATTAAAGCAGTAACCTCCTTCATATGTAAGAAGAATCCTATAACTTACCTTGGTTGTCCTATCTTTTTATGGTAAATCTAAACACTGCTACTTTGAAGAGATTTCCAATAAGATTGCTTCCAAAATGGAGAGCTGGAAAAACAAATTTTTATCTTTCTTAGGAAGAAGAACTCTAATCAATTCAGTGTAAACTTCTATCCCCATTCATTGCTTAGCTGTGCTTAAGCCTCCCAATAAGACCATCACCCAAATAAATACCATGTTTAATAACTTCTTATGGGGTTCATCTAAGGAATTTGGTAAAAGACATTATTGGAAAAGATGGGAGGATCTGTGTTATCCAGTAGGAGAAGGTGGCCTTGGATTCAAATCCCTCCTAGACATCACCAAAGCCTTCTCAATGAAATTGTGTGGTTAATTTTTAACTCTAACAATTTATGCTCTTCTTTTCTTAAATGCAGGTTCAACACTTCAATTGGTAAAACCTCTCACACTTTCAAAAGAATCAAGCTTATCCAAGATACAGCAGAATCCAACACTTCTGAAGTAAATGGAGTAAAGTACTGGTCTCTTTCATATAGTGGAGATTTCAACACAAGTCAGCTTAGGAAAGCATCAGACAGTCTAAACCTTCTTCTTTCCTTAGCAAATTCTCTTGGAATAATGAAATCCCTAAAAAAAATTCATTTTTCCTTTGGAAATGCTTCAATCATATTGTTCCTCTCGAAGACTTGATCCAAACCAAAGGCATTCATATGTCCCCCCTTTGCAGATGCTGCTACCAAGAATCTAAGAACTTTCAACACTTATTTCTGTATGGTCCAATATCTAAGGCAATCTGGACTCATTTCAGTAATTCTTTTGGCATCAGAATCAATCTCTCATCCCTACATCTAGCTCTTATGTCCTGGTGGTTGGTTAAGTCATCAAAATATTATCTTGATTATCTTCACTTGATGATCCCCTGTTGCATTCTGTGGGAACTATGGGTCAACAGAAATTATTGCATATTTGATGGGATTCCAATGAACTGTTCAAGAATTATATCCAATGTGATCAACTTCATCAAAATAAGCACTTCAAAAACATCTTTCAAATCCTTGTTTCATCATCATGAAGAAATCCAAACCAAGTATGGCCTATCTCTTGAATCTTCTTCATCCTCTATCCACATAGTTATATGGTCATTCCCCCCAACCCCTTTTGTTAAGCTCAAGACAGATGGGGCCTCAAAAGGTAACCCAGGCTTAGCTAGAACTGGTGGCATCCTTAGAGATCACAAAGTAGGTATAATCAAAGCTTTCTCTACTAAGGAAGAGGCAATGTTAAATACTAGAGCTGAATGAATGGCTATCCTTGGAGGTCTTAATCTATGCCTCTATCTACACCTTCAAAATGTTATTGTGGAATCTGGCTCAAAAGTGGCTATTGATATTCTGTCAGGCAAAAACCCCCAAACCCCCTTGGTCAGTTATAGCTATCATAGAGGTGATAAAAACCATTCATATTACTCTAGTATTTTCCCATGTCTGGAGAAAAGCCAATCAAGTCGCAGATCACTTAGCCAACTATGGGGTTCTTTCCAATGTCAGTGATTCTTTCTCAAACTCCATGGACCTTCCTAAACCTGCAAGAGGTGCTTATCGAATGGACCTTAATGGCCTTACTTCTATTAGAATTTCTAGAAATCAATTTGCATTTTCTTCATTTTTTTTCCAAATATTCTCTAGTTTGTAAAAGCCACCTTGGTAGGGCTATTCTACCTTCTCTAATAAAGCTGAGGACTTAGCTCCTTTTCAAAAAAAAAAAAAAAAACTAACCCTAGAGAGTTCTTGAGAGCTTGTACTCAACCCTAATACTTAATGGCTTCACTCCCGTGGATGTAGGGTTAGTTTTTTTTTTAATACTTAATGGCTTCACTCTCGTGGATGTAGGCACCATACTGGGCTGAACCAGTTAAAAACTTTTGTCTCCATATTTATCTCTCACCTCTCTCTAGTCCATATCATCAAATACTCTATTTGTGGTACATAATTATTGGTATAACTATCTAAGAAGCATCATAATTCCTATACTAAATTTAGACACCAGCATATTGGCTCTACTTGGGGTAACCTTCAATCCATTGTTATTTCCTACTTATTTTCAATCCCAAAATATTTTTCCAATCAATTGCTTGTGATTACTGAAAAATGGTAAAAAATCCAGAAGGCATCCATGCTGCTGACAACTTTATACCCTCTGCCCCTTTCGGAATAGGATATCTCCAATGAATTTTAATGAGCATAGCCAAAGGATAAGAGTCCACACAATAAACTATAAAACAATTAACTTAGACGATCCAAGCCAGGCCTGTGGAAGGCCTCATCATAAGAGGAAAAAATGTTTCCTTTTACCCCCTATGGGGATAGGCATACCATAAACCCAATAGGGTTGAATGAGAGAAGAAGATATAAACACTCAAGATCCATTAACGACCAGACCTATCATCCTGGTGCCACCTCGTTCCCGAGGTCCACTGAATTTTATAATAGGCAATCATTCTTTCAGGAAAGGCCGAGCATGCTGTAAAGGTTAATTAGGGGCTCAATGTTTGATCACTTGGGTCCACGAGCTGTAAAGGGTCATGGTCATAGATATCTCACAGGATCCAGAGATTTTCAAGAATAATCTGTCAGGTCAAGGACTAGTGTACGAGGATCAGTGCATGCCAAATAGACTTCTCAGGAAGAAATCCCAGTACAAATCCATGGCCGAGTGTCTTAAACTATCTCGACCAAAGACGACCCCGACGAGCATCCACGGAAGGGATCGATTCAACGATTGGAAGACCGTTTAAGGGAAATAATGAAATCTAATAATCCTTTTTACACGAGTTTCATAAAGGTATCACCTTTTATTCCTATAATTTTAAACTACCCTATACCTGCCATGTTCAAGATGCCCGTGGTAACCCCTATGTACGATGGAAAAATAGACCGTGTACCTTATGTGAAACAATACTAAGCTAATGTCGACATCTATTTACTCCTCAACGTGTTGCATTGCAGGGCTTTATCTAGCACTATTACTAGATCAAACCAGATTTGGTACAATAACATAACACAAGGGCACATCTTAACATCTTACTGATTTGTTTATCAATAACTTCTGCTTTGGAGCCAAACCAATCAAAATTTGGAGATGAGCTACCCTTTTGATTAATTTTTGAAAGTTTTTCTTTCGAACAACGTCGCCTCCTCAAAGTTCATGATTTATATAAATACTTATTTGAGTAGTTTTACAAAGGGACTGTGGTAAAAATAATTTTTGCATATCTGTTCCAAAGTTTTACACTTTTGTTTTTACAAAAACAATTTTAAATTCACAAATCTTTCATCCCACTATGTGATTTATAAAATTTATGAAACACTAGTTATAAATACCTTACATAAACCTTATGGAGTTCAATCTCTCCGACTGACTTGTAAACCAAGGTTAAACTGCTGAAGACTATGAAGGCTAATCAGTGGATACCGTGGGAAGATCGTTTCTTGTGGAGGGCTCTGAATTGGGTCATTTTCTATAGAAGAAATTGAAGACTCTGTGCGTCAAACTTAGTTTATCTAAGTAATTTGTGAGTCGATTATGTGTCACTCACTCAATAGTGTTGTATATAGCTTTTGCCCTATTTAGGGATTTTTCCTCATCTCTATGTGTTGTTTGCTTGCTTGGATTTTTGCTTTACAATTGGACTACGTCTCTTAAGCACACCTAATTTAATCAAAGATAACATTTGGTAAAAAAATGGATTTGTGTTTGCAAACTAATATACAAATCAATCCATTGAATCTCAGCCTTCTTAAATTGGTATCAGAGCGGGTTATACTAAGTTTTTGTGTAATCCATTAAAAAATTGGATTTCATGGATAATTTGTATAATATGATGCCTGTGTTTGATGGGTCAAACTATGCCTATTAGAAAGTTAGTATGACGTCTACATTAAAATAAATAGATGAACTTATTTGGCTTGTATGTGTAAGATGGTGGACGCCACCCTATAGTGACTAATGACAATGTCAAAAGTCTAAAACTTATCTCCACTTGGACAAAGGATAATTTTAAATGGAGCAATTTTAACTCACGCGATCTGAATGCCATCTCTTGAGTTGTCACCCCTGATGAGTTTCATCATATTATGTCGTGTACCACATTTAAAGAAGCTTGGGATACTTTCCATCTAACTCACGAGGGAACCAATGCTGTGAGTGGTTCTAAGATGTAAAATATAACCACACAATTTGAGATGATCACTATGCTAGAGTCTAAATCTTTTGATGAGTTTTACACACGTTTGTTAGATATAATAAACTCTAGTTTCAATTTAAGTAAGAAATTCCTGAGATGCGTGTAGTTAAGAAAATTTTGAGATCGCTTCCTGCCCACTTTATTCCTAAGGTTACCATGCTAAATTAGTTAGGAATACTAGATACTCTTAGGTTAGAAGAACTTCTAGGTGACCTTCAAATTTATGAGATAGATATGTTTCCTAAAACTATTAAACTGAAGGAAAAGGGAATTGCATTAAAGGTTCAATTTAAAAAGAAAGAGGAAGTGTCATCTGAATCCGAGTACAATTTTGACTTGGATGATTTGGTCCTTTTTACAAAAAAAAATAAAATTTCTCAAACTGAGAAAAGAAAATACTTCCAAAGAAAAGAAAAGTTTTGAGAAAAATAAAAAATATAAATTGGGAATGAAAAATTTTGAAAGAGAAAGAAAAATTTATCAAAGAAAGATGAAAAGAGATGATATGAGTGTGAGGGTAAGTTTCACAAAGCTCACGAGTATCCAATGAGGTTAAAGAGACAAGGCAAAGACAAAGCTGCCTTAAATGCCATGCTTAACAAGAGCGATGTCAAGTCGGTGGATTTTGGGGATGAATCACCGCATGGACATAGCCTAACCGCATTCATTGCAGTGATATTAGTACATCTAGTTCACCTAATGTCGATAAGGAAGCTACTAAACATTAAGACCTCGATACTTAGCCTAGTCATTCCGATGAGAGTGAGGGAGATGATTTTTTGAGTGAGAGCGAGAGTGGACTTCAATGTGCCTATGTCGATCTTTACGCATAGTCCTTTAAAATAAATAAACAAAACAAAGGTGTAGCGATTATAGTTTTAGAGTTAGAGAAGGAGTTGAGAGAGGCGAGAGAGAGAGAGAGTCCTCGATGAGAGAAGCTTTAGGAAAGGGGGTTAGTTTAGTTGAGAGGGAAAATGGTGACTTGACCAACAAGGTGGCTAGTCTTATGAGAGATCTTCAATCATCCATGAAGACTCATGAGAAACTTAAAGCCCTTGTATCCTAAGTGCATAAAGATCTCGAATGTGCTCGCGAGGTCAAGGTTACCATATAGGATACATCGAATAGGTACAAAATATGCTCCTTGGTCCCGCTTTAGGTTTTGGTGAGAGGCGAGAAATAGGTTATAATGGTGCATCCACTTCCCATACCGTATCGGAATCGGTTACTAAATTTGTGGTGAATCCTTATGGGCCTCGAACTTAACCACCGAATAGAGGTCAATCTAAAAATGCTAACCAAGGTAGACCCAAACAAGTCTATGCTTCCACTTTTTGCAAAAGGAGAGGTCACCTTAGAGAGTTTTTCTACAATTTAGGTAGTATTAAATGTAGACATACTTCTGCGCACCGCTCTAACAACTTTTTTAGTCTTAGAGAGAAAGTTTAATTTCTAGACGCTACTTCACAAAGCTTAATGGAAGAATTTCAATGGATGTCTTGCCGTTTGAGAACTCTTATATTGCTACGACTAGAGTTAACAATGATAGGGGAAAATAAAAGGTTACCTCTACTTAGGTACCTAAGAAAGAAGACAAAGCCCTTGTTGTTCATGTTGCTATCAAGGTTCAAAATACTTCCCAATGGTATTTGGGTAGTGGGTGCTCCAGGCACATGGTTGGTGACATATCTTTTTTTACCCACCTTGAAGATCGTAAATAAGGTAAAGTTACTTTTGAAGATGGGAGTAAGTCTAATATTTTAGGGAGAGGATGTGTTAAGATATCCGGTTTACGTAAAATAGACAATGTGTTGTATGTGAAAGGTTTAAAATAGAACTTAAATAGCATAAGCCAACTGTGCGATGCAAACTTTACAATAAAGTTTGACTGGTTCGAATGTAATATTTATGACCATTACAGTGAGATTTTACTACAAGGAGTGAGGACCAAAGATAATTATTATGGGATTGTTCCCAAGTCCTCCTTTGTATGCAACAGTTCCAAGGTCTCCTCTATGGACCTTTAGCATCAACGACTAGGTCACATGAACTTTGGAGATCTCGAGAGTGAAAAGGGACCTAGTTCGTGGCTTACCATCATTTAGTAAACCAACTTCCTTGATTTACGGACCTTGTTAACAAGGAAAAAAAATTCAAAGTCATTATTGGAAGTTGAATACCATTACCACCACCCGTGTTTTGGAATTGATTCACATGAATCTTACGGTTCCTACTCGCTCCGAGAGCTTAGGTGGTAAGAGATACATTATTGTGATGTTCTATGAATTTTCTAGATACTCTATAGTGGAATTCCTTAGAGAAAAGTCCGACGAGGTTGATTTGGAGTTGATTCACATGGATATCACGGCTCCTACTCACTCGGAGAGCTTAGGTGGTAAGAGATACATTATCGTCATGCTCTATGACTTTTCTAGATACTCTATAGTGGAATTCCTTGAAGAAAAGTCTAATGCGATTGAGTTTCTAACAACCAAGTTTTGTGTCCTACAAAACCAACATAGTGTCACTAATAATTGGATGTGTAGTCACATCCAAGTGGAATTCCTTAGAGAAAAGTCTAAAGAAGATAAAATGGATAGATATTGTGATGAAGTGGGCATCGAACATGATTTTTCGATCGTTCATACTCCTCAACAAATGGGATTGTTGAGAGGAACATTCAGACGATACAAGAGATGTCTAGATCCATGCTTCTCGGGAGAAATGTGCATAAACATATTTGGAATGAGGCGGTGAGAACCGCATGCCATACTGTGAATATGGTATATCTTCGTCTGCACACACTACACACTCTTTATGAGTTGTGGATATGGAAGAATTCCAACATATCGTATATTCGTGCCTTTGGGAGTAATTTCTACTTTTTGAGAGATAGAGAGCATTTAGGAAAGTTTAACTCCTAGAGCAACGAGGGGATATTTTTAGGATATTCATCGATGAGTAGGGATTATAGGATTTTTAACCTTGTAAGATCTAAGGTTAGGGAGTCAATAAACATCATTATTAGAGATGACGAGCCGCCGACGTTTATTTCTCCTAGCCCCGAGTGTGAGGATGATGCCTCCCCTGGTGACAATCCCATCCTTCCTCATACTATCTCGGTGGACCCTACTCTTGATTTATAGGATACACCTACTTCGGTTCGAAAGAGTCACGACCCTTTCACTATACTTGGGGATCCCACACTAGGTGTCAAGACTCATGCTCAACTCGAGATTGTGGTTAGCTATTTGTGCTACACCTCTTTAGTCGAGCCCAAGAATATAAAATAAGCACTCAAGGATGAGCATTGAATATCCGCCATGCAAGATGAGTTGCTTTAGTTTCGTAAGAATGATGTGTGAGGGTTAGTTCCTAGACCCAGCGAGTCTAATATGATAGGTACCAAGTGGATTTATAAGAATAAGATGGATGATAATGGTACCACAGTTCGCAATAAGGCTAGGTTGGTCTCTTAAGGATACACACAGATTGAGGTTATAGACTTTACCAGACATTCACTCCTATTTCTAGACATGAGTCCGTCTTCTTACTGCTCGCCATATCGTGTTATTGGCGCTTGAAATTATATCAGATGGATGCCAAGAGTGCCTTTCTAAATGGCATTTTACAAGAGGAAGTTTTCGTGGAACAACCAAAAGGGTTTGAAGACCCTAAGTACCCGGGTCACGTCAACTATCTTAAGAAGGCCTTTTATGGTTTGAAGTAAGCACCCTGTGCTTGGTAGGAGAGGCTCGCTTCCTATCTCTTAGATCGTGCCTTCAATAGGGGGAGTGGATAAGATGTTGTTTGTGAGGAGAGAGAGTGGTGTTATTTTTTTTTCCCGAGTCTATGTGGACGACATGGTATTTGGATCCACGTGCTCCTTCTATGCTCAAACTTTTGAGGAGGAGATGGATAGAGCTTTTGAGATAAGCGTGGTTGGTGAGCTTATGTTATTCCTAGGTCTCTAGGTTCGTCATTTTGAGGAAGGGATATTCATATCATTATCCAACTATGAAAGGGATCTAGTGAAAAAGTTTGGTCTAAACTTCGTTAATTACTCACTCACCCCTATGAGTACATCGACAAAGCTAAGCAAAGACACTTTAGGAAAAGGCATAAAGCAAACCCTTCATAAGAGTATAAGAGGTAGTATCCTCTACCTGACCGCTAGTCGTCCTGATATTACTGTTAGAGTTAGTTCGAACTTAGTGGATTTATTTATATAATTAAATGTCCCAAACACACAAATCGAATTTTAGAAAATTTAAATTCCTGATCAAATTATGTTTGCATAAGCTAATTAATATAACCACAAAAAATAAACTAAGATTACAATCACACACAATAAATAAGGAAAAATACCATTTTAGGGCAAAAACGCTTTTTCAGCACTTTAGAAAGTTTCACAAGATAGTCAACTTACAAAACTCCTCAGTCCAGAGTCGTCCATAGGAGGCGATCCACCCTCGATATCCACTGATTGTCCTTTCTTCTTCCTTCAATAGTGATCCCTTAGGTCATAAGTTCATCAATATAGATCCCTCTCCACAAGTGTATATAATATATGAAACTTATAGGGTTTCGAAAGGATTCACAATTATATTAAGGGATGATGATTTATGAATCAATAGGTGTTTAGAAGCATAAAAGTTGCGAACGTTTGTAGAAGATAAGCAAGCTTCATTTTTTTAAAAAGTCTCACCAAAAATCTTTTTAAAACAGGTTTTTATAGGTCCGACACAAAATTCGAGGTGGCAGCTCGTTCGAACAAAAATAGAGGCCATTATAACGAGAAAGCCAGTTCGTTCGAACAAGAATTGTAATTCGTTCAAATGAAAATTCATGCCATTCGATGTATACATCTAACAAGATTCTAATGAGAATACTCTGGCAAGAAGTGCAATCTCGTTAGTTGTTCATTTGAAGAAAATATCTAGTGACCTTCAAATAAAATGGCAATTTTGTTCGAATGAGCTTTAAACTCATTTGAACGAGGCCAAAAAAGATTTTATTTGTAAAACAAATGCATCCCAAATATAAATGTGAATAATTATGAACTCCTAAAATATTTATACCTTCATGATATATAGAGGAGTCTTGAACTTGGAGATGTTGGGGTTCGGTTCGACATATCAGCGCGTGACGGTTTGTAACGAGATACGCCAGAGTGCAAATAAATACAAATAAAAAGCCTAGGCTAAAATATTTGTTCCTACAAATCTCCCCCTTTGGCTATTCCGGTACAAAACTAACCAAAATCCAAATTACATTAAAAATACCTCTATGATAAAAATTCTAATACCCTCCTAAAGCCTAGAAATGGAACGACATAATGAAGCATTGTCTTCAATCTCATCTTGTTCTTTCCTTAGGAAACTTTATCTTCATCTGGTGTAATATGTTCTTCCACTTAGATACCTACACACATGAAGCAAAGAAAATACCCGTAATATATAGAGTCTGAAATAGAAAATAAAAACTCGTACTGCGACTCCCCAATAAATCAAACTCATCATCAAATTTCCCCCTTAATTTGTTCTCCCCCTTTTTGTCCGAAATAAACAAAGGAGTGGAATATGAACATGAACTATAAATCATCGCATATAAGAAGTAAAATATCATCACAATAATATAGAATTAATTCATATGTAATAATAATCTCAAAGGCTTCACCAACTATTTTTGAAATTTTTAAAATTTTTCTAAAGTATAAGATTTTACAAAAACAACACACCATGAATTAACACAAAAATACCCGAATCATGAAAGCAAAAATGTAAGGGTGTGAACATATTCCGTAGGTTTATCAGCATAAACAATCATAACACATGTGCATGAAGGATTAAGATACCACTAACAAAAGATCTCAAAGTCTACATTAGGCATAAAAGATTATGAACTCATGTGAAATTGACTAAACCTAATGAACAAATCAAGAACGTAAGTTATTTTCACACTAATGATGCCCAAAACAATGTAATGTTTTTCGAGATTTATATAGTTGTGCAAACCCAATGATCTTTAACTTAACTCCCTAAAAATTTCACATCACTAAGAATACTCTAAATTATTTTTGAAGAAATTAATGGACATGTGTAGCGAAGCATCAATGATAAAAAATTGGCCTGGCACTTTCGTTTTTATGTGCCTCTAATCTTTTTAGACTATTTTCATTGGAAATGGTGGCTTTTAATGCAAAGACTTTTTATCTTTCGTATCCCCTTTCCATTTATAATTTTTTTTTTTGGAAAATTTGATTTAAATCAGGGCAACGGTTCTTACATGGATAACTTTTTATCTCGTTTTTTATATTTGGTTTGCTTTAAAGCAAAATTGAGATGAAAACACTATTATTGACAAGTGACAGGTGAGTAAAACATTATAATAAGATCGTGATCATGTGCATTAAAGGAGATAATGAGTGAAACATGTAGCAAGTAATCATCAAATCACAACTTAATGACTCCACTCATTATTAAACACATAAATGAAATGTTGTCATGTCTCAAAACACTACAAAACAGTCACGTGGATATGTAATGAATGGGTGATTTGGACATATTAAATAATCATCCGTATAAGGTGTAAAAAATACAAAACTCTATTTGTCTTTTTCAAAAAATTTATCAAAAAAAAAATCTTTTTGCCTTTTTTTCAACCGTTTCTTAAAAATCGAAAATCTGTTTGTATTTTTCAAACTCTTCAGAGAAAGACGAAACTTTTTTTGGATTTTTTCTAAAATTATTAAAATGAAAAATATAAATACACTAATATTACAATGATAATACAATCCAGCAATAGGAACGTAACATACGAGCATGAAAATCACCCTTTTCTAGAAACAAGTCTCAACCTCAATCATTAGGCCTGAAGGAGTTCTCAAAATATGATGGCATCCTACGAAATTCCTCCATCAAATTGTGTGAAGACTTGACTAAATACTCTACTTGCTCTTGAAAACTCTTAAAATCTCTCAAGTGATGTGTGGGAGCATGCAAAGTAACATGTGTGGGAGTGCGTGCAGGAACTCATGTGAGAGCATATCGGGGAACATACCTATAAGACACTCTCCCTAGATTAAAATAATACTCTCTAAGGCGGACTCTTTATTTGCAATGGGTAAAAACATAAATGAGATTGGGTCCACCTTCCTCAAAATGTATAGGACGAGCTCTCCTAGGTGGATTAGGTCACCTAGGTGGGTTAGGATGAGGGCTATAAGGATCCATCATAAACTTAGGATCTGGCTCAAGTGTGGCATGAAAAGTGGATGCACTTTCATAACATATTCCTTGCCTCTCGACGTTACCTAATGCGGGATCGAGTAGCATATTTCCGACTTTCTTAGATCTATCCTTTAAAGTGACTGTTGATGTCAAAAATTTCCTTATTATGTGGACCAATCAGAAATGAACACATGTTATCCAATGTGGCATCAGTCCTAGTCAGCAACTCCTAATCCTTCGACCAAGTCCAGGAATGCTGAACAACATATTAAGAAGCCCGACCAACAATAGGAAGACTGACCAACCTGGTCAGTAAAGCGCCATTAGTTGTATACATTATGGACGTTGTACACATGTAAATTCCTAATTTATAAAGGCATTCCATCCTTTGATATTTCGATTCTTGTACTCCCTCATGGACTATAAATACATTATAATCCCTGAAGCCAAGGGATAAGGACACACCTGAACAAAGGCAGGGCAATACACAATAGTGGACGTAGGCTTTTCCCTTTAGCCGAACCACTTTAAAAATCTTTTGTGCCTCTCTTATTTACTTATCTTATCTATTATCAATTAATTAGATATATTCTTGTTTTTTGCATCAACAAATCGGCTTCATCTATGGGAACGTGTTTCTAAGTGTTTTCGTTTATTCACTTATTCAATATGGTTGATATTCCTGAGTCAAGTGCCATGAATAATGGCATCCCGCCTGTTCATTCTACTCCACCAACTCACAATGATTTAACTGGAATCCCGACTAGTCTCGCCAGAGGATAAGAGGCTATGCAAGATACTATGAGGAAGTTAGTGCAAACCCTCAAAGCCCGACCACCTTCCTTATCTGCTCGTGGAAATATTCCACCACCACCTCCAAGAAATAGTAGACATATACAATCGAGGACTACTAGAGATACTTCCTATCTCCCAAGAGAAAGTTATTTGTTCAGAACATCGAAGCCTTATGATGATCAGTCTTTTACTCCTGAAAGATTGAGCGCCTTAGAAAGGCTAAGTCGATCATCTCCCTTTGATCGTTTGGGACCCAGGGGGAACAAAAATGTTCCCAGGGAATTGTTTAGAAACACTCGACGACCAACTAATCAATGGGAAGGCTCGGCCCAGTCTAGATCAGATGCCTGATGAACTGCCCGCGCCAAGAAATAATCATAAGAAGAATGTTCAGCAAATAACTGAGTAGCATCACATAGATCTGACACTGGCAAAAATGTGTGGAAAGGCTCTATCCAGCGATTGGAAGATAGATTGGGAGAAATGGCTAAGGCCAAGAACCCTTTACAAAGAAGCTTTGTGAAGGGATCTCCTTTCATACAATTTATTGTGGATTTTTCCACACCTTTAAAGTTTAAAGCTCCTGTAGTTACTTCCAAATATGATGGGAAAACTAATCCTGCCCTTCATATAAAGCAGTATCATGCAACAACTAGCATCTATGCCGTCCCCGACGAAATGAGATGCAGGGCATTCTCAGGGATAATTATATGACCTGCACAGATTTGGTTTAATAGTCTTCCTCGTGGGCAAATTTCTAGTTTCCATCATCTTACCGAGCTATTCATTGGTAACTTCTACTTTAGAGCTAAACCAATGAAATGAGTTGCTCATTTGCTTAGTGTAAGGCAAAAGGTGGGAGAAAGTACCAAAGATTACATCACTTGGTTCAATAATGAAAAACTAGATGTTGTTGACTATGAGGAAAATATATCTATTAATTCTCTTATGAGTGAACGGTTCCCCGAGAAACTCTACTACACGCTTGATAAAGATCCTCCAAAGATGATGACAGAGTTGATGGCAAAGGTAGCTAAAATCATAAATATCGAGAAGGTAATGGCAGCCAGGCAAAGCTTGGAGGAAAAAGTGAAAGGTAAAGTTGACAAAAGGGAGCACAAAGATTCCAAGGAGTACAGGGAATCAAAGCAAAAAGGGATTATTAATTGGATCAATAAGTATAATAATTACACTCCATTGACAATGGGCATCCACTATGTTTTGGTGGAAATCAAGAATAACAAGGATGTACATTGGCCTAAGAAGCTAATGAGTTCCCCCACCAAGAGGGATAGATACAAATATTATGAATTTTATAGAGACCATGGCCATACAACAAATCATTGCATTGACCTTCAAAATGAAATTGAAACTCTCATCCGAAGAGGAAAGTTAGACATATTTGTTGATGAGCAGAACAAAAATGGAGCTCGGTGAAGGTCAAAGTCTCATTGCAAGCCCAGAGATGAGAAAAAAAGGACTCGTGAAGATGATCAGGAGGATGATCCCTACATACCTAAGAAACCCAGGCAACTAGAACGTGAGCAATTCATGTTCAGTTTTGTTTCTTTTGATTGTCAAATGATTATAGGTGGAGACGCAGGAGGAGGAGACCATAATGTTGAAAGGAAGGCTTACCTCAATGAGGCACAAGCTTATTCCTATATATATAGGATTAATCTATATGAAAATGATCAGCTGAGGAAGGTCAACAAAGATAAGATAGTGACAGACTTTTCTAAAAAAGACCTCGCAGGAGTACTGTAACTCTATGATGATCCTCTCGTAATTAAAGTCAGAAAGGAGAATATAATTGTTTCCAGAGTACTAGTTTATAATGGCATATCGATAGATATTATATTTTATCCTTATTTTGAAAGTTTGGACTTCAAGCTCAGCCAGTTGGAGCCCTACCACAGACCTTCAATATGTTTTTCTAGTGAAAAAGTATTCCCTTTGGGAACAATAAAAGTTAAGGTGTTGATCGGCACATGGCCATCCAGCTAAACAGAGAAGATATGTTTTTTTTGTAATGGACGAAAATGTCCATTTTTCTTATAACATGATAATGGGAAGATTAGGGATAAAGAAGTTTGAGGCTGTATAATCTACAGTTCATCACTATTTGAAGTTCCATACTAACTTTGGGGTAGGTGGGGTAAAAGGTGACCAAAAAGTAGCTCGAGAATGCTACTACTCATCTACCGATCAAGAAGACTTAGAAGAGATGAAGAAGAGAACCAATACTTACCAAGTGGATACCTCAGAACCTAATAGTGAATATGAGGTTGAAACCTTCGATCCAAGAGAAGAAACATAATTGGTGAAAGGTCAACTAACGGAAGCAACAGAGAGCATTGCGCTGGACAACGACAAGCCAGAATGCACCATTCAAATAGGAAAAACACTAGATCTTGTTTTTAAATAGGAACTAGTGAATTTCCTTAGACAAAGGAAGCATGTGTTCGCCTGGAGTCATGAAGATTGATCCCAACTTTCTTTGCCATAAGCTCAATGTTAATAAAAATGTCAGGCCTGTGAAGTAGAGGCGAAGAGTGTTTATCCCCGAGAAGAATCAAACAATTTAGGAGGAAGTTGAAAAGCTTTAAAAAGATGCTTTCATTGATGAAGTAAGGTATCCAGATTGATTGGCCAATGTAGAAATGGTCAAGAAGAATAGTAATAAGTGGAGAATATGCGTAGACTTCATGAATTTAAACAAAGCATGCTCAAATGATCATTTTACTTTACCACGAATTTATCAGCTTGTTGATGACACGAACTTCTTAGTTTCATGGATGCATAATTTGGTTATAATGAGATCAAGATGAAGCCTGAAGACAGGGAAATCACTTCTTTCACTACTCCCTGAGGAACTTATTACTATAATCTTATGTCGTTTAGTTTGAAAAATGCAGGTGCTGCTTACCAGAGAGTGGTGAATAAAGTCTTTGAGGAGCAAATAGGCAAGAATATGGAAGTATACGTATATAACATGCTGACGAAGAGCAAGAAAGCGTCCGATCACATCGCCGACCTCATTCAGACTTTTGACCAATTGAGAAACACCAAATGAGGTTGAATCCGACTAAATGCGTATTTGATGAGTAAGAAGGAATGTTCCTCAGGTATATAGTTAATCAGAGGGGAATTGAAGAAAATCCAGACAAAATTAAGGCATTTATTGAAATACAGTTCCCTACTTGCAAAAAAGATATACAAAGGCTAACTGGGCGAGTAGCAGCTTTGAACAGATTTGTGTCCCGAGCTATTGATAGGTGCCTGCCATTATTTAAAGTGCTTTTAAAGAGTTTCTAATGGAAAAACGAGTGCGAAAAAGCTTTTTTAGAGTTGAAAAAGTACTTGGGATCACCCCTACTGCTCTCCCAACCAATTTTGGAAGAAAGATTGTATTTTTACTTAGATGTTTTTGAGTCAGCTACAAGTTCTGCCTTGATTTGAGAAGATAATGGAGTTTAAAAACACTACACCAGTAAAGCTTTCCGAGGAGAAGAAATCAAATACCCACGTCTAGAGAAGTTAGCATTGGCATTAATTGAGGTGTCCAGCTGGATGAAGCCATACTTTCAAGCCCATATAATTGTGGTGTACACTAATATGCCTTTTAGGTAAGCGTTGGATAAACTAGAGAAGTCTGGCAGATTAATATACTGGGCAGTAGAATTGGGGGAGTATGGTATTGTGTACGAACCAAGTTCTTCGCTAAAAGTCTAAGCCTTGGCAGATTTCATTGCTGAATTCACTTATACTGAGACCCCCGAGCAACAGGGAGTTGAGGCAGAACAAGGTACAGTCCAACTAAGGCTGTCAACGACCAACCGTCCGAACGACCCTCATCAGAAGAAAAGTCTGAAGAAATCACTATCGACCTATAGGATTACTATTCTAGAGCTTAAGAGATGTCAAGGAAGTATGAGGAAGTAAGGAGAAAAATATTCCATCATGGGATTCTGATAGACCAAGAATTTGATGATAATCTCCTGATATGGAACTTGTATGTTGATGGATTATCTTGTGCAACTGGCTGTGGAGCAGGTATAATACTTAACACTCCTGATAGGATATATATTGAATATGCTCCGCGATTCCAGTTCTAGGCCTCAAATAACGAAGCAGGTTATGAAGATCTCATTATCGGTTTGAGTTTGGCCCAATCACTAAACGTTGAGCAAGTTGTGGCACACAGTGATTCTCAATTGGTGGTGAACCAAATATTGAACTTGTATGGAGCTAATGGAGAGATGATGACTAAATACCTGTCTAAAGCATTGGAGGTGATAGCCAAATTATCGGTTGTTCAGATGAGCAGAGTATCAAGATTGGATAATGCCTGACTAGATGAACTTACTCAACTAGCTTCAGAAAAATGAGTCGAGCTCTGAAGAACTATTCCCATCAAGATTCTAGCAAACAGGAC
This sequence comes from Sambucus nigra, assembly GCA_949130495.1. Classification (NCBI taxonomy): domain Eukaryota; kingdom Viridiplantae; phylum Streptophyta; class Magnoliopsida; order Dipsacales; family Adoxaceae; genus Sambucus; species Sambucus nigra. The sequence continues at coordinate 423,117,429 of OX422209.1, forward strand.
TATAGATGAATACTTGATGATTACTTTTATCACAATAGATATGGGGCCATATTGGATGGATCCCATCAGAGCTTATATTAAAGAAGGAACTTTGCCATCAAATACAATTGAGGCCAAAAAGTTGAAGTACAAAGCAGTAAGATATGTGATGGACAAAGGAGTGTTATATAGGAGAGGATAGACAACTAGCTTTTAGCATCGTGTTCATCCAACAGAGGTTCAAGACCTCATCCAGGAGGTGCACGAAGGATCTTATGGAGCTCACATGCAGGCAGGACACTACTGCAGTGTATTAGTACACTGGGATGTTATTGGCCCACTATGCGAGCAGAGTGTGAAGCCTTTGCTAAGAAATGTGACAAGTGCTAAAGGTATTCCAACATTTAAAGGATTCCACATGCTGCTCTCACTCCAATCACTTCACCTTGGCCATTTGCAATTTGGGGAGTAGACTTAGTCGTCCCGTTATCGACCACTAGAGGAAAATTCAGGTACTTAGTCATTGTTGTGGACTAATTTACAAAATGGGTGGAGGCAAAACCCTGGGTGGACATGCCGTATGAGAAATTCTACCAATTCATTTGAAAGAATATCATTTGTAGATATGGCTTGCCTTATGAATTCATTATTGACCACAACACGAAGTTCGACAATGAAGAATTTGCTTCTTACTGTGCTCAGTCCAATATCCAAAAGCTGCATTCTGCTCCAAGTTATCCTTAGAGAAATTGGGAAACATAAGTTACAAATAGAACTCTGCTTAATGGGTTAAAAAGAAGACTTGTTTATGCTAAGGGAAACTGGATTAATGAGTTGCATTCTATTATGTGGCATATCGAACAACTCCAAGGACCTCGACTGGAGAATCCCTGTACATACTGGCATTTGGGACTGAGGTTGTAATACCTGCTGAATTGGGTCTCCCATCCCATAGAGTATTTAACTCAACTCTACTATAAGTGATTTAATACGAAGATTAGATTTGGATATGCTGGAGGAGGTATGTGAGGACGCTGCTTTAAGAAATGCAGTGTACTGGAAGAGAATAACCTATTTTTACAACAAAAGAATAAAGCCGACGAACTTAAAGGAAGGCGATTATGTGTTGAACAAGGTAATCTAGGAAAGTAACAAACTTGAGGCTAATTGGCATGGGCCATATCGTATTTCAACAATTGTTTGACCTGGAACCTACAAAATTGAGACATTGGAGGGAGAAGAGTTCAAGAATCCATGGCATGTTGAGCATCTTAATAAGTATTACTAGTGATGTAATTAAACACAGTGTACTTATGTCATTTCAGTATTAATAAAAATGATGTTTTCCTCCATTTCATTTTTTTAATTTTTTGGGAGTACCAGTGATATGCACTAATATATTCTTGATCGGACAACAACCATACCATACCGTTGATCGGTGCCTAGAATAGATCCTTCATAATAACAACCACATAGTTGATTATTAGTGTTCGAACATTGATCGACATAAGCATCACTTGATCGAAAGCAGACAAAAACCCAAGTAATACAGGATTCTAAGTCCTCAAGAAACTTGGCCACTAAAGACAAGGATAAAACATGATTTTATCCCATTAAAGTTAAGGATAAAATAAGATTTTATTCAACTGGGAAAGTGAAGGAAGAACGTTGTGAAAATTCCTAAAAAGGAATGTAGACACATATTTCACATACGCCTGGTCACCACTGGTAACTAATGTAAAATATAAACATTTAGGTGCAATCTAAAAAATTTGGTGCATTAGTAGAACCTGTGAAAATATATGGGTAACTAGTATTAAACTTGGATTTTAATCTAAGTGTACTAGTAGAACCTATGATCTCATTGGTAATTGATGCTAAACTTAGGCAAGAGCTCAAGTGTGTCAATAAAACTAATGAAAAAGAAGAAGTCACTCGCATTCAGAAATTAACGAGATAGGTTGATCAAATATATTTCATTCATTTAATAATCATTACATGATATTTCTCACATATGAATTACAAGAATAAAATTTATTCTAAGGTACGCTTCCCCTCAGCCTTATAAGAGCTTGATGCTAGTTTCATGTCTTCTAGAGGATCATCTAATGTATAAGGGGAATTGATAAAATCGAAGTCTTGGAGCATTATTCATTACTGCTGCTCGGTTTATCTAACAGATAAGTATGATGAACAATCTCTAGCTCGTCATGAAGTCCATAATCCCTTAAATACATTGAAATAAGACATGGGGGAATTGTGTTGGAAGGAATCCAATTAACATCCAATTTGAAAGGAGGATCTTCACAGTCCAATAAACTAGGATCGTACCAGTTCCAAAAAGGGTTGTTCTGCTCCACTTTCATTATTGTTAAGCAACTGGTCTAGCACCATTTGTAACCCTCATTCTGAGCTTACTTAAACAGTTCATCAAAATGACCTAGATCTTTATTGTATCCCTCCATCCAAATCTCCCTAGACTGCTTATGGAATTAAAAGGTTAGCCTCTCAACCTGGTGGTGAAACTTTTTCAGCACTTCATCTTTGGCTTGTAATTGGGTGATTGAGTAGAAAGTTGCTCGAATTGAGTTTGAATATTCTGGGATATCTCAGCAATGGCTAATTTTTTTTCCTTTAACTGAGCATCTTGATTAGCAAGATTTTGCTGCATCCTAGCCTCATGTGTAGTAGCTTGACCGGGTTTAGTTTTTGCTTAGGAAGATGAAGCAGACTTAGTTTTTTTCAGTGTCTATTCTTCCCTCAATCTGGAGTTTTCAGTCTTTAAGAATGAAACCCCGTCATCAGCAGCAATAGTAGTAGTAGAAGAAGCCTTCAATGAGTTTAATTTATCCCTCAAACTATTATTCTCTTCTTCCAGCAGGTTAATAATGGCTCTAGCTTTCTCTACTTCATGATTAAGTAGAAATTCCCACCTCTTAAAGAAATATAAATGTTTTTCCAACTTCATCTCAAAACACCAACCTTCACTTAGAGCTTTGTACTTCTGTTCATAATCGACATGTAAAAAAGTTCTATTCTCCTTGTGATATTTCTTGTAGCTCTTCAATCATTTCATAATAAGCCACGTTGTTGACCACTATTTTGATTAAGAAGAAACTTCAAATAAAGGTAGGCTTCTCTAGCTGGATCTGAAGCACCCTCTCTGAGTAACTTAAATTATTCTTCCTCGATCATAGTCAAGTGACACGCCTTAAAGAGATCATTGCATCTTTAAAGAAGCTCGGTATCAGTTGAAGAGAATTTATCCATTAACTATAAAGAGAAAGAAAAATTTCCAATCAACAATAGAAGAAAAGGGCAGGGGTAAAGTAATGTTCCTTTCGTTGATAAAATGTTGATTACAGGTACATCAAAATGAAAAAAATTACAATTAAAGACAAAAATAAAATTTGCTCGGCGAACTGGTTTACACCTTCTTTATGTCTGAGGTAGACCTAGAAGGATTGGATGCAAAAGGAGGTAGAATAACTTGATCAGCAGAAGAAGGGATGGAAGAATCAACTGCAGATGCCTGGTGTTGGTTAGAAAAATCTAAAACAAGGGTAGATTCATATGACCCTCCATCATTCTAAATCTCTTCATCCATGTTGGGAGGAGACCCAGGATCATGCCTGAGAAATAACTCAGAGTCTTGGGGAGTGCCAACCTCTACAAGGGTTGCCAACCAGCCATCCTTGAAGAATTTCTTCTTGGTGAACTCAATTTGAGCAGATGCAATGCCAATAGCTTTATCACAACCCCTATTGAATGCAGATTCCTTAGCCTTCAACCTTCTGGCCTTCTTTGCACCTAGCTTCTTCTGCAGCTCGACAACCTACCCTCGAGCAACTACAGCATCACCCTCTGCAGTATTTATTTTGTTCTCCCACTTCTTCTGCTCATTAATCAATGCTTATTGGGAGTCAACCAAGGACTTTTCAAGCTCCTTAAATTCCTCCTCAACTTTAATTGAAGAAGAATGCAGAACATCATCCTTTTCCATCATATTATTGAAATCGACCTAAAATTGCAAAAATAAATCAAAGCAATTTAATACAAGAAATAATAAAGAAATATATAAAAAGGAAGAGAAGTTACAATACTTACTAATATAAGGCTTTGGGCATCCCTCTAAAAAATTCTAGATCGGGGCATTTTAGAAGCAGCTCCTTTGTGGTGTGGCACTGTACCAGACTTTATTAATTGTTTAGCCAAACCAGGGCCAATGGCCACTGGTGAGCCAGAATCAGATAAATCGACCAACTCTTATTGGTCGACGCTAGAAGAAGAACCTTAAGCAAACCTAGAATGAACCCCTTTTTTCAGCCTCTTAAGCTGGGCTTCATCATTTTTCTTAGCGGGGGCCTCTTCCTTATTTGTGGCCCCACCAGCAGCCAATTTGGTAGAACCAGTAGCAGCAATATCACCCAGAATATTAGGAAATTTCCTCTTCCTCATGGCTCTGGGAAGGGGCAAGTCTGAATCAATGGAAGAGGATGGGGAAACAACAAGTTCACCACTACGATATGCAATGGCAGATGAAGTAGAGATAGGGCCTTGATCAAGATCAATCACTGAGCAACAAATGAGGTTGATAGTATTTTTGTGATAGTATTTTTGTACCCAACAGGTATGATGCAAACCTAATGTGTTCCTCCCTTATCTTTTAATGAATGCCCCAAATAAACTTCAACTCCCTGAGATTGATATAACCCTCCTTAGGACACTTCCTCTTTCGATCAACTACAACCAAAGTCAACAGATAAAAATTAGTATCAATAATTAGCAAAATATTCAAGAAGAGTTGTTAAAATCACATAAGAATTTAAAATAACCTATCCCATGGCCTTCCTGAGGGCATTTTGGCCCATTGTACATTTCACCCCTTGGTAGAGGGGTATATTGCCAATTTTCAGCAATCACTCCATGGTTGAAGTAATCCCTATTAGAGTCAGGAATATCAATAACTAAATCTGTATTTACAACCCTAGTTTTTAAATAATAAGTTTTGTCACTTGTGACCCACTTATAGCAAAACATGATCTCTGGGATTCTTATATGGGTCCCATGAAGATGATTTAACCTATAAACCCCATTAACTACTCTCCAAGTATTGGGAGTTATTCTAGCAGGTACCACGTCAAAATACTGGCCAAACTCAAGACAAAATGGGTTTGGGGGAAAAGTGAACCCACACTCAACAATAAAAATAGAAAGGAGCAAATAGCCCCCAGGCAAAGAAAAAAGGTCTGTATGAGGACTGGGAAGTTCCAAATCCACTTACGAAGGGATATTTCACTCATTCCTAAATTCATCTAGAGAAGCTACTTAGTAAACAATGTTCAAAGATGTAGAAAAAGAAAAGAGAGAAGATTCTTACAAGGACTTAAGGATTCAACAAGAACTAAGGGACAAAAGAAACGGTCGCACAAAAAACTCAAGAAGATAGAAGAAGAAAATCAGAAGGTTTGAGGTAGAAGACAATCATGATTTTTTCCTCCTTTTATATGTTGCCTAAAAAATTGGCGAGGTTAATGATTAAAGGGAACGTCGATTGAACTGTTGGCGGCTAAGCCAAAAAAGACATATTTGCCCAAAAATGATTCGTCAAAACATTAGATAATTGAAAAAATTCCATTCGTGTTATGTGCCATCATTTAAGTCAATAATTTCACAACTATGGTAAGTCAGTAACCGACCAAGCATCAGAATTGTTGCCCGAGCTACTTTAGGGCTAATTATTCCACACTTTCGTAAAAAACTCAAGCATGAAACATTAAGGGTTTCTGTTGATGTAAAAAATTGTCTTATTACGTGGACCAGTCAGAAATGAACATATATTATCCAACGTGGCATCAGTCCTAGTCAGCAAGGCCTAATCCTTCGACCAAGTACAGGAATGTCGACTAACATATTAAGAAGCCCGATCAACAACAGTAATATTGACCAACCTGATTAGTAAAGCGCAATCAATTATATACATTATTAACGTTGTACATATGTAAATGCCTAATTTATAAAAGCATTCCATCCTTTGATATTCCAACTCTTGTACTCCCTTATGGGCTATAAATACATTATAATCCCTGAATCTAAGGGGGGAAGGACACACCTGAACAAGGGCAAGGCAATACACAACAGTGGACGTAGGCTTTTCCCTTTATCCGAACCACTTTAATAATCTTTTGTGTCTCTCTTATTTACTTATTTTATTCTTGATCAAACAATTAGATATATTCTATTTTTTTGCATTAAAAGTGACATTGACCTTCCGAACACGTTCGAGATCGCTCTCATGTTGGGGTACAAGAGCTTCAGATTTCTTATATTCTCCAATAAAGATTGAAGATCTCTCGTAAGACTACCCACGTTGTTGGTCAAATCAGTCTTTTCCCTACCTAAAACAATCAATTGCTCACACAAAGAAATATTCACCTTATCGAGTTGACTCATCGACGCCTCACATTCTCTCAAAACTTTCCCTCCTGCAAATCTATCATCCTAAGAGACAAATCTTTATTAAGATTTTTAGTTTTCAAAGTTTCAGTGTAAAGATCACCTTCTGCCTCATTCATAATATAATCCTCACGCTCTCCAGAATAACTCGAAACATCATCAATGCTTTCACGTTTAGATATGTCCTCATCGGTGTGGGACAAATTAGAAGTGCTAATGTGACTAGCCATGAACACAATGCACGGTTCATGTGATGATTCTCCCCCTGAATTAATCGACTCGGCGTCATTATCACTAAGAGTGGCTTTTCATAACTTTCTTTCCCTTTCTCTTAAGAATAGTGGGACACTCATGTGCCTTATGACCTTTACCTTCACACTCATAACACCTTATTTCTTCCTCTTTGTCTCCCCCACTCGTGCCCTCATTCTTATTTTTATTTTTCTCAAAAATCTTTCTTTGGAAGAATTTTCTTTGGAAAATTTGAGAAACGTTCTAAAATTTTTCGCAAACAGGACTAAGTCATCATAATCAACTTCATATTCAGACTCACAAACATTCTTCTTCTTCTTCTTCTTCTTCTTCTTCTTCTTCTTCTTCTTCTTCTTCTTCTTAGTATGAGTCCTTAAAGCAGTCCCTACTTCCTTAAGTTTAATAGTTTTACAGAACATATCAATCTCACAAGTTTGAAGATCTCCTACAAGTTCTTCTAACCTAAGAGTGTCTAGGAGACCTAATGAATTAAGTACGGTGATCTTAGTAATAAAGCGGGCAGGGAACAACCTCAAAATTTTCTTAACAATCTCGTCCCAGGAATTTTCTCACCCAAATTCAAACTAGAATTAACTATGTCTGACAAATGTGCATAAAATTCATCAAATGACTCGGACTCTAGGATTGTAATGGTCTCAAATTGGGCGGTTAAATTTCGTAGCTTGGATGCCTTTACAACGTTGGTTCCCTCGTGTGTGAGCTGGAGGGTTTCCCAAGCTTCTTTTGATATGGTGCACGTCATAATGTGGCGAAACTCGTCAGGGGTGACATTTCCAGAAATAGCACTTAAGCTGCGAGAGTTATAATTAATCCACTTAAAGTCGTCCTCTATCCATTGAGAGACAAGTTTAGGGTCAACGACATTATCTACGGTCACCATGGCTAGAGTTAACGCAATATTCATAGTTGGAATCATAAAAATGGGCATTCGATTATACAAATTATCTATTAAATTCCAACTTCTTAAAGATAAACAATATTTTCAAAAAAATTGATATCAAAATAATTTTGCGAAAAACAAAATTATTTGAAAATAAGGATCACACGATATTTTAGTGTTACCCGCTCTGATACCACTTATTAGAGTGTGCAGTGAGAACTTAATGGACTGATTTATATAATTAAATGTTCCAAACACACAAATCAAAATTTAGAAAATTTTAATTCCTAATTAAATTAGGTTTGGATTAGCTAAATGATCTAATCACAAAAATTCAACTAAACATGCAATCACACACAACAAATAAGAAAAAAAATCCCTTTTAAGGGAAAATCTTTTTTTTCAGCACTTTAGAAAGTTTTACAAGACAACCGACTTAAAAAACTCCTAAAGAATACGACTCAGTCCAGAGTCGTGCACAGACAGAGGTCCACCTCGATATCCACCGATCAACCTTTCTTCTTCCTTTAGCAGTGATCCTTCAGGTCAGAAGTTCAGCAATAGAGATACCTCTTCACAAGTGTATATCATTTATGAAACTTTTAGGATTTCAAAAAGATTCACAATTATATTTGGGGATGATGATTTATGAATCAAAAGGTGTTTAGAAATATAAAGTTGAGAACTTTTGTAGCAGATATGCAGTTTTCATTTTTTCAAAATTCCCACCAAAAATATTTTTGAAATAGCTTTTTATAGTTTTGATACAAAATTCGAGGCTACGACTTGTTCGAATAAAAAGAAGGATCGTTCAAACGAGAAAGAGAGTTTGTTCGAACAAGAATAGTAGTTTGTTCAAATGAAAAAGGCACGTCGTTCGATGTATATATCTAACCAACTTATGACGAGAATACTCTGTGAAGTAGAGAAACCTTGTTAGATGCTCGTTCAAAGAAAATATCTAACAACCTTACAATGAAATGGCAATTTCATTCAAACGAGCTTTAAACTCATTTAAACAAGGCGATTTTTTTAAAACATAAAAAGACATCCTCATTTTCATAAAAAAAAATCATCCTAAATATAAATGTGAATAATTATGAACTCCTAAAATATTTATACCTTCATGAGATGTAGAGGATTCTTGAACTTATAGATATTAGAGTTCGGTTCGACGTGTCGGTGCGTGGCAGTTTGTAAAAATACGCCAAAGTGCAAATAAATACAAATAAAAACCCTAAGCTAAAATATTTGCGCTTAAAATTTCATTAAGTGTTGGAGTTTATGCATGATACTAGGCTTCCTCGAAAGTGTCGCATTTAAACTTATCATCAAATACGCGAGTGGCACTCTTTCTTACAGTATTTGGTGTTCCATTGATATCGATGATCGTTTGTCCGACTAATCGAATGTCGAGTGGGCGAGGGTTATTTATGGTTGTAGGAGAACCTCGATTGAGTGTTTTTACTTTGGATTGCTCTTGTTTTTTGGTTGAACAAGAAGTAAAACTCCATAACTTTGTCCACCGTGGAAGTTGAGTATGTTGTCATCCGGAGTTGTTGCACGCAAATCTTATAGATGAAGAAAATGCTGTAAGATTATGGGATTTCACAAGGCATGATGACTATTTCTTATGACAACACGAGTGAAATCTTATATCTCATAATCTGGTCCAAAATTCACGCACAGAGAATATTAGGATATATGAGCATTTTATACGTGATCTAGTTGAGGAGAATGTCATGTCCTTAATCTTTGTGAGCACCGAACGTCAATTGACTGATATTCACAAAGCCTGTAGATGCACTTAGATTCAAGGATCTCATGAAGTCTCTAGGAATTTGCACTATTTATTGAGTTCGTGTATATAATACCATGTATTTTTAATGACTTTTAAAATGGGATTAATTAGAATTAATTGTGGGATAATTGAAAATTAATCTGAATTTAAATATTACTCAATAATAAAGTAATATGTGATCTATGTTGAATATTGCTTAGTGATTAAAAGTAATATATGATTATGACTTTACATATGATTATGATTCTATAAAATTATCTCGAGTAATGAATATGACAATTATGGTAATTAACTCAGGACGTGCGCGTGAGTCGTGTCGGGACTATAATTAAATGGAATAAAAAGTAAATTATTTTTATGTCATCCGAATGGTCCTTTGGCTGCGCCAAAGTTTAATAAAGGGTTTAAATAGTAAAAAAAGTCTACTTGGAAGTTTAATTAGGGTCTCGGGGCATTTTGGAACCGAATAGACACCCCAGAGGGGTATTTTGGTCATTTTACAAATAGGTGAATAGTACCCACGAAAATTGAGTGTTACTATATAAGTTTAAAGATGGTAATATTCGAAGTCATTCACCAAAAATTAGTGGGAAATACTTAGTGGAGATTGAAAGACTTCTCTGGGGAAAGTAAGAGACTCTCTAGGAAACTAAAAGGCCAAGAGTCATCATGTACCACCACTATCGCCGAAAGTTAGCTGAAAAAAGGGAGGAACACCTGTAGAGTATCATCGCCGACGGTTCAGACCTACAATCTAAAGTCAAGTGATTTAGCATTTGCAAACTTATCATGTATATTTTCCATGTTAGGATAGTTATGAAATTCTGAAAGAGTTATATGATTAAAAGATAAATTATGGTGATTTTAATTGATTCCTTGAAATGAGAATTATGTAGGATAAATCTATTTTTGAATATATATTTTAATCCCCAAAATTTGGAATCAATTGACGATGAAAATCTAAGATTTATAAGTTGTTCTTGGAGAATTAATAAAATAAGAGGTTTCTGAATTATAAGGGAAATAATATGTGTTAATCAAAATTTCTTGATGAATCTACGTTGTTTAAATGTTAGAAATCGTTTATACACCTTGATATATCATTTGGGATAAATTAGAAGGAGTTATGGATCATTTGGTAGAGGTTTTGAGGATGGAATGTGTTAAAACCCGTAGGTAAACTTATGCAGAAATCTGGGCAAATATCTGATCGATCGGCCCAAGAATGTTGATCGATAGACTGATCGATCGATAGACCAAAATCTTCGATCGATCGAATCCCCCCCCTAAAATGTGATTTGTTTCCTTTTTAATTTTTGAGTAAATCCAAACTTTGAGAAATCATTGGTGTTGATTAATTTAACATATTGGGACTTAGGGAAAGGTAGTAAGATAAGAAGGTGGAGAAACCAAAGAGGTATAATGAATACACCCTCTCATTATTGGTGTACATCACATTTTGGAAGAAATCTTGGGAAGAAGGGATCTAAAATGGCCCAAAAACAAAAATCTCCCACAAATAGAAGGGATAAGATCAAGTACTACAAAAAAAACTCGGAGAAGATTGAAATCCCCTTGTAAAAGAGGAGACAATCGTAAAAGAGGTAGGGACAATGATGCCGAGGATGACCCAAATTTATTAAGGAAACACAAAGATCCTATTCGTGAGGTGTGCATGATCTCCTTTAGATGTCATTTTGTTACAGGTGGTGACACCAGTGGCGGTGATTAAATAGACGAGAGGAAAACCCATCTTAATAATGCCAGAGCATGTTCTTACTTTCAGTATATCAACTTGTCCGGTGACATGGATAATCGTTCAAGGAAGGTGAAGAAAGATAGATTGCTAATCGATTTATCAAAGGACGACTTATTAGGAATAATTAATCCAGACAAAGACCCCCCGAGTGTACCTTGAGTGTTGATTGATAATGGAAGCTCAACCAATGTCCTACTCTATAACTGCTTCAAAGGAATAGGGATGTAAGACAACAAGATTGAGCCCTATCAGAGACCTCTTATTGGTTTCCTGGGAGACAAAGTATATCCCCTAAGAACTGTCAACCTAGAGGTCATAATCGGTAACTAGCCAGCCTACCGAATTGAGAAGATCCGTGTCCTTGTCCTTAATAAGAATGTCAACTCAATATATAACATTATCCTCAGGAGGGTTGGCTTGAAATTTTTTGAAGTTATGCCTTCCACCGTGCACCAATGCCTGAAGTTACCCGCACATTATGGGGTCAATGTTGTTAAAGGAAAAAATATTGAAGCCAGAGAGTGCTACTACACGTCAGCCGACCAAGAAAAATTGAATAATCTCACCACTATATATCAAATAGAGACCATTGACCCCCGGGAGGAATCTAAATTGGTGAAAATGAAAGTTGTGGAAGTAGTAGAGACCATTGTCTTAAATGATGAACACCTTGAAAAGAAAACGTAGACCGATTTATCTCTTGACTAGTACATCAAGAGGTAATTAGTGGATTTCCTCAGATAGTAAAAAACCATATTCGCTTAGAGTCATGAGGATATGCCTGGGATTAATCTAGAATTCACGTGTCATGAGCTCAACATTATCAAGGATGCAAAGTTAATGAAACAAAAATGATGTGTCTTTAGTCCCGAGAAGAACATGGCCATGCGAAATGACGTGAAAAAAATTACCGAAGGTAAGTTTCATTGAGGACGTGAAGTACCCCGAGTAGCTGACCAATGTGGTTCTGGCTAGAAAAAAGAACAATAAATGGCGTATGTGTGTTGATTTCATAAACCTAAACAAATATTGCCCGAAATATCATTACTCCCTATATCAAATTAATCAATTGGTTGATAATACTGTGGAGCATGAACTACTCAACTTCATGCATGCGTATTTGGAATATAACCAAATAAAAATGAAGCCAGAAGATAAAGAAAAAACCTTATTCATCACCAACTGTAGTACTGACTGCTACACTATTATGCCTTAGTGCTAAAAAAATGCTAGAGAAATATACCAAATGATGCTGAAAAAAAATATTCCCGAAGTGATCGACAAAAAATAAAGGTATACCTAGATAAAATGCTCATTAAAATCAAGAAAATTGCGACCATATTAAAGATACCGGGAAGACATTTGACCAATTGGAGAAATATCAGATGAAGCTTAACCCAACTAAATGTGTGTTCAGTGTGCAGGAAGGAAGGTTCCTCAGATAGATATCGAAGCTAATATAGAAAAAATTCAATCATTGATCAACAGGCAGTCCCCCATAAGTAAGAAAGAAATGTTGGTAGGTGTCTTACTTTTTTCAAGATGCTAAGTAAGAATTTTTAATGGAACAAGGAATACAAAAATGTTTTCTTAGAGTTGAAGAAATACCTAGGATCTCCACCCTTACTCTTAAGGACGCTCATGAGAGAGAAATTGTACTTTTACCTGGCCATGTCCAAGTCGACAATTAGCTTGGCTTTGGTCCAACTAGAGAATGGGGTGCAAAAACTAGTTTACTACATAAGAAAAGATTACCAAGTTGCCAAAATTCATTTTCTATGGCTGTAACGGTTGTACCTGGCCCTGATTAAGGCTTCCCAAAGAATGAAGCCAAACTTCCAAGCCAAACCACTATGGTCTATACTGACCTGCCCCTATGTCAAGCCATTTATAAACTTATGAAGTCAAGAAGATTAATGGCTTGGGTTGTAAAACTAAGGGAATATGACATACAATATTAACCCAGAACAATTATAAAAGGCCAGGCAGTGTGTCATTTTATAAAAGAATTCATGTATGAGGAAAAACTTACTGAGTAGACCTCCATGGAAGAGAGCTCAGTTGATAAACCAATCGAGTAGACATCTTCAAAAGAGAGCTTGAGAATTCAGTCTATTGAGAAGACTTCTCTAGAAGATAACTCAATAACTGGTGCAACCGACTAGGTGGAAGATGTGCTAGAATCATCAGTTAAGTAGGAGGGAACTTCTCACTATCTAGAATAAAGTAAAAAGGTGTTCAAGTATGGGACCCTCACAGAAGGAAATTTTAAATAACAACCTCGAATTTGGAATATGCATGTGGATGCTCATCATGCGCCTATGAAAGCGAAGCTGGGTTGATAATTGACACCCAAGATAACATAGACGCTGGGTATGCCATCATATTCCATTTTAAAGCCTCTAACAACGAGGTAGAATATGAAGTACTAATAGCATGATTCGATATAACACTCTCCATGTGCATTGAGCAAATACAGGTGAACAAAAAATCCCAACTAATTTTAAACTATGTGCTTGGCATCTATGGGGTTAAAGGAGTGTTCATGACAAAGTACCTGGCTGAGGCACAAGACCTGATATCCAAATTTTAGGCAGTAAAAGTAATCGGGATTCCTAGGACCAACAATGCCAGGGCAGATGCACTTTCTCGGCTAGCCTCAACGACTATAATAGAGTTAAGAAGAACCATATCGATAGAGTTCCTCCAATAATGGACTATCGATGAAGAAAGGGTCAACATGATTTAATTGGACTTTGGCCTAGTGTTAACGAATCCAATAAGGGAATACCTTAAAAAAGGCATCTTGCCGACTGATCCAGAGGAGGCTAAAAGATTAAGATATAAAGCAGCTTGATGCATTTTCATTATTTCTCTATTCAGATGTGTCGATCCGGCTATGGTGGCTAACCTTCTAAGGGTGATACATTAATGTTCCTATGTGGTGCATTCAAACGAAGATCTCTAGCCAGGCAAGTGGCTATATAGGGTTATTACTAGCCCACTATAAAGGTAAACTCTGACAACTATGCAAAACGTTGCGAGAAATGCTAAAAATGTGTTATAACCCACAAGACTTTGGGGGCTACACTCATGTCGATCATATACTCTTCGCCCTTTGCCATGTGGGGGATTGACCTAGTCGGCCCTCTCTCTAAGACAAAAGGAAGGTTTAAATATTTGGTCGTTGCAGTGGATTATTTAACCAAGTGGGTGGAAACTGAACCTTTAGTAGATATGACTTATGACAAGGTCTTCTATGCTATATGGAAAAACATTATTTTCCATTGTGGAATGTCGTATGCCTTCATCAAGGATCATGGAATGCAGTTTGACAAACAAGAGTTTGAATATTATTGTGTTTAATCCAAAATCCAAAAGCTACATGCATCCCCTGGACATTCGCAATGTAACATACAAACAGAAGTGGCAAACAAAAATCTGCTCGATGGAATGAAGAAAAGACTAGATGACACTATGGGAAACTAGATCAACTAATTACAAAGTATACTCTGGTCTTATAGGACCAAACCGAGGATAACCATTGGTGAAACCCCCTACATGTTAGAATTCGAGATAGAAATAGCGGTACTCATATAAATTGGCCTTCCTAGTCACAGAGTGATTAATTTCGATTCTCCAAAGACTGATCTTGTGAGAAGGTTATATTTCGATTTGGTTAAGTAAATTAAAGAGCACGCTGCACTTCGCGTGGTAGTATATCAACAAAGAACTGATTGGTTCTATAACAAGAGGGTTTAATCTGAGTAATCTTAAGGAAGGAGACTACGTACTGAAGAAAGTGATCCATAAAAGGAACAAATTATAACCCATTTATCACGATCCTTATCGCATTTCTGTGATCGTTCGACCAAGAACTTATCAAATTGAAACCTCAAAAGGAGAGCCATTTAAAAATCCTTGGAACACCGAGAATTTGAGGAAATATTATCAGTGATCAAATATGATCTAATCTCTTTTTATTTCCTTTAATTATTTTTCAATTTTCAATAAAGACCGTCAATTTTCGGGAAAGATTATTGCCCCTTTTATGTTTTTTTCAAAGTAGGAGATGTGCTAAAATTCAAATCAATTTCAAATAACAATGAAAAAACTAAACCTCAAAACTTCATGTGTGACTTTGTTTTCGAACAAGCCACGAACGAGAAGTGTTACTTCATATATGGCCTTACAAAGTTAAGACTAAGAAGACTTAAGTAGAAAACTTCATGTATGACTCCAAAATCAAGAACATGAAGTTTTACCAGACCAAATAAAGAAATAATTCTAAGACATTTGGTCTCCAATGGTAACTAACGTTATCACTTGATCAAAACGATAAGATTCATTTGAGCGACCATAAACAACTGTCCGTTAGTAAAACCTAAGGCAGGACAACAAAATTTCGTCCAACTCGATAACCAAAAAGGTAGATTAGTCAGCCCATTGACAATAACATGATCATAAGACTAATCTACTGGTAGGCCATGATTACACAATCTAACGATTAATATATTAATTCAAATACTCCAGATAAAAAAGTTTTAATACATAGAAACAAGCAATAATTGAAAATGACAACTTAATATTATTTGTCTACGCCACATCGGATGGACGTTTTCCCAAGGCCTTCTCCATTCCAGCAGGAGTAACATCCAAAGCATAGGGAGTAACAACTGTGCTAAGATCCCTAAGACGTGATTTACTACTAGAGCTTTCCTTGTTCACCAGATGTAAGGGTCGACTAAGAAAATTATCCCCGTGAAAACCATAGTTTTTGAGATACTTTCTGATTAAGCTACATGGGATCGCATTCGAAGGAATTGAAGAGTCATCCAACTTGAAAGGATGATTAAGCTAATCCAAGAAATTGGGCTCATTCCAATACAAGAGCTTGTCTTCCTTCGATAGCTTCATCACAATAAGAGCATTTGTCCACCCCCATTTATGACCCTCTCTGCATGCTTGCTCAAGTTCTTCAATCAAATATGCTAGTTCCTCATCATAACCATCCATCCATATCGTACGAGTCTGTTTATGAAACTGATAAGTAAGATAATCAACCTTCGCACTTAACCTCTTGATTGTGGTCAACTAATTTTCTTATCAAATTTTCTTGGTTGGCTATAGTCTTATTGGTTTTTTCTTCTTTGACTAACGGTCTAGCCCTAAACGCTTGCCAAGAAAAAAGAACTCCTCCATTTATTTCCTTTAATTTCTCCAACTCTTCCATCAGGCAAACATTCTCATGTTCTATGAATGAAACTCCTTCACTTTGATCAGCAGTAGTTGACTTCTTAAGAACCTCCATCTCGTTCCCCAATAGATTATTCTCCTACTCAAGAATATTGTCCACCTCTTAAGCATTTTTAAAACCTGACTATAAAACAAACTCCTTTTTAGAGTACGCAGAAGCTAAATCTTGTAGTTTTTTAATCAAAGCCAATGTCACTCTATAGAATAGAGAACTTCTTCTCGTAATGGATAGATAAGTTTGTGAAAACATCCTTGTGTTTTTGCCGAAGTTTGAGAAGTATCTCATAGTAAGAAGTATTAGTCTTTACAACTTGGTGAAATAACCTCTGCATACTGAGATAAGCTTCTTTAGCTTGGCTAGATACATCCAAGATGAGAAATTCCCTCCACCACTTCCCCATCCAGTTCTTCATGACCAATACAAAATAGTTGATTGTATCTCTTGAAAAGTTCATTTTCAATGGAAACCAAATTGGCCATTTTAAAATCAAGCTTAAATAAACATGATACTACATAAGTAATAGAGGGATGAAAAAAGGAATGCGCCAAACTCTCTAAGACCATGAAAGAAAAGGAACACTTTTAAATAAAAATATAAAAGTAGTAAAACCAAGGGAATTGGAAAACTACATCGAAAATAAATATAACAAAATATCAAAATTCCTATCACTACAGCTTCTTCTTATCCAGATCCATTTCTCCTTCTGATATGGAAGCCATGACCACCTGGCCCTGACGCACCGTGGGCTCATCCATCTCCTCCTTATTATTAACTTCCTACTTAATTTGTGGAGGAGTACCAGGATTATGCTGAAGAAACAAGTGTGAATCAACAGTTGTTAACCTAGGTCAAAGCAATATCCCAACCCTCCTTGAAGGAAGACTTCTTTAGATATTCAATCTGGATAGTAGAAATAGAAAATTCATTATACAATCCTCGGGTATAATCATCTTCCTTATCTTTCTTAGCCTTAGCCTTCATCTCCACCATGTGGCCCTTGGCCTACTCTACAATCTTCTCATCCTTCTCGATTGCCTTCTCAAACTTCTGGACCAACTTCATAGCATCACCAGTAACTTGCTCGGCCTAGGTCCTCCCATCCTTAAGATCATTGATAGTATAAGACATCTTCTTTTTATCATCCTTGTGATACTGTATAATAGCCTCAAAGGATGCACACATGTCATTGATGGTTACATTCACATTAGTAGAAGATTCCTTCAACTTATCATTCCTCCTCAATAACTGGTCATAGTTAACTAAGAACAACAAAAACCAATATTTAAGAGCATTAGCAGTAAATGATAATTAAATATGGTGAATGGGAAATCATCAAGTGGTACTCACAAGAGATAAATTATGGTTAGCCCATTTAACTAGCTTTTTATGAGGAAGGGAATATGTTGCAGCCCCGTCGGCCAGAAGAACCCGGTTCCAATCAGACTACGAGCCAGCTTAGGGTTCAAAGCAACATATTGGGCATTTCTTCGACCCTTGTCGGCCTGACCTTTTTTGGCCAACTCTAAGATAAGGGATGGCCCCTCTTAAAACTCTTGAGCTAGGGCTCTTGATTTTTGACTTGAAGATATTTCAACCATAATGGGTGTTTAAAATACCCATTACCAGACTTCTTTTTAGTAGGAGAGGGAGACTTGGAGCCAGCCAAGAGGATGGGGCTCTTCCTCTTCACCATTTTCATTTGAGTGATGTCGATCGACACAAGTGAGATGTATACACGTTTAAAAGATGAAAAACTACTCTCTGCTGAGTAATTTACCTCTACTAATGGTGAAGACTCAAAATCAGCACCAAAAGATGAAGAAGCGGGGTCTTCTAGGCTGCTGGAGGCTACTGGTATGTCCTTTGTCGAGTGACCAACAAAAGATGTGATGAAACTATGATAGTCGAGTGAGGATGAGCTTCGTCAATCCTCTATTATATGGACCAAATAATCTTCAGGTCGACAAAATTAACCTAAGAGATAAGGAAAATATATTTCTTTTTCTTCTCTGAAAAATAGAAAGACAAGAATATGTAATTAGTGATAGAATCAATAGAGGGTACCAAAAAGATAAAAAAAAGTACACAAATATGTCCTTCATGAGGGCAATGAGGCTCAGTGTACTCCTCACCCTCTGGAAGAGGCAAAAAATGTCAATCCTTCAATATCAGACCATGATCCCAATAGCCCTTATTGGACAGTCAAATCTACAATAAGATCTCTGTTAGAGATTCTCATCATTAAATAATATCTTATTAGTGGTCCCCCAACTGTAATAATACATCAACTCATTTATTCCTATATTCTTATCGTACCACTCATTAATGCGACTTACTCCATTCATAAGTCTCGAAGTGTTTGGGTTAACTTGGGCAGGGACCACATCAAAATAATAGGAAAAAGTCCAAAAATAAATGATAGGGTTGAAAGGTGATCCCACACTCAATAATAAATATCGTAGGGATTAAGTGACCCTCCTTCAACGCACAAAGGTCACAAGGGCCTACCAATAACTCTTTTATTAGTCAAGAAAGTATTCTATGGGTACCCCTAAAGAGATCCAATGAACTCTTATCAACAGTGTACACTATATTTGCAATAAAGAAGAAAGAAATACGAGATGGGAAGGATTCTTACAGTGAAAATAAGACAGCAAGGAAGAATGGCTCTTACAAATGACAAAAGAAAAGCTTGAGAGGGAAGTGAAGGATTTGAAATTCAGGGTGAAGTGAGAAAACTAAGGAACTGGCATTTTATAAAACTCAATGAAGACTCCTAAGATGCATGAAGTGGAATGATTAAAGTACCAACCGCTTTATCTTTTTAAAGCATTTAGGTTCCTAAGAAACCAAATTACCAGGGTACCCTTGAACGGTTCTCTATTTTTACCATAATTTAAATTGCCATTGGCTCTAAGAATGAAATTCAAAAATTTGCAAACTTTTTGAGATTGGCACCCGACCTTAATTTTCATAAAAAATAGCAAATTTTAAGGGATAATACTCCACCCTTTCCTTATTCCAATAACTACCCCCTCCAATCATGAATGAAGTATTGGAGTATTTTATTGTAACCTAAAATAACAATACTACGTGGACCAATGATACTATAATACATGTCATATTATCTAGTTCGCCTAATTCCACGTTATTAATATGGTCAACTTATTACATCATACAGTCAGCGAAATAACCGACCTCCTTCAGGAATGCGGACCATCAACTAGGTGAACCGGCACATGTGGGAATCTCTACAGTCACCCGTGAACATGCACGTGAGGATGTGGTAAGATGTTATCCATAATGTAAAAGGGAATAAATACCACATGTATAAATATGTTTCGCTTTTCTCCTTCCCACTAATATAAATAGCTATCTATAACCCTCAGCTGTGGAACAACTGAAAAACAACAATATACAATTAACCCTAGAGAGTTCTTGAGAGCTTGTACTCAACCCTAATACTAGTGGCTTCACACCCGTGGATATAAGCACCATACTGGGATGAACCATATAAAAACTTGTGTCTCCTTATTTGTCTCTCACCTATCTCTAGTCCTTATCTTCTTATACTTTATCAGTGGTAAATAATTATTAGTATATATAAGTTAAGACTCATCATAATCCCTTTACCAATTTTAGACACCAATAATAGGCATTATCTCGTTCCTCATTCATTGATCATCAACGAGTTTTAGAGATACGGAAAAATAAGAAAGGGATTTGGTACTTTAGGTTAAAAATATAACTTATCCTTTGCTAATCGCATTTATGACACACCAAAAATCAAGAAGACGGAGTATTTTTCCTTAATAAAGGATGAAACCCCAAGCCGAGCTGGTGGCTATTAAAATTTTTTAAGGCATTAGACCCAATAGATTCTGCCCAGAGGACTTCAAATAGGTTAGTGGGGAGAGATGCCAAAAAGATAGACAAGAATATAATGACATCCATACCTCAATAGAGGATCTCACGTATGCTATTAAATGTTTTTTTTCTATATATTTTATTATTAATGAGGGTAATACAACCTAGGGACCTCTTGGGCTTTGGCCAAGAAGGTTCAAGATGTCGACGATCTTTGTCACTTATTAAAAAATACGTAGGAAGTAATTAATGGATTTCTCGAAGGGATTCCTTATCCTAGTTTAGGACTTAACATAAAATACAATGTATGAGAGGTTGGAAATGGTTCAAGCATTCTCTTATGTTCTACTAATAGTAGGTTAATAGAGTATATTATAATGAACAAATGATATTCTTACTCAAGTTTGTTCTCTTATGGATTTCATATTGATTAGTTTGTGTTTATCTTGCTCAATCTTTTTTAACTTTCCTTTAGCCCTTTACAAGCCTCCCATTTATACGCATTCTCTTGGAGATAAAATGAGTGGACTACACTAGCATAGATAGGGTTCCCCTGACGTATGATGGCTATAACAGCATGGTGGATTATTTGTGAAAAGCGTGCATGTGGTGTAAGGTAGTTGATATGTTCATTTATCAATATTGGGGGACTGAGTGGAGGCAATAAGTTGAACAGTTTCTTTACCTTCCACCTACCTTCCAAAGAAGTTCTAAAATATTTTCCAGATATCTGAGGGGTCTGGAACTTACCGAGGTTCCTCCAAGAATGGTTATGTGATACTCCATGATGATTTCACCAAGGAAAATGGACAATTAGTCTTATGGAGATTTATTATGATCATGCAAATGTCTTCTACGTAGGTCTGAGACTAGGAATCGCATTGTTGAGGTCTCTAAGTTGAATTCTTAATATATAATGGAACGAATGATATCTTGTGACAATAATGAGGGTGTTAAGGCCTTTACTTCTATCATGGTCCCTTCTGCAAGGTAGACGAGGTCTTTGAAGCTCAGTGTTGTCTAATCAGAGGTTTCTATTAGATCTCAGACCTCCTCCCCCGTGTGTGGTCACATTGACTAGTTATGTTAGTTCCTTTTCATCTAAAGGATATAGATGTTGAGGATTGATATTATAAAAAAAAATTAATTCCCCTATTATCTTTTATTGATTATGATTTAGAAAGAAGAAAATAACTAGGTATATAGAATAGACCTAGGGTTTGAATCGCGATACCTTTGTAAATCTTGTGGGTGATCTAAAGTAGGGTACATTTTAATGAAGAAGATGATGTAGTTGATTTTCTTAAACCTCCAAAATCTTTCTTAGAATGTGTTGTAGGTCTTTCTACTTGTATATGACCCCCTAAAGTATTCCTTATGTGTGGGAACTTCCAAAGATGAAATGTTGATAAAATAGTAGAGGAATAACTTTCTCTCTTTAAATCTCTCAATACAACTTAAACCCCTAAACTAAACACATATATGTAGATGGTTGTAATGGTCTTAGCTAATTAGGGTTTATAAAACGTTTGGTCTTACTATGTGGGTGATGGACTATATTAGGGACTTAAGAGTAATAAATAAATTTTCTTTTAAACAGAAATGTGAAAATCCCATATTACTTCCCATAATATATTTTTTCTTTGTTCAATTTTAATTAAATCCACTGAATAATTACAATTGTACCCCAAGTAATTATATCATAATTACTCAAATAATATTGTCTCACTTATAAAGTTGGATAACACATAATATGACTCCTCGCATAAGGCATACAATACCCTCTTGGTGAGATTTAATTTGTCGCAAATCGATTTTCACCAACATCTTATTTATTCCTTCATCTCAAACTTAACCCATTTGTTACTATATTGAATTATAAACTAATCTACTGCTCTGGTTTACTGGTAGAATCAAAACTTATAAGTTTATCAAGGGGTCTCATAATTCAGGATATCTCTCAGACATAGATTCTTCAGGAATATGATGTCATACATACCCACACAATGATTGCCCAACATGTTAAGATTTAGTTCCAATGAATTTAATCGCATACATAACAATCGCAACAATGATTGTGTGAATATTCCAATCCTCATAATCCTCGGGATTTAGAATATATTCACCCTTTACAAACATTTTTTTATTATGAAAGTCTAATATAGTGTGTCTAGACTTGAATCTCAGTTGTCGTCCTCTTCAATACATTCTCAATGTACTGGTACAATTCCCTTTAAACTATTAGACAAGTTCTTGAACCATTAAATAGGTTCCCATTGTCAAGATAACCTCCAAAAATTGTACACGTAACTTTGCTGATAGAATGTCAACTCGCTATTTAGGGTGTGAACTATTTAATTGTAATAGAACCAAAACTTTGATCTTCTCTGATCAGGTCAAACACAACTCATCAAAATTTGTACTAAGGGTCCGTTTGATATATATTGGGCAAAAGTGTTGGCACGGCAAAATTTGCCAGGAAAAATTTTGCCTAGACAAATATTTTTTTCTCACATTAGACTATCAAACACCAAATAAGGTAAAACAAGTTTTTTAGGCAAAACATTTTAATAACACATTTTTCGTCCATATTAACATATATAATAATAAAAAATATGTTTTTTTTTAATTTTCGTCCCAAGTCTTATGTAATAAAAAAACAGTTTTTTCTTTTCTTTTTTACTTCCCGTTTTTATTTATTAAAAAAGTAACAAACTATATATAAAAAAAAGTTTTTTACGCCAAAACTACTTACTAAAAACAGTTTTTACATTAAAACAGTTATTACGTTAAAACAGTTTTTAATTTTTTTTTACATTAAAACAGTTTTTATATTAAAATAATTTTTTGCATTAAAACAGTTTTTACATTAAAACATTTTTAAATTTTTTACATTAAAACAATTTTTACATTAAAATAATTTTTTACATTAAAACAGTTTTTACAAAAAAATAGTTTTTACATTAAAATAATTTTTTACATTAAAACAGTTTTTACATTAAAACAGTTTTTTATATTAAAACAGTTTTCACATCAAAACAATTTTTAATTTTTTACATTAAAACATTTTTTACATTAAAACAATTTTTACATTAAAACAGTTTTTTACATTAAAACGTTTTTTACGAAAAAATAGTTTTAAACAGATTTTAATTTAAAACAGTTTTTTTAACTATTTAAAACAATTTTTAAAATATTCATAACAGTTTTTTTAAATTATTTAAAATAGTTTTTAAATTGTTTTTTAAAATATTAAAAGCGTTTAAGAAGTTAACAAATTTGTTGGCAAATATTTCTCACCCATATAGCAAAGCAAAATTTGCCAACATGTTATGCATAAGAGGTGTTGTACATTGGCAAATAGCTTGTAGGCAAATTTTACTATCAAACACACCAGATTGTAGGCAAATGTCATATTTGCCAACTTATTTGCCATTTTCCATGACAAATAATGCTATCAAACGGACCCTAAGTATAATTGACCAAAATGTATATAATATTTTCATAATAATAATAAGGCATTCTCACAAGCATGATTCTTATTTCAAAATAAACCTGACACTCCTTCATTAAAAATAAATAAATGTCATACATGGTTTTAAGAATAAACCCCCCTAAATCTCCCACTTATTTTGAAATTCACATGTCGATGCATTTAACATCCATCCACAAGCATGACTATTTATAAAAAGATCTGTCAGGATGTACCGAGATGTAATACTGGTCACAATGTCATCTCCCCTTCGCACAATCTCTCATATTAAGTGACACTTGTTCTCAACGTGCTAATCCCTATTATAATTCCTTAGTTCTGTCGAGTTAGAAATCACTCCGCTAATGTCACTATACAGTGTAATAGCCAACTATAGTGAAGGAACCACACCGAAATCACTTAGAATGTTCTTGAGAAAATAACCTCCTTTTATCCTCTAAAGCGGCAATATATTTAACTGCCATGGTTGAATTTACAATATGCGATTGTTTCATACTCCTTTAGCTTATGGCTTCACATCCTAGGGTAAACACATATCATGGGGTTGATTTCCTGAAATCCTTATTTGATAAAAAAAAATATGATTATCTGTATCCTAAAGGTACAAAACATTTGTTGAGTAAATAAGCACATAATCTCTAGTCCTTTTTAGGTACTTCAGCATGTGCTTTACTGTAGTCTTGTTCTCCTCACTTAGGTTAGACTGGAATCTTATAACTATGCCAACGACAAAGTAAATATCGAATATTGTAAACAACATAACATACTTGAGGCTTCCTAACTCTTAAGAATAAGATATGTACCTCGTCAGTTCCATCTAACCGGTTGTTTTAAAACATTCATCTTTAAAAAGAGTGATTCCATACTGAAAAGAAATAAATCCTTCCTTGAATTTTGCATGATAAATTTTGTGAACATATCATCAATATAAGTGGCTTGGGTAATCCTAACATCCTATTTTTTCGATCATGCCAAAGCTTGATCCCATGGATGTTACTGGATTCTCCTAAGTCCTTCATATCCAACTTACTAGGAAACCACACTCTTATGTTCAATAATATACCCACATCATTCCTAAATAGGAGAATATAATACACATAAAGTAATAGAATTATCACCACATTTTTGTCATGCTTCTTATACACACAAGTTTCATCCATACATTGATCAAAACTAAAATATTTAATTGCCTAACCAAACTGGATGTTCCAAGAACTTACACTTACTTAAGTCCATAAATGGATCTCTTAAGATTGCACACCTTTTTTCCAAGCTACTTGGTATAAATCTCTCGTATAAATCTCTCGAGTTGCATCATATAGAAGCACTCGTCAAGACTACCATTCAAGAACATAGTCTTCACGTCCATTTTCTAAATTACATAATCAAGATTAGTCGTAGTGGAGAAAATAGTCCAAATTAACTTAATCATGATTACTTGCAAGAAGGTTTACATATCATCAATCTCCTATTTCTAAGTAAATCCTTTCGTAATAATCCTTGCCTTCAAGGTTTCCACCTTCCCATCCGCCAAGTGTGAAAGTTCCCAAAAATGATTTGAATACATTGAATCTATCTCAGTAGTCATAGTCATGAGATAAATATCAGAGTCCTTGTCTTGGAGTGCCATATTATAGTTCGTGGGATACGGTTCATTTTCCTTTAGTATCTCACCAAAATGGCTATCTAAATACACTAAGTTGTCATGTGGATGCTTGACCCTTCCACTATGACGTGGATCCACTTGTGGTTCAATATAAGTGACATGTGTATCCTAATCATTGGTAATACTCCAACTATTATTAGGTAGTGTATTATTGATACCAGTTTATATTTCATCTCATATGGGTGGTTTAGAAGCAATTACTTAGTCTTGCCCTTTTAGCTCTTATATTAACTTACTCTTAGGTTTGTAGTCCACTATATAATCTTCCTATAAGTATTATGCATTTATACTAACAAATAACCTCTGGTCCTTATTTCCATAAAATTTACCACCTTTGTTTCCTTTAACAGGAAGAAATTGATCTGGATTTCCCCATGATTTCTAATCTAAGGATATCCAGTTCCCTAATATGGACATCATCTTTAAAACGTGGTCACATATAGGAATACCATCAATCATCTTTATATTTACTAGCCTTACAATAACATTCAGCCTTGCGATATGATTATGATCCATAAATATGTAACTTCGGTTTTGAATCATGTCATAAGCGTTTGAGATATTCAGGTGTCGGTGTTTCAATACATTGGTTCTAAAATCCAATATATAGCAACGAGCCATTTGGTCAACCTTTTCTCATCTGTAGTAATTCCGAACATCAAATTCGGATGCCTCCTCCCCAGGTTTAGCAAGGAATGGTTCAATTAAAAAAATATTATCTTTCCCAGTGAGGATAATTTATTTAAGTTAGTGTGTTTTTCTTTAAGATTTAAGCAAGTAGGTTGAATGTTGAGCCCATTTATCAAATCTGAGAACCATCATTTGAAAAACTTAATTTCAAATTATATATGTGATAATTATCTTTTGATTAAATTTTAATTTGTCTTCCCTCTACTACCAATTTTAATTAATCACGTTGAGCATCATATTTGGCTTATTATGTGAGATTTTTCATTGGGAGATGAAATTGCCTCTCCTTTAATAAGATAGACCCATTACACAAAAAAATTGGCATGGTTCGTGCATTTCAAATTGGTATGATTAAAAACAGTGCAAAATTTATTAGTGCTAAGAGCAAATTTGGTACGGTTTGAAATGTACCAAATTTGGCACAATTTTAGGCAGTCATAAAATAGTCTAACTTCCCTCCCCCCATCTTTTTACACCACTGACCATATTAGACCAAAATTCCCCTTAAAAAAATAAGTCACGATCACAAAAATTAGTAAATCTTAAAACACAAGTCTGATCTCTGGAAACAAAATCATCGACTTTCGTGACCTCTGTCGAAGTAGATTCGATGACCATATTTATCTTATTTTGTTATAGATCTGACAAACTTTTTAGTCTTCAGAAGGTGGTGAGGTTTTTTTTTCTTCCTCTAAGTCGCCATTGAGAATCTCATCATTTGGAGTGACCACATGAGGGACGAGTTCTGCAACTACAACCGTGGCATTGAAATCCTCCAAAGTACTTTTTTTTACTAGTTGGACAAAATGACCCAACCATCGTTGATCCTGGAACCAGCTAGCTATGATCACATGATTCGATTTTGGGAGGCCAAAAGTGGTGTTGCTATCGAACGATTCAATACCCATTATCCATAATTCCTTAATTTCTCATACACTAATTGTTATTGGAAATTTTATTTAGATATATGAATATAGATTGTAATTATTTTTAGGGTAAATTATGCTTTTATTCCCCAAACTATCACATAAGTTTGGGTCTACAATTAATTGCCTTGAAGCAATAGAGTTCAAAAAGGTATTCTCGAGGATATGAACTATTTAAATCCACCTATTTGTAATTTAATTAGGAACAAGAAATTCCTAGGTTTACTAAATAAATTTCAAACATTAAAATTAATTTATGTGAATTTAGTAATCTATGCATATAAAAGGACGAGTACAGAAAGTTACTTGCCTCCAAAATGTGCCCCAAAGTTGAAACCCGAGTTGGTTGGGAAACCCTCTAATGACACTTAAAAATAAACCTTGAACACCCACTCTTCCATGTAGGGTTTGCATGGCTACATCTGCTGCCTCCAATGCATAGGCAAACTTTCAACCCCCTCCGCATACCTTTCAACCTCAAGATAAAACTCTAAAGACTTATGTTTCATCTAGATCCTTTGCTGATGTGGTGGGCGGTCAGTCCTCATCATCGATACCTTTCTAAGTTGTAGGAAATTTTTGTGGTTAACCTGTTATTTTCTTTACTAATGAAGATATCAATAAACTTGCAGCTCCCGATGGGTAAGTTCTCTCATGGGAACCTGTTATATATGATATAAGGAAAGTTTGTTCTTCTTTTGGACTTAAAGAAGCATTCAATATAGGGATCATTGATTGTAAACATGTTCTTATTCGCTTGTATCATGAAGAACGTTTCCATAGGGTTTGTCCAAGGGAGACATGGTTCATTCATAAATACCCTATGAGGGTTTTTAAATGGATGCCAGAATTCCATCGCGACGTGGAATCATCCATTGTGCCTGTATGGGTAAATATTCCTTTACTTCCAATTCATTTAAACAACAAAGAGAGCATATTATCTATTGCTAATGTTGTGGGTGCTCCTCTTAAGCTTGACGTAGCTACAACATCTCTTGCTAGGCCTAGCCTTGTAAGAATATATGTTGAAGTGGACCTTATTAAAGATCATCCAAGAAGGTTTTGGATTGGTAATAGTTATAAGGAGATAAGCTACTGGCAATATATAGTCTATGAAGAGCTACCAGAGTATTATCAATACTGTGTTAAGAAGGGTCATAATTTTGCGAATTGTATTTTGAAGAAGAGTAGTGAGACACTTGAAGGGGATAATGACATTTTAAAAAAGACTAGCCAGGTGGAAGAAGTGACCAAGAAGAAAGAAGCAACAAAATAATGGGTTCAGAGAAGTTTCAAGTCTCATGTCAATGTCGAAGAACTGAGGAAGGCTTATGCAAAAAAACCTTCTGAAATGAATGAAGCTTGGAAGTATACTCTAAAAGGTGTAGAAAAGGGGAATGGAAATAAGATTAATAGTATTGAAGAGCAGATTGTAAATAATAATACTGGGATGGTGATTCAAGATAGTCAATGTCAAAGAGAAGAAGATCAGGAAGAAGGAGAAACTATTCCTAATATTACATATGGTCGAGAAGAAATCCAAGGAGAAGAATTTGCTATTAATGTGACTATTCAAGAAACCAATCAGAAAAATAAAGATAGAGACTCAACTATGGTAGCTAACAAAGATATTATTCAAGAAGAAGAAAATAGGGATACTGAAGACTGCGACAGTCAGATGGAGCTATTAGATCAGGAGGAGCAGCATTTTCAAGAGGTTCACAGAAAAAAGAGGAAAAATAAATATGAGTGCCTAAACAGATCACTTTCAGTATCTCCTCTTAGAAAGGATTCTAGTCAGAAAAGGATTCTAAGATCAAATAAAAAATCTTCTATTGATGCCCAATCCCAATGATTAATAGTTTGATTTGGAATATGAGGGGAATTTCTAAAAAGGTTGCTCTAAGAAGGTTAAAAAAATTAGTGAAGCTTTATAAAGTAAGCATTTTAGCAGTGGCTAAGACTAAGCAGCAAGTGGATAATTTGGAGAAGTTTAAGCTAAAGTTGGGGTTTTATAGAACTATAGCTAATGTCAATATCAAGATTTGGATTTTCACTAAGGAGGATATTGAGGTGCAGACTATTTCTACTATGGATCAAGGTCTAACTATGTCAGTTAAAATTCAACAATTTGTGCAGTCTATTACCTGTAGCTTTATCTATGCCAAATGTACTAAGATTGAAAGAAGGGAATTATGGCATCATATGACTTCTTTGGAGATTACTGAGCCTTAGTTAGTCCATGGGGATTTCAACACTGTAGCTTATTCTAGGGAAAAAGCAAGAGGTAACCCAATTGATTTGGGATCTTCTCTAGAATTTCTTGAATTTTGGGAAAATAATGGTCTGGTGGACTTGGGTTACCACGGATCTTCATACGTCTGGTTCAATAGGAGGGATGGTAATTCTATGATCTGGAGTAGATTGGATAGATGTCTAGCTAACCAAGAGTTGATCAACTTATGCCCCTCTATCAAAGTTAATCACCTGAATAATAAAATCAAATTCTGACCATGCATCTATGGTATTAGAATTAAAGAGCTTTATGGATCTGATTAAGAGGCCATTCAGATTTCTCAATTTTTGGACAAAGAAGAATGGTTACAAAGATGTTACAAAGAAGCATTGGAATTTAAATGTTTCTACTAATCCTATTTATATAATTGCTCTCAACATTAAGAATTTGAAAGAACACTTGAGCTTCTGGCCTCTGAGTTGGAGTATGATGGTGATCAATCATATGAAAATAGAGAAAAGTGGGCTAGAGACAGTGCTATCTATGCCAAAAAATTAGCTATAGAAGAACAATACTGGAGGCAGAAGTCTAAAGATAAATGGGTTGAAGAAGGAGATAAAAACACCAGATATTTTCATAATTCTGTCAAGAGTAGAAGAAAGAAGTTGGTGATTCACAAAATTAGAGATGGAGAAGGAAATTGGGTGAAAGGTGAAGAGAATATTGCTAGAGTAGCCATCCTGTTCTTTAAAAGTGTATTTCAAGTAGGAAATCATAATAGAGAGGTTGAATGATTTCATTAATTCCATTCCATCTCTTATTTTAGAAGATCAAAACAAGAGTCTTGAATACTTCCATGAAGAATCTGAGATATTAGAAGAAGTTAATTCCTTAAATAAGGATAATTCTCTTGGGATGGATGGCTTTACAGGAGCTTTCTTCCTCTCTTGTTGGGATATTATAGGAGGAGATATCATTAAAGCTGTGAATGGTTTTTTTGTAGGTATGATTCTTCCTAAGGTAGTTACTAGCACTTTAATTACTCTGGTGCCTAAAAAAGAAGATCCCCAAAACTTTTCTGACTTTAGACCTATTAGCTTGTGTAATTTTTTCAACAAAATTTTCACTAAGATAATGGCTAATAGACTTAATAAAATCCTTCCTTTAATTATCTCTCAAAACCAGAGTGGATTTTTTAAGGGGAGAGATATTACTGATAATATTATTCTTGCTCAAGAGATGATGCATATGATTAATCATAAAAACTATGGTGGTAATGTGGTGATGAAGATTGACATGACAAAAGCTTATCATAGAGTATCCTGGTTTTTCCTTATTCTAGTTCTGAGGAAGTTTGGGTTCTGTGAGAGATGGATTGACTTTTTATGGAAAGTGATTTCTAATAACTGGTTTTCAATTCTTATCAATGGTAGACATAAAGGCCTTTTCAAGTTAGATAGAGCCCTTAAGCAAGTTGATCCGCTATCTCCAGGCCTATTTATTATTATGGCCTTAAGCAAGTTGATCCGCTATCTCCAGGCCTATTTAGTATTTGAGACATTCTGGCTTGTATTATTCAGTGACTTTTGGAGGACTGTATTGAGATATCTTATGTTGGGTTACTTTTTTAAGGAAAAATTTACAATTGAGTTAATTTGTAAGTGTTGTCTTAATTCCGGACAAAACTATTTGAGTCGTAGGATAGAAGTTTATGACTTTCAAGCCTATGACGTTTGAGTTGAAGACGTAGTGGCCTAGCATATATTGTTGATACAATCGGTGCTGGTTTTTGTGCCTAGTGTTATGTCATCCACCTTACAAGTTCTCCATGGTCTCTAAACGTATGGATGCATATGATATATTTATAGAGACTTGGAAATTTATTTTTGGGTGTCATTTTATTTTCTAAACTTTGTTTAAAATGTTTTTTTTTTATTTTTTTAAAGAAAAATAATTTTTTCTGAAAAGTCGTTCAAACGACATTTGAATCTCGTTCGAATGAGATGCCCAGGTTGTTCGAATGATATATCAAACAATATTTTCTCTATAATATCATTCGTAATTTCGTTCGAACGAACTTCTTTACTGCAATCTCC
Organism: Sambucus nigra; assembly: GCA_949130495.1. Classification (NCBI taxonomy): domain Eukaryota; kingdom Viridiplantae; phylum Streptophyta; class Magnoliopsida; order Dipsacales; family Adoxaceae; genus Sambucus; species Sambucus nigra. The sequence continues at coordinate 423,148,808 of OX422209.1, forward strand.
TTCGAACGAACGACGGTTTTTTGCATCAGTTTCTTCAGTTTTTTTTAAATCACCCACTTTCCCACTTCTTTATTACCTACGGGAATAACATTTTTTTGTGTGACTTTTTCAGATTTTCTAAGTGCTCTTGAGAGCAAAAACTTTTTCCAAAAAGTCCCCTTGGTGTTTGTTAATCAAAATGATTTGATCTCAAGAACAAAACCAAGTTTTTTCACCCAATAGTTTATTTGATCCAAGTACCATTATATACATATTTTGAGATTAGCATTTTGGCACCGGGTATCATTCTCTACCCCAAAATATATATTTTCCTACGGAGGATTCCATTTTGTGTTCGTGGTGTACATACGGAGGAAAACTTCGTGTGTTGACGGTTGATTTTCCCCATCGATCGACTCTGAGACGAAGGTGGATTTCTAAGTTGTCAACTAGGTGGAGGAACGAAGAAGCGTCAAGGATTAAGAGGGAGTCAGGTTGTTGAAGTAAGTCTTTCTATCGTGTCCTTGTAAAATCGTACTTAGTGGACTTGTGGCTGGGCCGTCCGTGGTTTATCCCGTTGTGGGTTTTCCTTGTACATCGAGGCATTTAGGTGTGTTCATTTTTTATTACAAATCATCACATTGATGCATGTTTAGGGGCAACAAGATAAAAATTGGTTTAATCACAACATTTATGTAATTTGGTGAAAATTTAATATTGGGTAATATCTGGTTAAGTTAATTCAAGTTGGGTTTATTTAATCTTAAAAAATTCATGTTAGGTTTGATTGGCATATTTTAGAACTTGAATTGAATTAATTTCGTTTGAAAAGAAAAATTTAGATATTCATGTAAAAGTTTGGACTTTTGGAATATTATGTGAACTGATCGAGCGGTAAAAGTGTGTTTGTTTGAGGACAGAATCGTTGTGTGTTTCGCCGCCGCGATGCAAAAAAACCTAAACTACAACTACACTTGACAAGCAAGCACAGTGGTAAGTCGGGTATCGTAAGAAATCCACAGGGAGTGATTAAATTTAGATGTTAATTGCTTTAAAACTTCAGTAATAAAAGTGTAAAATAAATAAAAGAAAAGGTGATGGTTGGGAATGGTGGAAAAAGAAAAGAATAAGTTATGCTACACAAAAGTAAAGCGAGGATCGGGATCGCATTCTACCACACGGATCGAAACAACTACTAATTAGAGTTAAGGCTCGAAAGCATTTAATCGAGCATTTACAATTAAGCATAAACATCACACAATAAGGAATTCAACCCAAAGTTGCGAGATTAAACATTTAACCAAAAATGGTCACATGCGGATTAAATTCGGATTGTCGCTATAAACACTAAAGTTGCGTGACAAATAAAGTTAAACGCATAAAAATCCAACTTTAATACACGCGGTTTTAATTAAATGCAATTTTACCCAAAACCTAACTTTCGGAGCTCGACGCCCATTAATGGCGGAACACAATCCCGACCCTATTTATCTAAGGGCAAGACATAAATAAAACTAATTAACAAAGCAATAAACTAATTACAACAAGAAATAAATTAATCTAGGCAAGAAAAGGAGATGGAATCAATTGAAATAAAGCTAGAACAATAAAAGAGACAATGAATAGTAAACTTACATAATAAAAATGGGCAAAAACCCAAACCAAATGGGAAGGAGGGTGAAGAGCTCCCCTTACAAACCCTTGAATCTAATTAAAATGAGAGATATCTCTCTTCAAAGTGAAGAGAAAGTGTATTTATACATAAAAAATCCCATGGCAAACTTGTGAATAAAGAAGAAGAAAAATAAAAATCTGCAGGACCGAATCGATTTGGGGGGTCCGAATCGATTCGCCCCTACAGGTCTGCAATTCTACAGCTTTGTCCTGTTTTACGGAAAATGCCGCCATTTCTTCGTTATAGCTCGGAATGAGGCACGGTCGGAGGCTACGCGAAGATAACTCAGAGGACTACAACATCAAAGAAGACATTAGGCCAAAAAACCAAATATGAAATGACTAAAATGTCCTTGAATGTGACCTTGAGTGCACTTTTGTAGTAAAAACCATCCTAAAAATGCCATAACTCCATCGATACAACTCGAAATCATGCACCGTCGGCGGCCACGCGAAGAGAAATCAAATCAACTTCCGTGAAGAGCTCGGGATTCAAACCTGAATGCTGAAATTACTAAAATGCCCCCAAAGCTGCAATAGTCGACGAAAGTTTTCCGGAAAGCGTCCAAACTTCATACTAAGCATCCAAATACCTACAAAAGCTCAATTAACCCCTGCAAAACATGTTAACATAGAAATCCGAGGTTGTCTGGTTAACGAGCATAAATATAGGGATTAAGATAACCAAGGGGGTAATAAGGAGTAGGTTAACGGGTGAAATACGCAATATTTGTGTCGTATCACACCCCCTAACTTACACATTGCTAGTCCCTAGCAATGAAATAGGAAACAACAAGAACAACAAGCAAACCAAAAGCAGGATACAAGTACAAAATGGGATGAAAAGGTAATAAAAAGATAAGGCCACTTTCGCGGGCGCACGATTGCATTTAGCATATGCAATAAGCCGTTAAACCCCTAGGTTACCCTAGTGGACGAGTGTCGTCTCGTGAGGGTTTTCAGAGATGATACCCACAAACATCACATGGTTTCCTCAAAATATGCCCAACCCAACATGCGACAAACTCAACAACAACGAAAAAGATTTCAAACATGTTATTAGCATATTGAACGAATTCAAGCTAAATTTCGTTGTTATTAACAGGTTGAATGCACCTCATAGAATTGAAACTTAAAAGTGGGAGGGGGGAGAGCAAATGCAAAATATCATTTGGTAAAAACTTAAATAAATCGGATAAACATAAGGCAAGCATATATTCAATCCTCACAGGCATTACGCTCATCAAATGAATTCACTATGAAAAGGGAGGTAATACACGGGACATGCGGGCATAAAGAGTAAATGTAAATGGAAACTAGGCCGCACACATGTCACAAATGAAGAACGCTATATATAAACTGAAAAATTGTAATCTCAATGAAAGGATACCATTCACTAAGCATTTTCACAGATTATCACAACTATTATGACTTTTAAATTACATCAACCTAAGATCACATAGGACTTTAATAGGGTTATAATGTAGGTATGGCTAAGGTACGAAACGAAGGAGTATATGTACGAATTCAAAGTGTTCGGAATGAAAACTCGGGATAATGTGATAATGCGGGCAATATCAAAATCGGAAAAAAAGTTCCAAAAAGGCATTAGATATATCATCGGGGAGAGTAATCAAAGCTTATTGAACTATATACAACATTTACAACTTTCTCTTTCTTTTTCTTTTCTTCTTTTTCATGTTTTCTTTTGCTTTTTGCTTTTTGCTTCCTCTTTTTCTTCACTTTTTTTTTCACTACTTTCTTTTCTTTACTTATCAAACTCTCATATGCCTAAATTGCAACCGGCATCATAACAACATCATTCAATACCAAGTAACATTTCAAACAAAGGTATGGAAAGTGTATGTATGGGCTAAAACTCCAATTTAGAGTTAGTTATGGTAATGGGGTTATGAAACGAAAGGCTAATATTTAGGCTCAAAGGGGTTAAGGAGGGTAAACATATAAGGGTGAGGTCAAGGCTAATATGGGTGATATATCAAAGAGGGCCTATGATCATTTCACAAAGTTTACGCAATTCTCAAGTCAAAAAAATATATGAAAATCATGATCAAGTAACACATTTCAAGTATGAACTCAATTAATGAACGGTCAAATGAAAGAATAGAGAGATTACCAACGAATTCAACATTTTCAACGAGGAAAGAATAGTGTATAACACTCACAAACGACGAAAGGTACAAAGCTTACTCGGTGTAAGTATATACAATGAAACAAAATATTCCCGAGTTATAAAAATCTTAAACCAAATCAATATGACAAGGAAAGTGCATATGCTCATGGGATAAAGTTTAATTCATGAAGTTATTCACAATACCAATGATTTGAGGACTAAGGTCTAATAACTTTTAAAATCGAGAACATGCATCATTGAGTTGTCAATCGGATCGGGCAATTATTAAAATTTATCATCGGAAAAAAGGCAAAATGCCCAACAAAGGAGAAAAAAGAAAGAAAATATTTTTGAAATTTTTTAATTTTTAACAAAAAGGCGTACTTAGTAACTAAATGTGAGGAAATCCATGGACAAAACAAAGAAATGGATAAAATATCCTACACCCCCTAACTTAAATGTTGCATTGTCCTCAATGCGTATTAAGAACACAACACAAAGAGAGGAAAATAATGATATTACCCAAAATTGGAGCGATCTCCATAAGCGCGAGTCCAAAGGAATCTACAAAATAGTTAGTACCGAGCATAGAAAAAACAAATACAAAAAGTGAACTAATTACACTAGACTAAATTAAAAGGAAAGAAAAGTAGGAAAGAAAGAAAATTAAAAAGCTAACTATTTACAACCTACTATTTAGACTTCACACTAACTATACACTAGAAGTCTAAATAGTTGAGGGTCCACCCAAAAATGGATTTGACTTTGAAAGATCAATGGTGGACCCTCCAAAGCGAACATGCCTCCCGAAAAATAGGAATTCTGTTTGAACAACGGAAGGCATGTGAGTGGTGAAAAAAGTGAACCATCGCCAATTTGAAATTTTGGGCGGACGATGGGGGATTTGGATAATAAGGGGGAAAGGTACACTTGAGGTCCAAGAAAAATCGACTCATCTCCCAAAGATTTTTCAAATGGAATGGGATATAGTGCACACATCGGGATAACATCCATCGAAAACAAGTCCGGCAAGGAGTCCTCATCGGCAAAAAGTGTAGAAGTTTTAAAAGTTTCTACCGACTCATAGGAATCAACCGGTAATTCTAATGGTTCAATGATGGAAAACGTATATGGTAATGAAATAAATTCAATCTCCGTCAACATATCGTCGGAAGGAGATTGAATTTCGGGGGAGAGAGATTCACATTCGATGAGAAATTCTTCAAAAAATTTAGGTGAAACACAAGTTTCCACCGCCTCGTTGTTTTATGCATAAGAATTCATCTCATCGCAAAGTGCTCCAAGTCTCATTCCAGCATCATTTAGGCTTTCCAAATCTTGGGAGTAAAGAAGAAAAGTTTCTTCCAAAGTAGGCTTCCTCGGCTCAAGAGCCTCGAATTCCTCATTTGGTTAAAACTCATCTTTGAAAGTATCAAAATAAGAATCATCATTGGATTCGAAAAATGAATCCAACTCAAGCTCCCAATAACGATTTTCATTCCGATAACTGTTTTCAAGTCTTTCAATCTCAAGAAAATCTTCAAAATGGAAAACTTGAAAACTATCCCCAAAGTAAGAATCGTTAGAATAACCGTAATAACTACAATAGTAGGACATGATTACCTCGTTGTTTGCAGATGGAGAATCCGAGCAAGAAAGTGAGCAACCGCGAATCAAAGTTTCTTAGCGCTCAAATATGTTATCCTGCAAAAAAGGTTAAAACAAAGAATACAAATACAAAAGGAAAAATACTACGAAATATTAAACAATTACTATCTAAAACACACTCCCCGGCAACGGCGCCATTTTGATCGAGCGATAAAAGTGTGTTCGTGTGAGGACACAATCGTTGTGTGTTTCGCCGCCGCGATGCAAAAAAACCTAAACTACAACTACACTTGACAAGCAAGCACAGCGGTAAGTCGGGTATCGTAAGAAATCCACAGGGAGTGATTAAATTTAGATGTTAATTGCTTTAAAACTTCAGGAATAAAAGTGTAAAATAAATAAAAGAAAAGGTGATGGTTGGGAATGGTGGAAAAAGAAAAGAATAAGTTATGCTACACAAAAGTAAAGCGAGGATCGGGATCGCATTCTACCACACGGATCGAAACAACTACTAATTAGAGTTAAGGCTCGAAAGCATTTAATCGAGCATTTACAATTAAGCATAAACATCACACAATAAGGAATTCAACCCAAAGTTGCGAGATTAAACATTTAACCAAAAATGGTCACACACGGATTAAATTCTCGCTATAAACACTAAAGTTGCGTGACAAGTAAAGTTAAACGCATAAAAATCCAACCTTAATACACGCGGTTTCAATTAAATGCAATTTTAACCAAAACCTAACTTTCGGAGCTCGACGCCCATTAATGGCGGAACACAATCCCGACCCTATTTATCTAAGGGCAAGACATAAATGAAACTAATTAACAAAGCAATAAACTAATTACAACAAGAAATAAATTAATCTAGGCAAGAAAAGGAGATGGCATCAATGGAAATAAAGCTAGAACAATAAAAGAGACAATGAATAGTAAACTTACATAATAAAAATGGGCAAAAACCCAAACCAAATGGGGAGGAGGGTATAGAGCTCCCCTTACAAACCCTTGAATCTAATTAAAATGAGCGATATCTCTCTTCAAAGTGAAGAGAAAGTGTATTTATACATAAAAAATCCCATGGTAAACTTGTGAATAAAGAAGAAGAAAAATAAAATTCTGCAGGACCGAATCGATTTAGGGGGTCCGAATCGATTCGCCCCTACAGGTCTGCAATTCTGCAGCTTTGTCCTGTTTTACGGAAAATGCCGCCATTTCTTCGTTATAGCTCTGAATGAGGAACGGTCGGAGGCTACGCGAAGATAACTCAGAGGAAGACAACATCCAAGAAGACATTAGGCCAAAAAACCAAAATATGAAATGACTAAAATATCCTTGAATGTGACCTTGAGTGCACTTTTGCAGTAAAAACCATCCTAAAAATGCCATAACTCCATCGATACAACTCGGAATCATGCACCGTCGGCGGCCACGCGAAGAGAAATCAAATCAACTTCCGTGAAGAGCTCGGGATTCAAACCCGAATGCTGAAATTACTAAAATGCCCCCGAAGCTGCAATAGTCGACGAAAGTTTTTCGGAAAGCGTCCAAACTTCATACTAAGCATCCAAATACCTACAAAAGCTCAATTAACCCCTGCAAAACATGTTAACATAGAAATCCGAGTTTGTCTGGTTAATGAGCATAAATATAGGGATTAAGATACCCAAGGGGGTAATAAGGAGTAGGTTAACGGGTGAAATACACAATATTTGCGTCGTATCATGAACCACCTCACTCTGAATTTTAAAAAAATTGGAATTAGTGTATATCTTATAATTTAAAGGACGTCACATTCTAACCACTTCTGTATTTGACTTATGACTTCTATATGAATTTTACATTTGAGGATTTTCATATCGTTTTCAAGTTAATTTCTTATTCTTTCGATTGTTCTCTTCGTGTTGAGAATGATATTATATTATTTTATATATTTTGTATAATTTTATATTAAGACTTGATCAACCTAAGTGTTTAATTACATGGGGAATCACAAATGATATTCAATTTTTACTTGGGGTTTTGATGCTGCTGTAACCGCTTTAGTTGGGACCAAGTTCAGACATGTTTTTTTTTATACTTGTATTATGTTTATGCCCGAGCGAGCTTGTTTATATTTTTGCTAGATATTTAATTTAAGTTGAACATGTTTTTAGGAATAGGATTTTTTCGAATGTTAAAAAACTAAACATAGTATTACAATATTGTGATATTCACATTAGAACTTTGTTTATTCTTAGAAATTTGGTTGTGGTTATGTGTTTGTTAAGGGAGGGGAATTTCAGATTTATGGTGATTATCTTGTACTCATACAATTGGAGTTAAATGGGATTTGAGTAAATACTATATCATATTTTTTATAATAAAAATTATAATTTGGGACAACTCCAAACCATGCCAAAAGTTTCCCAAATATTTTGTATAAAATAAATAGTAATGGACACATGGCACACTGTTGTCAGAACATATGGATACTTTATATTTTAACATGTGGGTGGAACATATTGTAAAATGTGGGACAAATTAGATGAGGGGGGGGGGGGGGTAGAACCTCCATTTTGTCATGGTTTCACTTTAATTTGGCACAGTTCTAAAATGTTCCAAATGTTTTGGTACACAATAAATTGACACGGTTTAGAACCGTGCCAAATCAAAATGGGCACAATTTAAAATCGTTCCTATTGAGCTATTTTGGTGTAGTAACTTTTCATCTTTCAACTATGTTATTTGAATAATCGAGGTAATCTTTGCCTAATATAATTAAATAGATGGCTTCTTTTGGTCCCACTAGTATTGATAGTGACTATGTTGGGGAGGATATCATTACTTGTGTTTAGTATATACCATTAGTTCCAATCCTCAAACTTGAATACACTTGTGTAGAAATTCCATGTTGGCGGAACAAATGCACTCATTTAATTTCAAAGAATTATCAGTGATGAGTTTTAAAAATATTGTGATGCGGTAATTAATTTCCTCCATTGGGGAGGAAATCCTATAATAACACGAGGAATTAATCACACCACATATTTAAAAGACAGATGGGATTCGTGGGGTTTATGTTGCAACCCCTCTCCCACATAATATTTTGAACTTGAGGTTATTTTAAAAAATATTTTTCAATTTCAAATCGCCGAATTAAATAATAAAAAATTGTAAATTTCTTATACAAATTAATTATCCGGTCTCACTATTTTAGATTTCCAAAAATAAAACTATTTTTAATTAAAATAAAATTCGAAAACCATAATTTAATTTATACCTTAAATTTGTTACGTGATTAAACTTAATTTTAGAAAAAGAATAAATAAATTTTGATTTTATAGAAAAATTGTGATCTAGATTGGTCATATAAATAAATCCACTTTGTCCATAATAATGTTGGTTCCTAAATAATTTAATAATAAAATTACAAAATTAATCAGCAAATTAAATATTAGATGATAGAGATATAACCAATCACAAATGCATGCAATTCTATATCAAAAAGGAACAAACACATTTCCATCATTACTCATCCTTTAGTAGAGTCGTTTCAGGTCAATAACTCCTTGAAAAAGAATCCATCATGCTATTTTTGGAATGAGAGAAGAAGTATAGTTCCACTAAAATTAATCAAAAATTCATTTGCCTCATGCTAGTTTCCACAATAGCACCAAAAGGGATTGCAGCCCCACCTCAGAGGGTCATGGTTACTCCCTTTTGAAGCGTGATCGCGACAATAAGAGTGCACAGTCTTGACCCTGGTCGCCTTCCTTGGTAGTGCTTCGGGTTTTGATCTTCTTACTTCATTTTGATCCATTTTCTTAAACTTCAAAAACTCCATTGTTGGACCTCTAAACTTGAGCATAATGCAACCAAAATTCATGGTTCTTCTTGTGTGATCAATCAATGAGAATATAGGATAAAAAAAATTAACACTTATTAGATCCCCTCACAAATGCCACTATATACATTAATTTTTAAAATTAATAAAATAACCTAATTATTACAACAAAATCGTATATATGAAAGTAATTGCAGACAAATCATCATAGGATCCATTTACATAACATAAATATGTGACCATGACAGAGAGAGTAATAGTAATCATACAAAATCATTTTAGAACAAAATATAAACATCCATGCACTTATTTTCTAACATGTAAATCTAAGGTTTCAATGGTGAACAACATTGAACTTTCTAAAACATGATCGATCAATAATCGGGGATATGATACCAATTGATTCACATTGATATTATAAAAACATTTGTTGCCCTATGATATTTGGTTAATTATCATTTAAAAATAAGAAAATAACTAAGTCCAAAGAATAAACCTAGGGTTTGAATCACGATACCTTTACAAATCTTGTAGGTCATCCAAAGTAGGCTAATGTTTTGATGATGTGGGTGATTCCCTTCCACCTCAAAATTCTTACTAGAATGTGTTGTAGGACTTAAATATTCTAGTATATGACCTCCCCGAGGTAAGCCTTATATTTGATCACTTCTGGAGATGAAAACTTGATGAAATATGAGAGAAATCACTCTTTCTCTCCTCACCCCTCCACAAATACAATAATTTATTTTCTCTTTCTCTATCCCTTCCTCCCTCCCTCCCTGAGAGAGGTTCTAAAGTGAACCTAAAAATCAAACTTTTTAATGAACCTAATAAAATATTAAAAAATAACCCATTAGTTTTATTTCTTGTGTTGTAATTGGTCCACGCCACCAGCAGCCGAGACCATTCCCCACCTCCCCCCTCCACACCCCACACCCCCACCCACCGTTGGTATAAATACCTAGGCAAACGCATGTCAAATCCATGATTATACTCGAGTTAACTCTACATCACCTTATACCCCCTACACACACACTTGATCATTCATCACCATAGCTCCATTTCTACTATAACCCGAATCCCTTACAAACCCAACTTTCGATTCACCCCATATTCGATTAACCTACCAACAGGTTCAACCCGATCCGTCCAATCCAAAATCCGAACCAAACCCACCTAAACTCCGAAGAGTACACAACCCAAAACCTTCATCGACCTTAACCCATTTCAACCCAATGCCGTCGCCCCACTCCAGCGGCTTTAACTCCAGTGAGCCAGCCTCCCCTGCATAAATTGAAACTAGCAAGACTCATTCCAAACCCAAAAAACCCGGATCTACAACTATCCATCTAAGGCTAGCCTGAATTCATAGCTATACCCATTTTATATATAATTGCACGCAGATGTATACGAAATATATGGCCTCGTTCGAGGAAATCAACAGGTCATTTTTGGCACATATATAGGTGGGGGTGGGGGTTAAAGTGTGTATATTAAAAAACATGCGGGTCCGTTTCCACTGGCGCTGAGCAATTGCAACAGTGAATTAAAATTAATTGGGTTATTTTTTAATGTTTTATTAGGTTCATTAAAAAGTTCGGTTTTTAGGTTCACTTTAGGACCTCTCTCTTTCTCTCTTTATATATATATATATATATATATATATATATATATATATATATATATATAACACTTAGTTGTGTTAATGCAGCTTAAGCCCCTTCCTTACACCCTTATATATAGATATTTAAAGTAGACTTGGGACAATTAGGGTTTCCAGAGATGTTGGGCTACTATTTGGGTAATGGAATATATTAGGGAGCCAACAATAATATCTAAATTGGCTGCCAAACAAGAAATATGAAAATCACATGAGAAAGCTAGTGCCCGAGGGTTTGAACAGAAACGCCACCAATTTTAATTTTTTCACAATATTTATAACTTTACACCAAATAAAAACATTAGTGTTGTGTGAAACTTTTTTACGAATTGTAGTCTTGACCTAAGCATGCATCTGGGTGAGAATAATAAATAATAAAATAATCAAACCACAACTCGGAATATATGAGGAAAACTCACAACTAGAAAAACCTCGGACGACCCAGACACACAAGTCCACTACGATATAAGCTTATTTACGAGAACAACTTAAGCTTAATCATATATGCTTCCTCATTACTTGTAACCTTTTTGTAGCCACTATTGGACGTCTTCCAACATCCACACAATGAAGGTGCATTACCACATATTGATATCCCACTGATCTCACTTATCTTGTGACCAGTCTAATCGTCGCTCAATACAAACACGGTCTCCACTACTCAAAACGCCCACGGTATGAAGAGAAAACCAATATAGTTCAACATAGAAGAGATATGAAGCAAACATATAGATGTAGGATTCTTGAATCTCAAACTTGGGTATAAACTAGAGAGTTTGGGAGGTACAAGATATAACTTGGAAAAAGTTTTTGGAAAAACCTTCTTTAAAAAATGATGCCATACTTGACTATTTATAGAATACACAAATTTGAGGTGCCATGTTTTCTGAGGAAGTTAGTTCAAATGAGAATCGAGGTTCATTTGAACTAAAGTAGCATTCTCGTTTGAAATAAAAACAAGTTTGTTTAAACGAAATTACTATTCTCGTTTCAACGATAATAGAATGAGCCTTGAACGATATTTTTCTTTAAACAATCAAATATTGTTTTAAGTTCGTTTAAACGAGTTGCCTAAACTCGTTTGAACAAAGTAAGAACCTCATTATAACAGAATACAAATCTCGTTTGAATGGAAATTATTTTGAACAAAATAAATTCAGAAAATATTATATCGTTTAAAATCCATTTTATGAAAAGGCCTCAAATAAATTATAAAACAACACCCAAAATATGTTGAGTATAAATATGCATTCATACCTTCATTAAGATCCCTCGAATGTTGAAGATGTAAACTCCACAGATAATTCAATTTATCCTCAATGAATCTTTGTCGCATGGTCTTCAATCGCACATCATAGACTTGAAGGACACAACATAAGTCCTAATCTATGACTCAAACAAGTTTTGTCTAGACATGGAAGAAAGCCAATACTTAGAAATTGACTCAATTTGAAAATTTATCCTTACAAATACCCCCCTTTGGCTATAACGAGACAAAATGAAAAACGAATGGTCCATTAAGATCCCTTAGATTCAATACCAACCCCAAAAGGAAAAAAAGTGACAGACGCTCGACCGACAAAAACTTGAATAACTTTGCTTTTTATATAAACCTTTGTCATATCAGTCTAACCTGCACACTTAAACACACCTTCAAATGCAATAATAATATAATAATATATAAGCCACACAGAAATACCCCTCCCCCCCCCATTGTCTATCCATCTCTACCAAAGAAAAGACGTATCCCCATAAGTTAAAGATCTTCCCTACATGAAAAGATTTAGATATCATTTCTTCCCCTTTGTGTTCAGGAATATACTAAGAATAAGGTGGACGATAATAAAACATTTCTCCCTAATAAAATCAAATCTCCCCCTAAGTGAAGCATGGATAATTATAAAGAAAAAAATAATGTATGATGTAGTGGTGTGAAGAAAATCATTCAATGACAAATATCGACAACACAAGTACAAATAATCCAAACTACGAACAAATGATATCAATTATGGTGCAAGAATTAAGTATAAGATACCAAAATGATCATAACACATGCCAATATGAGTCAAATATTAAGCATACAACAAACATATATTAGATGAAAAGTCAAAGAGTGTAAACACAAAACATACCATATATATAACTACATATATACCAATGAAGTACAACTATATATATAGGTAAAAACGACCACACAAGACACAAACACTTAAGCTTTACACACTCGCATAGGATCAATTTGTCTAAACATGATGATAAGGAGTGAAGGAGCATGGACTATATACGAGAGAAAATAACCCAATCATTCAAAAATGTCCGAGTAGATTTATTTTACCGCAATAATTTATCAACATTTGATTTAGCCTCATATATTAAATAAAGGACTCAAGGAACAAACAAACATAATGCACACTTGCCTAGAAATTTTGACAATTCTCGAGTCAATAGCATCAAAACAATCTAGCTCAACTAGGACTCATTGTCCAAACCCATTGATCTTCAACTAAACAACCTCAAAACTATATGTCATTTTTCTTTTTCTTTTTTAAGATATCAATTTTTTAAGCAATAATGTAAAAGGTTGTCCTTAGTATTTTTAAAATTTTTAATGCCTCGCAATCTTGTAGGCTCTTACTAACATTGGCCTTTCACGTAAAGGGGATTTATCCTTTCATAGAACTTTATTGTGAACACTCATATGTTTCAAAAATATCAAAAAAACTCACAAGAAATGATTTGTTACATGCACAAATCTCCATAGTTAAAACAATTAAGTATATATTAAGATTGTTAGGAGAACTCCTCACTTCACTCATGTGACATATGACGTTAAAATCTAAAAGATCTCGCACATAGTGTTGCGAAGGCATATTCAAAGTTAATCCATCATGAAATCAATTTCAAACTACTTCATGTAAACATAACGAAGAACAATTTAAGCATTGACAGTCAAAATCAAATGTCCTAGTCACGTGGATACATGGAAGGAAATGGATTCTACCACAACGATATGCCACAAATTGTGTAAAACCAAAATACATAAAATAAAATTCTTTTTCAGTTTTTTAAAAAATTTCAAAATGATACCAATTAAAAAAACTCAAAAGACGAACACAATTTATGTGTTTTTCTCATTAAGACCTAAAAATTGGAAAATCAAAATACAAAAGATAAACACGTCATAATACTAGCAATAACATATTGCATAAATCACAACACTAGTGTATCAAAAACATGAAAGAAATCACTCGTAAGATATAACATGTGATGAATCATTTGAAAGCATGCCAGATATGTGTAGTGTGATGAACTCGGGCTTAGAGAACCCTGGTAACACTAGCCTTAGACTTCTTAGGATTTTTTCTTAATACTATAACAGAAATGCCTAAGGTGACCTTCCCTACTATAGTGTGTGCAAGTGAAGACATGAGGAAAGTTACCTATATGTTGACATTTTCTAATGTCCCTATTTTTGGTTGTCTCCCTAATGCATGGTCTTGGATTTAACAGTGGAAGTATTAGTATCCTCGAATCCTATCCCACACTTGTTGTGTCCATCAGGGTCGGGTTACTCCTACGCATGAGCTCTCGGGGGACGTAAAGTCGGGATGATGGGGAGGAAAAAGGAAGGACAAAAGTTCCCTCCCTCTCTTTCTTCCCTTTTTGCATTCCATCCTCGAATATAAAATTGGTCATCATCAAATGGGGGTTATACAAAGAGATAGATTCGCCAACCTATTTTGCTCAAAACAGGCAATAAAATGTCGCCGCCTCGAGAGAACGGCATCAATGTCAAACTAATGCATGAGAAACCAAATAATTCGAAGGTCCGAGGACTAAGTTACAGAATGGGAATGTGTTAGGCACACATTTTGCCTTGTCGATCTCTCATGGGCTAATATTAATCATCTCCATTTTTCTCCACGATGTGTGTGTACATGTGTATAATATAAGCAATGGGAGAATGGAATTATCCAACTCACGTCATGGAATTGACGGAGTGGACTCAACCATAGGAGTACCCAAAAATAATGATAAAAAATATAATGTAAGTGTTTGTTGAATCACAAATCGCTATGAAAGAGTGAATGTGCACGTCGAACGAGACACAAATATGTAGGAGTTTAAAACTCACAAAATATATATATAATAAAATATAAAATGAAATAGAGTAAAATAAGGAGGAATCAAATCTTAGGATTGGCCCACGACGTCTACGTAGCCTAAGAGGCATCAAAGTCCATGTAGTCCAAAAATAGCATAGGGGTGAGGTTCAACCAATAAATCCAAATGTGGGACTCCTCTTATATATTTTTGAGGAATATGTGTTCTGAGAGTGAAAATTTAAAGATGAAAGTCTCACTTTTGGAGTTTACGAATAAAGCCTCTTTTTGTCCTTTTGGGTGAAAAGAGGTTATATGAATTACTACTAATAAAGAGTGAAAATTAGTTGATGTGAGATTATAAAATAAAGGCGAAAAATGAGAACAAGAGGCCTAACACCCGAAAATGAGTAAACTAGAAAAAGGAGTTGAGAGTGGACCTCCTTATGGATGTTTATTGTTTGATGGAATGCAAGTGTGATGATTTTGAACTGGTACGAAGATGATGTGGTAGGGTGAGGTGGATAACCACATGAGGTAAGGAGGTAAGGTAAGCGTATGTTGGAAAATGGACTTTTTGGGAAATAAAAGTCTTTGATTATGAGGATAATGTTTTTGATTGCTTAGAGGGGTTCTTTTGAATGGTGTGGTCATGGCCCTTTTATAGTGGGATTTGGGCAAAGGGGTGCCAATTGGCATGGATCTTAACCTGCTTATCGGCATGGTGCTTGCCTTCCTGGGCAAGGAAAAGGACACCCTGCCGATAGGCAGGATTCCTGGGTTGCTTATAGGCAATCCAGAATGATTTTTTTTAAAAAAATGGACGTAAAATGCAAACTATAAGTCCGAATCGCACACGACTAGGACCGTTGGAAAGATAATTCGGATCCCTTTAAAAATCCATTGAGACACTCTTGGGTTTGAGAGTTGTAAGGTCAATTCATGCATGGGATGGACCGTTGGAAAGGGAATTCAGTGCCCTTTGAGATTTCATTAAGCCCCACTTGCTTTGAAAAGTTGACACGGGTCAAACAGGGCGGAGTAAAACAAAATGTTCATCCAAATCATGAGGTCGATTCATGCACGGGATGGATCATTAAAAAGCGTATTTAGAGAAATATTGATTGAGCTCCATTCAAGGGGGAGATTGACCAGAGTCAAATGGGTCTCGGGAGCTCCTTGTAGCCTCTAGATTGGTATTCGCAATGAAATAATCGTTCATGCAGCCCATGAGGTCGATCTGTGCACGGGACGATCCGTTGGAAAGGAGATTTAAAACCCTTTAAGGTTTCATTAAGCTTCACTAAAGCTGGAGATTTTAGCGGAGTCAAATGGAGCTTGGGAGTGCCCGATGGCCTCTAGATCCGTACTCGGAGTGTGATATAATGTATTATGGTGATGTTAGGGACCCATGGAGGTGCTTAAGGGGGTCATAAGACGGGGCTTTTATAAATCCCCTCGATCGGTGAGATTGGAACAAGTGAAGGCTGAAAAAATATAAACACCACATCAATGTTTGAGAAGAGGATTATGGTCAATTATGCAGACCTAGAGGAAAGAAGTGACCGATTCAGAGGGTTTAGGTCGATTCTGAGGACCTAAGGAGGGCTAATCAGTTATGTGGGTTTAGGTTTAGGGTGACCAATTATATGGATCAAGGTCAATTCTGATAACCTTAAGGTCTAGGAACCGATTTTATGGGTCTAGGGATATAACAACGGATTCTGCTGATCGAGGTCAATTCTGAGGACCTTAATAGGGATGACCAATTCTGTGCGTCGAGGTTGATTCTATGGACCATAATGAGTGATGAACAATTCTATGGGTAGAGGTTAATTCTGTGGACCTTAAGGAGTAATGACCAATTCTGCGAGCCGAGGTCAATTCTGTGGACCTTATGGAGTGACGACCAATTTTATGGGTCGAGGTCAATTCTACGAATATTAAGTTAGGATGACCAATTTTGCGAGCGAAGGTTAATTCTATGCACCTTAAGTTAGGGTGACCAACTCTACGGGTGGAGGTAAATTCTAAAGACCTTAAGGAGTGACGACCAATTTTATGGGCCAAGGTCAAATCTACAGACCTTAAAGACTAATGACCGATTCTATGGGTTGAGGTTAATTATGAGGACCTTAAGGAGTGATGACAAATTCTATGAGTCGAGGTTAATTATGCGGGCCTTAAAGAGTGACGACCAATTATGCAGGTCGAAGTCCATTATGAGAAACTTAAGTTACGATGACCAATTCTGTGGGTCGATGTTAATTCTAAGGACCTTAAAGAGTGACGACCAGTTCTGTGGGTCGAGATTAATTATGCAGACCTTAAATAGTGAAGACCAATTCTCTAAGTTGAGGTCAATTCTAAGGATCTTAAGGAGTGATGACCAATTCTACGGGCCGAGGTTAATTCTATGGACCTTAATGAGACGACCAATTCTACACGTCGAGCTCAATTCTACGGACCTAAAGTTAGGATGACCAATTCTGGGAGCCAAGGTCAATTTTGAGGACTTTATAGAGTGATGGTCAATTATTTGGGTCAAGGTCAATTCTCCGAACCTTTAAGAGTGACGACCAATTTTGCGAGTCGATGTCAATTCTGTGGAATTTAATTTAGGGTGACCAATTCTGCAGGCCGATGCCAATTATGAGGATCTTGAGGAGTGACGACCAATTTTACGGGTCGAGGTCATATCTAAGGAACTTAAGGAGTGATGACTAATTTTGCGGGTCAAGGTTAATAATGTGGACCTTAAGTTATAGTAACTAATTTTGTGGGTCGACGTCAAAACTGAGGACCTAAAGTTTTAGAGATTGATTCATCGAGTCAAAGTCGATGTTATGGATCTGAAGATATGTAACCAATTCAGTGGGTAGAGGTCAATTTTGTGGACCTTAAGTTATGATGACTGATTCAGCAGGTCGAGACCAATTATATGAACATTAAGATGTAGTTTATAGGGAGTAGCACCGTTGGGGAAACCATAGGGTTTTGGTGAAGGCACACCTTTGGTTCCGCTAGGAAATGTGTTATCTTTCGATTCGTGCTGGAGAATTTGATAATAAGGGAATGTTGTTGATCCAACTGGGGATTTTGAGAGTCTGTAAGGCGTTTATCTCTCTAAAAGGGGCATTCCTAGGGAAAATAGTGTTATGAATTTTGTGAGAATTTTTGGACAATTTTTTATTTGTTTTTTATATTTTCAGGACAAAATTTGGAGGGGGCGACTGATAGGCTAGTCTAATGAGATGCCTACCGGCATAGGGCATGAACTCTTAGGATTCTTGGGGAAGGGTAAAGGACATTGCCTGCTGTCATGGTTAGAGGCTACCGATCGACATGCCCTTTAGCCTTCTATGAAAAGGAGGCGACCCCTACTCATTTTTCACACTTCCAAGAAATTGAATCTCTTTCTTTATCTTTCTAAAAATAGTTCTCCAGTTCTTCCTTCCTCAACATTTCAAATGGAGGGTACTTCTAGCAATGCTAACAAATAATGGGTGTTTGTTGATGATTGGATATGTTTGGAGTGGTGAGTTATGATGCCGCTTGCTCTGGGTAATGCGAATGTTTATAACTCCTTTGAGTCGGTGAATGATGAGAGGATTTTACTGCGCGAGCGCTCACACCACTATTCAGCAATGGTGAACAACCCTAATAGATATTCCTCTTTTAGTTTTCCAACTTTTTTACTTATTTATTGTTCTTGGGTTAATAAAAGGGTTTTCTTAGTTTTTCCAAGACTGATATAGCTCCTTCGAGCATCCGATCTCGGGGGAAAACTATGTTGAAGGATGTTTGGGACCATCTTCTTGAGGCGGTACGTTGGATGGTGTCGTCTACGGGGTTTGGTCCCTTGGCATGTTCACTGGATGATACGTCGCGCTCTTTTGTGGTGTTGTGCGCACTTGGTGAGATGTGGTGGGATACGACCCACACATTCCATCTAGGAATTGGAGAGATGATTGTTACTCCTTTATCTGTCAAACAATTGATGGGGATGGATTGTGATGAGTATCAGATTATGGTGGGCCTTACTATACTATCACAGAGGAAACGATGTGGGCTAATTTTGGGTACATCGGTAAATCTTGTCAGAGGATTCTATTCGTATTTCTGTGCTGAAGGAGATGCTGTTGAATAGGAAGATTGATGTGATGGATGGGAAGCAAGTGAGAAAGATAACCAGCTTATTTAATTTTCTTTTGCTTGGAGGATTTGTGGTGGTGACAAGTGGCGACATCGTTCATCTCTGTTTTGTAGCATATTTGAGGATTATTTCAGACATTTATCTATATGATTGGGGTAGCATTACTTTGGCATCCCTTTATTCTTCATTGGATACGTTCAATCGGTGTTTCCAACAGACATTCACAGGACCCACATACCTTCTGGAGTAATACTTATGCTTATTTTCCTTTATATTTTCTTGCAATTCACTTTTGTTTCTTTTTTTAATTTTTATCTTCTTACAGACATAGTTTTATGAGGTGATAGGTATCAAGATGGGGTTAATGTCCCTGAAAGATAACGGGCTGGGAGACTTAAACAGAATGTACTGATGGAAAAAGTCAAACATGCATTCAAACCAATTCTTGTCTTCGAACAATGTGTGAAAGGCGTTGAACAACCTGACGAGCGATTAGGTTAGTTTTTATCATTTTTGAGTTCTTTGTCACCTTTATTTTTTAGTAGATAATGATTCTTTGCTGGGGATGTAGGTGACCTTCTACCCTTAGAGTCTTTCTTCGAGGGACATGGGGTTACAGGTGTGAATGTACAGATGAGATGGTTATTGGATCATGAGTTTGGATGCGTCTGATACCTTGGAGAGAGAGTTGTGAGGCATATTGCGGTGGTGGCGAAGGTGGAGGTCCGACCGTCGAAATTGGATTACATGAGGTGGGTGATAGAGATGACATATGAGGCCATGGTGGTGAAGACGGTGGGCAAGCCCTATACGTTCTATACCGATACGGTAGTGAGTTATGACTACCTTATGACCAGTTGGTTGATGCCTTCCTCCATATACGATGTGGAGAACATTCCTCCATCTGCCACTTCTTCGGGAAGAAGTACCAGCATGCCTACGACGTTTGTCCACAACACTGAAGGTGATTCAGCTGTAATAACAAAGGAGGCTCTGCTTATTTAGGTCACTCCTCTTTCCTATAATTTTCGATTGCGTAGTGGGGAGGTGTTGAGGGTTCCCCATCGCCCACATGCGTCAGTAGCCGGGTTGATGGGTCTTATTGATGATGCGCTCTAACCTGAGGTATACGTCTCTTCCTTCTCTTTTATTTCCTGCTACCACTTTATTTTATTCTTCTTACTGACTTGCTCGACTTTTGTTGTTTTATATTCTTTCTTCCATGCAGACCATACGAGTGTCGACCACTTGGCTAAAGGATATTAAGGACTAAATAGTGTCGATGTCTGCCTATGTGAAGAAGTCAACCACTTCATGTATGGTGTCGTTGGCCACTTCTAATGAGATTTCCAGCTCTAGGAGCATAGGCTCTACTGCTCATCGTAGGGGAAAGAACGTGCACTGCAGAGGTTGAGGGTTAGTTTTGAGAGGTTTTGAGGGAGGGTTTGGGCGGCGGCCCGTTATATCTTTTTTCTTTCCAACAAGAGATGTAACAAAGAGACATATATATAAAATTAATTTATTTTTTTGGTATTTATCTTGATTAGTGACTTAATCTACACGCACTTTACCTTTTTGCTGAGATTTATCATTATTTGCAAAGATTGAGACAAATATGAAAAAATGGGTTTGGGGACAAAATTTTGTTTTGCAAAAAGAGGAGTAATAAAAAGAAATAATCCGGGGATTAACATTTTTAAAGTAATAACTTTTTGGAAATTGATTTTCTATATAAGAGTAAAAAGGAATTATTCTGGGGGGGGGGGATTGACATACCCATTGTCCTACCTATCGGCATAAGGGTAAAGTCAAATCATTCATTTTTCTTTGATTTCACTTTCGTCATACTTGGAGTACTATGAGGGCAGAGGAACTACAGAGGTTCTTCAGCACCATCCACATTCCCTATTCCGTAGTTTTCTTCTCTTTTGTAAATGTCTCTCTCGATGTGTGAGGTCTTTTCTTCGTACCTCAAGGATCTAGAGGCAATGTGCCTCTATAATGTTGACTATGATACTTTTAGTTTGCATCGGCTCTCCTTATAGCGTAATCTTCATATAGAATGAAATTTTTTGGAAGTGACCGTATGGTTCTAGTACCCTGAATATCATGTTTTTAGGTTCGGCTTAGATGAGGTGCACCCCACCTATGAGGAATTTTTAGCGATATTGGGTGTTAGCCCTAGTGCAACGACAGCTATGCCCAACTTATCTCGTTCTCCCTGGGTGTCTTTGGTAGATTTACTTCATATTACTCCATCAGCAGCTCAGCCATTGGTCCATAGAGGGAATATCGTCCTCCCGACGGTTATGAACTCGATGTGCTAGAGGGATTTCTCTGATGCTTGTTGATTAGGCATAAATTCTTCTGAATTTATCCCCTTAATTTAGGGATTTTTATCATCTCGAATAATGTAAAATGTGTTGATTTATCTCATTTCCTTGATAATGACTCATTCTAACAAGTACATCTAGTTTCGTGTAGTTCTCATGAATTTTGCAAGCATTTCAAGTATCGAGAAAGAAAGAAATTGGAAAAACACTGAAAGAAATCAAAGAAGGAAAGTCAAAAAGGACATTTTCGTAACTTTTCACCCTTAGTCCGGTGGTGGGGGACAACTAGAAAGTTGAAGATCTTTCAATTACAAGAACATTGGAAAAAAACGGCACCTCAATCCAAGCTATGGTGAAGAAGTTATAATCAGTTAAAGATGAGAGAAGTCAAGAAAAACGTTCTTGAGGAATTTCAAGGGCGAACCGGACCTATTAAAAATAAAATATACAGACCGATTGGAAACAAAATCTCTGAATGAAAAATAAGAGTGATACGGGCCTATTAAAATTAAAGGATCCAGGCCGCCCATATGAAGATACCTGACTCAAATAAGGGAGAGATCCGGACCGCCCAGTCCCGCCGATCCGGACCATTTTGGATTTTCTCTGAATTTCATTTTCTTTGTTAGAGTTTTATGTTGGCTAGATCTCTTGTAAATTCCCGGGGTTATTTATTCAAGGTTATTACACAATATTAGGGGTTCGAAAAAATCAGATTTCCAGTAGTAGTAGAAGGGTTTTGTAACCAAAAACCCTAGTTTTGTCAAGGAGTGAATTTTGAGATTGAAGTTTATTTTTGGGATTTCTTCAATACAAGTAATATTTTTCCTTTAATCCTTTAGTGTTTACTTAGATTAGTTATTTGTTTTGATTCAGATCATTCTTCTTCCCCATTATCCATATAATATGATGTTTTATTTTTCAAAAATTGTGTTTTTATTTAGTTTGGTTATGTCCGGCTAAGTTTTTAAGGGTGGTATGCACGAATCCAACCCGATGTTCTTTATATATGAATAAACTTAAGTTTCTGAATTAAATAACTGGTCAAATCGTGTTGTGTGGTGATCACAACCGTTGTAGGACTTTTGATCTCGTTTGCCCTAGGTAACCAGGATGGTTAAGAATGCAACACGCGCATAGCTATCTCAACACCGCTTTATTCTTACTTTTGATTATATATGATGCGGGCTTGAACCTCATATATATAATGCTTAAGATTAATAAAGACTGGATTTTATTTTAATTCGAGAGTTAATTTTAACATGGTTAAATGCAATAGGGTTTGAGGATTGTGTCCTATCCTATTATTCTCATTCGTAGTTAAGTCTTTCATACATTTGTTATCTGCTCTTAGATTAATTAGCGTAGCTGCATTTCATTAATATTTAGTTCAGTTAGTTTTTAATTTAACTCTGCATTTAGTTCATAATTAATCTCCCATTCAAAGCATCTTTTCACTTCTTTTAGAGTCAAGTTAGAGTTCTCCGTCTCTCCAAACATCGTCCCGATTTTCTTGTCCTATTTCCCTGAGGATTGAAACTCGACTTACCAGGATTATTACCTGAGCGGCAGGCTTGCACTTGAGCCTAAATAAGCACGCACTTTAGAAAACTTTTTAAGTTGCATCAAGTTTTTGGCGTCGTTGTCAGGGAATTACGTAGACTGTAGGTTAGTTTTGCTTAATCCATAACCTTGACCAAAAATTCATTAAAAATCCCAAAAAAAAGAAAAGAAAAAAATTAAAAAATTTTTAAAAAAAGATACAACATCTCTCAAAAGCTTGTTAATGCAAAATCCACACCAAACTCCTCAAAGCACTCCTACCCGCATTCACGAAAACCCGATTGTCGAGTACAACCCTGGTAGACCACACACGCCCAACAATCCTCAATTTTGGGTTCCAGCTCCTACTCTTCCAAACTCAATAGCAAGATACCCATCTGGTTATACTTTAGGTTACACTCCTAGTTCACCGAGTGAGGATACCGAGTCGTTAAGTGAGAGAGCCATATCACAGCATGGTAGCGTAGGCGCGGGTGAGGAAGAGGTACCATATCGACCTTTGAGAGAATACCTATACCCTGGGCGGTCAGTCACTCTGGGATGCATTTTGCTCCCATATAATGTAAGTAAATTCCATTTTAGGAATGGAATGATCCAAATACTTCCCACCTACCATGGAATGGAATCGGAGAAGCCATATCTCCACATTCGGGAGTTTGAAGAGGCGTGTGAGACCTCTAGTGATCAAACATGCACAAAAGATGTGATCCTCCTCAAGCTCTTCCCATTTTCTCTCAAGGATAAAGCTAAGACCTGGCTATGGTCATTACCTCCTAATTCAATTACGTCATGGAAAGAGTTACAATCCAAGTTTCTCAAGAAGTTCTTTCCTCCACATCGAACGAACTCCATTAAGGCTCAAATTCAAACCTTCCGACAATTAGAAAATGAGCCGTTTGATCGATTTTTTGAGCATTTCAATGAGTTAATTACTTCTTGCCCTCATCATGGACTTGATAAATAGAAAATCATTTCGTTGTTACATCATGGGCTGAACATGAACTCCAAACAACTTGTTAAAATAATGTGTGATGGCCCCTTTATCGACTTAGACGCTAATGATGATGAGATCCACTTGAGGTATGTGGTCGACACCATTCCAACATGGGGTACATCTGACCCTAGCACTAATAATCGAACTCACCAAGTGGCCACCACTCCATTAGCATCCGATCTATTTAACGTAGACAAAGATACCATGACGGACCGTCGACTCGATCAAATTTAGAAAGGCATAAGAGAGTTACTCACTACACGTGTGAGAGAACCAAATTTCCCCATCCACACCCCTGTTGAGAAGGCATGTGATATTTATGATGTGGGACATTCAAAAGAGGAATGCCCGATGATACCCTCCAACAAAGTTATGCTTAAAGAGCAAGTGAGTGGTGCAGGAGAATTTAAGGGTAATTTCGGTGCCCCGCATGGAAATTCATATAACCCTTCATGGAAAAATCACCCAGGTTTTAGATATGGGCAACCACAAGCTGCTATGAATCCTATGTCACATGTTGACCCTCCTCAACCTCCACATTTTCAACCAGCACCACCTCCTCCAACTCCGTATATCGCCCCATCGCGGAAAAGTCTCTAGGATAAAATACACCAATTCATAAACACCCAAAATGCAACCAATGCTAGATATGAGCGCATGTTCACCGACATAAATGAGAACATTTTGAAGTTTCAATCGTCGTTGAGTATCCAAGAGAAGGGTATGTTTCCTGCCTAGGGTCAACGACCTCCTCAAAGTCAAACTAGTGTAAGCTCTAATTCTAATGAAAATCAAGAGCAATATTGCGCGATAACCACTCTACGTAGTGAGAAAGTTATTAATTTATCACCTTTACCGCACAACACACCTAAAGGCAATGAGGTTTCGCCTGACATGAAAGAGGCCGAAGATGCCCCCTTAATTGAGAGTGATGAAGAAGATAACACTAGTGGGCCCAAAGTCATCGTGAAACCACCCACTACCGTGCCATTTCCTCAACGGTTGGTCCCACTCCAAAAAGAGACTTCTCGTGATGATGTCCTAGTCGTTCTTAAGCGAGTAAAGATTCATTTACCTTTTCTCGAGACTATACAGAAAATTCCCGCGTATGCTAAGTTTTTTAAGGACTTACTCACGGTGAAACGCAAGCTAAGGGTAATAAAAATGTGTTTTTAACACAGAACGCGAGTTCAATGTTGTTGAGTGACCTTTCTTTAAAATATAAAGATCCGGGTTCACCTACCATCTCGTGCATCATGGGGAAGAATCGGATTGAGAGAGCACTAATACACTTAGGGGCGAGTGTTAACATTCTCCCATATTCCATCTATCAACAATTAGATTTGGGGGGCCTTAAACCCACAAGAATGACTCTCCAACTTTTTGATCGCTCGGTTAAGATATCTCGTGGGGTCGTAGAGGATGTGATTTTCCAAATAGACACTTTTTATTTCCTGATAGACTTTGTCATTTGGGACGAGGAACCCTTCGCCCCCGAGTAGTCATGTTCCCGTTATCCTTGGTCGCCCATTCTTAGCTACGACTAATGCATTGATAAATATTCACAATGGGTAAATAAAAATCACGTTCGGGAATATGACCCTAAAAAAATATCATCAACACCACAACACGAGAGGGTGATGAGAGAGAATGTCGAGAAATGGATCTTATGGAAAAGACGTTACACGAGCATGAGAGGTCCCTCAAGCGAGAATCGTTAGGGGTGTGCCTTATTTCATCAAGTGAGACCGGTAGTGTTGACAATGAGAGAAAGGTGGGGAGGTGTGTGTAGTTACCGGGATTGAGAGCAAGAGAGAGTGGTTAGAGGAGAGAAAAATAGTGGATTTAGAGATCGAGCGAGTAAGCGAGGATGTAGGCATTACTCACAAGAGAGAGTTAGGGAATGTGACCATGGAAGATTTTGGAAAAAGAATTTGGGCATGTGGATGAGAGCCTGAATATAGAAGTCCAACCTTTATTGGACTCGTTTAGTTACTTGGATGAGAGAAAATGGTAAGATACAATAGAGAATTCTTTCGTAATGACCATCCCTCCACATCATATAATTCTTCAGAAGAGAGTGAAAGATAATGTTCGAAACACACTCGAGAGAGCAAGTTAGGAGATATAAGTCTTGAAGTTCGGGCCGGTGGAAGAGAGCCTTACTGTTGAAGTCCAATCCCTATTGGACTCTTGTAGTCACTTAGAAGAAAGCGAATGGAAAGATAAAATAGATGAATTCCTTCTTTGTGACCATCCACCCATACCACTTGAGGTCCCGGAGGCGATTGAGGAGAAAAATTGTGTTTCGTCGAGCTTAGATCCCGACCACTGCGTTCAAAAAATTTACAGAAATCTAGGTATTCCCTCTTAGTCGGCGCACGCAGACCACACTTTGAGTAAGCATCATGAGGATCCCTTTTCGATTAGTCATGATGAGCCTCCCGGTCTTTCCCTAATCTATGGGCGAGGTCCCAACTTGTTCTGATTATTGGTTTACGATATGAAGACGGGAGAGACGAAGAGAGAATTGGACCCCATTCATAGGGTCGGGTTAGTTTTTGGAGAGATGATAGGCCTTCGTACTCCCGATGTGTATGGGGTGATTTTTATTGTATTATTGAGTCATGTGTTAGTGTCATTTAGTGTCTTTTTTGCATTTTAAATATTTACTTATTTTATTTGTCACACTTGTCATTTGCTCTTCTTTAGATTTTTAGTCCTTTTGATTGAGGACAATGCAAAAGTCTAAGTTGGAGGGTAATAAGTGCATCTTTTAAAAAACTTCACAAATTTTAAAATGCCCCCAAAAAAATTAAAATTAGAAAATTCCAAAAAAAATCCAAAACTTTTGAAAAGCCAAAAATATTTTCTTCAAAATAAATAAAAATTTAAATTTAAATTTTTCAAAAATATCACCAAAATTTTGTTTGAAGTCTCAATTTGTAAAAATCAAGAGCACTATGCCGAAATTGACCAAAGATGAAAATTGAGCAAAAATTGACGACTTAACGAATAAGTGTGGAGATTATCAACTCGGTGAGATTTTGAGCCTATCGATTTTTCTGAGTTTTTAAATCATTCCGAGTTAATTGTTAACTCAAAGTTCTATTTAGCATTTACAAAAGTCGATGATGATCTTTATTCCTTTGTTTTGATCGGTTATGAGAAATATGTGAGATGTTATCTTGAAAAGCGCGCTAAATATATCTCTAAACTTAAATTAATCTCGAAACACATATAATAAAGCATTTAGCAATTTGGACAATCAAGTAGGCCCTCATTAGACACCCAAAAATGTTAGCCATAAAAATTTGTGAAAAATCATCCATTTTGCAAACCCAATTGAGTCGAGTAAATGTTTCCCATTTCATTTGATTAACCCGAAACACCAAAATTGCCCGGAATTGTGAAAATGAAAAATTAAGAAATTTAGTCCAAAAAGGTGCAATAAAAAGTGGCGAGAGAAAAATAGAAAATGGTCAACAAAAATAATAAGAAAAGAAAAATTGAAAAAAGTAGAAAAAGAGAAAAAATGAGCAAAAGCCCGAAAAAGCACTAACGGACATCACAAGAAAAAATTTCATTTCCAAAAATATCCAACCATGTCCTTTTACCCATTATACCTTATAACCCGAAAAAGTCCTAACCGAGCCCGAATTGCAAATTCGGTTACCTCGTGGAGAGTTAAAGCACAAAAGATAATAAAAGAGATTAAATGTGTGAGTACGAGGCAATGTTTTCATTTTTCAACAACCGTATTTCGATGATGAGATCTTTTCACCATAAATATTTTGTCATTTAAATTTATGTGCGTGAACTTGTGTTCCATTATATTTTCTCTTTATATCACGCATATCGAGAGAATAGCCACATTCCCAGCGATTAGTTTGTGAGAGTATTCCATGAGCATTTGAATCAAAATGAATTTTTGAAAAAGTAACGTAATGATCAATCGGTGGAAATTAGCGGTTAAATTTATGTTTTTGCACACACACACACACACACACACACTATAAATTGAGACTTGAGAATACAAATTTATGGTGACTATTTTTAGAAAAACTTGAATTGTACAATTTTTAGGTATTTTGAATTTTCTTTCAGTCACAAGTGAATTTTGTGGGTATATTCACTGCAAACCCTCACGAGACACTACTCGTCCTACTAGGGTAACCTAGGGGTATAAAGGCTTATTGCATATGCTAAATGCAATCGCTTTCCCGCGAAAGTGGTATTTTTCCTCAATAAGTGAAATTCAAGAATTGAGCAGAGTTTAAGATTCTTTTTTACATTGCTCAGGACGCGTAAAGTTCTAAGTTAGGGGGATTTGACTAGGCATAAATTCTTCCAAATTTATCCCCTTAATTTTGGGATTTTTATCATCTCGAATAATATAAAATGAGTTGATTTATCTCATTTCCTTGATAATGACTCCTTGTAACAAGTACATCTAGTTTCGTGTATTTCTCATGAATTTTGTAGGCATTTAAAGTATCGAGAAAGAAATTGGAAAAACATTGAAAGAAATCAAAGGAGGAAAGTCAAAAAGGGCATTTTCATAACTTTACAGCCTTAGTCTGGAAGTGAAATTTGAAGATCTTTCAATGACAAGAACACTGGAAAAAAATGGCACCTCAATCCGAGATGCGGTGAGGAAGTTGTAATCAGTTGAAGATGAGAGAAATCAAGAAAAAAGTTATGGAGGAATTTCAAGGGCGATTCGGACCTATTAAAAATAAAAGATTCGGACGGGTTGGCAATAAAATCTCTTAATGAAAAATAAGAGCGATCCGGACCGCCCCTATGCTGATGCCTGACTCAAATAAGGGAGAGATTCGAACCGCCCAGTCCCGCCGATCCGGACCGTTTTGGATTTTCTTAGAATTTCATTTTCTTTCTTGGATTTTTATGTTGGCTCAATCTCTTGTAAATTTTGGGGGCTATTTATTCAAGGTTGTTGCACAATACTAGGGGTTAAAAAAAATTAGATTTCCAGTAGTTGTAGAAGGGTTTTGTAACCAAAAACCCTAGTTTTGTCAAAAAGTGAATTTTGAGTGAAGGTTGAAGTTTTATTTCTGGGATTTCTTCAATATAAGTAATATTTTTCCTTTAATCCTTGAGTGTTTACTTAGATTAGTTAATTTTTTTGATTCAGCACATTCTTCTTCCCTATTCTCCGTATAGAATGATGTTTTATTTTTCAAAAATTATGTTTTTATTTAGTTTAGTTATGTCTGGACAAGTTTTTGAGGGTTGGGATGCATGAATCCAACCTGATGTTCTTTACATATGTATAAACTTAGGATTCCGAAATGAATAATTGGTCAAATTGTGTTGTGTGGTGATCACAACCGTTGTAGGACTTTTGATCTCGTTTGCCCTAGGTAACTGGGATGCTTAAGAATGCAACACGCGTGTAGCTATCTCGATACCGATTTATTCTTACTTTTGATTATATATATATGATGCGGGCTTTAACCTCATATATATAATGCTTGAGATTAATAAAGACTGGATTTAATCATTTATTTCAATTCGAGAGTTAATTTTAACATCGGTAAATGCAATAGGGTTGGAGGATTATGTCCTAACCTATTATTCTCATTCGTAGTTAAGTCTTTCATACATTTTTTATATGCTCTTAAATTAATTAGCGTATATTCATTTCATTAGTATTTAGTTTAGTTAATTATTAATTTAACTATGCATTTAGTTCATAATTAATCTCCCATTAAAAGCATCTTTTCACTTCTTTTAAAGTCAAGTTAGGGTTTTCCGTCTCTCGAAACGTCGTCACAATTTTGTCGTCCTATTTCACTGACGATCGGTACCCGACTTGTCGGGATTATTACTTAAGTGACAGGCTTGCAATTGAGCCTAGTTAAGCACGCACTTTAGAACACTTTTTAAGTCGCGTCACTTGTTTTGTTGGAGATATTTCCTTGGTTCTGACTGCTAGTTTGTTATTAGTGACTGGTGACCTAAGGTTGATCCTCAGGTGGACATGATAGCAGCGTGGATGTCTTACTGTTGTAGTTCTGTGTCAGTGGTGTTGGCAGAGATCTTGAACGGTTTGGATACTTTGAAGGAGGGTCTTTCTAACTTTTTTGAGTAAGCCTTGTGATACTGTTCATGTGGCTTTCTGAGAGATCTCACCTTGAGGCCCCTCCTAAGTATCGTCTGTTGGGTGTCCCCAATTTCTTTACTAGGACCTTCTTTAGTTTCGCCCATTCAACAGAGAACCGGGTCAACTATTTTGTGGAGCATGGGGCTCAATACCTTCGCTAGTCTATGCCACGGTGGGGGGAATTTCCTCCCATTTTTCAGTTAGGGGAATACTGATATGTACTGCAAGTTGTCCTTCTCTAAACTTCCTCATATTTTCCTTGGAAAGTACCTCCTCGAATAATCAACTTCTTTTTAGTGGAGGACTTGGCCAAGTCTTTAGGATGATATTAGGTCTTTTATGGAAGCCTTGTCGCCCGTTTACTCGTCTATCACAATCTTTTAGAGGGGCTTATTATTTGTCTAGGGATTTTCTGAAATGATTGTGGAAGCGGAAGGTTAGAAATATTTTGGTGGAGGAGACCGGGAAAAGGTGGCTTGCTGCTTTTGATACCATTAATGAAGGTATTATGGTTTCATAAAACCTTGTCAAGGCATACCGTTGCATGTAGCGCATCCGGAACACCAACCAGGGGTGGGAGACTTGGGGACCTTCGAGAGCTGGCAGTGATGATGAGGCAGGGTCATCTGGTAGCTGAGCGTAGTATTTTGTGAAGCTTGGGTATTTGTGTTTGGGACAATTAGTGCAGGTGTTTGGCATGTTTTTGGATTTTTCTGTGAAGTTGGTTATTTGGTAAGGACTAGTAGTTTTGTTGGGGGAAATGTTTGTTTGTTAGGGGAGTGGTCTGTTTGATTCCCATTATTGATATTTTGTGTAAGGACTATGTTCCTCGACTTGCAAAAATGATTTTGAGAATATTTTGTCTTGTCTTTGATTAATTTTTCATTTAAACTATCGATATGAATCTCTAAGACATACATAAGCCTTTTGTTCATGTAAATGATTAAATGGACCGCCGTTCTCGGGGGTTAGAAAAGAATAACATTTTGTGAAAGACAAAGGACCATTCTCATATATGTCGTATGGGCTGCCTATGTACCTCTATAGGTTTTAAAAATATGTGAGCTTCATTTTGAAAAGAGGGTTTTGAGAGGATCAAGTCCCACGTAGTTCTAGGAAGGTTAAAAAAAATTAAATAGAAGGGGGTGAGAAGAGTGGTAGCTCACTGAGAGTTCGGATTAAGAGTAGAATTTCTTAAGATGATCCAAATTGTTGGACGCGCCATTTCCTCTCCGTTGACATTTGTGAGCTTAGCGGCACCACCTAAAAGCATTTTCTTCACGATGTAGGGGCCGCTCCAATTAGTATTGAACTCCCCTCTTTTAAGGACACAAATTTCCAATTGAGTCCTTTGTAGTTTTTGGCTCAATTCCGGACAAAAACGTTTGAGTCATAGGATAGAGTAATTGTCCATCCTTCAAGCCTATGACGTGTTTGTTGAAGACGTAGCGGCCAAGAGTATAAAGCTTCATCAAATTGTCGAGTTTGTGTGTCTTGTTTCTACGTCATCAACATGGTTCCATTGCTCCTAAGGTATGAATGCATTTTGATTATATATATAGGATCTTGGAACATTTTATATTGGGTGAACGTTTATTTAAAACTGTTGTTTATTTTCAGAAAGATTTTATTAAAACTTTGAAATAAATTATATAAAGTTTATGGGAAAAAAATTGAAATGTTACAACTTTTTGGAAGTTCGTTCGAACGAGTTTGTCGTTCGAACAGTAATGTCGTTCAAACAAGTTTTCCAACGAGTTCCCACAAAGGCCACTGGAATGTTGTTCGAATTATCGTTCGAACGAGAATGATGATTCGAACGAGATTTCCGACGAGATTTCTAACGAGTTGACATTGGAACTTCGTTAGAAAACCCATTCGAACGAGACTTCGTTCGAACGAAAATCTAATTCGAACGAGTTTTGGCGGGAACAGTTATTTGCCAATTTTGAGCAGTTTTTTTTCCTCATTCCCACTACTTCTTCCACTAACTCTTTTCCTGAATATCTAAGTGAGGGAACAAAGTTTTTTAATTGAACTTTTTCACCATCCTACATCTTCTAGAGAGAGTTTTGAGAGTTCATCTTTCCTAAGAAAAAGTTCAAGTTTAAGTGTTCATTTTTCAAAGAAAAATCCTTTAAACACTTTGTTTCACCCATATTGTTTAATCCAAGTTCATCCACATATATATACTTTGCTTAGAGTTTGGCACTGGTTTATCTTTACATATTGAAGAAGAGATTGTTTGGGTTTGCTTCTAAATCCCACAAAAAAGAAGAAGTTTGCGTTGATTTACCCACTTGGAGAAAGGCTCCTAGTGCGGGTGACGGTGACCATATAAAGTCCGATCGGTGGATACCGATGTAACGACTCTCGCTTTTGAGGTCCTATTTTATATTTAATTTGCTAAATATAGTGATTAGATATAAATATGTGGATATGTGGAGTAGGTATTAATTTAAGAAAGAAAGTTAATATCTACAATGATGTTGCATATTTACCGTATGTAGAGGTAAATTTTGCTATATTATGTTTGGTAACGTCATAAGATTTAAAAATGACATTTGGCTTAAAATGAAACCGGAACCTAAAATTAATTATAAAATCTCCGAATGATAATTTGGAGGGTGCTAATAGTTCCGGGAGGTCCGAGATAGTCAAATTGTGTGCCATATTGTATTTTTAGTTTCCGGGCACTTTTGACTAGTTGTAGCATATATGAGTTGTTGCGTATTATTTTACCGCGTATAAATAACTTAAGCTGGAAATTTGGATATAAGCCATGATTCATGTCTTAAACTAAGTCACTATTCCCTTCATTGAATTGTTAAACCTAGAGAAAGAAAAAGAAGAAGAAACCTTGGGAGAAAGTGAGAAATTGAAGTTTGGGTGTTCGATCTTGCCTACATTCCTCACCAAATCTGAAGTACAATCTTGAGGCAAGTTATCTACTTGATATTTTATGAATTAAGTAGAGTAATTTGCATCGATAGTTATGGTTATGTATGGTTTATGGAAGTTAGGGTTTTGTTTGATTTATGGGCTTAGGATCTTTGGATGTTAAATTGATGTGGTTTGGAGATAAATTATGGTTGGATGATGCATTTATGATCATTTGGTAGCATTAAAGGATAGGGAATTGAGTGGGTTGAAGTTGAGTAGAATTTGGAGTCAAAGACTCCATAAACAAAACTTGGAATTTCTGCAGAACCGGATCGATTCGCTGGGAGACAGTTTCCAAGCTTGGCTCGTTCGAATCGGTTCGGTTCGCCCGAATCGATTCGGACTTATGCAGAAACTCACTTTTCCTAATCGAATCGATTCGGCTAGTCCGAATCGATTCGCCTTTTAGAACCCAAATCGATTCGGCTGGTCCGAATCGATTCGGAAAGCCTATTTTCCTTTATTTTCTTTTTAAAAATTTTACCCCTTTCTTTAGGATTACAACCTAGGACCCTTCTTGTATGAAGTAAAACTAGGATTTTAGAGTTCTAGTTGAGTTTGGTCGTTACCCTATAGTTGAATGGGATCACTTGGGGTTAATTCGGGGGTACTTAAAGTGATGCTTAGGTATCACTTCTCTTTTGGGAAATTAGTTAAAGTTAGTGTTCTAAGCCCATATGTGGAGATGTTAGAAGCCCTTTGGTGGTATATAAAACCTTGGGACTTAAGAGAATTTGGGAAATTGTTTAGAGAATACTTTGGGACCTAATGATATGATGAAATGGAATAATAAATATTCAAAGATAAATGTTTCAAGTAAGAAGAAACACATGAGATTCGTGATAATGAAAATGGGATTAAATTGGTAATTGATAAATTACTTAAACACGCCTCTCTAAATGCTATCATAAGGGAAGCTCACGCATGAGGTGATGTCCCCTGACTATTGAATGCAGGCTGACTATAGTCCTCGTCCATATGCGGGTTTTGTATATGTTTTTCTGCGCTAGTGAGGTAATTTTGGATGTGGTTATGACTCACTCGCAGGCATATGGCCACTTCCCGACGTGCGTTAGGTGCCCAGGTTGTCTTGTATAGATAGGCACTGGAAGATGATAGTTATTTAGGGGCGCGCCCAGTGGGGAAACTCGGAGGGGCGGTCTTAGAAACGTTATATGTATAAGAATATAACCTTTCTAACTCAAGTGGAACTTGAGGTAAGTAAATTGCCATAAGATATGATGGTAATTATATTCCTGCTAAGGAATGGAAAAGGAAAGATATGGTGTTAATTTAATTTCTCTTGCCTAAATTCATAACTGTTAGAAACTTATATAATTGAATCATCACATTTTATGATTAGGTTGTTAGATTCTCATTTATATTATTTATGATTCATTGTCCATATCTATCATGTTTCTTACTCTTCTGGGAATCATATATAAATCGGGCCCTGACCCGTTCATTTTTCTATACTGTGCATGTTGTTGTATCCGCTCAGGTGCTCCTCCGCAAGGGCGCCCGCTGTGATATTTCCTACTCTTATGCTTTTGATGAGCTGTATGACCTTGCGGATTATTACAGGATGTTTGTTAGACGCCTTCATTTTTTAATCTAGTTATGATCAGGTCTTTCATCCGGGCTAGTGGCCCATCTTTTATACTTGTTAATGAATGTAGTATGTAAAATATTGAATTGTGGAAACACTTTAAATGTAACTGTGGAACGACAGATTATTCGGTTCTTTTATTCTATGTTGGTTTGGTATTTATCTATATATTCCACTTTTATCATATTTGGGTTGTTTAACTTATTCCTTAAATCTTTATTAAACTAAAAATTTTGACAACCTGCTGTCTGATTTATGGAGTGGTTTTCCCGTATTCCTATTTTATTGTTATGATGCTGAGGATGATATCCATCCATGATTCCGTTATGTCGAAGTAAATTGGGCTGGCCACCCCTTATTTCGGAATGCGGGTTGTCACAGATGGTATCAGAGCATCAGGTTTTAGAGTCTTTTGGATCTTTGTAGACTTATCACGTTCTATCGTAGCGTTCTTTGACATAGAGCCTAATGTTAGGACTGCTTTGTTGCTTATGCTTACGATCTTCTGCAAAAATAGATTGTTTTAAGTTTAATTCTAACTCTATTGTTTCTCCATCTCAGATGTCGCCTAAAATAGGTCCCCCAGCGAGACGCAATAGGGTCTTAGATGAGGATGTTGGTCCTCTTCCGCCGCCACAAGGAACATTCAATGCCGCGGATGTGGCGAATATAGTGGCTCAAGCCGTTAATGGGGCCATGACAGCAGTGACCCAACAAGTGCCACAGGCTCAACCGAGAGCGCCAGATGCCCAAGTTCCTACCGAACCTTCTCCATGGGAGAGAGCTAGGGAATCTTTTCTAAAGGGTCAGCCCCCGAAATTTGACGGGAGCTCGGATGTTATAAAGGCGAATCAATGGAAGAAAGATATACAATGCCATCTACGTATGGTGGAGTGTGGTGAGGACAGGAAACAAGTCCTTGCTACTTTTAATTTGGTTGGGACCGCATTACACTGGTGGGAGTCCGTGACTACGCAAGAACAAAGGGATACAATGTCGATCTTTGAATTCTAGGTTTTATTTGATCATAAGTAATTTCCTCCTGCAATTCAAGGGGAGATGATAAGGAGGTTGAAGGACCTTGTGCAAGGGTCAGTAGTGGAATATGAGGAGGAATTCATCCGGTTAGCAAGTTTTGTACCGGATGAAGTGACTCCCGAAGAAAAGAAAGTTTTAAAGTTTATGAGAGGGTTGAACTAGAGGATCCGGCAACACTTGCTGGGTAATCCAGCTTTACAGACTTTTGGGGATGTGATGAATGCAACTCTACTACATTGCCAAGAGCATAGACTATTTTTGCAAAGTGGCAAGAAGACCTCCGTAGTGGGGCAAGTGGGAAGGCAGGGAGGTAGTGGGATTGGAGGAGGAGTCTTTCCCTCGTCCCAACCTTCGGGAAGTAAACAGAAAGAAAGGGATCCCCAACAGGGGGACTCGTCAAAGAGGCAGCGTTCTAGTGGGTTTAATCCGGGGAACCAAAATAATAGGCATGGTCAGGGTGCCCCACAAAAACAACCAGGTTGTGGTGGTCAGGGAGGCAAGGGCCAGCAGGGCCAGGGTGTGAATCAGTTTAGAAACAATCGTGGTTGAAATGCCGAGAATATGACAGGCCAGTGTTTCCAATGCGAGGAGGCGGGTCACTATAAGAAGGAATGTCCTCAGTTGATTGGGGGACAGTTTCCTCGAGCTCCATAGCAGCCGTACATTCAGTTCCCTCCATAGGTGCCTAACCCAGTTGCTCCTCCACAACAGGGTCAGTTACAGTATGGTAGGGTCTACTATATTCAGGATGCTATGCTTCCTCCAGCTCCGCCTGCACCGCCATCCATTGAGGTAAGTCCCTTATGCAGGGATATATGGGTCATGTTTTATTTGATACCGGTGCAACGCATTCTTTCATTTCTAGGAGCTTTGCTCAGACCACCGAATTCATTAAATCTACTGAAAGAACTTTTACTAGTGTGGAGTCCTCTATGGGTGATGGTTCACTCATCTTCTTTGTTTTTAAAAATATAGAAGTCTCTCTCGGTAATTTATGCTTTGAGGCCGATTTACTCGTCCGGGATATGGTCGGGTATGACGTGATTTTGGGTATGGATTGGCTTACAAAATATCATGCTATTATAAATTTCTACGGGAAGAGTATAGTCTTCACCGTTTCGGGACAAGAGATGTTCCTGGTCGTTTTACCTCGTTTAGAGAGGAGTACTAGTACTTATTTGTATTTCATTGCCAAGGAGACTTCTAGGGACATAGTTGTTCCCTTGGATTCCATTCCAGTTGTGAAAGACTTTGAGGATGTTTTCTGGGAAATACCGGGTTTGCCTCCTAGCCGTGAGATTAAATTTGTGATTGATTTAGCGTCGGGAACGAGGCCTATTGCGAGGGCTCCATATCGAATGGATCCTATTGAAATGAGGGAGCTAAGAGATCAAATTCAAAAGTTGTTGGATCAGGGATTTATACGGCGTAGCACATCGCCATGGGGTCCTCCAGTGTTGTTTGTTAAGAAAAGAGATGGTTCTCTCCAGTTATGTGTGGACTATAGAGAGTTGAATAAGGTCACCATCCGGAATAAATACCCTTTACCTCGTATCGATGACTTGTTTGATCAACTTCGAGGAGAGATGTACTTCTCCAAAATTGATTTGAGGATGGGGTATCACCAATTGAGGATACGAGAGGAGGACGTATCCAAGACTGCTTTTCTCACGAGGTACGGGTCCTATGAATTTTTGGTTATGCCCTTTGGACTAGCCAATGCCCCCACTGTATTTATGGATCTCATGAATAGGGTCTTTCGAGATTTCCTGGACAAATTTGTTATTATGTTCATCGATGACATTTTAGTCTATTCTCGAATGGAGTCTGATCATGCTATGCATTTGAGGTTGGTTCTACAGAGACTACGGGACCATCAACTGTATGCCAAGTTCGAGAAGTGTGGCTTTTGGTTACAGGAAGTACAGTTTTTGGGTCATGTGGTGACGTCCCAGGGTGTATCAGTGGATCCAGGCAAGGTAGTTGCGGTGAGGGAGTGGGGTCATGCCACGACACCTTTCGCGGTTCGCAGTTTTCTGGGTTTGGCGGGTTATTACCGTCGGTTCATCAAGGGTTTCTCTAAAATAGCTATCCCTTTGACAAATTTGACTCGGAAAGGGGTGAGCTTTATTTGGGATGATTCTTGCCAAGCTGCATTTGATGAGCTTAAAGATAGATTGACTTCGGCTCTGGTCCTTGCATTGCCAAAACCAGGATTGGAATATCTTATCTTCACCGATGCATCTCTTCAAGGATTAGGAGGTGTACTTCAGCAAGAGAGACGTGCTATCGCTTATGCTTCCCGTAAGTTGAAGACCCATGAAAGAAACTATCCGGTGCATGACTTAGAACTAGCCTCAGTTGTTTTTGACTTGAAGATATGGAGGCATTATCTCTTGGGAGAGAAGTTTAGTCTTTTCACGGACCACAAATCGCTGCAATATTTATTTTCACAGAAGGACTTGAATATGAGACAACGCCGATGGTTAGAGTTCGTGAAAGATTATTAATTTGATATTCATTACCATCCGGGTAAGGCAAACGTGGTAGCGGATGCCTTGAGTAGGAAGCCTGATGGAGAATTATCTGCGGTTTAGAAAGCTAAATGGAAGGAACTCAGTCAGGGGGATGCGATGGTGAGAGCATTCATGTCGGTAATGACCGTTACTCCAACTATTGTGGCAAGGGTGGTATAAGCTCAATGAAGGGATAAGGGGTGTTAAGACCATATTCGTCGATTGCTGTCCAAGGGAGAGGAGTCCTACTCGATTGGTTCTGAGGGTGGATTACGCTTCCATAGAAGACTCATCATTTTGGAGGAAGGAGATTTGAGATGGGCAGTGATGGATGAATCTCATGGGTCTAGGTTCACGGTTCATCCTGGTGGGGACAAAATGTATCAGGACATGTGACATCAGTATTGGTGGTCGGGTATGAAAAGGGATATTTCGGAATTTGTGTCCCAATGCACTACTTGTCAACTGGTCAAGATCGATCATCAGAAACTGACAGGTTTGTTACAACCGTTAGAGATCCCGATGTGGAAATGGGAAAGTATATCGATGGATTTTATCACGGGCTTTCCAAGATCACAAAGTGGGTGTGATTCTATTTGAGTGATTGTCGACCGCTTGAAAAAGTCGGCACACTTACTACCTGTGCGGACGAATTTTGATACTTCTCGGTATGCTCACTTATTCATCAAGGAGGTGGTGAGACTCCATGGGGTGCCTTTGAATATAGTTTCCGACCGAGACAAAATTTTCGTTTCCCACTTTTGGAAGATTTTCCAAGAAGCGATGGAGACTGAATTGAGGTTAAGCACTTCATACCATCCTCAAACAGATGGCCAAACTGAAAGGGTAAATCAAATGTTGGAGGATATGCTTCGCATGTGTATGATTGACTTCAAAGGTGGTTGGGAACAATATATCCCATTGGTTGAGTTTTCTTATAACAACTCTTACCAATTCACAATTGGAATAGCACCTTATGAAGCTTTGTATGGGAGACCATGTAGATCACCCGCTTGTTGGTTAGAAGTGGGTGATAACAAATTTCTTGGACCTGAAATGATTCAAGATACTTCCTCGAAAATTGAGTTGATTCAAAATCTCATTTGGATAGCCCAAGACCGTCAAAAGAGCTATGCCGATGCGGGTCGATGACACATGGAATTGAAAATTGGGGACCAAGTTTTGGTTCGAGTGTCGCCCATGAAAGGTATAAAGCGTTTCAGTAAGAAGGGGAAACTTGCGCCGCGCTTTGTTGGACCATTTCCAGTTATTGCAAGGGTGGGTCCAATGGCATACCAACTTGCTTTATAGAAACCATTACAACAAATTCATGATGTATTCCATGTTTCCTCCCTAAAGAAGTATAGCAGATCTGAAGGTACGCTTTGGCACATTCCTTTCGAGGATATTGATTTGCAACCCGATGTTTCATATGAAGAACAACCGGTTGCTATATTAGAGCATGGGGTACGTAGATTGAGGTCTCGTGTGTTGCCTTTGGTACGGGTTCAATGGAGTCACCATAACGCCAAGGAATCTACATGGGAGCGAGAGGATGACATGCGGGAAAAGTATCCGCATCTTTTTACACAAGGTACGCTTGAATTTTGGGGACAAAATTCTCATAAGGGGGGCAGTATGTAACGACCCTCGCTTTTGAGGTCCTATTTTATATTTAATTTGCTAAATATAGTGATTAGATATAAAGATGTGGATATGTGGAGTAGGTATTAATTTAAGAAAGAAAGTTAATATCTACAATGATGTTGCATATTTACCGTATGTAGAGGTAAATTTTGCTATATTATGTTTGGTAACGTCATATGATTTAAAAATGACATTTGGCTTAAAATGAAACCGGAACCTAAAATGAATTATAAAATCTTCGAATGATAATCTGGAGGGTGCTAATAGTTCCGGGAGGTCCGAGATAGTCAAATTGTGTGCCATATTGTATTTTTAGTTTCCGGGCACTTTTGAATAGTTGTAGCATATATGAGTTGTTGCGTATTATTTTACCGCGTATAAATCACTTAAGCTGGAAATTTGGATATAAGCCACGATTCATGTCTTAAACTAAGTCACTATTCCCTTCATTGAATTGTTAAACCTAGAGAAAGAAAAAGAAGAAGAAACCTTGGGAGAAAGTGAGAAATTGAAGCTTGGGTGTCTGATCTTGCCTACATTCCTCACCAAATCTGAAGTACAATCTTGAGGCAAGTTAACTACTTGCTATTTTATGATTTAAGTAGAGTAATTTTCATTGATAGTTATGGTTATGTGTGGTTTATGGAAGTTAGGGTTTTGTTTGATTTATGGGCTTAGGATCTTTGGATGTTAAATTGATGTGGTTTGGAGATAAATTATGGTTGGATGATGCATTTATGATCATTTGGTAGCATTAAAGGATAAGGAATTGAGTGGGTTGAAGTTGGGTAGAATTTGGAGTCAAAGACTCCATAAACAAAACTTGGAATTTCTGCAGAACCGAATCGATTCGCTGGGAGACAGTTTCCAAGCTTGGGTCATCCGAATCGGTTCGGTTGGCCCGAATCTATTCGGCCTTATGCAGAAACTCACTTTTCCTGATCGAATCGATTCGGCTAGTCCGAATCGATTCGCCTTTTAGAACCCAAATCGATTCGGCTGGTCCGAATCAATTCGGAAAGCCTATTTTTCTTTATTTTCTTTTTAAAATTTTTACTCCTTTATTTAGGATTATAACCTAGGACCCTTCTTGTATGAAGTAAAACTAGGATTTTAGAGTTCTAGTTGAGTTTGGTCATTACCCTATAGTTGAATGGGATCACTTGGGGTTAATTCAGGGGTACTTAAAGTGATGCTTAGGTATCACTTCTCTTTTGGGAAATTAGTTAAAGTTAGTGTTCTAAGCCCATATGTGGAGATGTTAGAAGCCCTTTGGTGGTATATAAAACCTTGGGACTTAAGAGAATTTGGGAAATTGTTTAGAGAATACTTTGGGACCTAATGATATGATGAAATGGAATAATAAATATTCAAAGATAAAGGTTTCAAGTAAGAAGAAACACATGAGATTCATGATAATGAAAATGGGATTAAATTGGTAATTGATAAATTACTTAAACACACCTCTCTAAATGCTATCATAAGGGAAGCTCGCGCATGAGGTGATGTCCCCTGACTATTGAATGCAGACTGACTATAGTCCTCGTCCATATGCGGGTTTTGTATATGTTTTTCTGAGCTAGTGAGGTAATTTCGGGTGTGGTTATGACTCACTCGCAGGCATATGGCCACTTCCCGACGTGCGTTAGGTGCCCAGGTTGTCTTGTATAGATAGGCCCTGGAAGATGATAGTTATTTAGGGGCGCGCCCAGTGGGGAAACTCGGAGGGGAGGTCTTAGAAACGTTACATGTATAAGAATATAAACTTTCTAACTCAAGTGGGACTTGAGGTAAGTAAATTGCCATAAGATATGATGGTAATTATAATCCTGCTAAGGAATGAAAAAGGAAAGATATGGTGTTAATTTAATTTCTCTTGCCTAAATTCATAACTGTTAGAAACTTATATAATTGAATCATCACATTTTATGATTAGGTTTTTAGATTCTCATTTATATTATTTATGATTCATTATCCATATCTATCATGTTTCTTACTCTTCAGGGAATCATATATAAATCGGGCCCTGACCCGTTCATTTTTCTATACTGTGTATGTTGTTGTATCCGCTCAGGTGCTCCTCCGCAAGGGCGCCCATTGTGATATTTCCTACTCTTATGCTTTTGACGAGTTGTATGACCTTGCGGATTATTACAAGATGTTTGTTAGACGCCTTCATTTTGGAATCTAGTTATGATCAGGTCTTTCATCCGGGCTAGTGGCCCATCTTTTGTACTTGTTAATGAATGTAGTATGTAAAATATTGAATTGTGGAAACACTTTAAATGTAACTGTGGACCGACAGATTATTCGGTTCTTTTATTGTATGTTGGTTTGGTATTTATCTATATATTCCACTTTTATCAGATTTGGGTTGTTTAACTTATTCCTTAAATCTTTATTAAACTAAAAATTTTGACAACCTGCTGTCTGATTTATGGAGTGGTTTTCCCGTATTCCTATTTTATTGTTATGATGCTGAGGATGATATCCATCCATGATTCCGTTATGTCGAGGTAAATCGGGCTGGCCACCCCTTATTTCGGAATGCGGGTTCTCACAACCGAGATCGCGGTGGAGCTCCGGGGTTATTCGCTAGGCGGAGGTGTATACAAGAAGGAGCGTCGGTGCTTGAGAGGGATCGAGTCGAGTGTTGTAAGTCTACCGTCTTGTATTTGGAAAACCATACTTAGGGGATTTGAGGCTAGAGTCGTCCAATGTTTTTTTTCCCGTTGTGGGTTTTTTCTCGTACATTGCAGCGTAGTGATTCATTGTTTAATTTTATCTTGATATATCACCTAGAATGCATGATTAGGTAAAAAGATAAAATTTAGTTTAATCACCACGTATGTTTAATTTGGTGCTACATAATTATTTGGGTAAATGCTAACTTAATTCAAGTCATTAATTTAATTTGTTAAAATTTTCTTGGCCTAATTTGGTAAAACAGAAAAATATGACATAGGCAAATTTCTAGGACTTGGGTTGACTTATTTTGGTTTAAGTGAAATTAAAATTGTGTGTGTGTTTCATCATATTTCACTTGGTTTTATTTTAATTTGAAAAGAAATTAAAATTTGTTAATTTGTTGTTTAATTGAACCACCATCTACGCTTCCGCATCTAAAAAGGAAATTATTAATTTTTGAAGTATAAAAAAAAAATTATTTAAAATTAGGGGCCTCACACTCCAACAAGTGGTATCAGAGCCAAAACGATAAATTATTTTGTTAAAGATCGGTTAAAAGATTTTAGTTAAATGGAATTTTCCCAATTCTCAAAATTTCCTATTTTCGATGGTTCTAATTACGCGTACTGGAAAGAGCGGATGAAATCGGCACTTAAATCTATCAACGAGAGGGTTTGGTTATCTGTAGTTAATGGGTGGTCTCCACCAACACATTTAGTAGATAATGAGCGTGTTCCCAAATCGGCCGATAGGTGGAGTGAGAATGAATTTAAACTTTCAAATTTTAATTCCCGTGGTTTAAATGCCTTGTTTAGCGGTGTCACACCGGATGTATTTCGTCGCATTATGACGTGTGAAATCGCTAAAGAAGCGTGGAATATTTTACAACTCACTCATGAAGGTACAAGTGTCGTAAAAGCTTCGAAACTCCAAAACCTCACCACTCAATTTGAAACCATCAAAATGAACGAAAAAGAAACTTTTGATGCATTTTATGCTAGACTTTCCAATATTCTTAATTCATCATTTAATTTGGGAGAGAAAATACCCGACAGCCAAGTAGTAAAGAAAATTTTAAGGTCCTTACCCGATAAATTTATTTCTAAAGTGACCGTTTTAAATTATTTACCCACTTTAGCCTCTACGAAATTAGAAGAGCTTGTAGGTGATTTACAAACCTATGAACTGGGCATATTTCCCTCTAAAACTGAAAATAAAATTGAAAAGAGCGTTGCTTTAAAAGCTCGAAAAGAGGAAAAACAAGTAGTGGAGAGCGAGATTGATAGTGACTCTAAAGATATGGCCTTGTTTGCTAGGAAATTTCGAAAGTTTCTTAAAATTAACAAAGATAAATTTAAAAATGACTTTAAGAAATTTGAAACTTCT
The DNA here is from genome assembly GCA_949130495.1 of Sambucus nigra. Taxonomy (NCBI): domain Eukaryota; kingdom Viridiplantae; phylum Streptophyta; class Magnoliopsida; order Dipsacales; family Adoxaceae; genus Sambucus; species Sambucus nigra. The sequence goes on from OX422209.1 coordinate 423,192,798, forward strand.
AAGCATGACAAAGTAGAGAGGATCCCTAAAACTTTTAGAGAAAATTTAAATAGGGACGAGTCAAATAGGTGTTTTGGTTGTGAGGGGTATGGCCATAGGGCTTCTGAGTGCCCCACTAAACTAAGGAGAGAGGGTAAGCAATAAATGTCTTTTAATGCAACCCTTAGTGATAGTGATATGGAAGAGGGACCCGATTTCCCCACTAAGCCCAACATTGTGGCTTTTATGGATAGTCATGTGAGTGATAGTGAGAACTCGTCTATTTATGAAACTTTAACACATGACACTTCCAAGGTCATTGTTTATGATTCCCTTGTTTTTTATGGTAGTGAGAGTGAAGAACAAAGAGAGAGTGAATATGAATAAGAGGTTAATGTGAGTGAAATTGAAAATGCTTTTCAAGAACTTTATGAAGAATCTATTAAATTAAAAAGAGTTAATTTGAAGTTAGAAGCGAGTTTAAAATAGCGTGTCAAGGTCATTGATGATAGTTTGTTAGTGAAAGACCTTTGAACACGAGAGATAACTCTTCGAGAGAAGCTTGAATATGTAAAAGGCAAGAGAGATAGCTTTAGAGGTTTAATGGAATCCTTGAAAAAGGAGCTTCTTGAGTTTGAAGAGAGAAATGTTTTATTAGAGTCTAATATTTTAGAATTGAAAAATAAATTAAAAGACTCTAGAAAAGTCAAATTTGATTTGGAGTGTAGGTCTGAAAAACTAGATAAAATCTTAGGCACGGTCCAAATAAAAAATGACACATATGGTTTAGGCTTCGATACTTGTAATGAATCTACTCATAAAAACAAAAACCATGTTTTAGGAGAATCACCTAGGAAAGCCTTTAGAGATCAATCCTTAGGTACAAATTTTCGACGTGTTTTTACTCATGCACGTTGTGGTCGAAAAGGTCATCTTAGGAAATTTTGTTTTGATCTTAAGTGAGGTCCTAGAAAAACTCAACGTAAGGCAACCAAGGTTGCCAAGATTCCTATGCACCGAGATAGTCATTCCTCATTAATTTGGGTTAGGAGATCCGACTTGGTAGCTTTACAAGCTAGGGTTTTTTATTTTCATTTACTTTCACATGCTTCCTCACTTGCTAAATCTAAAGGTTGAATGTGTTAGTTTTTTTTGCATACACTATCTTTTTGTGCTTCATATTATATATCATAGCTAGGTGTATGCATGTTTAATCATTTTCTAGTCATTGGTTTATTTAATATCTAATGCTAGAAATCATGACTTATTTATCTTTTGTATTATAATTCTTTCATTTTAGTTTGCATTAAATGAAAAATACAAAAAGATTTTTGTTTATCATTTGGGTTTTTATCTCTTAGTAATTTTAGCTTAATGAAAAATTCAAATGATTTTTGGTTGTCTTTTGAGTATATATTTTTATTTTTGGTTAAAAATTTCAAAAACTCAAAAAGATTTTATTTTGTATGTATTTTAGTTTGACACACATTATGTGGCATATACTTATGTTTGAATCCCATCTTTTTCGCTCCCATGTGGCTAGAACTTTTGATTTAGATTATCAATTCTTATTATGTTCTTTACCATGCTTACATGGAGTAGTTGGATTTTGTGTTGATTAAATGAATTCTATTTTTATATTCCTCTATTCACACATGCACGATCTCATTTGAAATTTTAACTTCATATGTATATTTGAGCTTTGTGAGGTGTTCTCCTACCAATCTTGTCATCTACATATTTGTGATCTAGGAGGACTAGTGCACGTCAAAATCTGTTGCACGTGAGATTTGTGAGAACTAAAAAATGATAAATATAAATGTGCAGGAGGAAGGGCTCCGAAAGGATTTATTGCCCTTTCGGAATAATAAGCCACCGTTTGTTTGGACCTAAAAGAAATACGTGGTCCAAAGTCCTAAAAACATAATTATGGCATTAAAAGAAAAATATTTCCCAAGGGAGGGAGATTGGATGGTATATCAACAGTTTGCACAATGTCCATTTATCCTAGTTGTACTTTCAATGTCATGACTCTATTGGTTTGTAGAATCATCAACATGCTAGGCTTGTATGCATTGTATATGTTTGTTCATTGAGTTTAATCTATATGTTCACATGAGGTTATATTCAAATGTGATGAATTTTACAATCAATTGAGAACTCCATGAACATATTTTAAGTGATTGGGTCTAAATTTAATTATTACTAGTTCACACCCCAACACTTTCATTTCCATATGACACATTTTTGCCATACGAGTGTGAAAAGCTCATCTTATTTTGTATCATTTTGGTGTTTATATCTATATGTGTGTACTTATGCTTAGCTTGTATCTATTGTGTATACATATATATAGGATATTTTGTTTACGTCTTTGCCATGTTTAGTTAGTCCATTTATGCTTCAATTCATAATTGGTACCTTGTTTGTTGCGTAGTTTGTTTGATATCACATGCATAGAATCTTATTTGTCAATTTGGTATCATGTGTTTTCGCATCATATTTGGTATTCATTTGTAAGGATTAGTTATGATTTTTTTGCCTATGTTCTTTAATGTTCTCATCACTTTATGAACTATTGCATGTTTATCTTGTTATCCCATTATATTTATCCCTTGTTTAGTTTAAGGGTAAAATACTTTATTTTGGGGGAGACAATTTAATTTTTTATTCTTAAGCCTTTGTCAATTCCTGAACAAAAAGGGGGAGAATGATAGGGGAGAAATGGTATATATTCCTATCTTTGGGGGAGATTTATCTTAGGGGGAGACGTCTTTCTAAGTTTATCATAGTTGATAAAGGGGAGAATTAATTAAGGGGGAGTAATTATTCAATTGCATTTAATATTTTGATATTCCCTATGCGTTTAATGTGTTTGCTTAAGTGTGCAGGAATTATATTCTAAGTGGCAACTTTCACAGGAAAAGATAGTGATCCTTGGGTCTTGAGTCAAGTTTGGGTGGGATGTTTTAGTTTAGTAGAGCTTGACGGCCCTTTAGGATTTTTTTTGGTTTTTGTCCCGGAATAGCCAAAGGGGTAGATTCGTAAGGACACAAATTTGCAATTGAGTCCTTTATAGTTTTTGGATCAATTTCGGATAAAAACGTTTGAGTCATAGGATAGAGTTATTGTCTATCCTTCAAGCCTATGACGTGTTTGTTAAAGACGTAGCGTCCAAGAGTATAAAGCTTCATCACATTGTCGAGTATATATGCCTCGTTTCTACATCATCAACATGGTTCCATTGCTCCTAAGGTATGAATGCATTTTGATTATATATATAGGAGCTTGGAACATTTTATATTGTGTGAACGTTTATTTAAAACTGTTGTTTATTTTAAGAAATATTTTTTTAAAACTTTAAAATAAAGTATATAATATTTTTTGGCAAAAATCAAAATTTTACAAATTTCTGGAAGTTCGTTCGAAGTGTCGTTCGAACGAGTTTGTCATTCGAACGAGGTTGCCAACGAGTTCCCACAAAGGCCACTGGAATGTCGTTCGAATTATCGTTCGAACGAGAATGATGGTTCGAATGATATTTCCAACGAGATTTCTAACGAGTTCACACTGGAACTTGATTATAAGGCTCGTTCGAATGAGACTTCATTCGAACGAAAATCTCATTCGAACGAGTTTTGGCGAGAACAGTTATTTGACAATTTTGAGCAGTTTTTTTTCCTCATTTCCACTACTTTTTCCACTAACTCTTTTCCTATTTATCTAAGTACGGGAACCAAGTTTTTTAACTGAACTTTTTCACCATCCTACATCTTCTAGAGAGAGTTTTGAGAGTTCATCTTTCCTAAGAAAAAGTTCAAGTTTAAGAGTTCATTTTTCAAAGAAAAATCCTTTAAACACTTTGTTTCACCCATATTGTTTAATCCAAGTTCTTCCATATATATATACTTTGCTTGGAGTTTGGCACCGGTTTATCTCAACATATTGAAGAAGATATTGTTTGGGTTTTCTTCTAAGTCCCACAAAGAAGAAGAAGTTTGCATTGATTTACCCACTTGGAGAAAGGCTCCTAGTGCGGTGACGGTGACCATATAAAGTCCGATCAGTGGATACCGAGACCGCGATGGAGCTCCAGGGTTATTCGCTAGGCGGCGGTGTATACAAGAAGGAGCGTCGAGGCTTGAGAGGTATCAAGTCGAGTGTTGTAAGTCTACTATCTGGTATTTGTAAAACCATACTTAGTGGATTTGAGGCTAGGGCCGTACGAGTTTTTTTTTCCGTTGTGGGTTTTTCCTCGTACATCGCGGCGTAGTGATTCATTGTTTAATTTTATCTTACTATATCACCTAGAACACATGATTAGGTAAAAAGATAAAATTTAGTTTAATCACTACGTATGTTTAATTTGGTGCTACATAATTATTTGGGTAAATGCTAACTTAATTCAAGTCATTAATTTAATTTGTTAAAATTTGCTTGTCCTAATTTGGTAAAATAGAAAAATATGACTTAGGCAAATTTCTAGGGCTTGGGTTGAGTTATGTTGGTTTAAGTGAAATTAAAATTGTGTGTGTTTCATCATATTTCACTTGGTTTTATTTTAATTTGAAAAGAAATTTAAATTTGTTAATTTGTTGTTTAATTGAACCACCATCTACGCTTCCGTATCTAAAAAGGAAATTATTAATTTTTGAAGTATAAAAAGAATTGTTGTTTAAAATTAGGGGCCTCATGCTCCAACACCTCTAGGATCCCAGATAGGTTCTATAATTTCTTTGAGAGCAATTTCTCCTTCTTGGACACAGTGGTCCTTGACTTTCTTATTGAATGATTGTGATATCCAACGATGGTACCCCTACATGTGGTATAGTGCTTTGAGTATCTTTTCATCTAAGGGTAAAAGTTCATCATAGCGGCTCTGATGTCAATCTTCTTCAATGACCACAACACCAAGATGCTAATTTTGTGACTGCCTTTCTGTGATTGCTAAATGGGATGACGAACTTATCACTCCTAGGAGCAGTCACAAAAGTATTTGTAACTACCATTAGGGGTGATAAAATCAATGGGTAATAAAAAATTTGAGTCAATTATTTTGTCCCCGCTAATGAGAGTTACAAATGTTACCATATAATTAGTTTGTGACTCCTATAAGCAGTCACAAATTTATAACTGTCACAAGTAGTCACAAATTTATCAGTAGGGCTAAGTTGTGACTCTTATGAGCAATCAAAAAATTATAACTGCTAAGAGGAGTTAAAAATTTTGGTCTAATACTTAATTTGTGACTGCTATTGACAGTCATAAATTTGTAACCGCTCTCAACAGTGACAAATTTTAGTCTAATACTAAATTTGTGACTGCTCTTGGCAGTCATAAATTTGTAACCGCTTCCAGCAGTCACAAATTTTGGCCTAATATTTGGTTTGTAACCGCTATTGGCAATCGTAAAATTTTTTACCAAACTTTTATTTCCCTCTTCTTCTCCTCTCTCTCTTTTCACACTCCCGCCCCTCATTTCGATGCAACGATTTTGTTGCTGTGAGGAGAAAGTTTGAGAAGAACCATTCGCTACTGTGAGATAGTTTGAGAAGAACCATTCGCTACTGTGAGAAAGTTTGAGAAGAACCATTTCGTTGTTATGAGTTCTATTTCATTTCGCTATTAATTCCATTTCGCTATTGATTTAGTTTTTTCGCTATGAATATTTAGGTTTCGTTAATTTCCTACTTATTTGATTAGCATTTATTATACTTATTTGATTCGTTTTGAAGATTTAGGTTTCGTTAATGTTCTACTTATCTTCATTGGTGAATAAATGTTCTGCTGAATAACTGAACAGATAAATGTTCTGCATTGGTGAATAAATGTTTTGGTATAAATGTTATGGTACCTAAATTTTGTACTTATTTTAGTTCATTTATTGTACATATTTGATTGACATTGATTAGTGTTGATTTAAGGCCCTCTCTGCCATCTCTCCCTCAGCTGTGACATTCTAATTGTCACAACTGAGATTAAATGGTTATTACATCAGTTGTGAAATTCGAACTACTTATTTGATTGGATTAAATTATAATGATTAAGGTGTTGTGAAGATTAACGAATGAATGATCAAGTGGTTATGACATCAGTTTTTTCAAATGGTTCAGTCGCTTTATGTAACAATTAGAACATAAAACTCACATTCACTATAACTTAGATGTTAAGAGTCTAATTATTGTACTTGTTCTTATGCATTAACTAAATGATGCTCTTGATATTTTCCTTCTTGTTGGGTGATGAAATATCACTGGAGTTGATGATTGTTATGATGATTTATATTCATCTATATTAATTAAATAACAGTATAATAAATTTTATGCTCATGATTTATATTCATGTTTGATTTTGTAAATAAATGTTTGAGTTTTCGGTTTCGTAACACTTAATGTTTGATTTCGTAACACTTAATGTTTATTCTTTAACGGGTATGCTAACTTTAATGGGAAGCGCTAAGTTTTCTTCAATGCTAGGGTTTTCTTTAATTTGGGAAAATATGGAACCCCTTTATCGGGAATAAGTTTTTTTTTTATAGATATGGGGAATAACTAAAATACTTGTGCTAAGCACACACACACACACACACATACATATATATATATATATATATATATATATATATATATATATATATATATATATATATATATATATATATATAACACACACACACACACACACACACACACACATATATATATATATCACTACTCAAACATATGGAAAAATATGTACTAACTAAAATACTTGTGATAAGCATATATGTATGTATGTCATTTTTCATTATAAAGGACATATTCATTTAGTTTTATAATTTACAGAGTATTTATTTATTTGTATTGTAGAATTAATGGGGTTTCCACAATATAAAGAATGGATGTGTGAAAGTTATAGAGTGGGACAAGTATACGTTAGTGGGGTTAAAGACATTGTGAATTATACAATGAAGAATCTCAAAACTGATATTATCCCATGCTCATGCAATCATTGTAAAAATGGTAAACATTTGAAAAGGGTAGATGTGAAAGTACATTTGTTTCATTGGGGTATGCAAGCTGGCTACACGTTATGGACTTTTCACAGGGAGAGTGATTTGAAGTATATTTCAGAAGAAATACTTGTCAATGAAACGATTCATACAGATGGTGACCCGTTAGTATATGCTAGGTTAAACGATCTCATAAATGATACGTACGAAGTGCACGTAGCTCAAGAAAATAAAGATAGTAGAGAGAATGGTTTAGGATATGAGGATCACGTTGACAACACTAGTGACCAAGATAGGGATTATATACGATTAAAAGCAGCAGCCGCAGCACCATTATATCATAACTCCAAATCTAACACCGACCACACAATGTAATATGCCATGGTTGGGTTGCATAACTTAAAGAGACAATATGTCTTTTCAGGGAGAAGTGTGACAACAATAATCCTTTGGGAAAAAGATTTTCTCCCGAAAGAAAATACATTGCCAATTAATTATCCAATCGTGAAGCGTAATTTGTTACAAGTATGACTGTGTTTTATACTATAAGGAGCACAAGGACAAAAGAAATTGTCCTGTATGTACGGAACCTAGATATGAACAAAAGATGATAGTACACAATAAACGCATATTGAAAGTAGATACGCAAATACCTAAGAAGGTGTTAAAGTATTAACCTTTAGGTCCTCGATTGAAGAGACTTTACACTATACCTTGGATAGCAGAGGCAATGACTTGGCATGGTCGAGCGAAGGTGGGTGGGAATCTCATGCGACATCCGATTGATTCATCTGTGTGGAAAATTGCAAATCTGTGATACCCGGACTTTGCTAAAAAAATACGCAATGTTAGGCTCGAATATCAATCGATGGATTTAACCCGTTTAGCAAATTGAGAACATATAAGAGTATATGGCCAGTGTTCGTTGGGCCTTTAAATTTCCCCCCGTCGTTGTGCATGAGAAATGAGTTCTCATTTTGACATTTTTTTATACCAGGTCCAAAAGCATCGGGTAGTGACATTGATGCTTTCTTAGCGCCACTTATAAATGAATTGAATGAGTTATGGGTTGAAGGTGTGAGAGGGTTCAATTCAGACAAACAGGAACAAAATGAAACAAAGACACCAAGGCTGGGTGAACAGGGCTAAAAACACTGACGTACATTATCTTGGTCAAATGTCATATACTAACAAAACCGAGGAGATGGTACCTACACTTTCTTATTTTAACGTGTGTGTGTGTGTGTGTGTGTGTGTGTGTGTGTGTGTGTGTGTGTGTATATATAATATGTCTTTCTCAAATAGTTAATGCAAAATTAATTTGTAGGTGCTTAAAAATAGACAACTTGTTGATCGTTCGGAAGTGTATATCGAAAGTCGTAGGTGGAAAATTGGGGAGTTTCATCCAAAGGTAGCGGATGATATGGTGAGTTCAGTTTTAATAATTATATTCCTTCAAGTTTAGTCGTTCAATCATTTTAATCGATTCATTAATAATTTTACAGCAAAAAATGAGTGAGCTAAGAAGTAGCCAAGGTTATTCAAGCCAAACCAGTTTGGATACTGATGCTTTGACTGCGTTTAAAGGAAAGGACACTAAGGGGAAACTCGTGGTGTTGGACCTGTGTCTACAAGTAAACTTATGACCATTACTCCTATAGTATCATAGTTGAATGGAGAATTATCCTCATAGTCATAGCTGAATGCAGATATAACTTTTCTCAAATCGTCTGTTACCATGATTTTAAGCGCTTTTAAAAGAATGGTCTCAAACTACCAAATCAAACCGACCTATAATCACCGCATTCAATTCCCCAAGATTACAATACCATCCCATATCCAAGTTCTTAATATACACTCATGTCCCACATCCAAGTTCTTAAGATTACATACCTATCCCTCCTCCCAAACTGAGCCAAACTTTAGAGATATAACTGAGCTAGACTTTGGAGATTCTGCTAATCCTCCACATGTTCCATATGTCGATTTATTAGATTTTTCAAGTCAAAGGAAGATTGTAAGTGGACAAGTTATTGCTTCATCTACTATTGGCATGGTGGTGCATGACCATCAGTTGTTGATATTTGAATGTAAGGTTTACATTAGTAGTGTTGATCCAGGAGAATAGAATTATCCATTGTATAGACAAAGTCATGGGGCGGGCAATATTAAGGATGTCGAGAAATCTTGGGTGGTTTGGCCGTTGCTCTGTCTTTGCCCTAAGTGATCGTGGATGCAACTCAAGATGTTACTTTTCCATTTTTTTGCAACTGTTAGGCAAACTATTGGATTATGTAACTGCTCGGATTATATTTGGATTATGGAACTATTTGGATTTTGTTTGTTATTATATGTGACGAAATCTTATAACTTTAAGTCTTCTTATATAGCATTGACAAAATAAATGGTCTCCATTTTGAATAAATGTTCTGCCTAATTGAACTGATCCAAACATGGTCTGCATTGCTGGTATATACCTTTCATTCAGATTGTTTGTGATCATATCTATGACCATTCATCTTCTCATGATCATTGGTTAGATCTATTTGGATAAGTTGATTTAAGTTGCTCTAACTTTAGGTGTGGACTGTAGCTTATTTTGGTTAATGTATACTATCCTTACTTTGCTCATATGACTTTCATTTTTAATCTCTTAATGTTGTTGTAGCTCTATTTGAGACTTTAGCTTATTTGATAATACCATAGCCCAGAATCTCAGAGAGAAGTACACAACCAGAAACTGTAATTTGTACTAAATTATTACGACTTGAAAGATCAAGAAAATTTTCATAGTTGTGTGCTTTAAATTATTTGGAGTGTAAGCTTTAAATTTTCATAGTTGTGTTGCTTGCACTATTAATACGTTTTGATGTTCATAATTTGTTTCTTCTCACTATTCTTCTTAATAATTACGAATTCGTCAGAAATTGGTTTCCATAGGAAAGCATACTAAGCAGATAAGTTTTTAGAATCTCTGGCCTGATTTAACTGAGCAGATAAGTTTGGGAGAGGTAATAAGCAATTTATATATATGGTAGGCACAACAGAAACTGTGGCCTAATTTAACTCCTGATCAGTGACCAGTTGGAGTTGATTAGAGATGCTACCAAATATCTAATGAGTGGCTCATTTAGGCTGGGTACATACATCTGACTGTGTTAGATAAGAACATTCAATAATTTAGATGGGATTCTTCAATCTTTGTTCAATCTTCACTATGGGTTCAGTCTGTCGGTGATAGTTTGGTTTAACCAGAAGTAATTTAATGGTAAATTCGAATTGGCAGTGCTGTGACCTTTAATTTAAACTTTAGAATTAAAATTTGAATGGATGGCATGAGATCATCTCGACTGAGTTGTTATTATTCACTCCAAATTGGCAGTGTTATAACCCTCAAATGAATCCAATTTATATATACGTTATGCACCTGGTCTTTTTTTTTTTGAAAGAATTTAGAATTTGCTTTTGTTTTTCTGATATCTGTCCATTTCATTTTCACCTCCTGACAGTTTGAAGGTAAATAGGCAATATTAACTTTGGTTTTGTGGTAGTTGGTGGTTAAAAGTCAGATTCTTGCTGGTGGGCAGGGCTTGGGTACGTTCACTAGTGGACTCAAGAGTGGAGTTCAGATTGGTAAGACTGACGAGGTTGAAGACATAGCTTGTACGTCATATTATCTTCTAATTATCACTAGTAACTTTTAGAATTTAATTAATTCGTACACGTATAATGTTTTCTTATTTATTGACTTCCATGTTCTATTCATCTACTATATTAATCAAAATAGTAAAAGGCGGCTGCTTCTGTGAATGCTGCTTTTGATTAACCTTGGTAGGTACTGTTTGTTTTCTGGTCACGATAGAGCCAGTTGAATAGCTGCGAGATAGACTTTGTAATGAACAAATAAAGCATGTACTATGGTTGGTGCCACAGTTAAGGATACTTCTTTGCCTAAACTACCCAAATGATTTGGATAAAGGTTTCTCTTCTTCTTCTTTATCGTACAAAAATTCTTTCAATCTCTTTTTCTTGGAATCTTCGATTTGGTGAGGTTGATAAGTTTTGTTAGTTTTTATGGGTTTATTAATTTCAGTGGAATCTAACAGCAATGCGTCTGATCAATGGTGGAGACATTCAACTGGGACAATATCTGATTGGTTGAGATCGTGGGAAAATGAGATCCTAGGACTTACCAATACTAGGTTTGAAATATCTGAGCATACATCGGCTACCATGGTCTCAAAAATGGGGAGTTGTTTATGAGGAGATAGAATTTATAGGTACAGTACATATTTGTGAGACGTAGTAGTAATAATAGAAGTAATTGAGAGTTAAGGGAGTAAGAATGGGATTTTCACATTTATGTCAAATGGTCAGAAAAAGAAGGAAAGTGATTGAAGTGTGGCACCGAAAGGCTAGGGGAAATGTTGGGTATAAGGGTTTTCAGAGAAACTTTTACTTTTGGAATTGGGTTGAAGAATTTATTGGGAGTGGTAAAGAAACTAGATAATAATGTGAATTGGTGACAGTCGTCCGTAGAAGTAGTGGGGACAAAAAGTTAAATGTCCGTAGAACCAGTTGACTAACTCTTATCTCTAGTTGACTCTATCCTCTTTTACTTAACTTTTGGTCTATTATTTACCGTTGATTACGGTTATTACTAGTTTAACTAACATAGTTACATTTTATTGTTTACAGGCATACCCGACATGCGTAGTATTCAAAGGCTTAAATCTAGGCGTTTACACTTCGTGGCAAGAAACACAAGCATAAGTAAATGGATATCGAGATGCCGTATTACAAAAATTGAGTCGATTGAACTTGCTCAGCAGGCGTACTCCGAGTACACGAGGGAGGATGTCACTGAACCAATAGCCCCCACAGTGGATTTACCTAGAGTTCACGAAGCCTATCCACCGCGTGGTGACCCATGGTCTAGGTTCAGAATGATTTGTTACATGTTCATGACATTTCATGTCATCGAAGTGTTGTGTCGTAATTTTTTTAGTTTATTTTTTATTCTATGTTCATTTTATACTTGGCGCCCAAGAAGGGTTTGTTTGATGTTAAATTAAGTTTAAAAAGGTTTTATGTGTACCAGATATTTGTAATATTGGCATTATAAATGAAATGTTGTTGAATCTTTTAGACTTGTTACATGTTTATGATATTTATTCTACTCTCATCATTTTATCATTTTGTGAAAATATAAAGATTTTTGTAATAGCTCTTACCGCATTTAACAAATACAACTTTTGTAACTGCTAATAACACTCACAAATATTAGATTAGTAACTGATAATAGTAGTCACAAATATTAAACTTGTCACTATTGTTAATTTTGTAATTGCTGACAGCGGTTATAAGTGTTAGATTCATAACTGCTGATAGCGATTATAAACATTAGATTCATAATTGTTGATAGCGGTTATAATTATTAGATTCGTAACTGCTGGAAGCACTTACAAATTGGGGTCATCATTCATAGCCCCCATAGGGGTTATGAAAAATTGTGACTGCTGTTAGGGGTGATAATTATTGTTTTGTGACCCCCCAAATCGTGATCGCAAAGAGAAGTTATAAAGGTAACTTATAACTGCTATTAATAGTTACAAATCTCTTTTTTTGGTGTAATAGACCTTGCTATGTGACCTTCCCGAGTCTTGGACTTAATGATCATGTCATCAACATAGACCTCAACCTCAATATGAATTAGGTCATGAAGGATGTTTGTGGCATCCCTTTGTTCGATAGCCACGGCATTGTTTAGCCCAAAAGCATGGCAGTGTAGCAAAAAGTTCCCCAAGGGTGATGAAGGTAGTTTTCTCTTTGTGGTCATTATGCATCTTGATTTAATTATAATCGACAAATCTGTTGGCAAACGTCTTGAGGCATGGTTGGCATATTGTCCACGATCATGTCAATGTTTGATAATGGGTAATCATCTTTTGGGGATTCTTTGTTCATATCCCGATAGTCGATGCACATGCTGACTTTTCCTCCCGACTTCGGCATGGGGATGATGTTGGCAAGCTATGTAGGGTATTCAGCAAATGAAACTCATGTTTAACTATTTGACAACATCTTCTTTGACTAAAAGTGACCATTGAATTCGAAGTTTCCTCAATGTTTTCTTCATCGATTTTTATTTCTAGAATGTCTGGATCTCATGCTAAGTTATCTCTGGGTCAATGACTGACATGTCATCATAAGACCATTCAAAGACGTCTATGAAATCTTTCAGTAATTCTTCAAATTGAGTCCACTCATGCTCGTTAAGGGTGGACCCTATCCTAGTCTCATGCTGAAGGCTAGTAAACTGAGGTTAGTAACAATAGTATCATCATCATTAGTTTGAACACGATTATGTTGTTTATTATTTTCCTTATTGAGATCGGTTTAAGAATATTTTGTTCACAAATCATAAACATCAAAAGTTTGATTAGAATCAATGCAATTAATATAAGGCAAAAAAAGATACGTAAATCCTCTTTTATTTCATTATTAGGGAATACAACATGGAGAACCTCCTCAAAAGAGGCCTCCTTTGCATTGGCATTAGGAAAAGGAGAAACATAAACATGTGCAAAGGTTTATTTGATGGGATAAACAATAGGGTTTAGCTGGACTTGAGCAGGTAGGACTGCGATAGAGCACCAGTTTAAGAGAGTTACATCAACAGTTATGACCTTAATAGACGAATTCGACGGCGCAGTATTCAGGTGGATCCTGCAGAGACTCAACCCGAGTGTCTGCATATTAAAGGATTCATCGAAGTCGCTATCGTTGGAGTTTTCAATGATTTATATGGTTTCCTCAGTCAGAGGATGCACCTCATGCTTCCATTATTCGACCCAAGTGGGGAAATCTTTGACCTAGAATTCACCATTCAAGCTTTCAAAGTCATCACCCAAACCGATAGCGTCAATGTCATCATACCAAGAGTGATCAATGCACTCGACAACTTCTACAGCTTCATCATATAAATCTTCGAACTCAGTGGAGAATTTCAAGATTGAAGGGACTAAGCGCCCCTAAAGTTTTAAGGAGATGATTAACTCAGAGATGCTACAGATTTCTCATGTCTGAAGAAACATATTGAATATGATTTGCACAACGTTGTCTAGATTGATTTCCTCAATTGGTATAACCCACTCATCTGATTTCCAAGCCCACTTTTAGGCTTCCATGAACAGGATACTGAATCTGTGCGAGCAATTTCATGCCTTCCCCCTCTGATCGGATGCGGACAACAATACAGGTTCACATGAGGAGTGAGAGAGCTTGAACTGAAAGGGAAGTAAGGTGCAGTATAAAGGATGGGCAAACCTTGAGAGGCTTGGGTGAGATTATGGGAGTGTTGGGCACTTTTCCAGGCACAATTTGTGTAGAAGGGTCAGATTCGGGGTTGTTAGACTTAGTACAGCACAGAGCTAGGTTAGCCATCATATTTGGCTGAACATTTGGTGCTTGGTTGGTATTATCCATGAATAGCTTATGCAGGGAGATCTAAAACTTGGTTTAAGTAGTAGAAGAAGTAGTGGAGCTTTGGCGTGGTTTGACGGAAGACCAAATCCAATAAGGACCTGGGTCAAAGTCAGGTATGCGGTCGACCTGAGAGGCAAAAATGATTTGGGTTTATTTTTAGAAGGAAAAAAAGGAGTATATATATATTTTTTTACTTTGAAAAAGGAGAAAAAAATGTTTTTAGTATTTTGAGAAAGGGGAAAGGTATGTTTTTGGTATTTTGTTTTCGTAAAGAGGGAAAAAGGGAGAAACCTCAGCATGATTATTATTATTATTATTATTATTATTATTATTATTATTATTATTATTATTATTATTATTATTATTATTATTATTATTATTATTATTATTGTTGTTGTTGTTGTTGTTGTTATTATTATTAGGTTTTCACCTGTATTATGTTTGCCTAGATGAAAAAAAAAATGTTGGAGTAGGGTATAAAAATACAAGACACGGTTTGACTTGTTTTCAGGCTCGCGGAGAGGGTCCTGTTTTTAAAAATGGGCAAAACAGCGCAAAAATTCGGGCGGCACATCGACCCAATATTTCAGCAGCGCTTCGCCTCATAATAGAAAAACTAATTATGAGTGACCTAAGATTAACTCCTATATGAGATTTATACATTTTTTGGGTTGGTGAAAGGGTTCCCCCATTTGTCATGAAATCCACAATTTATCTCTTGCTTATAAGGGTAATCGTTCATCGGTACATGTGGACAAGTCATTTGATATACCCGAGTGTATGTGAATTGGCTCAAGATACACTTGAGGTTCTTGAGTGATTTCCTTGTTATATACCTCACATTGTGTGTTCGGTCAAGAGGTACGATGTGGGGGGAACCGCTTGATATACATCAAAGGTACGAGGCCAATGGAAGATGAGAATCAAATTGCTTAAGTTAGTTGTTCCCCATCGAAACCGACACCCAGCATGAAGTGACCCCCCAATATAGGACAAAATTTTGATTAATATTTCCATGCTCTCGTGATGTAGTGTGCAAAAATGCATGAGTTTTTGTAGTAACTTATGGAGATATTTTTTTTATTTGCATACTAAGGAAAATGAGTACTACCACTATGAAGGAGAGTATACAAATATCATGAAAAGTAAAGTTAGCATGGAGAATAAAGACTATACTAATCAACGTGATAGAGAATCATGTGAATATACAAGTGATTGAGAGAGTGACATAGTAGGAATGTAAGTAGAAAGGCATGTGAATATATACAAGTGAATGTGTGGGTTAGTGATCCTAAACATGGATAAACTATAAGTGGTGTGTGAGATGTGTATGCAAGCATGGCGATATATTCAAGTGATAATGAGTGAGGGTGCGTGATAGTGAAGTTGAGAGTGGATAATATACAAGTTGTGTGTGGAACATATAAGTAGGGGTGAAACTATATACAAGTGTGAGTAGGTGAAGTAATCATGGAGAATATATACAAGTGTGTGAAGTGAGCATGTTTAAGTGAGTGAAGAGTGATATATACATGAGAAGAGAGCATAATGGAGATAAGCATGAGATAAATATACAAGAAGTAAGAAAAAGAGTAAATGAAACATACAAATGGGAGCATATTTACACTTGTAGAAAAGCAAGACAATAACCAATAATACCCATATAGAAATAAAGTCTAGTCCTCTAGAAATACTCAGTGGAGTCACCATTGTGGACATTCACGTCGGATACCTGTGGCAAGCGGGCTCTCAGTGGCCTCGAAGTAGGGACAATGAGGAGGAAAAGGAATGATAGAAAGTTCCTCTCTCTCTCTCTCTCTCTCTCTCTCTCTCTCTCTCTCTTCCTTTTTTGCAGTTCAACCTTGGATATAAAATTGGTCATCATCAAATGGGGGTATCACAAAGAGATAGAGTCGCCAACCTATTTTACTTAAAACACGCAAAAGAATGTCATTGCCTTAAGATAATGGTATCAAGGTTAAACTGATCCATACGAAACCAAATAATTCTAAGTTCCAGGGACTAAGTTATGGAATGGGATGGTGTTAGGAACTCATTCCTCCCTTTTGATCTCTCATGGGCAAATGTTAATCTTCTCCTTTTTTCTCCGTGATCTGTGTGTCATGTGTATAATTTAAGTAACATGAGAATGGAATTATTTAACTCGTCAAGGAATAGATGGGGTGGACACATCCGTAAGAGTGTACCCAAAAATATTGATAAGAAATATGACGTAATTATTTGTCGAATCACGAATCGCTATGACAGAGCGAATGTGCATGTTGGGCGAGACACAAGTATGCAAGAGTCTAAAACTCACAAAATATATATAATAAGACATAAAAATATATAGAATGAAAAGGGGAGTACTGGAATCTCGGTATTGTCCCAAGATGCCCACGTAACCCAAGGGGCGTCAAAGTCTACGTAGTTCGAAAATGGCATAGGGGTGGGTTTCAACCCAGAAAATCAAATGTGGGACTCCTCTTAAGTGTTTTTGATGAAAATGTGTTTTGCATGTAAATATGGAAGTCTCTCTTTTGTAGTTTATGGATAAACCATCTTTTTGTCTTTTGGGGGGTTTTATGAAAACAAGTTATATGCAATACTACTAATAAAGAGTTAAGATTAGTTGAAGTGAGATAATAAAACAAAAGAACAAAATGAGAATAAGATGACTAACACTAGAAAATGAATAAACTAGAAAAAGGGGTAACGAATTGGACCTCGTTATGGATGCTTGTTATTGGATTTGGAATGGAAGTTTGTTGATTTTGAAGTGGTATGAAGATGATGTGGTAGGGTGATGTGGATAAGCAAGTGAGGTAAAGAGGAGAGGTAAGGGTATGTTGGAAAATGGACTTGTTGGGAAAGGAAAAGGCTCTGATTACGAGGATAATATTTTCTGATTGCTGAGAGGTGTTCTTTTCAATGGTGAGATCATAGCCCTTTTATAGTGGGATTTGGTCCAAGGGGTGACGATCGACATGGCTCGTGGCCTGCCTATCAGCATGGTGCTTATCTTTCTAGGTAAGGAAAAGGGCACCCTACTGATAGGAAGGGTTCCTGGGGTGCCTATAGGCAGTCCATAATGGTTTTTTTGGTACAAAGGGCATAAAATGCAAATCGTAAGTTCGAATCGTGCAAGGTCGGCACCGTTGGAAAGGGAATTTAGATCCTTTTAAGAATCCATTGAGCCACTCTAGGTCCAGGAGTTGATCAAAGTCAAACGAGACTCGAAAGCACCCAATGGTCTCTCAACAGGAGGTTTTTGGAGGAAAACGGATCGTTCGTTCGAACTGTAAGGCCGATTCTCACACGAGATGGATTGTTGGAAAATAAATTCAGTACCCTTCAATATTTCATTGAGCATCGCTCGGCTTGAAGAGTTTATCAGGTTTAATGGGGCCTAAAAGCACTCGATAGCCCTTCGGAGTAAAATGGATTATTCATCCAAAATCATGAGACCGATTCACATACAGGACGGACTGTTGGAAAGGGGATTCAGAGGCCTTAGAGTATTCATCAAGTGAGAGAGTTGACAAAAGTCAAATGAGGCCCAGTAGTGTCTAATGGACTCTAGATCGGTATTAGCAGTGAAACGAATCATTCGTGCCTCCCGTGAGGTCGATTCGCGCACGAGATGGTCTGTTGGATAGGGGATTCAGATTTCTTCGAGGTTTCATTAAGATCCACTTAGGTTGGAGAGTTAATTGGAGTCAAACGGATCTCAGGAGCACCGAGTGACCTCTAGATCAGTACTCAAAATGTGACCTAGTATTTTATAGTGAATGTTAGGGACCTAAGGAGGTGCTTAGGGGAGTCCTAAGATGGGGTGTCTACATTTGTCATCTTTGATTCGGACGGTGCCTAACATTTTATCCAATATTTTTGACCTAGACTCCAGATTAAATTTTATATTACTCTAGTTTCTCAACTTCTCTTCTAACTCCATAATCCCAAACTCAAGAAAATACCTAGGCTCTTCAATATCAAGAAGATCCTTAGTTAAAACCTCCATTAAACCTCGAAGGATATCTCTCTCCCTCTCAATGTACTCAATATTATCCTTAAAAGTCCTTTCATGCGCCCTAAAATTCTCAGTCAATTTCCCATCATCATCACTTATGGCATGTTCATTTGCCTTAGCTTCTAAATGCAAGTTGGACCTTTTTAACTTCAACAACTCCGTGTATAACTCTTGAAAGGCCACTCGAAGATCACTCTCCTTCTCATCATCATCATCATCATCATCATCATCTTCTTCTTCTTCTTCTTCTTCTTCTTCTTCTTCTTCTTCTCTCCTCTCCTCTCCTTACTAGATTGGAAACCTAATGACCGAACCTCGGAACCATAATGCTCATGATTATCTTTAATAAGGGAAGACACTTCATTTATGCCCATATGACTAGCCATGAACACGGTGTAGTTGTGCTTGGTGGGAGAATCATTTTCCTCTTCCAACAAACTATTGTTGTGGTATTATATAACTTCAATTTTTAGCCTCCTTTCTTAGTCTGGTGGTAGATTCACAAGAATGTCCTTAAACCTTGGCATTCAAAACACTTGTCACAATCAATTACCCTCTTAGGACTATACCTATTCTTCTATCACAGTGGGAAAAGTTTTTAGGTTTATTTTTAAAACTCTTATTAAAGATCTTCTCTTCTCTAATCTTAAGAAACTTCTTAAACTTCCTAGAATACCTAGATATCTCTTCAGCATCAAGTTCACCATCACTATCAAAATCTGACACATCCTCTTTTTGGGCTTTCATTGAAATAACCTTATCTTTATTATTTGGAGGACATGAGTTCATCTCATAGGTTTGAAGATGCATATAAGTTCTTGGACTCTCAAAGTGTTGACACTAATTTAGGGAATCTAGGATTGTGATTTTGGCATTAACTCTTTTTAGAAATGACCTTAAGATATTTTGCACCATTCTAGACACAGGGATCTGCTCACTTAAGTTAATCAAGGAGTTGAAAATATTCGATAACTTGGAATAGAACTCATCAAAATACTCTTTCTCTAATATCTTAATCGTCTCAAACTTAGTCCTAAGATTTTGTAACTTGGAAGCACTAAAAGTATTTGCTCCCTCGTGTATGGATTGCAAATATTCTAAGCATTCTTCGTGCTCTCGCAAGTCATAATGCATCTAAACTCCTTAGCGGTCACAGTGCAAAATATAGTGTTCACACCCCTAGAATTAAGCATCAATATTTTTTTAGTCGTTGTCAACATACGCTTTAGGATCACAACCTTCAGTGGGAGGAGTCCACCCATACCCAACCGAGTTCCAAATGCTCAAACAAAATAAACAAAGAAAAATATTTTTCTTTTAAAAACCTTTTTACAAAAAGGCCTCAAAAGAATTATAAGACAACACCTAAACTAAGTCCATGGATTAAACACATATATGAATTCATACCTTCTTTGAGATCCCTCAGATTTTGAAGATGAAAATTCAGCACATAATCTAATGTATCCTCGATGATGCTTTGATGTGTGGTCTTTAGTCATGCATAATAAGCTTGAATGACACAACACAAGACCTAATATATGACTCAAATAATTTTTGTCCAAATTCGTAATAAAGCTAATACTTACAAATTGACTTGAATTGAAAATTGTCCCGTACATCCCATATTACTTCCCATAATTTATTTTATTCTCCATTTAATTTTAGTTAACTTCACTAAATAATTAAAATTAATTTAATTATATCATAGTTACTCGAATAATGATGTCTCGTTTGCAAGGTTGCATAACACACAATATGATTCCCCACGTAATGTATACAATACATGGTTGGTGAAATTCAATTTGTCACTAAGAAATTTTCACCTTGATCTCAAACATTAATTATTTAATACTCTACCGAATTATAAAATAATCCACTTATAAAGTTTACAAGTATAATCAAACCTTATAAGTTTATTAAGAGGTATCACAATCCATGATATCACTCAAATGTGGATTCTTTTGAAATGTAATATCAGACATCCCCATACAATGATTGCCCGAGACTTAGACCCAATAAATTGAATCACAAACATTATAATTAAAATAATTATTGTGTGACATTTTAATTCTCATAATCCTCGAGATTGAGAATCTACGCAGCCTTGCAAATATTATAAGATTGTGTAGTCTAATCTAGTCAGATCCTAGACTTGAATGCCACATGTGGTCCTGTTCAATACATTCCTGATGTATGAGTACAATCCCATTTTAACTATCACACAAGTTACTAAAGCCATCAAATAGGTTCCCATAATCAAAATAAACTACTAATATTGTACACGCAATTTTATCACATGATGTCAACTCCCTATCTAAGCTATGAATTATTTAATTGTACTAGAACTAAAATTCTAATGTTTTGTGATTAGGATGATCCCAACTCACCAAAATTCTTACTAATAAAACAAATATAAGACATTGTCACAAACATGATTCTTATTTCAAAATGAATAAGACAGTCATTTATTTAAATATAAACATCATATGCAATTTTTATAATTAAACCCTTATGATAAAGTTGGTAGAGAGAGAGGCCTAATGGATTGAAAAATCCATTCATTTTATGGAATAACCTTAAAAAGAACCAACTTAGATTTAATCACGAATGGTTTGGTCCCCAATCCTATTCTACAAGGTCCTTTTCCAAGAATCACCTTCGATTTAGGCACTTTGAGGTCTTTATTGCTGATATGGGCAAGGAAGTAATATACATCTTAACCATGAGTACTCTTAGTAGTATAATACGGTAAAGTATGTCCCTTTGTCCATAGATGAACAATACCCTATTAAGGGTCGGAAGGGGTCTACTTACCCACCTCATGTCTTGGGGACCTTATCCAGCCACTTAGAGTACACTAGCCTTAGTGATCATTGTTACTCATCTCAATATCCTCTATATAATGCTCTTCTTATGTTTACAATAACCTATAACTTTTGTGACACCCCATAAATTCCATATTTAGGGTTAACAGTTCTAAATACATAATTTACCAGAATCAAATAATCAATAATATTTCTAAGCACATGGGAAAACATAAAGAGTGAAAATGTATAAATGGATATCTCAAAAAACACAACTATGACAGTAAATAAAATCCTGGATGTCTATATAAATGTCCAAAATAAAATACGAATAAATAACCTAATACATCTACAATAATGTAAAATAGTCCAACCATAATATACCATATTCCTCTTAATAAACGAAAATGAAAATAGTACGTACAAACTCAAGCATCCTATAAACAATGCCCCGAACCTGAAAGATAAATAATATCTAAGATATAAGACTTTATAATTGGATAGTGAAATGGGTCTTTTTGCTAAGGGTCTATGTTGATTATTTAATTAATTGTAGCATCAAGAAAATGGAAATTATTTTTTATTTGAACTAGATTTAATTTTATAGAATAAAATTATTTAGTCTAGATTTTCATGGGAGTGATTATTAGTGGAAATAGTAAACAAAGCAATCAAAGTAACACATAAGGATTTTAGAGTGGAAACCCTTGTGGGAAAAACCACTATCATCCCAACCCCCAATCAAGTTCATTCGTATTTAATAATGTTAATAGGGATTAATAAGGGAATAAAAACGTCTTACATATATAATGATGATTCCTCTCACGTGATCACTCAATTGAGTTCTTGTCCTTTGCATCTGCCATACTAGTGAGTATTTCTCCAGTCAAGAGACAAGTTGCCAACCTCCAAAGCCTCGGTATCCATCAATCTTGGTTGATGATGATATGCCCTCACATAGTTCAATGTGATAATCACCCAAAAAATTCCTCATATAATCCTTTTGTTGATGTAAAAGATTTGAAGGGCATTGTAAACATTAAATCTAACTTAAAATCATGGAATATGATGAAATCTAACACTCTCAGAGTAATATTTCAAAACCAAGAAAAAGTTTTTGTAAAAATTGAGATTTCTTATTTTAAATATGAGTTTACTAAGTTACTTATACTTTGTAGAAGAAGAACGTGAATACAATATGTTTCCCCAAGATAAAACCTTTGTTCAAACTAGGTGTCGTCGCTCATACGAGGACACTTTTGATCGAGGTCCTCTCGAACAAAGTTTTTATCCTACAAGTTCCCCTTGATAAAAATCAGGACCCTCATTTGGAACTTTTTCTCTCGATGTCATCCCTTTGGAAGCAGTTTAACTCAAGATGTCCATTGCTTGAAAAAAATTACCTAGATTAACACTCATTTTGATAGAGGGGGAATATCGTTTGAACGCAATCCTCTTTTTCCAAGATTCTTATAAAATAAAATATATAACCTTTTCCACTCTTTTAAAAATACATTTTTTCCTATCAATTCCTTACTTAAAATGAACTAAGGAAATATAAAAACCTATAAACCATACCAACTCTCCAATCTTCTTTATCCTGAAAAGTTTGGTCTGGCCCCATAATCTTTGTCATTGTGAATTGTCTTTTTTTTATTCAATGATGTGAAATTATAACGCAAAAGATTAGATACAATGTCACATATAATTTCAATTATTACATGAAATCCATATTTACACAATCGACTCTACAAACCAGCAAACTTAAGATAGTCATTAAATAATCATTTATTTAACTATACAAAAATATAGGTTATTACATTCTTACCCTCAAATGATGGAATTTCGTCCTCAGAATTCATTACATCCTTATCCTCCCAATACTTGAGAAAATAACAAATTTGGGTACCATTACATGGAAAGCGTCGTAACCCAATAATCAAGGTCACCTAGGACTAACAATTATTAGCCCACAATGTCGTTTCTAATCCTTACACACGGCATAAAAAATATTTTGTACAATATAACTTCATACATTATAAAAAATCGACCATAATGAGGAATGCTTGGTTGTTGCGTCCAAATGATAACATCTTTTAGGAACTCATACGTCAAATGAATAATACAAACAAGAAAATCCTCTTATATACTTACAAGCTACTTATTTTAATGTTGGAGACAATACTTACAGAATATCTAATCATGACTCATTTACCTTTGAACCTTTGAAAAATTTATCATGATGTAACAAATTAACCATGCCATCCTGTCTGGAAAAACAACCATGCCATCATATTCTAAAAATCAATTATTCCATCCTATCCAAAAATCAGCCATCCCTTGGCGGCTCAACTATGCCAATCTTAACCATGTTACCTTAACCAAACTATGTCTTGTAAAATTAACCATGCCAACCCTAACCAACCTAAATTTGATAAATGAACCATGTTGTGTAAATCAATTGTGCCAATCATATTTTTATAAATCAATAATGAAAATCCTATTTTTTCCTAGGCGAATCAACCATTTCATGGAAAATCAACCATGACACCCAATTCAAAAATCAACCATCTTATAGAAAATTAACCATGCAAATTCTAACCATCCTACCTTCAACAGATCAACCAAGTTGTGGTAAATCAACCATTCTATCTTAACCTTCCCACCTAACCTTAAAAATTCAACCATGTCATGATAAATAAACCATGTCTTATACTTTCGATTACACTTAGTTTATCTCTCTCTAGTGTAACTAGATAAATTATTCCACCCTCTAACCATGCATACATTGATGAGAGATGGAAACTATAGAAACCCCATCCTAGTACCCTCTAAATACCTCCTTAGGTCCCTAGCGCTTATCCTCCCACGATAAAACCTTAGTCATTATTCCAAACCCTGACAGAGGCAATTAGTTACTCTCAAGCATTGTTTGACCTTGTTTAACTCCCCAACTCTAGCGAAGCTCATTTCACTCTCATATGGATCTGAATTCCCTATCCAAGAATCTATACCGTGCACGAATCGACCTTACAAATTCCGTGTACTCACCTTTTTATTCCAAATCTTGATATATATATATACACACACACACACACACACACATCAGGCTCTTTCGAGCCCTGTTTGGCCTTGGTCAAATCTCCCACTCGAGTTAAGCTCATTTCATTCTCATAAAGATCTAAATTCCCTTTCCAAGGGTCCATACCATGTGCAAATTGGCCACACGATTCACGCGTACTCATCTTTTTACTCTAAACCTTGATCCAGAAACCACCGAACACTTCCATGCAAAAGTTGACTTTGGACAACTCTCCAAATTGAGCGATGCTCATGAAATTTTATAGGTTTCTTAATTCCCTTTCCAATGGTCTATATCGTGTGCGAATCGGCCTCACAGTTCGTGCGTACTTTCCATTTTTTCTTTGAGAACCCCCATTTAGAGGCCAACGAGTGCTTCCAAGCCCCTTTGACTTCGGTCAACTCGCAAACTCGGGAGTGGCTCAATGTATATTTATAGGAATCTGAATACCCTTTCCAACGGTCCCTGATTGTGCATAATTAGGACTTGCATTTTATACTTGTTTTTCAAAAAAGTCCATTTTGGACTACCTATAGGAACCCATCCCCTCTGTCTATTGACAAAGGTGTACTTTACTTCACCACAAGCTAGGGATATGCCGATAGGCAAACCAAGTCCTATGTCGATCAGGACCTATCTAAACCCTAATTTTTTACTATTTAAGGAGGCCGTGACCTCATTCCCAAGGGTCCTTTTAGGAAATCGAAAACAATCCCTCAAAATATGTGGATCGTAATTCCATTTTCCAAATATTCTCCCCATTTTTCTTGCATCAACCTTATTTATTTTTCATCATCCCTTTCATCCTTACCCACCCATCGTTCAAACACCATTAAAATCAGCCTATAGTACTCTAAAATCAGATATAAAGTCCAATAGAAGGTATACTCCCATCTTTTTACAACTCATTTAATTACTATAACTCATATGCTTTTGACTTCATTTTTGGTATACCATTTGCTTTATTTCATTTCCTCACCTCAAACGAATCTCCTTTTTGTATTGTTAGTACACACAAAAATATTTTTATAAAGCCAAAAAAAGAGGTTTATCTATAGACCTTAAAGTGAATTCCCCCCTTTTTCACAATCCATTTCACTTGTGCACCTTTTCTTGAAACAATCTAAGGGAGGTTCTAATTTCATATTTATGTGACCCCACCCTTATTCATAATAGAACTACGTGGACTTTGATTCCTTTTGTCTATGTAAGCATCCTGAGCCAATCCCGAGATTCGAGTCTGATTTTTCTCATTTAGTGTTAGTGGTATTACGAATATGCGTACTCTTACATATTAGTATTCCCTCTCGATATACACATTCACTTTCTCATATTGAATTGTGATATGATGGACATTAACATCATATTTTGCGTTATTCTTTTGTGCATTCCTTAGAATGATTCTTCTCCATCCTTCCCATTACATGAGTAGGACGATTTCTTTATCTCATTATTCACATCGCACACTTGTCATACACAAATCACATTTTGTAGAAGATTAGAATAATATCCCATGAGAGACTGAAAGGGAGAAAAGGTCTCCTAACACCTTCTCATTCCATAACATATTCCCCGGATCCTCGAAATATTTGGTTTTATATGCATCAGTTTGTCTTTTGATGCCGTTCTTTCGGGGATGGATACATTCTTTTGTCTATTTTGAGTAAAATAGGTCGACGACTCTATTTTCTATATTTTATCTCCTTTATAAGTGGACGATTTATATTCGTGACAGCCCGCAAAGATCGCACGAGTGGCAGAAAAATCCCCGCATCTGCGGAGAGAGAGATTTCTTCTTTTTCTCTTCGTATAATTTCGGGGCCAACCCGGAGCAGAGGAATCCGCACCATATGGACACAGTGGCGACTCTACCGGGGACTATTTTTAGAGGATTAGACTCTATTTCACATGGGTTTTATTTTTGTTTCTGTTATTTCTCTCTACTTTTCTACATGCATACATATGCCTCCACTTGTATGGTCCTATTATTCTCATACTTACATTTTGTTTACATTCATTGTTCATATCATGATGTGTATATCCTTATCTCTACTATGAATTTTCTCACCACATGTATATACCATTTTCCTATCACATGTTTCACTATTTACTCGCTTGTATATAATCAACATGTTTTACTCCACACACTTTCACTTGTACGTAGCCACACATTGCTTATATGCTTCACACACCGCTTGTAATTATCCATGATTGGACTCACTATTACACACTCTCACATTATTCTCACTCGTATATAGCTTCACACACGCTTATATATTTCACACACCACTTATAGGTATCCATGTTTAATCTTACTATCACACACTTCCACATTTCTCTCACTTGTATATGTCCACATATTTTCTTCACTCACACATATATAAGACATCACTCTCACTTTGCACATATTTCCTATTCATTTTTGTATATTCACATGTCTCACATTTTGTTTCTATCACCATGCTTTGTATAGTCTCAATGCTTTATGTATATACTTGTTAGTTTTACTCTCCATGTTTATCCCCCACATCCCATGCTAGATGTATATTTTATTCTCTTCCCCATAGTGGTATTATTTCTCCGTTTAGCATACATAAAACTCTTTATAAAAGACTAGTTAAGACTCGTGCATTCTTTCACACTACGTCATTTGAGCTATGAAATATTAATTAAAAACATTTCTTATACTGAGGGGTCACTTATTGATTGATGTTGATCCCGCGGGATGTGGTTAACCTAAGTGATATAATTATTACCTCCCATTGGCCTAGTACCTTCAACGTATATTGAACGGTTCGCCCCGAATCATATTACTTGACCAAACACACGAGGGAGGTATACAGCAGGGAACTCGTTCACGTACGTCACGTATATCGAATTTGCTCTCACGCATACTGTCTCCGTGAGGTATATCATGAGGCAATTCACATATATTCATGTATATCAAATGGCATGTCAAAAAGTATCGATGAATGATTTCCCTTATGGGCAAGAGGTATATCATAAAAGTCATGCCAAAGAGGGAACCTTTCCTCTAACCCACCAATGCATTAACCTCATATGGATGTCCACCCCTATGACACTCATGACTAGTATACAGTTTCAACCTGAAACTCTGTGCAAATTCTCAATCACCGTACCACCTAAATTTTTGTCTTATTTCACCCGTTTTTAAAACAGGACCCTGCATGTGAGTCTGGAATCAAGTAAAAATGTTTCTTCAATCGTGTACTTTATCCCTTCCCTAGACTCGGGTCATGTCCGACATTTTTCTTGAACCCTAGGTAGAACATAATACAAGTGGAACCTAATAATAATAACCATGCTGAGGATTTTTCTTCTTCCCCTTTTCAAAAAGTACCAAAACCATTTTCTCCCCTTTTCCAAAAAAAGAGGAAAAAAACATATATACCAAAAATATTCCTCTTTAACTTAAAAGAAACGTAAAAATTATTCTTTCCTCTCAGGTGCAATCGTATACCCCAATCTTGGCCTCTCTCCTTATTGGCTCAGGTCTTTCGTCAAACCACACCGAAGCTCCACTGCTTCCTCCGCTTCTTTTATAGAATTCGAGCAATCCATCTGAAGGTTATTCATGGTTAACATTAACCAGAGTGCAAAATCTCAGCCGAATTTTATGGTAGTCCTTGCCTAGTTTAGCGTTAAGATCAATAACCGACAGGTAAAAGTCCAGGTAATATAAATACATCGGGTTCAGACTTTTGAGGCTCTCGAGCCTAAAATCCTCTTTCCCCATGCTATGGGACCACAAAATCCTGAACCTGTGTGGATTCCTAAAGAGTACCATCATGCCCCACATGCCCCACCTGCCAATGAGCCACCTTCAACTCAGTTGTCGATATCGAATCTTGCCTAACCAGGGGATAATATACCACTTCTAGTTTATCCCAAGGAAGAAGAATTGAACAAGGATAAGGAAGACCTTAGATTTTTAATTAAAAGGTTTGACTAGGTTAAGATCTTGAAGAACTATATGGACTACACCCACACGTCTCCCTATTATAAAGTCGATGACTTAAGAAGTTCAAAATTCCAGACATCGAGATATTCAGAGGTAATGGGCCTCTAATTGTATCCTACGTAACTACCATCGCGCCATAACATTCCCCGGGTAATGAGAGGAGGTAATAACCCAATTGCTTAAACAAACTCTCAAGGAAGTTTCCCTCAAATGGTTTATGTCCCTTAAAGAATCTTGGATTTATAGTTGAGAAGATGTATCCCAAGAGTTCATGACTCAGTATAAGTATAATAAAGAGCTGAAAGTTACCCTTTAAGACTTGGAACTGATTACAAAGACCTGGGAAAATTTATTAGTAGTTTTATTAAAAGGTGGAGAGAGAAATCAGTTACTATGATAAACTAATCATCAAAGGAAGAACAGATAAGCATCGTGAAGAAGAATTTCTTACCCCACATCTAAGCTTCAATGGGAGGTCAATACTGCCATCATTTTAGACCCTTTCAAAAAGCATGGGTAAAAAATGAAGAAGGAGTAACAAATCAAAAAGCTCAATTTGTACTAAAAATGTTGACTCGTCAGTTTGCACCTCGAAAGTCTGATAAGCCAGCTAATAACTCAATCTCAACCATCAATAACATCTCCCAACCTACTACCTCTTAGACACTCAAAAGTTATCCTTATGTAGCCAAAAGGAGTATACCGAACTCATGCCCCGTTGTCAAAAGTGTATGAAGCCCTTCTTACCTGAAACCTCATCAAATGTTTGGAACCCCTATCATTACTAGACCCTCTTCCTCTAAATTTCAGACATGACACCCGTTATGATTTCCACAAAATAGCCGGACACACCATTGATTAATATTTCAATCTAAATAATGTTATCCCATGCCTCATAGATGGGGGATCATTGCCCCACCAGTCAATATAAGCCAAATATATACCACTTAAATCCTCTCCAAGCTCACCGAACCGTGGTGAATTCCATCCCTTAAGAAGAAAATCCAGAATTCGACCCTTAAACTAGAATCAACCTCGTCAAGATATCTAATCCATCTACCATCTGACATAAACCCCTCAAAATATGTCTTTCCTTTCTCCTACATCCTGAGAATCCTGTCGACCAAACTCTATCACTCCTTACCAGGGCTAATATTGTCGTTTGTACCTGCTCAGAAGGGGGACGCTTGGAACTGCCTGCAGTTTTAGATCAACTTCAAAAATTTGGGCTGAAATTTCCCTCAGAGATGACTATTGACTTTGAAAAGATCAATGCCTTATTCATGGAAGACTGAAAGTGAGTCTGGCCATCCGATGAATGGTTTAGGAATGTAAATATAACCCACGTGTAAAGGCCCAATCCGACCCAACTCTAATGGGGCAGGTTTTAAAACCCGATTAATGGAATATGAGAGGGTATGAATTTAAAAAAAATCCTTTATTAAAGGGGTAGGATAGGAGTTTATTTAAATTAAACCACCCCACCCTGTGTCACTTATTCTTACAAAAATACCCTTTTTATGTATGTTAATTACGATTAAACCATACATATATACACACTAAAAAAACCTAAATCTAAACCACCCCTAAAACATCCACCTCTCATCATTCATCAACTCTCTCTCTCTCTCTCTTTCTCTCTCTCTCTCTCTCTCTCTCTCTCTCTCTCTCTCTCTCTCTCTTAATTCCTCAGTTCTCTCTGACCTATATATATATATATATAAATAAAGGAGGAGGGATTTTTTGGTCTCCCCCAACTAACAGTTGAGATTAAATCTGATAGATTTGGTGTTTATCAACTAGCCGCTAAGATTAAATGGGAAGGGTTTGAATCCAATGGCTAAGAATCAATCAAGGAATGATCCATGTAACATTAAACTACTTTGGGACTCACAATCTATATTGGCTACAGTACAACCTATATATTTACTTTATCTACTATACACAATCTACTATACATAATCTCTGCACACACATAATAAGTGGTTCGAGTACAATCTTATACATCACACAAGAGAGCTGTGAGAGAGACCTGAAGAGTTTGGATTTTAGAAGAGGACAACCTTAATCTACACACACTCTCCATCTTACTGTGAGTTACCATTCACCTCTTTAACTGTATGGAACATGCGTAGTTTGTATGGAGCGGTTTGTGTTTTTGGGTCTTTGAACATGATTGATAACTATTTTTTGTCTCAAATATGGGTCTTTGATATATAGGTCTTTAATAACTGCTGAACCAAACTCAAATATGCAGTTTGCATGGAACGGTTTGTGTAGAACATGCTTTTTGTAAGAAATGTGTTTGTACAGAACATGTTTTACTCAGATAATGTGAATAACTGTGTGTTCCTTGCTTGGATTTATAACTGTGTATAACTGTATATATAACTGTATAGAAACCAAACTCAAATATGCAGTTTGTATGGAACGGTTTGTGTGGAACATGTTTTTTGTATGAAATGTGTTTGTATGGATCATGTATATACATGTATATAATTGTATAGAAACCAAACTCAAATCTGATACAACTTAGATAAACCTGATACAAATCTGATATAACTGTATATATATGTTTATAGATTTATATGTGTATAAACCTGATACAACTTAGATACAATGTATAGTTTACATATGTATAGATTTATAGATTTATACGTGTATATAACTGTATAGAAACCAAACTCAAATCTGATATAACTCAGATAAACCTGATACAAATATAATATATCTGTATATACCTTTATAAATTTATACGTGTATAAACCTGATACAACTCAAATACAATGTATAGCTTACATGTGTATAGATTTATAGATTTATACGTGTATAAACCTGATACAACTCAGATATAATGTATAGCATACATGTATATAGATTTATAAATTTCTACATGTATATACGTGTATAAACCGAACTCAAATCCGATACAACTCAGATAAACCTGATACAAATCTGATATAATTGTATATACGTTTATAGATTTATACGTGTATATACCTGATACAACTGAGATACAATGTATAGCTTACATGTGTATAGACTTATAGATTTATACGTGTATATTACTATATAGAAACCAAACTCAAATATGTTATTTGTATGGAACAGTTTGTGTGGAACATGTTTTTTGTATGAAACGTGTTTGTATGGAACATGTTTCCTGTCTCAAGTATGGGAACGGGTCATTTCAATGCATGTTCCTTGCTGAGTTTTAACATCCAATCAGTCTATATATCTTCGTTTTTAACAGATGCAACTCAAATAATTTGAATAAATGTGAGTTCCTTGCTGAGTTCATAGATTTAAGAACTGTGGTCATTTCAACGCATGTTCCTTGCTTAGTAACGTCTAAACTCACACGAACGTGTATAAACCTGACACAAGAGTGTATATACATGTATAGATTTACAAGACTGTATATACGTGTATAGATTTACATATGCAACTCAAATACAACTCTATACGTGTATAGATTTACAAACATCAAACAAATTTATACACGTAATTTACACGCTACAGATACAACTCAGATACAAGTGTATATATTTATAATGATAAATGCGTGTATAGATTTATATATGTATATACGTGTATATAAATGTATAGATTTATAGTGTTAAGCGGTTTGTGTTTTTGGGTCTTTGAACATGATTGGTAACTGTTTTTTGTCTCAAATATGGGTCTTTGATATATGGGTCTTTAATAACAGCTGAACCAAACTCAAATATGCAGTTTGTGTTTTTTCTCTCAAATATGGGAACGGTTTGTGTGGAACTTGTTTTTTGTATGAAGCATGTTTGTATGGAACATGTTTTCTGTCTCAAGTATGGGAACGGTTTGTGTTTTTTGCCTCAAATATGGGTCATTTCAATGCATGTTCCTTAATGAGTTTTAACATGCAGTCAGTATACATATCTTCGTTTTTTTACAATCCAGTTAGTCTACGTGTCGTATGGCTAACGAGAGTGTATATCAGATACAACTAACTGCATAGATTTATACGTGTATAGCTTATATGTGTATAGATTTATAGATTTATACGTGTATATAACTATATAGATTTATAGTGTTAACGAACTGTATAACATTGTATACAAGAGTTTGTAAAAAAAAATTAACGAATGTATAATTTTTTTTTAACTACCCGTATACATTTTTACCAAAAAAAATTATTTTACTTTAGAACATATACAAAAGTTGCAGCATGGCTTTGTTCCTTGTTGAGTTTTAACATCCAATCAGTCTACGTGTCGTATGGCTAACAAGAGTGTATATCAGATACAACTATTGATTTACAGATAACTGCATAGATTTATACGTGTATAGCTTAGATGTGTATAGATTTATAGATTTATACATGTATGTAACTGTATAGATTTCTAGTGTTAACGAACTGTATAACATTGTAAAGATATTTGAATGAATTATAAAGATATTATTACACCTATGAGTGTTAGTGTGCCATAACAAAACCAATGTTTAGTCATGTTATGTTACAAAACGTGTATCTAAAGAATGTTATAAAAGGTGTGTAACATCATTATTTATCTCACCTCTAAGTGTTAGTGTGCCATAACAAAAAAAATCAGGAGCAAATTTATGACCGTTCCATCGGCACGAGTACACCCTAGTGTGTGTGTGTATATATATATATATACTCTATTTTAAGGATAATTATTTAGATAGAAATAATATTATGTAGGGACTATTCTAATATTGATTTGGTTTGATTCTCATTTTTATTTAATTTCTATGATAATATATAAAACAGTAATACATAAAAAAAATGAGTCAATTAATTCAAGGTGAAAAAACTATTTTCGGTGCACAAACCGAATCATCTCCAACACCTTGTTTTACCCCATCTACCCAAACAAATATGTCACCGTTGCCATACAAGACTTAAGGCCGAAAGTACAAATGGAAGTAGTCATTTTTGTATGCACCTAAATGGATGTGCAAAAAAAATGTTAATATTCGTTATCAATTTCAAATTCATAGTTAAAAAAATTCGACGGGAAAGTGTAATTCGTTAATTTTTTATCAAGATCTATCTAGAAAAGAATTTTCAAGTGCAATTATTTTACCCGAATTTTCTCTAAGTATTGTTGAGCATGATAGATTTAGAAAGTTTGTTAGTAGCCTCTAACCTCTTTTTAAAAATGTAATTAGAAACACCATAAAAGTGACATATTAAAAATATATCAATCGGAGAAAACAAATTTTCTGGGTTATTTGATAAGCTATCTTGTCGTGTTAAAATTACTACGGATATGTGGTCATCGAGGCCAAAAAGAGGGTACATGGATATTACAATGCATTTTATTAATAACAGTTGGTTCTTGAAAAGTAAGATTGTAGACACCATATTCTAGGACCCCTTAAGTCTCTCCTTAGGTCCTTAGAACCTCCCCATTTCATTACAAACCCTGGGTCATTCTTTGTGTACTGATCTAGATGCCATCGGGCACTCCCGGGCCCCGATTTGACCCCGGTCAACATCATCGTCAGAGAAAAAGCTCAATGAATCTTCAATGTGCTCTAAATACCATTTCTAATGGCCTGCCCCATGCACAAATCGATGTAACGGCTCGGATGGATGGACCATTTTACCACTAAAAATCGATCAGGAGGCCACCAGGCGCCCCCGAGCCCCAATTTGACCCTAATCAACTTCAACTTCATCTTCAGAGTGAAATGATCTTCGAATATTCAAAGGGAACTAAAACCCATTTCCAACAGTCCGCCCTGTGCGCGAAATGGCATAACCATATGGATAAACGATTCGTTTCCCCTCAAAATTGATCTAAAGGCTACTGGGTGCTCCCAGGCTCCGTTTGACTAAGGTCAACTCTTCAGCTCGAACGAGACTTAATGAATCTTTGAAAGAAATTTAATACCCTTTCAAACGATCCACCCCGTATGCGAATCAGCCTTTCGGTATGGACGAATGACCCATTTTACTCTAAAAGGTCAACAGACACTTTTGAGCCCTGATTGACTAAAGTCAACTCTCCAAGATGAGAGAATCTCTTTCTAATGTTGAAATAACTCAAAAAACCTTTCCAACGGACCACCCCATGTGCGATTCTGACTTTTGGTTTGGACGAACGATCCATTTTCGTCCGACAATCTCCCGTCCAAAGGACCAACGAGCGCTTTTGAGCCCCGTTTGACCCAAAGTTAATTCCTGTACCCGGGAGTGGCCCCAAGGACTCTTCAATGTCTCTTAATTACCTTTTTATGGTATTACCCATACATGAGTTTGATCAGTGAACTGAGGTTCTACGACCATTTTTCCGAACAAATCTGCACGAGACTGTCGATTCCCAGGTCCATTTTCCTGCATATCGGAAGTGTAACTAGGATTACCTGTCGATTGGAAGGTCTAGGGCTATGCCTATCAGCACCCCCATTACCCTATAGATAGAGGGAATGACCTCACTCCCAAAGCACACCTCAGATCCATCAATATCAGTGATCTTAACAACATTCTCTTACAATAAACGAAGTTTTCTTGTGTGAAATTCCTTTCCATCTTTCATTCCCATCCTTTTCATACCCAACTTAGCAAAAACATCATTCTTCCACATCCAATATTCATCTCCACATTCAAGAGAGCTCATCCAAGATCAAGATCAAGCCTCAATTCTCCAAAGAAGGTCCAAAAATCCTTCTCTCTCTTTAAAATTCTTTATTTTTGCATTAGTTACATAAATTCTTAATCTAGCTTTTACTTTAGTTCATACCATTAATATCTCATTCTTTATTAGTTATATTCCGTACTTTATTTTCTTTAAAAAATTAAAACAAAGAAAAAGAGGGTTACACTTATAAATTCCAACGGGATTATCCTCCACAATTTTTCAAAACTAAAATACATTTTCTACACACTCACATATAATAAACTCCCGTTAAAATCTATGGGATAAACTTATGACATATGCGAACTACGTGGACTATGATGCCTTTAAAGTCTACGTAAGCATTACGAAACAAAATCCAAGACTCGAGTCCAATTTTCCAATTTTTCCATTTTCGCATTTGTCTCCTTTTCACTTATACATTATTTTAATATATATATATATATATATATATATATATATATATATATATATATATATATATATATATTATATTTGTTATCCTTATTAGCATTTTATCCAACATATATTATCATTTCATCATAATGATCAATATCTTGATAAACGCACACATCGTATTTTATATATATATTATTTTTGGAACATTCCTTTGAATGACCTCACTCGACCTTTTCCATGGTATGAGTTAAGCGATTCCAATTTCCATTTATATATACACGCACACACACTCAATGGAGAAATGAAGGAAAATAGTAACACAAGCCCGTGAGAGACCAAAAGGGCGAGATGGGTGCTTAACACCTTCCCATTCCGTAACTTATCCCCCGAACCTTCAAACTATTAGTTTCGTAAGCATCGGTTTGTCTTTATTGCTGCTCTCTCGAGGCGACGACATGCTATTTTACATGTTTTGTGCAAAATAGACTCGCGACTCCATCTTTGTACATCACCCCACACTGACGACGACCGAAGCGCTCCTAGAGGAAGAGGGCACGAAACCTTCTCCCTTTTTCTCCCCCACTCAAAAAGCGAGAGATGGGATGGCCACAGTGGAGACTCCGCTGGGGATAATTTTTATAAGAGGGCTAGACTCTGTTTGCATGGGTGTTATTGTTTTCTACTTGTGTGCGTATGCACATACCTATATGTTCCCTTTTTTCTCCTCTATTATTTCTTGCATATATCTACATCATGCTTATATCACATCTAACTCACTCCTCACTCACACACTTGTAGATACTTACCATGTACACTTCACACTACTTACATGAAGGATCACTTATATCCACATGTTGAACTTAGAATATCCATGCTTAGGTGTCACTGACACACACCTCCACTTATCAAACTTGTATATATCCATGCTCACTCACACTTGTCACACCCCACTCATATTTAACCCATGCTTAGGTAAACTACCACACACTCACTTGTAAATATTCACACATCACTCACCCTCACATATCCATTATTAATATAATCTCCATGCTCCATGTTAGATTTACTTTTTATACTTGTAAATTCTTCCATATTAGTATAGTTCTCATCATGCTAAATAAAACACTCTCTCCATAATATACTAATCAATAATCATGCATTTTGCACACTGCATTACCAAAGAGCACGGATATTGACTAGATTTTGTCCTGTAACTGGGGGGTTACTTTGTGATGGGCACTGGTCCAACAGGTCGCAGTTAGCCTAAGTGAAATGACTCTCACCTTTCACTGGCCAAGTACCTTCGATGTATATTGAACGATTCCCCCCACATCGTATCGCATGGCCGAAGTCATGAAAGGAGGTATATAATAGGGAACTCTTTCACATGCATCGAGTACATCAAATTCTCTCTTTCACACGTACTGTCCCCATGAGGTAAATAGTGAGGCGAGTCACGTACACTCAGACATATCAAATGGCTTTTCCACACGTACCGATTGCCCTCAAAAGCAAGACGTATATCGTGGAAGTCATGCCAAAGGGGCGAACCCTTCCATTAACCCAACAACTGCATACCCTCATATAGGCATCAAACCTAGTCACTCATATTTAGTTATACGGTAATTACCGAAACTCTATTGAAATGATGAGTCGGCATACCACCCAATTTTTTGCGTGATTTCATTTTTTTCAAAACAGGACCCTATCCCTGAGCCTAGTAACAAGTCCAACTGTGTTTTACATATTTTTCAAAGCCAATTTTCCCAGGCTTGCGTCCCATCCGGCATATATTTTTGCATTTAGGTAAACCTAATACAAGTGAGAACATAATAATGATATATAATAATCATGCTGACACCTTTTTTCTCGTTTTTCCTCTTTCTTTACCAATAGTGTCAAAAATATATCTCCCATCTTTTATCAAAATACCAAAAGCATTTTTCCTTCCTTTGACACAAAATATTTTTCCCCTTTTTACCCAAAAACATTTTATCCTCCTCTTTTCCAAAAATGTCAAAAATATTTTTCCTCCCTTTTAAATGAAGTTTTCCCCCTTCTCTTTCAAAAATAAATTTGAATCTTTCTCTTTCTCAGATCGATCGCATACCCGGCCCTTGGCCTGACTCCCTATTGGATTTGATCTTTTGTCGAACTGCACCAAGGCTCTGTCAGTTCCCTCACTACTTCCTCCGAGTCTGAAATTCACCTTGACCCACTTTCCATGAAGAATGCATACCAACTATCGAATGTGCAGCCAAATTTGATGACGGATTTAACCCAACTCACTACTAAAATTGACAACCTTTAAACCTAGGTTCATGAGATGCAACAAAATCCCTGTTCTCGAAGATCCCGGGGTCATCTTCTCTTACGCTATGGGTTCACCCTCACATGATCTTATTTGGGTCCCCGAGGAATATCAACACGCGCCACATGCCCCTCCTGCTAATTGGCCACCGCCAACTCAGCTTCCTATGCTGAATCTCGCCCAGCCAAGGGCTAACCTACCTCTGACCATTGATCTGAAGGAAGAAGAGTTGAACAAGGTCAAGGGGGATCTTAAAATGTTGACCAAGAAGTTCGACCAAGTTCGAATCTCTAGTAACTAAATGGGTTACACCCATATGTCTCCCTATCCTAAAGCAAGGCTACCGAAAAAGTTTAAGATGACTAACATTGAGAAGTTTGGGGGTATTAGACCCCCAATTATTCATTTTCGAAGTTAACATTGAGCCATGACTCTCCTCGGTGCCTCAGAGGAAATAATTTCCCAGATGTTCGTACAAACTTTAAAGGACAACGCTTTTCATTGGTTCTTATCTCTCGAGGAGTCCCGAATTCATAGTTGGGAAGATGTTGCCCGTGAATTCATGTCACAGTACAAGTATAACGAAGAGTTGGAGGTCACCCGCCATGATTTAGAACTTCCTAAATAGAATCTTGGGGAATTTGTCAGTAACTTCATAGAAATGTGGAGAGAGAAAGGAGCCACCATGACCAACCGACCTTTTGAAGAGGAGCAAATCAGTATTGTGAAGAAGAACTTCCTACCCCATATCCGAGAAATGATGGGAGGATAATATTATCCTCATTTCTGAGCCCTTCGGGAAGCAGGAGTATAGGTGGAAGAAGGTTTTTCCAAGGCAAAAGTTAAGCCGAAGAAAGTATCCGGGCAATTCACTCCCAGAAAGCACGAGAAGCATGTCAATACCAAAGTTTCAACCATCAATAACATCTCTCGACCTTCCACTTCATGGGCACTAGAAAGCTTCCCTAACCTAGTCAAAAAGGGATACACCAAGCTTCATGCTCCTTCCCTCTCCAAAGTTTACCAAGCCCTTTTAAGTCGAAATCTTATCAAGCCACCCATTACCAAACCCACTTCCCAAAAATTTCAAACCAAATGCCCATTGTTATTTTCACCAAAGTTTCGGCCACACCACTGATCAGTGTTTCTACTTCCAAATTATAATCCAAGGTCTGATTGACTTGGGTATTATCGCCCCCACCAGCTAATCCTAAACCAAACACTAACCACAATCCACTCCCAAATCATAAAAATGCCATATTCCTAGAAGAAGACTCAGAATTGATCTATCTACCCATATTGTACCTAGTAAATCACCCATTATACCCATATATTCCCCTAAACCCCTCTAAGTTTGCCCATATTTTCTCCTTCATCCTACCTGCATTGACGATCAGGCTCTATCACTCCGTACAAGAGTATGCATTATTGTTCGTACCCGCTTAGGAGGTAAAGATATGGAATTATCAGCAGTATTGAACCAGATTCTAGAGTTCGGGATAAAAATTCCCTAAAGATGACCATTAGCTGCTAAAGATTCAGTATGTTGTTCTTAGAGGCTCAAAAGTGGGCTCATGAGTCAGGTAATTGGGTGGTACCTACTCATAAAGTTAGTTTACTTGATTTTGTCCAGATCATGGTATACTTATTCTAACAGATCGATGAAATTTACAGTATGTCTGATCTACTTGATGCTTTGAAACTACAAGGGCTCTTGTTCCCTTCACTTCTACATCTCCCCATTGAGTGGGAGATCCTTTATGAAGAGGCCATTGAGGTTGTGTAATGCATTGACTTTCATGGAAAAATGATGTCATTTCCACTAGATGGGGAGACAAATTCGATAGCTCAGATGAAGTGCAAAGTCCAGACAAGACTAGCCCAGTAGTTTGTATATGTGTAATTATATCGTTTGAGGAACTACTAAGAGAAATCAATAAGGTGGGCGAAAAACTCGAGGTAGACGAAAAAATGGGGTTTCTATTTTTTCCCTCTTCTGTGAACCATATGACTAGATTAGGGTGGCATTACCAAGTTCCAAACTTGCAACCATCAGCGATCGATAAGGGAAAATGTGTTGAGAATATTTCTATACCAAAAATGACCCTCGAGGAGAGCAAGATCCTTCATCAATTGAAGAGAAACCAAGCTAACATCATTCTATAGGGACTCTTTATATTTTACCAGTTACACCAGATTGCCTTTATCAAACTACTCATCGGTCCCATAGTCCCACTTTCCACCATGCCAGAAGAAGTAGTGAATCTCGTCAAATATCTAACCTCTACTAGAATGTTTTCCTTCTCCGAAGAAGAAATTCCTAAGTTTGGACTAAATCACAACTATGCCCTCAATATCTATGTCAAAGTCATGGGAAATACTATCCCCCTTTCTCTTGTCGGTAATGGATATACTTTTAATGTTATCCCGTTGATAACCATCAATTCTTTAGGACTGAAAGTAAGTGACCTTGCTCCAACCTCTATCGCGGTGCGTGCTTATGATAATACTCTTCAAGAAGTGATTAAATTTAAAAATCTTATAATAGGGGATGGCCCTATAAATCCAGTTACTGAATTCTGTGTCATCGACATCTCGACTTGTTTTAATCAATTGCTCGAACGACCATGGCTCCGTAGTATCAAGGGTGTGTCTTCTTCCCTACAATCAGAAACTGAAGTTCTTCGTTAATGGGAAGTTCATCACCATCTTGGGCGACGATGCTAATACTGAGAATGCAAGCATCAACAATCCAGTATTAAAGATACAACATAGGGTGAAAGATATGCTTTTTTAGGTTTCTGAGTCGAACCCCTTCCACTCCCAGCAAGATATACTTTTAAAGATAAAGCATGTCCAGAACATAGCCCTCATGGCAATGTCAATGTGATACAGATGTTCAAGAACATGCACTTCATGCCTAGACTAGGGCTGGGATGACGGCAACAGGGAATACTTGAACCCATAATACTAGAGGAAGACTTTCCTCCTTACGGCTTGGGTTATCAACCATCTATAAAGGAACTCGGAATGCTCCGCCAACCTCGATTGAATATAAGGCTAGAAAATGCCAAGACTATTTCAAGATATTCTTTGAACAAAAGATTCATTTGCGACTTTTCGTAATCGTGGTATGATCATGTGGACTAGAAGATGAAACCAGGAATGGAGATATTTTTCCAAGATAGCTAATCATGGGTCGAAAGTCCCCAGCATCATGTGCAACCACTCATTGAGAAGACTGTAGTTTCTACCGGAGGTTCCGATGAAAATGACTCTGAGGATTCATTCAACTTGTAGATACTGGGGCTGACACTCTGCATGGTCCAGTCAAGCGTTACATTATTAAATCCATACCGCCCGATCAAAGTTGTTGTGCACCTCTCCTCAACTAGAATGCCATGCGAGCTCCACCCGCTGAAATTCAACTCAATTCCAATAGTTATCCCATTTCCTCTTCTTTTTTTATTCCTCCCTATTCTTATGTAATTGAGACCTCCTTCGATGAGGTTCTCAATGCTATTTTTCCTAGTAATGACATAAATGATAATTTTGAGTATCTTGTTGTGCCTTACATTAATTGTCTTGATTCTAATCAAACTCTTGATGATGATGATTTTTCAAATGAACAATTCTTAACTGATCTAAATAAGGTTAATAACAAAGAATATAATCGCGTTCAAGTTAGTAAACATGAAATTGTTGTTATAAGTCTCAATTCTAGTAGCCAACTACACGAGATTAGGACAGGGTCTACCCTTGATGAGCATAAGCGCGCACAACTTGAAGAATTATTGAAGGAATTTGTGGGTGTCTTCGCATGGTCCTACAACGACATGCTCGACATTAATCCCTAGATCGCTCAGCATGATATTCCAACTTTCCCAGAATGCAAATCATCCAAACAAAAATTACGAAAGCTTCGCACCGAATGGTCGCTCAAGGTTAAGGAAGAAGTGGTCAAATAGTTAAATGTGGGTTTTAGTCATGTGATCGAATATCCCACATGGTTAGCCAACATCGTACCCATACCAAAATTTGAAGGAAATGTTCACATGTGCATTAACTATCGAGATTTGAATAAATCCACTCCGAAGGATGATTACCCAATACCTAATATCGGCATGATCATGGATAACATGACGAGTCATGCTCTCAAGACATTTATTGATGGTTTTGTCGAATATAACCAGATCAAGATGCACTCGAATCATCAAGAGAAAACCACATTCATCAGCCCTTGGGAAACCTCCTGTTACACCGTTATGCCATTTGGTCCAAAAAATACAGGGGATACTTACGAGAGGGCTACCACAACTATCTTGAATGATCTGATAAACCAATAAGTTGAGGTTTACGTTGATGATATGATTATTAAGTCTAAAACTTGAGAAGGTCACATCCTCGTTCTTTGAAGGTTCTTCGAGCAACTACGGCAATACCAAATGTGACTTAACCCACATAAATGTGTTTTTAGAGTTACCAAAGGAAATATCTTGGCATTCATGGTTAGAGAAAAGGGGATTAAAGAAGATCCTGCCAAACTGAAAGCCATACTCGAAATGACACCACCCTGAATAGAGAAGGACGTTTGGGGATTCCTTGGAAAATTTCTATAAGTCAGCCAGTTCATCAGCTAGTTGACTTCTATCTGTTAACCTAACTTCAAACTACTCCGAAAAGATTCAACTAAAGTTTGGAGCGAAGCTTTCCATGAGCCCTTTAACTAAATCAAATAATATATAACCCGAGCTTCGGTATTCATGCCACCATATCCTGGTCTTCCCCTACTCATATACCTGACTGTAACAGACAACGAAATTGGGGCTTTGCTGGCCAAATACCTTGAATAGTCCCACAAAGAGAGGCACATTTACTACTCCAGTCACAAGTTGGCCACGTACAAAGTTAACTACACTGCCTTAGAGAAAGCATGTGTCGCCCTTATTTGGATCACCTAAAAATTATGGCACTATGTTCTCACCTTTCCCATCAAACTTATATCTCAAATGGATCCTATCAAATACCATCTCGAGAAAC
This sequence comes from Sambucus nigra, assembly GCA_949130495.1. Taxonomy (NCBI): domain Eukaryota; kingdom Viridiplantae; phylum Streptophyta; class Magnoliopsida; order Dipsacales; family Adoxaceae; genus Sambucus; species Sambucus nigra. The sequence continues at coordinate 423,235,551 of OX422209.1, forward strand.
CTGCCCTATCTAGACGAATGGCTCCATGGTTGATGTTGCTATCCGAATTTGAGATTGTGTATGTCACGTAAAAATCCATTAAAGGAGGAACCATCTATGACTACCTCGTTAACTACCATATGAAAGAAATCGATGTTTGGATTTCAAAGTTCCTGGATGAACATGTCCTTTGAACCTCTCAATAAGACCTCTGGTGGTATATGTTCTTTGACGGTGCTGCCAACAAGAAAGGATATGGCATTGGGATACTCCTAATTTCCTCTGATGACTCTCACACTCCGATTGCCATCAAGATAGATTTTCCATGCATCAACTACATGACTGAATACGAGGCATGCACGGTAGGCCTCAAAGTCTCTCTCAAAAAAAGAATTCGATACCTAAATGCCTATGTGGATTCAGACCTCGTCATCGGTTAAGTACCCAGAAGATGGAAAGTCAAGGACGATAAACTCTTACCCTTGCATGCGCAACTAGAAGAGTTGGCCTCCCAGGTCTAGGATGTCACCTTCCACTACATGTCCCAAGCAAAGAATAATTTAGCCGATTCCCTTGCTACCTCATCCTCTATAGTTGATGTGATACAAGGAATAATGATAGTCCCCTTTCTATTCCAAAATCAAGCTAAACATATCCACTTCTAACACATTGAGCTCATCATAGAATAAGATCCTGATATAGTGGATTACTGGTACTATGGTATTTGGCGCCTCCTCAAGCATGGTAGGTATCCCCAAGATTCTTACAAGAAAGATCGAGAAAGCATCCACAAACTGGCTGCTTAGTACATTATCTTTAATAAAGCATTGTTCAAGAAAAATTTTGATGGAACCCATTTACACTACATCACCAGGGCTGATATTGAAGAGGTGATGCAGAAAATCCACAATGGGGAGTGAGGACCCCACATGAATGTCCATATGCTAGCCAAGAGAATCATTCGGCAGGGTTATTGTTGGACTACCATGGTTCAAGATTACACCACCTATGTTCGGTGGTGCCTTCAATGCCAACAATTTTCCAATCCCAAGCACTTGCCTCTGCTATAATTGTATAACATGACTTCTCCCTTATCGTTCTCCACACGGGGCATCAATATCATAGGAAAAGTCACACCCAAAGCCTCCAACGGGCACGAATTCATCTTGGTTTCCATTTATTACTTCACCAAATGGGTCAAAGTTGAGTCATATACAGTTTTGAATGATAAAAAGGCGGCTAAGTTCATCCAAAAAAATATTATCTGCCGACATGGGGTCTCGTATGAGCTAATATCAGACAACGGGTTTCATTTTGAGGTAGAAGTCACATAAGTGGTCAACGAGTATTAGATCCAGATACATAAATATTCTCCTTACCGACTTCAAACCAACGGTGCAGTCGAAGCCGCTAATAAGAACCTGAAAGCAATCTTTAGCAAGATGACCAAAAACTACTGAAACTGGGCCGATCGGATCCCTTACGGCCTCTGGGGTTACCGCACTTCAGTTAGAGTATCTACTTGGGATACCCCTTACTCTACGGTATACGAAATGGAAGTAGTCCTACTCGTTGAGCTAGAAATTTCTTCACTACACGTCATGCTTGAAAGTAAAGTCAGCGAGGAAGACTGGCATCAAAGCCGTCTTAACGAGTTATTGCTCTTGGACAAAAGGAGACTGAAAGCTTTATATCATATACAAGGGTAACATCGCCAAATAGCATGATCATTCAATACGAGATTCAAGGAATGTGGTGTCCAAGAAGGGGAGTTATACCTTAAAGAAATCGAAGAGCCCTTCTAGGACCCCAAAAGGAAATCCAAGCCCAATTGGAGTGGCATTTACATTATGAAGAAGATCCAATCTGGAGGTGCCGCTATGCTCACCGACCTCAATCGGGAAGAGATGGCCCATCCAGTCAACCTGGACTGTCTCAATAAATTCTACCTTTAGTCTGAAATCTCGGCGCACTATAACTCTTGTCATCTTCCTTATATTCTAAAAAAATAAAAGATAAAAGAGAGAAAACTAGAGAGAGAATTCTTCATTTCCCTCTACTCAGAACTACGTGAGGCCTGATCCTCTAAAAATATTTTTACTTTCAAAAATGAAACTCCAAAAACTTTCAAAACTCCGAGAGGTACGTAGGCAGCTCATACGCTTCACATGAGCAGGACCCCCTTATTTTTCACAAAATGATATTCTTTTCTTATCTCTAAGAACAACGTTTCATTTGTATCATTTACATAAATAAAAGAATTATGTATGCCTTAGTGATTGGTATAGAAAATTCAAAGGCAAAACTCATCAAGAGGCACAATAATATAATTAAAATTTTCTTTATTTCATTAATGAAAAATTCCGTTATAATTAAATCGGCATACGGAGTCAAACAACTTCCCCCGCTAACCTAACCTTATTTGTTTTGGCCTAAAAACAAAACAAAAGCAAGCCAAACTACTCCTAAACAACCTCCCAAAAGTTATTCCCACCTGATACATACCCAAACACCATATAAAAGCTTCACAATAAAAAAAAACTCCATAGGGATCCTAATCGCATAGGTGGGATAGAATACCTATCTTGGGTTCCCCAAACTTTCCCTGCTTGGATAGAATACCTAAGGCGCTCCATGTAACGGTAAGCCCAGACCAGCCTAGGAAAGCCACAACACCTCCTTCAATGGTGTCTGTCAGGACATTATTTTATATTGTCCGTTCACAATTGAGTATATTGTATACCGCTACTACTGTCGAAGAATTATTTAAGTTCATTCAAGCATCGATACGGATCCGAATATCAAGCTTCTTCAACATTTAAACCTCTGCAAGATGAATTTTGGTGAGATCGTATTTAAGTCCCATTACGCTTAATTTAAAAGTGTTTGGGATGTTTGAATATTTTTATTAATTTTTTTTAATTCAATCTATCTTAAGATTTTGTTCTCGGACACCTTTCCGTAGAAAAATCATAACTAATTTAAAAAAACAAAAAAATACAAAATCGGTGGCCACATGTTCGTATCGAAATTATCTACAATCATGGCCTGGAATCTCGTTTGATAGGTCGTTCGAACGATATCAGATCTCATTCGAACGAATGGGATCTCGTTCGAATGACGCGCCAACTCAAATTTTTTATATAAAGCGCATTAAATCATTCCATTTTCAAGAAGGAGACATGACAATTTTTGAAATTAGTAATCTACTAATAGCAGAACACTTCGTCTTCTTCAATTTTAGGGTTTAAAACCTTATTTTTCAATTCACAAAACATCCCAATCTTTAGTGAATTGTTTTGCAACCCAAGATACAATCTTGTTGAAGTTTACTCTTGTAGGGAGGATAACCTACACTAATATTTGGACTGCGTGTCCATGTGGATTCACTGCGTGTGGATTCATTATTGAAGACTACGATCATTGAGATTCGGTGCGTGTGGATATTTACTGAAGATAGAATGGCATGTTCTTGTGGAGTAGCTGCGGTTATTCCATTTCTGATGACACCGACCGACACCTGAGGGTATTCGTATGTCAAAAATCTATTTCATTATAATCGTGTAAGTTGTGATTTACAATTATTGGGGAATAAAAGGTTTTGCCCATGTGGGGGATTTTTCCTCATAGTATGACTATCCTGTTATTTGGTTTCCTTTGCATGCTTATTGCTTTATGATTTCATATCACTTAGATGCATGTGTTAGGAATGAATTAAAAATGGTTTGGTTGGCACACAATCAAAATTAATTTATTTGAGAAGTCACATTTATTCTGCTATAGCACACTCTCAGTGTCAAACATGGCAAGCCACCTCTGCCCGGTCTCCCTGGCCAACATTTTAGCTGCTACCCTCCTCCATAACCACTTCATCTAGTCCTCAAAAATATGTCAAACTCTACCAACATATTGGGAAGGACTGGTCGATGGTCGATGATTCTACCATAGAGAGACCATCCACATGCACATGAGCTATGTCAAATCCTCCATACGAAGGAAGTCTAGTGTCCGAGGTGGCACAATCTTCTCCCAACCAAATTTATGTAGGAGCCTCTAGGGAAAATAGAAATAAGTCTACCAGAGGCCAACTAACCAAACGTACTGGTATTTCCCCAATTCTAAAATGGGCTGCAACTCTCCCCACTAAGGCACTAATGAATGCAAACCTCGAGCCCTGTACTCCACAAACCAATTCTCCCATCTCTTGATAATAAGACCTACGCTGATAAAGTAGCGAGTAAAGAAGTTTGGCATAGGTGCCAAGGGATATTCAGGAGGGACCGCCATACGAAATCTCCCCGATAGCCACATGAACATCATAACTGGGCTACCCCTCAGAAAGTCAGAACGAATTTACCACCAAGCATCTAAACCATTCAGGGTCTCCTCCAGTTTCACCACCATAAGATAGCGACGGTATAACATCCACGGAGTGATGGCTACAAGTTGAGGGTCCGCCAATAGGTCCCAGTCACCAACAATAAGTTTAAAGTTAATCCAAAGATAACGTCTCTGGCATAACCCGCATCACCAACATCCTACATATGCATGAAATGTAGCACAGTCAGGAGAGAAATCATTCTATAAAAATGATGTGTGCAATATCAATCGAGTTAGAAATTCTATAATAAATTGAAACAAACTTATTTAATTAGGTGTCTAAATTTGAACAAACTAAATTCAATTTTATTTCAGCCCCTAAACACGCATCTAAGTGATATAAATCATTCAAACCAAGCATGAAAAATAAAGACGACCGATTCAGGAAAAAAAACCTTTCGAGTAAAAACCTTTTATAACACTTTCAAAAGTTTACAAGACCATTGATTTACATACAACCTAATAATCTCCCATAAGTGTAATGCACGGTGTCTTCATCAAACTGCCAAAGCTACGAGAGACAACAAAATACCCTCCAGGTGTCGGTTCGTCATCTTCGTCTCGTCCATACGCAGAATAACTATGCTCGGTATCCACTGATTAGATATGTGTTTGCTTCTCCACAGAGGTTGAATTATAGTAAAGTATGCTTTGGATTCCAGAAAATAACTTACACAAAAGATATTGGGATTTGTTAACTGTAAAACAAAACTTAAACCCTAAAAATTGTTGGAGAATAAACCAAAACACTAAAAAACGTATTATGTTTAAAACCAATGTTTCTCCACACGAAATTCAGAAACTTTCCACCCTTATTTATAATAAAAATCAAGGCAGTGACGTGTCAGCTTGAAACACTTGTCGTTCGAACAAAGTGCAACGTCGTTCGAGCGAACGAGATGTGACGTCGTTTGAATGACAGCGACTGATCCCCTTAAACAATAATTTTAAAGTTTTAAATAACTTGGAATCCTCAAACCTTAAAACTGTTCATGGGATCGGGAGATATTTATCCAAAACTTTTTATGATAAAATATTTTTTGAAAAATAAAAACCCTTTATTAAAAATTCCAAAAATCATTTTAACTTTTATAAAAAAGTATCCCAACACTTTTAATGTGAAATGTAAATGGAACTTAAACACTTTTTACCAAAGTCATCCTTGTTGGGATTGAATGTTGAAGTCTTCTTATAATTCGGATTCGTTTTTGAAGATGTAAGCTTCTCAATCCTTCGACAAATTGTAGCGGTATACGACATACTAAATTATGATGGACAATGTTCTTACAAATCCCCCCTATGTCTGTGCCTGTACAAAATAAAAATATTCAATTTATCAAACTTAAAATGACCTATACAATTCTACCATCCCATAAACTCAAATGTGGAAAGATAAACTGACAAGTCTTCAAACTTTGCTTTAACAAGCAACTTTTCAAAACTCCAAGCTTTTCTCATCAGGATGTGCAACCCAAAGAATCTTCAATTGTACCTACACACATGAGACAAAGCAAAATGCCTTGTGATGTATCGAGTTTGAAATGATATAAACATAAAACATGTAAGCATAATCAAATCTCACCCATACATAAACTCCCCCATAAAATCATAATTCGCTCTCCCCCTTTTTATTTGTCCGAAATAGACAAGGAAAATAATAAATCATATAAAGCAAATAAGGGTGTCACGAAAAACAAAGGCAAACAAACTATTTTTGAATTTTTCAAAATTTTCATTCAAAAAAATGCACAAATGATGTTACAAAAAAACTCCATGAATTTATACTAAGATAACCAAATCGTGGAAATGGAATGAATGGGTGTGAACAAATTCCATAGGAAAATCAACGCAATCATATCATATGTGCAACATACATAAGTGTACTTCTAACGAATGAACATAAAAAATAGTCCTTGAGCGTAGAATTGTTGAATTTAGATGGCATAGTCTTAATCATATCAACAAATCAAATTATAACTGATTTTCACACCAATAACGTCCAAAACTATGTAATTCTTTTCATGACTTTCAAGGATGTGCAAACCGTTATAAATTCCATCCAAACTCCCTCATTAAAAGATAATGCTTTTATTTTTCTTATGAGGTGATGAAACTAAAATCATTTTTGGCGTATATTTCTTTTTATTGCCTTTCAATTTTTTGAGCTCTTTTAAACCTTATTGGACCTCTGGATAATTTTCAATTCCTCACTTTTTTACGTCCATTTAAACGGTGGCTTAATCGCAAAGGATAAATGAGTACATTTTGTAACCCTTCCCCGTTTTTCAAAATAAAACACAAAAACTCACAAACGGTTTATAACATGAACTACTTTTTGTCAAGATTTATCGCATTTGATTCGTTTTATAGATAGAACTGAGACGAAAACACTCAACCAATATGAGATAGACAAGCACAAAAGTCAAAAAAATCCGTGCATGTGTGCAATAAAGGACAACTAGAGTCAATCATGTAGGTAGCAACACTATATCATCTCAAAGACTCCAAACTTTGTAAAGCACGTGAATGACACAATATATTGTCTCAAAACACTATCAAATAGTCAGATGGATAAATGAAATAAAATTGTGACTTGGTCATCCTAAATGTGCATTCATATAATGTGAAAACAAAATACAAAAATCTTTTTAGATTTTTCAAAAATTTAATCAAAATAAAATCTTTTTGAATTTTTCAAACACTATTCAGAAACTACCCAACAGTACCAAATAAAATATCATTATAAACCAGAGGACTGCAAATTGAAAAAATCCCGAAATCTCAACATGTCGTTCGAATGAGATTCCTTGTAGTTTGATCGACATAGGATCTCGCAAGAAGACTTCGTGTGACATGTATTCTCGTTAAAACGAGAAAGGCAAAATTTCCCAGATTAAGCAGAATATCATGCAGTTTTGTCCAGTGAGAAAATTTTGAGAAAACAGATCATGGAATGGGCAAATAGATCTAAAACGGTGCTAACATAGTACCAAAAAATAAGAAAAGCTAAACAAAAATGCTAACAAAGTATAAAACAAATGGTACATACTAGCAATAGGCAAAAATGTCATCATGTAAGTCACCATATGCCAGCAAATATGTCTAGACATCATCCAGTAGGTGCGGTGAATTTTTCCAAAGAAGGTGACATCTTTTGAAACAACTCCAATAAATCATGAGAAGTCTTGACCAAAAACTTTACTTGCTCTCGAATATGTGCAAACTCTCTATCATTATGTGAAAGCAAAGTATCGTGGGTGGGTGCATGTGTGCAAACATGTGTAGAAGCAAAGCGTGACACATAACCCAATTTAAAGAAAAACCCCCTAAGGTGTCCTCTCTTTTTGTAGTGGGATCAAACATAAACCGACCTAGGTACACATGTCTCAAAAACTCTAGGACAATCTCTTCAAACTGGTATATGACACCTAGGTGGGTTGGGTCGATTCATTAAAATTTCGCCACCACCCAAAATGGGATTAAGAACCATTTTTTCAAATTTCTTAGATGCATTATCTACAGGGACTTTCACCTCCCGGGCATGTTCGAGATCACTCTTGAGTTGGGATACACGTGTCATCAGACTAGACACCGTGTTGGTCAAGTCACACTTGTCCCTCCTAAAAACTTTTTTCTCTCTCTCCAAATCTAAAACCCGATGACCTAAATATCTATTATACTTATTTGTTTTCATGGTCTCGGTGTATAAATCCCTAAAAGATTTTTGGAACTCACTTTCATCTCCACTCTCAAACTCTCTCTCATCTGCACTAGAAACACTCGAGTCATCACCTTCGCTCTCGTGAACACTATAAACGTGAGACAAAGTGGGTGTGCTCACACGACTCGAAAAAGCTACACACATCCCATATGATAAACCTTTACTGGACTTATCTCCCTCATTATCACTAAGTGTGGTGGTCATAGCAGTTTCTTTGCCCTTTCTCCTTATCCTAGTAGGACACTCTTTAGCTATGTGCCCTTTGCCCTCACACTCAAAAAACCTGATCTCATACTACTTATCACTTTCTTGGCCTCCTCTTTCTTTTTGTTTTTCTCAAAATATCTCCTTTTATTGGAAGAATTTTCTTTTGACATTTTGAGAAACTTTTAAAAAAAAATTGCAAGTAAGGCCATGTCAAAATTAGACTCGTCCTCAGACTCGGACTCACAAAAACACACTTTATTTTTCTTATCCCTCTTCCTCTAAACATCCTCACTCGATCTCAACTGTGACCTAAGTGAAATCCCTTTATCTTTAGGTTTGAAAGTTTGAGGAAACATATCTAACTCGTAAGTCTGAAGATCACCTACAACACTTCTAACTTAAGTGTTCTCAAATTTCCCATCGAGTTTAAAATAGTGACTTTCGGAATAAAACGTTTTGGAAGAGACATCAAAATCTTTTTCACAACTCACGTGTTATCAATTACCTCACCCAAATTAAAAATAGTATTGACAATATCCGGCAAACGTGCGTAAAACTCATCAAAAGTCTCGAACTCTAACATAGTAAGGGTCTCAAATTGGGTGGCAAGGTTTTGCAATTTAGACTCTTTAATAGCGGTCGTGCCCCCTTGTGTCAATTTTAAAACATTCCATGCCTATTTAGACGTGGTTCACGTCATAATATGATGGAACTAGTCAGGAGTGACGGCTCTAGAAATAGCATTCAAACCACGGGAATTAAAATTAGACATTTTATAATCGTCCTCAGTCCAGTTTGACACAGGTTTTAAAGAGGTGACATTATCAATAATCATGATGGGTGGAGTCCAACCATTTTCAACCAACAACTAAACTCACTCATCTATGGATTTTAAAACATATTTCATACGTGCTTTCCAAAGGCATAATTATCGCTGTCAAAGATGGGCACCCTTTTATATAAGTGATCCATTGAAAAACTTACAATTTTAAACAAAATCAAAATTTTCAAATGAAATCAATATCACCCAAGATTGCGAAAAATAGGAATACGTGATAAATTAGCATAAGCTGCTCTGATACCAATTTAAAAAATGATGTGTGCAATATCAATCGAGTTCGCAATTCTGTAATGGATTCAAACACACTTATTTAATTAGGTGTCTAAATTTGAACAAAATAAATTTAATATTAGTTCAGCCCCTAAACATGCATCTAGGTGATATAAATCATTCAAACCATGCATGATAAATAAAGACAACCGATTCAGGAAAAAAACACCTTTCAGGTAAAAACCTTTTATAACACTTTAAAAAGTTTACAAGACCATTGAGTTACGTACAACCTGATAATCGCCCACAAGTGTAATGCACGATGTCTTCGCCAAACCTTCAAAGCTACGAGAGACAGCGAAATACCCTCCAGGTGTCGATTCGTCGTCTTTGGCTCATCCACATGCAGAATAACTACGCTCGGTATCCACCGATTAGAAATGGATATGCCTTCTCCATAGAGGTTGAATTACAGCAAAGTATGCTTTAGGTTCCAGAAAACAACACATATAAAAGATATTGGGATTTGTGAATTGTGAATTGTAAAACAGAACTTGAACCCTCAAAATTGTTAGAGAAAAAACAAAAACACTCACAAGCATATTATGTTTAAAACCAGTGTTTCACCACACGAAATTCAGAAGCCCGACACCCTTATTTATAATAAAAATCAAGGCGGTGACGTGACAGCTTAGAACACTTATCTTTCGAACGAAGTGCAACGTCGTTTGAGTGATACTCCATCTCGTTTGAACAAGATGTGACGTCATTTGAACAACAGTCACTGATCCCCTTAAAGAAGACTTTTAAAGTTTTAAATAACTTTGAATCCTCAAACCTTAAAACTGTTCACGGGATCACGAGATATTTATCCAAAATGTTTTTTGAAAAATAAAAACCATTTATTTAAAATTCCAAAAATCATTTTAACTTTTATAAAAAAGTATCCCAACACTTTTAATGTGAAATGTAAATGGAACATAAACACATTTTACCAAATTCATCCTTATTGGGCTTGAATGTTGAAGTCTTCTTATCATTTGGATTCGAGAAAATCCATATTGAAAAATGATAATACAAGAAGTAAGAAGTAAGCAAAAAAAAGGCTCACCGACCATCTCCGCCACCCTTGTCGTCCACCACCTTTTGGACTACTCTCTCCCTAGATATCGGCAATAGCCGAACTAGTGCGCCAGCATTCGACACAATTGCAAATTTGGGATCACCCCCATGTGATGGATGGCCATCGCCTAGGGATAGAAGGTCACCTGCAAGATACCCAGTGGAAAATAAATATACAAAAAGGTCATCGAATAAAAGTGGTCTCAAGAGGAAAGAAGAATTTACCTGATCTCTCGTCAGACCATTTAAGACCTGACGCACCACTGCCAAGGAGTTAGAATATCTCGACTATCGGTTGGACTTCTGCCACCGGTACATGCGACAGAAGTCCCCCACTGACTCATCCTTCAAACCTAAAAAGTGGGTATTAAGCCCAATCACTTCATAGGACCACATCTGCAAAGGATAAAGGGTCGTTAATTAGAAGAAAGCAATCAGGGAATCAAGAACAAAATGCATAAAGGAAAGAATACTTCCAAAAGATACGCAACACCAGTCAAGGTATGTCGGCAGCATCATCTGAATACATCAAAAGACGAATAAAGGGTCGTCAAAGTCAGGCTCCCCCTAGTCAAAGCGAGGAATATCCAAGAATACCCTCAAATAAGGCAAAAACCACAAGTGGACAATGTCACCACCAAAAATCCTCCCAACAGCAAAAGATTGAATAAACATGACATCTTATGCACCTGCAAAACGTCAGTCTCGTCAATACTTCGACCCAATAAAACCTCCTTCAAAAGGGATAAGCGGATGGAGTCCCTGGAGACTATCTGCCCAACATTACCCAACTCCACCTCCACCGCTGCGGGCATCACCCGCAAAAGTTGGTCCATCCCTATCTAGGGCCCCCATAGTTCAGCCCCAACAACTGTTGTACATCGATAGGAGTCATTGTCATCTACTCAAAGGAAAACTGCATGGTGTGAGTGGTGTCCCACCACCTTTCCCCTAAAGCTCAAAGAACGGTCGTCGAACGAATCATCCCATCCAGTAAAGATGCCAAACTACCAAAGCCAACTGATGAAACAACCCAACACGCCACCAGAGGAAGGTGATCCCAGACGTCCTTGAACCCCGTCATCCCCCGAGAACGCAGGATAGACGTAGTTACATCAGTTTGTTAAAGCCAAAAGGAAAAATCATTGTTAAAATTTTAAAAAAAGGAAATATACCAAGAAAAAAAGGATATACCAAAAGTCATTAACACTTACGTATCCACTTGGGTTCAACACCCTAGAGGATCGATGGTGCACAGGATCGCGTAGAAGAGTTCACTCATTCGCAACTCGCTCGAACGAATCAAAGGAACCTTGGCCCGACACTCCAAATGCGCCCAATCATCAGTACTCAACCACTCCATGTGGACCGCACTACTTGAAAAATCTGCCATTTCTTAGTCTTGGAAAAGAAAAGAACGCTAGAACAATTCTCAAAAAAGGAAAACAGAAGATAGAAGATCTGAAAGCTGTGAAAAATCAAGAAATCTCGCCCCTTTTTATAGAAGGCTAAGGGGCATGCCGATCAGCAGCACCCTGCCACATACCGATCGGCACTATCCCTTTACCTGCCCCTTGTAGTCCAAAATATCATTCCACTGTCGTTTCTCACCTTCTACACCTTACCGGTTGGCACCTCCATGAAATTTTGTACAAAAATTCACAAAAAATACGAAAAAATCCCGAAAATACCCTAAAAAATTCTTAAAATCACCCAATGAATTTTAGAACCCTTTTCGATAAGAAATATATTTTTTCAAACCTCTCAAATCCCCAACTGAATTAATACCACATTTTCCCCTAGAATTACTTCCCCAGTGGAATTCTCAAATCCAATTGAATATCTCCCCAACAACGTCTCCGAAGGACACCGTAGAAATCGAAGAAAATTCCCCAGCAGGGCTACACCCAATCCTCGGACTAATATATTTTCCCCAATGGAGTCTCCAAACTTTCCCAAGAAAACTGTACCCCACGCTACAAACTTAAGCCTTCAGAATCGTTTTCGACGCGTACTTAAGCCCTCAGAATTGGTCACCCCAACTTATGCCCTCAGAATTGCCTTCGACCACTAGAATTGGTCGCTCCTACCTAAAGCCCTCAAAATTGGCTTCGACTCTCAGAATTGGTCACCCTACTTAAGCTTTCAGAATTATCTTTGACCCACATAAGTGGTCACCTCTACTTAAGCTCTCATAATTGGCTTCGACCCTCAGAATTGGTTACCTCTACTTAAGCCCTCAGAATTGGCTTCGGCCCTCGAAATTGGTTATCTCTAATTTAGCCCTCAAAGTTGGCTTTGACTCATAGAATTGGTCGCTCTTACTTAAAACCCTTAGAATTGGCTTCGACCTATAGAATTGGTTACCTCTAATTAAGCCTTTAGAATTGTCTTCGAGCCACGAAATTGTCCAGCCCTACTTAAGCCTTTAGAATTAGCTTCGACCCTCAGAATTGGTCTTTCCTATTTAAAGTCCGCAGAATTGGCTTTGACCCTCAGAATTGGTCGCCTCTACTCAAGCCCTCAGAATTGACCTCAACCCACAGAATTGGTCGCTCCCATCTTAACCCTCAGAATTCCCTTCGAATCTCAGAATTGGTCGCTCCCATCTTTAGATCCTCATAATTAACCTCTGCTCATAGAATCGTCCATCCCCAGCATTACCTTAGGTCCTCAGAATTTTCCTCGACCCCCTGAATCGTTCATCCTCATCCTTTTTGGTCCTCAGAATCAACCTCTTTCGAAAAACATCATGTGGCGTATATTCGACGGCTTTCACTTGTTCCAAGTTCACTCGTCAAGGGGATTTATAGGCACCACATTCTAGGACCCCTTAAGTCTCTCCTTATATCCCTAACACCTCCTCATTTCACTATAAACCCTAGGTCATACTCTAAGTACCGATCTAGAGGCCAACAGGTGCTTCTGGGCCCTAATTTGACCCCAGTCAACTTCAACTTCAGAGAAAAAGCTCGATGAATCTTCGAATGGCTCTGAATACCATTTCCAATGGTCAATCCCATGCACGAATTGAAAAAATGGTATGGATGAACGAATAATTTTACCATTGAAAATCAATCTGGAGGCCACCGAACGCTCCCGGGCTTCAATTTAACACCAATCAACTTCATCGTAAGAGAAAAATCTCTTTGAATATTCAAAGGGAACTGAACCCCCTTTCCTACGGTTTGCCCCATGCATGCAACGGAATAACTCTTCGGAAGAACGATTTGTTTTCCCTCAAAAATTAATCGAGGAGGTACCAAGCTTCATTTGACCAAGGTTAACTCTTCAGCTCAAATGAGACTAAATGAATCTTCTAAGGGCACTGAATAACCTTCTCAATGGTCCACCTTGTGCATGAATTAACCTTATAGTACGGACGAACGATCAGTTTTACTCCAAAAGGTCATCGGGCGCTTTCGGGCCCCGATTGACCAAGTCAGCTCTCTGAACCGAGTGAATCTCTTTGGAATGTTGAATTACCTTACATAAAATTTCCAACGGTCTGCCCTGTGCGCAATTCTAACTTATGGTTTTGAAGAACGATTCATTTTAGTCTGACGATCTCCCGTCTAAAGCATTTTTGTGCCATGTTTAACCAAAGTCAACTCCCAAACTGGGGAGCATAACAAAGTACTTTTGAAGGTCTCTGAATTACCTTTCCAATGGTATGCCCCATGCGTGATTTGTATCAACAGATTGCATTGTACGACCATTTTTCCTAAAAAAATTATACGAGACTGCCAATTAGCCGGTCCATTTCCCTTCCTATCGACAGTGTGCTTAAGGTTACCTGCCGATTGGCAAGGCTAGGGCTATGCCGATTCGCACCCCCTTTCCCTATAAATATAGGGCATGACCTCACTCCCAAAGAACACCTCAAATCCACCAATATCAGTGATCTCAACAACATTCTCTTGAAATCAGTAAAGTATCCTTATGTGAAATTCCTTTCCATCTTTCATTCTCATCCTTTTCATACACAATTTAGCAAAAATATCATTCTCTCACATCCAACATTCATCTCAACATTCAAGGGAGCTCATCAAAGATCAAAATCAAGCCTCAATTCTCCAAATAAGGTCCATAAATCCTTCTCTCTTTAAATTTCTTTATTTTTGCATTAGTTACATAAATTGTTAATCGATCTTTTACTTTAGTTCATACACATCATTATCTCATCCTTTATTAGTTATATTGTACACAGTTTATTTTCTATAAAAAAACAAAACAAAGAAAAAGAGGGTTACACCTATAAATTCCAACAGGATTATCCACCACAATTTCTCAAAACTAAAATACATTTTCTACACACACATATAATAAACTCCCATTCGAATCTATGGGATAAACCCCACCCTTATGCCACATGCAAACTACGTGTACTTTAATGCCTTTATAGTCTACGTAGGCATTTTGGGTTAAAACTCGAGACTCGAGTCCAATTTTCTAATTTTTTTTAATTTTCCCATTTTCGCATTTGTCTCCTTTTCACTTATAAATTATTTTAATATATATTACATTTGTGACCCTTATTGGCATTTTATCCAACATATATTATTGTTTCATCATAATGATCAATATCTTGATAAACTCATACATAGTATTTTCTAAATATTATTTTGGGAACATTTCTTTGGATGACCTGAGTCTACCTTTCCCATGGTATGAGTTGGGTGATTCCGGTCTCCATTTATATATACACACACAAACACTTCACGGAGAAATTAAGGATAACAGTAACACAAGCCCATGAGAGACCGAAGGTGAGGTATGGGTGCCTAACACCTTCCCATTCCATAACTTAGCCCCCAAACATTCAAACTATTAGTTTCGTAAGCACCAGTTTGTCTTTGATGTCCCTCTCTCGAGGCGATGACATGTTCTTTTGCCTGTTTTGTGCAAAATGGCTGGCGACTCCATCTTTTTACATCACCCCGCACCGACGATGGACGAAGCGCTCCTAGAGGAAGAGGGCTCCAGACCTTCTCCCCCTTTTTCCCCCACCCGAAAAGGGAGAGATGGGATGGACACAATGATAATAAGGTTTGTTCTTTTATTTGTTTTTAATTCATGTTATCAATATAATATGTTCAATTCAATTCTTCTTTTTAGATTTGTTTATGTGCCTTCTCCACATAAAAAAGATGTTCTATGTGATTTATTGATTGATTGTCTATTAGATTGGAATTTGGATAGGAAAGTGTCAACTATTATTGTAGACAATTTTTCCACCAACGATGCATTGATGGGTAGTCTTGTTGACAAATTTATGGTTAATGATTCAATTTTATTGGAAGGAAAATTTCTCCACATGCATTGTGCTGCTCATATATTAAATCGTGTTATTAAGGATGGTTTAGGCATAATTGGTGTAGTTTTTGGTAAAATTCGTGATAGTGTAGCATTTTGGACAACCACTCAAAGTAGGGAAGACAATTTTTAGGAGGCCACTAAAACTAAAAATTCCATGTGCTAAAAAATTGTGCTTAGATTGAAAAATTAGGTGGAACTTCACTTATTTTATGCTTGAGACAACAATTTACTATAAGGACATGTTTTCACAATTGAAACAACGTGAGAGGTATTACACTTTTTGCTTACGAAGAATGAATGGTCCTTAGTAAAAAAAAATATGTGAAAGGTTGAAACGTTTTTCCATCACCGAAGTTTTTTCTGGCACTAAATATCCCACTTTAAATTATTTATTTCCAAAAGTTTGTGAGATTAAATTGATGTTGCGCAATTGTTATGGATCTCCCAATGACGTGATTAAAACAATGGAGCTAAGTATGTTGGAGAAATTTGAGAAGTATTGGAGTGATGTCGATATATCAATTGTTTTGGAGCCAAGATGTAAAATGATTTTTAGAGCATATTCTTCCAAAAATTTATGCTGATGAGTGTGATTCACATGTTGAGAGCGTATGAGCAGCTTGTTATGACCTACTAAATAAGTACCAATGTAAGGTGAAAGTAGGTAGTCACACACCACGTGAAAGCGGGGTAAGTGGCATTAATCAGTAGGTTGTTTGAAATCTGCAAGCGGAGAGTGGAATGTCGATATCTTTTCAGAATATGACCAACTTGTTAGTGGTATATCCGAACGTGTGTATGTTAAGTCAGAGTTAGATCACCATTTGGAGGAAAATATATTTTCACAAACTTCAAATTTTGACATTTTAAATTGGTTGAAAGCAGATGGTGTTCGATATCCGACATTACAAATCGTTGCCCGAGATATAATGACTATTCCAATATCAACTGTCTCATCCAAATCGGCATTTAGAACAAGTGGTAGAATGGTTAATGTTCATCATATTCGACTTAGTTAGAGTGTATAGAGGATTTGATGTGTACCCAAGATTGGTTGTGGAACAATATCCAAGGTACTTGTTTATTTTTTACTAATAATATCCATGCTAGTTATTTATCTTTCTTAGTTTCTTACTAAAATGGTACTTGTTTATTTATATTTAAATTATATTTTTGTACATGAAGATTTTACCACTGAATCTAGGCTTATGATTTGTGAAGATGAGTCTGAGCCAGTGGAGGCTTAAGGTAACCTTTTAATAGTTAAAATGTTGTGCAACATATTATTCAATTCTATTTGAATGTATTGATATTGTTTGAAAATATTTTTTTCTTGTTCAGGTTTTGACGAGTTGATGATATTAGGATGACGTTGAAGTTCGTGGAGAGTCACCTATATAAATTCTCATGTTGTGTTTCTTTAAATTTAATCTTCTCAATTTTTATGTTGTGTGGACTTATATCTGAAATTGTTGAGGCCTTTTATGTTGTGTAACTTTTTGTTTTGTATTTGCTGAAATTTTAAAGATATTTTTATGTAATGTTAAAATATTTAGGTAGTGTTGAAAATTTAATGTTGAAATTTATAAGTGATACTTCACTTTAATATTGAAATTTGTAGGTGATCATGAAATCTTAATGTTGGCGTCAATGGGGTATGCTCAAAATTTTCAGTATTAATAAAATATATAGATGATGATTTTTTTAGTATTCGAGAATAAATGGGGAAGAGTAATATAAACATGGCAGACTGTGACTTGAGATTCAGAGCTCCTTGAAATAAACATGGTTTGTATCATGTAAAACAAAGTTAAATCGATTCAGAGCTCCTTGAAATAAACCTGTCACGGGGCGGGGCGAGCGAAGAATTTTTTAAATAGGGGAGGGTTAGTGTCTTTGAAAACTCGCCCCGTTACCAACCCTAGAATGATTCGTACCTATATAAGAGTTCGGTTTAGATGACATTGTATACGTTATGTCTGATGAATTTATCAATAAGCGACAAGTATAAATTATCTTCAAAATGCTGACAGTTTGGAAACTCCAAGGGTATATAATTCCTTCCTTTCAACATTTTCCTGTTGAATAGGAAGATTTGTATGATGAGGTAATAGAATGTATCGACTTTTTATGGAAATATGACACCGTTTCCACCCGATGGCGTGATTTTGATAGCTTAGATGATAAACCAAACAATAGGGAATCCAACTCAGTTGCCTCTTTATCAGAAGGATTTCTTTCGAGGAATTTCTAAGAGGGTTTAACAAGGTATTCATTGCATCCGAGGTAGATGAAGATACAGGGTACTTGTTCTTCCTTGCCTATGTAAACAATATGACTCGATCCAGGTGACACTACAAGGATTCAATTCCTCTGCTAGAAAGAACAAATAAGAGGAAATGAGTCATCAAGGAACTCTCGATGCCGGAGATGACAGTTGAAAAAGTAGGGTCTTTGACCAGCTCCAAAAAAATCAACCAATATCACTCTATGGGGAATGTTATGTCCTCCCAGTTACACAGGAATGCCCTAATAAAACTCCTTATGGGACCCACAGATCCTCCCACTACACATCCTAAAGAAGACGTGCACATGGTCAGATCTCTGACTGCTCCAAGACTCATCTCATTCTCTAAGGAGGAAATTCCAAATATCGGTCCTAATCATAACCACACCCTCAATATCTCCATTGAAGTCATGGTGAAGACACTTCCTTTGGCACTTTTAGATACTGGCTGCCCTCTCAATGTCGGCCTACTGAGAACCCTTAATTTTATGGGGATAAAATTTCGTGACCTTACTCCAACTTTTGTCATTGTGCGCATCTATGACGATACTCGTTGAGAAGCTATGGGTTCCATAAGGCTTACACTAGGGGCCGACCTCATTTTCCCTCAGACAAAATTCCAATTCATCGACGTACTTGTCTGCTTTAACCTAATCCTTGGCCACATGTATCTCCACTGTATCTGGGGTGTATAATTTTCTATCCAATATAAATTGAATGTACTTGACAAGGACAAAGTCATCGCCATTATCAAAGATAACGACAACTCAGATGGTACCAGCATCAGCATTCAATACTAGAAATCTAGTACGGATTCAATGACATGTTCCTCTCAAGATTTAAGATTGATCCACTTCCTATCCAAGCTTGGGATAATTTCAAAGATCGAGTGTGTCCAGAGCAAAACCCTCATGGGAATGTCGATCTAATTTAAATGTTCAAAAACACGCACTTCATGCCCAGAATGGGGATAGGTCAATGCTAATAGGGGATTCTCAACCTAATAATCCTGAAGGAAGCCATCCCCTTGCGACCTGGGCTACCAACTATTACCGAGTGAAATTAGGCCACTCTGCCAGGAGAGAAGATTAGAAAGTGAGAAGACAATCTCTATAGACTCCTTGAATGGGAGGTTTGTTAAAGAAAGTGAAGATTTCCCTTTATCGAATTTAATGAATCATGGTACGACCCCATAGAAAGCTGAAACTGGGGCTATGCATCTTCTTTGAAGATGATGAAACTTAGGATAAAGGGAAGAAGCATGAGGTCGAGCCTCTAATAGTTAAAACCATGAAAAGCATTGAGAATTTTGAGGGCAGTGACACTAACGAATCATTTGACCTGTATATACTAGAGCTGGATCTCTGTATGATCCACCTAGAATTCGAGTTGTCTGACCCATCCATAAACATCACCACTGCTGATGCACCAATCATCAACTAGTATGCCATCCCTATCAAACCTACACAAGTCAACTGAAAACTTTTGTTCATACTATTAAAGAAACACCTAAATCCATTGCTTTTTCTTCTATTTCAGATGTAATTATGAATGAGGTCTCCTTTGATGAGGTTATCACCTATGTATTCCCTGAAAATGTTTTCAATAAAATGAATGGTGATTTCAAGTATCTTGTTGTGTCTTATATTAGTTACCTTTATTCTAATCAAATTATTGATGAAGATGATAATAAATGAACGATTCTTAATTGATCTCAATAATAAAAGAATTAAATATCATAATTGCATTCAAACTAATGGCAATGAGACTATTATTACTAATCTCAGTTCTAGTTGCCATCTGCATGAGATTAGGATAGTTCCACCCTAAATGAACATCTGCGGTCACAATTAGAAGAGCTTCTAAAATAATTTGTGGATGACTTCACATTATCTTATGATGACATGCTTAGAATTAACCCATAAATAGTGCACAACGATATCTCTACCTTACCCAAGATCAAACTTGTCAAGAAGAAATTAAGAAAACTCCTGACAGAGTGGTCCCTTAAGTCAAAGATGAGGTGGTGAAACAATTAAATGTAGTCTTCATTGACCTGGTCGAATATCCTACATGTCTTGCAAACATCATCCCTATGCTAAAATTAGGAGGGAAAGTCTACATGTGCATCAACTATCAAGATTTAAACAAGGCATAACACTGCTAGTCATGACCTCAAGTCCTTTGGCAACAGTTTTAGTGAGTATAATCAAATTAAGATGCATCCTAACCATAAGGAAAAGACCTCATTCATCATCCCGTGGGGAATCTTTTATATTAATCATGACATTAATATCAAGAATATCGAGGTTACTACCAAAGGACCTCTATAACCATTCTATACGATTTTTTGTCCATAAGGAAGTCAAAATCTCTGTTAGCAATATGATCATCAAGTCTAAGACTCGGGAAGGTCACATTCCTACCCTAAGGAAACTTTTCAAGTAGCTGCGATAATACCAGATGTGACTCAACCCTCATAAATTCATTTCGATGTCACAAAGGGCAAACTCCTTTGATTCTAAAAAATGGATTAAGGCAGATCCTGCCAAACTATAAGCAATACTCGAGATGACACCACCCCGGATGGGGAAATAAGTGAGTGGATTCTTGGGTAAGATCCAATACAATAGGCAATTCATCAACCAACTGACCTATATCTGTGAGCATTCTCCAGAAGGATTCAACTAAAGATTAGAATGAGGCATGTCAAGAAGCCTTTGATCAGATGAAATAATACCTCACCCGACCTTCGGTATTCATGCCATCGCAGCATGGTCAACCCCTCCTCCTATATTTAACTGTCATCGACACCGCAGTAGGGGCTATGCTAGCCTAGTACATCGAAGAATCCTGTAAGTAGAGTGTCGTATACTACACTAGTCAAAATCTAGCTAGGTATGAAGTGAACTATAGTGCATTAGAGAAGGCGTGTGTCGCTTGCTTGTATTCCCTGTCAAACTGGTGTCATGAATGGATCCAATGAAATACCTGTTAGAAAATCCTACCTTGTCTAGAAGTATGGACCGCAGGCCAATGTTATAAGATGAATTTTTAACATCATATATGTGACACATAAGGCTATAGAGGGAAAAGCAATTTTTTATTACCTTACCGACAATCCCATAGAAGGAACTGAGGTTTG
Organism: Sambucus nigra; assembly: GCA_949130495.1. NCBI lineage: Eukaryota > Viridiplantae > Streptophyta > Magnoliopsida > Dipsacales > Adoxaceae > Sambucus > Sambucus nigra. The sequence goes on from OX422209.1 coordinate 423,256,762, forward strand.
GATTTCCAAACTCCCAAATGAAGGCATCCTCTGCATCTTTTATGAGAATATCAGGTGGAAAATGTTCTTTAATGCAACTGCTAGCAAGAAAGGGTAGGGTTTTTATATACTCCTGATCACCTCGGCGATTCTCACACTCCCATTGTTATCAAATTGGATTTCCCTTACACCAATAACATAACGGAATACGAAGCATGTACTGTAGGGCTCAAGATTTCCCTCAAGAGAAGAATCAAATGCATGGATTTTTATGGAGACTCGTGGGGGAAGATCCTAGAGAAATGGAATGTCAAAGACAAGAAGCTCCTATCATTCCACGCTCACCTAGATGAGATTGCCTTCTAATTCAAATATGTCACCTACCATTACCTCATTTTCTTGGAGACCTTGACCTTTATAGTTAACATGCCCAAGGGATAATAATGGATCTCTTTCTAGTCCAAAAATAAGCGACACCCACTCACAACTACCATATTGAGATCCTTGCAGAAAAAGATTTGGACATGGAAGGATTGTGGTATGATGACATTTGGTACCTCCTCAAGTATAGTAAGTATCCTCAAAATACTGTTAAGAAATACTGTACGACCCTTCGTAGATTGGTTGGTTAATACATCATTTGTGGCAAGGTACTCTTTAAAAGAAATTTTAATGGAACCCACTTTCATTGCATAGCAGAGGCTGGGATCAAAGACATGATGTAGAAGATCCACAGTAGGTAATGTGGGCCCCACATGAACAGTCATATGCTTGTCAAGAAAATTATTTGACAGGGATATCACCGAAACATCATGGTTCAAGACTGCACTGCTTACATCTAAAGATGCCTCAAATTCTAGTAGTTTGCCAACCTTCAGCACTTACCTCCTTGGGAGTTATATAACATGACTTCTCCTTGGCCCTTCTCTACCTGGGGCATAGACATCATTGGGAAAGTCACTCTCAAGGCTTTAAACGAGCATGAATTCATCCTGGTTTCCATTGACGGTTGCATGAAATGGCTCAAAATTGGGTCATACGTAATGTTAAATGAAAAAAAAATCATTTAGCAAGAACATCATCTGCTTCTACAAAGTTACCCGTGAGCTGGTGTCAGAAAAGGGGCCCCATTTCAAAGATGAGATCATAGAACTAGTTAACAAGTATTGAATCCAAAGGCACAAGTCCTATCTTAACCGATCATAAACCAATTGGGCCATCAAAGTTGCCAACAAAAGACTCAAGGCCATTATTAGCAAGATGACCGAATGTTGTTGAGACTGGACCAATCGGATCCCTACATGTTGTCATAGAGGTAGTCCTCCCTATAAAACTTGAAATACCTTACTTATGGGTTATTCTGAAAGGTCAAATGAGTGAAGAATATTGGCATCAAAATCTCTACAACAAACTTGTATTCTTAGATGAAATAAGTTTAAAAGCCCTATATCATATACAAGGGTACCATCACCGTATTGCGCAATCATTCAACAAAAAGGGCATTGATATATATGTCTAAGAAGGAGATATTTTCCTCAAGGAAATTGTAAAACCTGTCTAGGATTTGAGAGGAAAGTTCAAGCCCAACTAAAGTGGCCCTTATATTATGAACAAAATCATGCCAGGTTGTGTCGCTCTTCTCACAAACCTCTACGGAGGGGACTTGGTGCTTCCAGTCAATTTTGAGCATCTTAAGAAATTTTACCTCTAGTTCAAACTCTCATCGCGCTACAATTCTTCTCGCCTCCCTACTATTGTAAAAAAATATCTTCCTCTCTCTAATCTAAAATACATAGAACTTTATCCTCTTTCAAAAATCACCTTTTTTAAAACAGAGAAGCTCATAATTTTCAAATTCCACAGTGGTATGTAGGTAGCCCATAAGACACCCACGAGAATAGTCCTTTCTCTCGTATAAAATGCTATTCTTTTCTCCCTTCGAGAATGATATTCCCCTCATCATTTAAGCAAAAAGCGATCACTACAGATAGTTCAAATGAAAATCTCATAAAAGACACAATAAAATGCGTTAAAATCATCATGGCCTTTGTGGCAATGTATAACAAACTTATTTCATGTGCAGAACCTAAATGAGGATGATTTTAACGTAGGCCATGATAATTTTAACGTAGGCCCTAGATTGACTAAATGGGCTAGGATGATTTTAATGCATTTTAACGTAGCCCACTTAGTGCATAAGCTGCCATGGAAATAAAAAGAAGTATACTGAATGCTCATCAACCTCACATACTAGTAATCACCCAATTATAAGATAGGCTACATATTTCCCCACTACGGTACGGACCAGTGGAGACTCCTGGCCTTGTGCTCTACGAGCTAATTCACCCAATTCCCCATAAATGGGCCAAAACTAGAGAAAGATAGAGAAAATAAATTGGGAAGGCCCGTCAGAGGTTTCTCATGAGGGGCCTCCAAGCGTAGCATCATAGGGATCCCCTATAAAAAATTAACCCGACCTTATTTCTGGGTATCGAGTTCATTCAATGTCTCTTCTAGTACAACAGGAGATAGATTACAGTGATAAGATATCCACAATAGTATCATGGACACTTAAGTTACATCTGTCACGTTATCGATCCCTAAAAGTATCCTGATAGTCAATCTAGGACCACAACACTAATAAAGCCATTATCAGTACAATCTCTCTGACACACAAGTTCAATACCACTGGGAGAACAATATTTCCTTCGTGCACCAGTGGTTGGGAAGATGAGGTAGAGATGTGGGGAAACTTAGCTAATGATATCTGAGGAAATGGGACAAGTTCGGCATGACTGATGTGATACTTAGGTTGACACCCAACATCGTAGAAATCTCCTCATAACTGAGGCATACTTTTTCCAGACCAAAGAAAAAACATGATCTTTGAAATATAAAAAATACGGCGACGCTTACAATGGATTTCAATCTATAGGACGATTATGACACAAGAACACATTGTGCAAGTTCAAGGCTTCGTAATTGACATTGAAAAGGCACATGGCCTCCAAACCTTCGAGTTAAGCCTCAAACATTTCAGTCATGGAAAGCGCCATTTTAAAGGAACAAGAAATTTATAAAATAGAGGATATTGAGTTGTGGTGATGAAAAAAATCCTTTCTTGGCACCTTTTTTATACCCAAAAACTCCCATAAAAAACAAGAAGCTTGACCAGCTACCATGACCACTGTTCCTAAGTGTGATAACAGAGAAGTGAAATCAAATCTTGGAAAGTGATTTAAACTTGACCCATATGTCTATAGATAGTAGGGGTATGCCGATCAACACCCCCTATTTTTAGAAATTCTCGACTTTCCTTTTTTGCATATATCATTCCAAATAAAAACTCTCCTTTGTAAAAAATAAACTTGCTGGAAAAAAAATCCTTTTTAAGATTTCTTCTATTTATTCTATCTTATCTGTGAGACAAATAAAACCCCACCAAAAGTAAAGTGCATATAGACTACGTAATTTAATCCGAGATAAAATAAAAAATGATGAAAAATGATTCTTATATATACTTGTCAGTATGATTACATTTTTCTTGGTATAAAGAATAAGAAAAGGAAAAAGATCATGATAAATGAGGACGTATCCCGAACCTCCCAAAAATCTCAGTCAATTAATAAACCACCGTGGCAGGTGCCTCGATGAATGAATTTCCCCCATCGACTTGCGATAGATCCACATCGTGATATGGGTCGATGCCACGGGCATGCTGGTACCTTTCCCAGATCCGGTTGCTGGTGGAGGCATACTTTCCGCAACATTAATAGATGACGGCATCAACCAACTTGTCATAAAGTCTGTGTAATCGTAACATGTCGTCACTTCTGTATAGAGCATATAGGGTTCACCCTCCATCACCATCACCCCTCACATCATCTGACATTTTCTTTACCCACCTCATGAAATTTTGGGTCGCTGACAGTGGAACCTCAACCTCCATCACCTGCCTCAAAACCCTCTCCCAGATACTAAACATACCCGAACTCATGCGCTAACAACCTACGCATCTGGGCATGCATGCCCTTAATCCCTTGATCCTTAGAAGATAAATTATAAGGGTAGAATTCCACTTGTTTTCTATGGGAAGGTTCGTCATCGACCAGGTGCAAATAGAGTATTAAAACCACAAAAAATAGAAACCAAATCCTAACATGGTCGATGTTCATGGCACGCACGCCGCCTGCACATCCTTAAACACTAAGGACTGGTTTGATCTCATGTTCAACTTCCTCCACCTATAAATCCTTGAGAAATTCCCCATCTCACTCGCCTTTAAGGATATTAATCCAACATTGTGCCCAATTACTTCATAGAACCATGTCTGTAAAAATTAATACAAGATGTCAAAAAAGAATAAAAATGGAAGAACAATAAGAAAATAAGAGAAAGATGGATCTAAAGATTACCTTTAGAAGATACGTGGGCCCTATTAATGTCTGTAGGCAACACAGACTAAAAGAGTTGAAACATAAATGGACGCTAACGTAAAACTCCCCCAGTCATATAGGTGGAGCCCTGAGATGATCCTTAAGAAGGGAAGAAACCACGAGTGGAAAATATCACCGTTTATTGCCACCACAAACCCTCCCAGCAAAATAAACAAGTGGGTTACCTGCCTCACCTGTTGCCCATCGATCTTATCAATTTTCCTAGACAGTAAGGTGAATTTAAACACCGATATATGGACATAATACCTAAATATAATCCTCTGTATCTTCTAATGTATCCCAAATAATGACCTCATAAACACATAAGGTACAGTCTACCACTTTCTTCTCTCCCTCACACTTCAGCCTTGTCAACTGATGAACATCCAGGAGCATGACCGTCATCTCCCCAACAAACAAATGGAATGTATGGATAGTGTCCCACCATCTCTTGCCCAGATCACACGGTATCTCTGTAGAATGCAAAGTCTCATCCAAATCCCTTGCTAAAGGGTCAAACCCGGTAGCCTCTACCATTAACTTCACCGTCGAGTGAAATGTTTCCCACACTTTCTTCATCCCTATCGACCCACAGGAGAGCATACTCGATGAAGCAATGTCGACCACAATAAAAATCAAGAAAGCATCCCAAGGATAAGAAAAAAAAGAAGACCAAAAAAAGGAAAACAAAAATAAATCACTCACATATCCATTTGGGTTATTCACCCTCGCAGAGCGGTGGTTCGTTGGCTCCCGCATAGAACCCTTTTCATCAAGAATAGGCTCAAAGCTATTATAGGCATTCTGGCTCCCTAGGAATATCCCCTCTACCTCACATCATTCTAAACATGTTTAGTTATCAGTACCCATCCAAGCATTGTCCGTTACACCCTTTATGAGTTCTTTTAAAAATTAGAGTCAAAACGGACTGCTAGAGAGAGAAAGGAAGACATTCACTCATAAATGTGTGGAAAAATGAAGATGGAGGTCCTTTTTTATAAGGGACTAAGGAGTTTACTAATCGGCAGCCCCTAGACCCGCCTATCGGCAATAACCCTTCACCAGCCCCAAGAATTCCAGTAGTTCGTACCCTATATCGATAGGCACCTATCTATTTATGATAGTCCCTTCAAAATTTTGTTACAAAAATCCTAAAATTTCCTAGAAAATATATAAAAAGTTCCCAAAAAATCCTTGCATGGTCACATGCATCATGGCTCTAAGAAAACTCATTAAAAGCACCAAATGTCTTATAAATCTCTCAACACCAGCATACTGCCTAGCGGAATAAAATCATAGTGCATCAACACTCGCAATACCAACACCCTCCCCAACGAAGTAAGAATTGATAAACACTTCAGCTCATCAACTTTTAGGTCTGCAGAATTGACCTTGACCCTTTGAATCAGTTACCTCAACTTTTTAGGTACGTGAAATCAATCTCGACCCTTTGAATCGGTCAGCTTAACTCTTTACATCGACATACTTGACATCAACCCTCTTAATTGATCATCACAACTCTTTAGTTCAGCAAAATCAACCTCGACCTTCTGAATCATCCATCTCAACTCCTTAGGTTCGTAAAGTTGATCTCGGACCTATAAGTCGATCATCGCAACTCTTTTGTTCAATATAATTGACCTCAAGCCCTTAAATTGATCACATTTAAATCCCCATCTTTTTCCTCGATCATCCAAAAACCCTTAAACATTGATGAGGCTTCTATCTTTCTATGACCTCCGCTTGCTCCATGCTCACCCGTTGTGGGACTTTAAAGGCACCCCATCCTACTACCCTCTATATACCTCATTAGGTCGCTAACACTTCTACACCCACCATAAGACCTTAGGTCCTAATCGAAACCTTAACCCAGAGGCCACTGGGCACTACCAAGCACCATTTAACTTTATTAACTCTCTAACTTGAGAGAATCTAAATGTACTCCCATAGGTCTCTAAATCCCCTTTCTAACAGTTCATACCATGAACGAATCAATCTCAAAGTTCGTATGTACCTACATGAATCCCCTTACTAATGGTCCGTACCTACACGAATCAATCTTTAACTTGAGTGTCGTTTAACCATGGGCAACTCTACTACTCGAGTGAAGATAATTTCATTTTCATATGGCTCCGAATCCCCTTACTAATGGTCCGTACCTACATGAATCGGCCTTACAATTTGCACATACTAATTTTTTTTACTCCAAACCTGATCTAGAGACCACCAGTTGCTTTCAAGATGCTTTTGACTTTATATAACTCTCCAATCTGAGCGAAGGACATCGAACTTTTATAGGGATCTGAATTTCTAATTGACCATACATGCGTGCATCAATCTCACGGTTCACATGTACTTGCTTTTTTACTCCAAAAACCCCCGTCTAAAGGCCATCAGGTGCTTTCGAGTCCCATTTGACTTTATTAAACTCTCAAACCTAAGAGTGGCTCAATGGAATTTTATAAGTATCTAAATATTCTTTCCAACGATCTCGATCGTGCATGATTTGGACTTACGGTTTGTACTTTATGCCCATTTTTTAAAGTCCTTTTCAGACCGTCTATAGGCATCCCAAACCCCTGCCTATTGGCAGGGGTGTAGTTTACTTTGCCAAAAATCTAGGGTTATACTAATAGTAAGGCCAAGGCGTCTGCCTATCATCACCATCCTAAAACCTAATTTTTTTACTATTTAAGGAGGCCATGACCTCATTCTCAAGGGTCATTTTCGGAAATCAGAAACATTCTCTCAAAATTAGTGCATTGTAATTCCATTTTCCCCATTTTTCTTACATCAACCTTATCCAATTTTTATCATTACTTTCATCCTTACCCTAGCATCATTCAACCACCATAGAAATCAACCTATGCTACTCTGAAATCAGAAATAAAGTTCTATAAAAGGTCTACTTTGATCCTTTTACAACTCATTTTTAGCAATATTAATTTTCTTTTGCCTTCATTTTTGGTATTTGTTTTTCTTTATTTCATTTCTTCGCCTCAAACTAGTCGCCTCTTAGTAGTACACAAAACATATTTTCATAAAACCCATAAAATCTCAAAAAAAGGGATTTACCTCTAAACCCTAAAGTAAAATTTGCCATTTTTTTACCCTCCATTACACTTGTGCACCTTTTCTTAAAATAAACTAAAGGAAGTTTTAATTTGGATTTATGGGTTAAACCCCACCCTTGTATGTTATCAAACTACGTAGACTTTGATGCATTTTGTCTACCTAGGTGTCCCGAGCGAATCTCAGGATTCGAGTTCAATTTTTTCATGTAGTCATTTTATGTTTTTCTTGTGCTTAGTCGTATTGTGAATATGCATACTCTTACATATTAGCGTTATGGATCGATATAAATATTCACTTCCTCATAGTGAATTATGATTCGATGGACACTAACATCATATTTTTACTTTATTCTTTTGTACACTCCTTAGAATGATTCCACTCTGTCCGTCCCATGATATAAGTAAGATGGTATCTTTCTCTTATTATTCACATCTCACACTTGGTATACACAAATCACATTTTGGAGAAAAAGAGAATAATATTATATCCCACGAGAGAGAGAAAGGGAGAATTTGGTTCCTAACACCTTTCCATTTCGTAACTTCGTTCCTGGATCCTTGAATCATTTGATTGCGTACGCATCAATTTGTCTTTTGATGTCGTTCTTACGAGGATGGTTATAATCTTTTGCCTGTTTTGAGTAAAATAGGTTAGCGACTCAATTTTCTATATTTTTCTCCCCTTTGACAACAACCGATTATATTCGTGGCAGCCTGCGAATCGAGCGAGTCCTTGAATTCTCGTGGAGGAGATATTTCTCCATTTTCTCTCCCTCTAATTTTGGGGCTAGCCCGCACTGGAGGAATATGCCCCAGATGGCCACAAAAACAAAAATCTAGAGTTAATAACAAACCATGGATCACCCTATATGGTATTCAAAGCTATGGGATACCATATTGACCATTATTCCCTAACACGGTTGTTGTCGTTTATCTAGACCTAGTGACGGGAAGAGATATGGAACATAAACTCTTACTAGAGGCAATTGGAGTGTCAAAACCTGAACCTGAGGTAGTTGTTACCTATGACCTTATTGATTAAACTATCTTGGATTTTCCTTCATACACATTTGGATCAATTGGTTATCTCCCCACATCCATAACATTACCCTTAAAAAATTTCACTGTGAACCCCTTGTAGCTGTCCTGTTGGTTCTGCTTTTTTACTTCTTCCATAGTTGATATTCCAAACACTGGTCCTTATGTTGTAGTTGATTATCCTCTCTATCATGAAATTTTTTCCCCCTTCCTCCTCCTATATCTATTTAGGACAAGCTAACACCCTTATTTATACTCTTGGATTTTTTAAAATCTGGACTAGCCTAACAATGTTGAATTCATCACTTGTATATACATTCTGTATGTTGGATTGCCCAAAAGAACACTCTTTGTCTTCCATGTAATCCCATTGATGAATCATTATATATTCCTTTCCTCTGTGTTCACCTCTTCCATATCAAATAATGATAAACTAGTGAACACCTACTCATACTCTGGTACGATCTTTCTTCCCAGTGCTTATTGTAAAAAAATATTTTATCTTTACTTCTTGTAGTGCATAAGGAACGTATATGCCTAGAACCTAACCCAAAAATATGATATGGTCTCACTAGTGGTTACAGACTCCCATTAATGTACGGTAACTTCTGTCAACCTAAAGGTGGCTAAAATCTTATTTTTCACCTCTGTGCAATCTTGCAACCTCAAATGACCCTCAATATTCTGTCTCAACTGTTGGGCCACATTCGGATTGAATGACCCAGGAAAATCTGGAGGATTAATTTTAGAAAAAGAACCCCTAACCTTTTCCCAGGTGGAAACAAAAGCTATTGGCTATTATAGTACTATCGATATTGGTTATGGCAGATTTTGCATAAATATAGACACTATCTTAGCGACTACTTATGCCACAATCTCTAAAAATTTCTCGTTCCAATGACGAACTTTATCCTTCCATATATTAGACTTGAAGGCTCCCATGGCCCTTCCCTCACTTCGATGCCTCGGTCTTTATAAACTGATAAGATGTAAAGAACTATACATTAAAATATATAATATAGAGTACAAAATGGTATGTATTAAAGAAAACCCAAGAGAAAAATGAAACGATCTTACACAACCCTAAGTATCTAGACTATACTCTAATACCAACTGTAACACCGACTATTTTTCATGTATCGGGTGACTAAGACCCGACATCGAATATATGGGACCTTGAACAATTTATCTCATTTTATGCATCAACGTATATTGCGAAAACTAAAACCATCCATGACAATATATAAAACATCCAAATGTAACGAGATAATAAAGATGAGTATGAAAATAACTCAATTAATATAATTGTATGCATAACTATTAACTGCTCCAAAACTAAAATAGAATATAAACAACCCTAGAACCCACTGTGGGATCATAACAAAACTTTATGAATGAATCAATATAGAAGAGTTTGATATAAATAAAATACTAATTATAGGAGATTCTTCCCATAATAAGTATTAAATTGCATAATTGCCTCCAAAAAGTATGATGAATGCAGAAAAAGGAAGAAAAGAGATATGTATGTGGTTCGGTCACAAGGTCAGCCTATGTCCACGGGGGTAAAGGGGGAGTGTTTTTTATTAGAAAAAGGGACGACAAAAATCGGAGTGTTGGTATTGCTAGCTGAGAGTCCAGACTATTGCATGATAGTTACAATTACCCTCTAATATGGGCTAGATCACCTCTATTTAGAGACTTAGTATCCCATGATTGTGGGTTTCTTCATACTTATCTCTACTTGTAATGATCTTTGAGATTTTATTATATTTAAATGTTTCTAAATCGATTACTTCTAGCGTCCTCCTTTCGTGGCTTGCCACGTATTTGACCACGTGGCTCAGGCCATGTGGCCTTAGTTAATCTTATCCCCTCATTTTACCCCAAGGTGGATATGGTCGGTCAATACACACCGTTCGACCTTACCTTATTTTATTATATGTGTTCAGCCTCCCAAATTGTTCGACTAAACACCTTGACTTATTTATCCACCACGTGTCTATTTAATATGGCATTGTTTTTTCACGTGCTTATTTTTAGAGGCGCGCAAATCAATCATTAAAATCGTAGTTCGTGAACGTATTTCCAACGTTAGGCTGTGTGTCCAACTGTAATACCCCGTATTTTCATGGCTTTAAAATTTAGGGATTTATTAAATTTAATTGAGATAATTAAGTTAATTTTAATCCGAAATGTTGTTTTAAATATTTACTAGCGTGACAGGAGTTAGTAATTATTGGAAATTTGTTATTTGTTGAATATTACTGGATGAGTATAGTAATATATGAGATTTATTTTTATAATATTGTCACGTGTGAATAAAATGATAATTATGGAAATTTAAGTCGGGACGCGCCTGTGTCGTGTCGGGACTAAATGTTGATTTATAAATGTGAATATTTCATAAGTTGTTTGTATGGTCATTTTGAGTGCGCCAACGCGTTCGGAAGGGTCGAGATAGTCAGAAAAGTGTACCCGGGGGTTTAGTTTGGGTCTCGGAGCGTTTTTAGGCCAAATTAGTACCCCGGGAGGGAATTTTAGTCATTTTGTATTTTTGGGTAATTAAACCCACGAAAATTAAAGGGGTTATATAAGATATATGGGTTACGATCTAGGGTTAGAAAACTCAAAACTCTAGAACGTCCATTGGAGAAGAGATGAGAGAGATCTCAAGGCAATCCAAGGCTCAAAACCCATCCGTTTGCACCGCCTCCACCACCAACGCGTAGATCGCGAGACGGGGAACGCAGCCACACCAAATTCGGCACCAAACCAGAACATCAAAAATCCCAGGCAAGTGTTTATTTTGCTTATTTTCATTGGTGCATCACTCATATTAGTGTAGGAATGATTAGGATGAGTTGTATGGAAGAAAAACCCCATTTGAGATAGGAAATTGCATGTAGGGATGATTTAAATGATATTCTGGAAACCCTTTTTCCATGTAGAGGATTAAACCACGAATTTATGATGTTCTATAAGAAGGAAATTCTGGAAAAGATGTGTTAGAACCATGTTTAAGAGATTTCTAGGGTTCTTGATAATTATAATTATAATAATTTTTGGACCGTTAATCCATGTTTAGTGACGGAAATTGACATGCTTTACGTTGGAAATATCTGGTATGATGATATAATGTTAGTAGTATAAATTTTGGGACGATTGGGATTGAAAAATATGGATTTGGTGAAGGTTAGAAGATGAAACCCGTAACTGTAAATCTGCAGAAATCGTAATATCTGTTTGATCGATCGATCGAGCCCAGAGCTTCGATCGATCAAAGGTTAGATCGATCGAGCCCCTAACCTCGATCGATCGACCCCTTCTGGCAGACTTAAGTTCCCCTTTTAAAATTGTTGAATTGATTCGAAATGAAGAAAACGCCTTAGACATCCTTGCTAAAATAATTTGGGAGTTAATGATGACCAGTAGGATTCATTAATGAATAAGAGACCTTTAATGTAAGGCGAAATCTATATTTTTGGGATATTTTACATAAGGGACAATGTAAGTATATATTAAAGGGGAGAGACACGTAAGAGGGTTACGTTGGAACATAAATGAATACCTACTGAATTGTACCTTTGGAAGGATAGAGTCCATGAGGGCTACGTAGTAAGTTGGAGAAACCCTTCGAATTAAAGTGAGAAACGAACCATTATCCGTGATAACTAATAATGGGAAAATAAGGATAAATGATGTGAATATGGGTAATGGGATAAACCCAATATTGATATGGTAATATTAGTATAGTTATGTGATTGTGTATGCATATGTTATCTATGTATGAAAAACATGCCCGCGCTACTTTCTATCCCTGAGGTTACCGCGCTGGGACGATCTTATCCTGTGTTGCCTTATGGGGGATATTGACTCGTACCCTAGAAGATAGAAATCCTAGGTACGGGCTATCGGATCGATAGTCGGACGGTCCTAAGAGACGTGAGGGTATGTACTGACCTCTTGGACTTGGAATCTATGCTTCGCCTCAATATTATTTGTGTATGTATTTATACAGTTCGAGAGTGATTTCGAACTTGTATTCCCTTTAGTGCAATTGATATGGGGATTGGATAGCAGAGTATGCCCGCACTATAGTTTTTATGTGGGGTGTTGTTATGATATATATATTATACGAGTAGTTAATATATATATGAAATTCTGAAATCTGGAACTGCCTACTGTGATTTGATATGTAGGACATGGTTGATGACTCAAATTATAAATACTTGTTTTGAGAAAGTATAATATGACACTGGAAAACTTTATTGATTAATAAAGTTAAAAGGAGAACTTTGGTTACAAATTGAAATCTTAAGTAATAAATACTCGTGTTGTTCAGTTGTAAATCCTGCGAATAACCTAAGATAAGTTAAATCATTGGGGAAAGATAGTGTGGTATATGACGAGATAGACCATTGGGAAGGTTAGTGCGATAGGTGTGCACATTAGAAGAGAGGTGAAAATTTCTCAAGAGAGTGTCGCACTAATATGTTGTTGCATTGGCCTGTAATCAATTTAAATACTTGCTAAACGAATTTTTAAATCATATACACTATCGGGCTCTGACCCGTTTCCTTTTCTCTTTCTCTCTTGTATATATATATGTATATATTACAGGTGCCCAGCCACAGGGGCGTCTTGCATAGGGTCCTTTGGCAGGAACGAGCTGCAGTTTGGGTGGGAGTTGCAAGCCTGTTGTTTAGACGACTTCATCCATTTGATTCTACTCCTAGTTCAGTTTTATCCAGCAAGGGCATGTGTCGCCCTCTTTCTATTAATGTGCTGGTATTGTCAGAGATTGTAATTCTTTTAATTTCAGGATTATTAATGTCAGGATGTTTTCCTTAGTATTTTAATGTTGGGATTTACTATTGTTGGGTAAACTCTTGAATGTTCATTTTATTCTTCTACTTATTGTATGACTCTTTAGACGTTAATGGTTTAAGGTTTTATAACCTAATTTAATAAAATGAGAATAAAGGTTTAAATGGTTTTGACACTTAGCTTAATTAATTAGGGTGTTTAAATTGGAAAATTTTTATTTTTCGACAGTGATGCTGAGAATAAACCAACTGTTCACCTTGAATTAATTTAATAAAGGGGTGATCGCCCGGTATTTAATTAGGCGGGGTGTCACACCAACATCATTATTAAAGTCAATAATGGTGCGTGCATGTGTGACATACTTCCCCAAGGGTTGTCACGATTGTGAGAAGGAGAATCATAGCTTATAATGGTTCCCACACCCTTATACCTTGTCACTTTCACCAGTTGCCAAGGTAATTTGAATTTTTCTGCTCTCTCTCCATTTCCACTATTCTTAGTTCTAGTATCCTTCATCTTTCTAATCTACTATGTCTAGGAGTTTTAGAAATTATGAAATGTCATTAGCCAATAACTTTCAGGAATTCAGTGATCAATATGGAATTCCTGATAATGTTGTCTTTTAAGTCTCCCTTGAGGAGGAAGATAATTTCAATCTTCCCCATGAGGAGGTTTCTTTCTTGACAGTGTCAATACTTAAGGGGGAGTTCGATTTCCCATTCACCCATTGATGGTAAGAGTGTTTCGTTACTATAGAATACTCCCTGCCTAAGCAAACGGTAGTTTCTATCAAATTGTAATGGAAACAGTTGCCATAAATCAGATTTATGGGACCAACCTTAGGCTTGAAAAAAGTAGGTATTGTTACAACTTGAGGTCTTCTCCACATATCGGACTATATCATTTCCAAGCTAGGGATAAGGCTTGTAATCTAGTTAGTTATTTGCCTAAATCCCAAAAAGACACTGATAAAAATGTCATTAGGATTTTTGGGGTAATTTATGGTGAAGGTTAGATGGGCTTGGGGTTCTGGCTGTAAGGGGGCTCCTCGTAGGTCGCTTATAAGTGGTTTGATTTTGTTTTTTTATTTTTACTTATTACTAACCGATCTGATATTTTTACTTTTAGATCTCTTTCTGAATACAAAGCCATCTGACTACAAGTAAATCTCAAAGATGTAGAGAAAATTCGAAGAAGTATGACCCTAGTAAGAATCCACCCCCACTAGATAATGGCTCATGTGTTTCTTAAATAAGAGCTTACCTACCATTCCCTCTCCAACTTCACATCCATTCCAGTTAGCATTTCGATTGTCCAGATCATTGAATCGGTCGCTCTTGGAAACCCAACTTTTGTTGCTCCATGCGTGATCTCCATTGAGGATGATTCCAGTTAGTGTGAAGGGAGACCAAGATCTTTTTTTCGAGGAGTAAAAGAAGAGATATATGGTCTCCTTAGGGGAGAAAGATTATCGGGAGCTAAAATGCCAATGGGTAGAGGTCGAACAGTCCAAGAAGAAGAATATTGACAAAATAACAATCGATGGTGGTTCTAAAACCATCCCCCATCCATCCAGTTATCATTACCTACCCCAAATCGTGGAAATGGCAACTATCAAGGACCCCACCCCTCCCAGTGAAAAGGGGTCATCCATGGGAGATCTCCTTCTTTAAGGGGAAGGAGCCAGTGATGGCGACGAATTTAGCCCACGGGGATCTCGAGGTGGCCTTTTCTGTCTCCAAGGCTGTCATGCTACTATCTGACATGACATAATTAAGGAGCTTCACAGTGGAAAGGCTCCACAAAGAGGGCATGTGCCATAGTGTTTTGGTAAGTTTGTGTGTCCTTTTTCTTATGTTATATTTATTTCTTTAACAAGTTTCTAACTTTACTTTTATTTTTGGTGTGGAGCATGTAGGTTCAATATGAGTTCGTTAGTCGGGATTTCTCTTAATGTAAGTCACTCAAGGAAACTTCTAAGGAGAACACCTCCTTCAAGTCCCAGATCTCTACTTAATGCAAAGAGATTGAGGACTTAAATAAGAAGATTAAAGAGTAGGCTGGCACTAATGCAAAGGTATGGAAGGAGGATGAACGAACTTAGAATGAGTTCATCCAAATCGATTATGAGCTTTCTAACTATTGGTCTCTTTCCATTGGACCCTGTTGGAGTAGCTCATCCTCTAAAAGCTTAGGGCCCAAAGGGAGAAAATTAGGGAGGTCGAATTGGAGAAGGCCTAGGAAGAAGGCTATGAGATGATCATCCAGGAGGTTTCTGCCCAACTTGACTATTATGAGTCATTTTCCTTTAACAAAGGCTGGATGGCAAGCCTTGAAAGGGGCAATATCGATAAGGGTTATCCTACCTACGCCAAATAACCCCCCTTAGCTAATCCTTTTGAAGATGTCCTAGGGATATATCGGTCCGATACTCTACCAATCCTCTTGTTGAATGGGGTGTTATTTTTTGTTCAGCCAAAACTAAGGCCTTTTTTTCTCTTTTTTTTCTTGTGTTTTATTGACCCTTTGTGGTCTTTTGTAAGCCTTATGCCATTGTTACTTTTAATGAGAATGTAATTTCTTATTTCTAGTATACATTTTTGTATTATTGTCATATTTTGTTTCCTTGCCTCTTCGCTTACATTTACTTAAAATGAATCAACTAATTATTTACAAAGTGGACTAAATTCGATATTTAGGCAATCTTAGGTGACTATTGTTATTTGTCTTAAATCACCCTAAGTGATTGGATAAATCAATTAATAAGCAACTTTTGATAAATAAAATAGGTGGCCAAAGACACCTTAGTCTATCGGATAAATCAAACTTAAATAACCTTAAGAAAATTATGCGGTTGGCCAAAGACATCTTAGGTGATTGCCCAAATAAAACTTAAGTAATTTTTAGCAAATAAAGAAATTTGTCAAAGCCATTTTAAATGATCAGCTAAATCAATCCTTAAGTAATTTTTAATAAATAAATAAGTTGGATAAATCCATTTCAAGTGATCGGCTGAAGAGATCTTGCGCTCCTCTAGGATGATCTATTTTAGATCATACCACTCCTAAGAGTGGTTTTAATCGACCTTTTCCATATCGTACCACTTATACAAGTGGTTTCGTGAATCTTATAGGCTGATCTTCATTAGATCATACCACTCCTAAGAGTGTATTTTAACCGACTTTTCCCCGATTATACCACTTATACAAGTGGGTTTTAGTCAACCTTTCCCAGTTCATACCACTTATACAAGTGGATTTTGTGCCTCTTCTCGACCAATTTAGTTTAGATCATACCACTCCTAAGATTGGATTTTAACCAACCTTTCCTAGATCATACCACTTATACAAGTGAGTTTTGTGCCTCTTCTAGGTAGATCTACTTTAGATCATACCATTCCTAAGAGTGTGCTTTAATCGACCTTTCCCATATCATACCACTTATGAAAGTGGGTTTTTTTTATTTTTGACTAAGGCATTTCATACAATCTAAGATAATTAAATGTGAATCATTTTATTATGCATAAATGAAATAATTCAACTGACATATCATCTAATGATAAAAATTTCTAAGGTCCATGGCATTCCATGACCTTAGGACTACCCTCCCATCTATTTCTTCTAAATGATATGAACCCCCACCCTTTTTTAAGTTATTTGATAAAGTCCCTGCCAATTTGGCGCTAGCTTTCCATCTGATGGATTTTTTGTAGTTGGTAATAATTTTTGGAGGACTAAGTCACCGACTTGGAACTATCTAACCTTAACTTTCTTGTCATGCTACTTTGTCAGTTCCTACTGATAGGCATCCAAATGTATCAAGGCTTGCTCCCTCCTTTCTTTGGCTAAGTCCTACTCATGAGCTATTCCGTGATTATTTCGATTGTCTTTGAATATTTCAGACCTGAGTGTTGGTAATCCAATCTCTAGAGGGATTAATGCTTCCATGCCATAAGCCAAATAGTATGTGGTTTCCTTTGTTAGATTTTTAAGGGTCATCATATATGCCTACAGAATGCATGGAAGTAAATCTATTCAGCGTCCCTTGGCATTTTAAGCCTTCGCTTAATGCCTGATAGGAGGGTTTTGTTCCTGATCTCTACTTTCCAGTTGCATTATGGGAAGAATATTGATGTATGAATCTTAATTTTGTATTGGGCACAAAAGTCCTGGAATCAATCGTTATCAAACTGGATTATGTTGTCAGTTACGAACACTCTTAGAATGCCAAATCTTGTGATGATATTTCTCGAGATGAATCTCTTAGAATTTGTCTCTCTAATGCGAGTGAGTAGTTTATCCTCAACCCATTTAGTGAAGTAGTCAGTTGTTATTATCAGGTACCTTTGATTACTACGTTCAATTGGCAGTGGTCCTACTGTGTCCATGCCCCATTGGTTGAATGGCCATGGGCTTGTGAAAGGGTTTAGATCTTCGACACGCTGTTTGATCATCGGCGAGAATATTTGACACTTTATGGATAATTGTGTGGAATCCTTCTACATATATGTCCATCAGTACCTTGAGAGATTTCTCTGTAGGAGAGTGATCTCTCACCCATGTACGCTCCATAGTTTCGTTCATGCATTTCCTTTAAAATTATTTTGACTTGTTCTGGGTGGATGTATTTTGATAGTGTACTGTAAATGATCCTCTATAAATCTTCCAGTTTGAGTTGAGCTAGCATCTGGTTGATCTAATTTTTAGCTTGTGTGCTTCCTTGTCATCTAGGGGTAGCTCATCGATTTTAAAAAATAGATGATGGGATCCATCCATGATGGGAATAGTTTCACTTGAAGGATATTCAGATTGCTCATTGTATCTTCAGTGCTTTGTCGGTCCACATACTCCACCTCAAATGTCCTTTTTAGGTTGGCTCAATGGCAAATGCCAAAGTGCTAAGGTATCTCCATGGCTAATTTCATTCCTTAATAGCTATTCTACCGATGCCAATTTGAACTATTGGAGTAGTTCCCCGTCCTTATCTCTCTAGGCTATAATTTGGGGATCCTTTACTTTATATTATCCATTGAGTTGGTTTATAACCAGCCTGGAATCACAAATTATGACGATGTGATGGGAACCCAAACTGATTGCCATTCGTAGACTATGCACCACCCTTTTGCATTTAGCTTCTTTGTTTGAGGCTCTAAATCCTAGTCTCATGGTTTATTTGATCAATCTACCTTGTGGGGATAAGAACACTATCCTAACTCCTATGCCCTTTTTATTTGATGAGACATCAATAAAGGGCTTCCATCAATAATCATTCTCTATGACTAGTAATACTTCCTGGATGGGTTGTGATTATTCCTCTCTTGGTGATGTTGAGAATTCTGCCATGAAGATAGCTAAGACTTGAACCCTTGATCATTATTTTGGGGTCATACTTAATGTTAAATTGGGTTAGTTCAAGTGGACACTTGTTCATTCTATTAGAGAGGTCGACCTTTTGAGGGCATCTTTCAAGGGGTAGGTCATCAAGACGACTATGGAGCAGGCATAAACGTAATGCCTTAGCATCCTCACGATGGTTACCAGTGCCAGAACCATTTTTTCTATGGGCAGTATCAATTTTTCACTTCAAGATGAGTACGACTCACTCAATAGATCAATTTTTACTCACCGTCGGATAAATAGATTGCGTGACTTGAAACGACTAAGTAAAGATACATGTATTCCCCTTCCTCGAGAGTTAACAGAAAGGGGGGAGATCCCAAGTACTTCTGAATCCAATTTAAGTCTTAATCGCATTCTTCTTTCCAGATTGTGGGACTTTCCTTCTTCAGGGCTTGGAAAAAGAGGCGATATTTGTTAAAAGATCTTGAAATGAATTGATTAAGAGTTTCCATCATCCTAGTGATGACCTAAATGTCTTTAGTGGTGGTAGGCCTTCTAACAACCTGAAGAGCTTTAATCTGATCTGGATTTGCCTCGATGCCCCTATGATTAACCAGGTATCCTATAAATTTTCTAGAGCTTACAATAAACACACATTTAGATGCGTTGAGCTTCATCTTATATTCTCTAAGGATCTCGTAGATCTTCATAAGGTCTCTTAGATGATAGGTCAAATACTTACTCTTGATAAGAATATCATTTATATACACCTTCAAGGTGGAGTCGATCAACTTGTTGAACATCTTAGTCACAACGTCTGATACATTGCCCATACATTCTTAACCTGTAGATGTAAAGCCCTAATATTGTGATGAATGAGGCATTATCTTATCCAGGTCGAACATGGGTATCTAGTGGTAGACGGAGTATGCATCCATAAAGCTCATTCATTGATGCCACGTTGTGGAATCTACTAGCTGATCTATTCAAGGCATTAGAAAGATGTCCTTGGGGAAGTGTCTATTGAGGTCAGTGAAATCAATATTGACCCTCCAATTGCCACTTTTCTTCTTGACAACGATGATGTTTTAGATCAACTCTAGTAATTAGACTCATCTAATCCAGTCTTCCAAGAGTAGGTTATCAACTTCGACTTCTACAACGCTTACCTTTTCTAGATTTGACTTCCTTACTTTCTGTATGACTGGCTTGGTGCTTGGTTCCACATCCAATCAGTAGCAAGCGGTCTCTGGGTTTATTTTTGGGAGATCATAAGGTTGACAAGCAAAAGCATCTGTGTTTGGTCTGAGGAAGTGGGAAAGTTATTCGACTTCATATCTGGGCAGCGTCGATCTGACGAGGAATATCTTCTTTGGTTGCAATATATTTAAAGGAACGAAAATTAATTCCTCTAACATGTGTTTGGCAGGGGCTAATCGGGTTTCTTTGACCTTTGGTTGAACTCCTTTTTATTTCTACTTAAACTGATCATCGTCAGAGTTATCCTCATTTTTATTGATCTTGGACTGAGCCCGCTTTAATTGATGGATGAAACAAAACATCTTCATGTTGCTGCTTGATCTCCTTTAATTTCTATCACCCTTTGGTCAATCATAAACTTGAGTTTCTGATGAAGCAACGGTGGAACGACCATTATGTCATGTCGCCATCCTCTGTCTAATATGACATTATAAGGTGACTCTGACTAGATTACGTGAAATTCAACCTCCTTGTTAGTTGGGTCGATCTTGACTAGCAACTTGATTTTCCCAAGGGGTGATATTATGTCCCCACTAAAGTCGATCAATGGGTTGGCTCTATTATCCAGATCCTTGACATGGTAGCCAAGCTTGTAAAGAACTATCAGGTACATGATTTTAGAGGAGCTTCCTTAGTCTATCAGTACTTTCCCCGTGTCAAAGTTTGTAATTCACAAGGTGAGCACTAGGGCATTTTTATGGGGCAGATTTACACCGACCAGATCGTCGTTTGTGAACATGATAACATGATCGATATCCAAATCCTTTATTTCCCTCTTAACTAGGATTGGTTTGGTTGGATGTACATGAAATTCTTTTTAAATGTTCTCCCGTATTTTCTTTCCAATATGTTGGCCCGAGTTATTGTAGCTATGGATGACGAAGACCAATCCTACTAGTGGGAGATCTTCCTCCATTTTATGGACTACGTTAATCTTGGTCACTGCCTTTGGTTTCATTTTGCTAATATATCCTTGAGATGCCCCGCATGGACAAGTTCCTCCATATTTTTTTTGTACATCTTTTCGTCTTCTGTGAGGTGCCCTTGGTCTTGGTGATAGCTAAATCTTATACTGGCATACCTAGAACTTGGGTCGTTGATGATCTTAGTAGTCCTCTTGAATAAAGGTTTGTCATTTATATGATGAATGAGTCTAAAATAATCTCCTGGAAGACTGTTTCCAAATCCTTATAGCTACTCTCCCTGGCCTGAGATTTGGAGTGACTTATGGAAGCTTCATTCTTGGATCCCTTAGTGGCTGACGATGATTGGTTTCCCCCTCTGGGGGCCTTCTTTGGTTCACTCTTCTTTTGATCTACTAGGGAGGCTGCACTGCATAACTCATCTTCTAACCTGGCATATTTTTTAATGTGGGACATAAGATCGCCCATTGAAGAGTCATCTTCTTTGTCAATGACTGGAAAAGATCATTTGATCGTCTATATAAAACTTGAAGGAGGCGATCGATAGTTGCTCATTGTAATAGTCAATTTGGTTGTATAGCTCCCAGTACCACTAAATGTACTACTTAAAAGCTTATCATTTCTTCTTTTTGAGGTAAATCGGTAAATCTACCTACGTAACCACCCTGTTGCTTGTGATAAATAGGGATATGAACTGCTCAACAAGCACCCTAAAGGTGGAGATCGACTTGTGGGTTAATTTTTTAAACCACTTCAAACCAATCTCTCCTAAGGTTGATGGGAATATCGTGCACATCAAAGAATTGTGATGGATTTGAAGGGACATGGTCTGTCGATAGTGCCTGATGTGATGAGTTAGGTATGTCTTTCCTTCGTACGTTGTGACTTTTAGCATAGAGAACTTATCTATAGGTTAAAAGGACTCTATTTTTTTGGTGAATGGTGAGGCTGGAACATACCTAGTGCATTCTTGGCCAGGTCTTTGGGGGGTCCTGGAGAGATTTGGTTTCTCCCTTCTTTCTAATTCCCTATCGATGAGTCCTCTCATTTTGTCTGTCTTTACTTGATTCATCTATGGTCCAGAGCGAGTTGGTATGATAATCTGGGCCCACTTTGTGGGACGGGTTGGTGGTGCCTATGGTTAATGGAATTCCACCAAGGTGAGCGATCACGTTTGAGAGTGTAATTGCAATCAATAAATAAACTTGTTTAATTAAATTCCAATTTTATGCCCAGATTTTAACTAAAACCCTAGCTCATGCATCTAATTGTGATTGACAGAATATACGTAATTAAGCATGCACACAATAAAAAAAACAGATATGAGGAAAAATCCCTAAAGGGGCAAAACCTTTTTATTTCACTATATTGTGTAAACCACGACTTAGAAATACAGAGAATACACCTTGTTGCGACACAAGAATTGAAAGGTGCGAGCTTTTCTAAATCAAAGCTCTGATACCAATTTGAGAGGTGCGAGCTTTTCTAAATCAAAGCTCTGATACCAATTTGAAAACGGTGTGAGTTTATGGATCCCCGGATTTTAATTTTCACAATTAAAAATATTGTAATTTCCTTTTATATAAATTCAAGATGATGCGGAAGCGTAAAAATGGTTCAACTTTAAAACAACAAATTTTAATTCCTTAAATAAATTAAAATTACACCAAGTGAAGTAAAATTAATCAATTAATATATTCACTTAAACCAATTAATTAATCCAAGTCCTAGAATTTGCCTAAGACATAATTATCAATATTCCAAAGTCCTACAAGAGGTACCCGATTCCCCCACTATGCCTAGGATAATTCAAGATAAAATTCAGTTTAAATTATCACACTCAATTTAATTGGGACTAAATTAAATATTGGGTAAAGTTTATTTAATTCAAGTCTTTTCCTAAAATTGGTTTCGCCTAACTTTGGAATATTGATAATTATGTCTTAGGCAAATTCTAGGACTTGGATTAATTAATTAATTGGTTTAAGTGAATATATTAACTGATTAATTTTACTTCACTTGGCGTAATTTTAATTTGTTTAAGGAATTAAAATTTGTTGTTTTAAAGTTGAACCATTTTTACGCTTCCGCATCATCTTGAATTTATATAAAAGGAAATTACTAAATGTTTTAATTGAGAAAATCAAAATTCGCACCTTCACATTGGTATCAGAGACAAAGCGATAAATTATTTCGTTAAAGATCCTTAAATAATTTTTGGCTAAAATGGAATTTTTCCCATTTTCAAAATTTCCTATTTTCGATGGTTCAAACTACGCGTATTGGAAAGCGCGTATGAGATCGGCACTAAAAGCTATCGACGAGAGAGTTTGGATGTCTGTTGTAACGGGTGTTCCCCACCAACTTATTTAGTTGAAATGAACGTGTTATCAAACCCGCCGATAGATGGACTGAAAAATGAGTTTAAACTTGCTAATTTCAATTCCCGTAGTTTAAATGCCTTATTTAGCGCTGTCACACCGGATGAATTCCGACGTATTATGACGTGTGAAACCGCTAAAGAAGCTTGGGATATTTTACAATTAACTCATGAAGGAACTAGTGTCGTTAAAGCTTCGAAACTCCAAAACCTCACCACTCAATTTGAAACTATTAAAATGAACGAAAAAGAAAATTTTGATGAATTTTATGCTAGACTTTCTGATATTGTTAATTCATCTTTTAACTTGGGAGAGAAAATACCTGACGACCGTGTTGTAAAGAAAATTTTAAGGTCCCTACCCGATAGATTTATTCCAAAGGTGACAGTTTTAAATTCTTTACCCACTTTAACCTCTACGAAATTAGAAGAGCTTGTAGGTGACTTACAAACCTATGAACTAGATATGTTTCCCTCTAAAACTGAAAAGAAAATCGAAAAGGGCGTTGCTTTAAAAGCCCGAAAAGAGGTCAAACAAGTAGTAGAGAGCGAGAGTGATAGTGACTCGGAAGACATGGCTTTGTTTGCACGTAAATTTAGAAAATTTCTTAAAATTAACAAAGATAAATTTAAAAATGATTTTAAGAAATTTGAATCTTCTAAGCATGACAAGAACGAGAAGATTTCTAAAGCGGAGAAGATTCCTAAAGCCGAAAAGATCCCTAAACCTAGTAATGAAAATTTAGATAGGGACGAGTCTAACAAGTGTTTTGGTTGTGAAGGTTATGGCCATAGGGCTTTTGAGTGCCCCACTAAACTAAGGAAAGAGGGTAAGAGACCCATTTCATATAATGCGACCGTTAGTGATAGTGATAAGGAAGAGAAGCCCGATTCCCCCACTAAGAAAAATTTTGTGGCTTTTATGGCTAGTCATGTGAGTGATAGTGAGAGCTCATCGATTGATGAAACTTTAACACATGACACTTCCAAGGTCATAGTTTATGATTCTCTTGTTTTTTATGATAGTGTGAGTGGAGAAGAAAGAGAGAGTGAAAATTAAGAAGAGGTTAATGTGAGTGAACTTCAAAATGCTTTTCAAGAACTTTATAAAGAATCTATTAAATTGAAAAGGGCTAATTTGAAGTTAGAAGCTAGTTTAAGAGAGAGTTTCAAGGTCATTGATGAAAATGCCTTAATAGAAGACCTTAGGACACGTGAGAGGACTCTTCAAGAGAAGCTAGAATATGTAGAAGGCGAAAGAGATAGCCTTAGGGGTTTAATGGAATCCTTGAAAAAGGAGCTTCTTGCATTTGAAGAGCGCAATGTTTTATTAGAGTCTAACATTTTAGAATTACAAAGTAAATTAAAAGACTCTAGTAATGTCAAATTTGATTTGGAGTGTCGTTTGGAAAAATTAGATAAAATCTTAGGAACGGTCCAAATTAAAAATGACACTTATGGTTTAGGCTTCAATATGTGTAATGAATTTACCTCTAAAGTCAAAACCAACGTTTTAGGAGAATCTACTAGGAACACATTTAAAGATCACTCCTTAAGTAACTCTTTTCGACATGTCTTTACTTGTTCACATTGTGGTCGAAAAGGTCATCTTAGGAAATTTTGTTTTGATCTTAAACGAATTCCTAGAAAATCCCATAGTCAAGTAACCACGGTAGTTAAAGTTCCTACACCCCAAGATAGTCATTCTTCATTAATTTGGGTTAGGAAATCCGACTTGGTTGCTTTGCAAAATAGGGTTTTTGATTCTCATTTACTATCACATACTTCCTCCCTTGCTAAATCTAAAGGATGAATGCGTTAGTGTTTGCATACTTTAGCGTTTGTACTTCATGCTATATTCACATGCTAAATGTATGCTTGTTTAGTCATTTTCTAGTCATTGCCTTATTTCATATCACATGCTAGAAATTATGACTTGTTTATCTTTTTGTATTATATTTTGTGTTTGAATTAATTGAAAAATATAAAAAGATTCTTGTTTATCATTTGTGTTTTATTTATTTCATTTAAGCTTAATGAAAAATACAAATGATTTTTGTTTATTCTTTTGGGTATATATCT
Source organism: Sambucus nigra (assembly GCA_949130495.1). Taxonomy (NCBI): domain Eukaryota; kingdom Viridiplantae; phylum Streptophyta; class Magnoliopsida; order Dipsacales; family Adoxaceae; genus Sambucus; species Sambucus nigra. Next base: position 423,282,103 of record OX422209.1, read on the forward strand.
TTATTTTTGGTTAAAAATGTCAAAAACTCAAAAAGATTTTATTTTGTGTGTAGTTTAGTTTGACACACTTTATGTGGCATATATTTGTGTTTGAATCCCATCTTTTACGCTCCCACGTGACTAGAACTTTTGGTTTAGATTTTTAATCCTTAACATGTTCTTTACCATGTTTAATTTGGAGTAGTTGGATTTTGTGTTGTTTAAATGGATTCTATTTTTATATGCCTCTATTCACACATGCACGAGCTCTTTTGAAATTCTAACTTCATATGTATATTTGAGCTATGTGAGGTGTTCTCCTACTAATCTTGTCATATACATATTTGTGACTTAGGAGGACTAGTGCATGTCAAAATCCGTTGCACGTGAAATGAAAACATGATAAATAAAAATGTGCACGGGGAAGGGCTCTGAAAGGACTTAGTGATCCTTTGCGATAGTAAGACACCGTTTATTGGATCTAAAAGAAATACGTGATCCAAAGGCCTAAAAACAGAATATTTGGCATTAAAAAGAAAACAATTGCCAAGGCCTATGTTTGTTTGATATATTCATTCAAATTTAATATAAATGCATATTGAGGGAGATTGGATGGTATATCAACGGTTTGCACAATGTCCGTTTATCCTAGTTGCGTATTTAATGTCATGACTCTATTGGTTTGTAGAATCATCAATATGCTAGGCCTGTATGCATTGTGTATGTTTGTTCATTGAGTTCAATCTATATTGTCACATGAGGTTATATTTAAATGTGATGAAGTTTGCAATCAAATGAGAACTCCGTGAATTAAGTGTTTGGGTCTAAATTTAATTATTGCTGGTTCTCACCCCTACACTTCTGTTTCCATATGACACATTTTTGCCATACGAGTGTGCAAACTTATTGTATTTTGTGTCATGTGTGTGTTTATATCTATATATATGTGCAAGTACTCTATTGGTATATTTCTAGTATATATATATATATGATCTTTGTTTGTCTTTGCCTTGCTTTCTAGTCCATCCAAGCTTAAACTTCATTATTGGTATCTATCTTGGGTTAGTTATGCTTTTGTTGCTCATGTGCTTTAATGTCTTAACACTTTAAGCTTCAATGTGTTTATTAGTTCTTTATCCTTTGCCTATTCCTGAACAAAAAGGGGGAGAAAATGATAGGGGAGAAATGGTATCTAATCCTATTATTATCGTATCTTAGTTTGGGGGAGATTTATCTTAGGGGGAGATGTCTTTCTAAGTAGGTCATGTGTTTGATAAAGGGGAGAATTAATTTAGGGGGAGTAATTAATTAAAATTACATTTAATACTTTGATATTCCCTATGCATTTGATGAGTTTGCTTAAGTGTGCAGGAATTTCTTCTAAAGCGGCATCTTTCAATGGCAAAGTGTTTGATCCTTGAGTTGAGTCAAGTTTGGGTGGGTTATGTTTTGAGTCTAGTGAGCTTGACGGCCCTTTAGGATTTTTGTTTGGTTTTTGTCCCGGAATAGCTAAAGGGGGAGATTCGTAAGTACACAAATTTCCAATTGAGTACATATATAGTTTTGGCTCAATTCCGGACAAAAACATTTATTCATAGGATAGTATTTAATTGTAATATTCTCAAGCCTATGAAGTGTTTGTTGAAGACGTAGCGGAAAAGAGTATAAAGCCTCATCAAATATGCCGGTTTGCGTGCCTCGTTTCTACGTCATCAACCATAGTTCCATGCTCCCAATGTATGAATGCAATATTATATATATAGGAGCTTGGAACAAAGTTTATTGGGTGTTAGGTTTTATAAAAACTGCGTTTTGTTTTAAGAAAGTATTAATTAAAACTTTAAATAAATGTTTATAAAGTTTTCTGGGCATAAACAAGAATATTCATCTTTCTGGTTTTTCGTTCGATAGAGTCGTTCGAACGAGATTGTCGTTCGAACGAAAATGTCATTCGAACGAACCTGACAACGAGTTCCCATATTAGGCCACTGGAATGTCGTTCGAACGAACCTTATGTTTGAACGAGATATCCAACGAGATTCTAACGAGTTCAATCTGGAATGTCGTTAGAAGTCTCGTTCGAACGAAATGTCGTTCGAACGAGATGCCAGGCGGAAACAGTTTTTGGCAGTTTTTTGGCAGTTTTGCACCCACTTCCCCACTTAGTTTTTAACCAACTTTTTCAGACTTTAATATGTGCGGGAAGAACATTTTCCACTTTAACTTTTCCTAACTTTTCCATCCTAGTTTATCTCTTAGAGAGAGTTTGAGAGCAAAATTGTTTTTAGGAAAATGTTCATGTTTTGAGTGCTATTTTTCAAGAGAAAATATTTTATCACTCTAGTTTTACACCCATATTGTTTATCCAAGTTCACATATATACATATCAATTGCTTGGAGTTTGGCACCGGTTTATCTCTTCCGTTTCAAAGAGAAGTTTTGGTTTGCTTCTACATCCATCAAAGAAGAAGACGTTTTGTTGCGATTCTACCCACTTGGAGAAAGGCTCCATGTACGGGTGACGGTGACCATATAAAGTCCTATCGGTGGATTCCGAGACCGCGGTGGTGTTCCAAGGTTATTCGCTAGGAAGAGGTGTCTACAAGAAGAAGCGTCGAGGCTTGAGAGGGATCGAGTCGTGCGTTGTAAGTCTATCTGTCTTGTACTTGTAATTCCGTATCTAGTGGATTTGTGACTAGGGTCGTCCGAGGTTGTTTCCCGTCTTGGGTTTTTCCTCGTACATCGTGGCGTAGTGTGATTGGTTTATTTTATCTTGCATAAATAATTTAGAACGCATGCCTGGGATAATTCAAGATAAAATTCGGTTTAAATTATCACACTCAATTTAATTGGGACTAAATTAAATATTGGGTAAAGTTTATTTAATTCAAGTCTTTTCCTAAAATTGGTTTCGCTTAACTTTGGAATATTGATAATTATGTCTTGGGCAAATTCTAGGACTTGGATAAATTAATTGGTTTAAGTGAATATATTAATTGATTAATTTTACTTCACTTGGTGTAATTTTAATTTGTTTAAGGAATTAAAATTTGTTGTTTTAAAGTTGAACCATTTTTACGCTTCCGCATCATCTTGAATTTATATAAAAGGAAATTACAATATTTTTAATTGTGAAAATTAAAATCCGGGGATCCATAAACTCACACCGTTTTCAAATTGGTATCAGAGCTTTGATTTAGAAAAGCTCGCACCTCTCAAATTGGTATCAGAGCTTTGATTTAGAAAAGCTCGCACCTTTCAAGAATACCTGCAGGCGTCGATTCGTTGTCGTCTGTAAGACATCCCGCAAAAGCTCCAATGGTCAATACTAGAGAGACAATCTTCCTCTCCACAAGGGTTACCCCAAATGAGTAGAATGAGTAACAAGGGTTTTAAATGATTCACACACACACACACATATATATATATATATATGGGACATTTTAGTGCATCAAAAGAGGTTCACAACTAAAAAAAGAAGTCTTAAAATTGCAGTTGTTCTGCAGAAATTGGAGTTGTAAAGACTAGAAAAACCTAGGTGCAAAATCAGGTATTTATAAAAAAAATTTAAGTCGGCGCGATTGCTCGAATGACATATGGATGTCTCTTGAACAAAATAAGATGTCGCTTGATGCCATATCGTGCGACCTATCGAACGAGGTAAAAGAAACCAAAACAGTAGCATGTCGTTTGATGAAATGCTTCAAGCGTAGTTTGCACGACCTATCTCTAGGTCGTTTGAATGACATCATCCTCTCATTTGAACGACATGGATTAGCCGTTTATAAGACTGAAGTGTCAGAATCTAAGTTTGCCAACAAGTCTTTAAAAATTAATTTTGACTTAGAAAAACCGACTTATTTCGTTAAAAACATTTTAGAAAAATTTCCAAATAAATACGAAAACATTAAAAACTATAAATTAAACATTATACCATTTTAGCCAGTGGAGTTAGTGGGAACGATTAAATATGCATGTTGCATGTTGTTCGATGTTGTTGAACTACGCATGTATGAAGATGATGGGTGTGTGAAGCTTCAGATTTGGATAGAGGTTGTCATGAATGATCATGTTGACGTGTCAAATGTAGCGGTATACGACATACTTGCTGTAATTTATGACATATATAAACTCCTAGATTCTAAACAAACATTTATAAAATCATGTCCTTACAAATCTCCCCCTATGTCTATGCCGATACATACATAAAAATATGCGAATTATGCTACCTCAACTCAAAGTGAATGACATACATTTCAAAATCCTCATAAACCCAAAAACTGGAAATACTAAATAACATGTCTTTAAAAATCTTCAACGTATTCAAAGCTTAAAATCTTCAATATTTCTTTATCATCATCAGGGTGTGCAAAATTGATCCTCAATATTGTACCTACACACATGAGATATGAAATAAATACTCGTGACACAAATAGACAAATATGAAGAACACTAAGCAATGCATCTGGAGAGTGTTACAAGTTAATAAACTTATCTTTTTGAATTTTTCAAAATTTTTCTAACAAATAAAACAAAAATATACAACAAAGAATCACACCATGAAAGAACACGAAAATAACCAAGTCGATGATAGCGTTAATGAAGGGATGTGACCAAATTCGATAGGAAAATTAATGCATACAATCATAATATATGTGCACGATGAAGTTTGGATTCCTAACGAATGAACTCAATATCTTTCTTAGGTACAAAAATGGTGGAATTATAAGAAATCGACTCGATCTAATCAACAAATCAAAGTTCAAAGTGATTTTCCAACCAATAACGCCCAAAACTATTTAATGCTCTCGAGATTTTCAAGAAAGTGCAAACCCGTTGATATAAAAATCCAACCAAACTCCCTCAAATATAATAATTATCATATAATGATATATCTTTGCTTGTGAATGATCATATTGTCCTAAACTAGTTTGGCCTTGGCTACTTTAATCAATGCCACACTTTTTTGGCTCTTTTCAATTCATTGGGTCTCGGCTATTGTTTTCAATGCCACGCCTTTTTTACCCGAATTAAATGGTCGCTTGATCCCAAAGGATATTATGATTACCTTTCGTAGCCCTTCCCCATTCACACTACACCAAAAACAGCAATCTGACACGATTTTAAAATGTGTCAGAATCAGGTGTTCCAAAATGGCCAATTTTTATTGTATGGTTTAAAAGTGTGCCAGATTTGGTCAAACATGAACACTTCTGGCACACTTTAAAATCGTACCAGAATTTGATATTTCTGGCATACTTTTGGCACACTTTATAACTGTGCCAGATGGAGTACATTTTGGTACACTTGTGATAAAGTTCAAAACCGTGCCAAAATTTGATACACTTTTGGCACAGTTTTGAACTGTGCCAAATTTTTGGATCAAAGAAAAAAAATTATAAATAACATTACCCAAAAAAAATCAGCGACATTTTCACTATTTTCGTACCAATTTTAGAATTAAAAAATCAACAATAATAATGTAAAATCAGCATGGCAAAAATAGTACAACAATACAAATAGTCCACAACAACACTAATACACATCCAGACAATAAGCCCACTAAAAATTAAGGGCTCAAATTACATCAATAAAAAATTCATCTCAATACATATTAAATTCATCTCAATACATATGCAATCCATCTCATCTCAATACACGAGGAAATTTGAATTTTATCTCAATTCATGTCAATAAATATAAAATTCATCTCAAATTTTGTTGTCTTCTCTTCAAGTAGCACCAACATGTTTAACTCCTCATATATCAAGCAGCATCGGTTCGCCTCTACATTCCCAACCATCAAACTTCCAATGATTTTCAACCTATAAAAAACAAACAAAAAATATTAATTAATTCCTATCATTTGAGAAGATTAAGGCCTCCTACATCACGCCATGAGATTTATTTAGTGTCAGTTACCTTAAACAAAGAACTAATCTTTTTTAATAGTTCCTATAGATGAAAATCTTTAAAAAACTTATCAAATTTGTTTATCTTCAAATTATTTACTTTTAAAAAAAGCTTAATATTTTAAAAAATTGGCAAAGTCTCCTTTGTTTATTCATGAAAACTAACATGTTTAAATATAATAATTAACTCAAAAACAACAACAGAAATAGCTAATATAGTGTAAACAACTAACGGCGGAATAGCCACAACATATATCCTACCTAACACTCCATCACATACATATATAGAAGAAAAAAAAAATGTGTCATTACCTGGTCGGTATGGGCCGTTGAGGTAATGGAAGCATGATGAGGGATAATACTTGGAAACAAACATGACATTTCACTTCTCATGTCAGTTTTTATCTGTAGTAGTGCTTGTTGGTGGCAAAATTCTAATTCTTCGAGCTCTTGTCGATATTGAGTGTCTTGATCTTCAACGTCTTGTCTATGTCTAGCCTCTCGTTCTTCAGCATCTTTCTATAACCACGCCCTTCTTGTCATATATGAGATAGGTAAGTGTAAGAATCGATCATCTGCAATTTTTCAAAGATATTAACGCATACATTATATTGGCATACATAAGTGAAATATATAAGATGGATAAGTTTGTTTTGGTACTCACGTTGTTTAAAATTGTTACTTGCCATAGTAAGTTTGAGATGTCGCTATTTGAACCATTGGGATTGGGCGGATAATCGTCTGAAGGTGTTCCATTTGTTTCTCTATTAGGATCAAACATCTAAAAAAGTAGAAAGAACTAATTAACAACATAATTAAACAACAAATTTAATGCCACAAATGTGATACTAACACGAAAAATTTAACGCCACAAATGTTTTTATATAAACTATTATATAACAGTTTACATAAAATGTACATTTTATATAACTGATATATAAACGGTTATATAACAGTTATGTTATATAAACCGTTATATAACATACTGTTATATAACAGTTTATATAAAAAATAGATATAATAATTTATGTAACGTACTGCAGTTAAATTCAACGCTTATATAACAGTTTATGTAACGGGGATGCATTATTATTACATAAAAGAGAGCAAAAATTAAGATAAGATATTCACCATCCCTTTATCTGTTTTATCATAATTAACACTTCCATAGGTTCTCTAAACTTTTGACTCAAAAACCTGCATTAGTAATGACATCATATTCATGCATATAAAATGAGCAGACTTTTCACAACCCAATGATATCAACTAATAGAATGAAGAGAAGATGCAAACTAGCCTCCCAATGTAACTTAGTATCCAAACCCATCTCATTTACCAATGCACGCCGCATTCGAGCACATCTTCATAACACTTGATAATTTCTCATACATTATCTATGCAAATATGAAAGCAGAGATATAAAATTAGAAAAAACACTATAATACTGTGATTGTGCCGTGTTTCCGTATTCTAGGACAGATATATAATAATATGTAGTTTGTGAGGAGATTCATAATTTTTTACAGGAGCATGATTATAATACTAAAAGAACCCCAACATGTAAGCAAGTTTCTAGTTCAACTCATGAGCAGACTAAGTCTCCATGAATTATCTCTCAACTTGTAGTAAAAAAGACCCCAGAAAAGCCATCCATACCTGTAACACTATCTCCATATAGTTTGTGCATATATAATGTTTGATTTCTTCCAAACAAGGCATATTAGAAAATAGATCATTATCAGTTTGAGAGAGAGATTTGGAGATAAAATTAAACAAGTTTGCCTCAATATCATTAGAGCATTCACCATCCAACAAGTCTTTGAATAATTCAACAAGTCCTCTTCCTTTGTAAATAGAATTAGATCAAAAGAAATAAACACTTGAATCGATAAACGGAATTTATAACGCTACAAAATGACGCTACAAAATGAGAATGTGTTATAATGACTCCCAAGTTTTGGGGTCTGTATTCAATGTCAATAAAAGGCAGGAAATACGCCAGTGACGGATTTGAAAGGCTTACTATATCATTGATTTAATGTTTTCCCACATTTGATCATGGGATATTAATAGCTGCCTTTAACAGATTTGAAGGCAGATCGATGCTCTTTGCCTTGAATCCAGTTTCTACTGACTCTAGTTCTCGGGAAGCTTGGAGGGCCATCTCAGCATGGAGTTAGAGACATGCCATAGCCATTGTGGCATGTAGCTAATTTGAACAGATATTGGTAGTTCTTATTGGTGGAAAAAATAAAGACACCATTCACAATAAGTTTTTAATCGACTTCTTAATGACTTTGGTGTCTAGTTAGATGAAAGGGATTGCAAAATCTGGTGGTACATCTAGTTAATGACTCCCGATTTTGGCATCGAGTTAATAATTTTGGCATCAAGTTTGTAATCAGCTTCTTAATGACTTTGGCATCTAGTTAAAGACTCAAGATTTTATACTACGTTTGATTTTACATTGAACCTATTAGGATATAATAAGAAAAATGCATAATATTATCACTTAACTCATGTTATAGAAATCAAATTGTTGGAGGAACAAAGATTGAAGAAACAGCTAAGACAACTGATATTCATTCAGATGCTTCAGATTTACGTTATCAGTATAAGATGATGCTGAACAATTATGCTCAAAGAAAGAACCTAGAATTGAGCGACATTCTAGTAAAAAGGGGGAGATTCCTCATGCTCATAGGTTCGAGTCTACTGTAACTATTGATGGAAGTTTCTTTGAAAGTTTGAGGTTTCATCATACCTTAAAGGAAGCAGAGAAAGTTGCAGCACAGGTTGCTTTGATGTCATTTTCATTGGTTATCCCTCAAGAGAATGACTCGCACTATTACAAGAATATTTTACAAGAAATGGATCGAAGTGAAGGTTTTATCTTGCCAACATATAAAATTATAAAGTCTCAATGCGACATTATTTTTTACTATAGAAGTTGGAGGAGAGATTTTTCATGGCTGAGCAACAAAGTCCAAGAAACAAACAGATCTCAATGCTACAAATTCTACTTACACCTCTTTAATGTAACATAAATTAAATCGGACCAGTGATTTAAAATCACATGCTTCCTTTGAAAATGAAACTCTCAAATTCACTCCTGGATTAGACTTACTCACTACTGTTGCTCCGAAAGGGAAAGCCAAATCTGGTGCTACACCATTTTCAACTCCAACTACACAATTCGATTAGCAATATAAAGAAAGTTAAGGCAAATTAATTCATACCACTAAAGATCTCAAATTTGCACCTGGCTCAGACTTGATCACCACTACAAATCCCAAAGGGATTGTAAAATTTGGTGATGCATTGGTTTCAACTCCAAATACAATATATGAGAAGTTATCTAAAGAAAATGAAGATTCAAAGATGATCAAGTACATGGAATGTTACTTGTTGTGTAACAAGGTGAGAGTGTGCAATAGAATTCCAGATCTGAAATTCCCGAAGGGCACTATGCTTCAACCCATTCGCGAGGACAAGTGGGTTGTTGTGAGTTTGGAATTCCCCAACAAAATAGATACTTAATCTTATGTATATGTTCGTATTTTTCTCTTCTTTAGTCAGTTCTAAATAATACTAATTTTTCATGTCCTATTGAAATAAACATTATGAAATCTAATATGCCTCAATCATAAATGAATTCCTTAATTATATGAATGCATAGATTAATTTAAGGTGATAGTCTAATTTACTTTGGTATCTTTTGTACATATGAATTCATTGTTCGGTTATACCAACATATAAATATATTTAAAGACAATATATTAAGTCACTCATTCTTTGTTTCCATTTGATATAGTTTATTAGTCATATGTAAAACTACAACTTAGCATTTCCACGTGGAATCATCCACTTCTTGTCTCACTTATGTAAAAAAAAAATTCAATCAAATACCATAAAACATAAAAAGAACTACACCTAACAATGGAACTAGAAAGAACAAAAACAGAATATCTTTAACTAATGCATGTGTAATACTAAGTAATGATAGAAAATTAACACTTTTTTGCTCCTTTGTGGTAAAGGAGTAGTTCTAACAACTTTTCTGTAGAGATTTAATTTGAGATGATACTAAGACTTAATATTGATCTCAAGAAGATAGAGATTAAGTTACGAAATCACCCACGTCTCCTATGTATCATCTTATGACGGTGTCAAAGTCCACGTAGTTCGACGTACTTGAAATTAAAGCAATACATCACAGATTGAGAAAGACAAACTTGGTTGTGAAAACTGTTATACGTTAGGAAAGTTATAATGTGGCCAAATTGATCCTTCCTCATCCTTTTTAGGCCACTTCAGTCCATTATGTTTCAGGTGCACCCCTCAAAACAGTATAATGGTCCTAACATGTTATTAGAGTCATCCTATGAGTTAATACTAGGGGTATTAATCCTCTAATGAACCAGGTTGTCGACTGTCTAGAAGACAACTAAGGATAGTTGAGTCAGTATAATGGTCCCAACATGTTCTTAGACCACATCACCATTCAATAGAATTAGTAATTAAATGTTTCCAAAATTAGATTCATCACTTCTTTAAAAAGGTCACAAAGGCTTTCAACACGGATCTCTTTTGACTTGGTTGATTCCCCTAATTACTTTCGACAAAGTTGCAAGTTACAACAAACATGATGCTTGGAGAGAGAACCTAGGGCAACCATCTCCAATAGGAAGAGAACAAAAAACCAAGATATAATATTTAGAATTATTCCAATTAAAAGATCCGACAGATTTAGAAGCCATCAAGATGCTAACAAAGACAATGGTGCCAATTGAAATAGAACCCAAGATAGACAAGGGCAATTTAAATTTTAGAGGTAAGCATTAATACTACTCACTAAACGAGTTCTCTAGATTAAAGCTAAACAGAGATGTTCTCACGACAAACTTTGCGCTTATTTTTATAGTTTCACAGAGGAGACGTGTACTGACACTTGCCATATAATCCAAGAATGTGTAAAATTTTAGCATGGGAGGTCACTTATATATAAAATACACAATTAAGTCCAAACGCGGCCCAAGCTCATGAAGATGAACCTTTAAAATAGTCAACCCTGTTACCCCATGCCCGCCCCCATTTAAAACCCCCGTGAGGGCCCCGAACCTGCCCCAAACATTTTTATGATATTTTATAACTTATTTTATTCAAGTATTCGAACGGATTTTAAGCTAACTAAGAGTATTCATTGATTTATTATTATGCCAAACTAACTAAGATGCATAGGTTTAACTAGAATGTTTGTAATAATACCCTTAAACGGAACGGGTTTAGATTTTTTACACACAAACTCTACCTCGAACCTCGAACCTGACTTTTTATTTATTTCAAACACCACTTGACATGTTTATTTACCCCAAAACCCCTCCCCCCCCCCCCCCCCCCCCCCCCCATTAGGGCCGGATGAGGGGTGAGTCCCCCCCAAAGCCCACCCCGTTGAATTAAATGATCAATTTTAAACAAACATATCAAAAATCTAACTAAAATTAACACAAACTAGTAAGAAAATGTTATCTTACATTAATATACAAACATACTAAAACAACCAATTTGCAATCCGGGTTTTCAATTGGCTCACCCTCAACCTCCTATCACCACTACAAATCAATTCAGGTATTCAATTGGCTCGCCCTCAACTTCATATCACCGCTACAAATCAAATGTAAAAAAACTAATGATATATATCAATAATTAAGAATTAGAATTAATTCTTATTCATATTAATTCAATGTTGTAACTTGAATGTTCGGGCTTGGATAAAATGTTTCAGAATGAATGAAAAACAGGCACGCAAGCAGTAGCTCTCCCTGTCAATTACCCATAAATGAAAAACATGTGTATCAGTGATGGAAACCAAAAATGAAAAACAAATGAGTTTTTGCAATATATGCTTGCGTCCATTTGGTTCGCAAGAAAGTAGGGCCAATTTTGATTCAATTACAATATTGTGAAAAAATGAAACTTGATGCTTTTAATTGAAGGCTAATTAAATACAAAATGGAACTAAAAAGAATCAAATTAATATCTTTCTAGGAAAGTAGATGGGACTTACTGATAGGAATCCTTAACTATGATTTTTATAATAACAAAATTTCTCATTATACAATATTAAATTACTACAATTGTAGAGTTTCTTACCTTTTCATATTACTTATCCTGTATTTACCAAGCACTAGATTTTCATTTCTACAAAGAATCCACTAGTTAATCAAACTAGGCATATGAATTCAAGCAATTAGTAAACTATTTCAACTACGAACCAAATGTAGCCTTGGAGTTAAGTTGACATCTGATATAAACGAATAAAGATGAACAAGTATTTTAAGGCCTTGTTTGCTTACATGTTTGGATGAGAGCATGGATGCAACTATACGTTGTACCAAGGCAAGCATGTAACCAAAAAATACAGCTGAAACAAGAATTGCCATCCCTGCATAGATTGAAGCTGCAGTTGAAAACCCTTTCATATTTAAGTCTCATCTAATAAAGCCCCTTTTGTTGAGGACGAAAATACACAAATCGGGTTAAAAAAAACTAGGGTTAGAAAATAAAAAAATGATACCAGATGAGATGAGAGTGGAGCAGCGACGATCAAGAGCAGTGGAATTAGATGGCGGTTGATTGCAGTGGACTTGGACGGTAGTGGAAAATTAGGGTTCCTTTTTTTTGTCTCCAGGCCAGATAAGAGAGGGAAAGAGTTTGGACTTGCACAAATCTTTTTTTCTCGTATGAAAATGAGAGTGAGGGAGATAAAATATTAAAGGGAGATTTTTTTTAGGTTATTTATATTTTAGTTAGTTGTACTCAATTTTGGCACACTTTTAAACGATGCCAAAATTGTGCCAGATTGTCATTAAACCGTGCCAAAATTTGGCATAGTTTTAAAGTGTACCAGATTTTTAATATCAAGATGTGCCAAATTACTATTTTTGGTGTAGTGTAACTCATCATATTAAACAAAGTCTCATGGACAACGGTTCTTATATACACTACTTTCATTGACAAGTTTTATCGCATTTGATTCGTTTTAAAGACAAAAATTGAGATGGAAACACTTCGACCAACATGTGATAGACAAGTACAATAATCAAGAAAATCCTTGTAAGAGTGCATTGAAGGAGACTAAGAGTCAAACATGTAGAAAGATATCATTAGTCATGTCTTAATGACTCCCTATATTATAAAGCACATGGATGAAATGATGTAGCATCTCATATCACTATCAAATAATCACGTGGAATATGGAAATGAAGTTGTGACTATGGCTATCTTAAATGTCCATCCATAAAAGGTGTAAACAAAATACAAAACTCTTTTTGTGTTTTTAAAAAAAATAGTAAAAAGAAAATCTTTGTATTTTTCAAAAAATTTATCAAAAACAAAATCTTTTTGGATTTTTCAATTTTTTAAAGAAATAGAAAATCTTGTTGGGTTTTCTAAAAATATGAAAAAAAATAAAAAAAAATACTACAAAAATAATACAAATGATACAATCTAGTAATATGAATCATATGATATTAACATGAAAAATGCATCATATACTAGACATGGTAGCCACCCTTCAGTCAACTGTGAAAATTCCTAAAGACTTTCTAAGACTCTCGAATCTAAGGGCGTTTAAAGGCTTTGTGAAAATATCGGTAGACACAAAACTCAAGGATAAGACTTTATCTTTTACTAACTCACGGATAAAGTACTCGCGTATCCTAATGTGCTTTGTGCGCGGATACTGGATCGGATTGTGTGATATGTGTATCGCGCTCATGTTATAACAGAAAATGGTCATGGTGTCCTGTGATATCCCACAATCCTCCATCATTTTCTTCATCCAACGAAGTTGCATGCAATAACTCCCGACGGCTATATACTCAGCCTCCAGAGTGGAAAAATAGATGGAGTTTTTCTTCTTGCTCAACCAAAAGGAAAGATAATAACCAAAGAAGAAACAAACACCAGAAGTGATCCTACATCCATCTGAATCCCCAGCCCAATCGACATCCGAATAGGCGGATAACGATCGTCGATATCAAAGGAATACTAAATGCCGTATGAAAGAGTCACACTCACATATTTGATAATATGTTTAAAAGCGAGTAAGTGCGACTCTTTCGGGGACATCTGATATCGTGCACAAACTTCAACACTAAAGGCGATGTTGGGATGCTCGCAATCAACTAGAGAAGACTACCTATTATACTTCGATATAAAATTTGATCTTCATCTCTGCCTGAAGTGTCCTTGTTAATCTTAGTAGAGGTACTCATCGGGGTACGTGTGTGCTTAACGAGTTTAAACCAATTTCTTCACAAGGTCTTTAGCATACTTGGATTGGGAGATGAACATCCCATCCTCTAGCTGACGAACCTGGAGACTACAGAAGAATGTAAGATCACCAACCATGCCCATCTCAAACTCACTCTTCATCTCCTCCTCAAAGTCATGAGCATGTCGGGAGCACATGGATCCAAAGACTATGTCGTCCACATAGACCAGGGCAACCAAAATAGCACCATCTCCTCTCCTAACAAATAACATCTTATCAACTCCCCCTCTCTTGAAGCCACGGGCTAAGAGATAGAAAGTAAGCCTCTCGTAGAAAGCACGGGGTGCTTGCTTCAAATCATACAGGGGTTTTCTCAGAAAATAGATGTGATCAGGGTGCTTAGGGTCTTCAAACCCGTTTAGTTATTCCACATAAACCTCCTCCTGTAGAATGTCATTCAGAAAGGCACTATTGATATCCATCTGATACAACTTGAAGCGCAGATGACATGCGATGGTGAGTAGTAAACGAACGGACTCATGTCTCATAATAGGAGCAAATGTCTTGTTAAATTCTACACACTCTATTTGTGTGTAGCACTGAGCGACCAACCTAGCCTTGTTTTGGATAATGGTACCATTCTCATCCATCTTATTCTTGTAGATCCACTTAGTACCAATCACATTCTTTTCACTAGGTCGGGGGATAAGTTCCTAGACATCATTCTTTCTAAGCTGAAGCAACTCATTTTGCATAGCGGATATCCAGTGTTCAGCTTTGAGTGCTTATTAGACGTTCTTAGTCTCGACTTTAGACGTGTAGCACAAAAAGTTAACCACATTTTCTAGCTGAGCATGAGTCTTGACCCCTAAGGTGGCATCTCCTAAAATGGCAAAAAGGTCATGACTCTTGCGAACTCAAGCAGGTGTACCCCTTAAGTCAGGATTAGGGTCCACCCTAGGTGTGTGAAGGACAATGGTATCATCGGTTAGAAGTGCATCGTCCTCACACAAAAGGCTAGAATGAACAAACGTCGACAATTCATCATATTGCACAGTGACATTTATTAACTCCATAACCTTATAGCTACTCAGGTTAAAGATCCAGTATGCTCTACTCATCGATGAATAACCTAATAATATTCCCTCATCACTCTGGGAGTCGAACTTTTCTAATTTATCTCTATCCCGTAGGATATAGCATTTGCTCCCAAAAACACAGAAATATAAAAGATTGGGCTTTTTTCCAGTCCACAATTCATTAGGCGTCTAAAGAGTGTGTGGATGAAGGTAATCCCTATTCATCATGTGGCACGCGATAGACACTGCCTCTGCCTAAAATCTCCTAGAAACTCTATAACCTACAAGCATAGATCTAGCCATCTCATGAATCATTCGATTCTTCCTCTCAACAATCCCATTTTGCTGAGGAGTCTTCACGACCAAAAAATTATGTTTAATCTCGAGGCTATCACAGTAAAGATACACCTTTGATTCCTTAAATTCAATGTCATTGTCACTAAACATTTTATCAATAGTGACACCATGTTGATTTGTAGAACACGTCACTTGGTCATTAGAAACTCTATAGCATCAGATTTCTCTCTTAGAAAACCTACTATGGAGTAACGAGAGAAATCATCTACTGTCATGAGGATATACCTCTTACCACCCAAACTCTCAGTACGAGTAGGACCCATAAGATCCATGTGAATCAACTCAAGCACTCATGAAGTGGTAATGAAACTCAACTTCTTGTGGGGGCTACAGACTTGCTTTCCTAATTGACAAGGTCCATAAACCGTAGAAGTCGACTTCCCAAGTGATGGAAAGACACATACTAGGTCCTTTTTAGACAAGCACTCGAAATCTATAAAATTCATGTGACCTAGACGTTGATGCCACAAATACATAGGAGTGATCGTGGCGTTATTACATACAAATGAGGACTAAGGTACAATCACATAATAATTATCTTCAGTCCTTACCCCTTGTAATAGAAGTTTACTGGCTTTATCACAAATATTTCACTCGTTCCAGTCAAACTTTACTGCAAAGCTAGTGTCGCATAACTGGATAATGTTGAGAAGGTTTCCTTTCAAACCTTTGACATACAAAACATTCTCTAGCTTAGGCAATTCTGGTATCTCTACTGTACCTCGTCCTACTATGCTAGATTTGCTCCCATCTCCAAAAGTGACTTTACCTTCCTTTCGATCCTCTAAGTAGGTAGAAAATAAGATGTCAAATGTCATGTGCTTGGAGCACCCACTGTCCAAATACCACTATGAGGTATTATGTGCTTTAAGACCAACATGAACAACAAGGGCTTTTACATCGTGCTCAGGTACCAAAGAAGTGGTAACCTTATGTTTTCCCTTGTCAATGTTGTTTCTAGCCGGGATTTTTAAAGTATCCGCTAACGGTAAAGACATTCTAGGAAACTCTTCCATTAAACTCTGAGATGTGGCGACTAGAAACTCAACATGCTCTCTAAGACTAGTAAGATCGCTAATGGTATGTACACTACAAAAAAAGTAGTTTTTAAGACGGAGGCTTTTGAGACGGCTTAAATTGTAGTATTTAAAACATATATTTTGAGATTGGTAAAAATAGCCATCTTAAAAACTAATATTATTTAAGACGAAATGTGTTATCGTCTTATAAAGTGAAGCTAATGAGACAGCATATTAAGAGCTGTCTCAAATACTCCACCTTATGAGATGGCTGAAATAATTCACTTTCCCACCTTCACGATTTTACCTCCCGCCTTTGTGCATAGAAATGGAACCTTCTACATAGAAAATAAAAAGGAAAAGTAAAAGTAAAGCAAAAGCTAAGCATCTCGTTTCTCTACCAGGAAAAAATGTCACCCACCTCACTCTCCCTTACCGTCGTTGCTCTCCCTAGACATCTTCATTGCCATTGTCGCTCGCCCTTGTCTCTGACCTACCCTTACCGCTAGTAAGTGGTGTTCCTTTTTCTATTAGTTGGGGTGAGATTATGATGGTGTAGGTTGCTAGCTAGTTAGGGTTTCAACAATTAAGGTTAAGTGTTGAGATTTTATAATTGAAGATATCAAATTAGTTTTCTTATATATTGAATGTCAATTTTCTTGTTTGGTTGTTATTAAAATGAAAGTAAAAGTAATGGAAAAGTAGTTTGATGTCTTGTTGATGTAATTAATTGGTTATTGGTATAGTTGGAGGTTTTGTTATAGTAGAAATTGCTTATAATAATATAATAGTATTTTTTTTCTGCATTATATTATAATTATGATTTTTCAATGGCAATTGTATGTTATTCATTGATGGGTATTTGACAGAGGAATTACTGATTGTGTTACATATGTTCATTGACATTTTAATATTTGATCTAATCCCAGGAATTCAAGTTATAGTATCCTCGAATTGATACGGCGAAAAGGTAAAGTAATTTTTGGTTATTGGTTAATATTATTAGTTTTTTATTGGATTGATTTGTAGTGGTGATAAGAGGTTGAGGGTGAGCCAATTGAAAACCCGGATTGTCAATTGGTTGTTGCAGTATAGTTTTAAGATTAATATATGATAATATTTATATACTTGTTTATGTGAATTTTAGTTAGAATTATTGATATGTTTGTTTGTGTTAATTAATTCTTGTCTTTTGCAAGTAGTTTATGCCATTAATTTGATTTACTGTGTGATATGATTTTATTTTGTGATATATGTGATGGGCCTAATTACTTCAAATATGCATCACCATTGAAAACATTGTTAATGTTATCCATCACCATATCAAATGGTAAATTTTAATATTCAAATCACTAAGTGTTGGGACACAAACTCAAACATATGAGGTGGTACCCGAAATAAATAAATATGCATTACCATTTAATGTTCTTTGATTGATTTGCAATCGTGAATTCTAGAACAATCAGAAGGTCAAACATGAATAAATGTTGTTTTCATGACCAAAAAGAATAAACTTTCACAAATGAGAGGAAAATAAACAATTAAGTATGTTTAATGAAGTAGGATTCATCTCCTCTATCACAATCATCCTCCATGATACAATTTGATAAGGATATATCATCAAAGAAGTTGTGATTTGATAAAGATTAATCAAACAAGAAGATAATAAACAAGAAGTTTGAAATTTCACGAGTAGAAAGTCTGGGCTCTCGCTCACTTCGAATTTGATGTTTGTCTTGTCAAGATCAGTTATAGAGTAAGTCATGTTTAATTATAAGGTGATCTAAATTCTTAATGAATATTGGGTGCATAACATTACTCTCACTCGTCACTGACCTTTATAGACGTTCAAGTATGAAATAACCATCAACCAACATTATTTTTTCAAACTCCACTTTTTTGTATTTGAATCCTTCTTCCTAGCATGCACGAGCATCGGGTGCCAAATTTGACATGACATTCACACATACACTTAATATATCATCTACATTATCTTGTCTTGCTTTAGCGGTTCCTCCAACAGGCTATTCATGTAAATCATTTTGTTGTCCTTCATACCTAGGAGGGGCTCATCATCTATGTACAAAAGCCCAATGGACACCACACCATGGACATTTCCACTGGAATTTATCTTACGAAGCCACTCGGAGAACCCCTGTAAATAGAGCGTCTAATATGTTATGTAGAAGACCATTTGTCGGACAATTCCATCATATCTTTAATGGAATTGTAAACCTGCTCACTTCTCGACGCCATCATATTCTAGTTTTCTAGTCTCAGATATCCTTAGCTCCTTGTTGAATTTTCTCTTCTCTTATGTATAGGGGGTTTGGTTACGTCTATTCTTCCTGTAATACTCCCCTATAAACACACTTGGGCTGGTAGAGGATATTTTTTCGAACTCCACATTCACGTCTGGTTTTACCTCATAATTTTAATTTTTAAATTCTCAACATTACATAATGGGATATACAGAACGTGATTGATGGCCTTTCCATTATTGGATGTGAGGGGATGTTTTTTAGAGCATGCGAGATCGCACTTTCAGTTCCAAGGGCTCACAGAGGGACCCTAATGAGTGTTCTTGAAACTTTCTTTTATGACCCTCTAGTGGAATGGACTAAAACATGCAAGATTTTTACAGTTTCATCAAGTAGGTACTAAATCTTGCAAATTTTCCTCTTTATTGTAGCATCTATGCCCGAAGATTACTTGATTCATAGATCTTTTAGGTGTGGCATTGCCCGTAAGAGAAGATGGGTGGGGTTATCATCACTCTCGCCCAATGTTCTAGGCTTTAGTCCCATCCCTCTTGACATTTCAACCACTTGCTTCCTATTAAGTCTCTTCATTAGAGGGTGCCTTTTAAGTACTTGGCTACTGTTTTTAGGGCAATCCAATGTTCGTTATAAACACATCGAGTACCATGCTATTATACACATGCCTTATATTTCTTCTTATTTGGATCATTAACAAAGGGAGAATCAATACTAATGGACTTTTGATGGGGAAAATCAATACAAAGAACAAACCTAATTTTGATCCTCTCTTCAAATGCATCACAAGATCCTCTTTAAATATGAACAATCACTTATCTCTGCCTCATTATCAATGATCAATCTGATATGTTAGAATGCAGAGGAGTTTCAAATAAATCAACTACCAGAAGGATTAAACACCTTTGGAAAACTGTTAAAGCAGCCATCTTGGAGCCCATTTCTACTGAAAAGCAACTTCTCAAGCTTAAGTTCAAACCCAATTGTGAGGAAGCAATCAACAACATGTCCAATAAAATATGGATTTTCTCTAGATTTGGTGTGGAGATGAACACTGTTAAGGACACTGATCAATACTTATCAATTTTCATTGTGCACTCTCAGTTCCATATAAAAGTTCTCATTACATTTATATATGCTAAATTTTCTAAAGACGAGAGATTGGATCTTTGGGATTCTTTGGATAATTTATGAGATGTATATGAAAACATTACTCATATGGTGGTAGGGGAATTCAATATTATGATAAAACATGATGAAAAATATGGTGGTGCAGATATAGAATTTTGAGCCACGGATTAGTTTAATGATGCAGCTTCCAGAAATAATCTCATTGAACTGGGATACTCTAGATCTAAGTTCACTTCGTGGAATAGTAGACTTGGGACATATGCCATTTTTTAAAGGCTTGATAGAGACTTTTGCAACTCTTCGTAGAAGAATACACTCCCAAACACAGGTATTTCCCACTTGAGTAGAATATCTTCAGAGGAGGAGACACCTATAATTACATCCAAAGTGGTTAAGTCAAGTGGATCATTTTGTAAAATGTTTATTTGATTAATTTTTTATAAAATTGATAATGGCATTTATAATTTAATAACTCAGTGGATTTTTAGTTGATTGGTTTGGTGATGTGTGGTTGTAGGGTGATTTATATTTTATAGCTTTAGCACAACATTGGTATTTCATTCAGTATTTTTCAGTTCAAGTTTTTTTTTGTATAAGAGTTATATTGGGTGTTCTTACTCTGTTTCTTAATTTGTTTGTTCATTAACTTTATTCACTTCATTCACTTTTTTTTTTTGTGTCTGTTGAACTAAAGCTTTTAGTTTATGTGTTGGTGTGCTCTTGGTGTAAATTTTGAGGTATTTGGTGTTTTGAGCTTTTGGTTCATGTATTGTTTTGAGTTTTTATAAGAACTAAGTTGTTTTTGTAAATTTAGCTCGATAATGACATTAAATGTGGGTGTTGCAACTGCGTTTTTTCACTCGACGGACTATATTAGGCCTAAGATTCATTTAGTGTCAACTTTGCACTAATTATATGGTGTTATTATATTATGAACACCACATATTTGATGAAATGCCATAATAACTTATATGTGTAAGTAGTTGTATTCTTTGTACTAGTTTATTTTTGGAACTTTACCTTCAATTGATTTTTTACATTCTCTATTTGGTTCATGGCCTTTTCAGTTTTAAATGTTTTTTTAGATTCTCTATTTTGTTGTATGAATTTCTCTTTGTTTAAACTCTCGCAATTTAAAATGCTCTCCTTTTTTCTTTGATTGTGTCATTCGCTTTATTCATTTGATTTCTTTATGTTGTATAACTACTCTTATAACACGAGGAACACCATAAAGGACGAGAAGATTGCATCCAACATATCAATAAGATGTTTATCTTTTTATTAATTGGTAATCTTTGCTAATTTCAATAATTTTTCATATTCATCGCCTTTACGAGACCATGTATTTCCATCTGCTATAGAATCCAATCAAATGAGTTACCCATTTTTGCTATTTTTTACTTATTCTCCCCATGTGTTAACATATACATTGCTAAGGGTACTAGATGTTATAAATGTAGGAGGTTTGTGTTGTTAACTAATTCTTTTATCGTTGGATGAGTTTTTACATATGTTCACTTTGATGAGGATCATGCCACGTAACTCATTTGTTGTGCACATGGGTTTATTATCAATGAGATATCTCATCCAACTCAAACTCATTATAATCTATTAGAAGATAATCAGGGCTCCTATGTTTATCATTTCTCTTTCTCTTTTTGTAACAACTATTTGTTGCAAGTGTTTTCTATATAATAAGTACAATATTCGGATGTGTCAGTTAATATTACGATCAGATGTTAAATGGCATCGAATTTAGTGATACACATGTATAGGTTTAATGATTTTGTGTTTTATTTTTCAAGTATTTAACGATAATAACTAGAGTTTCTATTTTTTGTTCTTATAATGAACTTCATTGATAACATGAGCTCAAATTAAATGAAATGTTACAGAGATGTGGTATCCAACTTCATATATGAAACAAAGTTCACTGCTCAATCTAATTAAATTATTAGAGTATAGTTCCATATAATAATATGCATTGACTTCAAGTTATTGTCTGATCTCAGCAAATCAGCTAGTCTAAAGATTAAACGGAACCTTTCTAATCATGAAAATATATGGTCAAATTTTTTTTGCAGCAAGTACAAGAATAAATCAACTTCTTATGGTTCCCAAACTTATAAAGGTTAAAATAAATTGATTCCATCTATGATCAGCTCAGTATTGATATTGGGGATACTAACTATTGGTCTCCTATAACTAATAGCCAATTCTCTTCAAAATCAGCTTGGAATTGTATTCGGCACTCTAAACCTGCTTCATTTCTATTCAAAACAGTGTGAAATTCTTCTATTCCTCAAAAACTGTCTTTATTTCTTTGGAAATGCCTCTCGAATATTGTGCCTCTTGATGATGTTATCCAAAAATATGGCATCAAATTGGCCTCTGGGTGCCATTATTGTCTCAATGCCTCTGAAAAGTTGCAACACCTATTTTTAACTAGTCCGTAGCCAAATATGTATAGCCATACTTTGCTAAATTATTTGGTGTGCATATTTCCTCTTATTCTCTTTAGTGTCCATAACTGATACTAAAGAGGTGTCCATAACTTCTCTAGTTTGCGCTGACTATGTGACTTTAGACAATGATGGGCTTATTTATAGCATTTCAAAATTTATGTCGTGCTTACAATCATTTGATTTTGATGGGGATATATTATAGCTTGTAAGGAATCATTCTTATACATATATATAAGGCATCATTCTTATACATGTATGTGTGTATGTCTATTACAAATTTGTAACAACTTTAAATGGGGCCTTGGTATGGTGAATTTTAAAATTTACAACCAAGATGCCCTGCTGAAGAATCTTTGGGACTTGATCCATTGAGACTGTTTACCTGCCACTTTTATCTTAGCTAGATTCAATTTCATACTACTCAGTGTGCATCATATATAATGTCATTAATCTAACACTCGCATTTGGCCATTTAATCCTTTTAAAAACCTATGTTTTAAATATGTCATATCATATGATATGCTATTGTTTTTTTTATAGATTCTCACATTTTAGTTGAAGGTGGAGATATCCATATCCAGCTAATGTTCCATATTCATCAATCATTATCATTTTTAATATATATGTTACTCTTATGGCCAAAATGGTTGGAATTCATTTTGTTTTTCTATAGCCTATGCTTTTACTGACTATATTGACATAAGACTTCTTTGGGAGTAATATAAGACTTTGAGTAACAACATTTCTTCTCCATGGATGACAATTGGGTGATTTCAATTGAACTCTTGGTTCTCATGAATGTTGAGGTGGTGGAATCTAATTTGTGTGGATGTCCAATGTTTGTTCTTGGGGAGAAACTGAAGTTCCTCAGATCATCTCTTAAGAAATGGAATTTTGAGGTTTTTAGAAATATTCGTGAGAGACTTTTGAAAGATAGAGATAATATATTTACAATGCAATTATGGATATGTGTGGTTCTAATCCTTCTCTTTTAGAAGTTCAAGCTCAATCCCATGAATATTTTTGATAAAATGATTATATGTGTTTACATTATCATGAAAATGCCAAATTTTTTATAAAATGATTATCTAATGTTTAACTCAATGGCATGCAGGTTTGATGTTTCAAATCATGGTTTCCATGATGAGAAACTATCTGCAAATGGGTGTTTGGAAGGAGTTGAGTTTAAAGAGTATAAATTCAGTGCTAAAGGTTTTCCTATTGAAGGTGGTCATATCCATCCATTGCTCAAGGCAAGAAGGCAAATGCATATTATGTTTCTTCAGATGGGATTTGAGGAGATACCAACGTACAATAATGCTGAAAGCAGCTTCTGGAACTTTGGTGCACTTTTCTAGCCACAACAACACCTTGCTCATGAATCACATGACACCTTCTTCTTGCGAGAACCTGCCACTACAACGTGGCTACCTGAAGATTATGTTGAGTGGGTGAAGAAAGTTCACGAATATGGTGGTTATGGGTCCCGAGGATATGGATTCGACTGGAAAAGAGAGGAAGCAAACAAAAATCTTTTACGAACTCATACAACTGTTGTTTCCTCAAGGATGTTATACATTCTTGCACATAATCCTTTTCCAGTAAAAAAATACTGCTTTGTAGATCGTGTTTTCAGAAATAAATTTATGAATCGGACACATGTTTCTAAGTTTGGGCTTACACTCAGTGACCTGCAGGGAGTTCTGAACATTTACAAGATATCAGTGCAGGTACACCCTAGTATATATACATGTCATGTTAAGTAGAATAATTGATAAAAGTACTGAAATTCATTTTCAGTTATTGAATTGTGCCCCTGTTACGCACTTTTGTGCACTTTTGCGCTCAATTGTGCCAAATCGCGCTCAATTGCGCACGCTGCAGAATCATCACAGATAGCAGACCCAAATGCGTCACGTTTATCTTTCGCAAAATGCCTTAATAACGCACTTTAAAGGCCTGGATAGATTGTTTTAAAGGCCTGATTGACTTATGCCTTCATTAAGGTGAAGGTTTATAATTTTGTAGGGAAAGGTACCCTTTTAATCAGTCCATCATGATTGAGTCTTAACTGTGAAGTTTGAATATTTTAGAAGGCACATAATGGACTCGTGTAGATTTAGCTATAGGTGAAATGATTCATCTAGATAGATTGTTTTAAAGACCTGTTTACAACCCAAAAGAATTCAAGAAAATATTTTCTTAATATTTTGTAAAATAACTATACGTGGATATAAGGATGCAAGAAAATACAAATGCATAAAGTTTAAAGCATGTTTTATCATAATTTTTTTGCCTCCATAGGATAAGAATTTGTTCTTCCAATGATGAACTTCATGCCGAATTTTCTAATAATCCTTTAAAAAAGTCTTCGATAGATCATGCCTAAGAAATGATTCCTGTAGAGCAACTATAAGATCAATTTTTATTATATCCCAATAATAAACATACAAAAATCTATTGTGGCCATTAATAACTAGACAAGTGTCATCATTTATAGTTTTAACAACATTAATAACCTCATTATGTTCACGAACAACACTCAGCTGCTTGTTCATATCATTAATAAGTAGAAATGCAGTGGACAGTGTATATTATCGTATGATCATTTTACATGTGTTGTTGTTTAAGTAGAAATGCAATTTTATTGATAACAAGATACGTATACAAAGACATGAGGATGATGAGTCCAAAGGAAATTAGAAAATGAATAACAAAGGACAGTGTGTATATATTGGGAAGATTTAGATTTGATTAGTAGAATACATGATTGAATCATTAGAATACATGTTCGTTCTTTTAGGCCTATACCCAGACGTGCTATTATTTATCATGCACTTCTCCAAATGTCGATCTTAGCTGGTACTCAGAATGTTGGGCAAGCTTAGTTGCTTTATAACTTCGTAAATCGGTTATGGGGCATTTCATTACTCTTTTTTTGGTTGTTTTAGTATATAAGTATATTGTTTTAGTCTTTAAGTTAGGTTATTAGTTCAGTTAGTAATCGGTCCGTTAAGTGTTAAATAGTTACATTAACTAGGTTTTTAGTGTTTGGTTTTATTTTATATTTATATAATCATGACATCTTTAGAGTTGGTTTTTGTATTGGGTTTTAAACAAGTATTTTTCAAGTATCTAAATCAAGTTAATGTTTCTTGACTTTTTCCAAACCATAACTAACTGCGTTTTATATCCCATTTGTTGCAGGAAGTTTACTATCCCACGAGGACTTGTTATACGTATACTTGAGCCTTTTACCGTTGGAGCTTTTGCATCTATTCTCTCGAACAAAGACCTTATCACTTATGTCCTCTTTAGTCTTGCTCTTAACCACATGCAGGGTGAGACATATTCATGTTAAATTTTGATCATTATGTTGTCTCACGGTAAAAGGAACCGTAATGTGTATATTTATTTACATTAGTTGTTTAGAGTGTTGTGGCTATTTCTGTCGTCGTTTTTGAGTTAATTTTTATGTTTAAACAGGTTCGTTTTCATGAATAAATAAAGGAGACTCTGTCGAATTTAAAAAAAAAATATTAAGTGTTTTTAAAAGTAAATAATATGAAGATGATTTAGAGAGGCATGGATCGATATTTCAATTACAAATTCATGTTTGTTTCATGTACCATTAACATGATTAATCCCTCTCTCGATTTTATTATTGTGTAATTAAGTTGATTATGTATGTTATATGTACGTTCACAGATTCATGGCAAGAAAACGTCGGCGTTGTTTGAATATGTGGGATATCATTGTCCAGGAAAGATCACTTGAGAAATAACCATTCACAATGCAAGTGGAAGATGATTTAGAGACACACATATCGATATCCCACCGGAGTGAGGCATTGCAACCCCAACCAACGACCCTAGTGGCAGCTAGTCAGAGACATCAACGACCCATATCAACTAGGTAATAACACATCTTTATTCCAATTTTCTATATGTATGTGATGCCGTGTTAGGTAAGATATATATTTTGGCTATTCCCCCCTTAGTTTTTTATAATGTTGTGGCTATTTCTGTCATTTTTGAGTTAATTTTTATGTTTAAACAGGTTGGTTTTCATAAATAAACAAAGGAGACTCTGTCGAATTTTTTAGAAATATTAAGTGTTTAAAAGTTAATAATATAAAAATTTACAAATTTGATAAGGTTTTTAATGATTGTCATCTATAGGTACTATTAAAAAAGATTACTTCCTTGTTTAAGGTACAACATTGGCGATAAGGAGGGATTATATTGGGACTTCTTGAACGAGAAGCCTTACCGGCTTGATTTCCCAGGGAGTAAGGTACCTCCTATGATGATGATGAGTATGCAAATCCGAGTTATCCCCCTCTAATTATTAGGATAGTTGTCACCTCGTATGGGTGATCTCTTGGTCATGACTCTTTAAATTTTCTTCATAGATTTTGGCCAAACGGTAGATAGACTTTCTTTTCGCTCAGTCAATCGTTGGCGTACGGTACCATCAATTGGATCCTGATCCACCAGGAAAATTTTATATGGATCGTGAATGTTTATAGAGGGGTAGCAATCGTACAAGAGTTTTTTGCATCCTTACGACTCGTATTTCAGACCGCACGCGACTCCTAGCATGAGCGGGGTGAGACTGATCTGCACTCTTGGTGAAGTTTTGGCTCACCTGACTTTGTTAGTGGTGAGAGCTTCGATTTCCCATAAACGGTGCCAAATTATAGGATAATTTTCCCGCAATAAGTATTAGAATTGCATAATTGCCCTAAAGTATTATGAACGGAGAAAAAGGAAGAAAGAGAGTTATCTACGTGATATGGTCGTGAGGTTAGCCTATGTCCATAGGGTAAAGTGGGAGTGTTTTGTATTAGGAAAAGGGATGGAAATCATCGGAGTGCTAGTTTTGCTAGCTGAGAGTCCAGGCTAGTTTAGCTAAAGATTAAGAGGCTATGCAGGGTACTATGCGACAGTTGGCCCAAACTTTGCAAGCTAGAGTTCCTGCATAACTTAATATACCACCTCCGCTATCCAGGAGTGTCGGGCGTAGCCATTCCATAACTTCAAATGATCCTTCATACCTGCCTGGAGAAACTTCATCCATCAGGATTGGTAATTCCTCTGATCGACAATCTCTTGTTCGAGAAAGATTAAGTGCCTTAGAAAGGCTAAGTATGGCCTCTCCTTTTGATCGTTTGGGACCCAGGGGAAATTACCTAAGGGTTGCATCAAGAAATACTCGACGATCATGCGATTTAAGGGAAGTTTCAGCCCAATCCAAATTAAGCACCCGACGAAATCATAGATCTAGTCAGAGGGAAGGTTCATAAGAAGAAAGTTCAGCATGATCTTTTGATCGACATGGAAAAACTGCTACCCACAAATCTGGGGCTGACAGTGAAGCTTAAAAAGGTTCAAATCAATGTTTGGAAGATAGGTTGGGAGAAATGACCAAGGCCAAGAATCCCCTCTAAAGAAGTTTTATCAAGGGATCCGCCTTTGTGCAAACCATCATAGATTTTCGTACCCTAACCAAGTTTAAAGCTCCAGTGGTCACTCCCAAATATGATGGGAAGACTAATCCAGTTATTCATATAGAATGCTGATATCTATGATGTTCCTAATGAGATGAGATATAGGGCATTCTCGGGAACAATCACTGGATCTGCTCAAATCTAGTACAATAGCTTTCCTTGGGGATAAATTTCTTGCTTTCAACAACTCGTCGAGCTATTCATTGGTAATTTTTCCTTTGGAGCAAAACCAATGAAAAGAGTAGCTCATTTTCTCAGTGCAAGATAAAAGAAAGGAGAAAATACCAGGGATTACATCACTCGTTTCACCAACGAAAAACTGGAGGTCATTGATTACGAAGAAAATACTGCAATCACTTCCCTCGCGAGTGGTTTTCTACCTGATAAATTATATTACTCTTTAGCAAAAGATCCACCAAAGATAATGACAAAATTAATAGCCAAGGCAGTAAAGATTATGAACGTCGAGGAAGCTATGGCTGCTAAAAAGAATTCAGATGCAAAGGTCGAAGAAAAAATAGAAGGGAAGTCAGATAAGAAAGAGCACAAGAATCACAATGAGCACATGAGTTCGAAGGTAAAGGAAGGTTTAGATCGGCTTAGGAAATTCACTAATTACACTCCCTTAATGGTGGATATACATCATATGTTGGAATAAATCACGAATAAAAATGAGTTAAGTTGGCCTGAAAAGTTAAGGTCACCTGCTGTAAGAGGGATAAGTCCAAGTATTATGAGTTTCACAAAGATCACAGTCATACTACAACCGTTGTATTGTTGTCTAGAATGAGATAGAAGCATTCATTCGAAGAGGAAAGCTGAACAAATTTTTTCATCGGAAGAATGATGGAATAAACGGAGGTAGAGGTTGATAGAGATCTAAATCGCCAGTTAAGCCCAGGGAAGAGAAGAAGATGAACTGCGATCATCATCTAAAAGATGATCCTGATCTTCCCAAGAAACCCAGAAAATCAGAACGTGAGGTATTCACACTCAGTTTTGGATCTTTTGATTGTCACTTGATTATAGGTGGAGATGCCAGAGGAGGAGATCATACAACTGAAAGGAAAGCTTACCTCAATGAGGCTCAACCTTGTTCTCATATCCAGCGAATCAACCTTGCCGAGGAAGACTGACCTAGAAAGGTTAACAAGGATAAACTTGTAATTGGATTTTCAAAAAATGATCTATCTGGAGTGTTGTATCCTCATGATGATCCTTTAGTGATCAGACTCGGGATGAAACAACTATCGATGGTAAGAACATTAGTGGATAATGGAAGACATCATGTTCAATCCCTATTTTGATAGTTTGGGTTTAAAACTCAGCCAACTAGAGCCTTATTATAGGCCACTCATTAGATTCTCAGGCAAGAAAGTGTTTCCATTGGGGACTATCAATCTCGATGTGTTGATTGGGACATGGCCGACGAGCAGGACAAAAAAGGTGAGATTCTTTATAATGGACAAAAATGTTCATTGTGCTTATAATGTGATTATTGGAAGAGTTAGTATGAAGAAATTCAAAGTTGTACCCTCTACTATTCAATAATGCCTAAAATCCCCGACCAACTTTAGAGTTGGAGTAGTGAAAGGAGATCAGAAAGTAGCTCGGGAGTGCTATTATTCCTCTGCTGAGGAAGAAGATATACTGGAGATAAAGAGAAAAATAACCATTTATCAAGTGGATATATCTGAGCCAAACAGCGAGTTTGAGGTTGACACCTTAGATCCAAGAGACAAATCTGAGCTTGTAAAAGGCCAATTGATGGAGTCAACAGAGAGAATTGTTCTAGATGATGATAAACTAGAAAGAATAACTCAAATAGGTGTGTTATTGGAACAAGTTCTTAAACAGGAACTGGTAGCTTTCTTGAGACAAAGGAAACAGGTATTCGCATGGAGTCATGAAGATATACCAGGCATAAACCCAAATTTCCTATGCCATGAGCTTAATCTGAATAAGGAAGTTAAACTCGTGAAGCAACGAAAAAGAGTTTTTAGCCCGGAGAAGAACCAAGCTATACAAGAAGAAATGGAGAAGATCCAAAAAACTTCCTTTATTGAAGATATGAATTACCCAGATTGGTTGGCTAACGTAGTTATGGTCAAGAAGAAGAACAATAAGTGGAGGGTGTGTGTGGATTTCAATGACTTGAACAAAGCGTGTCCAAAAGATCACTTTCCTTTGCCACGAATTGATCAATTAGTAGATGCCACTTTGGGGCATGATCTACTGAGTTTCATGGATGCATATTCTGGTTATAATCAGATCAAAATGAATCTTGAAGATAGAGAAATCACTTTTTTTATCACTCCTCGAGGAACATATTGCTATAATGTTATGCCATTGGTCTAAAAAATATAGGTGTTACTTATCAGAGATCGGTGAACAAAGTATATGAGGAACATATAGGCAAGAATATGAAGGTAAATGTTGATGATATGCACACTAAGAGCAGAAAAGTTGTTGATTATATTACCGAACTCATCCAGACGTTTGATCAATTAGAAAAGCACCAAATGAAGTTAAACCCCACCAAATGCGTCTTCGAAGTGAAGGAGGGAATGTTCCTTGGGTATATAGTAAATCAAAGGTAAATTAAAGCATATTAAGCCTCTGATCGAAATGAAGTCCCCGACCTGTAAAAAGGAGGTTCAAAGGATAACTAGGCACGTAGAAACACTCAACGGGTTTGTGTCACGAGCAACGTATAAGTGTTTAGCATTCTTCAAGGTACTCAAAAAAACCTTTGAATGGAATGATGAATATGAAAAAGCCTTCATGGAAAGTACCTGGGAGCACCACCACTACTCTCCCAACCAGTGTTAAGAGAAAAGTTGTATTTATATCTGGCTGTATCTGAGTCCGCAGTCAGCTCTACCTTGATCAGGGAGGAGAATGGAGCTTAAAAGTCAGATTATTACACCCGTAAAGCTTTTCGAGGAGCAAAAGTGAGATATACCAAACTGGAGAAACTAGCCCTGGCCTTAATTGAGGCTAGTATACGAATGAAGCCATATTTCCAAGCCCACGCCATAGTGGTGTACACTGACATGCCACTAAGGCAGGCTTTGCATAAGCTGAAAAAATCTAGAAGATTGATGTATTGGGTTGTGGAGTTGGTGGATATGATCTTATATATGAACCAAGGACTGCTTTAAAAAGTCAGGATATGGCTGATTTTATTGCAGAATTAACTTACCCAGAGGTCCCCGAGCAACAAAGGACTCTAGCCGAGCAACATATAGGAATTAACTGACCTACTGGAGACACACCCGACCAACTCCAAATAATGGAAACTGTAGAAAAAGACCAACCAGAACCGTTAAGTGGAGTATAGGAGATGAAGATGAAATATGAGGAGGTGAAGGATAAAATCTTCCATCAAGCGATTCTGATAAACTAAGTTTTTTATAGTGATATCCCATATGGAGTCTGTATGTTGATGGGTCATCTTGCGCAATCAGATATGGAGATGGAATCATTCTCAATACTCCAGATGAGCTAAACATAAAGTACCCTCTACAAATCCAATTTCAAGCTTCCAATAATGAGGCAGAATATGAGGCTATGATTATTCATTTAAATCTAGCCAAATCATTGAACGCCAAGCAAGTTGTGGTGTACATTGATTCACAGTTAGTTGTAAATCAGGTGTTGAACTTATATGCAGCGAAAGGAGAATTAATGACCAGATAGTTGGCCAAAACTTTAGAAATAATTGCCACTTTTCTAGCTGTGAAGATGGTCAGGATTCTAAGATTGGAGAATACCCGAGCAGATACATTTGCTCGGTTAGCTTCAACAACCATAACGGAGATATGAAGGACTATTCCTATTGAGTTATTGGCTAACAGGAGCATTGATGAGGATCTGATGGTTAACTTTATTGCAGTTAATATGGGTCCATCTTGGATGGATCCCATATGAGCATATATTGAAGATGGGATTCTTCCAGCCGACCTACTTGAAGCTAGTAGGTCGAAATACAAAGCTGCAAGATATGTGCTAGATGGTGGTGGGACGTATAGAGGAGGATTAAATGTTGGTCTACAACGGTGTGTAGATCTAGCTGAAGTAAATGATTTAATTGAAGAAGTCTATGAAGGGTCCTGTGGAGCCCATATAGTAGAAAGAATGTTGTTACAGAGAATTCATATACAAGGATACTACTGGCCAACTAAGAGAGCAGATTGTGCAAATTTCGCCAAGAAATGTGATAAGTTCCAGAGGTTTTTCAGCGTACGCAAGGCTTCACAAGCTCTCCTAACATTAATCTCATCCCTTGTCCCTTTGCTATGTGGGGGATTGACTTGGTCGGGCCTCTGCTGACCACCCGAGGAAGGTTCAAATACCTGGTTATAGTTGTTAATTATTTTACTAAATGGATGGAAGCTGAACCATTAATCGATATGTCTTATGAAAAGGTTTATCAGTTTGTTTGGAAAAATATCATATGCAGGTATGGTTTACCTTATGTCTTTATCACTGATCATGGCACCCAGTTTGCTACCGATGAATTTATCGCTTATTGTGCCCAGTCCAACGTCCAAAAAATACACTCTTCCCCTAATCATCCTCAAAGAAATGACCAAACAGACATAACTAACAAAACTTTGCTGAATGGGCCGAAGAAAAGGTTGGAAAATGTAAAAGGAAATTGGATCAACGAATTGCATTATGTCCTATGGGCTTAACAAACAACTCCCAGAACAGCTGCTGGAGAAACTCCTTACTTATTGGCATTTGGTACCGAGGCCATAATTCCCATCGAGCTAGGTTTACCTACGCATATAGTCCTTAACTTTAATACCCCAGTCAATGATTTGATGAGAAGGCTGGACTTAAACATGCTGAAAGAAGTTCATGAAGATTCATCTCTAAGAAATGCAGCTTATCAACAAAGGACTGCATGTTTCTATAACAAGAGGGTCATGCCGAGTAACCTAAAGAAGGGCGATTATGTTTTGAAGAAGGTGATTCAAAAGAACAATAAGATGGAATCCAATTGGCATGGGCCTTATCGTATTACTGCAGTTATTCGACCAGGCACATATCGGATTCAGAGTTTGAAAGGGGAAGAATTCAAGAACCCCTGGAATGCAGAACACTTGAAGAAGTACTATCAGTAAATGTAGTTATGTTGTAATCAGTTCACTTCAATATTAATGAGAACATGACTTTCCAAAATTGCTATTTTGTTGTTTTCTTTTTCGGAGTAATAGTGTTATGCACTTACAAACACAACAAAGTAACCATCAAAGTTGGTCAGTAATAGAAAAAACCACCAACAAAGTTGGTCGGTATCAATGAAGGCCACCAACTAAGTAACCACCAACAAAGTTGGTCGGTAACAGAAAAAACCACCAATAAAGTTGGTCGGTATCCACGAAGGCCACCAACAAAGTAACTACCAAGAAAGTTGGTCGGTATCAATGAAGGCCACCAACAAAGTTGGTCGGCATTAGCAAAAACAAACAACAAAGTTGGTCGGTATCAACAAAAGCCACCAACAAAGTTCATCGGTATTAACCAAGATTACCAAAAAAGTTGGTTGTCGAACATCTAAAACCACGTAAGGCAGGATTATAAGTCCCAAATGCTTATTTAATGAATACCCGGATGAATAATTTTCATCTAAACTGGGCTAAAAGATGGACAAATGTTCCACTCATGCCTGGGAACCAAGGTAAGTAATGTAATTACCATAAAATTCAGGTACATTAGTAGAACCATAATGAAACATTGGTAATTGGTAGAAAACTTAGGATACTCCTAAGAATATCAATAGATCAAATGAAAAACTAGAGATTAACTAAAAAAGTTGATCCATTCATAGTCAAAGACTAACAAAACATTTAGAGATTGACTAAAAGTTGATCCATGCATAAAATAAATTTTTCATTAAATCAAATCAAATGATTACATATTCTTGGTCAAATACATTACAAAAAATTATTTTGCAGGACGTTTTCCTTCTGCCTTAGAAACATGATCCCTTCCAGTTGGAGGATCATCCAGAGTAAAAGGAGAGTTGATGAAGTTAAAGTCTTGAAGAATCCTGGTATTACTGCTACTAGGGCGGTCAAGCAAATGAGGAGGACGAATGATCTCCAGTTCATCATGCAGTTCGTAATCCCCTAAGTACATGGAAATCAAGCATTGGGGTATATGGTGAATAGGTACCAAATTAACATCTAACTTGAATGGAGGATTATCAATATGCAGTAATCCCAGATCATACCAATCCCATAGAGAGTTTTTACCATCCACCTTCATCACAGTTAAAGCATTTATCCAACCCCATTTGTAGGATTCGTTCTGGGCCTATTGAAGTCTATCGTCATAATGTCCCAAAGCTTTATTATATCCACCCATCCAAATTCTCTAGGCTATTTATGAAATTGAAAAGTTAATTTATCAACTTGTGATTGAAGCTTCTTCAGTACTCCATACTTGACCTCTAGTTGGGAAGATTGAGTGAACAATTGTTCGGATAAGGTCTGCAGCTTTTAGGCAATCTCAGCAATAGCTTGGTCCTTTACTTTTAGCTGGGCAGCTTGATTAGTGAGGGCCTTTTGGGTCCTAATTTTCTCTCTAGTTCCTCGTTCAAAGCTATTTTTAGATCGGGAAGAAAAAGCAGACTTAATATTTTTTAAGGCCTCCAATTCATATCTCAATGTGGCCTTCTCAGCTTCTAAAAAGGAGTAACCTTTATCTGTAGTAGTAACAGCAGTTCCAGAGGAAGACTTCAGAAGATTCACTTCATTCCTCAAATTATTATTCTCCTCTTATAGGATTTTGGCAACACTCCTAGTTTCTTCAACTTCAATCTTGAGTAAAGCTTCCTTTTTATTATAAACAGAGACAAATTTATCAAAGCCCCGATATACACTTAAGCTTTAATATTTCTGCTCAGAGCTCTGGTGCAACAACGCAGTGGATTCTTTATACTGTTCATGAAGTCCTTTTATCATTTCATAATAGGCAACATTATTTACTATCGACCGATCAAGTAAGTACTTCAAATATTTGTTGGATTCTTTAACATTTTCTGAAGCATTAGCACCGAGCAACTGAGTGATTTATTCATTAGATAAGTCCATATGACCAACTTTGAAAAAAGCATTACATTTCCTCAGTAGCTCGGTATCATGAGAAGACAGTTGTTCCATCTTAGCAATAAACTAGCAAGAAGAAATAACCACCAATCAATGATAAATATGGAGAACCGGTATAATCAACAAGAGACAAAGAAGGAATAATAAAAAGTTCTTTTATTGATAACAAAGAGTTAAAGTACAATTAAAATAAAGGAACAAGAAACAACAAAAGTAAAATGGAAAAATGTTGAACAACTTTACACCTTCTCCCTATCATTTTTAACCTTCTTTCTCTACTCAGAAGAAGGGACTACAGGTTGGAGTTGCTTGGTTAAAGGAATAAAAGACTCATGGACTTCAGGTTATTTGGCAGCAGATTCAACCACAAATAAAGACTCTTTAGAAATAACTTCATCTTCAACCTCATCCTTTATGACTGGAGGATGACCATGACTATACCTCTGAAAAAGTTTAGAGTCTCCATTTGTGTTGAACTCTTGAAGGGAAGAAACCCAACCATCTCTGAAGAATTTTTGCTTTACATACTCAATTTGAGCAGATGTAGCAGAAATAACTTTGTTCCATCCCTTATCCCAACCAGCACTGAAGGAGGCCTTCACAACAGATTTTCTCTTGGCTCTGGCAGAGGATACAAGCTCTTTAGAATCCTTTGCCCTGCACTTAGCTTCCTCTTCCCTGCTCTCAACTTCCTCTTTCTTGCGCTCAACTTCCTCTTTCTGGAACCCAGCCTCCTTAGCCCTATGATCAGCTTCAAGGGAATTTGTATCAGATATTTGACGAGCAATTTCAACTGTCTTCAATTTCTCTGTCCAAGTGCTTTTCTCACTCTCCAAGACCTACTGAGACTCAATCAGAGACTTTTTCAAACCAGATAAGGCTTCCTCCACCTCATTTGAAGAAGAAGCCTTAATTACCTCATCCTTCTCCAGCATATTATTGAAGTGTACCAAGAACTACAAAAGATGAAGATCAAAGTGAGCATATAAGGAATATAAATAACAACCAAATCAAGACAATGGAAATTACTTATTAATGCAAGGTTCTAAGCAGCCAATTCAAAGACGCTCGTTCTAGGGAGCTTGGCATCTACCCTCTTATGGTCTGGAAGAGTACCAGACTTGATCAACCTCCTAAATAAACTAGGAGTAATAGTTGTTGGGGGAATAACATCAGAGGAGGGTAAATCAAACAATGACAGTTGATCGGTCACTTGGTCGACTTGCTTCTCTACAAGCCATCTCCTAAGTCTCCTTAAAGTAACTTCAACCTCTTTGGGAGATACACCGTTAGGATCTAGGTCTTTGGGGGTTAGATCCTTAGGGATTGGACCCTTGGAGGTTGGGGGCTTCATAACATCCCCTGTTTTGTTCTTGGCTACTTCAAAAGATGAATGGGAATAAGAATCCCTACAACTATAAAGGTCAGAAAAATTCCTCTTCTTCATAATTTCAGATAGAGGAGTATTAGAATTAGCAGCAACCTCTTGTTCAAGATTAATTACCAGAATAGGAGAGGCAGCTGGTTTGTCAATAAAAGAAGTAATAGTGTTTTTGTACTAGAGTAGATAGGAAGCAGACCTAATGTGCTCTTCAATAGCCGCCTTATGGTGACCCTAGATAAACTTTAACTCTTTCAAATATACTTCACTCTCTTTGGGGAAATTCCTTTTTTGCTCAACTGCAAATCAATTTATAAAACAATAGTCAGTATGACATTTTATCAAACATAAATAGGGCAAATTTAGTAAAACATAAAACAACCTATTCCATTGCCAAAGAGCGGACATCAAGGTCCTTGGTACTTGGCACCTCCAACTAAAGGGGAATGTTGCCAATTTTTTACAATGACCCCATGATAAAAATAATCCCTATTAGAATTAGGGATATTAACTACCAAATCTTTACTAACAACCTTAGTTTTTAAATAAAAGGTGGTGTCACTAGTTACCCATTTATAACACAACATAATTTCTGAAATCCCTAGATGGGTTCCATAAATTTGATTTAACCTATAAACTCTATTTACAACTCTCCATGTATTAGGAGCCACTCTTGCAGGTACAATGTCAAAATATTGACAAAACTCCAAACACAGGGGGTTGGGAGGAAACTTGAAACACTACAGAAATATTGATTTTTTCGGCATAAATTAAAGGCCAAGAAAAGTACTAAAAAAGTCGGTAACACTTTTTGCGGCACTTTTGGTGGCATTTGAACAAGTGCGATAATAGCCAATGTGGTAAAAGAACAACGGAATTTTTAAAAATGCCGCTAAAAGTTAGCGGCACTTTTGGCGGCATTTTCACAAGTGCGATAGCCAATGTGGTAAAAGAACAATGACATTTTAAAAAATACCACAAAAAGTTAGCAACATTTGTAAGCATTTATATTAATATTGGTAATAACCGTTTAGCAGTATTAAAAAAATGTTGATAATAACCTTTTGCAACACCTATTAAATGTTCAACACACTTTTAGCGGCACTAAAAAAATGCTGAGAATAAATATAGCGGCATTAAACAAAATGCTGATATTATTTTTTAATATATGATTGAGAACGAGTGTTAAAAAAATCAATTATAAGAAGTATTGTATTTATGTGCAAATACATTAACATAACATTAAATTAAGAGGGCAGTAATCAAATTAAAACGTCATTAAATTAAAGCCAACAATATTCATCGTAAATAAATGTAATTGTACTTGAAACAATTATTCATCCACAAAATAAAATGTATCACTTGTCCAATAAGAAAAAGCAGGGAAATATGAAGCGAAATGAAATTTTATATAATGTATGATCCTTCTTTATCAAAGTCAAACATCCTCTTCGACCTACAAATAAAAAAGTCAATCGTTAGTCATGGATACTTATTCTTTAGTATTTTAATAAAAAATTTAAATTAACAATTAGTACATTAGAAATATGCCAAGCTAAAGTTGAATGATGTGCATCTCCAATTGTGGACTTGTTTCCATAAGGTCTAGGCAATGGTTCATTTGTTACAAATGTTTTCTAAATATCTACTTTCCAAAAGTCTTCACCTAGTGGTGTACCCCCTACTTTTGTTGAACGGTCTTGCTCACAATGAATCCACGTGCCACAATCACTTTTGGAAGTTCGGAAGTAATAAGGTCTACAATTTTAGGAAGTGCATTATTTGAGACCCTTTATCGTGGTTGATGGTTCCTCTTATTCTTCTTCTTTGATGGTTCTTTCTACAAACAAGATGAATATATCATCAACCATATATTTCTGGAAAAAAATTGGCACAATTTTATTTGTTTTTAAGACATCCCAAAAATTTTAAAACTATATACAACCAAATAAACCACCAACTCAATGTCAAGTATACATAAACTCCCCAAGAAAGTGCACATATATTGTGCCTTTTAAAATCCTTTAAATTAGTAACATACCTGAATTGAAGTAGCATTCATTTTCTCACTTACACGAGCAGTAGTCTCGGGGAAGCCAAGTGTTGAGAATTTACAATCTACAAAAAAAGAATTATTTCAGTCATGAAAATATATAGTTTTAAATTATGATTTTAAAAAGTAGTTATCTACTTGCCTGTTAAGATGGAGCTAAATGGTGATTAGATTATGGTACCACTTTTAAGAAACTTCGGCATCGAAGTGAAGCCTACGATATGTGTAGCCTGCCTTCTAGGCATTAGGCAAAAGGATAATGAGACGACCCATGAGTAGAGGTATACTATGAGTAAGTGAAAAATGGCCCTTAAATAATGCTTAAGGGCAAAAATAAACTAATTATTTGGTCATCTTGGGCCAAAGACGAAGACATCTAATAAATGTTTTGCTAACTATAAATCATGAAATCATGTAATTCCTAGAAGAACATGTTGCTAAGGCAATATTAATGATACTTAGGAACATTGAGGAAAAAATACGCATGTACAAGAAAGCAGAAGAATCAAACATCATCATTAAGACTAAAAAGGCATATACGAAGAGAATGTCAAACTTAATAATCAATACTCATCATCATAAAAAAAATGACTCATTCATTAATCATTAATAAACACAGAAATAAAACAAAAAGAAGTTGACTCTCCATCATTATTTATCCATTCATACATACGATGTGAAACAAATAAAATGCATTCAGTCATTATCATTTTTAAAATAGTAAACTAAGAAAAGAATGTCAAATTTTGTGAACATCTAAGCAACCTTAAAAATAAAACCATTCATAACTGAAAAATTCATGTCAATTGTCATATTCATCCATGTCAGTATCATAATCATTACTTTCAATATCATAATCACCACTGGTCTCCTCATTTTTATCACTTTCATCTATATCACTCTCATTAGCTTCCTTGTCTGCCTCTGAATCATCTTCATAAGTCTCTATCTCAGAAACATCCTCATCACTACAATCCTCATCAATATCAACACGCATATCATCAACGCCATCTATATCAACTATGGTGTCAACAGTCGTTCCCTCCACACCAACCCTAACCCATGTAATATCCCCATCATGGTTTATTAGAGTGTCATCCAGTTGTTGGATAATGTGTGGCTCAACTTCTGCATCTATTGTGTCATCTCCATAAGTATATTTACCATACATATCATACAAATCTCTCGGTGTCATCTTCATGACATCTTGCTAATCTTCTTCAATTGGGGCTCGCATATACCAAATTTGTTTGGCCTGAGATGCTAATATAAACGGTTCATCTGACTGTCAATTATTCTTGTATAGTGAATGTTTGACGTTCACTAATGTGAACTCAAAATCATCCTTTGTCATCCCCGAATGGGTATCAACCCAATCACACTTGAATAGCACAAACTTGAAATCATTTGAATAGCGCAATTCAAATATATCTGTTAGTACTCCATAATATGTTACATCCCCCGAAATAGGTCGTTTGTCCTTTGCACTTGTAAAACTTTCGGTGGTGGCATCACGCATAACTCCACTATTCTGAGTATTCAATCTTCCCTCACGCTTCTTTGTACAAAACCTGAACCCATTTACAATATATCCCGCGTATCTCCTTGCCCATTGGGAGGTCCCTGAAGCCAAAATTGCAACTTCCTTTGACACCTCACCCTCATTTAGATTCCGTACATAATTTTTTTCATATGATTGAGTAACAAAAATTAGATGTGTAAAAATTAAATTTGTTATTAAGATTTTAAAATGTTATTACATATAAATACAAAGATGACTTACATGATCCCAAAACCACTTGTGAAACGTTTCGTTGTGAATGCAGTTAATTTCGTAGTGTCATACATGAGGTCTCTCCCATTTTAGCATTTTTATATGTTTCCTGTAAAACATATATGTATAAATTGAATAACGTAGAGTGATATTTAATTACATAAAGTTTTCATTCAAATGTTATCTTACTCACGAAAAGGCTTCGCTGCAACGGATTCAAATAACACGTACCAATGTGCTTGTGAAAATGAAGTGTCATCAAGCATAAATACTACTCCTTTACCTAATGTACGACCTATTGAACTTGAGTTGGCATCGGCTTCATCATTTTGTAAAGGTCGATTTAACTTACTCTCAACATCACCCAGGTACCTCTCACAAAATGTCGTGCATTCCTCTGCTAGGTATCCTTCAGTAATTCAACCTTCTGGATGACTTCGGTTACGGATATATTCTTTAGTGTGAATAAAGACCTATTCATCATTGTAAAAAATTAAAATATTATTAATATGCATTAATTTAGGTGACATAAACATAATGCATACACGAAACGTACCTCTCGATAGGATACATCCATCGAAACTGTACTAGTCCAGCAATCATTGCCTCCTCAGCTAAATGGATTGTCAAATGCTCCATAAGATAAAAAATCATTGG
This sequence comes from Sambucus nigra, assembly GCA_949130495.1. NCBI lineage: Eukaryota > Viridiplantae > Streptophyta > Magnoliopsida > Dipsacales > Adoxaceae > Sambucus > Sambucus nigra. Next base: position 423,323,100 of record OX422209.1, read on the forward strand.
GGGGAAGATTTTCTCAAGATGACAGAGTGTAAGAGAAACACGATCTTGTAAATTTTCATAGTCTTTTAAGGTAATTGTCTTTGAACAGAGCTGCCGATAGAAATTACATAATTTAATCAAAGTCCTTACTACATCTGTAGGCAATGATTTTCGTACTGCTAGCGGGAGTAGTTGTTGCATTATGATATGATTATCGTGGATCTTAAGTCCAAAAATATTCTGTTCTTTAATGTTTACATGCCGTGAAATATTAGATGCATAACCATCTAGTACTTTGATACTCTTTAAAACCTTACAAAATATGTCTTTATCACTTTTACTCATTATGAAGCATGCTGGTGGTAAATATACTTTATTATTTGGCAATATTTTAAGGTACAATGCTTTTCAAATACCCATGTTCTCAAGGTCTTGACGAGCCTTCATATTATCTGTAATACCCCATGATTTTGAGGACTAAGAATTTAATTAATTTGGGAGAAATAAAATTTATTCAAATCGGAGAATTTTTAAATTTGGCAATTGAGGTCAAAATTTGAGGATGTTATAAAGTATTTCAGATGATGATTCTGAGTGCACGGTTGATCCGGGATGGGTCGAGATAGTCGAAATGACTGTCCTTGGGTTTTATTTTGGTTCCAAAATAATTTAGTTAGTTTGACTCGAATTGGAGTAAACGAGTCATTTAAAGTGTGTATTATTATTTAAAGTTGGGTATTTTGGAGATAAAGCTTATAAAGCCTACGTGAGATAACAATCTCATTCTTGAGATTGCTAAAAGTCCTAGATAGAGAGAGAGAAGAGGAAAGGAAGAAGAGAAAGAGGAGAAAAACTTGGGGATTGCCGTCATTACTCGATTTCGAGGAAGATTCAACCTCTAAAATTTTGAGGCAAGTGATTGAACTTGCTAAAAAATCTATGTGTGTAATTTATTTCATGATTTGTGGATAAAATTATGGATTTTGGGTTAATATGTCAAAACCTAAATTTTGTGGGTTAAATCGTGCATTTTATGTTTATATATGGATTTGAGGTTGTATAATGAGTAGGGTTGATATATAATAAGTTTTGATGTTAGAAATATGATTGGGTTGAAGATTGATGATTGAAAGATGATAAAATGTGGTTTTGGAAAAAGTAAGCCAGGTCGAATCGATTCGCCCCCTTACCGACTCGATTCGGAATGTTGCAGACTTGCAGGTCTGAGTGACCGAATCCATTCGGACCCAAAACCGAATCAATTCGGCGTAAGACAGACTTACATGTCCTTTGGACCGAATCGATTCGCATAAGGGGAGAATCGATTCAGAAACAGGGCTGTTTTGCGAAGTTTTTCTAGAGTGAGTTTTACTCCGTTTCAGTTGGGTTAATCGATTGGAACATCCTAATATAGTACGAGAAGTATGTTTTGGAGATTTTTAGGGGGTTTCATACATGATGAAATGTCAGGGTCGTATCGGGTTATTTTGAGAGAGAACAAATTGAAATTTTCGCGTCGACTTAGTAGGGAATCATATTAGGGATGAGAGTCCTACTTGGAGATTTGATGTGAGATATTATATGATGTGACGTTGGGGACTCGTTGAGGGGGGAAGTATGTAATACCCCGTATTTTTAAAGATTTAAATAATTATGTGATTTATTATTATTATGGAAGTAATTAAATTAAAATGAGAGAATTAATTATTAATCTGGATTAAATTTGAATATTTACTAGCATGACGAGAAGTTAGTAATGATTAATATTATAGTGAGAATAAGTAGCATGGAATGACGATTTTATATAAGTTGCCATGAGAGAGAAATACGGCAGTTTGGTATTTTAAGTCGGGACACACATGTGAGTCGTGTCAGGACTAATTAAGTGGAATAAAAAGGTAGATTATTTTAAGTAACTTTTATGATCATTTTGGGTGCACCGTTGAGTCTGGAGGGATCGAGATAGTCAGAAAACTCTATCCGGGTATTTTATTTGGACTCTAGTATATTTTTAGGCCAAGCCGGCACCCGGTAGGGGTATTTTTGTAATTTAGATTTTTGAAGGAATTAAATGGACGAAAATTGGAGAAATAATATATCAGCTAATTGGGGACAATTAGGGTTAGGTTACACCAAAATCAAGAGAGAGCCAAAGTGGGTGAGGGATAGCAAATTCCAAAGGAGGAGAAGCTACGTTCACCACCTTGCACAACCACCACCACCATCGTGTAGATCGGAACGCGAGGAACGCATCCATACCAACAACACCAACGGATCAGACTTTCAAAATCAAGGCAAGTGTTTATTTTTTGCTTTCTTTAGCGATAATTATGTTCATGTTAGTCTAGGTTAATAAATCTTTGTTATGAAAGTTAATTTGGGTGAAATCAGAGAACCATATCATAAACTAGGGCTGATTTGATAAGAATTTTAATACCATATGTAGATAGGATGATGCCTACGAAATTAAAGTGATTTCTATGAACCAATTTGGGCTTAATTTAGAAGCTATGCATATTAATTTAAGAACTAGGGTTCTTGACAATAAGATTGGGGATTTCGAATTTTATGGATGATTGGTGAAGATTTAACGATGTTTGATTTTGGGAAATCTCATATACATGTTAGAATAATATTTGGTATTGATTGTTGTAAGTTTGGGCTTAACCTTTAGAGGTTTTAGGGTTAAAAAATGGTGAAAAATGAAACAGCCCAGGTTGCGAGATGTCGCTCGAAGTCATTCGAGCGAGATTGGTTGTCGTGCGAAGTCGTTCGAGCGAGATCTATTCTGATTTGAGCGAGATTTCTAATTTTCAAAGAATTTCCTATTTTGCTCCTATTTGCATAAACAGTCAATTTGAGAGAGAGAAATTAGTGTTCGATGCACCCAAAATAGTGCAGAATTATTGGGAGTTGTTTAGGTGTAATGATTCAAATATTTAGAACGGTGAATTTACCTTGAAGATTACGAGAGAGAGATAACCGTAATTGTAATTGCATCGAGAGTATTAAGTGATAAATACTTACGATATTAATTCTAACAATATGGAACTTATAAGAATAAAAATTAGTGGTTACTTTTTGGACTTCTTATGATTATGTATTAAGGATTTTCTGGCGACATATTATCCTTATATACATTACGAGAGATGAAATATCATGATTTAAAAATATGTTGATAGTAGTTAGTGATGGTAATACTACGTATGGAATATGACATTTGGTTGTGTGTATACCGTTTGATTTGATGGGTTGTGTGTATATCTATATTTGATATTATGTGTATGACATACCTAGATGCTTGCTATCACCGGGGGTGGGGTGGGGTGGGGTGTAGAGACAGTCTTATCCTGAGTGACCTTAGAGGGGATATTTGACTTATATCTTAGAACATAGGACTGAGAAGACTTATTTGTGAGTTGATAAGTCGCTGACTATGGGAGCGTAGGTATGTGCGTGACCCATAGGTATGTGAACTATGTTCGCCGCCAATACGTGTGATTTTTATATATGGTTTGTGGGAGAATTCTGAACCGATAGTCCTTGTTTGAGTACACGATGTACTTGGACAAAATAGCAGAGTATGCAATGCACTACAGGTATATCCTTGGGGTGCTGTGTTAGTATATATATAATAGTGGTGGATATTTATATATACTTGTGTTATACTTACAATGTGATATTTATAGGCTATTAAGGTTCGGTAATACATATATAATAGTGAAAGATATATATGTATGCTTTTGGTACACCTAAAATGAGATAATATCAGATTATTAAGATAGTGAAATCTTCAGTAATGTAAATAGTAAATACTTGACTTTAGTACGATAACATTTATTTATAATAATAAATGTCGATATCAAATACGGGATACTACTACGAGGGGTAATTAGTAGGATAAGACTTTTCCTAGTTAAGAGTGTGTCATATGGCTAGGTTGGATTAGATGTACGTTAGGGGTGCACACTAGTCGAGAGGTGAGAATCTCATGTGAGAGTTCGATCTAACATGCATATGATACTTGCTTTAATGCAGTTTTAAACACTTGCTAATAAATCTTTTAGAACATCGGGCTCTGACCCGTCTCTTGCATTTCTTCTCTCTTTTTCTATATATATATATGTATTAGTACAGGTGCCCAGCCACAGGGACACCGATTCCAGATACTTGGATGGTTAGCCGAGCTGCAGCTGATGTGGAAATTGCGGGTCACTGAGATTAGGCGCTTCTCTCAGTCCATTTAGTTCCTAGTTCAGATATCTCAGTTCGAGCATGTGTCGCCCATTCTAATTAGCGAAGTTGTACTCAGTTTCCTTTGCAGTTCATTTCAGTTGGATTGAGTATTTTTTTTGGTTTGGTTTGTGACTTTGAACTGGAGGTTTTTATCCAGTCTTAATTATTCAGTAATTGATTCAGTCAACATTAAATTCTTGTGTATGGTTTATAATTACATGTTCAGAAATTTATTGAATTAATTGGTTTCAAGTTTAATTGGAAAATGTTTTGACACTAGCTTAATTAAATGTTAGGTAATTAATTGGATTTAAGTTTTCGACAGTGATGCTAAGAATGAACCAACCGAACATTCTGTTATAAATTTTATAAAGGACTGATCACCCAATATTTAATTGGGCGGGGTGTCACAGGTGGTATCAGAGCATTAAATCCTTTAGGATTTTTACGGCTTATTACGTTTAATCTTAGCGTTCTTTGATGTAGAGACTCATTCTAGGATTATTATATTCCACTGCGTATGCGATTGACGCTTTCCTGCGATTTTTTTTAGTGAATCAAATTCATATGCGAGAGTGATTAAACTTCGTACTCCTAACAATATGGCACGACCAATGAAGGATGTTAGCGGGACTGTAGGAGGAGGAAAACAATTGAAAGTTGTGAAACATTCAGGGAACATTGATCGCGATAGAAGTCACCAACATTAATATCTAAGTGTCATGGGCCAATGGAGGGAGCTAATCCAAAGGCAATAATGTAAAGTAGAGTGCAGTGACACTCAAAATTTTAAATTTAGAAGAATTTTTTTCCTAGCTCAGAGAAACGGCAAAGAGTAAGAATAGTCAATCACATCGAGATATTGGGTGCAGGTTGACCGTTTAATCTTCTACCAATTGGTCGGGAAGGGACAGACTGTAAAGGATGAGTTAACTTGGTAAGCGAACTTCATAACCGAAGTAGGAGTCACGGAAGATAAAAAGGGTCCGTAAGTCGAAATGGACTCATGGGTTGAATACCCTAGCGCGAATGGGAGGTGAGACTAAGGTGACTAGTGTCAATACCGTCAAAGTATATGTTTATTAGAATATGTCAACGCCCCAGAAGAAAGGGAGCCAGTAGAGTTTTGATACCTAACCGAAGGGCAAGGTTGAATTCAATAGTGTTAGTAGAATATCACGGGGGAAACTTATTTAAATGTTATGATTAAATCTTAACGAAATGGTGATGGATTCAGTCAAGACCAGCGTGTCGACCATGTTTTCCATATGCCCTGTAGAGCGCAAGGAACAATGAAAATAATAACTAGGAGTTAAGACTGCTAGGTCCGAGAGAAGGACATCCCAACAAGGCCAGGATGACCAGTGAAAGGGAAATTACCCTGTATGTAGAGATAAGGGTTACCAGTATTGAATGTGATAACTTGAGAAGTGAAATTGATATTATCGGGAATAATAAATCTTGCCTGTAAGGCATACCAGTTGGAAAAGTAAAATATCCAGTGTAAGAATCGGGTCAAGAGAATTGGAGCCAGGAACTAATAACCCAAGAGTAGTAGGTCTAGACAGAACCAACATAGTCCTCAATAACTGTAGCATACTTTATTTCGGGGTCGACGGGGCCTAGGAAATCAAGGGAAGGCCATATTTGAGGCCTAGAGATATGGGGCCAACGTATTGATGTCGAGCGAGTGAGCCACAAAATAGGATAATTTACCCACCAAAAAGGAAGGGAAAATCTAATGAATGGAATTCGAAAGGGATAACGATTATAAATAATTATGGGTCGCAAAACGTGCGTACAGGGACCCTACGATCAGGATAGACTGATGGAGTTCTGTTTCATCCTTGTGAATAAATGATGAGTTCAAGTGACGTGGGTGTGTCACAACATATGTGAATAGTTAGCACTAAGAATTTGAGTGTGCATTCGATTTAGTGGGTACGCTGGCGACAACAGCCTTATTATGTAAATGACTACCATTTGGTAGTGAGATTTTTGTGCCACCTACGGGGAGGAGCAAGTGTGGACACTAAGAGAAATTTGTATATGGTATTATGTAACTATTCGTGCTCCTTTGAGCGTTATGATAGTAGAGCATATTATTATTATATTGTGTGGTTACTGGTTACCGAGGGTTTGAATGGTAGTAAATTGTGTGGCAAGACTATCGTACAAAAAAAATTAAATTTTAAAAATATGGTTTTAACGAGGCATCACCTGAAAGACGGTTGAGCATGCATATGTGTTGTATTGTATTGTAGATTTCGGTGTGTATGTTGTCTTACCATGTTGATCTCGGTGAGCAGCGTTATTTTACTGATGTGATTCAAGGTATATTGACTTACTATAGAGAGGAGAGGTATAGCTCCTTAATCATATAGCATTAATAACTTGTGATAGTGAGTGCGCCGCATTATATGCCGTCTTTAGTGACATGAGAGTGGACGAGTAAACTTTTTATGTTCGTAAATGGGAAATTAGGGATATATGTTATGGATTAAAGACTTAACAGATCCCGACAACCAGCAATGTTAGGTAGTAGTGTATCGGGGGGGGGGGGGGTTCCTTGTTTGGATTTCTCTTTGCGAGACATGCCACGCATGGAACCAGGCGAACGTTGGAAGTTGGGAGAAGTTTGGCTTTAGTATATGGATTTATTATCGTAGTGATTGCAATATTCGTAGTTATAGCTATAATGTAATGGTTATATTACAAACCAAGGCCGATAGAGACGTATTAGATTAATATGGGATAATGTGACCATCGTTGACACCACGAGCAGACCGGTGGGACAACCTAAGATATGATTTGGTGGAAAAGGTAGGGTGACTGAGTAAGACCTTGCCATATAGTCATGCCAAGTATGTGGGGCATAATTTGTTATTTACATAAAACGTCTAGTACGGTGGCGCTGCAATACACAAAAATATAGGGTGTATGGGCACCCTAGATAGTTGAATTATAGTATTTTCCATAATTGAGAATTGTGGCACAATGCGTATTGCGAAAGGTAACTGAATGTAGAAGAGTGTGACTTCAGAACTTAGTTGTTTGATGGCTTAGGGTAGTTAGGGCCGTTAATTATTTCCCACGAAGATAGTATAGGAAGAATCCGATAAAGTTTAGCTCAGGGAAGTTGAAAGTTACTTTATAGGACATCGAGAGAGGATGTTTCACGGGAATCTGAAGCTTAGAGAGAGGGGGAAGAACTTGCGACATGCAGTGATGGCACTGTCGCCTGAGCCATAGATATGGATGTGGTTATAAGAAAGGTATAATGCATAATGATATAAAGCCATAGTAGTGATGGCATAAGCAAAGAAAGACATTACTGAGCTCCAATTGGAAGTGGATCATAAGGAAATAATAGAGTTCAGCATTATGAATACCTAGCTCACGTTATGCCAAGATAGGACAAATCATAAGGTGTAACAGTAAACCCCAACCATTATTCCTGGGGTAGTAAGGTCATATGGGGTACAATTAGAGTTTTTGTCCGATAGAGTTAAGAGAGTTATAACTCGATTATTGGGAAGAGTTTTTGGGAGGCCATTATTATCGAGATACGAACGTATCCGGCCTAACACACTCGCAGGCGAACGGGCAGACTGAGAGTTCTAGTTACACATTGCGAGGAATGTTGTATTTCCAATTGTGGGAAAGTTTAGTGTAATATCTTCCACTGGTGGAGTTAGTGTAAGACTACTCCCTTCAGCTCATTATCGATAGGATTCCATTTGAGGCGTTATATACCAATCCTTGTCATCCTGGTGCTTATTGGACAGAGGGGAGACAATAATCTACTAGGTCCAGAGGAAATTTAGGGTCCGTTAACCAGGATGGAAATGTTTGGGAGTTGCATTATTGCATGTTGGAATGAGGGAATTGGTACCGAGTGATGTGGGATCTTTTCCTATTATTGTTAACTTTGAACCGGTAGCGTACATGCTTGGATTCCATAGTCCCTTGCGGAGGTAGTATGGCGAAAATGTGTTAACATTTATAGTATATATTGTGTGTTAAGTATATATCGTACAAGAAAGAATAAACTACTGATGAAACATAGTAGTAAGACAAATTTGTATATATCTAAATATCAATTAACCTACTAGTGCGAGTAGTAGGAGGCCAGATAGTAACTATCTAAAAGTTAAGTGGTGAAACTTAAATGGTAAGGCTTGGAGAGTAAATTATCAATGAGGTGTTCATTATTAAGGGTATACGATAATGTAATGTATGGGCGGTACTGCGTAAATTGATGGGATGTAAAATAAATACTCGGATATTGTCCTTACCAAAAATGCCTTATTCTCTCAATTTCGGGACGAAATTCCGTTATTAGGGGGGAAGTATGTAATACCCCGTATTTTCAAAGATTTAAATAAGGGGGTTTTGGTAAAAGGTCCTCATAGTGCTAAAAGTGTATAAAAATAGGACACTTTATATAATTTTATAAATTTAGTCCCTGTGCTAAAAATACTATGAAAAATAGTGAAAAATAATGCCGCTGGCGCGGACCAAAAAAATAAAGGTATTGTACCACAGGGACTAGATTTATAAATGTTATTGTACCACAGGGACTATATTTATGAACTTGAAAAGCATTGTCCTAAAAATCCAAATATAGGAAGGAACATGACCTTCACCTTAATTCCCTATTTAAATAATTATGTGATTTATTATTATTGTGGGATTAATTAAATTAAAATGTGAGAATTAATTATTAATCCAGATTAAATATGATTATTTACTAGCGTGACGAGAAGTTAGTGATGATTAATATTAGTGTGAGAATAAGTAACATAGAATGACGATTTTATATAACTTGCCATGACAGAGAAATACGACAGTTTGGTATATTAAGTTGGGACACACGTGTGAGTCGTGTCAGGACTAATTAAGAGGAATAAAAAGGTAGATTATTTTAAGTAACTCGTATGATCATTTCGAGTGTGCCGTTGAGTTCGTGGGGGTCGAGATAGTCAGAAAACTCTACCCAAGTATTTTATTTGGACTCCGGGATATTTTTAGGCCAAGTCGGCACCCGGTAGGTGTAGTTTTGTAATTTGGATTTTTGGAGGAATTAAATGGACGAAAATTGGAGAAATAATATATCAGCTAATTGGGGACAATTAGGGTTAGGTTACACCAAAATCAAGAGAGAGCCACAGTGGGTGAGGGATAGCAAATTCCAAAGGAGGAGAAGCTATGTTCACCACCTTGCACAACCACCACCACCATCGTGTAGATCGGAACGCGAGGAACGCATCCATACCAACAACACCAACGGATCAGACTTTCGAAATCGAGGCAAGTGTTTATTTCTTGCTTTCTTTAGCGATAATTATGTTCATGTTAGTCTAGGTTAATAAATCTTTGTTATGAAAGTTAATTTGGGTGAAATTGGAGAACCATATCATAAACTAGGGCTGATTTGATAAGAATTTTAATACCATATGTAGATAGGATGATGCCTACGAAATTAGAGTGATTTCTATGAACCAATCTGGGCTTAATTTAGAAGTTATGCATATTAATTTAAGAACTAGGGTTCTTGACAATAAAATTGGGGATTTTGAATTTTATGGATGATTGGTGACGATTTAATGATGTTTGATTTTGGGAAATCTCATATACATGTTAGAATAATATTTGTATTGATTGTTGGAAGTTTGGGCTTAATCTTTAGAGGTTTTAGGGTTAAAAAATGGTGAAAAACGAAACAGCCCAGGTCGCGAGATGTCGCTCGAAATCATTCGAGCAATTGGTTGTCGCGCGAAGTCGTTCGAGCGAGATTTCTAATTTTCAGAGAATTTGCTATTTTGCTCCTATTTGTGTAAACAGTCAATTTGAGTGAGAAAAATTAGTGTTCGATGAACCCAAAATAGTGCAGAATTGTTGGGAGTTGTTTAGGTGTAATGATTCAAATATTTGGAACGGTGAATTTACTTTGAAGATTGCGAGAGAGAGATAACCGTAATTGTAATTGCATCGAGAGTATTAAGTGATAAATACTTACGATATTAGTTCTAACGATATGGAACTTATAAGAATAAAAATTAGTGGTTACTTTTGGGACTTCTTATGATTATGTATTAAGGATTTTTGGGTGACATATTATCCTTATATAGATTACGAGAGAGGGAATATCGGGATTTAAAAGTACGTTGATAGTATTTAGTGATGGTAATACTACGTATGGAATATGACATTTGGTTGTGTGTATACCGTTTGATTTGATGGGTTGTGTGTATACCTATATTTGATATTATGTGTATGACATACCTAGTTGCTTGCTATCGCGGAGGGGTTGCGTGGAAACAATCTTATCCTGAGTGAGCTTCGGGGGGATATTTGACTTGTATCTCAGAACATAGGACTGTGAAGACTTATTTGTGAGTTGATAAGTCGCTGACTACGGGAGCGTAGGTATGTGCGTGACCCATAGGTATGTGAACTATGTTCGCCGCCAATACGTGTGATTTGTTTATATGGTTCGTGGGAGAATTCCGAATCGATAGTCCTTGTTTGAGTACGAGATGTACCGGGATATGATAACAGAGTTTGCAATGCACTACAGGTATATCCTTGGGGTGTTGTGTTAGTATATATATAATAGTGGTGGATATTTATATATACTTGTGTTATACTTACAATATGATATTTGTAGGCTATTAAGGTTGGGTAATACATATATAATACTGAAAGATATATATGTATGTTTTTGGTACACCTAAAATGAGATAATATCATATTATTAAGATAGTGAAATCTTCAGTAATGTAAATAGTAAATACTTGACTTTAGTGTGATAACACTTATTTAAAATAATAAATGTCGAGATCAAATACGGGATACTAGTATGAGGGGTAACTAGTAGGATATGCATTTTCCTAGTTAAGAGTGTGTCAGGTGGCTAGGTTGGATTAGATCTACGTTAGGCGTGCATACTAGTCGAGAGGTGAGAATCTCATATGAGAGTTCGAAGTAACATTCATATGAAACTTGCTTTAATGCTGTTTTAAATACATGATAATAAATATTTTAAAACATCGGGCTCTGACCCGTCTCTTGCATTTCTTCTATCTTTTGCTATGTATATATGTATTAGTACAGGTGCCTAGCCACAGGGATACCGGTTCTAGATACTTGGATGGTTTTCCGAGCTGAAGTTGTTGTGGAAGTTACGGGTCATTGAGATTAGACGCTTCTCTCAGTTCATTCAGTTCCTAGTTCAGATATCTCAGTTCGGGCATGTGTCGCCCATTCTCATTAGCGGAGTTGTACTCAGTTTCCTTTGTAGTTCTTTTCAGTTGGATTGAGTATTTATTTTGGTTTGGTTTGTGACTTTGAACTGGAGGTTTTTATCCAGTCTTAATTATTCAGTAATTGATTCAGTCAGCATTAAATTCTTGTGTATGGTTTATAATTACATGTTCAGAAATTTATTAAATTAATTGGTTTCAAGTTTAATTGGAAAATGTTTTGACACTAGCTTAATTAAATGTTAGGTAATTAATTGAATTTAAGTTTTCGACAGTGATGCTAAGAATGAACCAACTGAACATTCTGTTATAAATTTTATAAAGGACTGATCACCCGATATTTAATTGGGCAGGGTGTCACAAGTGTCAGAGCATCAGGTCCTTTAGGATCTGTACGACTTGTTACGTTTAAGCTTAGCGTTCTTTGATGTAGAGCCTTATTCTAGGATTGTTGTATTCCACTACATATGCGATTTACGCTCTCCTGTGATTTATTTTAGTGAATCCAATTCATATGGGAGAGTGATTGGACTTCGTACTCCGAACAATATGGGATGACCAATGAAGGACGTTAGCGGGACTGCAGGAGGAGGAAAACAATTTAAAGTTGTGAAGCATTCGGGGAACGGTGATCGCGGTAGAAGTCACCAACATTAATATCTAAGTGTGATGGGCCAATGGAGGGAGCTAATCCAAAGGCAATAATGTAAAGTAGAGTGCAGTGACACTCATAATTTTAAATTTAGAAGAATTTTTTATCCTAGTTCGGAGAAACGGCAAAGAGTAAGAATAGTAAATCACATCGAGATATTGGCTGCAGGTTGACCGTTTAATCTTCTACCAGTTAGTCGGGAAGGGACCGACCGTAAAGGATGAGTTAACTTGGTAAGCGAACTTCGTAACCGAAGTAGGAGTCACGAAAGATAAAAAGGGTCCGTAAGTTGAAATGGACTCGTGGGCAGAATACCCTAGTGCGAAGGGGAGGTGCGACTAAGGTGACTAGTTTCAATGTCGTCAAAGTATATGTTTATTAGAATATGTCAACGCCCCAGAAGAAAGGGATCCACTAGAGTTTTGATACCTAGTCGAAGGGCAAGGTTGAATTCATTAGTGTTAGAAGAATATCACCAGAACGTATACCTAGTGGGGGAAACTTATTTAAATGTTATGATTAAATCTTAACAAAATGGTGATGGATTCAGTCAAGACCAGCGTGTCGACCATGTGTTCCATTTGCCCTGTAGAGCGCAAGGAATAATGAAAATAACAACTAGGAGTTAAGACTGCTAGGTCCGAGAGAAGGACATCCCAACAAGGCCAGGAGGACCACTGAAAGGGAAATTACCCTGTATGTAGAGATAAGGGTTACCAGTATTGAATGTGATAACTTGAGAAGTGAAATTGATATTATCGGGAATAATAAATCTTGCCTGTAAGGCATACCAGTTGGAAAAGTAAAATATCCAGTGTAAGAATCGGGTCAAGAGAATTGGAGCCAGGAACTAATAACCCAAGAGTAGTAGGTCTAGACAGAACCAACATAGTCCTCAATAACTGTAGCATACTTTATTTCGGGGTCGACGGGGCCTAGGAAATCAAGGGAAGGCCATATTTGAGGCCTAGAGATATGGGGCCAACGTATTGATGTCGAGCGAGTGAGCCACAAAATAGGATAATTTACCCACCAAAAAGGAAGGGAAAATCTAATGAATGGAATTCGAAAGGGATAACGATTATAAATAATTATGGGTCGCAAAACGTGCGTACAGGGACCCTACGATCAGGATAGACTGATGGAGTTCTGTTTCATCCTTGTGAATAAATGATGAGTTCAAGTGACGTGGGTGTGTCACAACATATGTGAATAGTTAGCACTAAGAATTTGAGTGTGCATTCGATTTAGTGGGTACGCTGGCGACAACAGCCTTATTATGTAAATGACTACCATTTGGTAGTGAGATTTTTGTGCCACCTACGGGGAGGAGCAAGTGTGGACACTAAGAGAAATTTGTATATGGTATTATGTAACTATTCGTGCTCCTTTGAGCGTTATGATAGTAGAGCATATTATTATTATATTGTGTGGTTACTGGTTACCGAGGGTTTGAATGGTAGTAAATTGTGTGGCAAGACTATCGTACAAAAAAAATTAAATTTTAAAAATATGGTTTTAACGAGGCATCACCTGAAAGACGGTTGAGCATGCATATGTGTTGTATTGTATTGTAGATTTCGGTGTGTATGTTGTCTTACCATGTTGATCTCGGTGAGCAGCGTTATTTTACTGATGTGATTCAAGGTATATTGACTTACTATAGAGAGGAGAGGTATAGCTCCTTAATCATATAGCATTAATAACTTGTGATAGTGAGTGCGCCGCATTATATGCCGTCTTTAGTGACATGAGAGTGGACGAGTAAACTTTTTATGTTCGTAAATGGGAAATTAGGGATATATGTTATGGATTAAAGACTTAACAGATCCCGACAACCAGCAATGTTAGGTAGTAGTGTATCGGGGGGGGGGGGGTTCCTTGTTTGGATTTCTCTTTGCGAGACATGCCACGCATGGAACCAGGCGAACGTTGGAAGTTGGGAGAAGTTTGGCTTTAGTATATGGATTTATTATCGTAGTGATTGCAATATTCGTAGTTATAGCTATAATGTAATGGTTATATTACAAACCAAGGCCGATAGAGACGTATTAGATTAATATGGGATAATGTGACCATCGTTGACACCACGAGCAGACCGGTGGGACAACCTAAGATATGATTTGGTGGAAAAGGTAGGGTGACTGAGTAAGACCTTGCCATATAGTCATGCCAAGTATGTGGGGCATAATTTGTTATTTACATAAAACGTCTAGTACGGTGGCGCTGCAATACACAAAAATATAGGGTGTATGGGCACCCTAGATAGTTGAATTATAGTATTTTCCATAATTGAGAATTGTGGCACAATGCGTATTGCGAAAGGTAACTGAATGTAGAAGAGTGTGACTTCAGAACTTAGTTGTTTGATGGCTTAGGGTAGTTAGGGCCGTTAATTATTTCCCACGAAGATAGTATAGGAAGAATCCGATAAAGTTTAGCTCAGGGAAGTTGAAAGTTACTTTATAGGACATCGAGAGAGGATGTTTCACGGGAATCTGAAGCTTAGAGAGAGGGGGAAGAACTTGCGACATGCAGTGATGGCACTGTCGCCTGAGCCATAGATATGGATGTGGTTATAAGAAAGGTATAATGCATAATGATATAAAGCCATAGTAGTGATGGCATAAGCAAAGAAAGACATTACTGAGCTCCAATTGGAAGTGGATCATAAGGAAATAATAGAGTTCAGCATTATGAATACCTAGCTCACGTTATGCCAAGATAGGACAAATCATAAGGTGTAACAGTAAACCCCAACCATTATTCCTGGGGTAGTAAGGTCATATGGGGTACAATTAGAGTTTTTGTCCGATAGAGTTAAGAGAGTTATAACTCGATTATTGGGAAGAGTTTTTGGGAGGCCATTATTATCGAGATACGAACGTATCCGGCCTAACACACTCGCAGGCGAACGGGCAGACTGAGAGTTCTAGTTACACATTGCGAGGAATGTTGTATTTCCAATTGTGGGAAAGTTTAGTGTAATATCTTCCACTGGTGGAGTTAGTGTAAGACTACTCCCTTCAGCTCATTATCGATAGGATTCCATTTGAGGCGTTATATACCAATCCTTGTCATCCTGGTGCTTATTGGACAGAGGGGAGACAATAATCTACTAGGTCCAGAGGAAATTTAGGGTCCGTTAACCAGGATGGAAATGTTTGGGAGTTGCATTATTGCATGTTGGAATGAGGGAATTGGTACCGAGTGATGTGGGATCTTTTCCTATTATTGTTAACTTTGAACCGGTAGCGTACATGCTTGGATTCCATAGTCCCTTGCGGAGGTAGTATGGCGAAAATGTGTTAACATTTATAGTATATATTGTGTGTTAAGTATATATCGTACAAGAAAGAATAAACTACTGATGAAACATAGTAGTAAGACAAATTTGTATATATCTAAATATCAATTAACCTACTAGTGCGAGTAGTAGGAGGCCAGATAGTAACTATCTAAAAGTTAAGTGGTGAAACTTAAATGGTAAGGCTTGGAGAGTAAATTATCAATGAGGTGTTCATTATTAAGGGTATACGATAATGTAATGTATGGGCGGTACTGCGTAAATTGATGGGATGTAAAATAAATACTCGGATATTGTCCTTACCAAAAATGCCTTATTCTCTCAATTTCGGGACGAAATTCCGTTATTAGGGGGGAAGTATGTAATACCCCGTATTTTCAAAGATTTAAATAAGGGGGTTTTGGTAAAAGGTCCTCATAGTGCTAAAAGTGTATAAAAATAGGACACTTTATATAATTTTATAAATTTAGTCCCTGTGCTAAAAATACTATGAAAAATAGTGAAAAATAATGCCGCTGGCGCGGACCAAAAAAATAAAGGTATTGTACCACAGGGACTAGATTTATAAATGTTATTGTACCACAGGGACTATATTTATGAACTTGAAAAGCATTGTCCTAAAAATCCAAATATAGGAAGGAACATGACCTTCACCTTAATTCCCTATTTAAATAATTATGTGATTTATTATTATTGTGGGATTAATTAAATTAAAATGTGAGAATTAATTATTAATCCAGATTAAATATGATTATTTACTAGCGTGACGAGAAGTTAGTGATGATTAATATTAGTGTGAGAATAAGTAACATAGAATGACGATTTTATATAACTTGCCATGACAGAGAAATACGACAGTTTGGTATATTAAGTTGGGACACACGTGTGAGTCGTGTCAGGACTAATTAAGAGGAATAAAAAGGTAGATTATTTTAAGTAACTCGTATGATCATTTCGAGTGTGCCGTTGAGTTCGTGGGGGTCGAGATAGTCAGAAAACTCTACCCAAGTATTTTATTTGGACTCCGGGATATTTTTAGGCCAAGTCGGCACCCGGTAGGTGTAGTTTTGTAATTTGGATTTTTGGAGGAATTAAATGGACGAAAATTGGAGAAATAATATATCAGCTAATTGGGGACAATTAGGGTTAGGTTACACCAAAATCAAGAGAGAGCCACAGTGGGTGAGGGATAGCAAATTCCAAAGGAGGAGAAGCTATGTTCACCACCTTGCACAACCACCACCACCATCGTGTAGATCGGAACGCGAGGAACGCATCCATACCAACAACACCAACGGATCAGACTTTCGAAATCGAGGCAAGTGTTTATTTCTTGCTTTCTTTAGCGATAATTATGTTCATGTTAGTCTAGGTTAATAAATCTTTGTTATGAAAGTTAATTTGGGTGAAATTGGAGAACCATATCATAAACTAGGGCTGATTTGATAAGAATTTTAATACCATATGTAGATAGGATGATGCCTACGAAATTAGAGTGATTTCTATGAACCAATCTGGGCTTAATTTAGAAGTTATGCATATTAATTTAAGAACTAGGGTTCTTGACAATAAAATTGGGGATTTTGAATTTTATGGATGATTGGTGACGATTTAATGATGTTTGATTTTGGGAAATCTCATATACATGTTAGAATAATATTTGTATTGATTGTTGGAAGTTTGGGCTTAATCTTTAGAGGTTTTAGGGTTAAAAAATGGTGAAAAACGAAACAGCCCAGGTCGCGAGATGTCGCTCGAAATCATTCGAGCAATTGGTTGTCGCGCGAAGTCGTTCGAGCGAGATTTCTAATTTTCAGAGAATTTGCTATTTTGCTCCTATTTGTGTAAACAGTCAATTTGAGTGAGAAAAATTAGTGTTCGATGAACCCAAAATAGTGCAGAATTGTTGGGAGTTGTTTAGGTGTAATGATTCAAATATTTGGAACGGTGAATTTACTTTGAAGATTGCGAGAGAGAGATAACCGTAATTGTGATTGCATCGAGAGTATTAAGTGATAAATACTTACGATATTAGTTCTAACGATATGGAACTTATAAGAATAAAAATTAGTGGTTACTTTTGGGACTTCTTATGATTATGTATTAAGGATTTTTGGGTGACATATTATCCTTATATAGATTACGAGAGAGGGAATATCGGGATTTAAAAGTACGTTGATAGTATTTAGTGATGGTAATACTACGTATGGAATATGACATTTGGTTGTGTGTATACCGTTTGATTTGATGGGTTGTGTGTATACCTATATTTGATATTATGTGTATGACATACCTAGTTGCTTGCTATCGCGGAGGGGTTGCGTGGAAACAATCTTATCCTGAGTGAGCTTCGGGGGGATATTTGACTTGTATCTCAGAACATAGGACTGTGAAGACTTATTTGTGAGTTGATAAGTCGCTGACTACGGGAGCGTAGGTATGTGCGTGACCCATAGGTATGTGAACTATGTTCGCCGCCAATACGTGTGATTTGTTTATATGGTTCGTGGGAGAATTCCGAATCGATAGTCCTTGTTTGAGTACGAGATGTACCGGGATATGATAACAGAGTTTGCAATGCACTACAGGTATATCCTTGGGGTGTTGTGTTAGTATATATATAATAGTGGTGGATATTTATATATACTTGTGTTATACTTACAATATGATATTTGTAGGCTATTAAGGTTGGGTAATACATATATAATACTGAAAGATATATATGTATGTTTTTGGTACACCTAAAATGAGATAATATCATATTATTAAGATAGTGAAATCTTCAGTAATGTAAATAGTAAATACTTGACTTTAGTGTGATAACACTTATTTAAAATAATAAATGTCGAGATCAAATACGGGATACTAGTATGAGGGGTAACTAGTAGGATATGCATTTTCCTAGTTAAGAGTGTGTCAGGTGGCTAGGTTGGATTAGATCTACGTTAGGCGTGCATACTAGTCGAGAGGTGAGAATCTCATATGAGAGTTCGAAGTAACATTCATATGAAACTTGCTTTAATGCTGTTTTAAATACATGATAATAAATATTTTAAAACATCGGGCTCTGACCCGTCTCTTGCATTTCTTCTATCTTTTGCTATGTATATATGTATTAGTACAGGTGCCTAGCCACAGGGATACCGGTTCTAGATACTTGGATGGTTTTCCGAGCTGAAGTTGTTGTGGAAGTTACGGGTCATTGAGATTAGACGCTTCTCTCAGTTCATTCAGTTCCTAGTTCAGATATCTCAGTTCGGGCATGTGTCGCCCATTCTCATTAGCGGAGTTGTACTCAGTTTCCTTTGTAGTTCTTTTCAGTTGGATTGAGTATTTATTTTGGTTTGGTTTGTGACTTTGAACTGGAGGTTTTTATCCAGTCTTAATTATTCAGTAATTGATTCAGTCAGCATTAAATTCTTGTGTATGGTTTATAATTACATGTTCAGAAATTTATTAAATTAATTGGTTTCAAGTTTAATTGGAAAATGTTTTGACACTAGCTTAATTAAATGTTAGGTAATTAATTGAATTTAAGTTTTCGACAGTGATGCTAAGAATGAACCAACTGAACATTCTGTTATAAATTTTATAAAGGACTGATCACCCGATATTTAATTGGGCAGGGTGTCACAAGTGTCAGAGCATCAGGTCCTTTAGGATCTGTACGACTTGTTACGTTTAAGCTTAGCGTTCTTTGATGTAGAGCCTTATTCTAGGATTGTTGTATTCCACTACATATGCGATTTACGCTCTCCTGTGATTTATTTTAGTGAATCCAATTCATATGGGAGAGTGATTGGACTTCGTACTCCGAACAATATGGGATGACCAATGAAGGACGTTAGCGGGACTGCAGGAGGAGGAAAACAATTTAAAGTTGTGAAGCATTCGGGGAACGGTGATCGCGGTAGAAGTCACCAACATTAATATCTAAGTGTGATGGGCCAATGGAGGGAGCTAATCCAAAGGCAATAATGTAAAGTAGAGTGCAGTGACACTCATAATTTTAAATTTAGAAGAATTTTTTATCCTAGTTCGGAGAAACGGCAAAGAGTAAGAATAGTAAATCACATCGAGATATTGGCTGCAGGTTGACCGTTTAATCTTCTACCAGTTAGTCGGAAAGGGACCGACCGTAAAGGATGAGTTAACTTGGTAAGCGAACTTCGTAACCGAAGTAGGAGTCACGAAAGATAAAAAGGGTCCGTAAGTTGAAATGGACTCGTGGGCAGAATACCCTAGTGCGAAGGGGAGGTGCGACTAAGGTGACTAGTGTCAATGTCGTCAAAGTATATGTTTATTAGAATATGTCAACGCCCCAGAAGAAAGGGATCCACTAGAGTTTTGATACCTAGTCGAAGGGCAAGGTTGAATTCATTAGTGTTAGAAGAATATCACCAGAACGTATACCTAGTGGGGGAAACTTATTTAAATGTTATGATTAAATCTTAACAAAATGGTGATGGATTCAGTCAAGACCAGCGTGTCGACCATGTGTTCCATTTGCCCTGTAGAGCGCAAGGAATAATGAAAATAACAACTAGGAGTTAAGACTGCTAGGTCCGAGAGAAGGACATCCCAACAAGGCCAGGAGGACCACTGAAAGGGAAATTACCCTGTATGTAGAGATAAGGGTTACCAGTATTGAATGTGATAACTTGAGAAGTGAAATTGATATTATCGGGAATAATAAATCTTGCCTGTAAGGCATAACAGTTGGAAAAGTAAAATATCCAGTGTAAGAATCGGGTCAAGAGAATTGGAGCCAGGAACTAATAACCAAAGAGTAGTAGGTCTAGACAGGACCAACATAGTCCTCCATACCGCATTTCGACGTATTTCGACTGTAGCATACCGTATTTTGGGGTCGACGGGGCCTAGGAAATCATGGGAAGGCCATATTTGAGGCCTAGAGATATGGGGCCAACGTATTGATGTCGGGCGGGTGAGCCACAAAATAGGATAATTTACCCACCAAAAAGGAAGGGAAAATCTAATTAATGGAATCCGAAAGGGATAACGATTATAAAAAATTATGGGTCGCAAAACGTGCGTACAGGGACCCTACGATCAGGATAGACTGATGGAGTTCTATTTCATCCTTGTGAATAAATGATGAGTTCAAGTGACGTGGGTGTGTCACAACATATGTGAATAGTTAGCACTAAGAATTTGAGTGTGCATTCGATTTAGTGGGTACGCTGGCGACAACAGCCTTATTATGTAAATGACTACCATTTGGTAGTGAGATTTTTGTGCCACCTACGGGGAGGAGCAAGTGTGGACACTAAGAGAAATTTGCATATGGTATTATGTAAATATTCGTGCTCCTTTGAGGTTATGATAGTAGAGAATATTATTATTATATTGTGTGGTTACTGGATACCGAGGGTTTGAATGGTAGTAAATTGTGTGGCAAGACTATCGTACAAAAAAATCAAAATTTAAAAATATGGTTTTAACGAGGCATCACTTGAAAGACGGTTGAGCCTGCATATGTGTTGTATTATATTGTAGGCTTCGGTGAGTATGTTGTCTTACCATGTTGATCCTAGTGAGCAGGGATGTTTGACTGATGTTATTCAGGGTATATTGACTTACTATAGAGAGGAGAGGTATAGTTCATTAATCATATAGCGCTAATAACTTGTGATAGTGAGAGCACCGCATTGTATGCCGCCTTTAGTGACATGAGAGTGGACGAGTAAACTTTTTATGTTCGTAGATGGGAAATCAGGGATATATGTTATGGATTAAAGACTTAACAGATCCCGATAACTAGCAGTGTTAGGTAGTAGTGTATCGAGGTTGGTGGGGTTCCTTATTTGGATTTCTCTTTGCGAGACATCCAACGCATGAAACCTAGCGAATGTTGGAAGTTGGGAGAAGTTTGCCTTTAGTACGTGGATTTATTATCGTAGTGATTGCAATATTCATAGTTATAGCTGTGAAGTAATGTTTATATTACAAACCAAGGACGATAGAGCCGTATAAGATTAATATGTGACAATGTTACCAATCGTTGACACCACGAGTAGACCGGTGGGACAACCTAAGATAAGATTTGGTGAAAAAGGTAGGGTGACTGAGTCTATGTACTAAAGGCAAACTTCTCCTAACTTCCAATATATTTTAACCACGAGTAAATTTACAAATAGTCTTCTTCAAAACTATGTAAATTTACAAATAGTAAGTCTTTAATTATAACACCATTTGGATATGGCCTTATATGAAAACTACAAATATTTGGTGATATAAAATGAAGAAACTTAACTATCAATATATTTTAACCTTAACTAGTTAACAACAATTAAAAAAATCACTCATAACATAATCAATCACTAAAAGATATTAATGTAAAAAATAATCATGACACGTTAAGAAGAAGACTACGCCTAATGCCTAAACATTTTAGCTTAAACGAAAACAATGTACAACTACTGAATACCCCAACACAAATACTCACATCAAAACTTAATTTTCTAAAAGCTAAAAAGATTAAACACAAAATAATGCATAAGGCCCTCGCTTAAAAAACAACTTTAGTAAAAAATAATCATTACGAAAAACAAATCTCCTTGTCAATAATGAGATAGCATAATTAAATCATAGAATCTAGATGAAAACAATACTAAATCAAATTGTCTAAATTGGAATGTAATATTAAAACTTGTTTGTTATCTTAAAATTCGGCACATATTGAATGAATAAAAGGGATTGCTAAATCTAACTACAATATAAAAAACTAATTTTGTAAAGATATCATCACAAAAACATTAATTACAAAACATAACATATAAAAACTAAGTTGAGTGACTAAAAACATTGTAAAAAAAGTTCTTACATCTGTTTGGGGCAGGTGTCTTGTCGAACTCTAACATTATCATATAAAAGTAAGATAAACTAGTAATTCTAAAATAGTTTAAATCAAAACGAAATAAAGACATGTAGATACATCTAATTTTAATTTAGAGCTGGTAAGTTTTGTAATATAAAACTAAAAGGCTAATGTGATACATATATACCTGCACATATGAATACATATATACATATACATGAGAAATAATATGTACATATCAAACTAAAAGGTTAATGTGACACATATATAACCTCACATGAATGCACACATACATAAACATGAGAAAAATATGTATATAACTCCTTATTGTAGAAAAACACATAGATTTAGATGATTAAAATAATACTAACCAAATAAAATAAGGGTATAAGAGTTACACAAAGATGATATCATAGGGAGTGATTTAAGTTTATGTTGAACTGGACTTTTTTAATCAATTGAAATAAATGAAAGAGTGAAAAAAATTGGTAGTTACCAAAAGTAGATAAGAAAATCCAACTAAATATGGTAGGTCGTGGATAAATCTCATCTTGTCTATACTTCATCTAATTATATAAATAGAACCAAAAAAACAGCAATGACTAAACAATAAAAAAATTCTAACACTTTTCTCTCCTACATCAATTCAAATTATTTCAGTACTTTTTTCTCTCACAAAATACAAATTATAACAAAACAAATATCACACAACAATAATTACCATAATTAACACCCCCTACCAATTTATTAATAATTTTTCCTTTTAAATTCTTGGGAACCCCAGCTATATCTAGTTTTTCCTTATTTAAAGTGTCTATCATAACCATTATCTATATGTATAAATTTTGTATAACACAAATATTATGAAAAAATAAATATTACACTATTTCATATACATGATTATATAATATCAAATCTGAAAAAAAAAAGATTTAAATACTAAAGATGTCAAAATATTATTGATTCATGACAATACATAACCAAAATAATGAGAGAAAAAGAGAGAGAATAATGAAACTGGTATGGGTTTAAAAACTCACAAGTACATATCACACAAAAAAAATATTACCTTGCTTCAGGGATGTCTTCTTTCTTATATATCTTTCTTGTGAAAACTCTTTGCCTACAATGCCAGTAATAAATAGAAGCTAATAAAAAGCCAATATATGCAAGAAAGTGATTCTCTGAGCCAAAAAAATACACAAAAATAAGAAAAATACACCGAAATAAACAAAATAAAATGGAATTTACCTTAAAGCTTCAAAGATCAAAATCGTTTTTATAAGAGGGGAACAACAAAAATCTTGCAAAGCTTCAAAGATCAAAATCGTAGCTTTAAAGAAAAATACACCGAAATAAAGAAAGTGATTCTCTGAGCCTTCGAAAATTGAAAGATTATGAGAGCACCATCTTCCTTCTTATAACAGGGAACAACAAAAATCATTCCAAGATGGGTGAGATTGAGGCAAAGTGATTGGGTGAGATTGAGGCAGATATGTGATAAGGTTTGTTGAGGATTAGGCTTAAGAGATTGAGGCAGATACGGGAGAGGCAAATACGGGAGAAAGGAGAACGTGACGGGAGAGATATCGACCATACGTGACTTTACCAGCCAAAAAATAGGGCAAAAGGGATATTTTTTTAAAGAAAATAAGACCCACCATATTTATTTAAGTGGAGGTAACTTTTTTCCCAATTTTAGTGGCATTAGTTATGAAATGCCCAAAAAATACCACATTTGTTTCAACATTAATTAAAATAGGCTCTACTTATGCGGCACATCGGTATAAATGCCATGAATTTGCAATACTTATAAATAAATGCTGGTAAAAACAAAATTCTCAGTATTTTTGAATAATACCGACAAATAAGTGCTGGAAAAAATTAGTTTTCTTGTAGTGAAACCACATTGATCAATAAAAATGGAGGGAAACCAATAACCCTCAGTAAGAGAGAAAAAATCAAAAGGAAAAGTGGGATGTTCTAAGACAACCCTGAATGGAATATTAAAATTAGTTCAAAACTTGCCAAGTGACTCGATACAGTTTACCATGATGAAGAAAACAAATAAGAAGAGAAGAAAGATTCTTACAAAGATTTAAGGATTCAGCAAGAACTGAAGATAGAAAAGAAAACGATCGTATGAAAGCAAAGAATACAGCAACAGAATCAGAAGTAAGAGGTGGAAGGTGATCAAAGTTTTTACCGCCCTTTTTATAAGACGCATCGAAAACTGAGAAGAGTAATGATTAAAAAGAATGACGTTTGGGTTTACGGTGGATAATAAAGGAAAAGATGAAGATACCCCATAAAAGTTCGCCAAAATTCAAAATATTTACAAAATTACCATTCATGCCCAAAAATCATCAATCGATGGATAAAATTTACAAGTGCGAAAGGTCTGCAGCTAAACCAAAGAGCTCGAGCTACTTTTGGAGCACAATATCTCACATTTTTGCATCAACTCAAGGTATAAAACATTGGGAGATTTTGTTGATGCAAAAATTTACCATCCTACGTGGACCAATTACAAGCCAGCACGTATTATCCAATGTGGAATAAGGATGCCTGACCAACAAGGAAGCCTGAGCAACATATCTACCCGACCAACTGGGAAGCCTGACTAACAGCCAAAAATCCAATTTGTACAGCCAATCAAGCGCCATCATTCTTACAACTTGTATCGCCAATGAAGCGATAACATTCATATATTTAATTCTCATTGTGTATTGATGAAAATGCCTAACAAATAAAGTCATTCCATCCTTTCACATGACAGCGATGAAGACCCCTCTTGGGCTATAAATACATTGTATTACCCTCATTGCAAGGGGGAGAGAAAAACAAATCAAGGCAGTTAATACATAGCAGTGGATGTAGGCTATTTCTTTTAGCCAAACCACTATAAAAATCTCTTGTGTCTTGTTTGTTTTATTTAATTTATCTGTGTGATCGATTAATTAGGCTTAGTTTAGTTTTTTGCATCAATATGGAGAATGTGTGTTGACTTCACATATTTAAATAAAACATGTCCAAAGGATCACTTTCCTTTGCCCCGAATAGATCAGCTCATGGATGCTACTTCAGGACATGAGCTTCTCAGCTTTATGGATGCTTATTCTGGTTATAACAAGATAAAAATGAAGCCTGAAGACATAGAAAGAACTTGTTTAATCATTGCCCGAGAAACATACTGTTATAATGTTATGCCTTTTGATTTGAAAAATGCAGGTGCTGCATATCAAAGGTTGTTCAACAAGGTGTTCGAAGAACAGATTCGCAAAATTCCACAGGCTTCTCTTACTCCAATCACTTCACCATGGCCATTTGCAATGTGGGGGTATAGACCTGGTCGGGCCATTTCCAATACCAAAAGAAGATTTAAGTACTTGGTGGTCACGGTGGATTATTTTACAAAATGGGTGGAGGTAGAGCCTTTGATAGATATGCCTTATGAAAAGGTCTATCAATTCATATGGAAAAACATCATTTGTAGGTATGGGTTGCCCTATGGTTTCATTATCGACCATGGAACACAGTTTGAAACTGAGGAGTTCGCAAATTACTATGCTCAATCTTATGTTCAAAAATTGCATTCTTCTCTAGGACATCCTCAGAGTAATGGAAAAACTGAGGTTACGAATAGAACCTTAGTTAGTGGGTTCAAGAAAAGGCTTGATGATACCAAGGGAAATTGGATAAACGAGCTACACTCTGTCTTGTGGGCATACAGAATAACACCGAGAACAACAACTGGAGAATCCCCATATATGTTAGCATTTGGGACTGAATCTATCATTCGTGTCGAGATAGGCTTACCATCCCATAGAGTTTTAAATTTTAACTCTTTTGTAAGTGACTTAATGAGAAGGCTGGATCTAGACACACTGGAAGAAGTAAGAGAAGATGTTGCCTTGCGCAATACGGCTTATCAGTAAAGAACAACTCGTTTTTACAATAAAGGATGAAACCGACCAACTTAAAGGAAAGAGATTATATGTTGAAGAAAGTGCTGCAGAAAAATAACAAGCTTGAACCCAATTAGCATGGGCCTTACCGTGTTTCAGTAGTGATCCGACCTGGAACCTATCAAATTGAAACCTTGGAAGGTGAAGAATTCAAAAATCCATGGCATGCAGAGCATCTCTGAAAGTATTATCAATGATGTTGTATTCAGTTTTCAACTTGCAATATTAATAAAATCTTTAGTTTTATTTCCATTTTTTTGGGAGTACTTGTGTTATGCACTACAAATCTTGATAAAAACTTATAAATTATTGTTCGGTTCAGAAAATGTTGCTCGACTAGCAAATATTATCCTTAAAGTTGCTCAATATAAGCAATAAGTTACTCGGATCAGCCACAAGCTTGATCGTTGATACACAAAGTCCAAGTCAACAGGATATTAAAATCCTCAAGAAACTTGGTCCGCAAACATAAGGATATAAAAAGATCTTTATCCTACTGGGAAAAGTATTGGAAGAACGTTGCAAAGGTTCCTCAAGAGGAATGTAAGCACATATTCCACAAACGCCTGGTCACACCACTGGTATTTAATGCAAAAATCCAATACTTGGATGAATTAGTAAAACCTTTGGAGACACATGGGTAACTAGCTCTAAATTTACATATTAATCTAAGTATGCTAGTAGAACCTATGTATTCATTTAATTAGCTCTAAATTTAGATTTTAATCTAAGTATGCTAATATAACATCTGTACTCATTGATCATTGATACTCAACTTAAACAAAGT
Source organism: Sambucus nigra (assembly GCA_949130495.1). NCBI lineage: Eukaryota > Viridiplantae > Streptophyta > Magnoliopsida > Dipsacales > Adoxaceae > Sambucus > Sambucus nigra. The sequence continues at coordinate 423,350,138 of OX422209.1, forward strand.
GTATCAATAGAATTAATGATAAAGAAAGTATTAACATTCGGCATAAGATAATCAAATTTTCATTTCATTCAATCAAAGTAATTACATGACTATGTTAACAAAACAAAATACAACGCTTCATTCTGTAGGACGTTTCGCTCTAGCTTTTGAAACAGGGTTCATTCCAGCAGGAGGATCATCCAAAGTATAAGGAGAGTTGATGAAGTTGAAATCCTAAAGCATTATGGTATTCTTCTACTAGGACGATCAATCAGGTGAGGAGGTCGGATGATCTCTGGTTCATCATGAAGCTCGTAATCTCCCAAGTACTTTAAAATCAAGTATTAAGGAATACGATGAACAGGAATCCATTTGATATCTAACTTGAAAGGAGGATTATCTAAATCAAGCAAGCCTGTATCATACTAGTCCCATAATGAGCTGTTTTGGTCCATTTTCATCACTATCAAAACATTAATCTAACCCCATTACTCGCTTTCATTCTTAGCTTGTTGAAGCTTACCATCAAGATTCCCCAAGGCTTCATTATACACGTCCATCCAGACCTACCTTGGTTGCTTATGGAATTAAAAGGTTAATTAGTCAACCTGAGAATGTAACTTCTTCAACACTCCACCCTTAGCTTGTAATTGAGAAGATTTAGTGGATAGTTGTTCAGATAAGGTCTGTATATTCTGGGACTTCTAAGCAATAGCTTGATCTTTAGCTTTTAATTACGTTGCTTGATTGGCAAGGGACTGTTGGGTCCTAACTACCTCTGTAATAACTCAGTCAATACCTCTGCCAGGCTTGACTCTAGCTCAAACAGATGACGAAGCATGTTTTATTTTGTTCAGAGCATCTAACTTCTCACTCAACCTTGTGTTTTCAGCCTCCAAGAAGGAATAACCCTCATCTATAGTATCAAAAACAGCAGTGGACGACTTCAAAGAATCAAGTTCATCTCTCAAGTTATTATTTTCTTCTTATAGAAGCTTGGCAATGTCCCTTGCTTCATCCATCTCACGTTTCAACAAGAATTATTACCTTTGAAAATGAGAAGAAAATTTATCCAACTTTTGCTCAAAGCCCTAGCCTTCACCATGGGCCTGGAATTTCTTCTCATAATCTTCATGCAAAAGTTCCCTAGATTCATTATGTTCCTCCTGCAGCTCTTCAATCATTCAATGTAGGCAACATTATTGGCCACTACATGATCAAGAAGACATTTCAGATGAACATATGCCTCTTTGACTTAGTTAGATACCCCTTCTTCGAGCAACTACAGTAGGTTGGCATCAGTCAGAGATAAATGACCAGCTTTGAAAAGCTCATTACACCTATGGAGTAGCTCGAAGTTAGTAAATGAGAAGTCTTCCAGTTTATCCATAAACTATTCAGAAAAAGAAAGTAAGCAATCAACAAATTACAGAGTATTGAAAAATACAAGCAGAGAAACAAAAATATTTATCTTTTCATTAATAAAAAGGGAAGTAAAAATACATCTTCGAAAAAGAAAAAAGTACAACTATTAAAAAAAGGAAAACAAAAGCTTCTTGGTTTTACACCTTCTTCTTATCTGCTTCAGGATTAGCTAAAGAAGAAGCGGGAGCTGAATGAGGGGGATAATTAACTTTGGAGGGCACAATAGAATCAACATCATAGTGTTGATCGGTAAACTCCATCATTATTAAAGATTCACTGGAACCCCCATCATCAACTTCCTCATCCAGGTTTGGAGGAGTCCCAGTATCATGCCGAAAGAATAGATCGAAATCCTTTGGAGTGTCGACCTCCACTAGAACAACAGACCAGCTATCCTTGAAGAACTTTTTCTTCACAAACTCAATTTGCAAAGAAGCTGCACCAAAGGCCTTATTCCAGCCTTTGTTGAAGATAGCCTCTATGGACTTAGCTCTCTTCACCTTCTCAGCATCCATATTTTTTTGTAACTGGGAAAACTTGACTTTATTAACATCTAAGTTCTTTTGCAATTTGTCAGCCACACCCTGAGTAGTCTCAACAGCTTTTATCCTACCCTCCCATTTCTTTTCTTCATTAGCCAAGGTTTGTTGGGATTCAAGCAAAGACTTTTTCAACTCGTTGAAAGCTTCTTCAACTTCACCAGAGGAAGAATCTCTCAAAGCTTCATCTTTCTGCAACAAATTATTGAAGTCAATGAGTAACTGCACAATAACAACAAGGAAAGTTAGTATTATGAAGAACAAATCATGAGATAGTAATTAAATAAGGTAAAAAGAATATACCAGAGCTAGGCTTTGAGCAGCCCCGTCAGAACTCTTGGAGCAAGGCAATGCAGTAGTAGCACTCCTGTGGTCTAGTAAAGTCCCAGACTTTATTAATTATCTTACCAATCCAGGGCCAAGGATCACTAAAGAGGCAAAAGAAGATATATCGACCAACTCACATTGGCCAGGATAAGCAGAAGAATCTTCTGCTAGCTTAGAAGGCAACCCTTTCTTTATTCTGGTTCAGAATCTCTCTTCAGTTTGCTTGGTTGGGGGCTTCTTCCCAATATCATTTTTATTTTTCACCCCTGTATCAGCTCATTTAGAAGGGGGATTGGCAGCAATATCTCCCAAAATGTTGGGAATCTTCCTCTTCCCCATGGATGTAGTAAGGGGTAAATTTGAATCTAAGGAGTAAGGGAAAAGGGCGGCAAGATCACCACTACCTGATGCAGTGGCTGAGGAAGTAGAAAGAGGTTCTTGTTTAAGGTCAATTACAGGTGAAGGAGTAGGACGAGCAACAAGGAAGAGATTGTGTTCTTGTACTGCTGCAAATAAGATGCATACCTGATGTGCTCCTCGTCAATCCTTTGATGAAGTCACCAAATAAACTTTAACTCCTTCAAATTCACCTCCTTTTCCTTGGGGCACCTTCTCTTCTGATTAACTGCAATAAGAAGTTACAGAGCAATAATTAGTGTAACATTTAAATAAGTTATGTACAAGTCAAAGTAGTTAAATGAGGAATAACCTATCCCATTGACAAAAGGAGGGCCTCTAGGTCCCTGGTACTCAGCATTTTCGATCAAAGGGGCGTATTGCCAGTTTTTTACAACAACCCCATGCTCAAAATAATCCCTATTGGAGTCTGGAAGATAAACTACTAATGCTTTATTTACAGCCGTAGTCTTTAAATAAAAAATGGTATCGCTAGTTACCCACTTGTAACAAAACATTATCTCTGGAATCCCTAGATGGGTTCCATGAATTTGATTCAACCTATACACTCCATTCACAACCCTCCAAGTATTAGGGGCTGCCCTAGCTAGGACAACATCAAAGTATTAACAAAATTCAAGACACAATGGGCTGGGAGGAAAATTAAATCCACATTCAACTATAAAATAGATGGAAACCAGTGATCCTCAGCAACTGAGAAAAAATCAGTAGGCAAAATAGCGTGTTCCAAAACAACCCAAGATGGAATTTTAAATTCATTTATGAATTCATCAAGAGAATCAATAAAGTAAACCATGATGAAGAATATAAGAGAAAAGAAAGAATTCTTACAGGAATTAAGGATTCAACAAGAACTGAAAAACATAAAACAATCGTTCGATAAAGAAAAAGAAAGCTTGAAAACACTGTAGCCCTGAAACACTCAGAAGATTTGAGATGGCAAAAGTTGGCCTTTTCTGATTTTTGTAGGTCGCCTCAAAAACTGGAATGTAATGATTAAAAGGCAGCGTCGATTGAACTGGTGGCGGGTAAAAGGCAGAAAAGACGGATTTTCCCAAAAACGATTCATTAAAGTGGTGGATAACTTCAAAAATGCCACGTGCATTACATCCCCATAATTAAACCATAAATTTTTACAAGTAGGGGAAGTCGGCAACCGACCAGGCCTAAAATCATTCCCCGAGCAACTTTAAGAGCCAAAATGCTTCATACTCTTGTAAAAACTTCAAGCATGAAACATTAGGGGATTTTGTTGATACCTAAAATTATTCATCTACATGGACCATTTAGATATTGACACGTTTTATATAGTGGAAAATTAATCCTAGTAATTAAGGATGGAATACCGACCAACTCTAGGAATACCGACCAACACCAGCGATGCCGACCAACGTGACAGGCATACACCAACAATTGTATATATTAATGATTGTACAGATGTAAATGTCTATGATATAAAGACATACCATCCTTTGATATTCCATCTCTTGTACTCCCCACAAGGGTTATAAATACATTTTAAATTCTACATACAGGGAGACACAAAAAGAGAGGCAATTGAACAATCCTAAAGAAATACACAATAGTAGACGTAGGCTTTTCCATCAAGCCTAACTACTTTAAAAATCTCTTATCTCTTATTTCTATTTATCTATGATCAATTAATTACCCTAGTCTAGTTTTTTGAATCAACACATACTATTGCATTAAGAGAAACTAAGTACCAAGGATGCATGAGAAGGACAATCATGGTTGAAAAATAATAACAATTATACTAGTATACCGATAGGCAAACCAAGGGGTATGCCGGCTAGCTCACCCCCTATTTTGGGAAATATAATTTTTTTTCTTTTTTGTTCCCCTCATTTTCAAATAAATCCCGTCCAAGGTTAATTTTTACAAAAGGGTTTTCCAAACTTTTCTTTCTTTGAATATCCAAAACGCACAATATTTTAAAAATAAAAAATACTTTTTCTTACTTTTCATCCAAATAAGTCCCTATTGCAAAATTAATAGTTCATATATGCTATTTAATTGATTCAAGATAATATAAAAATGAAACACTTGTCTTTTTAAATATTTGTTATTACTTTAACATTTTTTCAGGAATAAAGAAAAAGAAGAAAATAAGAAAAAAATATCAAAATTATAGGGTTATAACCTTGACTTTCCAAACCTAATCCTAACCCTAATCTCCATCTCAAGGGTCTCGGTGAACGCACTTATCGCAATGGTGAGAGGTAGACCCCCCACTTCTAGAATTTGAGCCCTTATCGCGATCATCAACCATCGTCGGTGGTGCAACGCAAGATCGATCCATCATTCACACATGTTCTGACACATCGACCATTCAATATTGGATATCTCATAGGAGGATGTCGACACAAGCACGGTCTGTAAGAAGAAAGAACCAAGCAAAGAGCCCAAATTAGTAATGTTGTCAAACTAAAATTATCGTAGGTGCGTGCACTATTATAGAATAACTTTGAAAAATAGGGTCGAACCCACATAGATTTGTCAAATTTAATTCTTAAAATATTTGTAACTATCTAACTACATGAAAAGAGTTAGGGAATAAAAACTACAACTATGAACTAAACTAAATAAAAAAAGATTCCTATATTTGAGAGCAACTCACGAGAGTTGTATTCAATATGAAAATAATTAGGATTAGGGGTCCATTTATCACGTAACTAATATTGTACACTAATTTAATATTATCATTATCTTTTTATAACTCAAATTGAACCGAATCTCACCGCATTTAATTTGGAAAATAAAACATTTATATTCAAACGATTTTAAAAGTCTCTAATAAAATGAGTACAAATTTTCATTAATAAATCAAACTTACAATAATTTCTCTTATAATAATCTTAAATCCTCTCAAAATAACAAAAAACTTGGGCCTCAAAATGAATACCAATCACTCAAAATTCCTCCCCCCCCCCCCTAAATTGTGTGTGAAAAGGTGAGCCTAATGGTCCTTTTTATAGTCTATGAGGTGAAGTGTTTAGGTTGGGGTGAAATTATCTTCACTTAGACAAAAAGTGTTGGAACCAAGAACTCTACCTCCTTTAGTCATTGGATCAGAATAAGGTACTAAATTTCCCCCACTCGGGGTTTTTATTTTTACTTGTCGAACATACTTGCTAAATTTCGTCCAATCTGGAGAATTAAAAAAGTGTAAAAATAGTTTTTTTTAACGACCATAAAAATAAGTTTTTTCACGCTTTTCTCCAGTTAATCATCAATTTGCACCAAATTCCATCATCACATGCAAAAATTTTCACTAGGAGTTTTTTTCACAAATTAGCTCATTAAAAATTTAAAATTATTAAAATGCACCTTTTTGCCTTTAAAATTATCGTTTTGAATCTGAATTCAATCATTCTTGCATTTTTTTTCTTTTATTTACCAAAATGGTTCTAAAAACTTATTAAACAAGATAAAATGTGTCTAACAAAGTATAAATTTAGGAGAATATATACAATATAATACACTCATTAACTAGCCCCAAACCTAAACTTTTCTAGTCCTTAAGAAAAACTAAAAGTAAAATCTAACTCACTTTTATAGGAATCACGATTACTCTTAGCATGTGTAACAAGATGTTAAACCCTTAGGTTACCTTTGTGCAGAATTTTTGACTCGAAAGGTTTTGCAATGAATATACCCACAAATTTAAAAAACTTTACTTAATACAAAAGACACAAAAAGTAATATAATCAAGGCCGAATGAAAACTTCATAAATATAATAAAACTTCACTTCTCAATCTCAACTTATCACGCATGTGTGCGTAGCCAATATAACTGTCCATTTCAAAAGATTCGATCATTACTTTTCTTATCCATTTTTTTTATTTCAAAATCTCTCAATATGCACACACAATCAAACACTCGAAATAAGTTATTTTATCTCGATATATGTGAACAAAAGAGTAAATTTAAATGAGAAAATGTCATATATACATAATGAAAATAAACTTTTATTATATGGATGAATATGATCTTATGAACGAAAAATCGATTACTTTGGACACACTTGATCACACCATAGATCCTATTCATCGTATCTCCACACTATAACTAACTTATCTTAAGATCGATTACTACCTTCTTTAGTTGTATTGTAGGCTCGGGTTTTATCTAGAAAGAATATCTTTGGAGTTCAAAAATTTTCTTAGAATAGAGTGTTTCGGTATTTTGACCTTTAATTTCCTTTTTCTTTTTACATACTCGCATACTTAGTCTTTTTCATCTTATTTTCTCATTTTCTCATTCTTTTTTTTATTTTTTATTTTTTCATTCTTTTCTTTTCACACATCATTATTTTGCAAAAAAAAAAGTTTCCTTTTATTTTTGGCCTTTTTCCTACCCTAATTTTACACTTGTATTCTCAGAAAATGGGTATGAATTTATTTTCAAGAGTCGGGTTTTCAATAAAAGGCTTATTTTCTTTTTGGTACAAATGGGCTTGAAATCGAAAAATGTAAAAAAGGTTGGATTTAGGCTTAGTTTTTCCTTTCAATAGAATGGCCTAATATTATTTCTAAGTTTCGCTAAGTTAGTTTGTGTATAAAGAAAAGTTACTAAGACTTATAGTGCTTAAGATTCAAATTTTGACCTTTTGTTTTTCAGTACGAAAAAAACAAAGAATTTGATATCATCAATAAATTTATCATTAAAGGAAAGTTTGAGTTATTTTAACTCGGATTAATTGAAATCTTTCAAAAACGATGAATGGAACAAAATCTCATTGGGTTAAAATCTCCAAATCATTTGTTAATCATATTAACTTTTTCCTCAATATCCACTTTGGTTCATATTATTTGGCTCATGTGTAAAAATTTCATAAGTTTAGAGATCCATGATTTAATTCCATACTAAGAAATCGTTTCAAACCTTAATTACATTGAAAAAAAATTTGGATTTTTATTTTGTTTCTAATTTTTGTTTTTTTAAAGTGAAGAAAAATGACCTTAATATGCCCATACCTAATTTCTACATTATCCTCGATGTAAATATATGAAAGAAATTATCGTAATGAGGGAATTTTTAAACGAACATCTCCTGAACAAATGCAAAACACAACTATGATACAACATCAATAACCCAATTTCGTGTTCACTCTTGGTATATAGGGTCTTAGAGGAGAATTTCCTCTACTTACTGATCTCGCAATTGTAGATTTGGATTTTACCTTTGACTATTGGCTTTGAAAATTTCATCATTTTTAGTATTATCTATATCAACCGCCCCATGTGGGTAGATCGTCCTAACGACAAAAGGGACCAGGCCTCCTATAACAATCCACATCAAATTAACCTTTAGTCCTTTAATTTTAACAAAATTCCAAGCATAACCTTAAAACTATCCTAAATTACCAAAGTCCCCCTATAATTAGAATTAGGATACTTTGCTCATTCTTATACCAATTTGACCTCAACTTTTAATCAAAGTTTAACCTAAGGACATATATTTTATAGGATTTTAATAAACCAATCTCTTAAGTTTTTATAATTGCACAAAAGCCCCTAAACTTTGATAAAACAAACTATAAACCTTGAAACTTACATGAAAACTACCTAAGGCCTCAAACTTTAACCCAAACTTGTTTAGACTATAACCCAAGCTGAAATGGCACCAGTATGATAGCCAACATAGGTGGTGCAATGTATGTTACATAAGTTTCCCTTTTTATATCCATTAGAACCATGCTAAAAACCTATGTAAACCAACCCAAACTTTACCTCCAATTTAACCAATGAACTCCCGTGAACGAACCCTATAAATACCCCTTATTACCTTAGTCAAAATCCATAGCAGTTGAGTGCAATTTCAAAGTAAAGTTTTGAGAGTTTTTATATTTATTTGATTTTATGTATGCATGCTTGATTCCTGAATGTGTTCATGTTTCTTCATATATTTAGAGTAGAAATACATTTTTATACGGGTTAGTTGACGTGTATATGCACTGTATAAGCTCAAAAATCAAAAAATACCAATAAAGCTTGAGCTTCAATGGTGGATTTCGCTTCCATGACTTTGAACCAGTTTTAAAGTGGGGTAAGTTGAAATTAGGTAGTCAAGAACCTAGATGTATGTTTAATTGAAGTAAAAATGACTCTTGATACCTCAAATCAGAACATGAAGTTTCCACCCCTGAAATTTTTAGAAATCAAATCAAAACATTTTTGATGTAGAATAACGCCTTTATAATGCAGGGATGAGAATTATAACTTTCAAATAATTCCATTTGCTCAAAATTTCACCAGTTTTTCGAAAATTCAAAACCTTGATTTAGCCCACCAAAATTCTTAAAACCAATAAGATTGGATTCGTCTTAAAAAATTAGACAATTTTCATAATCAACTTGAAAAGAATTATTAAATGTTTCGAAATCAAGGTCAAAGTTTTAAAATCCAAAAGTCAAAATGTCGATAGGTTGAAGATGATTAAACTTCATGCTCAAGTGTAGGTCAAACTAGGCGCGCCCCAAATTTGACTAGGCGTGTGAGGCCGCGTCTCCAGTTATTTTCTTAATTATTTTCATTCCAGATGGACGACGAGCCTGAAGAAGATCAGTTACCGCTCACGTCTTTGAAATTTTATTCTCTTATACCTCAAAAAATGTTCATAGTTACGTATGTGTGGTCAGTGACAAATAAAGATGGTAGTCCTCATTGGAATATCTACACCGCAACCTATCTACTTTTACGAGCTCCGAGTGTTTCTTCGATGTTTTAAATTTATGTACGACATGGATAATTAATATTGTATTTTCTTTTATCGTCAGTCTCCAATATGTAATATGATGCTAGGCATATCCCTAATAAAAATATTTTCAATTCCACTTCATTAAAGTTATGGTTGTATTTCATTTATTCTTGTTTATCATCAAAATCATAAATATTTGCGGATGTGACAACATGGTATCAGAGCTTAACCGAGTTTTATGCCTATATGGGACAAATACGAGAATATTCACCTATCTTAAACAGGTTATTATTTTCAAATATATTCCTTATTATATTTTATTATTCATACTGTTTTGCAACATTGAACATTTGTGATGATATTTATCTTGGCATTCATTATTTAATGCACGCACGCTTTGAGAGAGCCATCAAAGAGGTCGGATATGGCAAATTATGCCAACACATTCGAAGCATCGACGGGGATTGGGCAATTTCTAACCTAGAGATTAATAATAGTTTACTCATTGGTCGCTTAATGGGAGAATCTCAGGCCACTCGACAAGCAAAAAGGTTTTCTGAAGATCCAAAATTTCTAAAATAAATAATCTATCTCATGTGGGACGTGGTGCCTCCCATCGAAGTTACTATGACTCCTCCTGATTCCCCCATAGATTATGGACCTCTTTCTCCCATTATTACAATTTGTACCCCTACTAATACTCCCACATCACTAGACTCCTCCAATGATGACTCTAGTCCTTTAGAAGATGACGATGATTCCACATATGTGCAAGTAGTTCCTCGAATGGCTTAAGCTGATCGCCAGAGGGTGAATGTAGTTAGATTAAAAGTTCAAGTGTGCAAGTAGACGATATTTACTACCGTAGCATAACCTAGTAGTTCTTTTATTATTTTTTATGTGTTGTAAATAGAACTGACGGCTATGTACTTTTCCCTTTCGTTTGCTTTCTTTTTATGTTAACTATATACTAAAAAATCTAATTTGATATAAAATGACGAGTTATTGCTATATATTTACTTGTAATTCATTTATTACAATATTGTCTATATAGGATGGTCACTACTCGTTCAATTACCAGCAAAACGCTAGAAGAACAATCTATTCCCCAGATGTCAAGAGTTAATTACCCTAACTCAGTGACAACAAACTATACATCCACCTCCTGTGAATAATGAAATTCCTGATGAAACTCGAAGGATGAATGCTCTTAAATAATTTCTAAGACAACCCCCCAGCATTTCTTGGAAAGCCTAGTGCGGTGGATGTCGAGAAATGGATTCACAAAATACTCAAGGTACTTGACGGAGATTGAATTATCCTTGAACTTAGGGTAAAATTATCTTCGTACCACTTCGAGGAAGAAGAATATTTTTAATGGAAATCCATTACACGTTCTCTTAATATGAATGAACTAATATGGGGACAATTTGAAGAAATCTTCTATAACAAGTACTTTTCAGAGACCGTAAGAGATCAGATGACTGTGGATTTCATAAACCTATAACATCAGCAAATGATAGTGGCCCAGTGTGAGACCAAGTTTATCGAACTATCTCGATATGCCCAAGAATACATTGACACAGAGCCCCCAAAGTTCAAGCATTTTGAATAAGGTTTACGCCAAACCATAATTTTTTTGTTATCCTTTTACAGATCCAAGAGTTTAACCGAATTATTGAAATATCCTCTCTTATAAAAAAAAAATCCTGCAGTCACTAACCCAACCCGTATTCCTAATCCTTCCTGAAATCCCTATGTTATTAGGAATCAACCAAAGGATAACAGAACCTTCAACCAAATTCAACCCAATACCAGTAGACCTTTCATAGGTTGCCATGAATGTAACCAAATAGGACACTTGAGACCTCAATGCCTGAACCTACAAATGCCTCCTCCATCTAACTCTCCTCACTTTGTTAAACCTCATTTTAAAAATACCACCAATAACTTTAACTGTCCACTATAATCAAATCCCCATAAAAGAAAGTAGGAACTAGTTACTAAGAATCAAATTTGGAATTCCTCCCTTCTCCTTGCAAAAAATCCAAATTACCACAGTGTGGTTGAAGGTAACTTTCTTTTTTATAATATTTCAGCACATGTATTGGTTGATTCAGGATCCACACATTCTTTCATTATTCAATCATGCATAACTAGATTACAATTATCCTATAGTCCATTGGTGTATCCTTTCACTATAGGAATGCCAATAGGATAAATGGTCGTTACCAATAGAATATGTTAACATTATACCATACATTTTGGAGTCACACTAACCCTAAACTTAATCGTCCTTGATTTAACAGAATTTGATTTAATAATAGGAATGGACATTTTATCTCCAAGTTTCGCCCACATTGACTGTAATACGAAGACAGTAACGTTCAAACCACCTCGCCAAACTTCATTTTATTTTCGAGGAAGAAACCCTCGTCAACCCTTACTTTTTCAGATGAGTGCCAAAGAAACCTCTTCCATTTCTAATATTTTGAACCAATACAAAGATGTGTTTACTAAAGACTTACCTGGATTACCTCCTCCTCTAGAGATTGAGGTTTTCATCAAACTATTACTAAATACTTCCCCTATTTTAATACTCCCTAACTGTATGGCTCCTTCAGAATTAAGAGAACTTCAGACATAGTTGGACTACTTACTCAGTAAAGGATTTATACTCCCCATCATATCCCCTTGAGATGCCTCAGTATTATTTGTGCAAAAAAAAGATGGATCTTTTTGTTTATGCATTGATTAACGAAAATTGAACCAAGTTACCATAAAAAATAAATACCCACTGCCTAGGATATGTGATTTTTTTGATCAACTGCGAGGAGAAAGACTATTTTCCAAAATTGATTTATAATTTGGTTATCACCAGTTACGTGTAAAGGAAGAAGATATATCTAAAACTGTTATCTGAACTCGCTATGGCCATTTTGAGTTTTTAGCCATGTCCTTTTGTTTGACCAATGCCCCTACTACCTTTATGGATCTGATGCATAGAATATTTTGACCTTTCCAGGATCAGTTTGTGATCGTATTCATCGATGACATTTTAATTTATTCTAAGACTGGGGAAGAACACAAAGAACATTTGTGTATAGTAAGCATGAATACAAATGTGATTTTCTCATTTGTGTATAATAAGCATCAGTTGTATGCAAAGCAAAACAAATGTGATTTTCTCATAAAAGAAGTGAAATTTCGTAGACATGTTGTTACAGAAACATTAATACAAGTAGATCCATCCAAAACCACCGCAGTATTTGAATGGCCCCAACCAACCATCGTCATAAAACTATAAAGTTTTTTAAGTCTTGTCAGATACTATCGACGTTTGGTGAAAGGATATTCTTGAATAACCCTACCTCTAATGAAGTTTACCAGAAACGATATACGATTTATATGGAACCCTGAGTGCGAACAAGATTTTCGTATTTTGAAAGAAAAATTGACCATTGCCCCCGTCTTAACCATCCTTCCAGTAATATCAGCTACGAGGTTTATATTGACACCTCCTTACAAGGAAACGATTGTGTATTGATGCAACAAGGTAAAGTGATCGATTATGGCTCTCGATAACTAAAGACTCATGAACGTAACTATCTGGTATATAATTTAAAATTAGCGGCAGTAGTCTTTGCTTTAAAGATTTGGAGATGTTACTTATACGGAGAAGAATTTTGAGTTTTCTCTGAGCATAAAATCTTGAAGTATATATGTACCCGAAAGATATTAGTCATCCACAACGACGATGGATAGAATTTCTAGAAGATTATAAATTTAACTTACTTTACCATCCCGAAAAAGGTTATGTAGTTACAGATGCTTTAATCCATAAAGCCTAAGGAGGCCTCTATAATATGTTTATATTTTTAGAAACAATTGGAGATTTCAATTAAGTAAGAGACTCCTCTATAACCTGAATTATGTTACAGAACATTGTTGCTCACCCCATTCAACATAAGAAGATCGGATTTTTAAGATCATGATGAATTTTTGCATTCCCCAAAGAAGAAACTTCAAAACAACCTCCCATAAAAAGATTGGACTTTGGACCCCGAGCGTGGGTTAAAATTCAAAAAATGAATATGTGTTCCCTTTATCTCTTCACTCCGAGAAGAAATCTTACATAAAGCTCACCATTCTAAATTCATGGCTCACCTCGGTAGCAAAAAAATGTATCAGAATCTTAAACAACATTATTGCTGGCCAAGTATGAAGAAAGATATTATACACTTCGTAGCCAAATGTCTAACCTACCAGCAAGTAAAAATTGGGCACCAACTTCCCAGTTGTATACACCACATTCTAGGACCCCTAAGTCTCTCCTTAGGTCCCTAGCACCTCCTCATTTCACTACAAACCCTAGGTCACACTCCGAGTGTCGATCTAGAGGCCATTGGGCGCTCTCGGGCCCCTATTTGATCCCAACCAACCTCATTCGAAGAGATAAATCTCTTTGAATGGAAGGGCGCTGAAACACATTTCCAATGGTCCGCCACGTGCGTGAAATGGCATAACCATTCGGATGAACGATCACTTTTCCCTTAAAAATTGATTTGAAGGCCACCGTGTGCTCTCGAAATCCGTTTGATCAAAGTCAAATCTTTAGCTTGAATGAATATGAATGAATCTTTGAAGGTCATTGAATAACCTTTCCAATGGTCTACCCCGTGCATGATTTCGACTTAAGGTGCGGACGAACTATCCGTTTTACTCTGAGAGGATACCCGGTGATTTTGGGCCCCAATTGACCAAGGTCAACTTTATTAACCAAGTGAAACACTTTGGAATGTCAAAGTAAATTTCCTAACCTTTCCAATGGTTTGCCACGTGCGCAATTATGACTTACCATGCTGACAAACGATCCATTTTCGTCCGGCGATCTCCCGTCAAAAGGACCGACGTGCGCTTCCGAGCCATATTTGACAAAAAGTCAACTCCTGGACCTAGGAGCTGTCCAAAGAATCTTGAAGGACAATGAAGTACCTTTTAAACGGTATGCCCCGTGCGTGATTCGGATCAATGGATTATGTTCTACCACCATTTTTTAGAAAAATTTGACGAGATCATTAATTGGCAGGCCCAGTTCCCTGCCTATCGGCAGTGTGTCTAGGGTCACCTACCGATAGGCAGCACTATGACAGTGCTGATCACAACCCCCTAACCCTATAAAAGGAGGGCATAACCTCACTATCAAACACACCAAGACCATAGATCCATCATCATTAGTGATCTCAACAACATTCTCTCAAAATCAACGAAGTTCCTCCATGTGAAGTTCCATTCAAGCTTTCATTCCCATCCTTTGCATACCCAATTTAGCAAAAATATCATTATCTCTCATCCCACATTTAGACTAATTTGGGTGTGAGATAAGGATTTTTTATAAATTAATTTGGATACTAATTCTGAGTGTACGGTTGAGTCCGGATGGGTCGAGATAGTCAGAAAAGTATACCCGGGAGTAGTAAATGGGTCACGGGACATTTTTAGGCATAATCGGGCCCACACGGTGGCATTTGGGTCACTTGGGCTTGGCCCGTTAGGCAAAAAACGGAATTAAGCCTAATTAAACAATTATAAGAAAAAGGGGAACGACTGAATTGAGTTTAGAAAATACTTAGTGGCTTAGGAAACCCTAAGAGCAGTTAAAGGCAAATTGGGGGGACAAAGGAGAGCCAAATCAAAAGAGTTCATCTTTAATCTTGGGAATTCACAACTCCAAAATCAGACAATAAGAATCATAAGGAAAGTGGTTAACTTGCTGTAGAATTTAAATTGTATTTCAATGTATATTCATTTGATGTGTGAAATCAAAGAAATTCGTTTTGGGATTTAAAGGGTATAAACATGGGGTTTTGTGAACCATTATTCTGATTTCTAAATTGTGTAGAAATTCATGTAAATTCTGAGATTAGCATATATATCTGGTATGATGTGTAAACTGGAGGAATTGGAAATGAATTTGAGATAAGGATTTGATGTTTAAATGGGTTAAAGATTAAATCAGATTTTTCCCCCAATTTGTGAAAACAGTAGAGAACATAAATTCAATGGTGTTTGTGGACTTTATGGGGGTCCCTGATAAGGTTTTTAGTATATTTCGTTGATGAGAAGGCTTGTGATTACTGGTGGAAGAAGTTAGGGTTTTTAGAATTTCGTCCATGGCTGAAACAGGTAACTCGGAGAAGATGATGACCTGCTCGATCGATTGATCGAGGGTTGGGGGTCGATCGATCGAGGGTCGGTAATTTCTGACAGCACGGCCAGTTTGTATATATAAGGGAAAATAACTTTTAAATCTTTTCCTATGCTTTATGTAATGAGAAACCAACATGGGGATCTAATCAAATTAATTGTGAGGAAGAATTAATTGGGATTTGGAGGAAATTTATATTTGACACACTATGGTTAAATTTTGGGAATAACATTTCAAAATAATTAAATACGGATTGAGTGGACAAGTCCGGGGATATTGGTTAAGTGATACCAAGACGTTAATTTTATTTAGAGTAAAGGCTAAATAATTTGGAGTCGGGGATTTAGACTCGAGTATAGTTTTATTTCGGGCCACGAGAGTAAGTCCGAATATATTGGTTGTAATGACACCAAAAGTAATTTAATTAATTAATGTGCGAATTAATTAATAATTAGAGTTGGACCATAAACTCATAATATTCTGAATAGGATTATGTTACGGACTTAGTACATGGTATAGCCAGGGTAATTAATATTATATATATATATATATACGGTGTGCGATAGTATATATATATGGTGTGTGCATTAATATCAGTGCCTAGATATTATTAGTATATACTCTAGGGGAGGTTGCGCGTAGTGGATGAATCCCCTAGCTTGAGGAGTAGGGCGAGTATATTCCCAGGTTATAGCGTCCGTTATATGGGTGAGGGGCATCTCACTTCCGGGAAAGGAATATGACCGCCTCCAATTATATGTTTTCACCAAGTTAGTGAGCGATTTTGACTTGGATAACTAGGTTATGTGAATATACCTAGTGGGATAGCACTTTAGAGAATTTACATCCGGTGAGTTATTACTCGGGAGGATGTTATTATTAAATATTATTTCAACATGCTTGTGAATGTTGTAATATGATATTACGTATATAATGAGATAAAT
Source organism: Sambucus nigra (assembly GCA_949130495.1). Taxonomy (NCBI): domain Eukaryota; kingdom Viridiplantae; phylum Streptophyta; class Magnoliopsida; order Dipsacales; family Adoxaceae; genus Sambucus; species Sambucus nigra. The sequence continues at coordinate 423,366,698 of OX422209.1, forward strand.
AATTATATACGGATACAATTAATACAGGCTGTGAATTGTATTACATATAATGGGTGTGAAAATTATATGAACATAAAAAGGGAAATGATTAATTAAGTTCATGTTGAGAATAACTTAGAAATCATAATTGTGACACACTCGGTTAGAGTAGGGTGGTTGCAAGGGGTTATAAAATTATCTAGTTATGAGATATATAACTAAGGGAAATTTATTAAGGCGTTGGTTGATAACGAGGATTTTTATGTATGTCGTTGTTGTTGAAAGCCAAGTTAGTCAAAATCCTCAAATTACCTACAAAATATAACAATCTAAAGAGTAGAGGTAAGTAAGGGTATCAATCCACTTCCAGGGGGTAAGCTAAAGACAAATTCAATGGTAATTCACTTTTTATTTTCTTTTTGTGCTTTTTCACTTTTTCTATTTTTTTTTCTTTTTTAATATTAAAATAATTTGGGTGGTTAAGGATGAGTTAACTAATAACTAAATGAAAAGGGGTAATCAAACTAAAATAAAAGTATGAAAAATATAAACTAGTGAGTGAGATGTAACTAAATGAGAGAAAACATTCAAAGGATGGAAAATCCACCCTCAATTCACACAAATTTATCTAACTTTCACTATTTTAATTTCATCAATTTCCAAAATATTCATATAATTCAAAAACTAATTCTCATTACACAAACGAATTAATTGAATATTCTGTTAGAAAAGTAAGTTTAATCCCCACAAGCACTACTCTAAATGAATTAAAAACAATTAAATAAATCACCCACTAGGATCGATTTATCAAACTAATTTTAATTAGACAAAGTAAAAACAAGAGTAGATGAAAACTATACTAACATTTAAATCAAGTGATAAGCCTATCTCTAGTTTGAATCAAATGATCAAATGCCAATACAATTTTCATTCCTTTCTCAAGGATGATTTTCAATGTGAAAATAAGTAGGAATTAAATTTACTAATCAAAGGAAACTAACAAAATTAGAATTTATAATTAAATCAAATTGAATTCATGAGGGTTTCAATTCATCCCTTGAATGGGGTGATTAGCCCTCCATAATCATCATCCAATAAAAATTAGAATCAAATAAGAGCATAAATGAAAATTAGAGAGGAGTAATCAAACCAAAATTGCCTTCAATTGCATTAATTCTTCAATTCTTCCATCATCTCAATTAATTACAACACTCAATTTATTGACTTTTTTCTAATCTAAAAAAAACTAAACTACTAAAAAAATAAAAATGGTGTTTCTCTATCTAATTCTCTCTCTAGGGTTTTTCTACTCTTTATTTCATGATCTCTTCAACATGGTCTTCAACTCTCTTTAAATAGTAGGTGACATGGAGCTAGGGGTAAATTGGGTAGACAAAGGTGCAAGAGGGTGTGTAAGGTATTGGGTGAGGGTAAATTAGGAAAAATGGCAAGGGAGCACGTGGATGATGAGGTTATGAGAGAGTGGGGATAAGTTGGGGGGCATTTTTGGAATTGGGGTTAAAAGAGGATTTAAACACATGTGCACAAGTGGGGACTTTGGCTTTGGATTGTTTTGTGCAGGTGGTAAAATCGTGGCTTGGAGTAGGAAAAAATGGGAGATGGGTTTTGTTGGGTGATGGGTAAAATGAATTGAAGGATATGGGTTTGAACGGGTCGGGTTTTGGATTTGGACATGGGTATTCGGGTTTTCGTTATTGTCGAGATGGGTTGCGTTTAAGGTGGGTCAAGGCTGGGTCGGAGCTGCTGGATCGGGGTCGGAATGGGGAGGTTGAAGGGACGAGGGCTTGATTTTGCTGGGCACAGGTGGATATGAGGGTTTCATGGGTTGTTGGGAGAAGATGAGGGGGTTCGCCGGGTTTGGTTAGCGATCGGAGGCGACAGAGTTTTGTTAATGAGGTTGCCGACGGGTAAGGGTTGTAGCGCCGGCGGGGTTAAGGTAGGGGGCTAGGCAAGAGGTTTGGGTCGCCACCGCAAGGGGGCGCAGGTGGCTGGACGAGGGCGATGGGATTGGGGTCGAAAGGGGCGCCGGCGGTGGTGTTGATAGCAGGTGTGGAGGTTAGGAGAGAGGAGATGGAAAATGGGTGTAGAGCTTGTGGGTGTTGGTTATGGAGGTTTATGAGAGAGGAGAAAGAATGAGATGGTGAGAGGTGGAAGATGATGGTGGGTTTGATTAGGTAGGTGAGGGTTTAGGATAAGAGGTATTTGTGTGTATGGTAGTATATGGTAATTGGGTTGTGACTTAGGGTGTAGGATAGGTTTGTGTGTGTGTGTGTGTGTGTTTAACTTATGACCCTACTAAAATAATAAAAAGACTCAACTAAAATAAAAATAAAAAATAAAACAAACTAAAAATAAAACAAACTAAAGAAAATAAAAAAATAAAAATATTAAAACTAAAAAATAAAATCCTAAGCTTAAATAAAAACTAAATAAAACAAAAGAAATAAAAACTAAAAATCTAAATGAAAATTAAAGTCCTAAAAAAATATAAAATATAAAAAACTAAAAATAAACTCCTAAAAACTAATCCTAATGAAACTAAAAACTAGTAAAAACAAAATAAAATAAAATTATACTAATAAAATAAAATAAAACCTAGAAAATGCTAAATACATCTAAAATAAATCCTACAAATACAAATAACTCAGACTAAAAATCTAAAAAATGATAAAAAGACACAAACAAAACACACATAGGGTTTGGGGTAGGTTTAGGGTAGGCTAGGGTTACAGGATAAGGGAATTAGCTCCATTTTAATGCAAATTGCCTTGAAATATAGCTTTTAACACTGCAACTGCAATTAAACCTGGACAATGAATATTTAAGCACATAAAACCCATATTGTCGAGAATTAGCAACTATAGTATGTCTATTTGGGGTATAAAATGTACAGTTTTGGGTGCTTATCACACCACACCCAAACAGAGCGTTTCTAGTCCTCGAGCAATAAGATAGAGAGAAAGAGAAAGATAAGTAATCAAAAGTGTACCACTTTCGCGGGCACTTGCGATTGCACTTAGCTTGTGCAATGAGCCTTTAAACCTATAGGTTGCCCTAGAGGAAGAGTTGTGTCTCATGAGGATTTGCAGGGAATATACCCATAAAATTCTTATTTGCAATAATTTATTGAAAGGCAGTCAATCTCTTATTAGACATAGAATAGTCGCACAATCCATCGCATGAGAAATATTTGGAGAAATACAAGCTAGAAGTTCATAAAAATTTTAGCTAAGTAAATACTCACGGACCATCCTTCCTAGAACTCAACGTGTGTAGTGTGAATCGGTCAAAATGGGTCGAGCATCACAAGAGTAATTCCTAGACTGCCTTTTCGGAATCAACGCTTCAACTTCAAATCTCACTGGATATAACTCTCTCAATCGAACTCTTGAGATTTGGGTTAGTGTATCGCTCTTGTGTGTGAGGAGGTGAGTAAATGTAAGCAAGTTCAAACGTCTCACACACATAATAAAGAACAAACATTTGAAAGAAAAATGATCTCATGAACGAATACTAATCACTATAGTGAGAATGTCGAGTTATTCACCACGTTGACTTTCGTTTACCCGAACACCTAGGAAAAATATGGATGATTATAGGTGAGGGGGAAATGAAATGAGGTAGGATGGGATAAGATGAGGTAAGGATGGTGATGTAGAATGGTATTGATGTGTGAAATGATGGATATATGATGGATGAGCGAGATGAGTGTACTATACTTTAGGAACAAATGTCTTTATTACTAACTACAAACTCTCTTTCTTTTCTTTTCTCTCTTTTTTTTCTCTCTTTTTTTTCGATTTTTCTTTTCTTTGTCTCTATTTTTTTTTCTTTTTTTATTTATTTTTCTCTCTCCAAGAATGAAGACATTTAACATTTTGAATCAACACTCTTTTATTTGAAATGATGGAAGATATATGAAATGAGTGGGGAATGATGGTGAGGGGAATATATGGGAATTTGGAAAAACATGAAAATGTAATGGGTGAGTGAATAGAAATATGATATGGAAAAGTGGTAAGTGTATGGATGAAAATCTAGTATTCGGGACAAATTTCAAGACACGCGTTTCTTACAACTCGAAAATAATGTCGTTCTTAGTGATCAAGCCAAAAATTTAAGAAAAAATAATGAGATCATACAACAATTAAGTGTGGACCCAAAATAAGTTGAATCAACTTGTGACTCGTAGATTGCATAAAACACTCTGAAAGGGTGAAAGGCACGAATCTCACAAGCTAAAGTCTCTACTAGTGATCCTTAAGGTTATCTTTAGAATTGTAGTATTCCTCAACTCTAAACTGTAATGACGTGATAAGTGCACAAATTTTGTTGAGTCTAGAAATTCATAGGGCAACATGCCTTGGGACGTATGACATAAGCTATTTAGAAAAAATATTCACTAGCTTGATTCCTAGACTTTGAAAGATGGATGATTGAAAATTCACATCAATAATTGAGATGAAAGAAACTGCACGAAATTTTAAAAATCAGGTTTAAAAATCAAAAATTTTCAAAAGAGGTACGATTTTGATAAAATTCCCCACCCCCAAACAAAAGGGAACATCGTCCTCGATGTTAGATAAAATGATTTTTAAAATTGAGAGCATAAAAAGAGTTTACCAGAATCAACCGCTCATGAAGTGGAAAGATGTAACCAAAATGAAACCTGAATAAGTGATAAGAGAAAAAAGTGTACAAGTCTATAAAGCATGTAAAGCATCAGGTGATGTGAAACACCACCTCCAAACAGGATGAGACTAGTACAAGAAATGAGGGTTGCCTCCCGGTAGCGCTAAGTTTAATGTCTTCAGCCAAACCGAACCATTCTCACCCTAAGGATTAGAACTATGAAAGCACTGGGTGGCAGAAAAATTGGGTGATGAGAATCACCCCCAAACAAGACTGAAGCGCCAGTCTTGTTGGATAAAGGCTAAAACGAGTCAATACACTTGTATGGAAAAGTGCATCACACGATGCAAAGCATCGGTGGACCATGGGCGGATGGGGATTAGGGTAAGGGTGAGGGTGAATAGGGTGAAGAGGTATCGACCACGAGCCTTATTGAGCTTAAAGGTGAGGGAAACTAGGGCCCTATAAGCATGGTTCTCTAATTGGTGAGGGAGGCGAAATGGTGTGGAAAGTTGAATGGGGTGGGGCTCATAGAAATCACACTACCGTTCTATAAATGGACGATGATAGTGGTCGCGCCGTGACACACCAAGGAGCTGTTGATGGGAAAAATCAACACCACAAGGAAGCGGTGTGCATGGAGGAACAAACTCGGTGTCACGAAAGTGGAGAGTACCACCATAAATACTCTCGTGGATGGTGGAGGATGGTTTCAGGTGAGGATCTAAAAATGTGGATGGAAACTTGTAATGTGAAAAATCAAGATCCAAACCAGGTGATGGGATAATGGGTGGTTCAGGTGGGATAAATGGTGGATCGGGTGGGATAAATGGTGGTTCGGGTGATGTGGTGGGTGGGTAAGACGAGGCACCAAGATCGGAGATAGAGGATTCACTAGAAATAATGGGCTTAAGAAGAGCCAAGCATGGTGGAACAGGATCCATATCCGGATAGTTAGGAACTATCACGGATTCTATCTCGGGAAAATGGTGAGCACTCGTAGACGGAGCTAACCTAAAAGATATGGGCATGTCAGAGACATATGCAAATGGGGAATAAGGTAAAAGCTCGGGCATATTTTTGGATATGATGGGAGTGGGAACCTCGAGGTGGGGTTCAGGTGGACATGGTGGGATTGGATCAGGCTCACTATCGAAAGGTAAGTCAACACAATTGTCGACTTGGGGCCCGGACCATGGGATGGTCACAACTTTGAGATTATCGGGGTGGTAGGGTTGGTCACACTCAAAATACGTGTCACAAGAGGACACATCATCGCCACAATCGGTTGCAACGATGGGTGGGGCCATGGGAATGTCTGACTCTTTCGCACACTCAATTTCATTTAATCGTTGTTCAAGCCTTTGGAGAGCTTGAGTTTGAACTTGAGTGGCTTACTCTTGCTCGAGTATGAACTTTTGCAAGAGGCTTTCGAGGGCGGATGGGGGTGATGGTGGTGGTGGAGTTACGGGTGGTGAAGGTGGGTGAGGTGGACACAACTCGCTATGGACAAGACTATATGGAGAATACTCAAATGAAGTGTGTGGAGTGGGGTCAAGTTCATCATACACGAAAGGATCGCTTTCGTGATGGACAAATGGTCGATACTCATTGGGTGCGTAGTGAGGGAACTGATCATGAACGGGTTCACAAGGTTGCCATGACGACTGTGGGAACGTGTGAGGATCCACAACATCGGGTTGGGATTCGTACTGCGTGGAAAGGTGATCAAGCCTCCATGAATAGCTCGGGGACTCACAACACTCAGGATTAGGTGTATCAGGATAATAGGTCGAGTTGGGTTCCGAAACAGTGTCATATGGATACACATGTTCCATGGTGGGTTCGGAGGGATAGGACAAGTACGGACACTCATGGGAGATGTGATCGGCATAATAACAATGGGTGCACAACAAAGGATGAGACAGGTCGACACTTGACACCGAGGGTGATGGAATATGAGGTGCGTGCATAGATGGGTCAAGAGTATCAAGAGCACTTGTGAGAGAGGTGAAACCACTCAAAATCTCATAAAGAGACGGTTCGGGATCACTCTCACACGTGTTGCGTGTCAATGGAAAATGACCAAAGTAGTCCTGGAGAGAAATATTTTTTTTGGAGTTTTAAATTTTTTCAAAAGGAAGAAAATATTTTTGGATTTTTTTTTTATAAAGAAAGAAAATATTTTTGGATTTTTTTCATAAAAATGAAAGAAAATATTTTTTTGATTTTTTGGAAGAAAAGGTGGGCAAAAATATGGACTCTTGATTTGGATGAACCAACTAAAACCACCACCGAAAAATCAATTGGATACACACACAAGTCAAGAAAATTTCCTAACTAGCACATAGCCAATTTTTATCTTCAAAATTAGTGAGAGGGTAGTCAAATTTTAATTAAGTCCGTGGGCGATAAAAAATACGAAAATATCTTTGTGATCGCCTTTGCAAAATATTCTCCTAATGGGCTACCTAGTTGATTGATTTTAAATTTAATGATGGCTAAGGTAGCACACAATGGTAAGCGAGTGGTTCGGGTGATGAAATCCCTTCTCGTGAGTGACCGGGTGTAGGTCTTAGTAATTTAATTCATCACACCATTCAAAAATAAATTTGAGAATAAAATCACACAAGAGCACACAAGAGTATTAACTCGCTAACAGGAGAGGCGCGAGTGTGTAAGAAATGTACCTCCCACGGTTTTTAGGCCGTGGGGTGCCAAAAAATTTGAGTCGACCAGAGGGAGATCACGCCTATCGCAGTCGTCCCTGGGAGTCCTACCGACCCAATATAGAGAGGCTTCTAAATCCTCGCCTTTGGACGCCCTCTCTCTACCTTGTCCGATTTCCCTATCACGCTTGTCTTCGATTATTACAATTGTAAAAATAAATGGTGTCTCTATGCACCGCTATACAAGCAATAATAAAAATCCTAATACAAGCCTTCTAAAGATAAAGAAAAATGGTACTAAAATGCAACAAAATATACAAAATAAATGAACTACAAAATGGAATCCGCACTGAGTCCTTCACGCTCCCAAGAATGGCAACGGCGTCATTTGATAACGAGGCTTTTTGCGTATGTCGTTGTTGTTGAAAACCAAGTTAGTCAAAATCCTCAAATTACCTACAAAATATAACAATCTAAAGTGTATAGGTAAGTAAGGGTATCAATCCACTTCCAAGGGGGTAAGCTAGAGGCAAATTCAATTGTAATTCACTTTTTATTTTCTTTTTGCGCTTTTTCACTTTTTCTAATTTTTTTTTTCTCTTTCAATATTTAAACAATTTGGGTGGTTAAGGATGATTTAACTAAAAACTAAATGAAAGGTGGTAATCAAACCAAATAAAAGTATGAAAAATATAAACTAGTAAGTGAGATGTAACTCAATGAGAGAAAATATTCAAAGGATGGAAAATCCACCCTCAATTCACACAAATTTATCTAACTTGCACTATTTTAATTTCATCTATTTCCAAAATATTCATATAACTCAAAAGATAATTCTCATTACACTAATGAATTAATTGAATATTCTTTTAGAAAAGTAAGTTTAATCCCCACAAGCACTACTCTAAATGAATTAAAATCAATTAAATAAATCACCCGCTAGGATCGATTTATCAAACTAATTTTAATTAGACAAAGTAAAAACAAGGGTAGATGAAAATTATACTAACATTTAAATCAAGTGATAAGCATATATCTAGTTTGAATCAAATGATCAAATGGCAATACAATTTTCATTCCTTTCTCAAGGATGATTTTCCATTTCTCAATGTGAAAATAAGTAGGAATTAAATTTACTAATCAAAGGAAACTAACAAAATTAGAATTTATAATTAAATCAAATTGGATTCATGAGGGTTTCAATTCATCCCTTGAATGGGGTGATTAGCCCTCCATAATCATCATCCAATAAAAATTAAAATCAAATAAGAGCATAAATGAAAATTATAGAGGAGTAATGAAACCAAAATTGCCTTCAATTGCATTAATTCTTCAATTCTTCCATCATCTCAATTAATTACAACACTCAATTTATTGACTTTTTTTCTAATCTAAAAAAAAAACTAAACTACTAAAAAATAAAAATGGTGTTTCTCTATCTAATTCTCTCTCTAGTGTTTTTCTACTCTTTATTCCATGATCTCTTGAAAATGGTCTTCAACTCCCTTTAAACAGTAGGTGCCATGGAGCTAGGGGTAAATTGGGTAGACAAAGGTGCAAGAGGGTGTGTAAGGTATTGGGTGAGGGTAAATTAGGAAAAATGGCAAGGGAGCATGTGGATGATGAGGTTATGAGAGAGTGGGGATACGTTGGGGGTCATTTTTAGAATTGGGGCTAAAAGTGGATTTAAACACATGTGCACAAGTGGGGACTTTGGCTTTGGTTTGTTTTGTGCAGGTGGTAAAATCGTGGCTTGGAATAGGAACAAATGGGAGATGGATTTTGTTGGGTAATGGGTAAAATGGATTGAAGGATATGGGTTTGAACAGGTCGGGTTTTGGATTTGGACTTGGGTATTAGGGTTTTCGTTGTTGTCGAGATGGGTTGCGTTTAAGGTGGGTCAAGGCTGGGTCAGAGCTGCTGGATCGGGGCCAGAATGGTGATGTCGGAGGGGTGAGGGCTTGATTGTACTAGGCACGGGTGGATATGAATATTTCATGGGTTGTTGGGAGAGGACGAGGGGGTTCGCCTGGTTTGGTTAGCGATCGGAGGCGCCAGAGTTTTGTGAATGAGGTTGCCGGCGGTTAAGGGTTGTAGCGCCGGCGGGGTTAAGGTTGGGGCCTAGGCAGGAGGTTTGGGTCGTCGTCGCAAGGGGGCGCAGGTGGCTGGACGAGGGCGATGGGATTGGGGTCGAAAGGGGAGCCGGCGCCGACGGTGGTGTTGTCAGCAGGTGTGGAGGTTAGGAGATGGAAAATGGGTGTAGAGCTTGTGGGTGCTGGTTATGGAGGTTTATGAGAGAGGAGAAAGAATGAGATGGTGAGAGGTGGAAGATGATGGTAGGTTTGATTAGGTAGGTGAGGGTTTAGGATAAGAGGTATTTATGTGTATGGTAGTATATGGTAATTGAGGTGTGACTTAGGGTGTAGGATAGGTTTGTGTGTGAGTGTGTTTAACTTATAACCCTACTAAAATAATAAAAAGACTCAACTAAAATAAAAATAATAAATAAAAAATAAAATCTCACTAAAAATAAAACAAACTAAAGAAAATAAAAAAATAAAAATATCAAAAATAAAAAATAAAATCCTAAGCTTAAATAAAAACTAAATAAAATAAAATAAATAAAAACTAAAAATCTAAATGAAAATTAAAGTCCTGAAAAAATATAAAATATAAAAAACTAAAAATAAACTCCTAAAAACTAATCCTAATGAAACTAAAAACTAATAAAAATCAAAATAAAATAAAATTATACTAATAAAATAAAATAAAACCTATAAAATGATAAATACATCTAAAATAAATCCTACAAATAAAAATAACTCAAACTAAAAATCTAAAAAATGATAAAAAGACATAAACAAAACACACATAGGGTTTGGGGTTGGTTTGTGGTAGGTTTCGGGTAGGCTAGGGTTACGGGATAAGGGATAAGGGAATTAGCTCCATTTTAATGCAAATTGCCTTGAAATATAGCTTTTGACACCGCAACTGCAATTAAACCTACACAATGAATATTTAAGCGCATAAGACCCATATTGCCAAGAATTAGCAACTATAGTATGTCTATTTGGGATATACAATGTACAGTTTTGGGTGCTTATCATTGGTAGTGCACATTAAAGGAGGGGTGAGGATGTCCTCAAGGGACTGCGGCACTAACTAAAATATGGAGAGCATGCATATTTACTTATTACTGCAAGTTAATCATTTTACTAAATTTTTTCCAAATGTTTTGGGTAATAAACTTTGCTATAAAAACTTTTAAAAACCTTTTAGGTGTCCAGCCACAGGGACGCCAGGCTTGATTCATTCAAGGGACCCGTTGCTGCAGCATATGTGGATGTTTCGGGAGTTTGATAGGTGCCTCATTCCTTTCATTTCTAGTGTAGAAATTCCCTATTAGTTATTCGAGCATGTTGCTCACTGCTTTATTCAGCACTTATGTTAGACTTGTTGAGATTGATTTACTTGTCTTTATTTCGATTGGATTTTGAACCGATGATTTATTCGGTCAGTTAATTATTTATGAATGGTTGAATTCAGTTAATTGTGATTGTCATATTATTTTTATTTCTGTATGAGTATTTCATTTAAGCTAATGAAAGATAAAACTTGGCACCGGTCTAATTTTCTCACTTAGGTGGTTAGTAAATTAAAAGGTGACAGTGATGCTAAGAATGAACCAACTGAGAAACCTGTTCTAACTTAATTTAGGACTGATCACCCGGGGTTAATTAGATGGGGTGTCACAGTGATAAGAACCAATGAAGGGAGATTCTACATTTTCGGTCTCCCCAATGGGGAAATTCTATATGTGCATGTTAAATTTGAAAGAATTGATTGATGGAAGTTTGTAATCACCAATGTTGGCTTATGGAGCTCTAGTAAAAATTAAGTTCTTAAGATGGTTCTCATCTTAGGTGAGCTAGGGATTCTTTGGATTAAAAATTAGTGGGGAAACCCAGATCCATTTCCGAATCTAGCAGTGAGCATCATCAGAAGCCAAGGCGTGGAGTTGATTATTGAAAAAAATCATTTTTTTTCCCAATAGGGAGGAAGAAAGAGAAGGTTAAGTCTCAAGGACAATAATATGGGGTTAATAAAGTTTATATATCCTCACGAAATAACAAAAATGCCATAAGGTAGGTGTTTTCGCTACAAGTAGTTAGAACATTGATATAACTATTCCTGGTTCTCCTAGAACTATAAGGAAAAAGGACAAAGTAATGGTTATTGTCTTAAACGTAGAACCATGATTTATTGTCCGGTGTACAATTAACCTAGTGAGTAGATTTGGAACCAAAAATCAGGTCTACAACTCTTTGGAGATGTTCTAGGTTAACGGGACAGTACTTAAAGAGATATGTTACTAAATGGGAAATAATAATAAGGCATAAGTATTAGTAGTAGGTTATCTATTTTAAATTTTGGCTAAAATAAAAAATAATGTTGGAAAATTATTTTATGTACCTGTTTTAGAAGAAATGGTGCTTTCGATTTTTAAAATTGATTTTAAACAGATGTTCGATTATTTTAATTTAAACATTTTTACAAAATTAGGAAATCCTTTATCTGTACTTGTACGTTGGAAAAAAATGTGTCCATTATAAAATATGTCTCACCAATACTACTAATAATTTAATTAATAATACTTATGAACAATCATTAAAGAGAAAGTTTCTTTCTTAGTTGAGCTAAACACAATTTTATCACTTAAGTTTAGATTATTTTATTCTAAATAGAATTCAAAGTCTCGTATAAAATGGACAATTTTGATGATTGGAAGTGGAGGCACTTATAGTCTATAAATCCTATTTTAAAGATAAAATGACTAAGGGGCCCTTCATGGCCAAAAGCTATAGAGCCAAAGATTTATAAAAAATGGTTCATTTGATTTATATGGTACCATGAGTATCTAGTAGAAAGGTGGTTATGAGAACTTCATATATTGCATTGATAATTACTTAAGTATGGATATGTTTACCATATGAACCATAAGTCAGAAGCCTTTGATTAGTTCTAACTATATAAGGCAAAGGTGGATCATGGTTGTGGTAGACTAATCCAAACCCTACGATATGATCATGGGAGTACATACCTCTTAGGAGAGTTTAGGAATCATTTAATAGGGTTGGGGGATTGTATCCCAGTTTCCCTCATTGATTATTACACTATGTAATGGTATAGTGGAAAGAATAAAATAAACTCTTTTATATATGACAAGGTCAATGGTTAGTTGTTCATGATTGCATTATTATTATTAATATTATCGAAATTTTACATTAGGTACTATTATTTATGTTATGTATTAATTTATGTCATATTACTAAGCACAAGAAGGTCATTGGTGTAATTACTGTACGATTCTTGAAATAGGATTATGTAATAATTCATGTGCCAAGGAGTAAGATAGTCTTATAATTGAATAAGGAATGTCATATTACTGGTGTTGTTAGATCACTCGTATAGGAAGAAAAATAACTTAAGATAAATAATAAATTACCTAATGGTGATGGTAATATTATTGATGATCATGTGATAAGTGTCCCTTATAGTGGATCATGGGTCATGCCACGTCGTAATGGGAGGGTCGGGCATTAGTTAGACATGTTTGTGCATTTGGGTGAACATTTTGGTGATATATGAAGGAACACAAACCAGGTCCTAGGAACTACAACAAGGCATTCCGATAAAAGTACCTTCATCTTTGACTTAAAACTATCAATAACAATATGGATTCGAGGCATTTGAATCAAGTTTGGTACTTTGTAGACTTGTTAATGGGATAAAACACTTTGAGTGCTAGTGGATATATAAAAGGTTAAAATTTGAATAGATGAGAAGGTAGAAACCTTCAAGGCAAAGCTTGGTGCTAAAAGGTTTACTCAGAAAGAAACGGATTGACTATGAGAAAACCTTTTTTGTGATATCCATGCTAAAGTCTATCGGTATTATTTTAACTTCGAGACTAAGTTCTTAAAATACGGTCTTGACAAGTGAATATATATGATGCAACCAAAGGGATTCATTGTAAGAGATCCGGAAAACAAAGTGTGATATCTTAAAATGTCCACTTTGGATTTAAGATATCATCAAGGTCTTGGAATATTTGATTTGATAAGGTAATTAAACTTTTGATTTTGATCGAAGCCCGAATACTACTTTTTTGTAAAAAAAAAATGCATGACAAATATGTGGTGGCATTTATTATACAATGTGTAGATAACATTATCTTTATTGGGAACGAGATAGGAGTTTTGCTTACATAAGAGTTTGGTTTTCCAGGTAGCTCGATATAAATAACTTATGAAAAGCCAAGCACATCCTTGGCATCATTCTTTTATTAAGATCGAATTAATGGGATGTGGGGCTAATATCAATACACTTATCAATGATGTTCTCATAATATTATGATGTTATGTTCCTTTTAGGCATGGAATAACTCTATACATGGATCATTGTTTTATGACATTTGATCTGATAGAGAGGATGGCCTTATGTGTGTTATATTGTGTATAAGATCAGGAATTTGCTATTCCATTGGCATGGTCAGATGATTCCAGTCTAATCATGGTGAGGAGCATTGGATTGCAATGAAGGCACATTATCAAGTACCTAGAAAGGACTAAATACCACGTGTTAGTCTACTCTGCTAAGAGTCTTGTGCCTTTAGGATACAATACTCATTTTTTAGTCAGATTATCATATAGGATTTCTACCTCAAGATATGTGTTTATTGTAGGAGGTGGATATATTAATTGGAGGAATGTAAAGCAATTATATATTGCTGACTCCACCACGGAGGACAAAAAATTTTCCATTTAGGAGGTAACTAAAGAGGCTATATACCTTAGGAACCTCCTAACTGACTTGGGTGAGGTTCTTTTATTCTGATAACCTATTACACTATATTGTGTTAATGGGAGAATACTTACAGGTTCGAAAGAACCTAAACCCCTTAAATGGATATAAGCACAATGAGCATAGGTATCACATGGTTCGAGGTATTCAATAAGACAGGTGATAAGTTTATGACCAATATTACATCATTCAACAACCGATTAGGTATTAGATCCATATATACATGGATTTAAGACTAAATGGGAGATTGTTTGGGTTTTATTCTTAAAACCTTGTATGAAGTTTAAGTTTTAATAAAGGTGTGTCGAGTTCATTATGAAATAAGAATTATGTGTATGAGAATGCATTAATTTTATATTAAATATATTATATATGCACAATGGGCTTATTGATAAACATACCCCCAAATCATTGATAGAAGATCGAGACAAATTAGAGCTTAAATGAACCATAAATAAGACTTTCATAATATGCAAAGAGACTCAGCATTAAATCAGACTCTTCTTTATGATTATAACTTATCTTATAATAAGTGAGATCTCTCGATATCAGTGATGGACCAGGTCTGGTAGTACATAGGAGAACTAACATGGTCTATAGAGGAAGCTCACTTATGAATTCTTTGAGTAAAATGGTTTGGAGGATGGATAAAAAGGTGTCGTTAAGACATTTAAATTAACCATTATTAATATACAAGTAAAGCTGATACAGCGCAAATATTGCGTATTTCACCCGTTAACCTACGCGTTATTAGCCCCCTCGGGCATCTTAATCCCTATATTTATGCTCGTTAACTAGACAACCTAGGATTTCTATGTTAACATGTTTTGCAGGGGTTAATTGAGATTTTGTAGGTGTTTGGATGTTTAGTATGAAGTTCGGACGCATTCCGGTGAAGTTCCGTACGTAATCGCACGTTCAAGGGCATTTTAGTCTTTTCACAGCTTGGGTACCTGGCCTGACATCTCACGTAAGTTGTATCCCTCCTCGCTAGCTTCGCGTGGCGGCGAACAGTGCGCGATTCCGATTCATAACGAAAAAGTTACGGCGATTTCAGCGGAGGACAAATAAGGAAAGCAAAGGAGGAGAAGAGAAGGAGAAGGGAAGAATGCAGTGTGCTGCTGCCTGGCCAAGACCTGCTTGATCGATCGATCTACCCCTTTGGTCGATCGATCGACCATTCTAAATTGTCGATTTTTGGCCTTGATCGATCGATCGACCAAAGGGGTCGATCGATCGATCCCCTGTTTTTCAGCAGATATTTTCATTTCTTTTCTTTCTTCTTTTCTTTTAATTCAACTTACTATATATACAATTTTTGTTGTAATAAGAAGGGATAGCAGTAGATACACGATTTTAGGTTAGTTTAGCTTAGGGTTTGGGTTTTTGCTTGGTCCTTCTTCATTTCTCTTTGGTTTGACATCCCATTTGGATTGTAAGTTGACTATTCATCTCCCCTACCATTTGAATATAGTTGTATTTTTTAATTTCTTGCTTTGATAATTAGTTTACATGCTTTATTAATTAGTTTACTTGCTTTATTTCTTGCTTTCCTAGTTTAATTAGTTTAATTTAGTTTATTTCCATGTATTGCCCTTAGATAAATAGGGTCGGGATTTCGTTACGCCATTTACGGGTTTGGACCTCAAAAGTTAGGGTTTCATGTAAAATTGCATTTAATTGAAACCGCGTGTATTAAAGTTGGATTTTTATGTGCTTAACTTTATTTGTCACACAACTTTAGTGTTTATAGCGATAATCCGAATTTAATCCGCGTGTGACCATTTTTGATTAAATGTTTAATCTCGTAACTTTGGCTTAAATTCCTTATTGCGTGATGTTTATGCTTAATTGAAAATGATCGATTAAATGTTTTCGAATCGAAATTCTAATTAGTAGTTGTTTAGCCCGTGAATGTGTGTATGCGATCCCGATCCTCGCTTTCCTTTAATTTAGCGTTAATTTCTCTTTTGTTTTTCCACCATAACCACCCATCACCTTTTCTTATTTCTTTTACACCATTTTTAATTTTGAAGTTTTAAAACAATTAACATCTAAAATTTAATCACTCCCTGTGGATTTCTTACGATACCCGACTTACCGCTGTGCTTGCTTGTCAAGTGTAGTAGTAGCTTAGGTCTTTTTGTATCGCGGCGGCGAAACACACAACGATTGTGTCCTCACACGAACACACTTTTTCCGCCCGATCACAAAATGGCGCCGTTGCCGGGGAGTGTGTTTTAGATTGTAATTGTTTTATTATTTCGTAGTATTTCTTTCATTCATATTTGTATTCTTTATTTTCCCCTTTCTTTTTGACTTGTGCTAGATTGTTTCGAGAAATTGAAATTTTGGCACTTGTTGCTTTTGTTGAATAGCTTATTTTGAAATGTCTCGCTATTACGCTTTAGATAACCTTAATTGTTATGAGAATTTTTTCCAAGTTATACTCCCAAAACAATGAGAGAATGCCTACAAATTCTTGAAGATGAGCGCATTGAGCGTGAAATTCAAGCATATGTAAGTGATCCCTCATTGCCTTGTGAGAGTAATTTGGAATGCAAGGGATCCGTTAGCTATGAGCAACCCGCACAAGATGATGAAATGTCTTCTTGTTCGTTTGATTATGAGTTAATGATAAAGGAAATTAATGACCGATCCGAAAGTTCTCAAGCTTGGTTTCTAGAAACGGATGCCATGCTCGATGAGATTATTTCTTTACAAAATCGGGTCGAGGTTGAAACTTGCGTTTCATCTCCACCCCTTTTTGTCGAAGAAATAATTGAGAGTGAGCCAAGCTTTAGCACTTTCGATTTTCAACCTCTTATTAATTCTTTCAATTGTATTGAGGTTGTTGGTCCTTCCTTTCCTTTACTCCCTACTATTCCCGAACAATTAAATTTATCGCAAGAATCGGTTGAAAGTCTTGAGGACTTTGACCCGATTCTTGAACAAGAATGTTATTTTGAGATGCTTCATCTCATGGGCTTTTCACTTGCACTTGTCCTACCTCCCCTTCCAATTGAAGAATCTTGGGGATGTGATTCTGATTTTTCTGAGACTAATTTATTCTTGTCCCCCATAGTATCCAAATCCCCCATCGTCCCTCCAAAACTTTTAATTGACGATGGTTCATTTATTTCACCTTACACATGCCATCCGTTGTTCAAACGGAATTCATATTTTTCGGAAGGCATGCTTGTATGTGATGGTACACCGGTTATCCTCCAAAGTCAAATCTTTCTTATGGTGGACCCTCAACTATTTAGACTTCTAGTGTATAGTTAGTGTGAAGCCTAAATAGTAGGTTGTAAATAGTTAGCTTTTTAATTTTCTTTCTTTCCTATTTTTTTTTCCTTTTTATTTAGTCTAGTGTAATTAGTTAACTTTTTGTTATTTGTTTTTGCTATGCTCGGTACTAACTTGTTTTGTAGATTACTTTGAACTCGCACTTATGGAGATCGCTCCAATTTTGGGTAATATCGTTCTTTTCCTCTCTTTGTGTTGTGTTCTTAATGCGCATTGAGGATAATGCAACATTTAAGTTAGGGGGTGTAGGATATTCTATCCATTTCATGTGTAGTCCATGGATTTGCTCACATTTAGTTACTAAGTATGCCTTTTTGTGAAAAATTTAAAAATTTTCAAAAATATTTTCTTTCTTTTTTCTCCTTTGTTGGGCATTTTGCCTTGTTTCCGATGACAAATTTTAATAATTGCCCGATCCAATAGACAACTCAATGATGCATGTTCTCAATTTTAGAAGTTATTAGACTTTAGTCCTCAAATCATTGATATTGTGAATAACTTCATGAACTAAACTTTATCCCATGAGCATATGCACTTACCTTGTCATATTGATTTGGTTTAAGATTTTTATAACTCGGGAATCTTTTGTTGCATTGTATATACTTACACTGAGTAAGCTTTGTACCTTTCGTCGTTTGTGAGTGTATACACTATTCTTTTCTCATTGAAAACGTTGAATTCGTTGGTAATCTATCTATTCTTTCATTTGATCGTTCATTAATTGAGTTCATACTTGAAATGTGTTACTTGAGCATGATTTTCATATGTTGTTTTGATTCGAGAATTGCATAAACTTTTGGAAATGATCATAGGCAATCTTTGTTATATCACCCATATTAGCCTTGACCTCACCCTTATATGTTTACCCTCGTTAACCCCTTTGAGCCTAAATATTAGCCTTTCGTTTCATAACCCCATTACCATAACTAACTTGAAATTGGAGTTTTAGCCCATACATACACTTTCCATACCTTTGTTTGGAATGTTACTTGGTATTGAATGATGTTGTTATTATGTCGGTTGCAATTTTAGGCATATGAGAGTTTGATAAGCAAAGAAAAGAAAGTAGTGAAAAAAAGTGAAGAAAAAGAGAAAGCAAAAAGCAATAGAAAACAAAAGAGAAAAAGTGAGAAAAAGAAGAAAAGAAAAGAAAGAGAAAGTTGTATATGTTGTGTATAGTTCAATAAGCTTTGATTACCCTCTAGTTGTTATATCTAATGCTTGTTTGGAAGTTACTTTCCATTTTTTATATTGCCCGCATCCTTCCCATTATTCCAAGTTTTCATCTCCGAACACTTTGAATCCGTGCATATACCTTTCATTTCGTACCTTAACCCCAAACCTACATTACAACCCTATAAAGTCCTATGTGATCTTAGGTTGATGTAATTCAAAAGTTTAAATAGTTTTGATAATCTGTGAAAATGCATTTCGCCTCTTTTAGTGTGCGGTATCCTTTCATTGAGATTGCAAGTTTTTCATTTCCTATATAGCGTTCTTCATTTGTGACATGTGTGCGGCCTAGTTTCCATTTACATTTACTCTTTATGCCCGCATGTCCCGTGTATTACCTCCCATTCCGAGTGATTTCATTTGTTGAGCATAATGCCCGTGAGGATTGAATATATGCTTGCTTTGATTAGTATCCGGTTTATATAAGTTTTTCACCAAATCACACTATGCATGTGCTTTCCCCCCTCCCACTTTTAAAGTTTCAATTCTATGAGGTGCATTCAACTTGTTAATAACAACGGACTTTAGCTTGAATTCGTTCAATATGCTAATAACATGTTTGAAATCTTTTTCGTTGTTGTTGAGTTTATCGCATGTTGTGTTGGGCATATTTTGAGGAAACCATGTGATGTTTATGGGTATCATCCTTGAAAACCCTCACGAGACGACACTCGTCCACTAGGGTAACCTAGGGGTTTAACGGCTTATTTCATATGCTAAATGCAATCGTTCGCCCGCGAAAGTGGCCTTATCTTTTTAGTACTTTTTAATCCCATTTTGTTCTTGTATCCTGCTTTTGGTTTTCTTGTAGTTCTTGTTGTTTCCTATTTCATTGCTAGGGACTAGCAATGTGTAAGTTAGGGGGTGTGATACAGCGCAAATATTGCGTATTTCACCCCTTAACCTACGCGTTATTAGCCCCCTCGGGCATCTTAATCCCTATATTTATGCTCGTTAACTAGACAACCTCGGATTTCTATGTTAACATGTTTTGCAGGGGTTAATTGAGATTTTGTAGGTGTTTGGATGTTTAGTATGAAGTTCGGACGCATTCCGGTGAAGTTCCGTACGCAATCGCACGTTCAAGGGCATTTTAGTCTTTTCACAGCTTGGGTACCTGGCCTGACATCTCACGGAAGTTGTAGCCCTCCTCGCTAGCTTCGCGTGGCCGCGAACAGTGCGCGATCCCGATTCATAACGAAAAAGTTACGGCGATTTCAGCGGAGGACAAATAAGGAAAGCAAAGGAGGAGAAGAGAAGGAGAAGGGAAGAATGCAGTGTGCTGCTGCCTGGCCAAGACCTGCTTGATCGATCGATCGACCCCTTTGGTCGATCGATCGACCATTCTAAATTGTCAATTTTTGGCCTTGATCGATCGATCGACCAAAGGGGTCGATCGATCGATCCCCTGTTTTTCAGCAGATATTTTCATTTCTTTTCTTTCTTCTTTTCTTTTAATCCAACTTACTATATATACAATTTTTGTTGTAATAAGAAGGGATAGCAGTAGATACACGATTTTAGGTTAGTTTAGCTTAGGATTTGGGTTTTTGCTTGGTCCTTCTTCATTTCTCTTTGGTTTGACATCCCATTTGGATTGTAAGTTGACTATTCATCTCCCCTACCATTTGAATATAGTTGTATTTTTTAATTTCTTGCTTTGATAATTAGTTTACATGCTTTATTAATTAGTTTACTTGCTTTATTTCTTGCTTTCCTAGTTTAATTAGTTTAATTTAGTTTATTTCCATGTATTGCCCTTAGATAAATAGGGTCGGGATTTCGTTACGCCATTTACGGGTTTGGACCTCGAAAGTTAGGGTTTCGTGTAAAATTGCATTTAATTGAAACCGCGTGTATTAAAGTTGGATTGTTATGCGTTTAACTTTATTTGTCACGCAACTTTAGTGTTTATAGCGATAATCCGAATTTAATCCGCGTGTGACCATTTTTGATTAAATGTTTAATCTCGCAACTTTGGCTTAAATTCCTTATTGCGTGATGTTTATGCTTAATTGAAAATGATCGATTAAATGTTTTCGAATCGAAATTCTAATTAGTAGTTGTTTAGCCCGTGAATGTGTGTATTCGGTCCCGATCCTCGCTTTCCTTTAATTTAGCGTTAACTTCTCTTTTGTTTTTCCACCATAACCACCCATCACCTTTTCTTATTTCTTTTACACCATTTTTATTCTTGAAGTTTTAAAACAATTAACATCTAAAATTTAATCACTCCCTGTGGATTTCTTACGATACCCGACTTACCGCTGTGCTTGCTTGTCAAGTGTAGTAGTAGCTTAGGTTTTTTTTGTATCGCGACGGTGAAACACACAACGATTGTGTCCTCACACGAACACACTTTTTCCGCCCGGTCAAAAGCACCAAGGAAGCCTGAATGAGAATATTCTTAAGTTAAAGGAACTGAAGTCAAAGAAATTGTTAAGGACTAAAGACTAAATAAATAATTCTCTGGCATGAGACATGAAATCGCTTAAGTGTGAGTTTAGGCACCTAGTCCGGGTGCATTGCATGTAGTTGCATTCAATTGCATAAATTGAATAAATTACTTTCTTGAAATATTAAAAGATACTGTATATGTATAGTATTTTAGTACAAAATTATTACTCAGTATCTCCCACCCTACTGGGCATTTCGCTCATACCTATTTTCCAAAACCCACAGGTACTTCAGGTAAGGACGTGAAAGCTTGTATCGGTAAGGTTCCCAAGAGTTTCGGTCGTTGTTAGAGCTCTGGTTTCCGCTATCCCGTAGCGGTGATATTTGATATTTTATATTTAACTTTGTATCAGTTGTACTATTTAAATTCGGACTTGAACTTGGAACTTTGGTTTGTAATAACATAGGGAATTTTCTATATTAATTATGTTTGAATGGTATTTTAAAATGATGCTTTCGCAAAATGATTAAACGTGGTTTTTCAATATAATGGAATTTAATTAATGTTGAATGATTGGATAATAAATGGTTTTTCTTTAATAAATGTCAAATTTTAATAAATGTTTTTTATTAAATAAATCAAAGTAATTTCCCCCTTCCCCCTTGACCCTCGGACTTGGATGCGATTTAAGTCTGATATTTACTCTAAATCCGGTTCAGGGCATCACACAAGAAATTGTATTTAAAAGATCTAAAAATTTATGAGCCAAATCGATTCACCACTAGGCGGTATTGATTCGAATCTGGGAAAAATTGAATATTCCCCAAATTCATAAAAATGGCGGCTCAACTCAAAATCCAATCATTCTACAAACCTTTAAACTCATTACAACCCCTCTTCCTTCATATATAATTGGTATATCATCACCCAAACACCAAATATAAACCTTCTAATCGAAAAGCAAAGATTAAAAGGGTCAATTTCCAACTTTAACTCAAGAACCTGGTTTTGTCAATTTCAACCCAAATTTTTAGTTCTGATCCAATTCAAAGTATTTATGAGGGTATTTATATACTTTTGATTATTAAATATACTTCTAACAATATTATATTGATTCTAATAACAAATCATATAAATTTCATCTCAATTTCAATAATAGACTTAATAAACATTCAACATTAAAACCTAATTTATTTAATTAATCAAATTTAATTCGTATTAGTTTAGATTTAAATGAATAGGAACATAATAACACAAATACAATTATAATCCAACACTTAATATAATTTTCCTCTTGGTGGATTCCAAAAATAAATGATTAAAATGGTCAATTTCCAACTTTCACTCAAGAAACCTAATTTTGTCAATTTCAACTAAATTCTTCAATTCTAATATAATTCAAGGTATTTATAAGGGGATTTTATATACTTTTGATTATTAAATATTCTTATAACAATATTTCATTGATTCTTACCTCAAATCATATGAATTTCATCTTAATTTGAATAACAGGCTTAATAGACATTTAACTTAAAAACCCAATTAAGTTAATTATTCAAAACCAATTTCAATGAATAGGAACATAATAACACAAATACAATTATAATCCAACACATAATAGAACTTTCCTATTGATGGATTAAGAAATTACACCCCAAAATATCCAAGTCCCTTCTCTCCTCTTGAGCCTCTCTCTAACCGTAGGTAGCCTCCTTAACTTGTAAAATGACTTTAATGAAATAATCCTTGGGCCCAATATAAAACTCATTTAAATGAGCTCAAAAACACCTCCAAATGACTTAAAACACTCCCTAGACCCTAGACCCTATACTAACCCAATAGGCCTAAAACCCGCTATTTTAAGTCGTAAATGGACATTCTACGAGTCCCAAAATTCGAGTACCAAATTATGCCAAATCAAATATCTAATAACTCAGACATTTATTATTCACCCAATACGAGTCCAAATATAGCTTAATCAATTAATGAATTAATATATATATATATATATATATATATATATATATATATATATATATATATATATATATATATATATATAGAGAGAGAGAGAGAGAGAGAGAGAGAGAGAGAGAGAGAGAGATCCCTTCTTGTAAGGACTCCTTATGGTACAGACCCCGATACATACCATTTTTTTGAAATAGTAAAAAAATGAATTTTTTAATGAAACTTCGTGGATATGATATCCACGGTGAGAAGATCATATCCAATTTTTTTCATTCAAAAATTCAATAAAAAACCGTTGAGATGAGGTGATATGTCAAAAAAATGCTATAAATATGCACTTTTGATCGTTGAAATGTTGATAATCATCTCACCCACATTTTGATTGAATTTTTTGATGAAACTTCATGGATATGATCTCGACAATGAGGAGGTCATATCCATAAAGTTTCTTCAAAAAATCAATCAATAAAGTGGTAGACGCCGACCCAACAATTCAATGGTTGAAAATGAATATTTATACCATTTTTTTACATATCACCTCATCTCAACGGGTTTTTTATTGAATTTTTTGATGAAAAAAATGGAGATGATATTCTAACTGTGAGCATCATATCCATGAAGTTCCATCAAAAAATTTATTTTTTTACTATTTTAAAAAAATGGTATTAACCGGGGTTTGTACCATAAGGAGTCCTTACAGGAGACTCTCTCTCTCTCTCTCTCTCTCTATATATATATATATATATATATATATATATATATATATATTTATATATATATATAGGCCGGCTCTAATGCAAACGCAACTTGCTGATTTAACTTGCGGTCAAATTTTTTCATATTTTTTAAACATAGCAAAAAAACTTTTTTCAACGTGATTTTATTTCTGTGGTATTTATACATTCCAAGGGAGCCCCATAAAAAAATCAACTCAAAATGAATTGTTTTGCTATTTTTAAAAAATCGATCAAACATATGTCACTTTTAAAAGCTCTTTAAAACTGACATATGTTTAACCGATTTTTTAAAAATAGTAAAACATCTCATTTTTATTTGATTTGCTTTACAAAGGTCCCCTGAAATGTTTAAATACCACAGGAAAAAAAATCAAGTCGAGATTTGATTTTTTACTATTTTTAAAAAATACACAAAAATCCGTCTGCAAGTTAAATTAGCAAATTGCGTCCGCATTAGAGCCCGGGTGTGTGTATATATATATATATATATATATATATATATATATATATATATATATATATATATATATATATATATATATAATTCAATTTCAAATCCAAATTAAATAATATACAAAAATATAAGTAGTGACATCTCCAGTCACGACAAGCACACAATAATTAACTTCCATAAATTTTTATAGTTAAATAATATGCATAAAAATGTGGGTTATTACATTCCTCCCTCCCCCACCCCAAATAGGGAACTTCATCCTCAAAATTTTAATTCTTTATAAACCTATGCGAAATTCAAAGAGTATCTCACCCGTAGCGTCCTCGCATTACCATAAAAAATCTACTCAAGTCTGACCTAGCATATCTCAAGGTCTCTTACGTCGTAAATTGTGTTTGGTTAACACTATGCACCAAACTATTCTACTCATTACTATGACAACTTATTCCCCACCATGAATAGGTTAACGATGATTGGGTAAGGGATAACAACACCGACCTCTCACTTCCCAAGAGTACTAACAAGAAACTTCTTATCGGGTTGCCAAATCTCAGTCGAACTCAAACTCATAATTTTTCCAAAAGATAACCCAAAATACCTAGTCCTTTTCTTTTGGGACCCCGAACCCTACTCCCACTCCGTTTCAAACACTCTTTTTCCTACTCTGCATAGTTCTTATGTCCGATAATGAACATCGCATTCCTTGAAGTGCCCCGAACATAACCCTAAATGAAGTAGTAACTAACTCTTAGCCCTAAGCAACTCAAACAGTCTTACTCAAATGACCCCAAATGGTTTCACGCCCTCTTTGAAACTCCTTATTCCCATTCTATGTTGTGATTTCAAACATGGAACCTGCCTCAAATATCTATGGTGTTCTACTGTATCAATAGATATGTACACCCTCTCTACCAAAACCATCCCAACAATTACGTCATCATATCAACTTTACATACTTCTACAAATTATATACACTGATGATACCAGAAATGGTATCGACAAATCAATGTAAATATATGAGCTCAATCCAGTATAATAATCGAGTATAAACTGATGTAAATGTAGAAGGAGATGGGTCAAGGAGGAGATAAGTCAGTATATAAGTGGTTCAGCCTATCTAGGCCTACTCCATTGTATGTGTGTGTGAGTGAATTCCACTAAGAAAAAGTTTCTCTAAATGCCTTGGCCTTTGGATACAGATCACTCAGCTTTCTCTCTTTATATTACCATTCCAGTAGGGTTTCGAATTAAGGTCCTTCTCAAGGTAGAAGAAATCAAGTATTTTAATTGTTGGGGGGGTGCAATGTGAACCCCAAGTATGCACTAGGCATGTGTTGATCCGCCTTGACCAATGAGTAATATCCACCTGTTATATATACAAGTGGATCATGATGACAAAATAATCCCCCCACGTGCGCATGTGATATAGTATTCCCCCCACGTGCGCTTGTTGTAAACCGCCATTAAATCTCTCACCAAGAACCTTTGATTCTTATTTTTCCTGAGCCTTTTTTAGTTTCATTCTTCCCGAACGTTTCTTCTCATCCAGGTATTCCATTTTCCTAATCTTGTTTCTCATTTTGGTTAGGATTTTAACCATATTTCCTAGTTCATATATTTCCCACAGTTCTCTGTGTTTTTCGGCAGGATACCAGACATTGTTAAGGCAAACTCTTAGGGATTTTGAGAGATTCATAGGCAATAGGAGGTGGTTTTAGGTTTTTCATCTTTCTTTTCTTGATTTTTAATTGACTGTGTGGCTTTCGGTCTAACACTGTTCATATTTTTTGGCGACCTGTTGTTGGGTGTTCTTAAGTTCTTAGGAAGTAAAATGTTTCATTTCGTTGTTTGATCTTGTGGTTGACTTGGTCAAACCAAGTTATTGTTTGGATGTTAAGGCCCTTTTATAAATTAGCTTAGGAGTTCCCAACACTTAGGGAGAGGTGTTTTAGGTAAATAATAAAGTACGAGGTCGAGGGTGCTGCTAAGCATAGAGCCGAGGCTTTTCCTCTTCGTCCCATTTACCCGTTTCCTCTTGCCATTATTCGTCCTCCTATCATTGATATCAGTGATTCGATCTCTGAGTCATCTCCGTTTGTAGACGATAATCCATCTGTCTCCCACACGATCGAGAGTGTGGATTCCTTTGAGCAAACTATGAGACTCCCTTCTAATGGGTTTGAAGAAGTTGAAGAGTCCTCTAGAGCGTCATGCTCCAACCAGGTCGAGTCTTCCTTGGAGTCAGAATCCTATGTACAAATTCTTTTATCTCAAGGCGAGCCAAGAGTAGGTGTTGCAATTTTACCCCCTGTAACAATTGTCCATTTATCTGCTATTTGGGGCAAAACTTCACGAAAAGTGTTCAAGGTATCATCCCTCAAGTGTCATCTCGGCTAGCAATCCAGATGATGATGATGAAGCAGTCGTGGGTACACTTGACGCCTCTTGTGTTGAATCCTATGTCAGCACAGTCACCGAAGTTGACTATAATACCCCGTAATTTTATTAATTTTATTTAATGGTATTAATTAAATTAAATGGAAATAAATATGGAAATTAATCCGGACTTACATACTAGCGAGACGTGAGTTGGTATTTGATTATGATGATAATTTCGAATATTACTGGGTATATATGGTAATATATGATTATTGAATTTATTAAAATTATCACGAGTCATAAATACGATAATTCGGGAAATTAAGTTGGGACGCGCGTGTCAGTCGCGTCAGGAATCAATTGAATTAGATTTAAAATTAAATTATAATTTTATCATTCGTATGATCATTTTGAGTGCGCCAACGTGTTCGGAGGGGTCGAAATAATCAGAAAACACTAGCCGGAGGTTTAGTTTGGGTCCCGGGGCATTTTTAGGCCAAACCACCCGGGAGGGTATTTTAGTCATTTTAAATTTTAAGGGATTTGGACCCACGAATTTTAGGGTTTATTTAGCAGCTATTATGAGGTACATTAGGGCCATTATCATCCAAAAAGAAATAAGTGGTCAACGTGAGAAATATGAGAGATTACAGGAGGGTTACAAGCCATAACCACCACCCTCCGCCACTTTTCGATGGAAATTATGATCGGAGAAGGGGAGAGAACTAGCCTTTAACATCACCAGCAGATCAGAACACCAATTATAAGGCAAGTGATTTGATTTCATTAAGTTTCAGCAAATATATTATCCATGTAGATTAGAATTGAAGTCTAGACTTGAAAGATTGATAATTTCATGAATTAGGAGAAGTAAATCTTGAATATGGGTAGCATTTGCATGTAGTTAAATTCTGGAACTAATAAATATTGAAATCAGAACCTTAGTAATAGAAATCCCGGATTAAAATTTAGTTTTGGGTTGTCTTGAATTGGAAGAAACTAAACTAGGGTTGAACATGAAAAGTTGGATGAATATATCGATATATATGTTGTTGTTGAGATGATTTGATTGTTCTGGAACGTTAGAAAGGTGGTAATTAGGATGGTATAACATGTAGTAAGCTTACTTTGGGGAATGGATTCATGTAATGGAGATTGGAGAGAAAACTAGGGCTAAAAATTCAGAAAAACGTGGGTTGTAACTGTTCGATCGACATTCATAGTCGATCGATCGACTGGATCGATCGACTGGATCGATCGATCGACATTCATGATCGATCGATCGACCTCCCCATAAATCATGATATTTTCCCCCTCTTTGAATTTAAGCAATTCCGACCCTTGGAAGTTATCGGTGGGGACCTTGTGAACACATTTAGATTTAAGGAAGACCAATAGGGGTGTATATGGGGCCTGGATTATATCAAAATTGAATTGGGACTTTATGTTAGACTTACTAGGGCTCAACGAGTGAGGTGTTACTAGAGACTGCGAGTTAATAAATTAAATCTATATAGTTGATAGCCTAAGGTTAGAGACAGAAATAGGGACCTTAAGAGTATTGAATTAATATGTGGGTATAATAGGAGACTTAGTAACCTTTTCAGTTAGGTTTTAAGGACTTGAAACTATACGACATGAGACGTATCGGCGAAATATATTATATATCATCCGAAATTATAATAGTGTACGAATTAAATTAATGGTATAGGGTTGAGAACATACCTTTAATAATTTTATAAGTTATCTAAGTTGTGCGAATGCTTAGTACATGTATTATTATGTGAATGACATACCTACCATACTTGCTATCACGGTGATAGCCGGTTATCGGAACAGGGCCATCTAATCTTTGTGTGCCTACGGGGGGATTTAGATTGGTACCTTAAGGACATAGGGTTGTGAATGACTTATTTGTGAGTTAATAAGTCAGCTGACCATGGGAGCGTAGGTATGTGCGTGACCCATGGGTATGTGAACTATATTCGCCTCCAATATGTGTGATTTTGCTTATTGAAACAGTTCCTGAGAGATTCGAAATATGTAGTCCTTATGTACGTGATGCACCGAGATTCGATAGCAGAGTATGTGAGCACCGCAGCTTAGTCTAGGGGTACCCTATTTGTATATTCGTGATGAGAAGAATATACTAGTGATTATAATGGACTCTTTGTTAAAGTGTGAATATAAATTATTAAGGCATTTTGAATGGAATTTAAAATGAGAATTTTTTATCGTAATTGTTATAAATTAATCTTATCAGTGGAAATGTGAGTTACACACAAGATATGTTAGAATTATGTGAATAAACCCCTATATTATTAATGTGAGAACAGGAAGTGGTACAGACTAGATAATGAACAATATATTTATGACAGGTTAAGGATACACGTTAGGAGTGCACATTAGTTGAGGGGGGAGGAACTCATGTGAGAGCACGTAACTAACATGTATATAATATTCACTGTTTAATGAAATTAAACACTTGCTATTTGTTAAACTGTTTTTACCTCGGGCTCTGACCCGTTTGCTTTCAAATCTATTTTTCTTGTAAAACCTTTTAGGTGCCTAGCCACAGGGACGCCAAGCATAGGTGTTCCATTCCATTGGCGTGCTATAGTTGTTGTGGAAGTTATAGGATCTCGATAGTAGATGCCTTCACATTCTACATTGATTCTATTTCGAAGTCATTCATCTGTTAGGTTATGTCTCCCCTTTCCATTTAGAGACAGTTTTCTCATACTTTCAGTTTCATTTCAGTTTTGGAGTTATTTGACTATTCAGACTTTGTATTTGGTTTTTATTCAGAATTTGGACTATTCAGAGGAGTGTTACTCCAAACTCATTTATTATTCCATTATGATTCTGTTGTGACTGGTGTGATTGTGGTATCGTTAGCTAATAATTTAATTTGTTGCATGTTAATTTAACTTGGTAAAATTTGACAACTCACTTTTTAAATATTATGTGGCTAGTAATTGTTTAAAAAAAAGTTTTCGACAGTGATGCTATGAACTGAACCAACTTGACATTTTATATTAAATCGAATAAAGGAGTAGCTACCCGGTATTTAATTAGTCAAGGTATCATAGGTGGTATCAGAGCATCAGGTTCTAGTGTCCTTAGGATCTATACGGCTTGTTATGTTTCTGCTAGCGTCCTTTGATATAGAGCCCTATATTTTAGGATTGTTGTACTCTTTTTTGTATCTTACGCTCTTCAGCTATTTAAAGATATTAACTGTGGACTTATAAAACTTCTCTCTCATTTCAGATGCCTCCTCGACGTGCACAGTGAGTCCCCAGGGGTTACCATCTCGAGCCACAGCCTTCATCCGTTCAGGGTTCTATGAAAATTGCGAAGTTGCCACAATTGTAGCCCAGACGGTAAATGTCGCGTTAGCAGTTGTGCAGCAGGCACCACCTCAGGCACAGGTGGTAGCCCCAGTTCAGGCTCATGCATTCTCGTCTGCTTGGGAACGTGTCCGGGATGCCTTTCAAAAGGCACACCCTCTAGAGTTTGTAGGTTGCTCCGATGTCATTGTGTCTAGTCAGTGGAAGAAGGACATCTAAAGGCACTTGAGGATATACGAGTGTGCGGAGGTGCAGAGGAAGACACTGGCTACATTTAAGCTGGTAGGAGCAGCATTGCAGTGGTGGGAGTCTATTACCACCGCAGAGGAGAGAGATGTTATTTCCATTTAGGAGTTCTGGGTGCGGTTTGACCGCAAGTATTTTCCCTCAGCAGTTCACACCGAGATGAGGCAAAAATTAATGAACCTCAAGCAGCAGGGGAGGACAGTGGCAGAGTATGAGGCCGAGTTTACTAATCTTCTGAACATCATTCCCGATGATATCCCTACTGAAGAGAAGAAGATACAGAAGTTCATGAATGGGTTGACATGGAGGATTCGTCAACACTTGTTAGGTAATCTCTCATTGGCCACTTATTCTGATGTGGTTAACGCAGCATTGCCTCACTTCCAGGATCACCACTTTCACTTGTTAGAGGGTAAGTGAGCAGGAGAGTCTAGCCATTCGGGTAAGACAGGGGGAAATTGTGCCAGCGAGGCACAATCAGCTCAGGGTCAGCACAGGCAAGGTGATTAGGGTCCCCAGCGGGGGGATTCTAAGAGATTTAGATATGGAGGTTTCAGAAATGGTCAGGGAGGTTTTCGTCATGGGCAGCAGGGTCATTACAACCAATTGTAGTTTCAGCAGGGCCATCATGGTTAAGGTAGGAATGGTAAAGGCCATCAGGACCGTGGGCAGTAGGGTCAGAGAGGGGGAAACTTTGCGGGGAAATATTTTATATGTGGCAAGATTGTCCACAAATTCCAGGAGTGCTCTGAAAGGGGTAGGGCCCTACAGCAGCAATAGCAGGGTGCTCAACATGAGCCCCAGAGACCTATGTTTTCTGCCGCCTTCCCAGCACCACCTCAAATTCTAGCATTACCACCTATCCCACCAGTCCCAGTCCAGCAGGGACAACTTTAGTATGGACGAGTTTACCAGCTCCAGTAGGTGGTAGTCCCATAGGATCCACCCGCTATTAAGGGTATGTTTTCTATTTAGGGGACTCTGGGGCGTATTTTATTTGACACGGGGGCCATACACTATTTTATTGCCACTAGATTTGCACGCACTATGGGGTTATTAGATACCGTGGAGAGCACTGTTACGTGTGTAGACTCTCCGTTGAGTAGGGGTTCTATGATTTCTCTTATATGTAGAGGTGTGTGAGTAGAGATTGAGAGATTTACTTTACCTACCGATATGTTAGTGTTAGATATGTCTGAGTACGATGTGATCATTGGTATGGATTGGTCGGTTGTGTATCGAGCCATGATTGATTATTTCAGTAGGAGTATTATTTTTGTCATACCCGAACAGGAGATGTTCCTAGTGACGATGCCTCATCCTGAGGGAGGATCATCCACTCACTTGTATTATATAGAGGAGGAGACCTCTAGGGAGGTGGTGATACCACATGATTTGATTCCAGTTGTTAGGGAGTTCGCTGACGTATTCCAGGATATTTCGGGATTACCTCCTAATAGAAAGATAGGCTTTGTTATCTATTTGACTCCGGGCACTCGGACGATAGCCCGTGTACCTTACCGCATGGCTCCAGTGGAAATGAGGGAGATACGGGATCAGATACAGCAGCTGTTAGTTCAGGGGGTTAACCGTAGGAGTACTTCACCGTGGGGTGCTCCTGTGTTGTCCGTTAAAAAGAGGGATGTATCTTTGAGGTTGTGTGTATATTATCGGGAGTTGAATAAAGTCACGATACAAAATAAGTACCCGTTGCCCCGAATCGATGACTTATTCGACCAGTTGAGAGGAGTTGCCTTCTTCTTAAAGATTAACTTGAGATCAGGATACCATCAGTTGCGTATCAAGGAGCAGGACGTCTCAAAGACTGCCTTCTTGACGAGATATGGTTCCTACGAGTTTAGGGTTATGCCTTTTGTCCTAACCAATGCCCCAGCCGTGTTCATGGACTTGATGAATAGGGTGTTCAGAGAGTTCCTAGACCAATTCATCATTGTCTTCATTAATGACATTCTGGTTTACTCCCGAACAGAGGAGGATCATGCCGACCACTTGAGACAGGTTTTACAAACCCTGTGTCAGAACAAGTTGTATGAAAAATATGAGAAGTGTGGGTTTGGGCTGAAGGAGGTTCAGTTTTTGGGGCATGTCATTTCAGACAGGGGGATACCAGTTGATTCAGGGAAGGTATCAGTGGTGAGGGAGTGGGGACAGCCCACGACACCGACTGAGATTTGTAGTTTCTTGGGCTTAGCAGGATACTACAGGAGGTTTATTCGGGGGGTTTCGAAGATAGAGGGTCCTTTGACACATCTGACTCATAAAGGTATGCCATTTATCTAAAGCGATGCATTCCAGTTGTATTTCGACGAGATGAAGGATAAGTTAACTTCAACACCAGTGTTAGTATTGCCCAGGCCAAGAGTGGAGTATTTAGTCTACACTGATGCGTCCTTACAAAGACTTGGGGGTGTACTGCAACAGGAGAGTTAGGCTATAGGTTATGCTTCCCGTAAGCTTAAGCCTCACGAGAAGAATTACCCCACCCACGACTTGGAGTTAGCTGCAATCGTGTTTGCTCTTCAGATTTGGAGACATTATCTCCTGGGGGAGAAATTTTGTTTATTCACGGACCATAAGTCCCTACAGTACCTCTTCACACAACATGCATCAACGTAGATGGCTTGAGTTCGTGAAAGATTATCAGTTTGATATCCAATACTAGCCAGGGAAGGCTAACATGGTAGCAGACGTGTTAAGCCGTAGGCCAGTAGGTGAGGTGGCCGAGGTGTGGAAAGCAAAGTGGAAGGAGTTGGGACACTAGGATGCAGTGGCCCGATCATTCATGTCTGTGATGACAGTTACGCCCCAGATTATTTCGAGAGTGGTACAGGCCCAGGTAGCAGACCCGTTCTGTCAAGAGCAGATAGTACAATTGTTAGCAGAGGGGGCAAATCTTATACCGTTAGTTTAGACGGGGGCTTACGCTTCAATGGGAGGTTAGTTGTTCCTGAGGGGGAAGACTTGCAACACGAGGTAATGACAGATTCGCATGGTTCGTAATTCGCAGTATATCCTGATGGGGATAAGATGTACAAGGATATGAGGCGACAGTACTGGTGGAGCGGGATAAAGAGATATATTGCCGAAGTCATTTCGAAATGTGCTATATGTCAGCTAGTAAAAGTGGACCATCAGAGTCCGGCAGGACTTTTACATCCATTAGAGATTCCTATGTGGAATTGGAAGAGGATTTACATGGACTTCATCATGGGATTACCTACATTGCTGAGAGGTCACGACTCCATATGAGTGATCATGGATCGATTGAAAAAGGTTGCTCACTTTCTGCCAGCCCGGACATACTACACTACGGGACAATATGCCCAGATCTTCATAGCTGAGATAGTGAGACTCCACGGGGTGCCTCTCGATATCGTGTCCGGCAGGGACAAGATATTTGTGACACAATTTTAGGAGAGTTTCTAGGAAGCCATAGGAACGAAGTTGCGATTAAGTATATCCTATCACTCGCAGAAAGATGGTCAGACCAAGTGAACGAATCAGATGTTGGAAGACATGTTACGTATGTGCATCCTAGACTTTGGAGGTGGTTGGGAGCAGTGTCTTCCACTGATGGAGTTTGCCTATAATAACTCCTAATAGTTCACTATTGACATGGATCCATTTGAGGCATTTTATGGTAGACCTTGTCGTTCCCCAGCATATTGGCTAGAGGTGGGGGATAACAAACTTCTTGGGCCAAATGTGATTTAGGATACCTCGACGAGGATAGAGATAATACGGAGTCGTATTCGGGTAGCTCAGGACTGACAGAAGAGTTACGCCGATGCCAAGAGGTTCTTTAGAGAGTTCAATGTGGGAGACCAGGTACTGCTCAGAGTATCTCTTATGAAGGGGATTATGCATTTCGAAAAGAAAGGGAAGTTGGCGCCTAGATACATGAGGCCATTCCCTATTATCGAGATAATTGAACCAGTTGCGTATAGACTTGGACTACTGGAACACTTGCATAGGGTCCATGACGTGTTCCACATTTCCTCACTGAGTAGATATCTTCAAGACGATTTGGCTCAAACTCACATTGCATTAGAAGATATAGATCTACATCCAGATAGTTCCTATGAGGAGGGGTCGATTGCTATTCTAGACCATAGTGAGAGGAAACTGAGGTCGAAGATAGTATCGTTAGTACGTGTTTAGTGGCGGCATCATAATGCCGAGGAGTCTACCTGGGAGCACAAGGATGAGATGCGCGAGCGTTATCCAGAGTTATTTTTTCCAAGTATATTTTATTTTCGAATTTTCGGGATGAAATTCTGTTATTAGGGGAAAAGTATGTAATACCCCATAATTTTATTAATTTTATTTAACGGAATTAATTAAATTAAATGGGAATTAATTTGGAAATTAATCCGGACTTAAATACTAGCGAGACGTGAGTTAGTATTTGATTATGATGATAATGTCGAATATTACTGGGTATATATGGTAATATGTGATTATTGAATTTATTAAAATTTTCGCGAGTCATAAATACGACAATTCGAGAAATTAAGTTTGGACGCACATATCAGTCGCGTCATGAATCAATTGAATTAGATTTAAAAGCAAATTATAATTTTATCATCCGTATGGTCATTTTGAGCGTGTCAATGTGTCCGGAGGGGTCAAAATAATCAGAAAACACTAGCCTGGGGTTTAGTTTGAGTCCCAGGGCATTTTTAGGCCAAATCGGCACCCGAGAGGGTATTTTAGTCATTTTAAATTTCAAAGCATTTGGACCCACGAATTTTAGGGTTTACTTAGCAGCTATTATGAGGGCCATTAGGGCCATTGTTAGCCAAAAAGAAATAAGTGAGCAACATGAGAAAGATGAGAGGTTATAGGAGGGTTACAAGCCATAAACACCACCCACCACCACTTTTCGACGGAAATTGTGATCGGAGAAGGGGAGAGAACCAGCCTTTAACATCACCAGCAGATCAAAACACCAATTATAAGGCAAGTGATTTGATTTCGTTAAGTTTTAGCAAATATATTATCCATGTAGATTAGAATTGAAGGCTAGACTTGAAAGATTGATAATTTCATGAATTGGGAGATGTAAATCTTGAATATGGGTAGGATTTGCATGTAGTTAAATTCTGGAACGAATAAATATTGAAATCATGACCTTAGTAATATAAATCCTGGATTAAAATTTAGTTTTGGGTTGTCTTGAATTGGAAGAAACTAAACTAGGGTTGAACATGAAAAGCTTGATGAATATATCGATATATATATGTTGTTCTTGAGATGATTTGATTGTTCTGGAACGTTAAAAAGGTGGTAATTAGGATGGTATAACATGCATTACTTTTACTTTGGAGAATGGATTCATGTAATGGAGATTGGAGAGTGTATAAGGGTGTCTACCTACAAAAAAATATAAATAAAAACATTTTTTTGGAAATATTGAGAAGGAACCCACCCAGGGTCCCGGCAGATCATATTGAGAAGGAACCCACCCAGGGTCCCGGCAGAAACTCATATTGAGCAGGAACCCACCTAGGGTTCTAGCAGAAACTCATATTAAGAAGTAACTCCACCCAGGGTCCCGATAGAAGTCCAAGTTGAGAAGGGTCACTACATAAATGACATTCGAGAGGTGCCGCCGTAATGGTCACTACAACTGCAAGGGTCAGTGCCACTGCAAGGTTCAGCGCCACTACAAGGGCCAGCGCCACTGTAAGGGTCACTGCCACTGCAAGGGTCAGTGCCACTACAAGGGTCACTGCAGCTGTAAGGGTCAGCGCCACTGCAAGGGTCAGCGCCACTTCAAGGGTCACTGCAGTTGCAAGGGTCAGCGCCACTGTAAGGGTTAGCGCCACTGCAAGGGCCAGCGCCACTGTAAGGGTCACTGCCACTGCAAGGGTCAGTGCCACTTCAAGGGTCAATGCAGCTGCAAGGGTCAGCGCCACTTCAAAGGTCAGCGCCACTGTAAGGGTCACTGCCACGGCAAGGGTCAGCACCACGGCAAGGATCACTACAGCTGCAAGGGTCAGCGCCACTGCAAGGGTCAGCGCAGCTGCAAGGGTCAGCGCCACTGCAAGGGTCACTACAGTAATGACATTCGAGAGGTGCCTCACAAGGATCACCGCAGAAGTCCAAGATTGAGAAGTGTCGCTGCAAGGGTCAGCGCCACTGCAAGGGTCACTACAGCAATGACATTCGAGAGGTGCCTCGCAAGGGTCACCGCAGAAGTCCAAGATTGAGAAGTGCCACTGCAAGGGTCAGCGCCACTGCAAGGGTCACTGCAACAATGACATTCGAGAGGTGCCTTGCAAAGGTCACCGCAGAAGTCTAAAAATTGAGAAGTGCCACTGTAAGGGTCAGCGCCACTGCATGGGTCACTGCAGCAATGACATTCGATAGGTGCCTCGCAAGGGTCACCGCAGAAGTCCAAGATTGAGAAGTGCCACTGCAAAGGTCAGTGCCACTGCAAGGATCACTGCAGAAATGAGTTCCACTATAAGGGTTCTGACAGAAACTCATATTGAGAAGGAACCCACCCAAGGTGGCCAGGATGAGGGAGTGGCTACCATGAGCAACTCCTCATCATGAAACTTCATTCTTTAAAAGAACAATAGTATTAACACTTTGCTTTCTTGTACAGGTTGCCTAGTTGGGCAAGCAGGGCTCAAGAAGGCTAGTTGGGACCTCGCGGGAGTTTTTGGCTTGGCAGCTGAGGGACAAGGTATGTTGAGCAAGCTCAACCACTTAGCACTATAGGATTGAGAGAATACTAGTAGGAGACCCTAGGGTCTCCCAGTCCTCACACACCTCACACTTAGTCATAAGTGAAGTGAGCAGCCAAAGGGCTGGCTGCTCACAAGAAAAGAACTGTTTATAAAATGATTTTAAATGAGAGGGTCCTCTAAACCCCTCTAAAAAAATGATTTTAGAAGGGGGTCCTCAAGACCCCCTTCAAGCTTGTAAATATTTTAGAGGAGGTGGTCCCCGAGACCCCCCTCAAGTTTACAAAGTTTGTACCAAAAGTTACCGTTTCAAAAGATATTTAGCAAATCAGATATTTTGTCTCCATTAGAAGACATATTTGCTTTTGAACTTTGGTCGGAACCAGGGGCATCTGCCAGAGGGGACAGGCAGACCTACCTGCAGGTAGGGACAAATAGGACACTGCAAACTTCGTCCCTCACCAACCCTCTAAGTTTTGGCACCAAAAGTGCCAACCTAGCCTTAGTGCCCAAGTATAAATAGGACCCCTGGACAAGGTCATAGGAAAAAGAAAAACTCAATAGCAAAGTCACTCTGTCAAAACCACACCAAAACCTCTCTAATATTCTCTCCCTGCTCATTCTCTTAGTGCTGAGTGCCTTATTCTTTCACTCCCCACTGACAGCCATCACTCTCAGGAGCTCCTATTGAGAAAATTACTATTATTTTTGTGGAAGTTCATCTTCTTGCAGGGAGGGAGTTCCAGCTTGAGCTCCATTTTTACCAAAAGGAGAAGGTCTCTTTAGAAGCTGCTTCATAAGTTCTTGAGAACCTTGCACACAGCGTCCATTGGAGTGGGTCACGCCTCACCCTTTCCAGTTATTCATAGACCCCAGTCTCACTACCCTCCTACATTTGGCGATTCTGCTGGGGAGGTATCCTCACTTTCCATGGACAAAGAAGGTTTTAATGTTTCTAAGCAACTAGTGTTTGAAGACATTCCATCTGGAAATGGAGCTCAAAGAGACAAGGCAACTCAGATGGATGTGGTGGTGACCAGAGCAAAGGTACCTGCACCTTCGGGAGGGCAGACCAGCTCACCGGCAGAAGCTCCGATGGTAGAGGCTTATGAGTATGTTTTTTGAGACTTGGCAAGTTTGGGTTAAGATTGTGTAACACCAGCAGCATCCCCCTCTGGAGGGGCAGTCGCTCCGGCAGCGATTCCGGCAGAAGTAGCTCAACTGCAAAGGACTGTGCTGGAGCAAGTTGTGATAATCGTCAAGTTCACTGGCAGAACCCCCGGAACCCTAAGTGTTTGGCGAGGAATTCGGTATGGTCGAGGAACTCCTCTCGCTCAATGATAACGATGAGGAACCCTTAAGAAAAGAACCCATGGCAGTAGCAGCTAATAACGAGGGACCCTCGGCAGTGGGTCCCATACACTACACCAAAAACACCAATATGGCACGCTGATACAAGGAAAATCTGGCATAGTTCTAAACCGTGCCAAAATCTGGCACGGTTTATGCCTCATTTAGCACGCTTTAAAACCGTGCCAAAATCAGGCACGATTTTAAACCGTGCCAAAATCAGGCACGATTTTAAACCGTGCCAAATCGTGACACGCTTCATTAAGTCATGCCAAGTCAAATTTCATTCCCATTTCACAAACCCTATCTACACGTTTTTCTCTCCCCCTTCTCTCTACGAGACCCGCTACCCGCCCCTCTCCCTCCTCGATGACTAGCTGCCACCCCACCTCCGTGCACCCTCTCTCGGCGGTGACCTGCTGTCTTCCCAGCCACACTGCAGGGAAGGGAAGACATATATTATAAACCCTAGACCTATATTATAAACCATCGCCGCCGATCAGTAGCTGTTGCCGCCGACCATTAGCTGTTGCCGCCGACGACCATCAAGGTTCTGCATCATAGCTGTTGCCGCCGATCAACAAGGTTCGATAAATTGATAAAATAATATGTAACACTTGTATATGAAATTTTTTGGATCCCGACCTCATATCTCACACAACAATGAACCCCCACCTTAACTCTTATTGGTAGAGGTTTTGTAATATGTGATTACAATTAGTGTAAGAGTTGTAATGTTAATCT
The DNA here is from genome assembly GCA_949130495.1 of Sambucus nigra. Lineage (NCBI taxonomy): Eukaryota > Viridiplantae > Streptophyta > Magnoliopsida > Dipsacales > Adoxaceae > Sambucus > Sambucus nigra. The sequence continues at coordinate 423,405,753 of OX422209.1, forward strand.
CAATTTTGGCAGAGGCTTTGTAATATTAATCTCACTTTTGATTTTTTTTGGTTGAAGAGTTGTAATTATGAACTCATAGTTTTTCCTTCTTCCTTAATGATTATTTTCTGTTGAGTAGATGTGATGATTTATTTAGTAGTGTAATAATTTTTAGCTTCTACTATGATGCAGAGCAATTCAAAGATTAGACTGTTACCACAAAGAAGGGCATGAGGCACATCGCAAATATGGTGACAAAATTTGTATGTTATTATTTGGAGTCATTCAAATATTTGTGTCTCAGATACTAGATTTCCATAGGATGGCATGGTGGTCTATTGTTGCTGCTACCACCCCCTCTCTCTCTCTCTCTCTATTGAGGGAACTTGAATATGCTCTGTTTTTTTTTTCTTTTTTGGGTCTCTAACTTTGTTTTTCTTCATATTAATACATTAGACATCTCATAAAAAAATGACAAAGGAGACGATATTGATAAATAAAAAATCGAGAACATAAACTCTGTTGATTTGACAACTGAAAATGCAAGGATTAGTGATGTGATTTGATTTATGAATCGATGGAGTGGCAATAGTTCTTTGGGTTCTTTTGATGGCTAGGATAATAAATTGGGTCTTAACTTGGTTAGGTTAAAGGAATGAGGTAACTACTTTTCATCAGTGCGAGTTCTGCTCCGTCGAGTTTCATAGCTCCGTCGAGTTTCCAGCCAAACCCTAGATGTTATCAGCAAAGATCTCTATAGCTCCGACCACACCGCTGTTCCAGTTGATTTCTCTGATTCTTTTGGCGCCGGCAATCTTGAACATAGGTATATCTTTTTATCTCTTCCCTATTTTTAACGTTATGTTCTGATTGATGTTTTGTTATGTTTTACTTCTAGGCAAGTAATCATTTTTAATGCAGATTGTTTTGATTGGGGATGATCTTTTTATACATGTCAGACTTAAATATGCATATTGTTCAAACCTGACAAGTATGGGTTTCATGCAATTGGATGTTGAGTTAATCTTGGTTGGATAGTAGAACATTGAGACATCTAATTACTGAAAATAATGACAAAATTAAGAAAGTGTAGGGTGTATGCAAAAAATAGGGGTATCTTTTTACATGTTACTTTTTTTATTATTTATAATTTTTAATCCTTTGTACCATCAACAAGATGATTGGAACTACATAAATCATGCAGAGTCTGCATTGATTGTTCAGTTAGGCAACATAAAACCATTTTTACTCTTTTTGTGTTTAAATGTTGGTGGCCAGAATATAACTATTTTTACTCTTTTTTAAGGAAATATGCTTATTTTTAATCTATTTTTTCAGGGAAATATACTTATTTAGCAACCCTTTTATTGATGCCACGGTTTTTAGACTTGGGTACCTTGATACTAGCCAGAATTAGACTTAGGCATGGCCATAAAGTTTTTTTGGACTTTTGATATTTTTTTTATTGTTCAGTGGCATACCTTTTTTGAGACTTTGGTAGCTTTGTTTGGACTTTGGAGGTTGGCTTGTTCTATCATGACTGAATGTTTGCTAGTTTATCTTAGTATTGTGAGTAGAATATGTGTAAGTTAAAGCCTAACTTTTTTTTCTCCTGCATTTGCAGATTTCTAAATTTTGGTTCGATACATTATGTGCAGATCAATCAAAGTTATGTTTGTATTTCATTTTTATCTCTGTTAGGAATTTGTTTTCAAGTTGAATTTAATGTTTGTAGTGGGTGAAAAACGTAGCTCTTTGTGCCAAGGCTTTTGAAGCCTAGTTGGAACACCTCTAAAACTTCAAGTTACCATATATTTTTAAAAATCTGGAAGTTACAGAAAAAACATTTACAAATTTAAAAATTACAGAAAACCAAGAGTTAAATACAAGTTTGACAAACAACGGTTGTAGAAATATCAACAAAACATATTAGAAGTTTCATAGAAAAAAGTGTAGAAAAGACATTGCAATCTTTATATGTCATAAATGTTCATTGTTATGTTCGTTATATCTAACTTATCGTGTCAACTTTTGCATGAAGGCGTTGCCTACTTTGGGGTTTACCTCCTCAAATGTTGCTCTCTCACATTCACCATTTTGACAAACAAAGCAGATGTTTACAACTTTGAAATTGTTGCATTAGAGATTGTTAGTGGAAAAAGCAACACAAACTATAGGCCCAAAGAGGAGTTCGCGTATCTACTTGATTGGGTAAGGCATGCCTTCATTTAGTTCTTCCCTTTGTAGATAATATTTTTAGTGTATGTTTTCAAACTATATTTTTATACTATTAGAAAATGTTGAATTATTTTAAGGAGTTCATCATTGAACATCATAATGAAGAATAGCTATCTCTAATGAACAGGGATCTTTTTGGATGGATGAGTTCTTATAGTGTTTATGTTTAATGTTTGCTAAACTGCTTACATATATATCTTGTTCTAATGTATTGTCTCTCTAATTGTGATTTTGCTGCTTTAGGTGGATCCAAAAATGGTGAAAAGGATGAACAATATGCAGAAGACGCAGTGTTATGCCGGGAGACGGGTGGACTGGTCAAAGGCAAGATAGTGTTTTGCAAGGGTGCATTCATGTGGTCATTCAGGTTGTGCTTTTCTTCTTGGATAGTATAGTTACATTTGATTGATTTAATAGATACTATTGGTATGTTATTTGGGTGCTCATGTTGAATTTTCTAATCATTTTGCAGAGGGGGAACTTCAACTTGTTGGAAATTCATTCCCAGATTTTGAGGCAGAGGTTATATTTAATCAAGAATTCATCAAGGTAACGTATAACATAATTATGAAATATTAATTTCCATTTCCTATGCGTATAAACAGTACTTTTTATTTAGTTAAATAATGGTTTTGCACTTGGGGACCTAGTTATCATAGTAGGCCCGGTAAGAGGCACGAACACCTAGCACGGGACCAATGTAACTTGTAGGAACTAACCGCGTAGTCCCGGGTTTCCCAGTTTGAGAGTATGACGATAATTTGCTAAAATCTCACTTTGACTTGAAAACACGCTGTTAAAGGGTGAAAACCCAAATCAGCCCCCAAACGACCCCGTAGGAGGCACAAACACCTCGCACGGGACCAATGTAACTTCTAGGAACTAGTTGCGTCGTCCCAGGTCTTTCGGTTTGAGAGTATGGCGATAATTAGCAAAAATAACGCTTAGACTTGAAAACAGGTCGTTAAAGGGTGAAAACCCAAACCAGCCCCGAAACGTCCCCGTGGGAGGCACGAACACCTCGCACGGGACCAATGTAACTTGTAGGAACTGACCGCGTCTTTTCGGGTCGCCCGATTTGAGAGTATGACGATAATTTCCAAAAATAACACTTAGACTTGAAAACAGACAGTTAAAGGGTGAAAACCCAAACCAGCCCTCAAACGACCCCGTAGGAGGCACGAACACCTCACACGGGACCATTGTAACTTGTAGGAACTGACCGCATAGTCCCGGGTCTCCCGGTTAGAGAGTATGACGATAATTTTCAAAAATCACACTTATACTTGAAAACAGGCCATTAAAGGGTGAAAACCAAAACCAGCCCCCAAACGTCCCCGTAGGAGGCACGAACACCTCCCACGGGACCAATGTAACTTGTAGGAACTGACCGCGTCATCCCGGGTCTCCCGATTTGAGAGTATGACGATAATTTGCAAAAATCACACTTAGACTTGAAAACAGGCCGTTAAAGGGTGAACACCCAAACCAGCCCCCAAACGACCCCGTAGGAGGCACGAACACCTCGCACGGGACCAATGTAACTTGTAGGAACTGACCGCGTTGTCCCGGGTCTCCCAGTTTGAGAGTATGACGATAATTTGTAAAAATAATACTTAGACTTGAAAACAGGCCGTTAAAGGGTGAAAACCCAAACCGGCTCTCAAACGACCCTATAGGAGGCACGAACACCTCGCACGGGACCATTGTAACTTGTAGGAACTGATCGCGTAGTCCCGGGTCTCCCGGTTAGAGAGTATGACGATAATTTTCAAAATCACACTTAGACTAGAAAACAGACTGTTAATGGGTGAAAACTCAAACCAGCCCCCAAACGACCCCATAGGAGGCACGAACACCTCGCACAGGACCATTGTAACTTGTAGGAACTGACCGCGTAATCTCGGGTCTCCCGGTTAGAGTGTATGAGGATAATTTGCAAAAATCACACTTAGACTTGAAAACAGGTCGTTAAAGGGTGAAAACCCAAACCAGCCCCCAAACGACTTCGTAGGTGACACGAACACCTCGCACGGGACCAATGTAACTTGTTGGAACTGATCGCGTAGTCCCCGGTCTCCCGGTTAGAGAGTATAACGATAATTTGCAAAAATTACACTTAGACTTGAAAACTGGCCGTTAAAGGGTGAAAATCCAAACTAGCCCCCAAACGACCCCGTAGGAGGCACGGACACCTCGCACGGGACCAATGTAACTTGTAGGAACTGACCGCGTCGTCCCGGGTCTCCCGATTTGAGAGTATGACGATAATTTGCAAAAATAACACTTGTTGAAAACAGGCCGTTAAAGGGTGAAAACCCAAACCAGCCCTCAAACGACCCCGTAGGAGGCACGAACACCTCACACGGGACCAATGTAACTTGTAGGAAATTACCGCGTAGTCTCGGGTCTCCCGGTTAGAGAGTATGACGATAATTTGAAAAATCACACTTAGAATTGAAAACAGGTCGTTAAAGGGTGAAAACTCAAACCAGCCCCCAAACGACCCCATAGGAGGCACGAACACCTCGCACGGGACCAATGTAACTTGTAGGAACTGACCGCGTCTTCCTGGGTCTCCCGTTTTGAAAGTATGACGATAATTTGCAAAAATCACACTTAGACTTGAAAACAGGCCGTTAAAGGGTGAAAATCCAAACCAGCCCCCAAACGACCCCGTAGGAGGCACGAACACCTCGCACGGGACCAATGTAACTTGTAGGAACTGACCGCGTATTCCCGGGTCTCCTGGTTAGAGAGTATGACGATAATTAGCAAAAATAACACTTAGACTTGAAAACAGGCCATTAAAGGGTGAAAATCCAAAACAGCCCCGAAACGTCCCCGTGGGAGGCACGAACACCTCGTACGGGACCAATGTAACTTACAGGAACTGACCGCGTCATCCCGGGTCTCCCGGTTTGAGAGTATGACGATAATTTGCAAAAATCTCTCTTAGACTTGAAAACAGGCCGTTAAAGGGTGAACACCCAAACCAGCCCCCAAACGACCCCGTAGGAGGCACGAACACCTCGTACGGGACCAATGTAACTTGTAGGGACTGACGGCGTCGTCCCGGGTCTCCGGGTTTGAGGGTATGACGATAATTTACAAAAATCACACTTAAACTTGAAAACAGGCCGTTAAAGGGTGAAAACCCAAACCAACCCCCAAACGACCCCGTAGGAGGCACGAACACCTCGCACGGGACCATTGTAACTTGTAGGAACCGACCGCGTAGTCCCGATTCTCCCGGTTAGAGAGTATGACGATAATTTGCAAAAATCAAACTTAGACTTGAAAACAAGCCGTTAAAGGGTGAAAACCCAAACCAGCCCCGAAATGACCCCGTGGGAGGCACGAACACCTCGCACGGGACCAATGTAACTTGTAGGAACTGACCGCGCCGTCTCGGGTCTCCCGGTTTGACAGTATGACGATAATTTGCAAAAATCACACATAGACTTGAAAACAGGCCGTCAAAGGGTGAACACCCAAACCAACCCCCAAACGACCCCGTAGGAGGCACGAACAGCTCGCACGGGATCAATGTAACTTGTAGGAACTGACCGCATAGTCCCGAGTCTCCCGGTTAGAGAGTATGACGATAATTTGCAAAAATCACACTTAGACTTGAAAACAGGCCGTTAAAGGGTGAAAACCCAAACCAGCCCCGAAACATCCTCGTGGGAGGCACGAACACCTCGCACGGGACCAATGTAACTTGTAGGAACTGACCGCGTCTTTTCGGGTCGCCCGATTTGAGAGTATGACGATAATTTTCAAAATTAACACTTAGACTTGAAAACAGGTCGTTCAAGGGTGAACACCCAAACCAGCCCCCAAACGTCCCCGTAGGAGGCACGAACACCTCGTACGGGACCAATGTAACTTGTAGGAACTGACCGCGTCGTCCTGGGTCTCCCGGTTTGAGAGTATAACGATAATTTGTGAAAATCACACTTTCTTGAAAACAGGCCGTTAAAGGGTGAAAACCCAAACCAGCCCCCAAACGACCCCGTAGGAGGCACGAACACCTCGTACCGGACCAATGTAACTTATAGGAACTGACTGCGTAGTTCCGGGTCTCCCAGTTAGAGAGTATGACGATAATTTGCAAAAATCACACTTAGACTTGAAAACAGGCCGTTAAAGGGTGAAAACCCAAACCAGCCCCCAAACGACCCCGTAGGAGACACGAACACCTCGTACGGGACCAATGTAACTTGTAGGAACTGACCGCGTAGTTGTATATGCAATTTTTCTTCTTGTATATGCAATTTTTTGCTTGAATATGATTTTTTTAAAAATTACTTGGTTACTAATATTGTATCTTTTTTGTGTCTTATTTTTTTTGTAGGATGACATTCAATCGTTAGCTATTATCCACTTGGAATGCACGAAGAAGTCAATGCTTTACAACAGGGGGATTGTGTATTTAGTGTCGTCAATATTCAGGATTCTATTTTTTGTGTTATGGTCGAGCAGGCTTCAGTAGTTTTATGGTTTATTTTTATTGTCGTGGTGGCTATAGTAGTTTTATTGTTGACTTTTATGGCCGTGCGGGCTTTATTTGGGCAGATTTTATGTTAGCAGGTTTTGGAATGCTAAAAAAATAGAGGAATCTCTGCCCAATTTTTTTTTTATATGGGAACTATTAACTCTTGTAATTTTTTGAAGTTATTGTCGACTTATGGTCATGTGTTGCTTTATATTGGTATTATCTCTTATAATTTTTTGAAGTTTGTATGCACATTAGTTTATCAACAACCTGCGATATTCATAATTTGTGAATTTTCTTGATTTTGTTTTTGCAAATAATAAAATATTTTTCCTACCGAATTTGGAATTTGCAGATTTTCCAGATTTGGTTCCTATTATTATTTTTTTTAATCAACTGAAAATCTGGCACAGTTTTAAACCGTGCCCAAACCGTGCCAATGCATAAAAATGAGAACGCTTATAAAACAATCTGGCACGCTTTATAACCGTGCCAGATTAAAAAATCGGCACAGTTTAAAAGCGTGCCAAAAGCGTGCCAGTTTGAAAAATCTGGCACGGTTTTAAACCGAACCAAAAAATCTGGCACGCCTGATTCTGGCACGGTTTAAAACCGTGCAAGTTTCCTGCTTTTGGTGTAGTGATAGTTGAAATCCCAAAAAGATGGAAAACCTCTAACTGGCGAGGGGTCGCGATAACTCACTGGAAAGGCAGTCGCGAGGAACCCGCGGCCAGCAGCACACCTCCATAGTACCAACAGTCGGCGTCACACCCCCTGCCGCCAAGAAGGGAGTGGAAGTGGCAACCCCTGTAGAAACAACAAATCACAAAGAACCCATGGGCGAGGAGCCCTGGGTACCTCTTGTCGTCAATAAAGTGTCCATGGCAGCAGCAGCTAACAATGAGGAACCCTTGGCAGTGGGTCCCATAACTGAAGTCTCAAAAGGTGAGAAACCTCTAATCCCCAAATCACCAGCACAGGATGAACCCACCAACAAAGTGGGTAGCGAGGAACCCGCGTGGTCAACACCATACTCTCTATAACTCCAACATAGGCGAGACACCCTGGGTCGTGAAACCCTCGAAGCGATAAGAGGTCGAGACCCCCTCACCTGAAACAAATTGAAAACTGCGCATTTCCCCCAAAGCAGCATGATAAGTCGAGGAACCGTCGACAACGCGAGGGGCCGAGACCCCCCGACAACCAACACTTGATTCGGCGAGGGACCCTCTATACCCAAAATAGAGCATGAGGAATTACTACCAATTTCAACAGATGTCGAGACCTCCCCTTTCAACATAATAGGGGTCCAGACACCCTCACTCAAAATGCCAAGTGCCAATGACGCTTCCGGCAAGGAGCCCATAATACAAAAGGGGTCTCACAGAAAATTTTCAGCAAATAATACATGTCGTGAAGAAACTCCAGGAGCATCAACAACATCTGCATCGCCACGCAAGAAATTACCAGCCGACGTCGAGACCCCCAGCTTCTGACGAGGGACCCGTAGACACGATGACAGACCGCGAGAGCCCCAACCGCTGACGAGAGACCACCATGTTGTCACAGGTCGAGACCCTCTTTTCTAAAAAATCCAAAGTCATTTGCGAGGAACCCTCAAATGAGGGGACCACTCGCGTTGAACTCTTATCAGCAGCCATCTTAATTGAAAATTCCAAACTCACCGAGACACCCCTTGGTCGAGACACCCGAGGCAGAAGAACCAAATGACGAGGAACCCCTAATAATAGTCTCAACCACCGAGACACCCCCATCCGTAAATGGTTGATTCGATGAGAGACCCTCATTTCCAAGCTCAACTCTCGAGGAACCTTGAAAAAAATCCACCATCAAGGGGAGGTCATGTTGGCGAGACCCCCCACCAAAATACTGCTTAACGAGGAATCCAGAGATGAGAACGGAAACAACGAGGAATCCTCGCAAGACACAAAATCTGAAGAAACGAGAGGTGTAGAGAAACCCTTACAAACACTGGTCGTCGACGAGGAACCCATAGACATAGAACAATCACGCGAGAAGCCCTCGCTAATAGTGGGTTTGCGACTACAATACGTGTCTTTGTCGACGAGGAACCCACAATATGAGATGGGTCTCGAAGGAGTCCCTTGGTTGCGCCACTGCCACATGGAAAACTGAAGGTCACCGACGAAGATTCACTTTGGATGGTCGAGGAACCATTGAGACAGAAACCCACGGACACGCTCTCGTTGGCGACGGAACCCACGGTTGTAACCTGTGACCTTACTATTTCTGACGAGAGATTCACGAGACCCGATGCAAGGTAAAAGGAAGCCAAAGACAATGAGGGTCTCTCGCTGGCAGGCGTCGTCACTGTCATACCCAAGGTCACGAGGAACCTCCCATTGGTAATAACCCTTGCGAGGAACCCTTAGAGGCATGCACCCTAGATGAGGAACTCATAAGAGAGGAACCCTCCTCAATGGAATGTGGGTATGAGGGACCCCGAATAAATTCAGTTCCAAGAGTGGGACTTCTGAGTGAGGAACCTCCCACCATTACAGGCAGTGGCGAGGGACCTATAGAGGCCCTCGCCCCAAAATTCAACCCGTCGTCAACAGACATCTTCACCACTGCAACTGAGAAGGTACTATGCCTAACTCCTGCCCAGTTTCATTCTCTTAAAAAATTTGAATAGCCTACTCTAGTTTTATGAGTACATTTCTTGTAAGAAATATAAACTCTGACTGCAATGAAGAAAAGTAATACCCAATTATTTTTGGCACTAGAAATTTTGTGCATGACTCATTTACCTACATTGTGCGGTGGGTACACCAGATTTATGCGTTCTTTTCTTAAAAGAAGGGTAGAACCTCTGCTAGATTAGAAGAGGGTCCATGATATAAGGAACTTTCCTCATCATACTTGGGGGGATATCCAACCCAAAAGTAAAAGTATAGTGAGTAAAGTACCTAAGACCCGACAGGACCAACAGGAGGTTATCCTCCTAGTAATAATAATAATAAAAAAAATTCACTACATTTTTTTATGGCCTTCTATATATATTTATAGCCTAGAGAACAAGTCTTAACCTCTGTTCTCAAGAAAAATTTACTTGACCAGTTTTCAGAAAATAGGGAGAAGCGGGTCTACCCCCCTCTCTAAACTTGTTATTTTTATAAGACAAAAAGGTTCCTAAGAAAAGTTTGGAACAAGCACCCTTGCAGACAAAGGAAATTTTCCAGTATAAAGAAATAATTATTTCTTTACTTAGGATATATGCGAAATTTTATTCAAAGTTTGTAGGAAGGAGAAGGACTAAGACCATCTCCTAGCTACTCCCTAAGAAATGAATGTGCATAACAAAATACCCCATAATCACACGGGGGTGCGCTAAAAAGTACCCCACAGGCACATGGGGCTGCGCTAAAATTTTTTAACTACCTCAGCTTATATGCAAGTACCCCGCAGTCTGAGGGGTAGCTTGAATTTTTTTTAACTTGGTCAATTATATACAAGTACCCTGCAGTTAGAGGGGCCACTCCTAAATTTCAACTTGCTCAGTTATATGCAAGTACCCCGCGGTTAAAGGGGCAGCTTCAAAATTTTAAACTTGCTCAGCTATATACAAGTACCTCGCAGTTAGAGGGGCAGCGTCCGAATTTTAACTTGCTCAGTTATATGCAAGTACCCCACAGTTAGAGGGGCAGCTTCAAAATTCCAACATGCTCAGTTATATGCAAGTACCCCGCAGTTAAAATGGCAGCTTCAAAATTTTAAACTTGCTCAGCTATATGCAAGTACCCCGCAGTTAGAGGGGCAGCGTCCAAATTTTAACTTGCTCAGTTATATACAAGTACCCCGCAGTTAGAGGGGAAGCTTCAAAATTCTAACTTGCTCATCTCATATGCAAATACCCCACAGTTAGAAGCAGGAAGTTCAATCTTGAGGTTCTCACATAAAAAAGAGCAACTCAAAGTATTGAGCAAGTGCAATTATACATATAAGGTACCATAGTTTAGTACCTAAGCCTCCAAGGGCACCGGAGCGCTCGCAGTCTTAAGCAAGTGTCAAGTATAAATATAAGGTGCGACAGTTTAGCACCTAAGTCTCCAAGGGCATCGGAGCGCTCACAGTTTTGAGTAACTGTCAAGTATTAATATAAGGTACAACAGTTTAGTACCTAAGGCTCCAAGGGCACCGGAGCGCTCACAGTATAGAGAAAGTGTCAAGTATAAATATAAGGTGCTCCAGTTGAGCACCTGTGGCTCCAAGGGCACCGGAGCGCTCACAGTCTTGAGCAAGTGCCAAATATAAACGTAAGGTGCTCCAGATGAGCACGTAAGGCTCCTAGGGCACCAGAGCGCTCACAGTATTGAGTAGGTGCCAAGTATAAATATAAGGTGCGACAGTTGAGCACCTAAGGCTCCAAGGGCACTAGAGCGCTCATAGTCCTGAGAAAGTGCCAAATATAAATATAAGGTGCGCCAGTTGAGCACCTGTGGCTTCAAGGGCATCGGAGCGCTCACAGTCTTGAGCAAGTGGCAAGTATAAATGTAAGGCGCTCTAAATGAGCACCTACGGCTCCTAGGGCACCGGAGCGCTCACAGTCTTGAGCAAGTGCCAAGTATAAATATAATGTGCGCCAATTGAGCACCTAAGGCTCCAAGGGCATTGGAGCGTTCGCAGTCTTGAGCAAGTGTCAAGGGTAAATATAAGGTGCGGCAGTTTAGCACCCAAGGCTCCAAGGGCACCGGAGCGCTAACAGTTTTGAGCAACTGCCAAGTATAAATAAAAGGTACGACAATTTCGTGCACAAGTCTCTCGATATTGCAAGACACTTCTGCATGAGGGGGATAATATCGAGAAGTCCTCAAGCAAGTGAACAAATAATAAAATAGATTGGAGTGTAGGGATCCACTTAGAGTGGCTCCACTTTCCCAAGATTGCAAGTTTGACAGAAAATAGCCTAAGGCGAGGGGATCCACCTTGAGTGACCCCTCTTCCCAAACTTGATGCTAATAAAAAGAACTCAGGGCGAGGGGCTCACCGCGAGCAACCCCTCCGCCCAAGATAGAAGGCCACAGAAGAAGGCCAAGGGTGAGGGGCTCACCGCAAGTAACCCCTCCTCCAAAGATGAAAGGCCACAGAAGAAGGCCAAGGGCGAGGGGATCATCGCGAGTAACCCCTCCTCCCAAGACAGAAGGCCACAGAAGAAGGCCGAGGGCGAGGGACTCACCGCGAGTAACCCTTCCGCCTAAGAGGAAAGGACAACAGAAGAAGGCCAAGGGCGAGGGGCTCACTGTGAGTAACCCCTCCGCCCAAGATGAAAGGCCACAGAAGGAGGCCAAGGGCGAGGGGCTCACCATGAGTAACCCCTCCGCCTAAGATAAAAGGCCACAGAAGAAGGCCAATGGCGAGGGTTTCATCGCGAGTAACCCCTTCGCCCAAGATGAAGGGCCACAGAAGAAGGCCGAGGGCGAGGGACTCATCGCGAGTAACCCATCCACCCAAGACAGAAGGCCACAGAGGAAGGCCAAGTGTGAGGGGGCCATCGCAAGTAACCCCTCCACCCAAGACAGAAGGCCACAGAAGAAGGCCGAGGGCGAGGGACTCACCGCGAGTAACCCCTCCGCCTAAGAGGAAAGGCTAACAGAAGAAGGCCAAGGGCGAGGGGCTCACCGTGAGTAACCCCTCCGCCCAAGATAAAAGGCCACAGAAGAAGGCCAAGGGTGAGGGGTTCATAGCGAGTAACCCCTCCGCCCAAGATGAAGGGCCACAAAAGAAGGTCGAGGGCGAGGGACTCACCGCGAGTAACCCCTCCACCCAAGACAGAAGGCCACAGAGGAAGGCCAAGGGTGAGGGTGGCATCGCGAGTAACCCCTCCACCCAAGACAGAAGGCCACAGAGGAAGGCCAAGGGTGAGGGGGCCATCGCGAGTAACCCCTCCATCCAAGACACAAGACCATAGAAGAAGGCCAAGGGAGAGGGGATCACTTTGAGAAACCCCTCTACCTAAGATAGAAGGCCATAGTAAAAAGGCCAAGGGCGAGGGGTTCACCATGAGCAACACCTTTAAATAAAGTATAAGGCCATAGAAGAAGGCCAAGGGCGAGGGGCTTACTGCGAGTAACCCCTCCGACCAAGTTTATACCCTGAAAAGGAGGTCCACTATAAGTGGCCTCATTTACAAAACTTGGGATGAAGTGACATAACATTTAATGACCCTAAGAGGAATGATGAAGAAACCCTAGGGTCCCTGGAAAAAAAACTGAATTTATGGCGTACAAAGCCCTTTGATCTACCCAACACAAAAGACTTTGCACAAGGGGCTAATGTAGAAGGGTGTCTACCTACAAAAAAATGTAAATAAAAACATTTTTTTGGAAATATTGAGAAGGAACCCACCCAGGGTCCCGGCAGAAACTCATATTGAGCAGGAACCCACCCAGGGTTCTCGCAGAAACTCATATTAAGAAGTAACTCAATCCAGGGTCCCGGTAGAAGTCCAAGTTGAGAAGGGTCACTACAGAAATGACATTCGAGAGGTGCCATCGCAAGGGTCACTGCAGCTACAAGGGTCAGTGCTACTACAAGGGTCAGCGCCACCGCAAGGGCCAGCGCCACTGTAAGGGTCACTGCCACTGCAAGGGTCAGCGCCACTGCAAGGGTCACTGCAGCTGCAAGGGTCAGTACCACTGCAAGGGCTAGAGCCACTTCAAGGGTCAGCGCCATGGCAAGGGTCACTGCAGCTGCAAGGGTCAGCGCCACTGTAAGGGTCAGCGCCACTGTAAGGGTCACTGCCACTGCAAGGGTCAGCGCCACTGCAAGGGTCACTGCAGCTGCAAGGGTCAGCGTCACTGCAAGGGTCAGCGCCACTATAAGGGTCATTGCCACGGCAAGGGTCAGCGCCACTGCAAGGGTCAGCGTTACTATAAGGGTCAGCGCCACTGCAAGTGTCACTACAGCAATGACATTCGAGAGGTGCCTCGCAAGGGTCACCATAGAAGTCCAAGATTGAGAAGTGTCGCTGCAAGGGTCAGCGCCACCACAAGGGTCACTATAGTAAATGACATTCGAGAGGTGCCTCGCAAGGGTTACCGCAGATTTCCAAGATTGAGAAGTGCCACTGCAAGGTTCAGCGCCACTGCAAGGGTCACTACAGTAATGATATTTGAGAGGTTCCTCGCAAGGGTCACCGCAGAAGTCCAAGATTGATAAGTGCCACTGCAAGGGTCAGCGCCACTACAAGGGTCACTGCAGCAATGACATTCGAGAGGTGCCTCGCAAGGGTCACCGCAGAAGTCTAAGATTGAGAAGTTCCACTGCAAGGGTCAGCGCCACTGCAAGGGTCAGTGCCACTGCAAGGGCATTCGAGAGATGCCTCGTAAGGGTCATCGCAGAAGTCCAAGATTGAGAAGTGCCAATGCAAGGGTCAGTGCCACGGCAAGGGTCACTGCAGCAATGACATTCGAGAGGTGCCTCACAAGAGTCACCGCAGAAGTCCAAGATTGAGAAGTGCCACTCCAAGGGTCAGCGCCACTTCAAGGGTCACTGCAATAATGACACTCGAGAGGTGCCTCGCAAGGGTCACCGCAGAAGTCTAAGATTGAGAAGTGCCATTGCAAGGGTCAACGCCACTGCATGGGTCACTGCAGCAATGACATTCGAGAGGTGCCTCGCAAGGGTCACCGCAGAAGTCCAAGATTGAGAAGTGCCATTGCAAAGGTCAGTGAAACTGCAAGGATCACTGCAGAAATGTTATCTGAGAAGTGCCACTGCAAGGGTTCCGACAGAAACTCATATTGAGAAGGAACCCACCCAAGGTGGCCAGGATGAGGGAGTGGCTACCATGAGAAACTCCTCATCATGAAACTTCATTTTTTAAAAGAACAACAGTATTAACACTTTGTTTTCTTGTTCAGGTTGCCTAGTTGAGCAAGCAGGGCTCAAGCAGGCTAGTTGGGACCTCGCGGGAGTTTTTGGCTTGGAGGATGAGGGACAAGGTATGTTTAGCAAGCTCAACCACTTAGCACTATAGGATTGAGAGAATACTAGTAGGAGACCCTAGGGTCTCCCACTCCTCACACACCTCACACTTAGTCATAAGTGAAGTGAGCAGCCAAAGGCCTGGATGCTCACAAGAAAAGAACTGTTTATAAAATGATTTTAAATGAGAGGGTCCTCTAAACCCCTCTAAAAAAATGATTTTAGAAGGGGGTCCTCAAGACCCCCCCTCAAGCTTGCAAATATTTTAGAGGAGGTGGTCCTCGAGAACCCCCCACAAGTTTACAAAGTTTGTACCAAAAGTTTACAAAGCTTACCTTATCCGGTACAAAATTTTCTAACCGAGTGACTTCTTCCTCGTAATCGACCACTGAACGGTCCCCCCGAGTCACCTCTCTAAATTTTCTCCTCATTTCGATCTCAACCACTGGAGGAAAATACTTGCGGTCGAACCGCACCCAAAATTTTATAATAGCTAGTGTGTCCCTTTCCTCACTGTGGTGATCGACTCCCACCACTGTAGCACTGCTCCCACTAAACTAAAAGTGGTTAGCATATGCTTCCGCACCTCATCGCAATCTCCCATGCGTAGGTGACGCTGGATATCTCTCTTTCTTGACACGCTAGCACTACCTATGAACCCCCTCGCAACTCTGGTGGGTTCCCACTAAAAATAACCTCTCTCTCGCTTCCACCCCGATGACTCCGTACGAGTCTGATCATCCGGCACCACTAACACTTGTGGCTGATTTCGTGGAAAGCACCCTGCCGTTGGGACCACAGTCGCTTTAACTGCCTGTGCCAGTATTTTAGTTACATGTACTGCCAAAATCATCTCTGGTCGTAGCTGCGGTAACTCTTGCTCCTAACGAGCCTCCCTCGTCTCATCTCCCCCTGCTGCCCTAGCTGCTCTCTCTATCCTGGGCGTCATCTCGAATGAGAATTAAATTTGTATGAGTTCACTCTCAAATATAAACTTCGCATAAGAACGTATATGCTCATACGTATGAGAATACAACAATCCTATGATAGGGCTCTATATCAAAGACTGCTAAACTGAAACATGAAAAGCCGCAGAGATCCTAAGGACACTAGAACCTGATGCTCTGATACCATCTGTGACACCCCGCCTAATAAAATACCGGGTGATCAGTTCTATACCAAATTAAAACAAGAATCCCAGTTGGATCATCCTTAGCATCACTGTCGAAAACTTTTTAAAACTTACTAACCACCTAGTATTCCAAAATCTGGTGCCAATTTTAACTTTTTGATTAAACAAAACAGTACATGCGGAATTTAATATGAACCATTCACACAACTAAGTGAAAATAAACTGAATCGTTAATTAAAAAATTTGCCGAATAAATCATCGGCCACCAAAGTTAAATAAACCAAAACAAATATCCAACACAAGAATAAAACAAATCTGAAAAACTGAACTGAAAATCTGGGCGACATGCCTTAAATAAAACTGAAACTGATACAAGATTTCTACTCTAGGAATGAATGAATGATGCGTCTAATCCAAACTCCTGCTAGCATCCACATATGTCGCAGCTCCGTGTCCCTGGAATAGAATATCAATCCTGGCGTCCCTGTGGCTGGACACCTAAAAGGTTTTAAAAATAGTTTTATAGCAAGGGTTAGAACCCAAAACATTTTGAAAATATTTAGCAAGTAAATTAGCTGCAGTAATTTAAAATGCATGAATGCGCTTCATAATTAAGTTAGTGTCGCATTCCCTTGTGGACATTCTCACCCCTCCACTAATGTGCACACCTAACGGTTACCTCAACCCCACCTAGTTGCACTATTCCGTCCAACTAGTCCCGGTATAACCTCCCCTTGCCATACTACTCTAACCTGAGTATAATGATTCTTGAATTATAAGTTATATCACAATTAACTTAATTAATTCCTCTTAAATAGTAGCATATAACCATGTCACAAGTTATATAAAGTAAATACATCACACACTGTATTATTACCCGTATATAATATTTACTACCATTATATACATACCTTTACCACAACATCTACACATATAACATACGTATATCCATCCGTTCGAGTATACCCTCGTCGGATGATTCCCTCTAAAATGCTATCTCACTAGGTGTGCTCACAAAACCTAGTTTCCCCAAGTTGGAATCGCTCACCAACTTGGCCCAAAATATAAACGTAGTGGAGGCGGCCATATTCCTTCCCTGAAAGTGAGATAAATCCCTCACCCATATATACCGGACGCTATGACCTGGGGATATACTCGCCCTACTCCTCAAGCTAGGGGATTCACCCACATCGCGCAACCTCCCTTGATAGCATTAGAGTATATAAATTGAATAAATATCTAGCCACTGATATTTAATATCACACACAATATATACATGTATATATATATTATCACTACACCGTATATATATAATATAAACCCCGAATTTACCGTGTACTCAAAATCCCGAGCACTGCCTGTAATTTAATATCACACACAATATATACACGTATATATATATATACTATCACTACACCGAATATATATATAATATAAAATCCGGCTTTACCGTGTACTCAAAATCTCGCACACTGCCTGTAATTTCCTGAGTCTGTAGCCCGACTCAACGTAAATAAATTTTCTCACTTAATAATTTATCATCTTCCCGAGTCTATGATCCGACTCTATATAATTAATTCACACCTCAATTAATATAATACTTTCCCCGATTCTATGGTCCGACTCTAATTAAATTAATTAACACACTTATTAATTTAATACTTCCCCGAGTCTATCGTCCGACTCTAATTAAATTAATTCACACACTTATTAATTTAATACTTACCCGAGTCTACAATCTGTCTCTAATTAAATTAATTATCACACCTATTTATTTAATACCTACCCGAGTCTATAATCCGGCTCTAATTAAATTAATTATCGCACCTATTAATTTAATACCAACCCGAGTCTATAATCCGACTCTAATTAAATTAATTATCACACCTATTAATTTAATACCTACCCGAGTCTATAATCCGACTCTAATTAAATTAATTATCACACCTATTAATTTAATACCTACCCGAGTTTATAATCCGACTCTAATTAAATTAATTTACACATTAATTAATTACCACAAATCCGAGTCTGTGGTCCGACTCTAATATAATTAATTTACACATTAATTAATCAACACAAATCCGAGTCTCTGGTCCGACTCTAATTTAATTAATTCACACATTAATTAATAAATACTCCTCCCGAGTCTACAATCCGACTCTAAATTAATTAATTACAACATCAATTAATTTAATAACTTGGCATCCCCCAACCATTCTCCCCGGACTCGCTCACTTGGCCCATACCTTAATATTTCCCGAGTCTATGTTTCGACTTCAAATTAATTACCCTCTCAATAATTAATTTAATACTTTGGTGTCACTTAACCAACATACCCGGACTCGCTCACTTGGTCCATTTTACATTTCATAACTTCATTCTCACATATTCGCCTACAATGTGTCACACATTTATCTCCGTAATTTCCCCAATTATATTTACCTATAATTATCAACATACCCGGACTCGCTCGCTTTGTCCATTTTCAACATGTAAAATCAGCCCAAAAATCTTTTTCTCAATAATTATTCTCATGTATTAAAAACTGGTGGCACTGCCAGAATTCCTGTAGCTTCGATCGATCGAACCCCCTGGGTCGATCGATCGATCGTTCTAGTGTTCGTCTCCTACAGCCCTCTGTCAACCATGGACGAAACCTAAATCTTTGATTCTCAATCTAAATCCTTACCCAAATACAATTAACATGTCCTCTTTATGAGAGAAGGGTCTAAACATCCCATGCACCTTAATTAATCAGCAAAATCCATTAATTTCAAGGTTTTCCCGATTTGGGTATTATCCGGGTTTCAAATCCCCAATACGAATTTCATTCATATTATCAGCAATTAACCCTTTATTCTCATTGGTTTTAACATACGATTCATTCCTCTACATTCTAGAATCATAAACACAATAAATCTCACCCTTAATCCCATTAAGGTATATCAATTTTCAAAAAAAAAAAAAAAAATTATTTTGGTTACACACCCAAAATGAATTTTGATTTACACATCACTATGATATGAATTGATTATCATCAATTTAGAAATCACAACAGTTAACCACTTGCCTGGAATTGTTCGTAGTGTCTGATCCGTTGATGTAGTCCCTTAATTTGGCTCCGAAATCCCCAAATTAGCTCTTGATTTGCTTTCCCCCAATTTCCCTCTCAAGCCCTAGGCTTACAGTTGAGTTGACTATCGTTCCCTAATCTCTCAATTAGGTTAAAAACATGCAATCCCATTTTTGGCCACGTGGGCCTAATTAAAAAGGCCCAACTCACCCCGTCTGGGCCCGGCTATGCCCAAAAATACCCCGAGACCCAATTACTATCCCCGGGTACTCTTTTTTAACTATCTCGACCCATCCGGGCGCAATCGCGCACTCAGAATTACCATCCGAAATACTTTTCAAAACTTCCAAATTTCGACCTCAAAATGTGACACACGAGATTTTGAACCATTAAACTTAAAATTCGCCAATTATAAATAATTCGGCTCACTCAATTAAATTCTCCAACTCATGAATTTAAGTTCCTCCAAATTTAAATATTTTTATAACTCCCCAAAACAATTAAATATTAAATCCTCAAAATTACAGGGTGTTACATTAAGGATTTGAAACTATACAACGTAAGACTTATCGGAGAAATATATTATATATCATCCGGAAGTATGATAGTGTACGAATTAAATTAATGGTATAGGGTTGAGAGCATACCTTTAATAATTTTATAAGTTTTCTAGGTTGTGTGAATGCTTAGTATATGGATTATTATGTGTATGACATACCTACCATACTTGCTATCACGGGAGGTCGGCTTTCGGAACAGGGCCATCTAATCTTTGTGTGCCAACGTGGGGATTTAGATTGTTACCTCAAAGACATAGGGTTGTGAATGACTTATTTGTGAGTTAATAAGTCAGCTGACCATGGGAGCGTAGACATGTGCATAACTCATGGGTATGTGAACTATGTTCGCCTCCAATATGTGTGATTTTGCTTATTGAAACGGTTCCTGAGAGATTCGGAATATGTAGTCCTTATGTACGTGATGTACCGGGATTCGATAGCAGAGTATGTGAGCGCCGCAGCTTAGCCTAGGGGTTCTCTATTTGTATATTTATGCTGAGAAGAATATACTAGTGATTATAATGGACTATTTGTTAAAGTGTGAATATAAATTATTGAGGCATTTTGAATGGAATTTAAAATGAGAATTTTCTATCGTAATTGTTATAAATTAATCTTATCAGTGGAAATGTGAGTTACACGCAGGATATGTTAGAACGATGTGAATAAACCCCTATATTATTAATGTGATGACAGTAAGACTAGATAGTGAACGACATAACTACGACGGGTTAAGGATACAAGTTAGGCATGCACATTAGTTGAGGGGTGAGGAACTCATGTGAGAGCACGTAACTAACATGTATATAATATTCACTATTTAATGCAATTAAACACTTGCTATTTTTTAAACTGTTTTCACCTCGGGCTCTGTCCCGTTTGCTTTCAAATATATTTTTAACCTTTTAGGTGCCCAGCCACAGAGACGCCAAGCATAGGAGTTCCATTCCATTGACGTGATGTAACTGCTATGGAAGTTACAGGATCTCGATAGTAGACGCCTTCACATTCTACATTGATTCTATTTCGGAGTCATTCATCTGTTAGGGCATGTCTCCCATTTCCATTTAGAGACGACTTTCTCATACTTTCAGTTTTATTTCAGTTTTGGAGTTATTTAACTTTTCAGACTTTGTATTTGGTTTTATTCAGTATTTGGATTATTCAGAGGAGTGTTATTCCAGACTCATTTATTATTCCATTATTATTCTGTTGTGACTGATGTGATTGTGGTATCGTTAGCTAATAATTTAATTAGTTGCATGTTAATTTAACTTAGTAAAATTTGAGAACTCACTTTTTAAATATTAGGTGGCTAGTAATTGTTTTAAAAAAATGTTTTCGACAGTGATGCTATGAACTGAACCAACTTGACATTTTATATTAAATTGAATAAAGGAGTAGCTACCCGGTATTTAATTAGTCAGGTTGTCACATTGACCTTCATGTTTGGAGGCATATTTATGGCATAGGTCCTTCTATTACTATGAGGGTACCGTTGGCGGACAAGAGACAATTTCAAGGCCGATAGGGTGAGGTGTGCGTATATGATCAAATGTTCAAGGTCGATTTTAAACTACCCGTGCATCCAACTATACGAGCCATTCTGTCCAGCCATGGTCTCGACCCTTCTCAACTTTCACCAAATGCCTGGAGAGTTGTTATTGGATTTGTTGCTCTCTGGAAGTTAGTTCATCACACAAACCTTTCAACTAGTGTATTTACGGGGTGTTATACCATCTCGTCCCCCCAAACTCAATATGGTAATTATCATCTCGTACCTAGGAAACCAATAAAGAAGTCTCTTCTTGTTACCCAGAACTATAAACACAATTGGAAGACTCACTATTTTCTCATTTCTAGAACCTAGGAATTTGGCCCTGATGCTCCCTGTAGTTCCTCTGAGCCCAGAGTTCCCCAACAATGGGAAAATGCCATGATGTCGGCCAAATTGGATTCGGGCTTAATCATTGAAGCCACCAAGGATGTGTAAAAGGTTAGTAAGCATAGCAAGGAGGGGCATCTTATAAGATTTGAGTAGTTGATGACCCTATACTTTTTAGAGCAGACTAGTCTTGGGGTGGACCCCCTATCTCAGTTTTGTAAGTATTTCATTTCTTTATAACTATTGTATCGTACTTTGTCTGTCTGAGTTACTGATCTCATCACTTACATTGCAGACCAACCCCTAACACTCCTAAAGAAATTTAGAGGATGGCAGCCCCAATTTTAACCAGCTTATTGAAGCAAGTGGGCAAGAAGACAACTCCTGCCCCTTAGACCAAAAAATCAATAACTACCAACCCAAGCTAGGCCGAGGGGCCGAATAAGAGGAAAAAAGTGCAAGAAAGCCTTCCCACATCTCAGAGGAAAAATAAAATCAAGGATGGTTCATCCAAGACCGGTACAAATCAGGATATCTCCATTTCTTCTAAGGATGTTGTGGTTGCTCGCCTGGAGAACCTCAAGATTAGTCCTTATTCCCTATTGGGGAATAAGGCCAAATATTTTAATTCCCTTGCCTCCATAACCTCTTAATCTGATATCAGATTTTTGGAAGCCACCAATATCTCTCTGATGAATGATTTCATCTTCCACAAACCCGTCTAGGTGTAGTCTTGTGTCCTTTATATATATTATTTTATATGTGATGTCGTCACTTATGCGATTTTTCTTTTGCAAACCACCATCTATCTATAAAAGATCCATCAATGGCTCGAAGCAAAGATTCCTGAAATCCATCAATCTTGTCTCGCCATAAAAAATTAGGAGACTCAAAAGAATCCCATTACTAATTTAGAGACTGAAGTTCAGAGTTTGAAGAATCAACACACATAATCCATCAACAACTTAAACAGCACCCATGTCGAGGCAATAAATACTTTGCACAACAAACATGATACATATATTGCTGGGAAGGTGAAAGAGGCAGTGGACAATGAACTTGAAGAAGATAAGAGGCAGGTTGTAGAAGATTTTAAGTCTTCTGAGGAAGTCTTAGTATTCGATTTGAAATACCTTGAAAGAGAGGCCCATACTGCATGACGATGGGCCACATTAAAGTTTGATGACATTGCCCATCTATCTAAACAACTTGAAGCCTTCAGTCTGGATGACCCATTGGCCATGATTTCTCTGAGACAAGTTGAAGGGACGGGACAATCGGAGCCGATAACTCAGACGGCAACTAAGTGGATGAGACAGAATCGGCCAATGATGTTGAGGCCGAGAGTAATGCTATAGGGGATGGGTTGACTCCTAGCGAGACTGAGACTTCAAATTCAAATGAGATCAACTCCGAGTCATAACTATTAGGTCTTTTCATTTACCTGGGCAGCCGTTTATGGCCTAACACCCCTTCTGATGTAACACTTCAAAAATAATTATGATTTCACCTCTTTTCATTTATGGTGTTATAATTTTATACTCTTGGATTATTACCATCAACAATTATGATCTTTGTCTGAACAAATTCATTGCACCTTTGAATGATGAAATTATAATGCTTGTGTTTATTATTTCTGTCATCTCTTCTTGCTATGATTGGTTTTTATCTTAGCTATGCACTTTGTTTGTTTGGAAAAAGCTATTGATACTTTAACAAACAACCATAATGAAATGGATTCTAATCCGAGATCATATCTCATCTCATCCTTGGATAAAATAAACATTACAAGTAAATGATTCAAGTTAATGATTTTTCAAATTTGGATAAATCCAAGATTCCCCTATCATCTCATCTTTAGACGAGATAAGCATTTCCATAATCAAATGATTTTTAATTTGAATTCACCAAATTAATGGTGTTGTATCACAAGTCCCCTCTCATCATTTTGATAGGGTATGGACAAGAGTTAGCTCATCCAACACAGTCGTCTTGGTCGAAAAAGTTTTTCACCAAATTAATGATGTTAAGATCAACCATAATGAAATGATTTTTGAATTTGAATTTGAATTCACCAAATTAATGGTTTTATATCACAAGTCCCCTCTCATCGTTTTGAGAGTGTATGGAGGAGAGCTATCTTTTCCAACACTACCATCTCAGCCAAGAGATTTTTTTACTAGATTAACGATGTTTATCACACCCCGCCTAATTCTGGCATCGACCGCCACCAATACTAAGTGGGTTATGTACTCCCGCAAAGTCTCATTCTTTCCCTATGTAACGTACATCATGTGTGTTGTCTTCTTTTGGGACTTCACTCCGAAGCAAAAATTATGTATGAACCTCTCTGCCAACTGCTTGAAACTTTTAATAGAGTTTTTGAGGAGAGAGGTGAACCACACATGATCAACAATTGTAAGTGTGCTAAAGAAGTCCTGACACCTAATCTCATTTGAGACCGAGTAAATATCTATAGCAGATTGATACATCTCCACATAATGGATGGGATTAGTGCTCGCGTCATATTTTGGTGTGACTACCGACAGCTTAAACATAGTTAGGGTTGGATAACTCATAATTTTTTCACAAAGGGAAAGCCTTTAGTGAAGCCCTTCTGTAAAGGGTCTCGTATTTTCAGTATATCCCCCATCTTGTCCTCCAATCGTTGTATGGAATCATTCCAAGGCCTTTCGATTGTAGCTACAACCTCTCTCTCGGCTTGAACAATATTATCTTTAGCCCCCTGTCTGTCGTCTGGGCGAACCGAGGGCTCTCTGCCATCTATCCTATATTGGATTTTAACCTCGTGTTGTTCCTCTTCTTGGCCTCGAAGAGATCTATGATCATCACATCTATTGTTCCTCCTGGAGTTTCAATACTTTTGGATCGGGAGAGAGAATTTCTCAAATCACCCTACGGGCCAAGCCTATCAAAGGCCGACCCTCTACTTAGCGTATCCAAGGTTGATGCTCGTGGTTGACAGTCTCAGCTCAGTTGTCGACTGTTTTCCCTGCTCTGCTAAAGCGAACATACAATGTTTCCAAAAATTCGATACGACTCCCAACATTCCATATAGTCCTCGTCCTCATACTGGTCGTCCTGGGATTCTAGTTATTGCCTCACCAAGCATAAACACCTAGGATCAGCAACATCCCTTTATCTTTATTGAGGAGGAAGATCTTTATGCGGGTCCTGGGGTAGTCCCCAGACCGTTGGATCTGGGACACCTTCTCTGGTGGCCGGATTTATATACTTATTTCGGGTCCAGCGAGTCCAGCCACCAGGTTCTGGATGAATAAGATGCTCTTGAATCAACTATTGGTTGGCCTCTAATGAAGGTAACATTGTCACCTCCTCAGCCATTTGTGACTAAGGAGGGGCTTGGCTGAATTTGGGAACTAAGCCCAGAGGCAAATCGGAGGCCATATCTCTGGTGAAGTGGTTGAGTTAAAAACTGAAGTAAAGCTTGAGCAACACAATAGGAGCTCTTTTAATGGTGATACAGGCACACCTAGAGTGGATCTGAATCACCACCAGAGAATTCGGTGAGTTGCAAGCTAGGAAAGGAAGGGAAGAAGATGACTATCTCTGACACACCCCAACCCAGTTACTTATAATTTAGTTTGAAAGTCAAAGTGAGTCAAACCATAAATTCCTTAACCAAACAATAAACGCAAATATCCTTTTTCAATATCAGCATGAAGCCATAACACTAGAAACTTTTCTAAATTTTAAAGTAATCGTGCTTATTCAAACTTGCTCAAAGGATAAGTAGGATTAAATTACCCCTTTTTAATTTGACCAAAATTATGGTTTTACGCATACCTTACTAAGCCCACCCGACCTCCTAGATTTGGCAGTGACATTTCATTACCTGAAAAAAAAACATAACATAGGAATCGTGAGCAAAATAGCTTAGTGAATGCATTATTACTACACTAGAGCATAAAATTAAATGCAATAAGTCGTATCTAGGTAACAATATAAAACATCTCAACATCTCTTGGCTATTAATAAGCAATAACATCTCTTGGTTGTTGATAAGCCATAACATCTCTTGGCTATAATAAGCCGTAACATCTCTTGGCTATAAATAATCCATAACATCTCTTGGATGTTGATAAGCCATAACATCTCTTGGCTATAATAAGCTATAACATCTCTTGGTTGTTGATAAGCCATAACATCTCTTAGCTATAATAAGCCATAACATCTCTTGGCTATAAATAAGTCATAACATCTCTTGGCTATAAATAAGCCATAACATCTCTTGGCTATAATAAGTCATAGCATCTCTTGGCTGTAAATAAGGCATAACATCTCTTGGCTGTTGATAAGTCATAACATCTCTTAATAACACATACATATCATATCCATAATCAACTCCATAATTATACATATCATATCCATAATCAACTCACTAACAACACATATCATATCCGTATTCAACTTAGTAGGTATAGCATATCATATCTATAATCAACTCAGTAACAGCACACTTCATATCCATATTCAACTCAATGACTACACATATCATATCCATATTTAACTCAGTAAGTGCCACATATCATATCTATAATCAACTAAGTAACCATATCTCTATTCAACTCAGTAACCACACACATCATATCCATATTCAACTCAGCAACTACACATATCATATCCATATTCAACTCAGTAAGTACCACATATCATATCTATAATCAACTCAGTAAACATATCCATATTCGACTCAGCAACCACGCCTATCAATATCCATATTCAACTCATTAACTACACATATCATATCCATATTCAATTTAGTAAGCACCACATATCATATCTATAATCAACTCAGTAACCATATCCATATTCAACTCAGTATCCACACATATCATATCCACATTCAACTCAATAACTGCACATATCATATCCATAGTCGACTCAGTAAGTGCCACATATCATATATATATATTCAACTCAATAACATATCCATATTCAAGTCAGTAACCACACACATCATATCAATATTCAACTCAGTAACTACACATATCATATCCATATTCAACTCAGTAAGTACCACATATCATATCTATAATCAACTCAGTAAACATATCCATATTCGACTCAGCAACCACACCTATCATATCCATATTCAACTCATTAAATACACATATCATATCCATATTCAATTTATTAAGTACCACATATCATATCTATAATCAACTCAGTAACTATATCCATATTCAACTCAGTATCCACACACATATCATATCCACATTCAACTCAATAACTACACATATCATATCTATAGTCGACTCAGTAAGTGCCACATATCATATATATATTCAACTCAATAACCATATCCATATTCAAGTCAATAAACACACACATCATATCCATATTCAACTCAGTAACTACACATATCATATCCATAATCAACTCAGTAAGTACCACATATCCTATCTATAATCAACTCAGTAAACATATCCATATTCGACTCAGTAACCACACCTATCATATCCATATTCAACTCATTAACTACACATATCATATCCATATTCAATTGAGTAAGTACCACATATAATATGTGTACTCAACTCATATTGATAATCAACTCGGTAAATACAATATATGAAATTCATAAACATGTATAAATACATCTTACCAGTGAGTACACTCACCTTAGCCACTTCATGTGTTTTTCCCTTGCCTTTGTCTGGCATTGGTTCAACCAGTTCTTCTTACCTTCCAAATATTCATTCTTATAATATTAGTATCATCATAAGGATGTTAACAATCCAAAGGAACTTAACCTTAACCGAATTCATAAGCATCATAGCATCCCATTCTAATCATTTATCATAAATGAAATCTCATTCAATTTCATGTTAAAATATTTAACATATCCAATCCATAGCCCCAACATTCTTTAATTTCTTATTGGTAATCCAATTCTTATCATATAAGGTTCCCAATATAACAGACAACACATCATTTCAAATTTCCTAGAGCAAGATGTGTCCATTTCTTTATTATAAATTAAATCTGCCCTATAGACTCTTTTATCGTTCAGTCAACTTCGAAGAATTTTCATAATTTTTATTCATCATAAATTCCTTTGATATTTCACCCAAAATCCATAAACATATTTAACAATACAAAATTAAAGTTTCATAATTTTTAAGGTTTATTTGCTATGTCAAGCAAAACATCGAACACCTGGTGTGCATACTTACACCTTTGGGGCAGATTTCATACATGAACTTCAAACTATCACCAAAGATTCACTTCTTGGTATTTTCACATAATATTCGTATATGTTATACATACATAAGTCTATTTTCATATCTAACTTGAATCATTCAATTCCAATAAATATACAAAAAGTTATAGGAGTTTGAATACACAGGGTTTCCAATCGAAGCAATATACATGATTTACACGTTCAACTTTGCTTAAACTTGCATCTATCTGTACATATACACCAAGTCATGAAATTTCAATAAAAATCAATGATTTCTATTATTTCAATCAATAATACCAAAATAATAACAATATTTATGCATAGAATTACCTTAGGGACTTTTTCGTAATTTCATACGGATTTTTCTCAATTTTTCTCCTCACTTTCTACTTCCCGAGCTTCCCGATTCTCTCTCCTCAAGCCAAAATCTCTCATGCCTGATTTTGGCTGAAGGAGGAGGTAATTTCAAGGTTCTAAAGTCGGCATAAGTCACCTCCCCTTGGTCCAATCCAAATATGACATGTGTCGCCATATAAGACAAAATATCCTTTAAAGCTAAATGACTACTTTACCCCCTGTTAGTAATTTCAGCATAACTTCTTGCTCGAATCTCTGTTTTACACACAGTTTGTTGTTTACAAACTTAACTCATATATGTACAACTATCTAGTTTTCACCTCAAGTCAATTATTATATTATAGTGTCCAAAACTAGTCCCGAACTCGAACATTCCTACCGAAGGCTTCACAGATTTGTGTTTATGACTAATTCAATATTTCATAAGTTATGAAGGTAGGATTAGACTAAACACAATAACTTAACATTATATATTCTAATAACACATTATCCTCATCCCATACAGTAATCATGATTTAAACATGGTTTATCATAATCATATTTGAGTCGTCACAATCTCGTTCCCACAGATCGCGCCAGATTGATGATACCATAAATGGTATCACCAAATTAATGTAAACATATGAGCTCAATCCATTATAACAATGGAGTATAAACATATATGTAAATGTAGAAGGATATGAGACAAGGAGGAGATAATTTAGTATATAAGTGGTCCAGCCTATCTAGGCCTACTCGACTGTGTGTTTGTGTGTGCGAGAATGAATTCCACTAAGAAAAAGGGGCTCTAATGGCCTTTGGACACAAAATCACTCATCTTTCTCTCTCTATGCTACATTTCAGTAGGGTTTCGCATTGAGGTCATTCTCAAGGTAGAAGAAAGAAAGTATTTATATTGTTGGGGTCATGCACCAAGCATGTGTTGATTTGCCTTGACCAATGAGTAATAGCCACCTGTCATATATACAAGTGGATTATGATGACAAAATATTCCCCCCACGTGCGCATGTGATATGGTTGCAACTGCCTGTCCACATAGGATTACGATGATTGAAGATCTACTTGGCGCATGATAAAGTAGTTATCCAAGTAAGTCTCGGCTCAACCGAGTATGATACACACAGGGTCTTGTTCAAAATAATCAGGAGAATATGGTCTCATCTTGATAAACTTCAGTCCGAGATGAGATGTTAAGAAGGTGGAGTTAACTGGTGACAAGTTTCAGCCATAAAGTAGGAGACGAGGCCAAGACTACTGAGTGTGGACTCCTCATAAAAGCTTGTTTTGATAGGTCGGATGGGTCGAGCATGAGCTGGCCCAAACGAGGTTACACTTGGGAATATCATACAACTAATCACTTTTGGAATGTATTGCCTAACATAAAACACATGCCTCGATCAAAACTACTTCTCACAGTTTGGGACTTCCCCATGTCCAAAAAAAATTATCCCTGGAAAATGTAACCCTCTCATGTCATCAAACGGAGAAAGCACATATTCCCAATATCATTTGCATACTCACTCTAGGTAAACTTCCACGCTGGGGTATAAATCACCCTTAATCACTGATTTGGTTATAGCAAACACCCCCACCATGCCATTTCCTTTTCAACAAGATATTATCACAATGCATAGCGAACTACCCTTTTGCGTGGTCGAAGTTCCACAAATGACATACCCGATTGCACCAATTATGATAACTCTCTCATGCTCCACACGCTGGGAGGGAACACACATTAAAGGCCATTTTTACGTGACAACAAACACTCATCCCATATCTTAACCCTATCCTACTCCGGTGGTCAGCACATCCACTTAGTGAACCATCCCTCTTTTATAGCTTCCTTAAGGTAATGTCATCCCTGAATACTCCATCAGCTCAAAACTATGGTGTCAACTCCCATGTCACCTCTACTATCCTCGACTAAGTCAGTTCATAAAATTTCTTCGCGATGGATCCAAAGCTAGTTCCAACCCCAAGGAAAAAACTAATCCCTTACATAGGTGATAACTCACAATTTATCCAATTAAAATCAAAAGAACTTCGAACTATCGGTGACACCTCTATGCAACTATAATATCCCCTAATATACTCACATCCATATATAAATGAGTGTGTCGGACCTTATCCTAAGCATAACTACCCAAGGCAAAACTTGGATCAAAACGGCAAATAAATCCTACGTCTAGTAGTCAATATAAATGTAAAACATATATATACATATAATCTCACTAATAATATGATAATATCTCACTAATAATACAATGATATATCATCTAAAACTCAATAAAGTGATTGAAAACCAAGCCAACTAAACAAACTGGCTCGTGTCTATAAACATAACATAAAGTATCCCCCTTGTATACTGGGTGTAACCCCAGATGCGTAAAGCTCAGCGAAATATCCATATATCTCTTAATCATAGTATACACACACTATTAATAAAGAATGACAAACCCTTAATGTCTAAACCAGACTCGTGCACGTGATCCATAAATGTACCCATAACCATCCTATGGGGAGGTACATAAAGATTTTGTTGCCACTAAGGAATCTTATAATTAAGTGGCCTCACTCGTAACGAGCACGACATATTTCTTTGAAGGAACTATCGAAATGACGGCCCCAATGGCAGTCTTACTAACCTTACTTCTTTGATTCTCCCTGATAGTCTCGTTTTCCCTGTTCTCGTAGGCCATGCTCCACTGGCTATAATTATCCTAACCTTACTATCTAAAACAAATTATGTCATCTATTTTTGGAAACCTCTTGGGGCCAGCTCCCCCGATACGATTCCTTATGCTAGTGAGGTCCCCCTACTCGGGTCCACGTTATATTGTCTATATTCATTGGGACTAATTTTGTCGCACTCTTCATAATCTTAGGGTTTTTATCCCTCAAATATTTATAATCGTCCTACTAATGTAGGAGGGTAACTTCAATTACATGAGCGCAAGTGGTGAATAGCAGGTTACCCACTAACACCTGACAAACCTTCCTCGCAAGGTTTCTACCAACTCCATAAAAATCTTTCTTGTGCTACCGAATAATATCAACATCCCTTATACACTTTAGTATCAATATCCATCGGTTCATAGAGAGAAATATAGTTAAAATCCTCCTCATATTGTCCACCATATGGTTGAATAGACAAAGTCTTCGAAACTTATTTCTAATTTTGTTACAAATAGTGAGTGTATATATTTCCCTTCTAACCATACACTAAGAACTTGGCAAAGGTCTCGCAACAAAATGACTTTAACTCTCGACCTAATTCAACTGCATATGTGAGATGTCTCGTTAGCGAAATCCAAACAATGAACTGTCCCAATACACTTGGTCTATTCGAGTCGTTCGTCGGGAAACAATAGCACGAAACCCCTTAAACGGTCGTCGTTATAGAGAACACAAACCCTATATGATTAAACTCGAAAGAAGATAAAAAAATAGGATGTTGAAAAGTGATGGATGCATTAAAGTTCCCTAATATACTATAACCTATAATGCTTTGATACCAAATGTGACACCCTGTAAAATCCATAAATAGATTGATCAAGTCTAATATAAAAATCACGGGAATTAAAATTTTTGGTAACATTCTTAGGATAAGAAATAATCAAAACCGAATGAACAATGACAGGATAATGAAATATTGAATAAATATAAAACTAACTTTGATACCAATCATTGCCAATATCACGTAAGACCAACTCTAACTATAAAATATGACCATGTAGCAGTCCGACTCTGAATATAGGTATACGCTTACAACTAGATTTAAAATAAAAGAATAAGGTACACTTTCTTGACTCTTACAATCCTAAGAGTAAGAAATGCGATGTCGATCGAGATGCTCCTCCAACGAACCCGTATCTAGTTGAACAATCGCAACAGGGACATGTAAAAATAATTTTTAAAAGAAAACGTAAACAGCAAGCCTATGTAGAATAGGATTAAAATTGAATCTTGACCATATTATACCACACATTTTAGTCACATGTTTAATATATTTTAAGTTATTACTTACCTAACCCGACAACCTAAAATATTATGCAATTCTAAATTCCGAACTCATATATAGTCCTTGTGATTAAATTTTTATAAGATCATTCTTTAATCTTTACCGTTAACTATGATAAGTTGATCTCTTTCAATAGAAGTCACATGATGTACTGAAGTGTCAAACCCTAAGGTGCTTCTCACAAAATAACCATGATACCAATAATAGGATCATATCTCAAATCAATCCACATTTTGCTATCTCTTACCACTAACATAATATAGGCATCTCTAGTATAGGTAACATAAAAATCTGAAACATAAGTATATAGATGGGACCTAATACCAAGGGGATAATCAAAATAAGAAAAACCTCAGCGCCTAATCCCTGACTATTCCATAGTTGCCCACAATACTAAGCCAATTCTAATATTCAATTAATGAATTATCATGTATTATAGTGTTAATTCACAAAATAGAAATATAATCATATATAAAAATAGCGTACCAACATTTAATAATATAATGAGTGACATACCACATGCCACATGCAAATATAATCAATTTATTACTACGAAAATATAGGGTATTACATTCATCCACCCATAAATAAGTAATTTCATCCACAAAATTCGAATCTTTATACTCCTACTCAAAAGTCTAAGAATATATTGCCATAGCGTCCTCACCCAATATACATAATCTAATCTTTCTTTGACCTAATACACACTAACATGTCTCATCATAAATCGTGTTCGGCTAACACTCAACCAAACAAGTCTAATCGTTGAATCATTAACTTGTCCCTCATGAACTACCTTTGTCATGTGCCCATGGAAGATATTGTTCACATGTTACTGTCGTCAGGCTAGGTCAAATAACATCGGGCTCGCGCTATCCAAGATCGTGAAAAATGACCTATGCATCAGGATGCCAACTCCTCATTGGAATCCGAACTACACAATTCTCATCCTTGGGGAGATTTTCAAAAGCACCTTACCTATCTCTTGGGGGCTCAAACCATGCTTTCGTTCATCTCAAAAGCTCATTTTCCTAATTTCGTAATCTTCATACGCTCTATAATGAACACCATTTCCTCTGAGGTATCCCGAACACATATCATTACTAATAACTTGTTAAATCTTAGATTTTAATCAATTTGGTAAGTCTAAATAAAATTACCCATATATACCCACGTTCCCTTTAAAACCTATGTACCTTACGATAAGTCAACAGGGATTTACTATCCCTCATTTACACTAGAATCGCCAATAATTATAACTATTAAATATCTCTGGTGCTCTACCTTCACTACTTATAGGAGGAACCTAGACACCAAATATTCTACTAGCCACTCTACTTTGACCATCGATGCCTAATCTTCGACCATCGATACATCTAGTCGCCATTGAAGTGCACAACATACCATAAATCACTCGCTTTATCGAAACTACCTCTCTAGCTTGGGACTCCTTGTCACAATCAATCTCCTTTGGAAACACAACCTCATTTTGAGGAAAAATGATAACGGTAAAATCCTCCCAATTACAACTCGTATACCATCTCATAGTAAAAAATTTAGTATTTGGGCCTGAACCACCCTTGGCACAAGATCGGGTGCAATGGCCCCTTCTGCTAAAAATGATTCCACTTTAACAAGATGGAATCGCTAAACACAACAGGGAACATGTGACAACAAATTCACTTTCCTCAAATGACCCAATGGCTCATCGACAAGTGATAATGAAGACTCGTCCAGCATCGAGACCTTGCCAACTCCTGATGATCCACCCGAAGTAAGTGAATCGTCTATCTTTTAATGAAGAGGACTAGAGCTTCTCCACAATATTATACTAATTAAATATCGTCTAGGCTTAAAATTGTGGTGTCTACTCTGATGGAACTCTATCCTTAATAAGGGAGTCAAACCAACTAAAATTCCCTCGCAAGAAGTTTAACACTAAGGCCCTAACTATATTTGGTGTAGATGGTAACTAGGTACTAATAAAAATATTACTAGAAACTTTTGTGACTCTCGATAACATACCTAAGAAACCGTAATACCTTCTCATTGGATCGCATCAATAAAATATCCATATGAGCTAGACGATTCCCCGAGTCTATATGTAACTAAGAATCAACTGTTGTCTAGAAATGACAAATATAAAAGCCTACTTGCGGTAGTCCATATAAACGTAATACATAGCTACTAATCAATACTCAATAATAAAATCATAAGACCATGTGTTCAAATCAACAAAGAGATCGAAAGGGAAAGTTAATACAACCATGACAATCCATACATAACCCTCTTCAACGTATGAGGCTTAAGGGATAATTTATACTTTTATGAAGATTTATTTATTTCATTCCATATCTAAATTCGTAACATTCTCTTACGTCATTATGACATTTCAAAGGGGGCGATATAACATATATTATGTTTGTGAAGTTTAATCCAATATTTAATTTTAACGTTTTGACATCTATCCATTCAGTTAAGAGAAATAATATGGGCAAACCAATTAAACAATTTATCACAATCATCATATGTAATTCAATTTCTAATTCCAATTAAATAGCATTACATATTTAACCATGTCACTCTAACCAAATTCTAACATACTTAACTTTCTTGAGAATTTTCCATTAGAATTTATCAATTATATAAGAGCTAAATCTTTAAGATGTATATATTATGGGTAGCAAGTGACTTAGAGTTTTCAAAATCATTCAGTTTGTATATAATCCAATTTTAACTACGAGAGGGATTATCATGATAATAATACAATTTACATAAGTTACTAACATATGTGTAAATTATAATCAAAGTTATAGTTTCCAGTGTGGCACTATGTTGAATTATTATACTTAAAGCACAATTGGTTAAAATTCACAAGTTGTATAAACAAAATTATATAATCCACATGAATTTGGAGTATAAACATTACATATGAATTTTTAACTAAGATAATCACGTGGTAGAGACTTCAACCTAATTATATATAATAGGTACCAATTTAATTAATGCTTTGGTAGAAATTACTAACTATAAACATGAAAGGGGAAGAGTAGATTTCATCTTGCCTTAGTGTAAAACTTGTTGATGTGAAGAGGTGATGATCCTAACTTTAATTGTTTGAATTGATCTTTGTCTTATTCCTTCTTCTTGATTTTTTTAATCTTTTTTCTTTCTTCCTTGAACTTAATTCTTGGTTGTTAATGGAGTTTTAGTCTCTGTGATGAAAGAATGAGGAGGTTATGGCTTTAAGAAGGAAAATTTATGAGGCAAAACAACTTCGAAAATTTGCACAACCCCTTATTTAACAAGACCATCCAGTATGACCCACAAGTGACTCGCGGCTCAACCGCGATTGCAGCATATGGACCTACAGTTCATCCCTTTAGGGCATGGTCAAGACCTTGTGTTGAATCCCCCGTTTTTCTTTCTAGTTTATTTTCTTTACCCACACTGCATTTATTTTAAATATTTCAATCCAACTCATACTTGCACAATCAATTCTTAGCTTGCCCTAATCTTGTTCACCAAGTAACCCTCAAAAGATCTTGTTTCCCATAGGCCCAACATCATATTTTCACTTATCCATTTATCAATCTAGCACAAACTAATTAATCTAAGTCCGATAACGATACAACCCCACTTAATTAAAATCCAAGTCCAATAACAATACCAACACCTATATATATATTAGTTCAATTTAAATCTCCAATTCAATCATAACATAATTTATTTAATTGAAAATAAATCGATTATTCCAATTTTATTCAATAAATTCTTAAATTATTTAATCAATTAATCACAAATTATGGTGTGTTACAATCTTCTTCTCTAACACAAATAATTATGTCCTTAGAATTCATAAACAAAAAACATATCGGTGTGAAAATTACTGTGGGTACTGATGTCTCATCAAATCCTGATACTCCGACATGGACTCCTCATTTTTTACACCACGTTATCACGGTCTAGTGAGGTGTTTCCATATGGTATTATAAATCGGTAATAATAACCTAACTATAATGAACAAGCTCAAAGTAACTGACAACTCTCATGCGTGACACATGTCATAGTTGAAGACATGGTGTAAAAATAGAGGAAAGCGGTCTAAATAGGGAGATGTGACCACCTGGGAGTTACGTTGCATGGAAAGAAATTCTATAAATAAACATCGAGCACACAAAGGAAAATAATGAATCCCCCAACAAAAACTACATTTACCCCTGTGACCATCCCGGGTAGGCGCCTTGGGGGGAGGAGAGAGAGATAGAGATAGATACGCCTCCCCCTCGGAAAGGCTGCACTGCGGTCTTGCACATCTCGCACCCCTCTTGGGAAGGTTGCTTCGACTGTCATCGGTGTGGGGATAAATGTGAAGAGATAGAGTCGCCAACCTATTTTGCACAAAACGGGCAAAAAAATGTTGACACTTCAAGAGAGCGGCATCAAGGACAAACTGATGCATAAGAAATAGATAGTTCGAAGGTTTGGGGTCTAAGTTACGGAATGGAAAGGTGTTAGTCACCCATCCTGCCCCTTCAGTCTCTAAAGGGCCAGTGTTATTATCTTCCTTTATTAAATCCCCGTGAAGTGTGTGAGCGTGTTTATATAATGGAGATCAGATTTATTCAACTCATACAATGGGCAAGGTAGAGTGAGGTTATCCATAGGAATGTTCCCAAAATAACATATGTAGAGAGTATGATTTGTGCATTCATCACGATATTGGTCGTTATTAGGAAATAATAATATGTCTTGGATGAAACGCAAAAAAATATGATATATAAATATGAAAATGAGAGATTTTAGAAAACTAGGGAATTTGGGAAATAGAGAGAATTGGAAAATTGGACTTGGGTCTCGAATTTTAATCCCGGATGCCTACGTAGCCTATAAAGGCATCAAAGTCTACATACTTTGAATGTATCACAGGGGTGGGGTTTATCACATAGATCCGAACTGGAATTTTATTATATGTGTATTTGTAGAAAATGTGTTTTTTAAGGTTTTGGATAAAGTGTGATGGATAATTCCGTTTGGAATTTACGGGTGTAACCCTCTTTTATTTGTTTTTGGGATTTTTGTAGAAAATAAAGTATGTGCAATTTACTAATACAAGTCTGGATATTAATGTGTATGAACTAAAATAAGAACTAGATTATGAATCTAATGTTTATTATACAAAAACAAGTAATTTAAAGAGACAGGGAAGGGATTAGACCTTCTTTGAAGCTTGATCTTTGATCTTGTATGAACTCCCTTGAGTGTTGATGAATGTTTATGAAAAGGAAAGATATTTTTCAAATTGGTATGAAAAGGATGGGGATGTAATCTTGGATGAAACTTCACATGAGGAACCTCATTGATTTCGAGGAAATGTTGTTGACATCACTGATACTGATGGATCTCTTGTGTGGTTTTTTGGAGTGAGGTCATGGCCCTTATTTATAGGGTCGGGGGTTTTGATAGGCCTACCACAAGGGGTGTCGATTGGCATGTGACCCTAGGCACTGTGCCGATAGGCAGGGATCAGGACCTGCCAATTGGAAGTCCCGTGCAGATTTTTCTAGAAAATTGGTCGTAGAACACAAAATGTTTATCCGAATCACGCACTGGGCATACATTAGAAAGGTATTTTAGAGACCTTAAAGATTCCTTTGGACTGCTCCCGAGTCCGAGAGTTGACTTTGGGTTAAATGTGACTCGAAAGCGCACGTTGGTCCTTTGGACGGGAGATCATCAAACATAAACAGATCGTTCGTCCGCATGGTAATAAAGAATCGCGCACGGGGAGAATTATTAAAAAGGTTAGGAGATGTACTTAGACATTCCAAAGAGTTTTGCTCGGTTCAAAAAGTTGACTTTGGTCAACCGGGGCTCGAAAGCACCCGGGGACCTCTCGGAGTAAAACGAATATTTCATCCGTTCTTTAGGTCAGAATCGCGCACGGGGAGGACGGTTAGAATGGGTATTCAGTGCCCTTCAGAGATTCATTCAGTCTTATTCGAGATAAAGAGTTAACTTTGGTCAAATGGATCCCGTTGGCCTTCAGATTAATTTTAAGGAGAAAACTGATCATTCATCCGAACGGTTGTGCTATTTTGCGTGCGGTGACGACCGTTGGAAAGGGATTTCACTGCCCTTCGAATATTCAAAGAGCTTTCACTCTGACGATAGAGTTGACTGGAGCCAAATGGGGCCAGGGAGGGCTCGGTGGCATTTGAATCGATCTTGGGTCATAAAATGATCCGTTCACCTAAATCGTTATGCCGATCGCACACGGGGGGACCTTTGGAAAGGATATTTAGGGCCCTTAAAAGATTCAAAGAGATTTCGCTTTGATGATAGAGTTGATCGGAGTTATACGGGGTCTGAGGGCACCCGGTGGGCTCTAGATCGGTACTCAGAGTGCGACCTAGGGTTTACGGTGAGATATGGAGGTGTTAGGGACCTAAGGGGACACCTAGGGAGTCCTAGAATGTTATGTATTTACATCCCCTCGACGGGTGAGCTTGGAATAGGTGATAGCCATCAAATAGACACCACATGATAGAGGTCGATTCGTATGGACCTAAGGGATGAGGATGACCGATTAAGAGGGTCGAGGTCAATGCTAAGGACCTAAGGTGATGTTGGAGCGGCCGATTATGAGGACCTAGATGAGGTGAGGAGTAAGGAGGCGACCAGTTCTGCGAGTCGAAGCCAATTCTGTGGGCTTAAGATAAAGACGACCAATTCTACAGGTTGAAGCCAATTTTGAGGGCTTAAGTGGAAGCGACTGACTCTGAGGGTCGAAGCTAATTCTGAGGGCTTAGGTACAAGCGACGAATTCTGAGGGTCGAAGACAATTCTGAGGGCTTAGGTAGGGGTGACCAATTCTGTGGGTCAAAGATAATTATGCGGGCTTAAGATATAGGTGGCCAATTCTGAGAGTCGAAGCCAAGTCTGAGGGCTTATGATAGGGGTGACCAATTCTGAGGGTCGAAGCCAATTATGAGGGCTTAAGATAGAGAGGGCCAATTCTGCGGGCCGAAGCCAATTCTGAGGGCTTAAGTAGAAGCGACCGATTCTGAGGGTCGAAACCAATTTTGAGGCTTTAGGTATAAGCGACCGATTCCGAGGGTCGAAGCTAATCCTAAGGGCTTAGGTAGGGGTGACCAATTCTGTGGGTCAAAGCTAATTCTGTGGACTTAAGATAGAGGTGGCGAGTCGAATCCAATTCTGAGGGATTAAGATAGAAGCGAGCAATTCTGCGGGTTGAAGCCAATTCTCTGGGCTTATTTAGGGGTAACCGATTCTGATGGTCGAATCCAATTCTGAGGGCTTAAGTATAAGTGACCAATTCTGCGAGTCAAAGCCAATTCTGAGGGCTTAGGTAGAAGTGACCAATTCGGTGGGTTGAAGCCAATTATGCGGGCTTAAGTAGAAGTGACCAATTCTGAGGGTCGAAGTCAATTTTGCAGGCTTAAGATAAAAACGACCAATTATGAGGGTCAAAGCCAATTCTGAGGGCTTAAGATAGAGACGACCAATTATGCAGGTTGAAGCCAATAATAAGGGATTAAGATAGGAGAGACCAATTATGTGAGTTGAAGTCGATTTGAAGGGCTTAAGTAGAAGC
This sequence comes from Sambucus nigra, assembly GCA_949130495.1. Lineage (NCBI taxonomy): Eukaryota > Viridiplantae > Streptophyta > Magnoliopsida > Dipsacales > Adoxaceae > Sambucus > Sambucus nigra. Next base: position 423,445,317 of record OX422209.1, read on the forward strand.
GACCAATTCTGCGGTTCAAATCCAATTTTGAGGGCCTAGGTAGAAGCGACCAATTCTGTGGGTCGAAGCCAATTTTGCGAGCTTATTTAGGGGTGACCAATTCTGAGGGTCGAAGCCAATTCTGAGGGATTAAGTAGAACCGACCAATTCTGTGGGTCAAATCCAATTCTAAATGCTTAAGTAAAAGCGACCAATTCTGCGGGTCGAAGCAAATTCTACAGGCTTAAGTTGAAGCGACAATTCGGAGGGTCGAAACCAATTCTAAGGGCATAAGTATAAGCGACTAATTCTGCGGGTCAAAGCCAATTTTAAGGGCTTAGGTAGAAGCGACCAATTCTGTGGTTCGAAGCCAATTCTGCAGGCTTAAGTAGAAGCGACCAATTCTGAGGGTCGAAGCTAATTCTAAGGGCTTATGATAGAGATAACCAATTATGCGGGTCAAAGTCAATTCTGAGGTCTTAGGTAGAAGCAACCAATTATGCAGGTCGAAGATAATTCTGCGGGCGTATTTAGGGGTGACCAATTATGAGGGTCGAAACCAATTTTGAGGGCTTAAGTAGACGGGACCAATTCTGCGGGTCAAAGACAATTTTGAGGGCTTAGGTAGAAGCGACCAATTCTGCAGGTCAAAGTCAATTCTGAGGGCTTAGGTAGAAGCGACCAATTCTGCGAGTCAAATACAATTTTGAGGGTTTATTTTTCCTTTGGGAAAGTCGGGGACTCCACTGGGGATGTGTGATATTTCTCTGGGGATTTAGGGAACCATTTGGTTTTAAGTTCCGCTGGGGAGGAGGGAATGATCCGAGGATTTTGAGTTGGGGAATTTTTGGAATTTTAGGGCGTCCTCTTGAGACATTAATGGGGAGGATTGTTCTCTAAAATTCCGCTGGGGATGTATAAAAAATGTTTTTTCTTGGTGAAAAAGTTCTAAAATAAATCTGGTGATTTTGGAAATTTTTCGGGGATTTTTTGATATTTTTTTTGGACTTTTTGTTTGAAATTTTAAAGGAGGTGCCGACTGTCATAGATGGAGGGGTGCCAAATGGCAGTGTCATGGTATTTTGGGGTACCTCAAGTAAGTGTAGGGGATAGTGTCGATCGCTGGTGACAAGGAGATGCTGATCAGCATGCCCTTTAGCCTCCTATAAAAAGGGGGCGGGTGGGTTCTCTTTATTTTTCATAGCTTTTTTACTTTCCTTCTTCTGCAAATCATTCTGACGTTCCAAAGTCAAGGGATGGATGAGTTTTCAATCATCTCTACTCACATAGCATGGCTTAATATCGATGATTGGACAGGGTTGGAGTGGAGGGCTAAGGTGCCCCTTGCACTGGGCAGTGATAACTCATTTGAGCCGGTGGTGGTTGATCGGATTCTTCTATGTGAGCCCTCACATCATCGTTCTTCTAGGGTGGTGAACCCTGGTGGCTATGTAAGTATTGAATGACCTTTGGTATTCTTTTCCTTTTTCTTGACGAGGTTGCTTTATTTCTTGAATTTGACAATGGTTTTCTTTATTTCTTTGACAATTGGATGTCTCTATGTTGACTATACGTTCCAGAGGGACGACGAGGCTTATGTATGTTTGGGATCACCTTCCATCTATGGTGTGATGGATGGTGTCATCAGTCGACTTTGGGAGATTATCATCTTCTCGATATGAGACGCCTCGTTCTACGGTCGTTATGTGTGCTCTGGGGAAAGGTGGTGGGACAATACCCACACATTCCATTTCGAATTTAGGGAGATGATAGTGACTCCCATTGATGTGCAGCACTAGACTATGGTAGTGCTCAGATTGAGGTGGGTAAGACGTTGAGGGTGACACCGAAGGCGGTAACGGAGGCATTAGGTTATGTGGAGAGCGTGGTCTTTGGGGATTCTATTTTTTTATCTCTGCTGAGGGAGTTGTTGTCAAGGAGGAGGATTGAAGAGAGCAACAGGTAGAAGGTGCATCAGATGGACCATTTATTTATTTTTCTTTTGCAAGAAGGTTTTTCGGTGTCGATGAGTGGCGACGTTGTGCAATTGTGGTTTTTACCTTTCTTGAGGGTGTTCTCGGACATCCGCCGTTATGATTGGGGGAGCCTGACCTTGGGGACACTTTAATATTCTCTTGATACATTCATCTAGTGCTGTCGATAGTCTTTTACTGGAGCCACATATCTTCTGGAGGTATATTTATCTTTTGGCATTTTTACTTTATGCATTCGCATTTTCCTTCATGCGCTTTTTCTTGATTTTTTTAAATATTGGCCTTTGCCCTTTGTAGATGTCGTGTTATGAGGTGATTGGGTTAAACACCCAATTGATAGCTTTGAAGGATGAGTATGTTGGGGACTTCTATGGTATGTACCGGTGGCAGAGGTCCAACCGACAGTCGAAGAAGTCTCTCTCCCTGGAAGTGGTGCTTCAGGTCTTGAATGGCCTGACGAGCGAGTGGGTAAGACCTATTTTATCTTGGTATTGTCCTTTCCTTTAATGGTTTTGATGTTGATAATAATCTTTTGCTCTTGTTGGGGATTTTTAGGTGACCTTTTATCCTTAGGGGACAGCCATTCAGCACACTTGGGTGACTGGGGAACAGGCGCAGATGCGGTGTCTGTTGGCACATGAGTTTGGCTATTCTTGGTACGTCGAGGAGAGGGTAATTCGAAAGATTATGGAGGATGAGGTTGTGGTGCTACCGACGGAGCCCCTTATGTTTATGAGGATAGTGCGGGAGATATTAGAGGATGCCCAGGTAGCGGCGATGATAGGAGAGTTGTACTAAGTTTATACTGACACCACGATGATGTACAACTACATGGATTTCATGTCGAGCTGGATGATGTCTCCTAATATATACTATGTGATGCCTCTTCCTCGCGGGGGTTCGATTCGGAAGGTGGGATCCTCCAATAATACGGGCGGTGCGACGACGTCGGCGACGATGATGACTTCAGAGGCTCCCTTTGTATAGATGTTCTCGCCTAGGTACAGCATCTGACGAGCTGATGGAGGGTCGGTGCATTTACATCATCGTACCAATGCAATGGACCCGGAAGAGTTGGTCTTGACAGAGGAAGTCCTTTGACCTGAGGTACACTTTGTGTTTCCTTGTCTTTTTGATTTCCTGATTCCTCTCTTCTTCTTTTTAGACTTGACTGATTTGATTTTTCTATTTTCTTTTATAGCACATCCGGGTGTCCACCACTTGGCTAAGGGATATTAGGGATTATATATCTTCAGTGACTGCCCATATCCATGAGGTGGTTTCGATCCCTTCTTATTTGGTGTCGTCTGCCTCATCCGGGGAAGGATCGAGTTCCGGAAGTGGTGGCACATCATCTCCTCGCAGGGGGAAGAGGGCGCGTCATAGGGATGGAGGCTCTAAGAGAGAGATAAAATAGAGAAAGAAGAGAGAGGGAGAGGGAGAGAGTTTATAGGTTAAGAGAGAGAGAGAAATAAATTGAGTTCGGGTTGAGTCCCCTTATTTTGTTCTTTTGTTTTTACTGCAAGATGCCAATGTAACACAGAAAAATATATGCAAATAAAGATGAAGTTTTTATTAATTCTTGCTTCAGTGATTAATGCACATGCTCTTTTTACTTTGCTGCTAAGACCATAAAAAGGAATTTTACTTTTAAAATGGGATAAGTAAAAGCATGAGGAAATTCAGAATTATCTTAAGATCAAAATTATTTTTATTAGTTTTTTTTATTTTGATAAAAGAGGAAAAAGAGAATTTTCCCAAAATAAGGGGTTGCCAGTCGGCATGACCCCTATCCTACACAGCATATCAGTTCGGTCTAATCAACCCAATGCTTTTATTGCACTTTCTTCAATTTCTTGGTACTTGGTGGGGTAAGTTTTACCCCTATTTCTGCAGGATTTCTTGTCTTTGCTTGAGAGTTTTTACGTATAAATAGGGGTGTGAATGGGACTTTTCTCTTCACACTTTCATTTCCTTTCTTTCTCACATTCTTACTTATTTATCATCTCTTTGATTTTCAAGATGGCTCTCCATGGGAGCATTGAGTTCACCAACTACCTCGAAGCCTTGGAAGCAATGTGTTCTTACAATGATGACTTGTGCTGGTCAGTGCCTTGGTGGGGGAGTTGTTGCTCATTATAGAACTCGGGGAGTACCAATATGTCCAGTTGGTTGGCCTCAGGCATACTTCTTTCTACATTCTATGGCGGCTACTACGCCAATTTGTTTGGGAGCAAATCGTGCCACCGCGGACACTGAACTTATTTCTCGTTGAGGACCAGACGGATCATATGCGCATGAGGCTTGGATATCTGTGAGAGAATTGTCGTCCATTGACCCGTCCTTCTCAGTCTATGGGTAGAGTCTGGAACATCTTCGGGTCTCTATGAAGTGGTTGTAGAAGAAGGTAGTGGCCAAGATGCTAGTTGTGGAGACTGGACAAAGGTGATTTGCCATAGGTGATTTGACACCATGGAGGGAGGTGTTGTGGTTTTCCCCAAGCTAGTCCGGGCTTATCGCTCTATGGAGCGTCTGCATCACTCCCTTCAGGCAGGGGAGTTTTGGAGACCCCTGGATGCAAGTAATGATGGGGTTGGTTCCTCTAGAAGCTATAGGTAGGATTTGTGAAACTTTTGTAATGGGTTTGGTTTGGTGTTTTTGTGGGAATAATTGGAGGGTTATTTTCAGGAGTAGTGGGGATTATTTTTTAATTTTGGGCCTTTTAGGAAGGTAGGAGTAGGCTTGACAAGGGAAGTCGTTTGACTCCCTATGCCGATGTAATCGTACTAAAATTTCAGATAATGAAATAAACAAGTTTTTGATCATCTAGTTTTGCCTCTTGATGACCTTTGTATTTTGAATTATCTATACCAATCACTAAGGCATACATAATACTTTATTCATGTATATGTTTAAAATGAATTGTCATTCTCGGGGATAAGAAAAGAATATCATTTTGTGAAAAAGAAGGCTACTCATGTAAAGCGAACGAGGTGCCTACATACCTCTGCGGGTTTTGAAAAAAAATTGAAATTTATTTTTTTGAAAGCAAAAAGGGTTTTAGAGGATCAGGCCCCACGTAGGTCTGATTAGGGGGAAAGAAGAGTTTTTGTTTTTAGAATAGAATATAAGGGAGATGAGAAGATTTGTAGCGCATCGAGATTTCGGACTAAGAGTATAATTTCTTGAGACGATCCAGGTTGACTGGACGCCCCATTTTTTCTCCATCAAGGTCGATGAGCATAGTGGCGTCGCCTGACAGGATCTTCTTCATAATGTAGGGGCCACTCCAATTGGGTTTGAATTTTCCTCTGGGGTCCTAGATGGGCTCTACTATTTCTTTGAGGGATAAGTACCCTTCTCTGACACCGCGGTCCTTGACTCTCTTGTTGAATGATCACGTTATATGGCAATGGTACCCTTGTAGGTGATATAAAGTTTTCAATCTTCTTTCGTCCAAGAGGGACAACTCGTCAAGACGGATTCGGTGTCAGTCTTCTTTGAACACCACCACCAGATAAAGAGGTGATAGAGCTCAAACAATAGCAAAAATGGCAGTAATAAAATTATATATGTATGTATGTATATAGAAGGAGGTGAGTAAAAGAGGTATGAACACAATGATGTATAGTTGTTCAGCCAATCAGGCCTATGTCCACTTTGAGTGTGTGATCCACTAAATATGGGCAATAAAGACCTTGGATACAATGCATGAGTTTTCTCTATCTTCTGTGTACAAATAGAGTTGCTGCTCGGGTTACAATTATCGATCCCTTTACAAGGTTGAAGGAGACAAGTATATATAGGGTTTGGGGGGTGTAGTGTACTCCCCAAGCATGCATTGAGCATGTGAATGATGATATAGCTAATCCCATGTTAACACCTAGTTGGGCCACTTGTAAGTAATGATGACATAATATTCCCTCATGTGAGGGAATGATCTTGTTATAACGATTTAGTCCACATGCTACATGAGTTCCACGCGCACTGTTCCACGCTTCTCCCAAATCACGTGCCATGATGATATCACCCTCGGCCTATAGTGACAGGTCAAGGCTGATACTAACCTTTTGGAAGCCCCAATCGCTGAACGTAGGACATTTGTACTGTCGACCTATGTAGGGTCGGTCGGTCGTATGGTCGTCTGAACTGTCCCCAAGCCAAGGCTTCAATCTACATGGCTTGGGCTGATTTGGTCCATCCAGCATACTTATATTTCCCATGGTGGGGTCGGCCTAGCCGACCCCTATCTTTAGTATGACCCCCTGGGGGAAAAAGTAGAGTTGATCCCTCGTCCTAGACGAGGCTATCCTCAGCCAGGCCGAGGGAGTATATTGGTATATCAATCACCCCTAGCCCTTAGTCATCGATGTTGTTGAGGTGGGTGAGGGGTAATATGGTCTTTAGATGTTGAGTTGATGAGTGGTCAGGTTGATCAACATTTATCAAGTGTCAATCATCGTTGTGTTCCCCAAGAATGATCGTTGCATATTACAGTTTGAACATTGTGCCCTAATGATGATTTTCCTCGTGGGTTGTGCCCCACCTAGGTTATTGAGCCCAATAATGATAAGGTATTTAAATCTTTTCAAATAATTCTCTCTTTTTTTTCTACCTTCTTCTTCGCGTGCACTCTCTCTCTCTCTCTCTAGCTTTAGTAGTTAACCTTCATATCTGCATTTTCGCGAGAGCTCCAAGTTTTTCCCACCTTCAGTCTTCTTTTCCAGGTAATCTCTTCACCATTCTTTCCATTTTCTTTCTATTTTTCCAAGTTTTCTTTGGTTTCTGCTTTGAATAGCTTCTGTGCATTTTCTTGGCTGGTTTTTCATTTTTTTCAGCGTGTGTATTAAACCTTCATCGGTGGTTGTAGGGCTAGAAATTGACTGATAGGCTTTCCTGGGATCCTTCCCCACCGTTTTGTGATGGTTAAGTATTAATTTTTAGCTTTTTTTAGGTTTCCCGATGACCCTCCGGTCTTCTTCTCCGATGAACTTTATACCTCCAGTTCTTGGTCGTTCATCCATAAAACTTTTCATTTCTCTAAGTTCGATCTCGAAGTCAACTTGGTCAACTATTTAACTTATTTGTAAGGTGTTTGAGAAAATCCTCAAGTCTAGGTTCTTCCTCTTCATGCTCCAAAGGCATTACAAGTTAGCCGAGGAGTTTCCAACTTTGAGACAAAGGTGTTTTACAAAGATTAGGATGATAAAAGAAGAGAACGAGTCTAGACGTAGGGCCGACCCTATCTGGGATAACCCAATTTCCCAATTCCATTAGCTACAATTTTACCATCGCCCTTTGAGGCTTTCGGGTCATCTTATCATCCAACTGAGAGTCAAAGCCAAGAAGAGGTTATGGATAAATGAACCAGAGCATCATCTTATTTCGGTGTCAGGACCAATGGAAGAGACAACCCTCAGATCTTAACCCCCGCAAACAAGCTGAGGGAACAGTTAACCCTGAAGTTGTCCATGTGACTGCTATATCCCCCCTTGAGTTTAAAACCACCTTTTCAGATGGCCCCCCACCTCTTGACAACGATGGGGAAGATGGAGCTGGGGATGAGAGAAGTGAGGACGAGGGTAGTGGGGCCGAGGACGAGAGTGAGAATTCGAATAATGAGGTTAACACCTCAGCAGCCTCATTTTTTGTCTCATCCGTTAAGGGTCGTGATCACTTACTATGGAGGCACTCCTTTGGTGTTAAACCCAATATTACTATGAGGATACCGGATGAAGATGAGAAGGTCTTCCAGGGGAGAGAGGGAGAAATTTCTATGTACAAACAGATGTTTAGGGTCGGTGTCAGGTTGCCTCTTCATCCTGCAATTGTCTCTATACTCTCTGAACTTGGGGTTGCTCCTACCCAACTTCCCCCTAACTCGTGGAGGATCATCCTTGGCTACATTTCCCTCTGGAAGAACACATTCACTGATGAGCCCTCGGCAGATCTGTTCCTGGCATGTTATAACATAACCTCCTCGTCCTAATAACCTGGGTACTTCCATCTAGGGGCTAGGAGGTCTGATAAGAAACTTCTCCATGTTGCAAAAACTTCAAACCACTACTGGAAGAAGATATTTTTCTTTGTCTCTGGGGATTGGGAATTTCTCGTCGAGGTTGATCCTCCGGAAGATAGCTCGAGGGTCCCTCGAGCGTGGTCAAACCCCTCCATGAAAGCAAGGTCAGACCCTAGACTTAGCTTAGACGAAAGAGCTATAGGTGACTATCTGAAGGAGCAGGGGAAGGATGGTGCCATTCCCCAATTTTAAGATTTAATGACCCCCCATCTCCTGAGAGAAGATGGTCAGAGGGTCGGCCCTTTGACAGAATTATGTTAGTTGATTTTGTTTCAATTTATTTCTAAGTGTTCCCCCTTTACTTTTATCATCTGACCTATCATCTTACTTTTGCAGATCGGCCTCCAAACACATATGATTCACTTTGGGAGATGTCTGCCCCAAGTCTATTGGCTAGTTTCAAGAAGAAAGGCAAACAGACTCAATAAATCCAAAAGAAAACAACTGATGTGGGTCCGACCGTCGTGGAGCAGACCCATGAGGCTTCGCAAAAGAGGAAGGAGAGAAAAGCTCCTGTTGATGGTCGGCATGATTCCCCTACGAGGGTGAGGACAGAGGCCCCAGATACACACACTGAGGGGATGAGTTCTTCTTCTTCTCTGGATGCCTTCTGGTCGACCAATCTGACCACATTAAAGATCAACCCTTCTTCTATGATTTCCCACATGAAAGCTGCCAAGGTCTCCATGTTCTCTGCTCCGTCATCCTCTAGTTATGACTTTTTAGCTAAGATTCCCCCACCCCGAGTCTATGACTTTGGGATTCACAGTCTGGCCCAGGTATTTCTCTCCTTCTTCAATTTGAATTCACCAATATTAACTGGACCCTAGTCCCTTCATCACTAACTTTTCTCTCATATTTTTCAGTCTGTTTGCGCCTTTACCTCGGCCATGAAATGGATGGCTGAGAATTATCCAAAATTTTATGAGGCTAAGAGAGCTATTTAGAGTGAGGCCAACTTGAAGACAGAGTTGGAGAATCTTAAGAAAAAAGCTGAAGGGTGTGAAGGTCGATCACTCTAGGGTCCTTGGTGAGCTTGGAAAGGAGCATGTAGAGCAGCTGAAGCAAAAGGATATCCTTCTCATAGCCAAGGATGAAGCTTTGACCAATTAGGCAATGCAATTTAAGTCAGACCTTGAAGCAGTTGTTCAAAGGGTTGGGACTGATGTTATGGAGGCATACAAGCTCTCTGGTGAATTCTAAGGTTTTGGCCTTGAATATTTGGAGAGAGGAATCAATATGGCCTATCGGTGGGTCGTCTTGAAGTTTTTTGACACGGTGTCAGCCATTCTTCCCTCTCTGGAAGCTGTGGATTTGGAAGACCCCTTGATGGCTGAGGCTCTGTCCCACGTGGAGTCCTAGATGGTTGTTGAGGGAACTGGGACATCGAAGAGTCGTCCTCCAGCCAATGCTGCTGACACTTCCTTACTTTCTGAGACAGCTATTTAGGGTGGTCATCTGTGACATGTACCTTCTTGATGTAATTTTGTTTTATGCCATCTTTTGAACATGATGTACTATAACTCTATTTTTTTAATGAAAATGCTCTTCCCTTCCATTTGGTCTTTTATTCCGCCATTTTCATAATTTGTGCTAACCATCTTCCAAGTCCTCCCTAGTCTTTCTTGGGAATGAGTGGAGGGTCATCCCTACCATTCACCCTCGTCCTAGGCGAGTGATATTATTCACCAAATTAATGATGTTTTCAAACATAAGTCCTCCCTCGTCTTTTTTCTGAGTGAGTGGAGGGTCGTCCCTACCATTCACCCTCATCCTAGCCTAAGGAGATTATCCACCAAATTAATGATGTTTTCAAACATAAATCCTCCCTCGTCTTTCTTAGGAGTGAGTGGAGGTTCGTCCCTACCATTCACCCTCATCCTAGCCGAGGGAGATTATACACCAAATTAATGATGTTTTCAAACACAAGTCCTCCCTCGTCTTTTTTGCGAGTGAGTGGAGGGTCTCCCCTGCCATTCACCCTCATCCTAGCCGAGGGAGATTATCCACCAAATTAATGATGTTTTCAAACATAAGTCCTACCTCGTCTTTCTTGGGAGTGAGTGGAGGGTCATCCCTACCATTCACGCTCATCCTAGCCTAAGGAGATTATCCACCAAATTAATGATGTTTTCAAACATAAATCCTCCCTCGTCTTTCTTAGGAGTGAGTGGAGGGTCGTCCCTACCATTCACCCTCATCCTAGCCGAGGGTGATTATACACCAAATTAATGATGTTTTGAGCAGTAAACTCCCCTCGATGTTATTGATAACATATGGATGGGGTTGTCCACATCCCTTCTATCGTATCACCGAAGAGAATTTTAGCTTACTTCACCATAAATGGTATTTTGTAGTTTAACATGAATTACCTTAACCAATATCTAAATTAACAAACAATAATATGATGGGCCAATAGAATATTCTCATTACATCCCAAGTTTTCTATGAAACAATACATTCATTATAATTGTGAACAAATAGAAAATCAACTACAACATCATTGGTAATATCTCTTCAAATGATCTGCGTTTAAGGGGTTTGAAAATGGTTCCCCTTCAAGGTTTTCTATCCTATAGGTTCCTGGGACAACTTCATCGGTGACCCTGTATGGGTCATGCCAATTTGGGTGAAGCTTATTAGGTTTTTGCCATGCCTTTTAGAGGACTAGGTCTCCCACAACTATCGGCCTTTCCTTTACCCTCTGATTGTAAAAACTGCTTGTCCTCTGCAGGTAAGCTGCTTGTCTTATCTCAGCATCTTCTCTTCTCTCCTCAATTAAGTCGAGATCAAGTCTCCTTTCTTCCATATTTCTCTGAGGATCATAAATATGAATTCTATGAGTAGGAAACCCAATTTCAGTGGGGATGACGGCTTCTGAGCCATACGCCAACATGAAGGGGGTTTCCCCCGTAGGAGTTTTTGCTGTCATCTTGTAGGCCCACCGTACAACATATACTTCTTCAACCCATCTTCCTTTTCCCTCTTAGGGTTTTTTCTTAATCCCGTCCAGGATTGTTCAATTTTTTACCTTAGTCTTCCCATTATCTTGAGGTCGGCCTGGGGTAGAAAATAATTATTTGATCCCAACTCTTTCGCAGTATTTCTCCAGGGAAACATTCTTAAGCTGAGTCCCATTATCTGAGATGAGGATGTTGGGGAGACCATACCAGCATGTGATATTTTTCCAGATGAACTGGAAGGTCTTTTGTTCGGTGATCGTGATCTTTGGCTATGCCTCCACCCATTTTTAAAACTAATCGATCGCTACGATCAAGTACCGATAGTTATTGACGGCCCTTGGCAAGGGCCCTATAAAATCGATTCCTCATACTTCAAATGGTCATGGGGATATAATGGAGGTTAGAGGTTGATGACACTAGTGAGGTATGGTGGTGAACCTCTGGCATTTATCACTCTTCCTCACATATGTCGTAGCATCCTTGGCCAAGGTCGGCCACCAGTATCCCTGTGTGACTATCCTCTTAGCTAACGACATTACCCCAATGTGGCTTAATCAAGAACCCTCATGTACATGTTGCAAGATATATTGAAATTTCGGAGGATGAACACACCTGAGCAAAGAGAGAAATAACCCTTTCTTGTACAAAGTATCTCCAATGACAGTGAATTTTGTAGCTTTGTACCTCTGCTTCTTCCTTTCGGATTTTGCCTCTGGCGTCTCCCCCTCTTTAATATATCTGATTAGAGGGTCCATCCATGAATTTTCCATGTTTATATTTATGCAGGAGCCAAGTGTTCTATCTTCATCTTCAATCGCTGGCTGAAGCAAAATTTCCACTAGCACTGTTCTTCTGATATTTGTCCTAGTTATTGAAGCTAGTCTTGCAAGTGTATCGGCTCAGCCGTTGTCCAGCCGAGGTATCCTCTTCAACTTTACTTATCTGAAGTTTTTCAATAGTGACTTTACTCTCTCAAGATATTTGGCCATTCTCTCATCCTTAGCCACATATATTCCTAGTATCTGATTCACTACCAACCTTTAATGACAATGCACTAAGATCTGGCCAACACTAAGAGTTCTAGCCAAGGAGAGGTCTGCTATCAGGGCCTCATATTCAAACTCATTGTTGGAGGATTTGAATTTGAACCTTAGGGAATACTCAATGTCTGTGTCATCTGGTGTTGATACTATCAATCTAGTTCCACTTCCGTTCTCACAGGAGGACCCATCAACAAAGAGATTCCACACAGCCTGTTCCTCTAAGAAATTTCCCTCAGAGAGGGATCCATGTCTAAAGAGGTATCTTCCAGCTTTAGTTTTAATAACTTTTTCTCCAACTGCGCTTGTCTCACCCTTATCTGTGTGCAGGTCAGCAATTCTGCCTTGTTGATTATCTGTCTTCTTAAGGTTTTCATTTTCATCCTTGACCTCTTCCCAAGTGAATTCAGCCACAAAATCTGCTAGTACTTGCCCTTTTATAGCCACCCTAGGTTGATATATAATATCAAACTCTCCCATCTCTATTGCCCAGGCCATTAGTCTCCCCAATTTCTCTGGCTTGTGTATGACCTGCTTAAGAGGAGAGTTCGTAAGGATGACCATTATATGGAACTGGAAGTATGGATTTATCTTCCTTGAGTCATGAATCAAGGCATAGGCTAACTTCTCCGTCCTATGATACCTTTGCTCTGCTCCTTGGAGTGCTTTACTATTAAAATACACCGGCTTTTTTATCCCATCTTCTTCTCTTACAATAGCAACGTTGATGACTGACTCTAAGATGGCTAAGTACACGTACAATTTTTCACCTTGCACTGAACGTGATAAAAGTAAAGGAGACCCTAGATAGGACTTTAGCTCTTTCAAAGCCTTGTCACACTCTTCGTTCCACTCAAAAGCCTTTCTGAGAACTTTGAAAAATGGTAGACAATTATCTGTGGCTTTAGATACAAATCTATTCAAAGAATCCACACTTACTATGAGCCTCTGAACGTCTTTAATAGTCTTGGGGGTCTTCATTTCTTGCAGATCATTTATCTTCTCATGATTGGCCTCAATACCCCTTTGATTGATGATGAACCCTAAGAACTTTCCTACTCTAACCCCAAAAACACACTTGGCTGGGTTGAGATTCATCCAATATTTGTCCATCGTATCAAAGGTCCTCTCAAGGTTGGCCACATGATCCTTAGCTTTCAAACTCTTGGTCAGCATGTCATCTACATAAACCTCCATAGACTTCCCGATTTGGTCTTAGAACATTTTATTCATGAGACGCTGATACGTGGCCCCTGCATTCTTCAGGCCAAAGGGCATGACCCTATAACAGTATGTCCCCTTATCAGTAATAAAAGATATTTTTTCTAAGTTCACAGGGTCCATGAAGATCTGATTGTAGCCCGAGTATGCATCCATGAAGCTCATTAACTCATGGCCTGCAGTAGCGTCCACCATTTGATCGATGCGAGGAAAAGGGAAACTGTATTTAGGGCAATATTTATTAAGGTCAGTTAAGTCTACACACATCCTCCATTTCCCATTTGATTTGGGGACTATGACCGAATTAGATAGCCATTCGGGATAGATGACCTCTCCAATAAATTCAGCTTCTTGACGTCGTCCCTTATGACTTTATATTTCTCTCGAGAATAAATTATCATCCTCTGCTTTATTGTCTTGGCATCCTCTATCACGTTGATCTTGTGACACATGATTTTCAGGTCGATTACCAACATGTCTGCATGACTCCATGCAAAGATTTTATGTCTTCACTTAAGCATCCTGATGAGCTCTTCTTTTATATCTGGCTTTAGGGTTTTGTCGACCTAGACAGTTTTTTTCGGCTCATCCTCATTAAGGATGATGGATTCTACCTCTTCTGCTACTTCTCCCTTCTTTAACTTTGTCTCGTCCTTTGGGTCAATGGTATCAATATTGTAAGTAGTGGTTGCATTCTTATGTGCCTCTCTTTCCTCGGCAGAGTTGAAATAGCATTCACGTGTCGTCGTCTGGTCACCCTGAACTTCTCCTACCCTATAAGGAGTCAAGAATTTTATCATCTGGTGAACCATCGATGACACAGCCTCAAACTCCTTGAAGGCTACTCGTCCCAGTATGAGGTTGTAAGATGATAAGACATTTTCGTCCATCACAAAAAAAGTTGATCTTCTTGGTAAGCCATTTCGGCCACTCGTCTCCCATTCTTACATCAGCCTCATACATCCCCAGGGATAAACTTTTTCCTCACTAAAACCGATCAAGGGATGATGGTATGGGACGAGCCTAACGCGGCTAAGTCCCAGGGCTTTGAAACATGGCCAAAATATCACGTCTGTAGAATTACCCCCTCTACCAAGATACTCGACACCTCACATCCGTGCACCCTAGTGGTGGTGATGAGAGGGTCATCATGTGGGGATAGGAGGCTCTTGAAATCCAACCTTGAGAAACCCACCATCAGGGTATCCATGTCAACTTTCTTCCTTTTTTTAGGCTTGGCTTTGATAGAGGTTGAGTGCACAGATTCAGCCTTCGTTATAGCTATATGGGGGCCTTCATGTTGGCCATTTCTGATCCTCCTCCAACTAGGTCCCCGGAGATCATTCTAACACCAAATGAAATCATATTAAGCCTTTTCACCGGGCTATGGTCATCCTTAAATGGAAGGTCAGGATCATCATCATCCTCTGAGGGGTCATCACACCTGTCAGGGGCATCTTCTCCGTATTTATCACTTCTTTTCTTCCTAGGGTCGGCTCAACCAATCTTAGAGGCACCCTTATCCACATACTTTCTCAACTTCCCTTCTTTTAACATCTTTTCGATCTTATCTTTTAGGGCGAAACATTTATCGGTCAAATGGCCATGATCTTGGTGGAATTCCCATAGGTTTTTATTCCTCTTGTGGGGAGGAGATCTTAATTTTTCAGGCCATTTTAAAGATCGGTCGCTCTTTATCTCATTTAGAATGTGTTCATAATTGACCGTCAGAGGGGTGTAATCTACAAACTTATCATCTACGGGTCTTTTCTTCCCATCATTCTTCTTCTGGTATTTACCTCTATAAGTACCTCCTTTTTCATCCCCGTATTTGGCGGCCATTACCTCTTTGGCATTCATCACCTTCCTCGCCATCGCCAGCAGCTCAGCCATTGACTTTGGGGGGTCTTCGATAAGCTTCCACAATAGTTTCCCCTTTTGGGTCCCTCCAATGAGGGCCTTCATGGCTATACTCTCTTTGTAGTCTTGGAACTTTAACTTCTTTTTGTTAAGCCTGTCTATGTAGTCTCTGAGGCTCTCGTTTCTCCCTTTCTTAACACAGAGCAGGTGAGTGGTCTTCTTCTGTGGCCTTAATCCAAAGCAGAAATTATAAATGAACCATTTTGCTAGCTGCTTAAAGCTTTCTATAGAGTTCTTCGAAAGAGAGGTATACCGAACATATATAGCCCCAGTCAAGGTGCTCAAAAAGGCTCGACATCTCATATCATCTGAGATTGAGTATATGTCTACTGTTGACTGGTACATCTCGATATGATGGACTGGGTTGGTACTCCCGCCATACCTTGCGGTGACCACAGGTGGTTTAAACTTGGCTGGCATTGGGAAGTTGACTATCTTCACCACAAAAGGTGAGCCCTCGGAGTATCCTCTCTGAATAGGGTGTCGGCTTTTCAGGATATCACCAATTTTATTCTCCAGCCTCTAAATCGAGTCATTCCACGACCTCACAGGGTCGACTTCACCGATGTTATCCCTAGCCGCTTCTCTGGGATGAAATAAGGGCTCCGTTGCAGCCAACCTTCGTCGACTATTTACTTCTCTATAACTGTCGTCTCCTCTATGATGGGGTTAGACTTTATGGGATCGATCATCTACTGCTTCTATTTTGGACCTCGTGAGGCTTCTCGATCTGGACAATCTTTCCCTCAGGTCATTGACTGGGTCTAGCCTCTCAAAGGCCGACCCTCTGCTCAAACGGTCAAAGCTGAGCCTATGGGATGATCATCAGGATTCTATCTCCTACACCTCCCTCTGCTCTCCTGAATAGGTCATGCAGTATTATTAGAGACCTCATACAGCTCCCAACAGTCTATTAGAGCATCTTCCACTTCCACATCATCATACATATCCTTCGAGCAAGGGTTTCCTTGCCTCCCCATGCATAAACGCTTAGGGTCAACAATATCCCTCCGTCGTTGTGGAGGTGTAAAGTCTTTTCGTGGTGTCTGGAGTGGTTCCCTGGCCTCATGTTGTCCCTGTGCAGCTGTCGGAGTAATTATCTTCGATGAGACTCCTGGTGGTCTCAGTATATTTTGTTTAAGAGTTGCGAATTGCTCTTGCAGAACCTGCTGGCTTGTTACCAAAGACTTCAGGGCGGCGGCCACCTCAGCCATCTCAGACTGAGGTGGTACATGGCTAGAACTAGGTCCTACTCCAATAGCCGGTGGAGGAGGTGGTGGTAACTCCAGTGCCATGGGTTTGAGTTGTGATGAGCTGAATTATCAAAAGACTGGTGAGCTCGAGAACCTTAATGGATCTCTTTCAATGGTGAAACATCTCCACACAAGGGGATAACTGGTTCACCACCAGAGTGTCCGGTGAGGTCAAGCTGTAAAAAGGAAGAGATAGCTTCTCGTTCCCACATACGGTGCCAAACTGATGATGCTTAGAACAGCACCACCAGATACAGAGGTGATAGAGCTCGAACAATAGTAACAATGGCAGCAATAAAATTATGTATGTATGTATGTATATAGAAGGAGGTGAGTAAAAGAGGTATGAACACAATGATGTATAGTGGTTCAGCCAATCAGGCCTACATCCACTATGAGTGTGTGATCCACTAAATATGGGCACTAAAGTCCTTAGATACAATGCATGAGTTTTCTCTCTAACTGTGTACAAATAGAGTTGCTGCTAGGGTTACAATTATTGATCCCTTTACAAGGTTGATGGAGGCAAGTATATATAGGACTTGGGGGTGTAGTGTACTCCCTAAGCATGCACTGAGCATGTGAATGATGATCTAGCTAATCCTCTATTGACACCGAGCTGGGCCACTTATAGGTAATAATGACATAATATTCCCTCATGTGAGGGAATGATCTTGTTATAACGGTTTAGTCCACGTGCTACATAAGTTCCACGCGCACTGTTCCACGCGTCTCCCAAATCACGCGCCATGATGATGTCACCCTCGGCCTATAGTAACTGGTCGAGGTTGATGCTAACCTTATGGAAGCCTCGATCGCTGAACGTAGGACATTTGTATTATCGGCCTACATAAGGTCAGCCAGTCTTATGATCGCCTGAACTATCCCCAAGCCGAGGCTTCAATCTGCATGACTTGGGCTGATTTGAGCCATCCAGCATACTTGTATTTTCCCATGGTGGGGTCGACCTGGATGGCCCCTATCTTCAGTATGACCCCGTGGGGGTAAAAGTAGAGTTGATCCCTCATCCTAGACGAGGCTATCCTCAGCCAGACCGAGGGAGTATATTGGTATATTATTCATAACAGGCAGTAAAGGGATTTCTAGCTCCACGGGTAAGACTGCTTCCATGTCGTAGACTATGGAGTAAGAGGTAGGCCCAGTAGAGGTCCGCACTGAAATATGATAGCTAGAGGGCATAAGGGATCCGGTTGGACCAATCTCGATAACTCTCAGTAATCTTGTTGATAATGGATTTAAGGTTCTTATTGTCTGCCTCGACTGCACCATTGGTCTGAGGTCGGTATGGAGAAGATTAGTGTCTTTGAATTCCATACTCATCGACCACTTCTGGAACTTCTGCGTCGAAGTGTACCCCATTGTCTGATACCATCTCGTGCGGGACCCCATATCAGCAGATGATGTTCTTCCTGATGAATTGGACACCTTCTTGGCATTCAGAACAGCGTATGACTTGGCTTCGACCCATTTAGTAAAGTAGTCAATGGCGACTAGGATGAACTCATGCCCATTGGATGCTTTCGATGTTACTTTTCCTATTATGTCAATGCCTCATATGAAGAACATCCAGGGAGAAGTCATGTTGTACTATTTTCGCAGGGGCAAATGTTGTAGGTTGGAAAACTATTGGCATTTGAGGTATCTTCGAACGTAGGCTGTGCAATTCTGAACTATGGTAGTCCAGTAGTAGCCCTGTTGGATGATCTTTTTGGCGAGCATGTGTCCATTTATATGGGATCCGCATTCTTTGTTGTGGATTTTCTGCATCATTTATTCAATGTCATCCTCTGCAATGCAGTACAAATGGGTTCCATCGAAGTTTCTCTTAAATGGTGCTTTATCACAGACAATGTACTGGGCAACAAGTCTATGGAGAGTTGATCAGTCTTTCTTGTCAGATCCTTGGGGATACCTACCATATTTGAGGAGGCGCTAAATACCATAGTACCAGCTGTTGGCTATCTCGAGAACTTCATCCGTGTCAAGCTCAATATGGTAGAATCGGGTTGGTTTGTCTTATTTTTTGACAAGGAAAGGGGCCACAATTATTCCCTCGGGTATGTTAATCATGTAGGCTAAGGTAGCAAGGGCGTCAGCTAGGTTATTCTTTACTCGGGGCAGGTAGTTGAAGGTGATTTCTTGGAATTGGGAAGCCAGCTCTTCAAGGTGGGCATGGAAGGGTAGGAGTTTCTCGTCCTTGACTTTCTATTTTCTAAGTACTTGACTAATGACGAGAGTTGAATCCCCGTAGAAAGCGAGGAATCGAATTCCTTTCTTGAGGGCAATTTTGAGGCCTACCGTGAACACCTCATATTCAGTCATGTTGTTGGTGCAAGAAAAGTCCAGCTTGAAGGCAACGGGAGTGTGAGAGTCATGAGGGGAAATTAGGAGTATCCCAATGCCATACTCTTTCTTATTGGCAACACCATCGAAGGTCTTCTTAGGCGGCATAGAGGATATTCTCATCTGGGAACTTAGAGATCCAAACGTCGGCCTCTTTCACAGGGTAGTCAACAAGGTAGTCAAAGATGGCTCTTCCTTTCATGGACTTTTACGTGACATAGGTGATATCAAATTCAGCTAGGAGCATCAACTAATGGGCCATTCGACTGGACAGGGTAGCTTTCTCGAGCAAGTACTTGATGGGATCCATTCTGGATACAATCATGATTGGTAAGGCGAGCATGTAGTGTCGTAAATTTTGGGTAACCCATACTAGAGCGACACATTCTTTTTCCAAGGCAGTGTAGTTAACTTCGTAATTGGCTAAATTTTAACTGGCATTGTAGATGGCTCTCTCTTTGCGAGTTCCTCAAGGTATTGGGCTAGTAAAGCCCCAGCGGCAGTATCGATTATGGTTAGGTATAAGAGTAAGGAAAGATCAGGTTGCGGTAGCATGAGCACCGGAGGTTGGGTTAGGTATTGCTTGATTCGATCGAAGGCTTCTTGGCAATCTTCATTACAGACTTTAGTTAAATCCTTTCGGAGGAGTTCGGTGATGGGTTCACTGATGGAGGTCAATTGGCTGATGGACTGTAATTTCCCAAGGAATCCCCGAACTTCCTTCTCCATTCGAGGTGGCGGCATCTCAAGTATGTCTTTTAGGTTGGTAGGATCTGTTTATATCCCTTTCTCACTAACCATAAATCCTAAAAAATTTCCCTTAGTGACGCCGAAGACACATTTCTATGGGTTGATCCGTATCTGGTATTATCATAATCGTTCGAAGAACTTTCCCCTAGCCTTGGACTTGATAATTATGTCATCTACGTAGACCTCGACTTTTTTGTGTATCAGATCATGCATAATGGTCGTGGCATCCCTCTGGTAGGTAGCCCCTATATTTTTTAGAATAATGGCATGACAATGCGGTTTTCTCTTGGTGATCTAGGTGTATCTTGATCTAATTATATCCGGCAAACCCATCAATGAATGTCATGAGAGCATGACTAGCCGTATTGTCCACAATCATGTCGATGTTGGGTAGCAGGTAACTATACTTCGGAGATACCTTATTCAAGTCTCGGTAGTCGACACACATACGAACCTTCCCTCCTAATTTTGGCATGGGTACGCTATTGGCTAGCCAAGTGGGATATTCGATCACACGAATAAAGCCCACGTTCAGTTGCTTGACTATTTCTTCTTTAACCTTGAGTGACCATTCGGTGCGGAGCTTTCACAGTTTCAGTTTGATCGGTTTGCAGTTCTAGAGAGTTAGAATCTCATGTTGGGCTATCTCAGGGTCAATGACAGGCATATCATCGTATCACCATGCGAAGACATCCATGAATTCCTTTAGTAGTTCTTGGAGTTGTGCGCGCTCATGCTCATTAAGGGTGGCCCCTATCCTAATTTTGCCCATTTGGCTACTAGAATCGATATTAATAACAACAGTTTCATCTTTATTTACTTGAGCGCAGTTATGTTGTTTATTATCAACCTTATTTAGATCAGTTAAGAATTATTCATTTGTAAAATCATCATCATCAGGAGTTTGATTAGAATCAAGACAATTAATATAAGGCACAGCAAGGTACTCAAAATCTTCATTTATTTCATTGATCGGAAAAATAGAATTAAGAACCTCATTAAAGGAGGTCTCGATTACATCAAAGTGAGGGGAAATAACTAAAGGGGAAAGAGGATAAATATCAGGGTTAGGTTGAACATTAGCAGGTGGCACAGGTGCAGCATTCCAGTTGAGAAGAGGTTCATCGGCATCTTTGATGAGACAGGAAGGGTTAGACAACGTAGCCCCTGAGTGGATCATGCAGAGTGTCAGCCCCAGTATCTGTAAATTTAAAGAGTCTTCGGAGTCACTACCCTCAAAATCCCTAGTATCAGTTATGGTCTCTTCACTGAGTGGTTGTACACGGTGCTAGGAACTCTCGGCCCATGGGAAGTTATCTTGAAAAAAGATCTCCAATACTGGTTTCATCCTTTTGTCTACATAGTCATACCAAGGTTTAGGGAAGCTGTAGAAGGGGAAATATTCACCTTACCTGATGAATCTTCCATTTAGTGAATCTCCCGGGATAGTTCTGGCTCATTCTAACCTCTTCTTCAGTCAAGGCTGACGAATAAATCTGAGTTCTTCTTCTGACGATTGATAGCCCAAGCCACAGGGAGGAAAGGCTTACTTTAACACAATGGGTTTAATTGTCCCTTGTTGTCTTCGCCCTAACCTCAGTATGGGTATAAAGTGCATGTTCTTGAACATTTAGATTACATTGACATTTTCATGAGGGTCATATTCCGAAAAAAACATGTCTTTGAAGTCAGCCTATGTTGGGAGTAGGACTGGTTCAACTTGAAATCCTGACAGAAGCATATCATTTACCCCATGTTGTATTTCAAGTACTTGATTACTGGTGCTTGCATTCTTGGTGTTGTTACTATCTCCCAAGATGGTAATAACCTACCCGTTGGCGAAGAACTTCAATTTTTGGTAAAGGGAAGAAGACACCCCTTCGATGCTATAGAGCTACGATCATCCGAGCAGCAGATTAAAACAGGCTGGGATGTCGATGACTTGGAATTCAGCAATAGAATTTATAGGGTCGGCCCCTATTACAATCTTGATACGTCCCATTACTTCTCGACAGGTGTTGTCATAGGCACATACAAAAGCGGAGTTTAGAGCAAGGTCTCTCACTTTCAATCCCAAGCAATTGAGGGTTCTTAATGAGGAAATATTCAGATTTGATCCATTATCGAGGAGAGAGAGATGACAGTTTTCCCCGTAACTTCAATAGAGATATTAAGAGTATAATTATGGTTGGGACCAGTCTTAAGGATTTCTTCTTCAAAAAAAGAGAGCATTCGAGTAGAGGTTAAGGATCCGACTAGGTTCACTGCTTCTTCTGGCGTGGTTGAGGCAGGAACTGTGGTTCCTATGAGTAGCTTGATTAGGTAATTTCGTTGAAGTTGGGAAGACATAAAGAGACCCTATAAAGTGATATTGGCTTGAATTTTCTTCAGTTGATCAAGGATCTTACTTTTCTCGAGGGTTATTTTTGGCATAGGGAGATTCTCGACACCCTTCCCTTTGTCACTTGCTAACGATTATAGATTTTGGATTTGGTAATGTCTTATTGACATGGTCATGTGGTTCACAGAAAAAGGGAAAAATAGGAATCATATTTCTTCATCGATATCGGGTTGTTTAGCCACCTTGTTGATTTCTCCTAGCATCTCCTCGAATGATATCATCCCGCATATGTCGGCTATTTAACTAGTCTTCTCTAAATCTTTCTCTTTCTCTGAATCTTTGAAGTTCTCCCCTCATTCGGTGGCAATAATATTGTCTTACCATGCAAAGTCAATGTACTCCATAACTTCCATGGACTCTTCGTATAATTCCCCCCATTCGGTAGGGAAATGTAGAACTGAAGGGACCAGGTGCCCCTATAATTTCAAAGCATCGAGTAGCTCGAATATACTATAAATATCACCAGTCTATCGAAAAAAATCTACCAAGATCTGGATCATGTAATCTAGACTGACTTCGTCGATTAGAACCACCCAATTTTTTGACTCTCGGGCCCATTTTCGAGCTTCTAAGAACAACCCATTGTATCTATTACAGTCGATGGTCATCTGGGAGGGCAATTTTAGCCCAAACTCTAAGAGTTGGTTCAATAATTCTGACAGTTCCATATCTTTACCTCCAGAACGGGTACGGACAGTGATGCATGCTCTAGTGACAAGGGATAGGGCTTGATCGGCAAAGCTGCCAGGGTCTAAGAGAAGATATGGTCATTTTTGGAGAGGTTTAGGAGAGTAAATGGGTATGGCTGGTGATTTACTCGGCAAGATTTGGGTGGATGGGTCAAATTTTGAGTCTTCTTTTAGGAAGATGGTATTTGTATGATTCGAGAGCGAATTAAGGGTAGTGTTTGGCTTGGGATTAGCTGGTGGGGCGATGAAACCCTGGTCAATTAGGCCTTGGATCACATTTCGGAGATGGAAACATTGGTCGGTGGTATGGCCAGTAGTTTGGTGAAAGTCACAATGGGCATCAGGTTTAAAGTTTTTCGAAAGTGGGTTTGGTAATGGATAGGGGTCCAAGGGTTTGATCAGATTTCGGCTCAAAAGGGCCTGGTAGACTTTGGAAAGAGGAGCATGAAGCTCGGTGGATTCCTTTTGGACTATGTTTGGACAACTTTCTGGTGCCCATGAAGCGGCAGGCTGAGAGATGTTGTGATGGTAGAAATCGTGGTACTAGCAAGTTTTTCAAACTTTCTAGGAGAAAACTATCCAGAGGTTTTCCTTGGTTCGACTTTTGTCTTGATAAGACTTTCTTCAATTTCCACTCGTGCTTCTCGGATGGCTCTAAAGTGAGGGTAATACTTTCCTCCCATTGTTTCTCGAACATGGGTAGGAAGTTCTTCTTTACGATACTGACCTGTTCTTCTTCGAAAGGCTGATTGGTCATGGTAGCTTCTTTTTCTCTCCACCTTGCTATGAAGGTGCTCACTGATTCGCCAGGGTTCTTCTTAAGTAGCTCTAAGTCACGACGGGTAACTTTTAGCTCTTCGTTGTACTTGTACTATAACATGAACTCGCGGGCAACATCTTCCCAGCTACGGATTCTGGATTCCTCAAGGGATAAGTATCAATGGAGAGCGCTATCTTTCAAAGTCTGCTGGAACTTCTCAGCCATTATTTCTTTAGAAGCCCCTAGGAGAGTCATGGCTCGGTGATAGCTACGGAGATGAGCGATCGGGGGTTCACTGCCTCCAAACTTCTCTATATTGGGCATCTTGGATTTTCCCGACAACCTGGATTTAGGATAAGAAAACATGTGGGTGTAGTCCATGTAGTCCCCAGAGAGTCCGACTTGATCTAATTTCTTGGTAAACATCTTGAGGTCTTCCTTGACCCTGTTCAATTCTTCCTCTTTTAGGTCAATAGTCACGAGTAAGTTAGCCCCTGGCTGAGCAAGGTTTGGCATAGGCAGATGGGCTGGCAACGGCCCATTAGCAGGAGGATCACGAGGAGCGTTTTGGTATTCCTTGGTAACCCAAATAGGCACGGGTGCGGGCGAACACATAGCGCGAGGGAAAATGACCTTGGGATCTTTGGGGACAGGGACCCGATTTCTTTGTATCTCATAAACCTCGATTTGAAGATTGTTAATTTTAGCAGTGAGTTGAGCTAGAACTGTCAACAAATATGATTATGCATTCAGCACTTGATCCATGTTCTCCATGGAAGGTAGGTGAATCTCATACTCGGAAGAAGTAAGGGGACTGACAGTACTTCGGAGCGATTCGACTGAAGACCGAAGCCAATAGGGAGTCAGGCCAAGGATATGCGATCGACCTAATAAGGACAAAAAATGGGATTTATTTACGAAAAAGAAAAGAGGGGGAATTCTTTATTTCTAAATAAGGAGGAAAATATTTTTGATATTTTTTGGAAAACATGAGGATAAAAATGTTTTTTTTGACACTTTTTGAAAGGGAGAGAAAAAGATGATAGACGAGTCTCAGCATGATTATTATGTTTATTGGGTTCTCACTTGTATTAAGTTTGCCAAGATACAAAAAAGAAATATCGGATGGGACCCGAGCCTATAAAAATTGGGTTTGCAACATATGTAAAAACTAGGGTTGGACTTGTTACCAGGTGATTAGGCATAAATTCTCCCTAATTTATCCCTTAATTTCGGTACTTTAATCACCTCGAACAACGTAATTGGATTGACTTTATCTCATAATCTTGCTATTGACTTATCCTAACAAGTACACCGAGTTTCTGGTATTTCGTTATGATTTTACAGGTGTCTAATGTCAAGAAATGGAAGAAGGAAATCGAAAGAATAGAGAAAGTCAACAAGAAAAGTCAAAAGGGCAAAAGATTCATTCCTACCCAGAATCCGGATGAGGTACCTAAAGAGAAGTTGAAGGTATCATCCTCACAAGCACCTAGGAAGAAACGGCACCTCAATCGGATACCCGGAGCAAAAGATATGGGCAGTTAAAGTTTGAAGGAAAAGTCAAATAGGCGGACCGGTCCGCCTAAGACCCGGACCGGACCGATGTACACAAATCCAGAGAGCTGCGAACCGAAGGCAAACCGAAGAAGGCAAAAATTAAAAGAACCGATCCGCCTGAAAAATAAAAGAACCGATCCGCTTTAGAAGCAGACCGATCCGCCTAAGGGACGGACCGGTCCGCCCATCGAGATTTTGTTTTCTGATACTCCTCTAAAGACTCCGATTTATACTCAACTTCTTGTAATTTCATGTAGGGTATAAAAACCCGAATTATTTTCATTGTAAAGGAAGGGAAGAACGTGGGGAGTTAGTTTAATCTCTCATTTTCTTCCACAAACCCTTGTTTAGCAACTTTATTCATTTTAATTCAAGACTGAAGCTTTGATTCCGATTGTGAGTATTTCTAGTTAATTGATTGACTGCTGCGGTAAAACAATTAGTGAGTATCTCATCTTTTCAATTCTCTTTTACATCATTGTACGAGTTTGCCTTAGATTAATCGTGGTTTTCTGCACATTGAAATCTGTTTTCATCACTTTCGGTATGTCCGGCTAGATTTCCAAGGTCGGGTTACATGAACCCAACCTGATGTGGTAATTGCACGTATAAAATTAATCCTCTGAATTTAGTGATTAATTGTGACCGTATTGCGTAGGAACACAACAATTGTAGGTCTAAATATCTCGTTTGCCTCTGGGTAACCGGGATGATTGAGAATATAATTCGAGTGTCACTATCGTGATACCGATTTACTCATCCTTTGATTAAGTATGACGCGGGCTTGAACCTCGTATACGTAATGCTTGGTAGTACTAAAGACTGGGTTAAATTAATTAGATAAATTTACGATTAGTATTATAACTGCAGTACACTAGGGTTGGGGGATTGTATTCCCGTCTTATTTTTTTCATCATCTCATTTAAAAGTTCAAATCAAATTTTCATTCACATTTTAGGTAATTTAGTGTAATTGCACATTTTCATAACTACATAATTGCATTTAGCTTAATCATTCCCAAAATCAAATCTTTTTCTTTCTTCTTAGAGTCAACGTTAGGATTCTTCTGTCTTACCCCGTCATCACAACTCTTGTTGTCCTTTTTCCCTGAGGATCGATACCCGACTTATCGGATTATTACTTGAACGATAGGCTTGCACTTAAGCCTAGAGAGTACACACTTTAGAGACACATTCTGAGTCGTGTCAGGTTTTTGGCGCCGTTGCCGGGGAACTAGGTAGACTTAGGATTAGAGTGAGCCAATCCAAAGCGTTGACCAAAAATTCAAATATTCAAAAAAAAAAAAAAAAAAAAAAAGCACAAAAAGATTCACAATTACCCTCTCTCCTAAGCTTTAATGCAAAATTCTAAAACCACTCCCACACCCCATAATACTCCAACCAGCATTCACGAAAATCCACTTGTTGAGTATAATCCTGATAGTCCCCATACTCCAAACGCCCCACAGTTTTGGATCCCACCTCCCACACTGTCACACTCAATCTCTAGCAACACTCCCTTCTCATTCGTAGGACACACTTCGTGCACACCCAGTGAGAGCGCCGAATCGTCAAGTGAGAGAGAGATGTCGCAACATAGTAATGCACCTACCGGTGAGGAAGAGCCTCCGTATCGCCCGTTGAGAGAATTCTTATATCCCGAGCGCACTGTCACTCCGGGATGCATTATACTCCCGTATAATGCCGGGCAATTCCGATTCAAAAATGGGAAGATCTAGATGCTACCACACTATCACGGTATGGATTCTGAAAAGCCATACCTGCATATAAGGGAATTTGAGGACGTGTGTGATACTCTCAACGATCAAACTTGCACACAGGAGGTGATTCGCCTCAAACTCTTCCCATTCTCGTTAAAAGATAAAGCTAAGACCTGGCTATGGTCTTTACCTCCGAGCTCGATTCCATCTTGGAACGAGTTACAATCCAGATTTCTCAAGAAGTTCTTTCCACCACATCGAACAATCTCCATAAAGGCTCAGATTCAATCGTTCAGGCAATTGGATAATGAGCCATTCCATCGATGTTATGAGCGTTTCAATGAGTTAACTGCTTCCTGCCCCCATCATGGATTTGATACAGCTCAAATCATTTCCTTCCTCTATAATGGGTTGAACCTTAACTCCAAGAAACTCATTGAAACCATGGGTAGTGGTCCGTTTATCGAACTAGACTGTCACGATGCTGAGCTTCACCTGAGGTATGTCGCCGAGACTACCCAATCATGGGATATTTCTGATCCTAATGCTCAGAATCGAAATCGTCAAGCGACCACCACTCCATCGGCGTCCGGCCTATACCATGTAGATAAGACCTCTATGTCGGACAGTCGGTTGGACACCCTTGAGAAAGGATTCGAGACCTTTATGATCGACTACCCTCGAGATCAAAGTCGGGCGTCTCGAAGGCAAGCGGATATCTACCGACGCCTAGGGGACCCTAATGAGCCACTCCCATCACATTTTCATGACCCCTATGGCCCCGACGCGCCCAGCTCATCCCATTTCCCTTCCCCGTGATGTTTTGTTAGTTATGGACTGTTTTGATGTATTCCTTCTCATGTCACACATATGCTGTATTCCTGTTTGTACCACAGTCTTATGATATAAAAAGTTGCATTTTCTATATTTGTTTGTTTTAATTATTGCACTTCTTATTTTGCCTTATTTAGATTTTAGTCCTTTTTGCTTAAGGACAATGCAAAAGTCTAAGTTAGGGGGGGTCACAAGTGCATATTTCTAAAACTTCACAAATTTTCAAAAATGCCCAAAATTTCCAAAAAAATCATAAAAGTATGATAAATCCAAAAATATTTTTGTTCAAAATAAATAAAAGTTGGGATTCAAATTTTTCAAAAATATCATTAAAAGTCAAATTGAAGTCTCAAAGTGTAAAAAGTCAACATACACAATGCCGAAATTGACCTAAGATGGAAATTGTGCAAAAATTGACGACTTAACGAATAAATGTGGAGATTAACAAACCCGGTGAGATTCGAGCCTATCACGTTTTGCGAGATTTTAAATCAACCCGAGTTAATTGTTAACTCAAAGTTCTTGTTAGCGCGTAATAAGTTGTCAAGGATCTTAATTCTTTCATTTTGATCGGTTTTGAAAAATGTGTGCAATATTGCCTTGAAAAACATGCCAAATTAGTCTCTAAATTAAATTCACCTCGAAACGCATATGGTAACACAATTGGCATTTTGGACAATGAAGTAGGCCCTCGGTTGTCACCCAAAAATATTGGCCAGAAAAAGTAGCGAAAAATTACCCTTTGCAACCCAAATTGAGCCGAATAATTTTTCCTTTCGTTTGACAACCCGAAAAACCCAAAATGGCCCAGAATTGTGAAAGTTGAAAAATCCCAGAATTTGAGTCCGAAGAGTGCATAAAAAGGGGCAAGAGAAAAAAAAAATATGCTCAACAAAAATAGTGAGAAAAGAAAAGAAGTGAAAAACAGAAAAAATAGAGAAAAAGAAGAAAAAATGAGCAATAGCCCAGAAAAAGCACCAACGGACATCATAAATAACTTTTCCAATTCCAACCTTCCCTACCATTTTCATTTTACCCAATACACCTTTAACCCGAAAAAGTCCTAACCGAGTCTAAAGTGTAGAATTGGTTACCGCGTAGAGAGCTAATACACCAAAAGATAATAAAGGAGATTAAGTGCGCGAATAAGAGGCAATGTTCCCGTTTTTAAAACCGTAATCCGTTGATGAGATCCTTTCACCATGAAATTTCCGTCTTTCTAATTGTATGCGTGATTTTGCGTCCATTATATTTACTCTTTATATCACGCATACCGAGAGAAAAGCCATATTCCGAGTGGTTCGTTTGAGAGAGCTTCCCGCGAGAATTTGAAATCAAAACGAATTTTCGGATAAGTAACGTAATGATTAATCGGTGGAAATCGGCGGTTATATTTCTGGCTTCGCACACACGCACTACAGTTTGAGACTTGTAAACATGACTTAATGATGACTATTTTCTGGAAAAGTTTGAATTATACAATTTTTGGTTATTTTGAAGTTCTTTGAGTCGAATTTTGTGGGTATATTCTCTGCAAACCCTCACGAGACACAACTCGTCCCACTAGGGTAACCTAGGGGTTTAAAGGCTTGTTGCATACGCTAAATGCAATCGCATGCCCGCGAAAGAGGTATTTTATCCCAATAAAATGTTTTTCAAGAGTTGAGCCTTGCTAGAATTCTTTTACATTGCTCGGGACGCACAACGTTCTAAGTTAGGGGGGTTTGATTAGGCATAAATTCTTCCTAATTTATCCCTTAATTTCGGTACTTTAATCACCTCGAACAACGTAATTGGATTGACTTTATCTCATAATCTTGCTACTGACTTATCCTAACAAGTACACCGAGTTTCTGGTATTTCGTTATGATTTTACAGGTGTCTAATGTCAAGAAATGGAAGAAGGAAACCGGAAGAATAGAGAAAGTCAACAAGAAAAGTCAAAAGGGCAAAAGAGTCATTCCTACCCAGAATCCGGATGAGGTACCTAAAGAGAAGTTGAAGGTAGCATCCTCACAAGCACCTAGGAAGAAACGGCACCTCAATCGGATACCCGGAGCAAAAGATATGGGCAGTCAAAGTTTGAAGGAAAAGTCAAATAGGCGGACCGGTCCGCCTAAGACCCGGACCGGACCGATGTACACAAATCCAGAGAGCTGCGAACCGAAGGCAAACCGAAGAAGGCAAAAATTAAAAGAACCGATCCGCCCCCGGACCGGTCCGCCTGAAAAATAAAAGAATCGATCCGCTTTAGAAGCAGACCGATCCGCCTAAGGGCCGGACCGGTCCGCCCATCGAGATTTTGTTTTCTGATACTCCTCTAAAGACTCCGATTTATACTCAACTTCTTGTAATTTCATGTAGGGTATAAAAACCCGAATTATTTTCATTGTAAAGGAAGGGAAGAACGTGGGGAGTTAGTTTAATCTCTCATTTTCTTCCACAAACCCTTGTTTAGCAACTTTATTCATTTTAATTCAAGACTGAAGCTTTGATTCCGATTGTGAGTATTTCTAGTTAATTGATTGACTGCTGCGGTAAAACAATTAGTGAGTATCTCATCTTTTCAATTCTCTTTTACATCATTGTACGAGTTTGCCTTAGATTAATCGTGGTTTTCTGCACATTGAAATCTGTTTTCATCACTTTCCGTATGTCCGGCTAGATTTCCAAGGTCGGGTTACATGAACCCAACCTGATGTGGTAATTGCACGTATAAAATTAATCCTCTGAATTTAGTGATTAATTGTGACCGTATTGCGTAGGAACACAACAATTGTAGGTCTAAATATCTCGTTTGCCTCTGGGTAACCGGGATGATTGAGAATATAATTCGAGTGTCACTATCGTGATACCGATTTACTCATCCTTTGATTAAGTATGACGCGGGCTTGAACCTCGTATACGTAATGCTTGGTAGTACTAAAGACTGGGTTAAATTAATTAGATAAATTTACGATTAGTATTATAACTGCAGTACACTAGGGTTGGGGGATTGTATTCCCGTCCTATTTTTTTCATCATCTCATTTAAAAGTTCAAATCAAATTTTCATTCACATTTTAGGTAATTTAGTGTAATTGCACATTTTCATAACTACATAATTGCATTTAGCTTAATCATTCCCAAAATCAAATCTTTTTCTTTCTTCTTAGAGTCAACGTTAGGATTCTTCTGTCTTACCCCGTCATCACAACTCTTGTTGTCCTTTTTCCCTGAGGATCGATACCCGACTTATCGGATTATTACTTGAACGATAGGCTTGCACTTAAGCCTAGAGAGTACACACTTTAGAGACACATTCTGAGTCGTGTCAGGTGGAGTCCCGCTATTAAAAATTATATAAAAGTTTAGGCAGCAGGCCGACCAAAAATTTCGGCAGAGTTTTGGGTCAAAACCGGCAATCTAACATGTATGTCCTAGCTTTGACACCTACATACGGGTATGTACTTGGTTGGGTTAATTGGAAGGTGTTACCCTTTGGCGTGACTTCCACGATATACGTCTTGATTTTGAGGGAAATTGGTATGTGTGGACAAGTCATTTGATATACCCGTGTGTACGTGAATTGCCTCACTATATAACTCGTGAGGACAGTACGTGTGAGGGAGAATTCGATATACTCAACGTACGTGAATGAGTTCCCTGCGATATACCTCCCGTCATGACTTCGGTTAAGCGATACTATACGGGGGAACCATTCGATATACATCGAAGGTACTTGGCCAATGGAAGGTGAGAGTCATATCGCTTAGGCTAACTGCGACTTACCGGACCAGCGTCCATCACGAAGTGACTCCCCAGTTACGGGACAAAATTTGGTCAATAGTAATGCCCTTTGGTGATGTTGTGTGTACCATGCATGATTCTTTGATTAGTATCTTATGGAGCGAGTATCTTTATTCATTATGCCCAACCGAGCATGAGGTACAAGTATAAACAATGGAGTAGGGATAACTAGTGTGTGATAAGTATAAGTGAGCATGGGTATATACAAGTGGAGGTGTGTGTTAGTGACACCTAAGCATGGATTTCTACGTGGTGCGTTCAACATGTGGATATACATGATCCTAGGTGCACGTGGTGTGAAGTGTACATGGAAAATTTCTACAAGTGTGTTAACAGTGTCATAAGCATGAGGTACATATGTACAGGGAATAATAAGGGGGACATGAAAATAGGGGAGGAATATACAAGAAAGTAAAACACCCATGCAAACAGAGTCTAGCCCTCTTAAAAATATTCCCCAGCGGAGTCTCCATTGTGGCCATCCCGGGTCGGCGCCTTAGGGGGAGGAGAGAGAGATAGAGATAGATACATCTCCCCCTCGGGAAGGCTGCGTCATGGTCTCGCACCCCTCTTGGGAAAGTTGTTTCGGCCATCGTCGGTGTGGGGGTAAATGTGAAGAGATAGAGTCGCCAGCCTATTTTGCACAAAACAGGAAAAAGAAATGTTGCCACTTCGAGAGAGTGGCGTTAAGGACAAACTGATACATACAAAACCAACAGTTCGAAGGTTCAGGGTCTAAGTTACGGAATGGGAAGGTGCTAGGCACCCATCCCTCCCTTTTGGTCTCTCATGGGCTAGTGTTATTATCTTTCTTTTTATATCCCCGTGAAGTGTGTGAGCGTGTTTATATAATGGAGATCGAATTTATTCAACTCATACCATGGACAAGGTAAAGTGAGTTCATCCATAGGAATGTTCCCAAAATAACATAATATGTGTTGGATGAAACGCAAAAAACTATTATATATAAATATGAAAATGAGAGATTTTAGAAAAGTAAGGAATTTAGGAAATACAGAGAATTGGAAAATTGGACTCGAGTCTCGAATTATAATCCGGGATGCCTACGTAGCCTATAAAGGTATCAAAGTCCACACAGTTCGAATGTATCATAGGGGTGGGGGTTATCCCATAGATCCGAACGGAATTTTATAATATGTGTATATGTAGAAAATGTGTTTTTTTTAAGGTTTTGGATAAAGTGAGATGGATAATTCCATTCGAAATATACGGGTGTAACCCTCTTTTATTTTTTGGGGGGATTTTTGTAGAAAATAAAGTATGTGCAATATACTAATAAAAGTGTATATATTAATGTGTATGAACGAAAGTAAGAACTAGATTATGAATCTAATGTTTATTATGCAAAAATAAGGAATTTAAAGAGAAAGGGAAGAAATTGGACCTTCTTTGAAGCTTGATCTTTGATCTTGGATGAACTCACTTGAGTGTTGATGAATGTTGATGAGAGATAAAGATATTTGCCAAATTGGGTATGAAAAGTATGGGGATGTAAGCTTAGATGCAACTTCACATAAGGAACCTCGCTGATTTCGAAGGAATGTTGTCGAGATCACTGATGTTGATGGATCTCATGTGTGGTTTTTTGGAGTGAGGTCATGGCCCTTATTTATAGGGTCGGGGGTGCCAATAGGCCTATCCCAAGGGGTGCCTATCGGCATGTGACCCCAGGCACTATGCCGATAGGCAGGGATCAGGACTTGCCAATTGGTCGTCCTGTGCAGATTTTCCTGGAAAAATAATCATAAAACACAAACATTGATCCGAAATGAACACGGGACATACCATTAGAAAGGTATTTTTTAGACTTTCAAGAGTCCTTTGGACTGCTCCCGGGTCCGGGAGTTGACTTTGGGTCAGATGTGGCTCGGAAGTGCATGTCCTTCCTTTAGACAGAAGATCGTAGGATGCAAACGGATCATTCGTCCGCATGGTAAGTCAGAATTGCACACGGGGCGGACCGTTGAAAAGGGTAAGAGAATGTACTTAGACATTTTAAAGAGTTTCAGAAGTGCCCGGGGATCTCTCGGAGTAAAACGGATCGTTCATTCGTATCGTAGGTCAAAATTACACACGGGACGGACCGTTAGAAAGGGTATTCAGTGCCCTTAGGATATTCATTCAGTCTCATTCGAGCTAAAGAGTTGACTTTGGTCAAATAAATCTCGGGACCGTCCGGTTGCCTTCGGATCGATTTTCGGGGGAAAACTGATGTTCGTCCGAATGGTTATTTTTTTTTATGCACGGGGTGGACTGTTGGAAAGTGGTTTCAGTGCCCTTCAAATATTCAAAGAGATTTTTCTCTGACGATAGAGTTGATCGGAGTCAAACGGGGCCCGGGAGTGCCGGGTGGCCTTCGAATCAATCTTCGGTAGTAAAATGATTCATTCGTCCTAACCGTTATGCCGATTCGTGCACGGAAGGGACCATTAGAAAGGGTAGTCAGGTCCCTTCAAATATTCAAAGAGCTTTTGCTCTGACGATAGAGTTGACCGGAGTCAAATGGGGCCCAAGGGCGCCCGATGGGCTCTAGATCGGTACTCGAAGTGCGACTTAGAGTTTACGGTGAGATGGGGAGGTGTTAGGGACCTAAGGGGAGACCTAGGGGGTCCTAGAATGTGGTGTCTACAACCCATTTTATCCTTTATTTTATTTTATTTTCATTTATTTACTATTTTTCTTTGATTCGTGGATTGTAAGGTAGTTTGTAACTTTCTTTCAAGTTTATTAAAAGTTTCTTGCCTTTACATTTAATTTTTTTTACTTGCCTGCATTATATATACCAATGTAATCATATACTTCACCGTAATTATCTTTATTTTATTTCAAAACTTTATTTAATTTTAGTTTATGCGACTTACGACTTCTTTTGTTCTAATTAATCGTAGTAATTTAGCACTCACGCCAAGGTCTTCCGCAAGATAAGCATAAGTCTTCTTAATTAAAGCATTAAACGGGACACAACCATCTGATATCATCACAAGACTAAGTTACATTGGTTGGTAAGACCACAAACTTTCCTGGCATGCTCACAATTAAATTTATTAACAAAGTCAAGTGAAAACCACACAAACATATTTTTGGCACTCCCAGTAGGACACTAGTGTTGAATTATTGATAATGGCTAGGACACGTAGAAGCGATGATGTTACGTAATATGTCGGTAAAATTAGCTCCAAACGTCAACATGCTTACGCTATAGAGCAAACAATGGTTGAAACTACCCATGATTTGGGACCAACTGCTCAGAGTCAAGATTTAAATGTGCAAATGACTCCAAGAGCCGATAATATGCACATTACACCAGATGTTGGTGTATAAACAAACTCCCAAAATCAATTGATCAACCAAATAAACTTGGTGCTTCATCACCTTGGGAATATAATGCAAAATATTAGCACCATGATTACTATAGTAACTAGTAGGTTCTCCACACCTGCAGTTGCAGTCTCTAATAGTCAAGGATATGCACCACAATTTGGTGTGAAACCAACCACGCAACCCAATCAATACCATTATATTTATTACGTGCCTAACACGGGTAAAACACTTTAAAAATAATTTAAGGATAGTAAATTACTCTAATGCCATTGGTCTAGGTATGAAACTCCCACAAGAGGTGTAGGAGCATCTAACATTTACCCATAATAGGGGTACAATAACCCAATAGGGAGAATACCTCTCCTAGAGGTAGGAAGAACTAGATTCCTAGATACTGCTAACTAGGTGATCATCATTAATAATGAGTTTAAACTAAAACTCGGGGGTGGAACAACAAGAGGTTTAACAACCAAGATCCCTAAGTATCTTAGCCCATGCCTTATTAAGTATAGCAAAATGTGCATCCACGAGTTCCACCACAATTGGTACAACCAACTCCCATAGTAAATCAGATAGTTATTAAACATAATAGGCAAATGTATAGGGGAGTTGGGAGAAATGAAATTATGAACCTAAAACATAAGATATATGGACCAATGGCTCTCAAGGAGTGCAGACCTCGATTTATAAAATGACATATCCATAGTGGATAGATCGGATCAAACTTTCAAAAGGTTTCAAATTACAAATTGTGAGTGCAAAAATTGTCACAATAAAAGATCCAGAAAGCAATATAGAGATGAAAGCAAGTAATCACGCACACAACAACAGATGTACGTAGTTCAGCAACTTGCTTACGTCCATAGAGAAGTAACTATATTCTTATTAGTGTCTCTCAATAATCGAGGTTATATCCCATTGCCCCTGGACAAGGTTTAAAATTTATAATTATGGAAAATAAGTGATTGAGTTGTACAAGTAACTTAATTAGCTTGTTGATAACTCTTGGTGTACCTGAATATCTCCTTCGAGATTATTGGTAACCGATTTGAGTATATCTCCATGCATTTAAACACATGTTAAATACACGAGTCTAAATAAATAAATAACTGACTTGGGTTGGGCAATCCACTGTGTACGGTGGGCTGGTCAACTACACTCTTGGGCTGAAATATATGAGCCCCCATAATTGCTCCAAAAAATTTTGGGCTAAACATTTGGGCCAACAGATTTTAAGTTAGTCCAAGGCCCAAGGCCTAAAACTGTTTTAAAATCGAAGTGGCATGCCTTTAAATCTGATGAACTTATAAGGATATGCTCAACCGAGGTCAAACATCATGGCAAACTAGTGATTTTATTGAAGAGTTGAGGGTACGCTGGATTGAGCAGGAATTGAAGCACCAGAATACTCATCGAGACTTAAGCTCCATCATTAGCATGAGATTCAAACCTATATACATCACCTCCAACCCTCATCTTTCAGATGCTCCTCGTCCACAAAACTTCCAGTGCATTCCCTTTTTCAGTTCTTCATATTCTAAGGGTTTTCCATACACTTCTGTATGTTTTTTCTTATCTTTTTTTTGCTTTCCCTATTTCAACAAGTCTCCTTTTATTGTTAGAGGTCTTTTATATCCATGACTCTTTTAGATTAGAAAAATTATAGTAGAGTTTAGGAAGTCTTATAACATCCCATCATGGGTGGAAAAGACTGTGCCCCTGTCCCTAAAGATGTTCATGACATAGAGGGGGAATATGATTCATACCCTCTTGATTAAATAGGTGGGTTTAACTTTTCCCCTAGACCCTCTTTTTCTGATATCCTTCAAGTATTTTGATGTTATATATGCTCAATATGCCCCAACTGTTTGGAAAATTATGAATGATGTCCATAGGTTAAAAGAGTTGTATGGGACAAACCTAATGTTGCCTGAGCTTTGTTACTGTTATATTTGGTCGTGCATAAATCATGGTATTTTGTACTTGAAGATGAGGAAAGTTGATAGGGTCTTAGTTGTGAATCTTCCACATTCCCTTTAAGATTATGGGGGGCAAGGCTTTATTGACAGAAATTGGCAACATCCTCCCCTACCTGAAGGCGAGAGGTACCGAGGTACTTGGATCCTTGACTGGGGGAAGGATCATATAGTTCATTGCCTTTCTTCTTCTATTTGATCACTGTTCCTTTTAATTTTATTTGCTTACTTATTACTTATGTTTCCTATCTTTAAATGTAAGTAATTTTCCTTTGTTTTGTAGCTCATGATAAAAAGCAAGAACTTTCCCTTCGTGAACTGAAAGTTACCGATCTGCTCAAAGATTAAAGAGTTCGAGATAGACTGTCTTATGGTGGGCACCCTCAGGCTGCAGTTTATTTATCGAAGTACAAAAACACTACTAGCAGTTCCATTGCTCATCCAATTAATAAGGTCCCTGTATTGGAAATTCCTTATGAAGGGCCCCCTAAACCGATTGAGTTCGAGGAAGAAGAAGAAGAAGAAGAAGAAGAAGAAGAAGAAGAAGAAGAAGAAGAAGAAGAAGAAGAAGAAGAAGAAGAAGAAGAAGAAGAAGAAGAAATGGTTGCCCCTGTGAAGAGGAGAGTGATGAACATAGATAATGATGATCAAGTTATACTGTCTGATCGAATGAAGTTTCTGAAGAGAGCAGAGGGTAACTCCCCTAAGGTTAGTGGCTCTATCTTGGGAGACAAAGGTAAGTAGAAGGGGATATAGAAGAAGAGAATAAGAGGAGAGAGAGAGAGAGAGAGAGAGAAGAAGAAGAAGAAGAAGAAGAAGAAGAAGAAAGAGGAGGCTAAGAAGACGTTGTCATTAAAGGCCCCTATTGAGCCTGTATTCACTATGGCTGCTGAGGGGCATAGTGAGGCCAATACTCCCATGCTTGCCCTTGATTTTCTTAAAGAGGCCATGCTCGCGGTCAACCGCGAGTGCTCCTCCTGGCTAGGATCAGCCAAACTGTCACTAAAGTCCTCCCAAGAACTTTCTTGGGGAAATTTCCTCTTTTTCTCTTATTTTTTCTCTGTATTCACCTTTTGTGCGCTAATCCTTCTTTTTTGTTTTTGCAGTTTTTATCTGACTTTACTACCCTTCTAGATGGTCACCCCGACCAGTCCAAAAATAACTAGGAGCTAAAAGAAGCCCTAAAGAAGTCCAAAAAGGACTTGGTTAATGCCCGTGCTGCACTTAAGTGGGAGAGGGAGAGCTCGACAAAGGCCTATGTCGATCTCCAGGCGACCAATAACCGAGTGGTCGCAGAGAAGGAGAAGCTCTTTTAAGAAAATTTAGGCCTGGTCGGGAAGGTTCAGAAGTTAGAGGATGAGATCCCAAGTGTGAAGGATAGAAGATATACGGAAGGCTAAGATACAGCCTATGATAATGCCGAAATCTATATTACTTATACGGAGAGAGTCTCCTTCAAAAAAGGATGGGATCAAGATTTGAGAGCAGCTAGAGTCCCTCCAAAATCTGACATGTTCTAGCTCTAGTCTCCTAGACCCAATCCACTTGCTGACGAAGTGTCTCTAGTTGGTCATCCTGCCGATCATGTAAAGAAGGATTCTACTGAGGTCGGAGCTACTGTCGACCAAGAGAGGAGGGTTGTCGAGAAAGAGAAGGTGTGAGAAAGCTTCGGGTAGGTAAAGGAGTTCAGTTCATTAGCTTTAGGACTTTTCCTATTTCTTTTATTCGTGCCTTGTAATTTCTTTCTTTAGTTGACTGGCCTTTGTCCTCCCCCTGTTGATTAATAAAAGAGACATTTGCTTTTATTGATGCTTCTTGTTCCTTTGCTTATGTTGATATTCGTTTACATATCTTATTTGCTGTGTTGTTTATAGCTTATTGTCCTAGAGGACTACATCCCTCCTACCTCAAACTTGGGGAGGATTTTGGGTTTAGCCATTAGTATTCAAGTCCGCAAGGCATTCGTGAAGCTCTACAAGCAACTAATAATGGGAATTGAATAATACAAGGACCAGTCCGAGCTGGTAGCCAAACTGAAGGATGACCTCCAATTTATGGAGGAAATTGGTTCTTCAATGAAAGAGGCGATAAATGGTTTAAGGCTCTATGTCTTGGAAAGAAATGATGTGGGCCAAGTAGGCGAGTTAATTCAGCCAAAAATGATGCCTTGAAGAAGGAGGTCATTGAGATGAAGAAGGACATCCAAAGAGGATATGTCATCGTAGCTGATCTCCAAAGGGATGTTACAAGGTTGAGGCATCTATTTAGAATAGGCACTCGATAAGAATGGCTATGATGAAGGACGGAATGATGCACCAGTAAGGTTGAATGAAGCTAATAAGGTTACGTTCAAGCATGGGTAGTTGACTTCCTTCAGGGAGGTCAAGACCCCGATCGAATCAGACTTATGGTACAAGTACTATGTAGATTACCCAGCTTATTGTCAGCCTCCCTTATCAAAGGAGGATAAATGGATCCCAATTGATGCCATTCCTGCCCAGCTTTTAAATCATTATCTTGAAGATGATGACGAGGTGTTCACTCCTAATCCAGATGGTGGCAGAAGATCATGCGTAGTTAATTATATTACTCATCATCCATAGTTGGTCCAAGTCCTTGTAGGGTCTTTGGTATATCTTATATTGTCATTGTTGATACCAAATTTAGTCTGCTGACATGGATCAATAAAGTGAAGACACGTGGCAGTCTACGTGGCAACAACAAACACTTCCGAGGAACTCACACTCTCCGAGGAACCATACTACAACGAGGTACACTGTTTCCCCGAGGAACTCATACGCTCCGAGGAACTCTTGAGCACCGAGAAGCTTAGGCGGTCCGAGATGTACCTCGAACAAAGCATTAATAGCGGGATAACCAACAGTTTGACTGTTCATTAAATGCTTATCATTCAGACGCAGACGCTTAAGGAGCATTGAATGTATCACCCTTTCATATGTACATCATTTAATGTATTACCCTTTCACATTACAGCCCCAGGGCTATAAATACATTGTACAATCCTCATTGTAAAAGGACCGAAATTTCTTGAGATAACTTGTAATCGAGAATACAAGCAGCAATACCATAACAGTGGACGTAGGCCATTCTTATAAGGCTGAACCACTTTAAAAATTCTTTGTCTCATTTATTTATCTGTGATTGAATAATTAGATATGATCTAATTTTTTACATCAACAAATTGGCGCCGTCTGTGGGAACGACTGGTAATATCATTTTCCATCAAAAACAATCCATCACAAATGGCTGATATTCCAGAATCTAGCAATCGAAACACTGGAAGCCCTCCAAATCCATCTGCTCCTCCAAATATTCTAAATCTGGCTGGAATAATGACAAATCTGGCTCAGGGCCAGACCGTCATGCAAGAAACTATGTGTCAACTCATACAAACCCTCCATGGCGGTGCACCAACCCATTCAAGACCACGAAGTATTCAAAGAAATACCCGTGCATCTTCTTCGCGTACTAGGCGTACTAATTCATATCGCAATGAGGAGTCTGAAGATTTTTTTTATCAACCTGGACGAACTTCGTCAGTGCGAGCCACAGATACTGAACAACGTATCACTCTCTCCCCAGAAAGGACCAGTGCGCTAGAAAGATTAAGTAGAGTATCACCTTTCGATCGATTAGGTCCTAGGAGGATCAAAAGTCCTCCTAGAGCCCCATCGAGGAGTTTTCGACCACCATCATATTTAAGGGAAGGATTTGCCCAGTCGCGACCAGCTGCTCGTCAAGAGAGATCCCAGGAAGCCACATCAACACGATCAGTTGCTCGAACCAATAGGCCCGAGGAAGGAAATGATGCATGAAAAGGCTCTATTCAAAGGCTGGAGGATAGATTGGGGTAAATGGTTAAAGCTAAGAACCCCCTACAACGAACCTTTGTTCGAGGAACACCTTTTGTCCAGTCCATTGTAGATTTTCTAACACCATCAAAGTTCAAAGCACCTGTTGTGACCCCCAAATATGATGGAAAGACTGACCCTGTCCTTCATATAGAACAATACCAGGCTGCAGCCGATATCTATGATGTTCCAGATGAGATGAGATGCAGGTTATTCTCGGGAACTCTTACCGGATCTGCTCAAATATGGTATAATAATCTTTCTCGGGGTAAGATTTCAACTTTTCTTCAACTGGCCGAGTTATTTATTGGGAATTTCTCTTTTGGGGCAAAGCCAGCTAAACGAGTCGCACATTTGTTAAGTGTTAGACAAAAAGCTGGTGAGAGTACCAGAGATTATATAACTCGTTTTAATAACGAGAAACTTGAAGTCATTGATTATGAGGAGAAGACAGCGATTACCGCTTTGATGAGTGGACTACTGCCCAACAAGTTGTACTACACTTTGGCCAAAGATCCACCTAGAACCATGCCAGACCTGATGGGAAAAGCGTCCAAGATTATGAATGTCGAGGAGGCTATGGCTGCGAAGAAGAACATGGATGCTAAAGAAACCAAGGTGGAAGGTGATAAAGCTAAGAAGAAAGAGCATAAGAACAATGGTAATTACAAACATTCAAAAAACAGGTCGGTATGGGACGTGATGAAGAAATATGATAATTATACTCCTTTAAAGAAGGATATCAACCATGTTCTAGAGGAAATCAAGAACAACGAGGAACTAAACTGGCCAGAGAAAATGAAGGCAGACCCTGACAAGAGGAATAAGGCAAAGTATTGCCAGTTTCATAAAGATCATGGCCATATGACCAAAAATTGCATAACTCTTCAGAATGAGATTGAAACACTCATCAGACGAGGAAAGCTATCAAAGTATGTTGATCGTGGAAATGAAAGAAGGAACAACGACCGAACAAGGGAGAGGTCTAGATCTCCTCGTCGAGCAGAGGAGAACAAGAAAAGAAACCATGAAGTTGATCCCGAAGACGACCCTGATCTTCCCAAGAGACCAAGGCAGCCAGAACGTGAGGTATTTTCAATACGCTTTGGGTCATTTGGCTGTAATGTTATAACAGGTGGAGATACAGGAGGAGAAGACCTTACTGCCGAGAGAAAAGCTTACCTCTGTGAGGCTCAAGCTTTTTCGTACATTCAACGAATAAATCTAGCTGGGGAGGATCGCCCGAGAAAGGTGAATAAAGAGAAATTGGTCATTGGTTTATCAAAGAATGACTTTGCAGGTGTTCTATATCCTCATGATGACCCACTGGTGATCAAGATGAGAATGAAGGAGGTTATAATTTCAAGAGTACTGGTCGACAATGGTAGCTCGACAGACATCATGTTCTAATCATGCTTCGATAGTTTAAATCTAAAACTATCTCAACTGGAGCCTTATCATAGACCCCTCCTCGGTTTTGCTGGCGGGAAAGTTTTTCCACTTGGGACAATCAAGTTGGATATATTCATTGGTACGTGGCATGTTTGTCGAACAGAAAGAATACGCTTCTTCGTGATGGATAAGAATTTTCAGTTATCATACAATATCATCATGGGAAGAGTAGGATTGAAGAAGTTCGAGGCTGTACCATTTACGGTGCATCAATGCCTGAAATTTCCAACAAATTTTGGAGTAGGAGTTGTTAAAGGAGATCAGAAAGTAGCTCGGGAATGATATTATTCATCCGTCGAGCAAGAAGAAATGGAGGAATCAAGGAAAAAGACTACTACCTATCAAGTGGATAAAGGTGCCGAAATTGAAACATTGGATCCTAGAGATGAGTCGCAACTCGTGAAGGGTCAAGTGGTGGAAGATACTGAAAACATCATTCTAGACGACGAGCACCCTGAACGAACTACTCAAATAGGTTCGTCGTTGGAAACCTCACTAAAGCAGGAATTGATAACTTTCCTTAGAAGCAGAAAGCAAACTTTTGCATGGAGTCGTGAAGATATGCCTGGGATATACCCAAATTTCTTATGTCACGGGCTCAATGTGAATAAGGAGATCAAGCCTATGAAGCAGAGAAGAAGAGTATTCAGTCCCGAGAAGAATCAAGCTATACAGGAGGAAGTTGAGAAGCTTCAGAAAGCTTGCTTCATTGAAGATGTTAAATATCCAGACTGGTTAGAAAATGTGGTGATGGTGAAAAAGAAGAATAACAAATGGAGGATGTGTGTAGACTTCACCGACCTCAACAAAGCATGCCCAAAGGATCACTTTCCATTGCCCTGAATTGATCAACTAGTAGATGCTACCTCGGGACACGAGCTGCTGAGTTTCATGGATGCTTATTCTAGCTACAATCAGATTAAAATGAAACGTGAAGACAGGGAAAGTACTTCTTTCATTACCCCTAGGGGAACTTATTGCAATAATATTATGCCTTTTGGTTTGAAAAATGCAGGTGCGACATATCAGCGGCTGATGAACAAGGTATTTGCTGAACAAATCAGTTGCAATATGGAAGTCTATGTTGACGATATGCTGACAAAGAGCAAGAAAGCTGCCAATCATCTAGTTGACTTAAGTCAGACTTTTGATCAACTGGATAAATATCAAATGAAGTTGAACCCGACGAAGTGTATATTTGGAGTACGAGAAGGCATGTTCCTCGAGTACATTGTCAATCAACAAGGCATCGAGGCGAATCCTGAAAAGATCAAAGCTCTGCTAGGGCTGCGATCTCCAACGACGAAGAAAGAGGTGCAAAGTCTTACAGGACGAGTAGCAGCACTCAACAGATTTGTATCACGAGCAACTGATAGATGTCTCCCATTCTTCAAGACACTCCGAAAAAATTTTGAGTGGAATGATGAATGTGAGAAGGATTTTCAAGACTTGAAGAAATACTTGGGAGCACCTCCACTGTTGTCCAGGCCAGTGATGGGAGAAAAAATATACTTATATCTTGCAGTGTCCGAGAATGCAGTTAGCTCGGCGTTGATCATAGTGGAGAATGGAGTGCAAAAACCAATTTACTATACGAGTAAGGCCTTCCGAGGAGCAGAAATCAGATATCCAAGGCTGGAAAAAGTGGCACTGGCGCTGATTGAGGCGAGTAGGAGAATGAGGCCATACTTCCAGGCTCATACCATAGTAGTATATACTGATATGCCATTGAGGCAAGCCCTTCATAAACCAGAAAAATCAGGGAGATTGATGTACTGGGCAATAGAGCTCGGTGAATATGATATAGTTTATGAACCCAGATCATCGCTAAAAGGGCAGGCTGTAGCAGATTTCATAGCAGAGTTCACCTATCCTAATACCCCCGAGGAGCAAAAGTTGCTCGCTGATCAACCTGTGGATGTTATAGGATCAATAAACACAAGCTCAAACCAACTCCGGTTGGTAAAAGGGCAAGTGGATGTTACAGGATCATCAAATTCGAGCTCAGACCAACTCCGGTTGGTAAAAGGGCAAGAAAAGATGATCGACGAAGAGCGAGAAATATCAGGGGAAGGTGAAAGGAAG
This sequence comes from Sambucus nigra, assembly GCA_949130495.1. Taxonomy (NCBI): domain Eukaryota; kingdom Viridiplantae; phylum Streptophyta; class Magnoliopsida; order Dipsacales; family Adoxaceae; genus Sambucus; species Sambucus nigra. The sequence goes on from OX422209.1 coordinate 423,489,359, forward strand.
CAACAAATATTTCACCGAGGAACTCTGTCAGATCATAAGTTTGAAGACGAGTTACCTATATGGAGGCTATATGTAGATGGCTCATCTTGCACAGCAGGCAGTGGGGCAGGAATAGTTTTGAGCACTCCGGACGAGGTCGAGATGGAATATGCCCTACGTTTCCAATTTAAAGCTTTCAATAATGAGGCTGAGTATGAGGCTATGATTACAGGTCTTAATTTGGCAAAAATTATGGAGGCGCAGCAGATAATTGTCTTCAGTGATTCTCAATTAATCGTAAATCAAATGTTGGGAATATATGCAGACAAGGGAGAATTAATGATCAAATACCATGCAAAGGTGATGGAGTTAGTATCAGAATTTGTTGTTATTCAACTGGTAAGAATACCGAGAATGGAGAATGCAAGATCAGATGCCCTAGCTCGATTAGCATCAGCTACTCGTACCGAGCTACGAAGAACAATCCCAATTGAAGTTTTAGCTGGTCGGAGTATAGATGAAGATTTGGCGATGAACTTTATCACCCTTGATTTAGGACCATCTTGGATGGATCCCATCAGGGCATATATTGAGGAGGGAGAATTGCCAATTGACAAGCTCACAGTCAAGAAACTAAAGTTTAAAGTTGCTCGGTATGTATTAACTAACGGTATTTTATATAGACGAGGAATTATGGAAGACTTGCAAAGATGTGTACATCCTTCCAAGGGGAAAGACTTAATTGGAGAGATTCATGAAAGGTCCTGTGGAGCCCATGTAGCAGGTCGGATGCTTTTGCAAAGAGTGATGACACAGGGATATTACTGGCCGACGATGAGGGCTGATTGTGTAGCCTACGCCAAGAAATATGACAAGTACCAGCGCTTTTCCTCCATTCGAAGAACTCCACGAGCATTGTTGACACCCATCACTTCCCCTTGGCCATTTGCCATGTGGGGAATAGATTTGGTTGGACCACTGCCAACGACTAGAGGAAGGTTCAAATACCTCGTCGTTGCAGTGGATTATTTTACTAAGTGGGTGGAAGCTGAGCCTCTCATTGATATGACGTACGAGAAGGTGTACCAATTTATTTAAAAGAACATCATTTGTCGATATGGTCTTCCTCATGCTTTCATCACAGACCATGGAACGCAATTTGATAACGAGGAGTTCGCTGCTTATTGCCATCAGTCAAACATTTTGAAGGTCCACTCAGCACCAGGCCACCCTCAAAGCAATGGGCAAACTGAAGTGACAAACAGAACACTGCTGAATGGTTTGAAAAAAAGGCTGGACAATGCGAAAGCAAATTGGATCCACGAGTTACAGTTAGTACTGTGGGCTTACCGAACTACTCCCCGAGTAGCAACTGGAGAATCTGCATATATGCTAGCATTTGGAAGTGAAGCTGTTATACCTGCCAAGTTGGGCCTCCCAACACATAGGGTACTGAATTTTAACTCCCCTGTCAGCGACTTAATGAGAAGATTGGATTTAGACATGCTCGAGGAAGTTAAAGAAGAAGCAGCCATCAGAAATGTTGCATACCAACAACGAACAGCTCTATTCTACAATAAGAGGGTGAAGAAGTGCGACCTGAAAGAAGGAGACTATGTGCTGAAGAAAGTAATTCAAAAGCACAACAAACTAGAGGCAAACTGGCATGGACCATACCGAGTTACAGAAGTTATTCGACCAGGAACTTACCGAATAGAAACTTTAGAAGGGGAGGAGTTTAAGAACGCATGGAATGCAGAGCACCTACGCAAGTATTATCAGTGATGAATAAAATGAAGATATTCTGCCAAATTCTTTCTTTTTATTGAAAGTTTTTAGGGGAATACTATTGCTACACACTACTCGGCAAAGCTCAGGCTACTCAATTTTTTTCTCGAAAATGCCAACTAAGGTTGGTCGAGAAACCTATATTCCTCCGGGAAGTAAAGCTACCAATATTCCTCTGGGAAGTAAAGCTACCTATATTCCTTCGGGAAGTAAAGCTACCTATATTCTTCCGGGAAGTAAAGCTACCTATATTCCTTCGGGAAGTAAAGCTACCTATATTCCTCCGGGAAGTAAAGCTACCAATATTCCTCTGGTAAGTAAAGCTACATGTATTCCTCCGGGAAGTAAAGCTATTTGTATTCCTCCGGGAAGTAAAATTTGTATTCCTAAGGGAAATAAAACTATATGTTTCTCGGGAAATAAAAGTATTCCTAAAAATGCCAACTTATTTCGGTTAGGAAGTAAATATATTCTCGAAAATGCCAACTTTAGTTGGTCGGGAGGTAAAATTATTTCAAAAAGACTAACTATGGCTGGTCGGGGATCGAAACTCACTAACTGTAGTTAGTCGACAAGGAAAATTTACCGACCTTGGTTGGTCGGAAACATTTAAGAGAAAAATCTACCAACTATAGCCGGTCGGGGATAAAAATCCACTAACTGTAGTTGGTCGACAAGTAAAATTTAAAGTGATCGAGCAACATTTTTTATACTCGTAACTTTTTAATTATTACTAAGTTGGTCGAGAAACAAAATATTATTTTTGCCAAATGACTACCACAAGTTCAAACTACTCGACAATAAGTTGATCGACAAACTACACAATATTGTTATCTTTTTATCAGATACACATGCACAAATATAAAGTGTTTTACAAGACAATAGCAGTTAAAATTGAGAACAAAAATGAAAGTCTTTCATTAAATCCAAAACAAATTACATTGATAATGAAATGAAAGTTACATTGATATTGAAATGTATAGTAACTATTACATCAAAATTCCTACTCTACTGGTCTTTTCCCCTCTGCTTTTGACACAGGTTCCTCGCCAGCAGGCGGATCATTTAAAGCTAGCGGAGAATTTATGAAGTTGAGATCCTTTAACATCCTGATATTCAACACGGATGGTCGATCTAAGAGGTGCTCGGGAAGAGATACCTCGGCATTTGAATGGAGATTGTAGTCACCGAGATATTTGGAAATCAAGCATCGGGGAATGGCCCGAGCAGGGATCCAACTCATATCTAGTTTGTATGGTGGCACAGGTAGGTCGAGCAGCCCAGGATCATGATAGTCCCACAGGTAATGACCATGTTCGAGTTGCAGTACACCTAAGGCATTCAACCATCCTTGCTTGTATCCCTCATTATTGGCATTCTGGATACGATCGTCCAAGTGATAGAGAGCTTCGTTGTATCCAGCCATCCAGAACTCCCTGGGCTGTTTGTGGAATTGATATGTTAATCTATCCAGTTGCTCGTGGAGATTTTTTATGAAGATCTCTTTATTCTCCAAGGTAGATTTCTACGCTGAGAGCTTCTCTTCCAGGTCCCTGATCTTCTTTGACATTTCAGCTAAAGCGTGGTTCTTCGCCATTAATTGGAAGGCCTGGTTTTCTAAGGCAGACTGAGTCCTCTGTTCCTCGACAGGAATTCGAGCTGCTCTTGCTCGTCCCCGAGGAGCTCTTGCTCGACCACGAGAAGATGTAGATGGGACAGACCTCTTCAAGGTTTCTAACTCGTCCCTCAAGTTGGCGTTCTCTACTTCCAAGAACGAAAATCCCTCATCATTCACTGGGATCAAAGCATTTGAAGTGGAAGCTGCAGACTTCAACTCAGAAAACTCTTTCTGCAGGTTGTTATTTTCTTGCTCTAATAGTTCAGCTATCTATCTGCACTCCTCGACTTCGCCCCTCAAAGTTCTCTCCCTCACCTCGTAGCCAGCAAAATGCTTCTCGTATTCCTTGTCAGCATTGACTTGCTGGTACTTCTTCTCGTACCCCTCATGCAACAGGGCAGTGGACTCTTTGTATTGTTGCTGAAGATCTTCGAGGGTGCCTTGGAGATCCTCGATCATGTCGTAATAAGCCACATTATTGGCCACTGCTCGATCAAGTAGACACTTCAGATATTGGTATGCTTCAACTGCTTGTTCAGAAGCATCTTGGCCGAGGATGTCGACGACTTGTGCTGCACTAAGATCTGTGTGACCAGCCTTAAAATAATCATTGCATTGCCTCAGCAGCACAGTATCGTGAGCAGATAATAACTCCATCCTGGCCAGAAACTAGCAGAGGAAGAAAAGCAATAATCAATAAGAATCAAGACAGAGTATGAAGAAGAGACAACAGTATGCGAGAACAAAAATTCAAGTTTTATTATATCAAGGATCAGGGTTACATATTCATGGTTACAATTGACAAAAGAAAAATATAAAGAGAAACCCAAACAACTCTACACCTTTTCCTTGTCTCCCAAAACCTTCTCGGGAGGCTGGGACGAGGAAGTAGGTTGCTCGGAGGGAATAAAAAACTGCTCAAGGAGCGCCAGCAGTTGCTCGGAAGAAGTAATGATTTGCTGAGGTTCCTCCGGGGCAGGCTGGATGGCTGGGGGATGATCTCCCATCACCATAGAAGACTCTTCGGAGGCAGCTTCGTCCTCCTCCTCTTCTTCAGGAGTTGGAGGGGGACCCGGGATGTGTCGCTGGAAGAGCTCAGAATTTTCATCCACTTTTATCTCCTGCAGAGCAGCGACCCATCCATCCCTGAAGTACTTGAGGCTGCCATATTCTACTTGTGACATCATGGCAGCCAACCCCTTGTTCCACCCCTTGTCCCAGCCAACACTGAAGGACTTCTTCACAGCCGTTTTCCTCTTCAACTTCTCCGAGGAAAGCTTCTCGGACAGCAGGTTATCAGCAGCTTTCAACTTTCTCTCAGCCTCCTCCTTTTGACGACTTACTTCATGAAGTCGACTTAACTCCTCCTCAGCAACCTTGAGTTTATTTTCAAACTCCTCAACATTCTTGAGCTTCCCTTCGAGCTCTTTATTTTTCCCCTCAAGGTCCTTTATTCTCTTCTCCAACTCCTTGGAGACCTCAACAACCTGAGCTTTTTCCTGCTCGGTGGAGGCAAGTTTGTTCTCCCAGATTGCCTTGTCAGTAGCATATTTCTGGAGAGAATCTTCTAAAGACTTCGTCAGGCCCGCCAGAGCTTCCTCCACACCAGATGAGGAGCTTGAAGTTTTAATTGCTTCATCCTTCTTCAGAATTATATTGAAGCAGCTCGTCAACTGTGAAAAAGAAAATGAAAGCAAGTCAGAAACAGAAATGACAAGGGAAATATGAAAAGTTCAAAGTAAGAAGACTTACAGAAGAAAGGTGGCGAGCAGCCAATGAGGTAACCATGTCCCGAGAAAGGTTTTCCTCAGTACCTTGGACCTCGGGAATGATCCAAGACTTTACCGAGCTCATGGCAGAGCTCGGGGGAATAAAAGTTAGAACACCAGTTCCAGTAGCTGGGGGCTGAGTGATGGTGTCAGCCAAATTGACCTAGGATCTTTTCTTCAGCTTCCTCGGGGGAGCAGGAATAGATTCAACTAAGGAGGAACTCTTGGTCGGTGATATTACAATCACCTCTCATAGAGCAGCAGACTTTCTCGGAGCCACTAGGGGCTTCTCGACAACCTTCACAACAGGGGCAGCCGAGGAAGGTCCATCATTTTTCTTTGTCCCCTCCCCTAGGACATCAATCTTGCTTCTTTTTGCCTCTCCAGCACCAGAGGCAGTTTTTTCAAAAAGGGTGGGAGGTCTTCTCTTCTTCATCTTTTCACTTAAAGGAATGTGTGATTCAGGCGAGGAGCTGGTGGAAGCTGGTACTGGCTCTGCGTCACTTATCATCGGACGAGCAGTGAAAGAGGTGGTATATCTCTTGTACTGCAGCAGATACGAAACTGACCTAATGTGCTCGTCGGCAACACTCTGATGCAAACTCCAGATAAGTTTTAAGTGCCTTATATTTACGTCTGTTTCCTTTGGACACTTTCTTTTGCTATCAACTGCAAATATATAAAAATTAAAATATCAGTAGCACATTTTATCAAACACAAAAGAAGCATGATTTCAAAATAAATAAAATGAAATAAAAATAACCTATCCCATTGCCATAGGGAGGACATCTGGGACCTTGATAAACTTCATCTCCAGATAAAGGAGCATGTTGCCAATTTTTTATGACAACCCCGTGCTCAAAATAATCCCTATTAGCATCTGGGAGATTGACTACTAAGGCCCTATTCAAAAATCTAGTTTTTAAATAAAAGGTGTTATCACCAACTGCCCATCTATAGCAAAACATGATTTCTGGAATCCCTATGCGAGTTCCATGGATTTGATTTAACCTATGCATCCCATTAACTATTCTCCGTGTATTGGGGGCTATTCTTGCAGGAACAACGTCAAAGTATTGATAAAATTCCAGACATAAGGGATTGGGTGGAAAATAAAATCCACACTCAGCAATAAAGAGACTGGGGAACCAATGTCCTTCAGCCAAACGGAAATAATCAGAAGGCTCAGAAAGCTCTTCCAGAACAACCCAGGAGGGAATAGAAAAATCAGAACGAAACTTATCAAGAGATTCAACAGGGTAAACCATGATGAATAAAAGAAATGAAGAAGAAGGAAGAAAATCTTACAGAAAAAGAGTGGATCTGATGACAACGGACGATGGAAGAGATGAATACACAGGAGAGAAAGAGCCGATGAAAAACTCAAAAATACAAATTTGAAAAGGTAGAAGACGATGGGAGTGTCTGTGAAGTTTAAATACCTTGCCTTGGGAAATGGTAAAGTAATGATTACAAAAAGAAACAATTACGCTACCGGCGGCTAGAGGAACAAAAAGGGCGCGACAATCGAAGCGAGAAGAAACGATTACGCTGCCGGCGGCTAAAAGGATAAAAAGTACGCAGAGATCGAGGCGGTTGTGAAAATTCAAAAAAAAGCCTGATTTTACGAATTTGGAAAGAGAAATAAATACAAGGGAAACACTCCTAAAAATCAGGAGGACTATTTAAAGCTATCATATTCCAAGAAAGAATGTTCCACACTCCTCAAATTTCGAACTATGAAACTTTGGGGGCTTCTATTGATACCAAATTTAGTCTGCTGATATGGATCAATAAAGTGAAGACACGTGGCAGTCTACCTGGTAACAACAAACACTTTCGAGGAACTCACACGCTCCGAGGAACCATACTACAACGAGATACACTGTTTCCCCGAGGAACTCATACGCTCCGAGGAACGAGAATTTTCCGAGGAAATCTTGAGCACCGAGAAGCTTAGGCGGTCCGAGCAACTCAGGCGGTCCGAGCTGCACCTCGAACAAAGCATTAATAGCGGGATAACCAACAGTTTGACTGTTCATTAAATGCTTATCATTCAGACGCATACGCTTAAGGAGCATTGAATGTATCACCCTTTCATATGTACATCATTTAATGTATTACCCTTTCATATTACAGCCCCAGGGCTATAAATACATTGTACAATCCTCATTGTAAAAGGACCGGAATTTCTTGAGATAACTTGTAATCGAGAATTCCCATACAAGCAGCAATACCATAACAGTGGACATAGGCCATTCTTATAAGGCTGAACCACTTTAAAAATTCTTTGTCTCATTTATTTATCTGTGATTGAATAATTAGTTATGATCTAATTTTTTACATCAACACTTATAATTGTGATCTACAGTTGTTTGGTAATATGTATATAGTCTAGTTATCAGCTGGTTCCATATTTTGAGCATGTGTTGACTAAATATGGGTTAATAAATGCATTTGTATTTTGACTACCGACTAAGAAAAGTTGGCATTTACCAACCACTTAGGACTTTTACTGACCATATAATATTGTTGATCATTTTGGGCTTTTCATCGATTAAATGAGTTAGTATTTAAGATTAATCATTTTTGGCTTTAGCCGACTAAATGAATCAATAACAAGTGTTAACCATTTTGGGCTTCTGCCGATTTAATGAGTTTGATGACTTATGTCGAACATTCTCCCAATCCGATATGCCTTAGCAGTATCATTTCATCTGCCTTACCTTTTAGTTCGTGTCGTCACACTCCTTAAGGCCTAGGTGAGATGATGGTAAGAATGTACCTGTCTAATGGGCCATCCACCCGATCAGGTTTTAAGCGACCAACACAATTGGCGACCAACCTAAGTTGGATTTTTTTTAAGGTCCCATGTTGGGATTTTGCTGTTGCCGGGGAAACTTGTGAGGTTTACTGCATTTACTTATGACAAAGACCTGAGGGTTGCAACTATTGAAATAAATTATAATAACTTATTGTAATTACTGTGAATCCTGTTCATCATAATGAGATCCCTTAATTAAAATAAATTGAATAACTTATTGTAATCCACAGGAGTTATGTTTTTCATAAAGAAGTCCCTTGGTTGAGATAAGTTGAGCACCTCACTGTTACCAAAGGTGATTTCTCTTTGTGTTGAGGGAGTTATCATTAAAAATGGTGCATAATATTGAGATACGTATCAAAAAATTGAGGCAGCCAATATATGAAAATGAAATGTGATAGACAATGAGCCTTTATGCATTCAATAATAACTTGCAAGCAACATAAGTTTGAAATGAAAATTTACGTAAACTGAATGTGATTATAAAGATAAAGAAGACAAAAAGTAAAACTTCTTGAGATTGGTTTCTTTCCATTCTCTTAGTATCTCCCTGCCCTCCAGTATTTCCAAGTGATATTCTCCTTGAAGGTCATCCCTGATTACCTTAAAAGGTCCTTCTTACTTTGGTCCCAGCTTGCCATCTGATGATTTTACGACACTGCCTAGGACTTTTCCTTTGGACGTAGTTCCCCACTTGGAATTTCCTCGGATTCACTTTCTTATTATATTATTTAGCCAGTAATAGATGATATGAAGCCAGCTTGATCATAGCCCGTTCTCTTCGCTCGCCTACTAAGTTAAGTTCAGTGCGTAATGCATCGTCATTTAGACCTTGGTCGACCAAGTTAGTTCTCATGGTAGGGAGACCTGCTTCAAGCGAGATAATAACTTACATTCCATAAGTGAGCGCGAAGTGTTTCCCCAGTTGGTCTTCTATAAATAGTGCGGTAGGCCCACAGGACATGGGGGAGCTCATCCACCCAGGCACCGAGCATTATTTTATTAGAAACTTTTGCTTAACCACTGCTTTGGGGATATACCACGGAACTGAAATGATGCTTGATGACATGCTCATCACATAATCCTTGAAAGAATTTGCTTTCAAACTGTGTGTCATTGTCTGTGATGATAGTTATCGGTACCCCAAAGCATGTTATGAAGCTTTTCCTAATGAACCTTATCATATCGGCATCACGGATGTTTGCTAGTGGTTCTGCCTCTACCCACTTGGTGAAGTAGTCTGTGTCGGCCAACAGATACTTGTGATTTCCAGGTGCGGTGGGTAGTGGTCCTAAAATATCCAATCCTCATTATGTGAATGAACAAGGACTTGTCAAAGATTTCATGTCACTAGCTGGTTGGTGAATCATAGTAGAGAATTTTTGTCATTTTTCACATCTGTGAACGTAAGTACTTGCATCCGTTTTCATGTGAGGCCACCAGTAGCCTTCCTTAATCACTTGAAAAGAAATGAGCTCCTTACTGCGTGACTACCACAAATACCATCTTGAAGGTCGTTGAGAACTTTCTTGGTGTCATGTGGGTGAACGCATTAGAGGTAATGGTATGTGAATGAACTTTTGTAGAGCTTCCCCCTGGGGCAAGGTAGAGACGGGTTACTTTCACCCTTAATTGATGAGCCAAACTTTTGTCATCCGACAACGTGTCACTTCCTAGATAAGCAATGATGCAGTCCATCCAACTGGGGGCCTTTTTGTGAGGAGGACCTTCTCGGCGACCATCGTCTGGTCAATACTTGGCTGGGCGAGGAACTCTATCTGAATAGGTCTTCTGAGAAAATGGGAAACTGCCTTTGGGGCAGGCCCTGTTGAGGTTTATGAAGTTAATGCAGACCCTCCAACTACCAATACTCTTTTGTACTACCCCTGGGTTGGATAGCCACTTATGGAACTGAACTTACCTAATGGATCATGCATTAAGAAGCTTACCTACTTTGTTCCCTAGCACTTTAGCCTTCTCGGGGGTTTCTGAGTGATCGACTTGAAGGTCCGGTTAACATGCAGACGATGGCAGGATACATTGGGATCAATCCCAGGAAAGTCATATGGCTCCCAAGCAAAACCATCCAGATTTCTTCTCAAGAAGGCAATCAAATCTTCATTTTTGTGATCGGTGAGAGCAGTTATGATAAAAAAAACTTTCTATCCGGAAAGCTGTCATCATTAATGAATTCCTTCAGGATTTTAATGACCCTGTCAGTGGGGTGGTCCCTAGTCTCCTCCACCCCTGGTCGATCGTACCATAGTTTCTATTTAGAGGGTGTATCCCCATCTTGGGTTACCTCTACAACGTCCTTTGGTTCCCTTTTATTCTTCTTCTTGGGTCGAATGGCTGCAATGATGCACTTCCTTGTCATGACCTGGTCGCCATGAATCTCGACCACACCCCGATCGGTGATACACTTTACCTTTTAGTGGTAGGTGAATAGTATGTCTCTCATGGTGTGCAACCAGCTTATGCCTAAGATGGTGTGATATGGGGACTCTATGTCCACCACCAAAAACTCAATCGGCTTTGAGATGTTGCATACCCTAATCGACAAGACTATCTTTACTAGCGGTATTATAATTTTCCCTATAAATCTAATCAGCGGAACCATGGCCTCCTTAAGGTCGGCTAGGTTGAGCTTCAATTTGTGGAAGAGATTTAGGATCAGTATCTTATCGACATCCCAATTTGTAATTATGAGGATGATCATTAGCGCATCATGGTGGTGAGCCCTTAATCCAATAATATCTTCCTCGGTGAAGACGATATGTTTAGTATAGTCGAAATCCTCTGGTCATCGGCATTTTCCAGCTTGGCTCTTGGCAAGGTCAATTTGAAATGCCTCCATAACAGCAGTGACCTTCTCCAGCTCCATCCGGACAGAGTTCCCTTGGATCTGCTCTAGGTCGGATGCTCCATAAATTACCGTGAACTCTTGTCCCATGTCGTCATCAATGACATTTTGTGGTTTTTAGTCGTTATTAGTTGCGACTTTGTCAGCTTTGTTTTCTATGTACTCATTGATATGCCCAGCTTGGGCCAACTCTTCCAAATAAAATTTTAAAGCCTTGCAATTCTCAGTCATGTGGCCCATCCTTATGGAATGTGCATCTCAGGGCGTTATTCCTCTTCTCCGGGTAATCACCCATCTTCTTGGGACACTTGGAAGACGGTTAATCCTTGATTTTACTCAAGATCTTATAGATTGGTTATTTGAAGACTATGTTAATAGCCTAGAATTATTTTAAAGGATCGGCATTACTCCCATTCTTAGAGTCGTTCTTGCCTCCTTTCTTATTCCCTTTCTTTGGAGTGTCACTCTTGTCTCCTCCTTTATTTTTTGCTCGACCGTTGTCCCCTATTTTAGAGTGAACCACATCCTCAACCTTAGCATATTTGTTAACACAGGCCATCGGGTTGTCGATGGTGCTAGCCTCTTTCTTTGTCACGGGTAGGTGTAGAAGAGATGTGGTCGACAGACCAATCTTGAAGGATATAATGGAAACCTGCTCCAAGCAGTCATCCACTTCATTGAATACCTCCCAGTACCTCTTAACATAATCATGAAGGCTCTCTTGTGATTTTTTTCTACATTGTGAGCAGTGAATCCATCCTCTTAGGGAGGGAACTGCTGCTTATGAAGCGAGCCATAAAATCCTTTTCTAGGGCTTTAAAGTTTTTGATAGACCTATAAGGAAGCTTCTCGAACTATTTTTATGCTACGTCGTGTAGGCTAGAAGGGAAGATTTTACACATCAAGGCGTCATTGTGGATCCACAGGGTCATTGCCTACATATACTGTCGAATGTGGTCTATGGGATCCATCTTCCCATCATTGATCTTGAACCTGGGAAAGATAAACTTCTTTGGGGGGTCCTCTTCTTCAATCCCCCATAATAAAGGGGATTTTATCTAGATGTTAAGAGATCTTCTGGCTAGCTCCCTAGTAGACATTTCTCCTCGATGGGTTGGATGCTAGTCCATCTCTTTACGAACCCAAATTCTGATGTTCTCATCCTGACGATCATTGATTTTTTGGCGCCTCTCTGATCGGCCGTGCTCTGATCAATCATGTTCCGAACTGCCACATTCAAATCTATCTTGGTCGCGTCTGGATCTCCTCCCTCGACTGCAATTTTTTCTCACCTAAGGACTAGGAGTCCTATCATGACGCTTCCTAGTATATCTATGGAGATCCCTCCCCATTCTTTCTAGTTGCCTTTGCAGGAGAGCATTCTCTTCCACCAGGAGGCGTGTTACCTCCTCCTGCTCTCGAAGCCTAGCTTCATAAGCATCGACCAGCCTAGAGATCTAGGTAGACTTAGGTGGTCCTTAACTTTATTTAGAAGGTTCCTCTCTTGGAGAAACCTGGGATTTGGTTGCTAGCGAATCTATGACCTGACCCTAGGTGGGACTGGATCATCCAGCACATCGCCAATCTGAGGAATATTGCTGCTATGGTGAAACATCATGGGCTTTCTGATGTTAACTACTTTCGTAAGAAAAAGAATCACTTCCCACAGACGACGCCAATTGTGAGTGCAAGAATTATCATAATAAAATATTCAGAAAGAAATATAGAGATGAAAGCAAGTAATCACACACATAACAACAGATGTACGTGGTTTGGCAACTTGCCTACGTCTATGGAGAGCTAATTATGTTCTTATTAGTGTCTCTCAATGATCGAGGTTACATCTCATTGCCCCGGACCAGGGTTTACAATTTAAAGTTGTGGAAAATAAGTGATTGAGTTGTACAAGTGATTCAATTAGCTTATTTATAACTCGTGGTGTCCCTGAATATCTCCTCCGAGATTATTGGTAATCGATTTGAGAATATCTCTATGCATTTAAACACATGTTAAATACAAAACTCAAATAAATAAATAACCAACTTGTGTCGGTCAGTCCACTGTGTATGCTAGGTTGGTCAACTACACTTTTGGGCTGAAATAAATGCTCCCCCACACAAACCTTTGCCTTTATTTCTGGAAATGGAAGTCGGTCCACCATGGAATACATTATTAGATTCACTAGTTAATGTGTTGATGCTGGAAAAAATGAGTATCCCAAACTGAGTTTATTTTCCAATTCACTCACTGATGTAACCTTATCATCATTTTCCACCTAAATTTGTCCAAACTCGGCAACAGATGGAAGACATGTTCCATGCATAGTTCTTTCAAACTGATCTGTAGGTCTCCATTTAGCTAGGTTATTCCAAAAACCTGATGAAAAGGAAATTTGTCTTCATAAATATCTTCAAAAGGTTTAGTAACAAATGTAAAATAGTCCTACTTTAGTTTGAATGTGTAAGGTTGGAACGCAACAGATTAAAATTTAGAGAAATTTGATGCCACTGAGTTTAGAGATTTGTAGAACTAATTGTCAAGGTATCTAGATATGAGTATATTCTATAAGAAGAGAAATAAATAAATACCTCTTATTTCAAAACATATTTACAAAGATCTTAACTTAGAATTGGATAATGTTGAGATTATAGGAACTAAAATAATAGTATGTCAACCATTGGTTCGAAAGGACTCAGCATTAGAATCTTTTGCACCTTAATAAAAAGGGGTGACAAAGAAGTATTCATTTGAAATTTCTAAGGCTGGAAGGATACTTGATTATCTATTAAATGCTAAGATGTTAAAACCATTCGATGATGTTAAAAAGCTAAATGACATTAAAGGGGAAAATTATTGTAAATGGCATAATGTAATATCTATTCAATTAATGCTTGTTCTATGTTTCACAATAGGATTCGAGAGTTGATCAGGAAAGGAAAAATCAAATTTTCTGGAAAAGAAGACAACACCATGGGTGCGGATAATAACCTATTACCTAATGTTAAATAATGGGGGAAAACATGCAATCTATTCAACTGCCTCAAAACAAAGGGCGTGTTGAATTTAAAACGAAGACCAAGGTTCAATCAAAGTCTTCAAAACCTGAAATTATTAAGGACTAAGACCATAAGGTTATAAAACACCTATGCATCATGGGTGGGGAGTAATATGCAAAGATGTTATAGTCTATGGCTTAGATGGGGAAACAACAACATTAAACGAACAAAATGCAAATAGTTTATACATTGCTAAAGCCTAAATGTTCCAAGGGAAAGAAGAATTCCAAGGCAATGTTTTTAGAAAGTTAATACCAATCCTTAGACAATAATACCCCAAAGGCAATATTTAAAATGACATGAAACAACCAGTACATCAGACCTAATGTCAATGAATCCAAATCATGCCAGTATTTCAAAAACACTTGGACTAACAAAATTCCAAAATCAATAATAATATTAAAAGGGTTGCCTGATTAGTTTGTGGTCCAAGATCCAAAGGTGGCACAACAATGCAATGAAATGTTAAAGAGGCCAAAGGAAGTTAAGCCTCAGCAAGTGTCCCCTAGTATGTGCCATTTAATGCAACCACTAAAGTCAAAGAGAATGGAGAATAGGTTGTGATTTCTTACACCCAACATAGAAGAATCCAAATGAAGTACAATTATTGTCAAAACACCTTTAAACTTATGCACCTAGGTGGATCAAAGGGGTTTGCTTCTTCATCATCAAATTCAAACCCAATATTTCACGAAAAGCCACAGGAAAGACAATCATGTTCAGACGTATGGGTTGAAAGGCTTAAAGATCTGGAAAAATTCGTAAGCATTGATTGGAATAGTTCATCTGGACATAAATCTTTTGGTGAAGAATAGAAATGAAGAGAAGATGATAGTAGAATCCATGAAACTTGAACAAGGGGTTGAGAAACATTGTTTCATCTAGTTTCAATTTGTTCCTCAGCAACTACCCATTAATATGGTTGTGATCCTGCCAAAGAGGTTCGAAGCGGAAGAATTACTTGAGGTCCGTACAATACAAGTGGATGAAGATGAGAAGTCTGAGGTAGATATCTTTTGACTTATTTGTCTTTTCTCTAGACTTGATATATCGGTTCAAAAAGCCTACTAATAATATGACTAATTATATCAAACCTTTGTTTGTAAAATCTTAAATAAATGGGGTTTTAATCAATAAAATATTATTAGATAATGTTGCAAGTGTTAATATAATGCCATATTCCATGCATTCTAAAATAAATAAACAAAGCACTAAATTGGTCAAAGATCAAATTATTATCTCTACTTTGCTCGAGATATAAAGTCAACCAAAGGTGTACTACTAGTTGCTGTTGAAGTAAGCACTAGAAAATATAAAGTTGTTTTCTTCATCATTGAAGGCAAACTAAGATTCACTGAAATACTTGGTAGAGATTAGATTAACTCTAACAAATGTATTCCTTATTCTATGAATCAGAAGATGTTTTTGATAAAAGAGGATGGGATTGTGAAAGAGGTGGAGGTTGATTCATTGTCTTTTCACATTATCTCCAATTGTGTGGGGGCTATACTTACACAAGAGAATGCAGGACTAACGAAGCCATATTTTTTGGCTCTAGAAGCATCAAATAAAGAGGTCTCAGATGGGGCTTGGGATGAGTTTGTTTTTGGTCAAATGGGACCAACTTAAATAAAAATTTGGTTATTTTAATGGAGAGCACATCCATTGATATTGAATATGCTAATCAAAGTTTAGCCAGGGTGATGCACAAATTCGAAGAATTAGAATTGAGCACCAGAATTAGTGAAGAAAATACCATTAATTAGGTTTATTATGTCTTTGAAGAAGATATGTGGGATTAAATCCCCAAGAGACTAGTGAATTAGCAAGTTCACTAATATGGTATTTAAAGCTCATAGTGAATCAAGCGGATTCATGGATTGATATCAATTTGGGAACCGAATAAAATAAGAGTATCACATAAATCAGTTCCAACCTAAGAAAAGCATACCAATAGTTGGTTGTAAACTTTTTACATCAATATAAGGACTATTTTGGTTGGGAATATGATGAGTTAGATGACTTGGACATGAAATTGGTTAAACACGGACTACAAATCAAATAAGGCTATAAACTTGTCAAACAGTTGTCGATATAAATGACTCCAAAATTCATAGCCAATATAAAACAATAAATATAAATATTATTGAAGGTTGGGTTCATTCAAACATTCAGGTATGTTTAATGGATCTCTAATATAGTACTAGTAATTAAGAAAAATGGGAAATTGAGAGTGTACATTGATTTTTAAAATTTAAATACAGCCACTCCAAAGGATGAATATTCAATGCCAATGATAAATTTATTAGTTCACAAATCAGTTGGTTATGCTATCACGTTCATAATGGATGGTCATGTTGGTTATAACTAAATATGCACAGCTAAAACAGAAGTGCATAAGACTTTTTTAAGTGCCTTGCTAATTTGGAAACCTTCGAATGGACAAAAAATACATTTAAATTAATTAATGTCTTCGCCACATACCAAAAGGGAATGAATACCACTTTCCATGATATGGTTGACACATTTTTTGGAGTATTATATTAATGATATAATTGTCAAGTCAAAAATAGTAACAAATTAATACACATAAATATGTTCTTCGAAAGAATGACACTTTATCAATTTAAAATGAACCCTTTAAAATGTGCCTTTATAATTTCATAAGGAAATTTCTTAAGATATTTGGTTCACCAAAAAGGGATACAAGTTTATCATAATAAAGCTAAAGTTATAGTCGAAAGCACAAATTGAAAAAATAAGAGAGAATTACAAAGTTTTTTTAGACAAATCAATTTCCTTCATATATTTATATCTAATGTGGTATAAAAAACTAAAGTATTTTCTCCTTTCTTGAAAATGAAAGTCCAAGAGGATCTAGATTGGAAGGAAGATCATGAGCTAGATTTCCAATCACTCGAGTGATACCTGGTCAAGCTACCTATTTTTCTATATCCGAAGGAAGATATGCCATTGAAGTTATATATTTTAGCCTTTTATGCCACAATTGGAATTCTATAAGCACAATCTTGTGAGATCCATAAAAAGCAAGTAGTTTATTACCTTGTTAGGTTTTTGAATGATAGTGAGTTTGGATATTATATACTGGAAAGCAATATTTGACTTTATCTGTTGCTGCTATGAAATTAAGATATTATACATTTCCTAGATAAGTGTTTGTAATTTCAAAGTTTGACGTAATCAAACATATGTCGACAAGGCACATCTTTCCCAATATAATTGCTAAATGGGTGTAGCTCTCTCTGAGTTTTGCCTACATTATATACCTCAAATGGAAGTAAAAGGCCAAGCCTTTGTTGATTTTCTCTCAGACCATCCATGTGAGGATGAGCCAAAAGGGTAATATG
Source organism: Sambucus nigra (assembly GCA_949130495.1). Taxonomy (NCBI): domain Eukaryota; kingdom Viridiplantae; phylum Streptophyta; class Magnoliopsida; order Dipsacales; family Adoxaceae; genus Sambucus; species Sambucus nigra. The sequence goes on from OX422209.1 coordinate 423,506,624, forward strand.
AGATATAATATATATATATATATATATATATAAGTCCATGGAAGTGGTTTGATGGTTCGAAAATAAAATAATATTGATATGACCAAAGTGTATCCTCGTCTCTTAGGACGAGTAATATCGCATCTCATGGCCGAGTCATCATTAGAGCCACACATGCCATTGGTGGGGTCATCGCAACAAGGGTCGACCTCACCTCAACTAATCTCGGACATCCGTAAAGTCGAGACCGGAAGAGCAACACTTATGCAGATCAGTACCACCGTCGTACTCTGCCACAGCCGATGACAGGAGTGACCAGTTATCCAACCTCGTCCTGATCTATTCAGCCGAGGCCACACTTATGACAGTATGGGACCATCCTATAGGAATTAACAATCTCATCCCCTCTCAGGCCGATGTTGTAGCGGACGATGCCTAACATTACGAGCATATGTAAATATAAAGGAGCTATGCTCAAGTGGACAATTCTGTTATAACAAGATTATTCCCTCACGTGAGGGAATATTTACATCATCATTGTTCCCATGTGCCAAAGACATGTGTCTACACCTTATTAGTAGTTTCCTCATGCACATGTTGATTACATGCTTAGGGAGTACATTACACCACCCAAGACCTATATATACACTACATATTCTCCATGATAAGGGACCTAATATTAAAAACCCTAGCAGAACTCTATCAAACTGATGGTAAGAGAGAGAAAAGCTTGAGTGATTGTACCCATGGCTATTAGTGCCCTTATTTAGTGGATCACACACACACACATATAGTAGATGTAGGCCTGATTGGCTGAACCACTTAAAACGTTATCTCATCTTCTCTTTACCTCATCTCATTCTCTTAAAACTATACTATTTATTCCAATTTACCATTGGCATAACTGTTTAAGCTCATCATCATAGTGACCTGGTGGTGCTAGTTCCAGCATCATAAAATATTAAGAATATGGGTATTATCTGAATCCTATGAGCATATTAAAACGAAGCACGGATATATGATGGAAGAGAACAAATGTTCTCAAAATCAAGTGGAATACGAGGATGTCATAATGGGCCTGGAGATTCTTAAAAGTTATAATGCTTTAGTAAAAGAAATTTTTAACTCCCAACTAGTTATAAGACAGATAACGGGTGAGTACAAATGTGTTCATGACGGTTTAACTTTATACAACCATGTGGATTTGAATTAGTTATCCAAATTTGATGAAGTCACACTAAATTATATTTCCCAAATTTTTATATGAAGAATCCAATGAAATGGCTCAAAATGCTTCAGGTTTTAAGCTTGATAACAAAGTTGAAGCTTAGATCCATTGATGGTTTCTTACTAATATTTCATAACAGTTGGCCCTTGGTTGAAACTGAGAATATTGAAATTCAAAAGGATTGGAGAAAACCATGAATTTAATATCTAACTGATTCAAATATCAAGAGTGATAGGTTCTCAGACTAAGGGCAACCAGTTATGTTATTTATGCTAGAAAATTATTCAAAAAAGTTACTGATGGAATGATTATATAGTGCCTAAGTAAAGATGAAGGTTTAACATACATAGCTCAAGTCTACAAGGGCATTTGTGGGGCTCAACAGGATGGTCTTAAGATGAGATTATTGTTAAGAAGACATGAATTTTATTGGCCTTCCAATATAAAAGATTGTGTTAATATTTCCAAAGGATGCCAAAAACTCAAATAACATGTCCCTCAAAATCAGGCACCTGCTAATATATTAAATATGTAGTAAAATCTTATCTACTTAAAGGGTGTGTTATAGATGTCATCGACAAAATTTATCCTCCATCCTCCAAATTGCACAGTTTTGTGTTAATAGCAATAGATTACTTTATCAAATGGGTAGAAGCAGAAGATTTGAAATCGGTTACCCAAAATGATTTGGTACATTTCTTGCAAGACATTATATGTAGGTTTGGGATCCCAGAATCCATTACCTTAGACAATGTAAGCATCTTCAAATCAGAAATGGTGTTGGAATATACATAAGGTTAGGAATAACTTTGACAAAAATAGCATCTTACTATACTCAATCAAATGGTTAGGCAAAAGCTACAAATAAGATAATTAAGTATAACCTGAGCAAAAGTAACTGAGAAAAATCCAAGGGATTCACACTATTTGCTGCCAAAAGTTTTATGGACTTATAGGACCTCTAAAAGATCAAGCGCACGAGTAACTCCGTATGCAATCACTTATGGGCACAATGATGTTTTACCAGTAAGATCACTCTGAATTATTAAGGGTGGTGGCCCAAAATAAATTAACTGTAGAAGTATATGCCCAAGCTATGCATATGGAGATAGAAAACATAGAGGAGAAGAGGGTCAACGCCTTGAATAATATATTGGTCCAAAAGAAGAAAATATTTGTGAGATATAAAAAGAAAGTGAAGAAAATGACCTTCAATGAAGGGGACTTATTTCGAAAAGCACTTTGCCTTTGGGATCAAAAGATTCAACTTATGGAAAGTGGTCCCCAAAATAAAAAGGGCCATTCCAAATTTACAAAGCATCCAAAGGTGTATCACACCGTTTAAGGAACATTAATGGTTACATTAACATGCGAAAAATAAATGCAAGATTTTAAACCCATAATACCCAACCATTTAGGAAGCAAGGAAACAAGAAAAAAATACATAAGTCCATAGAAATATTGGCAATTACACTTATACTTTAATAGAAACGTATTAAAAAATAAAACCTAAAATTAGTCCAAAAGTTTTCATATGCCAGTCTCTTGGCTCTAATTTGAAACTCTCTCTTTCATCAAACTGAGTTGCTTCATTGGTTAAGGCCAGCATTTCACTAACCAATTGGTACATTCTTTGTTGGAAATTAACCAGCTCTATAATAGCCAGCTTCAACTCAACATTGACTCTATCCAGTTATTTTTTCAACTCCTCTTTGTCAAACAGGAGGGCAGTCTTTTAGCTCCAAACAACTCCTAAGTCTTACAAGCTCTTGGTTGGCTCAGCTCTTTGACTAGAGAAATTGGCTATGTCTCCAGACAATGCATTCCCCTCAATCGCTTCTTGGATCATAGTTTCGATGTGATATCGTAATGAAAAGACTCCAATGTTTAATTCCCTCGCTAAATTTTCCTCCAAGCCTTCGAGTTTGGAAATATAGGAGCGGGCTTCCCTAGGATTATTAATAAAGGCAAAGTAAGACAAGGTCTCAAATGAAACCCTAGAAAATCTTCAAAGAGGCTATAAACCTTGTGGAGCATCTAATTACCAAGATGGGAGAGTTGGTTGAACAAGGATGAAATGTTTTAATTGTTGCTTTACATTACTAGTGGTGATATCCAAAGTTCGAACATGATCACGGGACATGATTTCTAAAAGTTTTCCAAGGAAAGTAGTGACCACAGCTAGTGTCACCATGATAGGAATATTATTAATAAGAGGATTGACATATACCTCAAGGGGATCCTCACCTAATGGTTAATCAATTAGACATGGGACACCTTTAAGAAATGGAAAATTTGTAGGTGACCTTGGAGTGCTGCTAGCAAGATTGAGATCCTCTGTGGGCTTTTTTCCCTTGAGACATGAGGTCCCAACTTCCTCATTATTGGAGTTAGGAGTGGGGATATAAGAGTTAACATTCTTTGGGGTTTTTCTTCTTCGAGAACTAGGTTTGAAGGTAGGATATCTGGTGGACTAAGAGCATCATCTGGCTCATTTGTTGGAGATACAGGAGGAGGTGTCATAGGATTTCTAAACAACTTAGGTTCCTCCACACTAACTGAGGTGTCATCTAAACCTATGATACGAGAAAAATAGTTTGAAGATAACTTTATTGGTACAATTATGCCAAAGTATGAAAAATTACTTCAAAAATAATAAGGCATCAGCATACTGTGACATCCCGACTAATTAAATACCGGGTAGCTACTCCTTTATTAAATTAATTCAAAATGCCAAGTTGGTTCAGTTAATAGCATCACTGTCGAAAACATTTTTATAATTACTAACTACCTAGTATTTAAAAAGTAAGTGCCAAATTTTAAGTTAAGTCTGATTAACATGCAGTAAAAGAATAATGAAAGAATAACAATCATTCACTAAAATGAAGTAATGAATAACCAACAACATAAATATAAATCCAGAGGAAAACTCCTCACAACAATCCCACAACTGAAAAATAATACTACAAGTCTGAATCCTGAATAATTACATGCCAGAAGTTTCAATAACTGAAATAAATGAAATGTCTCTAAAAGAAATGGGCGACATGCCCTACAACTGATAACTGAAGAATATCGAGTCAAGATAGATGAAGCGTCTACAAGCAAAGTCCTGTAACTTCCACAAACAGCTACAGCTCGTCACCTGAATGAGAATCCTAAGCATGGTGTCCTTGTGGCTGGGCACCTAAAATGGTTTTTACAAAAATAGATTTGAAAGAAAATGGGTCAGAGCCCGAAAGTGGAAATCATTTTAAAAACAGCAAGTGTTTTAATAACATTAAAACATTAAATGCAAAATACATGTTAGGACGTGCACTCACATGGAATTCTCACCTCTCGACTACATGTGCACTCCTAACGTACCGTACCCATCTATAAGACATCCATATCTAACCAAACTGTAATAAGTTATACCCCTTACTACTCGATTCCCATATTACATTCTAACGTTATCAATTAAATAGAGGGTTTTACTTACTCTCAGATTCTCAGTTAGAAATACCAATCACTATCAGTTAGCCCGTTTTGTTTTCTCAAATCATTACCATAATATTATTCACAATATTAACATGAAAGTTCCCATTAATTAAGTGTATATTATTCTCATCATAAATATACAATACAAGCACCCCGAGACTAAGTTGCGGTGCACACATACTCTGCTATCCATCCCGGTACATCGCGTATATAAGGATCACGTATTTCGAATCTCTCAGGAATCGTTCTCAGATAACAACATCACAAATAATGGAGGCGAACACAGTCACATCACATGGGTCACGCACATACATGCGCTCCCACGATCAGCAGACTTATTAACATCCCAATAAGTCCTTCTCTGACCTATTTTCATCGAGGTAACCAATCTAAATTCGGGCAACACAAGGATTAGAAGGCCCTAAGCGAACGTAAACCTCCCGTGATAGCAAGTATGGTAGGTATGTCATACACATAAAATCAATACATATACTAAGTATTCACACATCTTAGTAATCACCACAATATATTGGTGATACACTTCTCATTTTCATACCGACATATAATACTACACAATTTATATGTTCCCGGTTAATATAATAAATTAGGCCGTCAATAGTTCTCGCAACGTAATAGACACTCACGTCATACTTCATATTTGTCTTTTAGGTTCCAACTACACTTCTAGGTTTGACTCCTCATTATATCCCAAACATCCCAAATGTCACAATTAATCATCAAGGGAAAGTTATCTCTACGTATACACAAGGTTACGGGACACTCGGGATCAAAACAGGCTAAAAAGCCTAAACTGTCAACTCGTTCGAAGTCTCGTTCGAACGAGGATGTTCGAACGAGAGTTCATTCGAACGAACTGGGCCTTCTAACGAGATCTCGTTCGAATGAAAGTCTTCGAACGAACATCCCTATCGTTAGAACCCAAACTGTCAGCTCGTTAGAAGCTCGTTCGAACGAGCTCGTTCGAACGACCTGGGTAGGTCTTCTAACGAGTGGCCAGATTCAAGCCCAGAAATTTCTTTACTCGTTTTTCAAATTTCTCTACACCTCTAATCTCCTCTAAACATCGTTCCAACATCAATTTAAGGTTCCTAATTCGTACTAAGTATACATAGGTCACCTACTAACGTTTTTGTGGGGATTAAATCACTATAAACATCATCCAAATATCAAATCCATACATTTATCCCCAATTTCAAGAACATGAACCCTAAAATTTATAAATCATCAAAGAGTCTAAATAAATCCGTTTTTGTTTCATCCAAAACGTATTAACATCAGATTATTCACCTACATATAGTTCTACATGCAAATCCTCATCACAATACAAGTTCCTAATTCCAAATTAATGGGTTATCATCAAACTCCCAAGAACAATAAGATTTTTATAAATTCCTACACATGGAAGAAACATTCTCTGAAATTAATTGGAATTAAACCACTTGCCTTATTGGAATCTCTGATTTGATGACGAATTTCTGAAGGTTGAATTGCCTTCTCTCTCTCTCTGCAGAATCCTTCTCTTTCTCTCCCTCTCTACAAGTTCTTCTCAAGGTGTTAATGGAGGTGGGGTTGGTTTTGCCAACTTATAACTTCTCCCGTAGCCCACTACCTAAATTGGGGTTGGAAATGGCTTAGTGGGTTAATAATAAGTCAGATTTTTAACTCTAATTTTCGTGGGTTTTAATTACCCAATTTTCGAAATTACCAAAATGCCCTTATAAGTTACCGGTATGGCCCAATAATGCCCGGGATCCAAACTTAACCCCCGGCTAGTGTTTTCTGACTATTTCGACCCTTTCGGACGCGTTGGCGCACTCAAAACGACCATACGGTTAATAGAACTAAAATTCACTTTTTAATTAAAATAATATTTCCCTGACGCGACTGTCACACGCGTCTCAATAAAATTTTCCAACTTGCCGTATTTCAATCTCACGACAAATTTCATACTTCAATATTCATGTATAATCATATATGCACATTATATTCAAATACCAACTCGCATCTCGCTAGTATTTTAATTCGGATTAAATTTCTAATTAATACGCATTTAATTTAATTAATCCCATAAATAAATATCACAAAAATACGGGGTATTACATACTTCCCCCCTAATAACTGAATTTCGTCCCGAAATTCGGAACTAGAAAGTACCTGGTAAGAATAACTCTGGATAACGTTCGCGCATCTCATCTTCGCGCTCCCATGTGGACTCCTCAACATTATGATGTCGCCACTGAACACGCACTAACGGGACTATCTTTGACCGCAGTTTTCGCTCACTTCGGTCCAAAATAGCAATCGGCCCCTCCTCGTAGGAGCTATCAGGCTGGAGATCGATGTCCTCCAAAGCAATGTGAGAATGAGCCAAATCGTCTCTAAGATATTTCCTTAGCGAGGAAATATGAAACACATCGTGAATCCGATGCAAATGCTCCGGTAACCCAAGCCTATACGCAATCGGTCCAATCCGCTCAATAATAGGAAATGGTCCCACATATCTCGGTGCCAACTTCCCTTTCTTCTCGAAACGCATAATTCCCTTCATAGGAGATACTCTGAGCAAAACCTGGTCCCCCACTTGGAACTACCTGAAGAACCTCTTCGCATCAGCATAGCTCTTCTGCCGATCCTGAGCTACCCGAATGCGACTCCGAATCAATTCTATCCTTGTCGAAGTATCCTGAATCACCTCCGGTCCAAGTAGTTTGTTGTCCCCTACCCCCAACCAACATGTTGGGGAACGACAAGGTCTACCGTACAACGCCTCAAATGGAGCCATGCCAATGGTGAACTGGTAGGAGTTGTTGTAAGCAAACTCTACCAGTGGAAGATACTGCTCCCATCCACCCCCGAAATCAATGATGCACATACGTAGCATGTCCTCCAACATCTGGTTCGTACGCTCAGTTTGCCCATCGGTCTGCGGGTGGTACGCCGTGCGCAATCGCAATTCCGTGCCCATGGCCTCCTGAAAACTCTCCCAAAACCGTGAAATAAATATCTTGTCTCGGTCAGACACGATATTTAGGGGCACACCGTGAAGTCTCACTATCTCTGCAATAAAGAACTGGGCATACTGTCCCGCAGTGTAGTCTGTCCTTACGGGTAGAAAACGAGCGACTTTGGTCAACCTGTCCACAATTACCCAAATGGAGTCGTGACCTCTCTGTGGCGTAGGCAATCCCGTGATAAAGTCCATGGATATGCTCTCCCACATCCACATCGGGACCTCCAACGGCTGTAGCAGTCCTGCCGGTCTCTGATGATCCACTTTTACTAACTGACAAGTGGTGTATTTAGAAACAAACTCGGCAATATCTCTCTTCATCCCGCTTCACCAATACTGACGTCTCATGTCTTGGTACATTTTGTCCCCACCGGGATGTACCGCAAACCATGAGCCGTGCGACTCGGCCATCACCTCATGACGTAATTCCTCCCCTTCCGGAACTACTAATCTCCCATTGAAGCGTAATCCCCCGTCTGAGATAACGGTATAGGATTTAGCTCCCTCTGCTAGTAATCGAACTATTAGCTCCTGACAGAATGAGTCATCTGCTTGTGCCTTTACCACTCTCGTGACAATCTGCGGTGTAACAGTCATTACCGACATGAATGATCGGGCCACTGCATCCTGGTGTCCCAATTCCTTCCATTTGGCCTTCCACACCCCTGCCACTTCATCTGCTGGCCTACGGCTCAACGCGTCTGCTACCACGTTAGCCTTCCCCGGGTGATACTGGATATCGAACTGATAATCCTTCACAAACTCAAGCCACCTCCGTTGCCACATATTCAACTCCTTCTGCGTGAATAGGTACTGTAGGGACTTGTGGTCTGTGAACAATCGAAACTTTTCCCCCAAAAGGTAATGTCTCCAAATACGAAGCGCAAATACAACTGCCGCCAACTCCAAGTCATGAGTGGGGTAGTTCTTCTCGTGAGGCTTTAGCTTACGGGATGCATAAGCAATGGCCTGACTCTCCTTCTGTAATATACCTCCAAGTCCTTGCAAGGACGCATCGGTGTAAACTAAATACTCAACTCCCGGTCTCGGCAATGCTAACACAGGTGTTGAGGTCAACTTATCCTTCAATTCATCGAATGACAACTGACAGGCATCACTCCAGATGAATGGCACACCCTTACGAGTCAGATGTGTCAAAGGACCTGCTATCTTCGAGAATCCCCGAATAAACCTCCTGTAGTATCCTGCTAGGCCCAAGAAACTACGAATCTCTGTCGGTGTCGTGGGCTGTCCCCACTCCCTTACCACGGATACCTTCCCCGGATCAACAGATATTCCCCGGTCGGAAATAATATGTCCCAAAAACTGGACCTCCTTCAGCCAAAACCCGCATTTCTCATACTTTGCATACAGCTCGTTTTGACGTAGTGTCTGCAAAACTTGCCTCAAATGCTCGACGTGCTCCTCCTCTATATGGGAGTAAACCAGAATATCATCGATGAATACAATGACAAACTGATCTAGTAAATCTCTGAACACTCTATTCATCAAGTCCATAAACATTGCTGGAGCGTTGGTCAAACCAAAAGGCATAACCCGAAACTCGTAAGATCCATATCTCGATAAGAATGCAGTCTTCGAGACATCCTCTTCCCTGATACGCAACTGATGGTATCCCGATCTCAAATCAATCTTTGAGAAGAAATAAGCTCCTCTCAACTGGTCGAATAAGTCATCGATTCGAGGCAACGGATATTTATTCTGTATCGTGACCTTATTCAACTCTCGGTAGTCCACACACAATCTCAGTGAACCATATCTCTTCTTCACGAACAACACAGGGGCACCCCACGGCGAAGTACTCCTCCGTATAAACCCCTGACCCAACAACTGCTCAATCTGATCCCGTAACTCCCTCATCTCAGCTGGAGCCATACGGTACGGTGCGCGTGCTATAGGTCTCGTATCTGGTAATAAGTCTATGACAAAGTCTATCTCTCGACTGGGGGGTAATCCAGGTATATCCTGAAATACATCGGCAAACTCTCTAACAACCGGAATCGAATCAAGTGGTATCACCACCTCCTTAGAGGTCTCCTCCTCTATATAGTATAAATGAGTGGACGATCCTCCCTCGGAACGAGGCATCGCCACTAAAAACATCTCTTGCCCGGGAATGGCAAAGATAATACTCCTACTGAAACAGTCAATCATGGCTCAGTACGCAACAAGCCAATCCATACCAATAATGGCATCATACTCGGTCATCTCTAATACTAACATATCTGCAGGTAATACCAAACTACCAATCTCTACCCCTACTCCCCGGCATATAAAGAAAATAAGTGACCCACTCCCCAATGGTGAGTTTACACACGTCACTGTGCTCTCTGCTGTGGCTAACAACCCTAAGGCTTTCGCAAAATGTGTAGCTATAAAGCAATGTGTTGCCCCCGTATCAAACAAAACTCGACCCATAGTACCATGGATAGGAAACATACCCTCAATCGCGGGTGGTGCCTGCGGAGCTGCTGCCTGGTGGACGTTATAGACACGTCCATACTGTAACTGTCCCTGCTGCACAGGAACTGCTGGAATGGCTGGAAGAGCTGGCACCTGGGCTGGAGTTGGGAGGGCTGGTGGAAAAAGTGGCCTCTGTGGCTCATGTCGAGTACCCTGCTGCTGCTGCGGGGCCCTACCCCTATCAGGACAGTCCTGGCATTTATGGCCAGTCTTGCCACAAACGAAACACTTTCCCGGAAATTCCCCCTCCCCTCTGTCCCTGCTGCCCCCGGCCCTGGTGGCCGTTACCGTTCCTCCACTGGCCTTGCTGGCCCTGCTAAAACTGTTGTTGACCATTCTGACCCTGCTGGTGCTGATGGCCGTTCGGACCCTGATGGCCCTGCCGGAAACCTCCCTGTCCGTGCCTGAAATTTCCTGACCTGAACCTCTTGTGATCCCCCTGCTGGGTACCCTGATCACCCTGCCTCTGCCCCTGAACAGATTGTGCCCCACTGGCACCATTTCCTCCAGTCCTGCCCTGATGGCTAGACTCTCCCGATCGCTTGCCCTCAGCCATGTGAAAGCGGTGATCCTGGCAATGGAGCAATGCAGCGTTAACCACATCAGAATAAGTGTCTAACGAGAGGTTCCCTAACAAGTGCTGACGAATCCTCCATGTCAACCCGTCTGTAAATTTCTGTATCTTCTTTTCCTCCGTCGGTATCTCATTCGGAACAATGTTCAGAAGATCAGTAAATTCGGCCTCATACTTGGCCACAGTCTTACCCTCCTGCTTGAGGCTCATCAACTTCCTCCTCATCTCTGTGTGAACAGCCGACGAAAAGTACTTGCGGTCAAACCGCGCCCAAAACTCCTGAATAGTGAGAGTATCTCTCTCCTCCACTGTGGTAATAGACTCCCACCACTGCAGTGCAGACCCTACTAGCTTAAAGGTAGCTAGTATCTGCTTCTGGACATCTGCGCACTCATACATTCTCAGGTGTCCCTGGATGTCCTTCCTCCACTGACTCGAAACTACTACATCGGAGCTACCTGCGAACTCCGGAGGGTGTGCTTTCTGAAAATCATCACGTACACGTTCCCAAGCAGACGGGAATGCATGAGCCTGAACTGGCGCGGCTATCGGTGCCTGAGGTGGTGCCTGCTGAACTACAGCTAGTGCTGCATTTACTGCCTGGGCCACAATGGCTGCAACCTCGGCGGCATTCATCGTGCCCTGAACTGGTGCGGGTTGTGGTTCTGGCATTGCATCCCTGGGAATCCTTTGTGCACGTCGTGGAGGCATCTGAAATAAGAATGAAGTTTATAAATTCGCAGTTATAAACTTAAAATAGCTGAAGAACGTAGCATATACAAAAGAATACAACAGTCCTAAAATATAGGGCTCTACATCAAAGAAAGCTCAGCGGAAACATAATAAGCCGTTCAGATCCTAAAGGACACTAGAACCTGATGCTCTGATACCATCTGTGACACCCCGACTAATTAAATACCGGGTAGCTACTCCTTTATTAAATTAATTCAAAATGCCAAGTTGGTTCAGTTAATAGCATCACTGTCGAAAACATTTTTATAATTACTAACCACCTAGTATTTAAAAAGTAAGTGCCAAATTTTAAGTTAAGTCTGATTAACATGCAGTAAAAGAATAATGAAAGAATAACAACCATTCACTAAAATGAAGTAATGAATAACCAACAACATAAATATAAATCCGGAGGAAAACTCCTCACAACAATCCCACAACTGAAAAATAATACTTCAAGTCTGAATCCTGAATAATTACATGCCAGAAGTTTCAATAACTGAAATAAATGAAATGTCTCTAAAAGAAATGGGCGACATGCCCTACAACTGATAACTGAAGAATATCGAGTCAAGATAGATGAAGCGTCTACAAGCAAAGTCCTGTAACTTCCACAAACAGCTACAGCTCGTCACCTGAATGAGAATCCTAAGCATGGTGTCCTTGTGGCTGGGCACCTAAAATGGTTTTTACAAAAATAGATTTGAAAGAAAATGGGTCAGAGCCCGAAAGTGGAAATCATTTTAAAAACAGCAAGTGTTTTAATAACATTAAAACATTAAATGCAAAATACATGTTAGGACGTGCACTCACATGGAATTCTCACCTCTCGACTACATGTGCACTCCTAACGTACCGTACCCATCTATAAGACATCCATATCTAACCAAACTGTAATAAGTTATACCCCTTACTACTCGATTCCCATATTACATTCTAACGTTATCAATTAAATAGAGGGTTTTACTTACTCTCAGATTCTCAGTTAGAAATACCAATCACTATCAGTTAGCCCGTTTTGTTTTCTCAAATCATTACCATAATATTATTCACAATATTAACGTGAAAGTTCCCATTAATTAAGTGTATATTATTCTCATCATAAATATACAATACAAGCACCCCGAGACTAAGTTGCGGTGCACACATACTCTGCTATCCATCCCGGTACATCGCGTATATAAGGATCACGTATTTCGAATCTCTCAGGAATCGTTCTCAGATAACAACATCACAAATAATGGAGGCGAACACAGTCACATCACATGGGTCACGCACATACATGCGCTCCCACGATCAGCAGACTTATTAACATCCCAATAAGTCCTTCTCTGACCTATTTTCATCGAGGTAACCAATCTAAATTCGGGCAACACAAGGATTAGAAGGCCCTAAGCGAACGTAAACCTCCCGTGATAGCAAGTATGGTAGGTATGTCATACACATAAAATCAATACATATACTAAGTATTCACACATCTTAGTAATCACCACAATATATTGGTGATACACTTCTCATTTTCATACCGACATATAATACTACACAATTTATATGTTCCCGATTAATATAATAAATTAGGCCGTCAATAGTTCTCGCAACGTAATAGACACTCACGTCCTACTTCATATTTGTCCTTTAGGTTCCAACTACACTTCTAGGTTTGACTCCTCATTATATCCCAAACATCCCAAATGTCACAATTAATCATCAAGGGAAAGTTATCTCTACGTATACACAAGGTTACGGGACACTCGGGATCAAAACAGGCTAAAAAGCCTAAACTGTCAACTCGTTCGAAGTCTCGTTCGAACGAGGATGTTCGAACGAGAGTTCGTTCGAACGAACTGGGCCTTCTAACGAGATCTCGTTCGAACGAAAGTCTTCGAACGAACATCCCTATCGTTAGAACCCAAACTGTCAGCTCGTTAGAAGCTCGTTCGAACGAGCTCGTTCGAACGACCTGGGTAGGTCTTCTAACGAGTGGCCAGATTCAAGCCCAGAAATTTCTTTACTCGTTTTTTAAATTTCTCTACACCTCTAATCTCCTCTAAACATCGTTCCAACACCAATTTAAGGTTCCTAATTCGTACTAAGCATACATAGGTCACCTACTAACGTTTTTGTGGGGATTAAATCACTATAAACATCATCCAAATATCAAATCCATACATTTATCCCCAATTTCAAGAACATGAACCCTAAAATTTATAAATCATCAAAGAGTCTAAATAAATCCGTTTTTGTTTCATCCAAAACGTATTAACATCAGATTATTCACCTACATATAGTTCTACATGCAAATCCTCGTCACAATACAAGTTCCTAATTCCAAATTAATGGGTTATCATCAAACTCCCAAGAACAATAAGATTTTTATAAATTCCTACACATGGAAGAAGCATTCTTTGAAATTAATTGGAATTAAACCACTTGCCTTATTGCTATCTCTGATTTGATGACGAATTTCGAAAGGTTGAATTGCCTTCTCTCTCTCTCTGCAGAATCCTTCTCTTTCTCTCCCTCTCTACAAGTTCTTCTCAAGGTGTTAATGGAGGTGGGGTTGGTTTTGCCAAGTTATAACTTCTCCCGTAGCCCACTACCTAAATTGGGGTTGGAAATGGCTTAGTGGGTTAATACTAAGTCAGATTTTTAACTCTAATTTTCGTGGGTTTTAATTACCCAATTTTCGAAATTACCAAAATGCCCTTATAAGTTACCGGTATGGCCCAATAATGCCCCGGGACCCAAACTTAACCCCCGGCTAGTGTTTTCTGACTATTTCGACCATTTCGGACGCGTTGGTGCACTCAAAACGACCATACGGTTAATAGAACTAAAATTCACTTTTTGATTAAAATAATATTTCCCTGACGCGACTGTCACACGCGTCTCAATAAAATTTTCCAACTTGCCGTATTTCAATCTCACGACAAATTTCATACTTCAATATTCATGTATAATCATATATGCACATTATATTCAAATATCAACTCGCATCTCGCTAGTATTTTAATTCGGATTAAATTTCCAATTAATACGCATTTAATTTAATTAATCCCATAAATAAATATCACAAAAATACGGGGTATTACATACTTCCCCCCTAATAACTGAATTTCGTCCCGAAATTCGGAACTAGAAAGTACCTGGTAAGAATAACTCTGGATAACGTTCGTGCATCTCATCCTCGCGCTCCCATGTGGACTCCTCAACATTATGATGTCGCCACTGAACACGCACTAACGGGACTATCTTTGACCGCAGTTTCCGCTCACTTCGGTCCAAAATAGCAATCGGCCCCTCCTCGTAGGAGCTATCAGGCTGGAGATCGATGTCCTCCAAAGCAATGTGAGAATGAGCCAAATCGTCTCAAAGATATTTCCTTAGCGAGGAAATATGAAACACATCGTGAATCCGATGCAAATGCTCCGGTAACCCAAGCCACCAATACTAACGTCTCATGTCTTGGTACATTTTGTCCCCACCGGGATGTACCGCGAACCGTGAGCCGTGCGACTCGGCCATCACCTCATGCCGTAATTCCTCCCCTTCCGGAACTACTAATCTCCTATTGAAGCGTAATCCCCCGTCTGAGCTAACGGTATAGGATTCAGCTCCCTCTACTAGTAATCGAACTATTAGCTCCTGACAAAACGAGTCATCTGCTTGTGCCTTTACCACTCTCGTGACAATCTGCGGTGTAACAGTCATTACCGACATGAATGATCGGGCCACTGCATCCTGGTGTCCCAATTCCTTCCATTTGGCCTTCCACACCCCTGCCACTGCATCTGCTGGCCTACGGCTCAACGCGTCTGCTACCACGTTAGCCTTCCCCGGGTGATACTGGATATCGAACTGATAATCCTTCACAAACTCAAGCCACCTCCGTTGTCGCATATTCAACTCCTTCTGCGTGAATAGGTACTGTAGGGACTTGTGGTCTGTGAACAATCGAAACTTTTCCCCCAAAAGGTAATGTCTCCAAATACGAAGGGCAAATACAACTGCCGCCAACTCCAAGTCATGAGTGGGGTAGTTCTTCTCGTGAGGCTTTAGCTTACGGGATGCATAAGCAATGGCCTGACTCTCCTGCTGTAATACACCTCCAAGTCCTTGCAAGGACGCATCGGTGTAAACTAAATACTCAACTCCCGGTCTCGGCAATGCTAACACAGGTGCTGAGGTCAACTTATCCTTCAATTCATCGAATGACAACTGACAGGCATCACTCCAGATGAATGGCACACCCTTACAAGTCGTATGTGTCAAAGGACCTGCTATCTTCGAGAATCCCCGAATAAACCTCCTGTAGTATCCTGCTAGGCCCAAGAAACTACGAATCTCGGTCGGTGTCGTGGGTTGTCCCCACTCCCTCACCGCGGATACCTTCCCCGGATCAACAGATATTCCCCGGTCGGAAATAATATGTCCCAAAAACTGGACCTCCTTCAGCCAAAACCAGCATTTCTCATACTTTGCATACAGCTCGTTTTGACGTAGTGTCCGCAAAACTTGCCTCAAATGCTCGGCGTGCTCCTCCTCTGTATGGGAGTAAACCATAAATAAATATCACAAAAATACGGGGTATTACACATACTTTCCACCTATACTTTCCGCACAGGTTTTTATGTTATTGTTTTCATGTGTTTCCTCTTGGGAATAATGAACGTAGCGGAAATGGGAGGTTCAACAGGGTCAATGTTACCTGAGAAAGTGCTAGTTGAATTGTTCGAAAAGACCTTAACCTATATGGTTGGATGAAAAGAGCTTACTCTTGTTCTTCCTCTCTAATAAAGCTTTCCAACGCATCTATCTCCTCAAGAGATAATTTCCTCTTTTAAAAGGAAACATAATCTTCAAGAGGTGGAACTTCTATAAGATCATGAAATGGATGATTTAAGGCCAATATAAATAAATATAAAATTGTAAGAAGTAAAAAGAACCGTACCAGAAGATGGCTTCGAAGGTTTTATGGTTGCATATTGTTGATACCAAATTTAATCTGCTGACATGGACTAATCATATGAAGACACATGGCTATCTACATGACAACAGCAAGCACTTCCGAGATGATCACACGCTCCGAGGAACCATGTTACTCCGAGGAACTCATACACTCCGAGGAACAGACCTCTCCGAGGAACTCTTTAGCACCGAGAAGCTCAAGCGGTCCGAGCAACTCAGGTGGTTCGAGTTGCACCTTGAAGCAGGATACCAACAGTTTAACTGCTCATTAAATGCTTATCATTCAGACGCACACGCAAAAAAGGGCATTAAATGTATTACCCTTTCACATTACAACCTCAGGGCTATAAATACATTGTACAATCATCATTGTAAAGGGACCCAGAATCCATAGCGGAATTTCTTGATAGAACCACAAATCGAGAATTCCCAAATACTCAGCAATAAAGCAACAGTGGACGTAGGCCATTCTTATAAGGCTGGACCACTTTAAGAAAATTTGTCTCATTTATTTATCTGTGATTGAATAATTAGAGTAATCTAATTTTTACATCAACAGATTGGCGCCGTCTGTGGGAAACGACTGATAATATCATTTTTCATCAAAAATAATCCATTACCAATGGCTGATATTCCTGAATCCAGCAATCGAAACGCTGGAACCCCTCCAAATCCATCTTCTCCACCAATTATTCCAGATTTGACTGGAATAATGGCAAATCTGGCTCAGGGCCAGACCGTATTGCAAGAAACAATGCGACAACTCATCCAAACCCTCCATGGCGGTGCATCAGCCCATTCCGGACCACGAAGCATTCAAAGAAATACCCGTGCGCCTTCTTCGCGTACTAGGCGTACTAATTCATATCGCAATGAGGAGTCTGAAGATTTTTCTTATCAACCTGGATGAACTTCGTCAGTGCGGGCCACAGATACTGAACAACGTGTCACCCTCTCCCGAGAAAGGACCAGCGCATTGGAAAGATTAAGTAGGGTTTCTCCTTTCGATCGATTAGGCCCTAGGAGGAACAAAAGTCCTTTTAATGCAGCGTCGAGGAGCTTTCGACGACCATCAGATTTAAGGGAAGGATCTGCCCAGTCGCGACCAGTTGCTCGTCAAGATAGATCCTATGATCGACCAGCTGCTCGTCAAGATAAATCCCAGGAAGCCACTTCAACGTGATCAGTTGCTCGAACCAATAGGCCCGAGGAAGGAAATGATGCATGGAAAGGATCTATTTAGAGGCTGGAGGATAGATTAGGGGAAATGGCTAAGGCCAAGAACCCTCTACAACGAACCTTTGTTCGAGGAACACCTTTTGTCCAGAACATTGTTGATTTTCCAACACCATCAAAGTTCAAAGCACCTGTTGTGACTCCCAAGTATGATGGAAAGACTGACCCTGTCCTCCATATAGAACAATACCAAGCTGCAGCCGACATCTATGATGTCCCAGATGAGATGAGATGCAGAGCATTCTCGGGAACACTTACCGGATCTGCTCAAATATGGTATAATAATCTTCCTCGGGGAAAGATTTCAACTTTTCTTCAACTGGCCGAGTTATTCATTGGGAATTTCTGCTTTGGAGCAAAGCCAGTTAAACGAGTAGCACATTTGTTAAGTGTTAGACAAAAAGCTGGTGAGAGTACCAGAGATTATATAACTCGTTTTAATAACGAGAAACTCGAAGTCATTGATTATGAGGAGAAGACAATGATTATCGCTTTGATGAGTGGACTACTGCCAAACAAGTTGTACTACACTTTGGCCAAAGATCCACCTCGAACCATATCGGACCTGATGGGAAAAGCGTCCAAGATTATGAATGTCGAGGAGGCTATGTCTGCGAAGAAGAATATGGACGCCAAAGAAACCAAGGTGGAAGGTGATAAAGTTAAGAAGAAAGAACATAAGAACAATGGTGGTGACAAACAATCCAAAAATAGGTCGTCATGGGAAGTCTTGAGGAAATTTTATAAATACACACCTTTGAAAGCAAATATCAACCACGTCCTAGAAGAAATTAAGAACAGCGAGGAGTTAAACTGGCCAAAGAAAATGAAGGCAGACCCTGACACGAGGAATAGGGAAAAATATTGCGAGTTCCACAAAGATCATGGCCATATGACCAAAAATTGCATAGCTCTTCAGAATGAAATTGAAACACTCATCCGACGAGGAAAGCTAGCAAAGTATGTCGATCGGGGAGGCGAAAGAAGAAACAACGACCGAACTAGAGAGAGGTCTAGATCTCCTCGTCGAGCAGAGGAGAACAAGAAGAGAAACCATGAAGTTGATCCAGAGGATGACCCCGATCTTCCCAAGAAACCAAGGCAGCCAGAACGAGAGGTATTTTTAATATGCTTGGGTCATTTGATTGTAATGTTATTACAGGAGGAGATGCAGGAGGAGGAGACCTTACTCCAGAAAGAAAATCTTACCTCGGTGAAGCTCAAGCTTGCTCGTACATTCAGCGAATAAATCTAGCTGAGGAAGATCGCCCGAGAAAGGTGAACAAGGAGAAATTGGTCATCGGTTTTTCAAAAAATGACCTTGCATGTATTTTATATCCTCATGATGACCCGCTGGTGATCAAGATGAGAATGAAGGAGGTCATGATTTCAAGAGTACTAGTCGACAATGGTAGCTCGGTAGACATCATGTTCTACTCGTGCTTCGATAGTTTAAATCTAAAGCTATCTCAACTGGAGCCTTACCAGAGACCCCTCATTGGTTTTCCTGGCGAGAAAGTATTTCCACTTGGGACGATCAAGTTGGATATATTCATTGGTACGTGGCCTGCTTGTCGGACAAAAAGAATACATTTCTTCGTGATGGATAAGAATGTCAAATCATCGTACAATATCATCATGGGAAGAGTAGGATTGAAGAAGTTCGAGGTTGTACCATCTACAGTGCATCAGTGCCTAAAATTTCCAACAAACTTTGGAGTAGGAGTTGTGAAAGGTGATCAGAAAGTATCTCGAGAATGCTATTATTCATCCGTCGAGCAAGAAGAACTGGAAGAATAAAAAAAAAGACTACTACCTATCAAGTGGATGAAGGTGCAGAAATTGAAACACTGGATCCTCGAGATGAGTCGTAACTCGTGAAGGGTCAAGTGGTGGAAACTACTGAAAATATCATTCTGGACGACGAACATCCTGAGCGAACTACTTAAATAGGTTCATCGTTGGAAGCCTCATTAAAACAGGAATTGATAACTTTCCTTAGAAGCAGAAAATAAACTTTTGCATGGAGTCATGAAGATATGCCAGGGATAGACCCAAACTTCTTATGTCACGAACTCAATGTGAATAAGGAGATCAAGCCTGTGAAGCAGAGAAGAAGACTATTTAGTCCCGAGAAGAATCAAGCTATACAAGAGGAAGTCGAGAAGCTCCAGAAGGCTTGTTTCATCGAAGATGTTAATTATCCAGACTGGTTAGCCAATATAGTGATGGTAAAGAAGAAAAACAACAAGTGGAGGATGTGTGTAGACTTCACCGACCTCAATAAAGCATGACCAAAGGATCACTTTCCACTGCCCCGAATTGATCAACTGGTGGATGCTACCTCGGGACACGAGTTGCTGAGCTTCATGGATGCTTATTCTGGCTACAATCAGATCAAAATGAAACCTGAAGACAGGGAGAGTACTTCTTTCATTACCCCTCAGGGAACTTATTGTTATAATGTTATGCTTTTTGGTTTGAAAAATACAGGTGCGACATATCAGCGGCTGATGAACAAAGTCTTTGCTGATCAAATCAGTTGCAATATGGAAGTCTATGTTGACGATATGCTGACAAAAAGCAAGAAAGTTGTCGATCATCTAGTTGATTTAAGTCAGACTTTTGATCAACTGGATAAATATCAAATGAATCTGAACCCGACGAAGTGCATATTTAGAGTACGAGAAGCCATGTTTCTCGGGTACATCGGCAATCAACGAGGCATTGAAGCAAATCTTGAAAAGATCAAAGCTCTATTAGGGCTGCGATCTCCAACGACGAAGAAGGAAGTACAGAGTCTTATAGGACGAGTAGCAGCACTCAACAGATTTGTGTCATGAGCAACTGATAGATGTCTCCCATTCTTCAAGACACTCAAAAATACTTTTGAGTGGAATGATGAATGCGAGAAGGCTTTTCAAGACTTGAAGAGATACTTGGGAGCACCTCCACTGTTGTCCAGACCAGTGATGGGAGAAAAATTATACTTGTATCTTGCAGTGTCCGAGAATTCAGTTAGCTCGGCGTTGATCAGAGTGGAGAATGGAGTACAAAAACCAATTTACTACACAAGTAAGGCCTTCCGAGGAGCAGAGATCAGATATCCAAGGCTGGAAAAGTTAGCACTGGCGCTTATTGAGGCAAGTAGGAGAATGAGGCCATACTTCCAGGCTCATACCATAGTAGTATATACTGATATGCCATTGAGGTAAGCCCTCCATAAGCTAGAAAAATCAAGAAGATTGATGTACTGGGCAATAGAGCTCGGTGAATATGATATAGTCTATGAACCCAGATCATCGCTTAAAGGGAAGCCTGTAGCAGATTTTATAGCGGAGTTCACCTATCCTGATAGCTCCGAGGAACAAAAGTTGCTCGTTGATCAACCTGTGGATGTTACAGGATCAACAAACACAGGCTCAGACCAATTCCGATTGGTAAAAGGGCGTGTGGATGTTACAGGACGTGACGGAGAGATAGTTGTGAGGACTCCGGACGAGAAATAAGAGTTGCTCGCTGATCAACCTGTGGATGTTACAGGATCAATAAACACTAGCTCAGACCAACTTCGGTTGGTAAAAGGGCAAGTGGATGTTACAGAATCATTAAATTCAAGCTCAGACCAACTCCGGTTGGTAAAAGAGCAAGAAAAAATGGTCGACGAAGAGCGAGAAATATCCGGGGAGGATGAAATGAAGCAACAAATATTTCACCGAGGAACTCTAACTGATCAGAAATTTGAAGACGAGTTACCTATATGTAGACTATATGTAGATGGCTCATCTTGCACTACAGGATGTGGCGCGAGGATAGTTTTGAGCACTCCGGATAAGGTCGATATGGAATACGCCTTGCGTTTCCAATTCAAAGCTTCCAACAATGAGGCTGAGTATGAGGCCATGATTGCAGGACTTGGTTTAGCAAAAATTATGGAGGCGCAGCAGATTATTGTCTTCAGTGATTCTCAATTGATCGTAAATCAAATGTTTGGAGTATATGCAGTTAGAGGAGAATTAATGATCAGATATCATGCAAAGGCAAAGGAACTGGTGTCAGAATTTGTCGCTATTCAGCTGGTCAGAATACCAAGAATGGAGAATGCGAGAGCAGACGCCCTAGCTCGACTAGCATCAGCTACTCGCATCGAGCTACGATGAATAATCCCAATTGAAGTGCTAACTGGTTGGAGTATAGATGAAGATCTGACGATGAACTTTATCACCCTTAATTTAGGACCATCTTGGATGAATCCCATCAGGGCATATATTGAAGAAGGAGAATTACCAATTGACAAGCTCGCAGCCAAGAAATTGAAGTTTAAAGTTGCTCGGTATGTATTAACTAATGGTGTTTTGTATAGACAAGGAATTATGGCAGGCTTGCAGAGATGTGTACATCCCTCCGAGGTGAATGAATTGATTGAAGAGATCCATGAAGGGTCCTGTGGAGCTCATGTAGCAGGTCGGACGCTCTTACAAAGGGTGATGATGCAGGGATACTACTGGCCGATGATGAGGGCTGATTGTATAGCCTATGCAAAGAAATGTGACAAGTGCCAGCTCTTTTCCTCCATCCGAAGAAATCCATAAGCATTGTTAACACCCATAACTTCCCCTTGGCCATGTGCCATGTGGGGAATTGACTTGGTTGGGCCACTGCCAACGACCCGAGGAAGGTTCAAGTACCTCGTCGTCGCAGTGGATTATTTTACTAAGTGGGTCGAAGCTGAGCCACTCATTGATATGACGTACTAGAAGGTGTACCAATTTGTTTGGAAGAACATCATTTGTCGATATGGTCTTCCTCATGCTTTCATCACAGACCATGGAACACAATTTGATAACGAGGAGTTCGCTGCCTATTGCCATCAGTCAAACATTTTGAAGGTCCACTCAGCACCAGGCCGTCCTCAAAGCAATGGACAAACTGAAGTAACAAATAGAACGCTGCTGAATGGTTTGAAGAAAAGACTGGATGATGCGAAAGCAAATTGGATCAACGAGCTACAATCAGTACTTTGGGCTTACCGAACTACTCCACGAGTAGCAATAGGAGAATCATCATACATGCTGGCGTTTGGAAGTGAAGTTGTCATACCTGCCGAGTTGGGTCTCCCAACACACAGGGTACTGAATTTTAATTCCCCTGTCAGGGACCTAATGAGAAGGCTGGATTTAAACATGCTCGAGGAAGTCAGAGAAGAAGCAGCCATCAGAAATGCTGCATACCAATAGCGAACAGCTCTATTCTACAATAAGAAGGTGAAGAAGTGCGACCTGAAAGAAGGAGACTATGTGCTGAAAAAAGTAATCCGAAAGCACAACAAACTGGAGGCAAATTGGCATGGACCATACCGAGTTACAAAAGTTGTTCGACCAGGAACTTATCGAATAGCAACTCTAAAGGGAGAGGAGTTTAAGAATGCATGGAACGCAGAGCGCCTACGCAAGTATTATCAGTGATGTATATTCCCATGCAATGCAGTTCCATCATTATGAATAAAATGAAGATATTCTGCCAAAGTTCTTCCTTTTATTAAGAATTTTTCGGGGAATACTAGTGTTACACACTACTCGGCAAAGCTCCAGACTGCTCAGCAAAATATTCCTAAAAATACCAACTTCGGTTGGTTAGGAAATCAAATATTCCTAAAAATGCCAACTTCGGTTGGTTAGGAAACAAAATATTCCTAAAAATCCCAACTTCGGTTGGTTAGGAAACCAAATATTCCTAAAAATGCCAACTTCGGTTGGTTAGGAAACAAAATATTCCTAAAAATGCCAACCTGTTTGGCTAGGAAACAAAATATGCTCGCAAATTCCAACCTATGTTGGTCGGGAGGTAAGATTACATCCAGAAAGCGATAAAAGTCTACTAACTATGGCTGGTCGGAGATAAAAACCCACCAACTGTAGTTAGTCGACAAGCAAAATTCACCGATCTTGGTTGGTCGGAAACATTTTATGGGTAAAATTATTTCAAAAAGACTAACTATAGCTGGTCGGGGATAAAAACCCACTCACTGTAGTTGGTCGATATGGAGAATCTAACAACCTTGGTTGGTTGGAAACATTTTAAACAACATTTTTATACTCATTACTTTATTATTAAGTGATCGAGCAACAGTATTGATACTTGTAACTTTTTAATTGTTACTGAGTTGGTTGACAAACAACACAATATTGTTATTTTTTTAACAGATATGCACAAATATAAAGTGTTTGATAATTACAAGACAAAAGCAATCAAGATTTTTAAACAAAAATGAAAGTCTTTCATTGAATTCAAAATAAATTACATGAAAAGTACATTGATATTGAAATGCCAACTAACTATTACATAAAAAATTCCTATTCTACTGGTCTCTTCCCCTCTGCTTTTGACACAGGTTCCTCGCCAGCAGGCGGATCATTTAAAGACAGAGGAGAATTGATGAAGTTGAGATCCTTCAACATCCTGACATTCATCACGGATGGTCGATCTAAGAGATGCTCGGGACGAGATACCTCGATTTGAGAATGTAAATTATAGTCACCGAGATACTTTGAAATTAATCTCCGAGGAATGGCCCGAGCAGGGATCCAACTCACGTCCAGTTTGTATGGTGGCACAGGAAAGTCGAGCAGCCCGGGATCATGGTTCAACACACCTAAGGCATTCAGCCAGCCTTGCTTATAGCCCTCATTGTTGGCATTCTGGATACGATCGTCCAAGTGGAATAGTGCTTCGTTGTATCCAGCCATCCAGAACTCCCTGGGCTATTTGTGGAACTGATATGTTAGCCTCTCCATCTGCTCGTGGAGATTCTTGATGAAAAGCTCTTTATTCTCCAAGACTGACTTCTGCGCAGAGAGTTATTTTTCCAGGTCCCTAATCTTCTTTGACATATCAGACAACGCCTGGTTCTTCGCCATTAATTGGAAAGTCTGGTTCTCTAAGGCAGACTGAGTCCTCTGTTCCTCGACAAGAACCCGAGCAGCTCTTGCTCGTCCCCGAGGAGCTCTTGCTCGACCAGGAGAAGATGAAGAGGTGCCAGAGCTCTTCAAAGTCTCCAACTCGTCCCTCAACTTGGCGTTCTCAACCTCTAAGAATGAAAATCCCTCGTCGGTCACTGGGATCAAGGCACTAGAAGTAGAAGCTGCAGACTTCAATTGTGACAGCTCCTTTTGCAGGTTGTTGTTTTCCTTTTCCAGCAACTCAGCAATCTGTCTGCATTCTTCGACCTCACCTCTCAAGGTTCTCTCCCTTACATCGTACCCAGTAAAAAGCTTCTCGTAGCCCTTGTCGGCAATGATCTGCTGGTACTTCTTCTCATACCCCTCATGCAACAAGGCAGTGGATTCTTTATATTGAAGTTGAAGGTCTTCGACGGTGCTTTGAAGATCCTCGATAATTTTATAATAGGCAACGTTATTAGCCACTGCCCGATCGAGTAGACACTTCAGATATTGATATGCTTCAACTGCCTGTTCTGAAGCATCTTGGCCGAGGATGTCTACAACTTGTGCTGCATTCACGTCTGTATGAACAGCCTTAAAGTATTCATTACATTATCGCAGCAACTTAGTATCATGGGTAGATAGTAATTCCATCCTGGCCAGAAACTAGCAGAGAAAGAAAGAGCAATCATCAATAAGAAATATAAGCAGAGTATGAATAGAAAATAGACAACAGTATGCAAAAAGTTCAAGTTTTATTAGATCATAGTTCAGAGTTACATATTCTGGGTTACATTTGATAAAGAGAAAGAAAATAAAGATAAACGCGAACAATTCTACACCTTCTCCTTATCTCCCAAAACCTTCTCGGGAGGCGGGGATAAAGATGTAGGCTGCTCGGAGGGGATGCATAGTTGCTCGGGCAGCACTGGCAATTACTCGGAAGAACTGATGATCTGCTGAAGTTCCTCGGCAGCGGGCAGAATGGCTGGGGGATGCTCTCCCATCACCATAGAAGATTCTTCTGAGGCAGCTTCGTCCTCTTCAAGCTCTTCTGGGGTTGGAGGGGAACCAGGAATGTGTTGTTGGAAAAGCTCAGAAGATTCATCAACCTTCATTTCCTGGAGAGTTACAACCCATCCATCTCTGAAGTACTTCAGGCTGCCATAGTCCACTTGTGATACCATGGCAGCCAACCCTTTGTTCCACCCCTTGTCCCAGCCAGTGCTGAAGGACTTCTTCACAGCCATCTTCCTCTTTAATTTCTCTGAGGAGAGCTGCTCGGGCAGCAGGTTCTCAGCAGCCTTCAATTTATTTTCTGCCTCCTCTTTCTGTCGACCTACTTCCCGAAGCCGAGCCAACTCCTCCTCGGTAGCCTTGAGTTTATCTTCAAACTCTCCAGCAGTGTTGAGCTTCTCTTCAAGCTCCTTATTAGCCTTCTCCAGGGCATTTATTCTCTTCTCCAACTCCTTGGAGGCATCAACAGCTCGAGTTTTTTCTTGCTCGATGGAGGAAAACTTCTTCTCCTAGACAGCCTTATCAGTAGCATACTTCTGGAGAGAGTCTTCCAAAAACTTGATAGCCTCTTCCAGAGCTCCCTCCACACTGGACGAGGAGCATGAAGCTTTAATTGCTTCATCCTTCTTCAGGATTATGTTAAAGCAGCTCGTCAACTGTGAACAGAAAAAGAAAGTAAGTTAGAAACAGAAATGACAAAGGAAATATGAAAAGTTAAAAGTAAGAAGACTTACAGAAGCAAGGTGATGAGCAGCCAGTGAGGTGACCATGTCCCGAGTAAGGTTTTCCTCAGTACATTGGACCTCGGGAATGATCCAGGACTTTACCGAGCTCATAGCAGAGCTCGGGGGAAAAAAAGTTGGAACCCCAGTTCCAGTAACTGGGGGTTGAGTGATGGTATCAGCCAAATTGACCGAGGAGATTTTCTTCAGCCTCCTCGGGGGAACATGAACGGATTTAACCAAGGAAGAACCTTTGGTCGGTGATATCACAATCACCTCTCTAGGAGCAGCAGACCTGCTCGAAGCCACTGCGGGCTTCTCAGCAACCTTCACAACTGCGGCAGCTGAGGAAGGTGCATCATTTTTCTTCATCCCCTCCCTTGGGACATCAATCCTACTCCTTTTTGCCTCCCCAGAACCAGAGGCATTCTTCTCAAACAGGGTAGGAGGTCTTCTCTTCTTCATCATTTCACTTAAAGGAATATGGGATTCAGGCGATGAGCTTGTGGAAGCTGGTACTGGCTCTGATTCACTTATTACTGGACGAGCAGTGAAAGAAGTGGTGTAGCTCTTGTACTGGAGCAGATACGAAGTCGACCTAATTTGCTCGTCAAAAACACTCTGATGCAGACTCCAGATAAGTTTCAGATGTCTTACATTAACATCTGCTTCCTTTGGGCACTTTCTTTTGTTATCAACTGCAAATAAACAAACATTGAGATATCAGTGGCACATTTTATCAAACATAAAAGAAACATGATGTCAAAATAAATAAAATGAAATAAAAATAACTTATCCCGTTGCCATAAGGAGGACATCTGGGACCCTGGTAAACCTTATCTCCAGTTAATGGAGGGTGTTGCTAATTTTTTATGACAACCCCGTGTTCAAAATAATCCCTATTGGCATCAGGGAGATTGACTACTAAGGCTCTATTTAAAAATCTAGTTTTTAAATAAAAAAATATTATCATTAACTGCCCATCTATAGCAGTACATGATTTCTGGAATTCCTATGCGAGTTCCATGGACTTGATTTAATTTATGCACCCCATTAACTATTCTCCATGTGTTGGGGGCTATTCTTGCAGGAACGACGTCAAAATAATGACAGAATTCCAGACACAAGGGATTTGGTGGAAAAGAAAATCCACACTCAGCAATAAAAAGGCTGGGGAACCAATGTCCCTCAGCCAAATTGAAATAATCAGAAGGCTCAGAAAGCTCTTTCAAGACAACCCAAGAGGGAATGGAAAAATCAGAGCGAAACTTTTCAAGAGACTCAACAGGGTAAACCATGATGATGAATAAAAGAAATGAAGAAGAAAGAAGAAGATCTTACAGAAAAAGAGGAGAGCTGTTGACAACGAACGATGGAAGAGATGAACACACAAGAGAGTAGAAGACAATGAAAAACTCGAAAACACAAATTTGAAAAGTAGAAGACGATGGGAGTATCTGTGAAGTTTAAATACCTTGACTTGGGAAATGGTGAAGTAATGATTACAAAAAAAAAGATGATTACGTTACCGGCGGCTAAAAAGATGAAAAATGGAGCGGGAATCAGAGCGGGCAGCAGCGGCTAAAAAGACGAAAAGTGACGCGGGAATCGAAGCACGCAGAAAAGTCCAAAAAAGCATGATTCTACGAATTAGGAAGGAGAAATAAATACAAGGGAAACACTCCTAAAAATCAGGAAGACTATTTAAAGCTACCATATTCCGAGGAAGAATGTTCCATACTCCTCAAATTTCGAACTATGAAACATTGGGGGCTTCTGTTGATACCAAATTTAATCTGCTGACATGGACCAATCATATGAAGACACGTGGCTATCTACATGACAACAACAAGCACTTCCGAGATGATCACACGCTCCGAGGAACCATGTTACTCCGAGGAACTCATACACTCCGAGGAACAGACCTCTCCGAGGAACTCTTTAGCACCGAGAAGCTCAAGCGGTCCGAGCAACTCAGGCGGTCCAAGCTGCACCTCGAAGCAGGATACCAACAGTTTAACTGCTCATTAAATGCTTATCATTCATACGCACACGCAAAAAGGGCATTAAATGTATTACCCTTTCATATGTATATCATTTAATGTATTACCCTTTCACATTACAACCTCAGGGCTATAAATACATTGTACAATCATCATTGTAAAGGGACCCGGAATCCATAGCGGAATTTCTTTATAGAACCACAAATCGAGAATTCCCAAATACTCAGCAATAAAGTAACAGTGGACGTAGGCCATTCTTATAAGGCTGAACCACTTTAAAATTATTTGTCTCATTTATTTATCTGTGATTGAATAATTAGAGTAATCTAATTTTTTACATCAACACCTATAATGGTTTTAAGTAAACCTGGATGTACTTAGACCACGAATCCATAAAAACTGGGTTCACCTCTATATCAAACTTAGCTCTGACTGTGCTAAAGGTGCTTCGAACCTTATTATAGTCAATAATTCCTTGTAGAAAAACTATATTTGAGAAGTAGGATGATTTATAAAACACATAAGCGTTTACAAGATTCCTCACAGGGACTCAAATGGATTAATATAAGCTGAATTTCTTAGCAAATTAGGAAGGCATGTATATCTACCCAAAAGACCTGCGGTTAGGGGCAGTGGGAGGTGATGATCCATAACACAAATCCCTGGAAAAAAAACTTCCGCAATATAAATTTTCTTATGCTACAGGAAGTTTTTCCTTAAAAATCGAAGCAAACCAAAGTGGGGCTTAAACACCTACCAATAAGGGTTGTAAATAAATCCCAGGTTTGTCAATTGGTAGACTCCTAAACATACTATTAAGAGCTTTGAAGTTCTTATCACCTAATTTAGAGTGATAATAGGCATAACGATGGCTAAATTCTGAGTTATTTTTTATGTGGCCAATCTCTGGCAAGTACGCATTCAATAACATTTTGAGGACCCATATTGGCCCACCATAATTAGTATTGAAGGGATCCTCTAAAATCAGAGAGAAACTCTTGTAAAGGGAAACAAAAAGGTAGGTATCCATAGGAACTTCTCCACCGTCCATTAAAATGGCAACTAAAAAATAATAATTTAGCATCACTCTCTAAGACTTGACAAAAAAAAAATGTGTCCTGACAGGCAAAAAAAGAGGAAGCATAAATACTCAATTTTATCCACACCATGAGTATTATTCATATGTATGCATAAAAGTAGAATATAACATGTGGATGTTTCCGTTTTTGAGTTTTAATGGTATTTAGTTGGAGGCATGAACGAGTGCGCATATTCTCACAGGGATTTAAACCCAGTTAGTTGGCAAACGTCCAGCACGATGGGACCTAACATCCCAAAATTGAACTCAAAGAAATAAAAAACTGAGTTCCAAAAATGGATGGAACTAGAGACTAAGAATGAGTCGCGTTTCATTTTTCCCGGGATAAGTTTAATGGCGTGAAGAGTGTCGGATTACTCCATATCTACTACTTTTTGAGTGAGCATCTCATGCACCTACTTAGGCCATTTGTCATTGTCCAACTTCTAGGGCCAAACCCTAAACTTTAACGTGAATCGTGCTTTGAGATTATCATATTTTTGGATTAAGATATTATGGTCCCCAGATCTAGAATAATAATTAAATACAAATAATGGGAGTCCCTCCCACAATAGAGAAATACTAGGTGTAAACCCGCGCGATGCGCGGACTAATCGTTAACAACAAATACAATACTTTTTAAGGTGCATAATAAACTATGGGTTCTTCAAAG
The DNA here is from genome assembly GCA_949130495.1 of Sambucus nigra. NCBI lineage: Eukaryota > Viridiplantae > Streptophyta > Magnoliopsida > Dipsacales > Adoxaceae > Sambucus > Sambucus nigra. The sequence goes on from OX422209.1 coordinate 423,536,770, forward strand.
AAGCATCAAATATAATTGTACTCAGCGAACATAAAATAGTTGATGTTAAACATAAAGAAATATATTGAAGGTGAAGAAAAATAATTTATGTTAGATCATATTAATATTGCCCCAAAGTCTTTGTTTATATAATGAGGATCATTTTGATTGCTTCATGGTCATTGAATCTTTCTTTGATTTTTTTCGGTGAAATGTGAATTAATTAAAAGAGGAAAAGCCTCAAAAGTACACCCCAAACCCAAAGGCCAACACAACCTAACATAAAGCAACAAATTGCCAAATGGGCATGCAGGCCCAAAAAAAACCCAAGAAAAATAACTAAACACAATCCAACTAACCAATAAAATTAAACATTTAGGCCCACAAAAATAAACAAAATCTCACTACAATAACAAATCCAGCCTATAAACGAAACTCCAAGCCCAACAATTCAAACCACTTCTTGGAAAACTCTAAAATAAATCTGGACCAAGAACATGTGCAGGCGCTTGCACAAACACCAATGAGAATTCACCAAGCAAACCCTCAAAACAACTGGGGTTTTGTCTATTTTGTCAAATCGGTCAAAAAAAATAAGTTCGGGGTTTTGTATTAATATTTTACACCTTTTTTAAAGGAATGATCATTTCAATTACAAAAAAAAAATAATAAAAGACCTTACTAGGTTAAAAAAAAAAAAAAAAAAAAAAAAAAAAAAAAAAAAAAAAACTAATTTATATAGACTATAACACTATAAAGATCATTACAAGCGTCTTGTAATAAAATGAAACAAAAATATATGAAGTTCAAACAAAGTGAATGAAAATGCAAAAAGCCACATTGCATTATGATGAATCAGGTGTGTATATATATATATATATATATATATATATATATATATATATATATATATATATATATATATATGTGTGTGTGTGTGTGTGTGTGTGTGTGTGTGTGTGTGAAGGCATTATAAATACCAACAGCATGTTCATGGAGGAATTGAGTACTAATGCCTATATAGTGTTGTTTGGGACCTTCTAGTAAATAATAAACCCAAAAGGCAATGGGACAAGTCGTATGGATATGAGACTTTGGTACATGATGCAAAATGATTCATGTATTAGATTTTTTTGTCAAGTTTTGTATCACACATGCTATATAGTGTATTACCATCGTTGCATGTACATTATTTTAATACATTTGGGATAAAAATCTGAGATAAAACTCGAAACATATAACATTAGTCATATTATTTTTTTCAGACTACAGTTTTGGTTGCTCTCCAAAACATAAAATAACATGTAATAGACTATAGGTGAAAAAAGGCACTGTACTTGAATTGTGATACAAATGATTAAAAAAAATTAATGTTGAGGAGACAAAATTTTACATTAAGCAGTTTTGGCAAAGGTTTTCTTATTATGGTAACTTTTGCCAAATTCTTATCACAATGATAGAGCTGATAATCTAACAAAACCATTAGGTAAAGGAAAAGTACCCGTAAGTTTATTTATCAAGTGTGTATCATGTGTATTAAAATGTTGTACCTCAAATGTAAATATAATCATTTAATACATGTGAAACGTAAACCTGGTACATATATATAGCATCACTCTTATGCAAACCCACACTGATTCAGGTATTCATAAAGTTCATACTATGAGATTGGGGTAAAGTGGCATTTTTTAGTATTCATAAATTACGTACCACAAAGTGCAAATTAGTATAACGTAAGTATTACTCGATATGAGATTGGGGTAACCCACACTGATTCAGGTATTCATAAATTTATAATAAGTATAACTTACGTACCACAAAGTGCAAATAACCATAAATTAAATAGAGAAGTAACACCATTCTCACAATCTTTTTGCAAACAAAGTATCACTCCATAGGATGTACATTAGAAGTCAATCTGCAAGTGCAAAAGGATAATTACGGTACTTATTTGCATATCAGGAACCAACTCTATTAAATTCTATAAAAAAAACTATATTAAATACTATATTCTAAATATATTTTCTCATGCTATTCTTAATCCTAGTTAACCTTAATTAAGGCAAACACTCCAATTAGAGGCCTGCCAACTACACTATAGTTAGAACATATTCTAAATCATACCACTGCATATATTCCTATATCTCAAGACATATATAATATTTACCTAAAAAAATGGAGACACCTTCAGGATTTACTTAAAAAAATAAGTAGAAAATTCTCCACGGCAGCCAAAACCCATTGATTCAGCTAACCGCTTCCTATTTGTAAGCTCCAAACTGAGTAGCTTTTGAAGATGTGAGGGAAGGTACATCAGGGTTTGGCTTTATATTCACCCATCTGTTATCAACCCAATGTCTTAAACTTCTTATAAGCTTCTTTTGAAGAATCAAGAACCTCTCCTCACCTAAAACAAAAATTTTAAAAGAACCAAATCAATTCTACAAACCAAGGTGGACAAATCGTTGTTGTTGAATCACAAATTGAAAATTTATGAATATCATCAATGGAATTGTAAGATTCGAAAAAAATATAAAGAAATAAGAAATGATGTATAAAAGTAGAAAATATAATATATTAAATAATAAAACATTCTATAATGTAAGATCAATTCCAGGACACAGTACGTGTCACTACAGCAACAATGTCAGTTTGAATAATTTTTTTATGGGGCAGTACCCCCAAAGAAAGTACCTAAAACAGTAAAGAAGATAACAATGCTCTCAGACCTTTGGTTGGGATTTGACGAGCGTATCGAACTTGGGCGAAACCGCCAAGTGGGGGTCCTTCACGCTAGCCATTACGTATCACGGCCTCCGTCTTCTTTATCACTTGTGGGCGGGGACGGGAAAAGGGTTGATGGCACGTTTGCCAGATTCATCATATGCGGTGACCAAAACGATGTCGGTGAAAGAAGGCGTAGTGGATTGGAAGCAGAGAAAAGAAACCTTGGCCTTGAGATCTTCAATCTGGCGCTTCAGCCCTTCTTGAGTCTCGCTCGCAGGACAAAGGTTTAGCAGAGTTTATTGGTCGTCCAAAAATGAATAAGAACCCTTTGAGTTGCTTGACTTCACTGGCACCTTATCACAACTGTTCAAACTTAAAAGCCATGATCAATATTGGGTTTCATCTATATAGAGAGAGAATAGGAAAAGCTCAGAAGAGGAAAGGTTAGGAAAAGGGAAAGGCAAAGAATGGATGGTGAGGGTTAAAAAATATGCATCTAATAGTTGTCTCATCTTATTATTCATGTTGCCAACGTGGATAGCTCCTTTGATAAGGAGCATTAAATGCTTGTATAGCATTTTATAGTAGTATAGAGATGTCCTATTTGAAGATTTAATGGAAGAAATAATGCTCCCAACATTGATGGAGTCGTCCACTAAAACCCTATGGATGGTTTCATCAAACAGTAAAAAAATATGTACTAAAATATCTTATGTAGCTTAAAGATAGTCATTTGAAATTAAAAAAATCCTAGGCAAAGTTTGACACGTGTCTTTTTAGTACATTCCCTCCAAAAAGTGCAATCATGAGGAAGTGGGGAAACAAGTAGAACTATTGGTTCTAATAATGACCCAAAAAATAAAAAATCAAATGGTGAAAGTTCCAAGAGAGCCAAATGTGTTGGTTGAAGGGAAATTATAAAAAGGTTACCCATGTTTGAATTAATTATCTCAATATACAACTAAAAGTCATCAATTAGCACTTCTACAAGTGTTGTGAGTATTAAGGGGACCATTGTCGATAAAAGGCATGCATGCAAAAGGATCTAGAATCTCAGCATTTTATGTCTAAAAGGTACAAAAATTATTATGGGTATATTTTAATATACCAAATTTAGTTATGATATAAAAAAATTACCAAATGGATGAATTAAAATCATATGACAAGCTAATAAAATTAGTTTAATGTGAAAATTATGTACCAAACAAAATGAGAAAATAAGCATTCATAACGAAATTAGTTCAATCACAAGTCACCAACGATCGTTCAAAATGAAATAGCACTTTTCCATTAATTTCCCAAGGTGGGAGATTATAAAATATGAATAATTGAAAGCATCATCTTCTTCGAACTAAATAGTAATGAGAGAATGCACAGGTGACATACTGGTGAAATGTATAAGATGTGAGTGCAAATTTGGGGAAGCACCGCATTGAGAGTGTTTTAGACTTGAGCAACGTTATTGCGCCTACGTATCCATCTCTTCGCGAAATCAAAGTCTGCATAGTTCGTGGGTCCGTACGATAAGCCGAAAAACTTGGTTTTGGGTGGTTTGGTGCGCGGAGGTGCCAAATCCGTATAGCGGCCTCTAAATGTAGATATCCCGTATAAAAATATGTAAAACTCGTAATGAAACTATGAAAATCCGCTTGTCACTATCGGACCCGTGACGAATCTCAAGAGGTTCGTGGGGGAGAAGAGTTAGATTTCCTCTCTTTACTCTGCCCCCAAGACCATCATCCTACTAAGTGAGGGGAAGCCCTCTTTTTATATGAAAAGTGCCCCAAATAGGCTTGACACATATCATGTTCTCTATGAAACTAAGTGTCCCACTAATTATGGGGCCACTTGTTGTTATTTTTGTGGTGGTATCTTAAATGAACAAATTAAATAGTTACTATAGTATTGTCTAGGGTAATTTATCAAACGTGGAGTATAATCAATATATTAAATCGCGCATAATAATATCTTAGCCCTTGTAGGGTATGGATTGCAATAAAACTTGATAAATCATAAATCAATATTTGATCAAATCTATGGGGTTAATTTATTAGAGTGTTGGAGGTTAATTTATTTAACCCCACTCTATATTTGCCTCCTCGTACGCATAGTTGGTGTGTTGATGCTTTGGCTGAGGCATATCAGCTGTGTGTACGAAATAATCGTTTAGCATGTTTCAACTAGAAAATCATCATATGACCATGTTTGGTCTGCTATCATACATGTTTTTGCATATAGTTTTGAGGTCTATCTTTGTTGCCTTTATTTTTTCATTTTGGAGGAGTATTTTGGGGGTTTCCCCCATTCCTCGTGAATGAGCATGTCTCCACAATTTTGTTGTGGTTTTAAATATTTTGAACAATAAACTTGCCAGATATACTGTCTCGAGCAACCAATTGGTGGTTATCTAATTATAGTGGACCTTTTACAATTATAAGATCAAAACTTATCGAGAGTAGTTTATTGAGCAACCATTTGTGCTTCAAATGAACCGTTTTTTTTTATAAACCAACATATTTTGTAAGTTTTCCAATTTTACTTAGTCAAGTAACCATAAAGGTCCTTTGAGTAAATTAGGACTTTAAGCGTGCTCGAAAACTAGGGTCTTTAAGTGTGCCTATTAATTTAGGACTTTAATCTCCCATAGGCAAGGGTCAGGCACACCTAGTAATATAGGACTTTCATCTCCCTTAAAAGGGTCAGGCGTGCTTAGTAATATAGGACTTTAATCTCCCATAATTGAGAGACAGTAGCACCTAGTAATGTAGGACTTTAAATCTCCCATAAACAAGGGTCAGGAGTGCCTAGTAATATAGGACTTTAATCTCTCACAAGTGAGGGTCAGGCGCTCCTAGTAATGTAGGACTTTAAATCTTCCATAAACGAGGGTCGGGCGTGCCAAGGGATATAGGACTTTAATCTCCCATAATCGAGGGTCAGGCATGCCTAGTAATGTAGAACTTTAAATCTCCCATAAATGAGGGTCATGCGTGCCTAGAAATATAGGACTTTAAATTTCCCATAAGCGAGGGTCAGAAGCACCTAGGAATGTAGGACTTTAAATATCCCATAAATGAGGGTCAGACGTACCTAGTAATCTAGGACTTTAATCTCTTATAAGCGAGGGTCAAGTGCACCTAGTAATCTAAGACTTTAATCTCCCATAAGCGATGGTCAGGAGTCAGGTATGCCTAGTAATGTAGGACTTTTGACCACATAGGTCAAGGCTTCTCATAACTATGATCCACCACTTTGGGAGACTTACCACAATATTGGCAAGGTTTGTGAAACTATTATGCACCTCGGTGGGCGACTTACCATAATACTAGTAAGGTTTGTTAAAACTATAATGAAACTTGGTGGGTAACTTACCACAATACTGGTAAGGTTTGTGAGAACCATAATGCACTTCGGTGAGCGACTTAACACAATATTGGTAAGGTTTATGAGAAATATAATGCACCTCTCTTGGAGACTTACCATAATACTGGTAAGGTTTGTGAGAACTATAATGCACCTATGTAGGAGACTTACCACAATACTGGTAAGTTTTGTGAGAAAACTTTGTATCTATACTCCGGGTTTTGTGGACAATTTTCTTGCCCCCTGTGGCTTTGTTGGAAATAATGTCACATACTCAGTGATATATGTGAGCCAATCAGTGGCTATGCTGAACAAGTCTGATATTTTGTTTTGGGATGCTTCATCAATGATGGCCATTCTGGGACCGAATCTGAGCTTGCTTGTCAATTGTGTTAATGTCCAACTACAAGTAATACATTTTTTATTTTGTCTTTTATCTCAAGATAAAGAAAAGTAAATAAAAACTCATACATCAGTTACAGCGCCATATGAATACAATTAAATACATTTCACTGGGTGATATCCCAAATTTAAAAGATCTCTTGATCATTTGGCTTTGACATTTGTCAAGCCTGATGTAATTGCTAGAGCTTGATTTGCTCATGTGCGTTCAATATATACAAGGATAAAAAATCATCTCTGATTCTGGCACAAAACCATTAGTAACTTGTGGGAAATATGTGTTATAATGTCATGTAAAATCACATGGGGTATATCTTGCCCCTTTATTTTATTTTATGTCAAGTATAGTAAAATAAACTCACAATCATGGATCCTTAAATGAGGAGTCATAAAATATATTGTATTGTGCAGTTTCATGATGCCAGTTTGATATAATACAATATTCAGTTCATACTAGCGTAAAATGATAGAGTGTAGATATACCAAGTGGTGAGCTATTGATCACATTCCCCTATTAATTTATTAAAGTTGAGAAAACTCATAAATGGTCTACTAAATCATTTTTAAATATATATACCAAATTTGGTTATGATGAAAAATATTTACCAAATGGATAAATTAAAATCATATGACAAGGTAACAAAATTAATTTAATGTGAAAATTAAGTACCAAACAAAATGAGAAAATAAACATTCACAACGTAATTGGTTCAATCACAAGCCATCAACAGTCGTTCAAAATGAAATAGCACTTTTCCATTAATTTCCCAATGTGGGAGATTACAAAATATGAATAATTGAAAGCATCATCTCCTTCGAACTAAACAGTTATGAGATAATGCATAGGTGACATATTGGTGGAATGTATTCCACGGAGAAAGGATTTGGTCTTGTTCTGACTCTAAATAGGAAAACTATTGAACCATTTTCAACAAAAAAAAAGGCCTATAGTGTTGGAGTTTTTGAACTGCCTTTTTAGTTTCCTTATAATGTTGCCTAGATTTAAAGACAATTTAATCATGAGAAAGTTTGTCAAACTCATATTCCTCAAGGGTACCCTCATTAAGAATGTAAATAGAGGAGAATTCCTTCAAATCCTCCAAGGCATGATTGGCCTTTGCAAAAAGCTCGGCTTGAACATTTCGTAAAAATTTATATCTTGTTGTCTTAACCTCGTAATGAAATAAGGATAGTACTTGAGGAAGAAGGATATTTGAGCTTGGGGTATTGGAAGAATGTCTTCAAAGTTTTGAATTGTTGGATGTTACCATAGCAAGTTGTATAGAGCATCCCTTTCGAGAGGACCCATGGGGGAAAATGGGAAATGGAGTGGAGAAGGTCCAAGGCTTTGCCAATAGTATTTGCAGTATAAGTCTGAGTAACAGTTTTATAATCAATGTCTAGACCATTTTGGGCACGTCTCACTAAAACTCTTATAGGATCCCTAGACAGTGTGTATAGAAAAATCACCATCTCAAATAGGATGACATTGGAGAAACTGGTCTCCATCACTTGTTTAAACTGACCCCAACTAAAATGAATGAGGTAGTGCGCTCATTGGAAAGGTGATGAGGTGTATTATATCATATACAAAGAGGTTCATTGTAGTGAGCTCATTCATTTTAGTTGGGGTCAGTTTAGACATAATAGGGCCGATGAGCATCATTAGATTTATTAGTTAGCTTAGTGAGGGATGGATGATTCCGCGCATCTAAGAGGTTCAAATATGCATTCTTATCCCTGTTGAAGGGAAAGTCTGGCTGGGACGACCTTGACCAGACATACGCATTATTAGGATGAGTGGTGTAAGTGGGTAAGATCACTTGTGCATGACGTGCAAGCAAAAAAAGTGGATGACCACGGGCTGGTTCATGATCGATAGTTGAGGTATCATAGACTACTGATACAGGTGCCTCCAACACAAGTCCCATAAGAAGGTCTAGTTTTGTGCCACCATGAACTATGGTGCTACATCGTTTACACCACAATCACCACCACCATGTAGATCGAAGATAGGGATCGAACCTGTATCATCTTCTCCAACGGACCAGACCTTCAATCTAGAGGAAAAATGTTTAAACTTGCAAACTTTTAGCAATAATTATGTCCATGTTAGTATAAGTGAAAATTACTCATGAATTGCATATGAAATTGGGTGAAATTTGGAAGAATTAATTTATGATTGAGGACTGAATTAATAGTAGTTTAATTCCTTCATGTATGTAGATTACAGTCCATGAAATTTGGATTAATATTGATGAACGAATCTAGGTTAATTGTGTTCATAATCTGAAAAATTGAAAACTAGGTTTCTTATGATGAATATTGGGGATTTCAAATTTAATTGATGATTTATTACAATTTAATGATTCTGTAATATTAGAAATCATCCTTCTATGTTAGGATAATAATTAGAATTGATTTTTGGGAGTTTAGGACTGATTTCTAGAGGTTTTAGGATAAAAAATTGGTAGGAAAATGCATGTGTAAGAGGTTGAAGACGAACTGCCCAGATCCTGCGATGTCGAGCGAAGTCTCCTTCAAGTGAGACCTATATATCGCGCGAAGTTGTTCAAGCAAAATAGTCATCTCGCGCGAAGTCTCTCGAGCATCGTTTTGATCTCGTTCAAGCGATATTCAGCTCTGGTTCGAGCGACGGGTCAAAATTTTGTTAAATTTCTGGTTTGTCCCAATTAGTGCGACACCGCAAATTTGAGTGGGGAAAAATAAATATATGATGAATTCAATATAGTGCATAATTATTGGAAATTATTTAGGAATAATACTTTAAGTATTTGGATCGGTGAGTTAACTTTGAAAATTATGTGTGAGAGAGAGAGAGAGAGTATTCGTAATTTAACATATATATTGTAAGTAGTGATGAGAGAATACTATGCATGGAATATATATATATATATATATTCGGGTTATGTGAATACCTATTGATATTAATACGATGTGTGAATGCCTATTATGTGATTAATTATGTGTATGACATACCTATGCTACTTGTTATCGCGGGAGGTTTTGAAAGTGGTAGAGGACAGTCTTATCGTGATGAGCCATCGGGGAGATTTTAGATTTGGTACCTCAGAGCATAGAACCTTGGTACGGGATATCCGAGATATGATAGTGTTGACAGTCATGTGGGTGCATAGGTATGTGCGTATCCCATAGACCTGGAACTATGTTCGCCTCCGATATGTGTGATTTGTATTTATGGTTCGTGGGAGATTTTCGAATCGATTGTCCTTATTTGAGTATGAGATGCACCTTGACTCGATAGCAGAGTATGCATTGCACTGTAACTGAGTATTGAGGTGTCGTATTTATATATATTATATAGTGATGAATATATATACATGCTTGTTAATATTTACTGTGTAAAATTCGTGGATACGAATGATGATAAATTCTTATAAAATTTAAGGACGTGAACAGTTAACCTTATTGTGAAACTCTTACTCGGAATAGTAACTGCAAGAGCGTTTAATAATAATAAGTATGAGGGAAATACGGGTTTTTACTATAGGTGATAATTAGAACGTTTGTGTCTACAATCTAGTTAGGTGTGATGACGATGATTAGGACGGTTTAGAGGTACGTTAGGCGTGCACAATAGTTGAGAGGTGAGAATCTCAAGTGAGAGCTAGATAAGCCAACATGTACATAGTATTTGCTTTACCGCATTTTAAATACTTGCTAAACGATTTAAAAATATTTTACACTCGGGCTCTGACCCGTCTTTTGCAAAAATCTATTTTCTCTTTTTTGTATTTTATTTTAGGTGTCCAGACACAAGGATGCCAAGCTTAGGCAGTCGGACCATTTGACGTGTTGCAGTTATTGTGGGAGTTATAGACCCTCATATTTAGACGCCTCCACTTCTATCATCTCAGTTCTATTATTTAGACTTTCCAGTCAGGACAGGTTTCGCCCATTCTCATTTTTGTATGTCAGAGAGATTGTACACATTTCATTTACATATTTAGTATTCAGTCAGATTTAGTATTATTAAATTTTGATGGCTTGGATTTTTATTTAACTAGGAGGATTATTCCTTTTTCTTTACATTCAGTCAGATAATGTTTTATTCATTATTCATTTGTTCATGAAAATGTTGGATGTGTTAATGATTTAAATTAAATAACATTTATTAATAGGGAAAATGTTTTGGCACTAGCTTAATTAATTATTAAGTGGTTGATAAGAAAACTATTTTTTCGACAGTGATGCTATGAATGAGCAAACCAGATATTCTATTTTAAATTTTATAAAGGACTGGCTACTCGATAGTTAATTGGGCGAGGTGTCACAGGTGGTATCAGAGCATCAGGTTTCGGAGTCTTTTAGGATCCGTGCGTATTTTCACGTTTTCGCGTAGCGTTCTTTGATGTAGAGTCATATCATAGGATTGTTGTATTCATTTACGAATGCGACTTAAGTTCTCCTACGATTAAGCATAGTTGATGCAATTCATATACGAGTTCGGATGGGCGTGGTACACTGGACAATATGGGACAATCAGTAAAGGGCTGTTAGAAGGACTGCGGGAGAAGAGGTACAGTAGGAGCTACGGAGTATTCAAAGAATAGTGATCGTGATAGGAGTCAAAGAAATTATTATATAAGAAGATTGTAGGAGGGTAGTGAGACTGGGGTCTATGAATAACTGGAAAGGGTGAGGCGTGACCCACTCCAATGGACACTGTCTGCAAGTCTTCAAGGTCTCATGGTGCAACTTCTGAAGAAAACTTCTCCTTCTGGTAACAATGGAACTCAAGCTTCAACTCACTCCCTGCAAGAAGATGAACTTTCACAGCAAAAATAGTAATTTTCTCAAGGGAAACACCTGAGAGTGATGGCTGTCAGTGGGGAGTGAAGGAACAAGGCACTCAACACTAAGAGAATGAGCAGGGAGAGAATACTAGGTAGGTCTGGTGATATTTTAGCAGAGTAACAGTGCAATTTTTCTTGTCTATTTGACCTTGCCCAGGGGTCTATTTATACATGGGCGTAAGGGGTGAGCTGGCGATTTTGGGCGCCAAAAATGAGAGAGTTGGTGGGGAACAATGTCTGAAGTGTACCATTTGTCCCTACCTGCAGGCAGCTGCCTGTCCCCTCTGCAGGCGCCACCTGGCACCGACCAAAACTCAAAAAGCACATATGTCCCCTAATGGAGACAAAATAGCAGATTTGGTAGTTATCTTTTGAAACGGTAACTTGTGGTGCAATTTCGCAAATCTTTGAGAGAGGAGACCTTAAGGCCTCACTCCCTCTAAAAAGTGTTATTTTTCTTGAGAGGGACCTCGAGGACCCCCTCTTCTGGAAAAGTCATTTTTCTTGTAAAGAGTTTATTTCTTGTGAGTAGCCAACTCTTTGGCCACTCACTTCATTTATGACTAAGTGTGCAGTGTGCGTAGCCTCGAGTGGCTTCTGGGTCTTCCTACTAGTATTCTCTCAATCCTATAGTGCTAAGTGGTTGAGCTTGCTCAACATACCTTGTCCCTCAGCCGCCAAGCCAAAACTCCCAGGAGGTCCCGACGCGCCTGTTCGAGCCCTGCTTGCTCGACTAGGCAACCTGTGCAAGAAAGTAAAGTGTTAGTGCTGTTGTTCATTTAGAGCCTGCTGTTTCATGATGGAAACTCCTGTAGCAGCACTTCTCGAATAACGTTTCTGTAGTACGATTGCAGTGGCGCTGACGCTTGAAGTGGCGCCGACCCTTGTCCTGGCGCCGTTGCTCGGAGTGGCGTTGGCGCTTGAAGTGGCGCTGACGCCCGAGGTAGCGCTGATGCTTGAACCGGCGCTGACATGTGAGGCGGCGCCGACCCTTGTTGCCGTGCCGACCCTTATTGTGGCATCGACGCTCGAAGTGGCGCCGACCCTTGTTGCGGTGCCGACGCTCGAAGTGGCGCCGACGCTCAAAGTGGCGCTGACGCGTGAGGTGGCGCCGACCCTTATCCCGGCGCCGATGCTCGAAATGGTGTCGACGCTCGAAGTGGCGCTGATGCCTGAGGTAGCGCTGAGGCTTGAATCCGCGCTGACAGGTGAGACGGCGCCGACCCTTGTTGCGGCGCCGACGCTCGAAGTGGCGCCGACCCTTGTTGTGGCGCCGACGCTCGAAGTGGCGCCGACGCTCAAAGTGGCGCTGACGCCTGAGGTAGCGCTGAGGCTTGAATCCGCGCTGACAGGTGAGGCGGCGCCGACCCTTGTTGCGGCACCGACGCTCGAAGTGGCGCCGACCATTGTTGTGGCGCCGACGCTCGAAGTGGCGTTGACGCGTGAGGCGGCGCCGACCCTTATCCCGGTGCCGATGCTCGAAATGGTGCCGACGCTCGAAGTGGCGTTGACGCCTGAGGTAGCGCTGAGGCTTGAATCCGCGCTGACAGGTGAGGTGGTGCCGACCCTTGTTGCGGCGCCGACGCTCGAAGTGGAGCCGACCCTTGTTGTGGTGCCGACGCTCGAAGTGGCGCCGACGCTCAAAGTGGCGCTTACGCCTGAGGTAGCGCTGAGGCTTGAATCCGCGCTGACAGGTGAGGCGGCGCCGACCCTTGTTGCGGCGCCGACGCTCGAAGTGGCGCCGACCCTTGTTGTGGCGCCGACGCTCGAAGCGGCGCCGACGCTCAAAGTGGCGTTGACGCCTGAGGTAGCGCTGAGGCTTGAATCCGCGCTGACAGGTGAGGCGGCGCCGACCCTTGTTGCGGCGCCGATGCTCGAAGTGGCGCCGACCCTTGTTGTGGCGCCGACGCTCGAAGTGGCGCCGACGCTCGAAGTGGCGTTGACGCCTGAGGTAGCGCTGAGGCTTGAATCCGCGCTGACAGGTGAGGCAGCACCGACCCTTGTTGCGGCGCCGACGCTCGAAGTGGCGCCGACCCTTGTTGTGGCGCCGACGCTCGAAGTGGCGTTGACACCTGAGGTAGCGCCTATGCTTGAACCGGCGCTGACATGTGAGGTGGCGCCGACCCTTGTTGTGGCGCCGACGCTCGAAGTGGCGCCGATGCTCAAAATGGCGCTGACGCTTGCGGTGGCGTAGAGACTTGCCGCGGCGCGGACACTTGCAGCGGTGTAGAGACTTGCCGCGGCGCCGACACTTGAAGCGGCGCAGACCTGAAGTGGCACCAACCCGTGTAGCGGCATAGAGACTTGCCGCGACGCCGACACTTGCGGCGGCGCTGACACTCGAAGCGGTGCCGACCCTTGCAGCGGCGTAGAGACTTGCCGCGGCGCCGATACTTGCAGCGTCGTTGACACTTGCAGCGACGCTGATACTTGTAGTGGCGCTGGGGGTTCCTGATGAATATGAGTTTCTGCCGGGACCCTGGGGGGTTCCCGCCCAGTATGAGTTTCTACCAGGACCCGGGGGGTTCCTGCTCAATATGAGTTTCTACCGGGACCCCGGGGGGGTTCCTGCTCAATATGAGTTTCTGTCGGGACCCTAGGTTTCTTCTCAGTATTTTTAATAAATAATATTTTTACTTTTTTTTATAGGTAGACACCCTTCTACATTAGCCCCTCGTGCAAAGTCTTTTGTGTTGGGTAAACCAAAAGGCTTTGTACGCCATAAATTCATTTATTTTCTAGGACCCTAGGATTTCTTCATCATTCCCCTTAGGGTCATTAAATGTTATGTCACTTCATCCCAAGTTTTGTAAATGAGGACACTTATAGTGGACCTCCTTATCTCAGTATAAACTTGGGCGGAGGAGTATAAACTTGGGCGGAGGGGTTAACTGAAGTGAGCCCCTCACCCTTGGCCTTCTTCTGTGGACTTTCATCTTGGGCGGAGGGGTTACTCGCGGTGTGCCCCTCGCCCTTTGCCTTCTTGTGTGGCCTTCTATCTGAGGCGGAGGGGTTACTCTCGATGAGCCCCTCGCTCTTGGCCTTCTTCTTGGGCGGAGGGGTTACTCGCGGTGAGCCCCTCACCCTTGGCCTTCTTCTGGGGCCTTTCATCTTGGGCGGAGGGGTTGCTCGCGACGGGCCCCTCGCCCTTGGCCTTCTTCTGCGGCCTTCCATCTTAGGCGGAAGGGTTGCTCGCGGTGATCCCCTCGCCCTTGGCCTTCTTCTGTGACCTTCTATCTTGGGCGGAGGGGTTGCTCGCGGTAAGCCCCTCGCCCTTGGCCTTTTTCTGTGGCCTTCTATCTTGGGCGGAGGGTATGCTCGCGGTGAGCCCCTCGTCCTTGGCCTTCTTCTGGGGCCTTTCATCTTGGGCGGAGGGGTTGCTCGCAGTGTGCCCCTCGCCCTTGGCCTTCTTCTGCGGCCTTCCATCTTGGGAGGAGGGGTTTCTCGCAGTGAGCCCCTCGCCCCTGGCCTTCTTCTGTGGCCTTCCATCTTGGGCGGAGGGGTTGTTCGCGGTGAGCCCCTCGCCCTTGGCCTTATTCTGTGGCCTTCCTTCTTGGGCAGAGGGGTAACTCGCAGTGAGCCCCTCGCCCTTGGCCTTCTTCTGGGGCCTTTCATCTTGGGCGGAGGGGTTACTCGCGGTGAGCCTCTCGCCCCTGGTCTTATTCTGTAGCATCAAGTTTGGGAAGAGAGGGCACTCAAGGTGGATCCCCTCGACCTAGGCTATTTTCTGTCAAACTTGCAATCTTGGGCAGGTGGAGCTACTATAAGTGGATCCCCACACTCCAAGCTATTTTACTATTTGTTCACTTGGTTGAGGACTTCTCAATATTAGCCCCCTCGTGCAGAAGTGTCTTGTAATGTCGAGGGACTTGTGCACGAAACTGTCGTACCTTTTATTTATACTTGGCAGTTGCTCAAGACTATGAGCACTCCGGTGCCCTTGGACCCTTAGGTGCTAAACTGTCGCACTTTATATTTATACTTGACGCTTGCTCAAGACTGTGAGTGCTCCGGTGCCCTTGGAGCCTTAGGTGCTCATCTGGAGCATCTTACGTTTGTGCATGGAATTTGCTCAAGACTGTGAGCACTCCGATGCTCTTGGAGCCTTAGGTGCTCATCTAGAGCACCTTACGTTTATACTTGACACTTGCTCAAGACTGTGAGCGCTCCGGTGCACTTGGAGCCTTAGGTACTAAACAGTTGTACTTTATGTTTATACTTGGCACTTGCTCATGACTGTGAGCACTCCAGTGCCCTTAGAGCCTAAGGTGCTCATGTGGAACACCTTATATTTATATTTGGCACTTGCTCAAGACTGTGAGTGCTCCTATGCCCTTGGAGCCTTAGGTACTAAACTGTCGTACCTTATATTTATATTTGGCACTTGCTCAAGACTGTGAGCGCTCCGGTGCCCTTGGAGCCTTAGGTGCTAAACTGTTGCACCTTATACTTATTGTTGGCAGTTGCTCAAGACTGTGAGCGCTCCTATGCCCTTGGAGCCTTAGGTACTAAACTGTCGTACCTTATATTTATATTTGGCACTTGCTCAAGACTGTGAGCGCTCCGGTGCCCTTGGAGCCTTAGGTGCTAAACTGTCGCACCTTATACTTATTGTTGGCAGTTGCTCAAGACTGTGAGCGCTCCTATGCCCTTGGAGCCTTAGGTACTAAACTGTCGTACCTTATATTTATATTTGGCACTTGCTCAAGACTGTGAGCGCTCCGGTGCCCTTGGAGCCTTAGGTGCTAAACTGTCGCACCTTATACTTATTGTTGGCAGTTGCTCAAGACTGTGAGCGCTCCTATGCCCTTGGAGCCTTAAGTACTAAACTGTCGTACCTTATATTTATATTTGGCACTTGCTCAAGACTGTGAGCGCTCCGGTGCCCTTGGAGCCTTAGGTGCTAAACTGTCGCACCTTATACTTATAGTTGGCAGTTGCTCAAGACTGTGAGCGCTCCTATGCCCTTGGAGCCTTAGGTACTAAACTGTCGTACCTTATATTTATATTTGGCACTTGCTCAAGACTGTGAGCGCTCCGGTGCCCTTGGAGCCTTAGGTGCTAAACTGTCGCACCTTATACTTATTGTTGGCAGTTGCTCAAGACTGTGAGCGCTCCTATGCCCTTGGAGCCTTAAGTACTAAACTGTCGTACCTTATATTTATATTTGGCACTTGCTCAAGACTGTGAGCGCTCCGGTGCCCTTGGAGCCTTAGGTGCTAAACTGTCGCACCTTATACTTATAGTTGGCAGTTGCTCAAGACTGTGAGCGCTCCTATGCCCTTGGAGCCTTAGGTACTAAACTGTCGTACCTTATATTTATATTTGGCACTTGCTCAAGACTGTGAGCGCTCCGGTGCCCTTGGAGCCTTAGGTGCTAAACTGTCGCACCTTATACTTATAGTTGGCAGTTGCTCAAGACTGTGAGCGCTCCTATGCCCTTGGAGCCTTAGGTACTAAATTGTCGTACCTTATATTTATATTTGGCACTTGCTCAAGACTGTGAGCGCTCCGGTGCCCTTGGAGCCTTAGGTGCTAAACTGTCGCACCTTATACTTATTGTTGGCAGTTGCTCAAGACTGTGAGCGCTCCTATGCCCTTGGAGCCTTAGGTACTAAACTGTCGTACCTTATATTTATATTTGGCACTTGCTCAAGACTGTGAGCGCTCCGGTGCCCTTGGAGCCTTAGGTGCTAAACTGTCGCACCTTATATTTATACTTGGCACTTGCTCATGATTGTGAGCGCTCCGGTGCCCTTGGAGCCTTAGGTGCTAAACTGTCGCACCTTATATTTATACTTGCTCATGATTGTGAACGATGGGTGTCTCGACCTCTCATTTTGTCAAGGGTTACTTCCACAAATCATGCGTTGATTGATGAGGGTTCCTTGACGATGGCTAGTATTTCTGTGGGTTCCTCACCAACCATGGCTTCCAGGGGCAGCGCGCTACCGAGGGAGGGTATCTCGTGACCCACTAAGTTAGTGGGGAGTGGGTTTGCAGCCTTTGGGTTCCTCGTGACCCACCCTATTACTGGGTTCCTTACCAATTCTACCGTCAACAACTTTGAGGGTTCCTCGTGCGCAGATGCTTTAGGACTTGGGCTTTGCTCGCACCATAAAATTTCAACTATGGGACCCACTTCCAAGGGTTCCTCGCCAATAGATGCTTCTGCCATGGGTTCCTCGTGCGCTGGATCTATGTCCGTGGCTGGATGTTCTGCTGCCCCGAGTTTTTCGCTGACAAGGGATTTTACTTGGGGTTCCTCGCGAGTTGGTCTTCTACCATAGGCATCCTCGACTATTCCAAGTAGTTCCTTATTTGATTTGCCATCCGGCGGTGGTGTAGCCAAAGGCTCCCCGCGAGACCCATTTCATACTATGGGTTCCTTGTTGGCATTATCACCCATAAGGGTTCCTCGCAGGCTGTTGTGACTGCGGGCTTCCTCTTTCTGAGGCTTTGTGTTTGTTGAATGTTCCTCGTGATCACAAACAAACTCACAAGGGTTTATAAATTTCTTTTACCACCATTGGATGAAACTAGTTCCTCGTTGGTGGGTTCTACGCGGTTACCCTGGGCTGACGAGGGGTACAAGTTTCTGGGTTCCTCGCCACCATCCTTAGCTAAGGAGGGTTCCTCGACCTCATTTACTGTGACAACGGGTTCGTCAAGCGTGAGTTTGGACATAAAGGGTCCTCGTATGATTCTTTTCTCTAGAGTGGTCCCTCGCACCATGTTAAGATGACCATGGGGGATTCCTCGCGGCCACTTGGTCCATTGGCTACTGTTATGGACGAGCAAGGATCGGGTTCCTCGCCCCTCACTTTCAGAATAAGTTCCAAATATGAAGAGCTCCTCGCTGCGAGAGAGGTATTTATGGTCAAGGGTTCCTCGCCCTTTGTATCTGTTGTAACTTCTCACCCAATCGAGGGTTCCTCGCTAATCCGCGTTTCTAGAGGGGTTGTTGCCGCCGCTTTTTGTTGACGACGAGGGACCCAGGGTTCCTCGCCCATGGGTTCCTCGTGAGTTGACCTTTAACCCCAAAATTTTGTTGCTAGAGATTTGGTATAAGAGGGTACCTCTATTTACAAAGATTTATCACTGGAATCCGTAAGTTCCTCGTGCGAATTTGTATCGGAACCTCATCTCACTTTCGGTTGCTCGTCGGCAGCATCACAGGTTGCTGGGATGATATTTTTTTGTTAGCGAGAGCTCCTTGCCTATTGGGTTTTCATCTTCGGGTTCCTCGCAGTTTTTTTTTTTCAAAGGTGTCTCGCGTGAGTTCTATACATGGGGGTTCCTCGTTGGCAGATTTGGATTATTCTGTTGGAGAGGGTTCCTCGCCACTTCCAATAGTGGGTTCCAACCCATTTACGGCGGTGGGTTCCTCGACCGAGTTTTCTACCAACATGGGCAGTGGTTCATTGTCAAGCACAACTTTGAGCCTTTACAGTGAAAGGGGTTCCTTGTGCATTGGTTCTCTACCCATGGGTTTCTCGCGCGTCGACTTCCCATCGGTGGGTGTCTCGACCTCATGCTTCATCGAGACTGCTGCCATGACTTTTTTTTTTTGTTGGTGGTGAGGAATACCCATGGTTCCTCGCCCATGAGTTCCTCGCTCCCCGACTTCCTATCCGGGTGTCTCGACCTGTGATGAGTGTCTAGACGCAGAGGGTTCCTTGTCTGTTGGAACCAGTGTTGGAGAGAGGGGGGTCTCGACGCCTTTGAATTTTCAGAAATAGGGGTTTCAGCCTATGGCAGTATGGTGGCCTCTCGTCAGCGGCCGCAGGTCTCGCGACCTGGCCTCGCGTCTACGGGCCCCTCGTCACTGCAAGGGGGTGTCTCGACATGTGCCGGCGCTGACGGGGTCATCTCGACCTCGGGTGTCTCGACGCCCATGATTTTTTATTTTTGCTGAAGAAGGGTCTCTCGACGCCCATGATTTTTGCTGAAGGAGGGTCTCTCGACGCCCATGATTTTTTTGCTGAAGGAGGGTCTCTCGACGCCCATGATTTTTGCTGAAGAAGGGTCTCTCGACGCCCATGATTTTTTACTGCAGAAGGGTCTCTCGACACCCATGATTTTTTGCTGAAGAAGAGTATCTCGATGCCTATGATTTTTGCTGAAGAAAGGTGGGTCTCGACCCGTGGTTTGCTGCGAGGTGACCCTCCATCCGAGGATCTTCGAAAGCCCTAGTTGCTTTGGGCAGTGGTGTCTCGATGCCTTTGAATTTTTTTCAAGAACAGGGGTCTCACTTATGATAATATGGTGTCCTTTCATCAGCGGCCGAGGGTCTCGCGACCAGGCCTCGCGTCTACGGGTCCCTCGTCACTGCAAGGGGTTTTCTCTTCATCTCGTCATGTCGAGGGTTCCTCGATTCAGGTTGTCTCGACCCTTTGTGATGTTGACGATTTTTTTTTTTTTTGGTCATGTTGCGTTTGGGGAGATCAGCGATTTGCTATTTATTTCTGGTGGGGGGGTCTCGACCTCTTATCACGTCGAGGGTTCCATGACCCAGGGTGTCTCACCCATTGTTGTCGTCATGGAGAGTATGCTGCTGCTGCCACGGGTTATTTTCTTAAGGGTTCCTCATCGCTATCATTCAGCGAGAGGAGTTCCTCGACCATACCGAATTCCTCGCCAAACACTTAGGGTTCCTGGGGTTCCTGTCAGTGAACTTGACGGTTGTCACAACTTTCTCCAGCGCCGTCCTCTGCGGCTGAGCTACTTCAACCGGAATCGCCGCCGGAACGACCGCCCCTCCACAGGGGTTACTGCTGGTGTTACACAATCTTGACCCAAACTTGCCAAGTCTCAAAACACATACTCATAAGCCTCTGCCACCGGAGCTGTTGTCGGTGAGATGGTCGGCCCTCCCGGAGGAGCAGGTACCTTTGCTCCGGTCACCACCACCTCCACCTGAGTGGCCTTGTCTCTTTGAGCTCCATTTCCAGATGGAATGTCTTTAAACACTAGCTGCTTAGAAACATTAAAACCTTCTTTGTCCATGGAAGTGAGGATACCTCCCCAGCAGAGTCGCCAAATGTAGGAGGGTAGTGAGACTGGGGTCTATGAATAACTGGAAAGGGTGAGGCGTGACCCACTCCAATGGACACTGTCTGCAAGTCTTCAAGGTCTCATGGTGCAACTTCTGAAGAAAACTTCTCCTTCTGGTAACAATGGAACTCAAGCTTCAACTCACTCCCTGCAAGAAGATGAACTTTCACAGCAAAAATAGTAATTTTCTCAAGGGAAACACCTGAGAGTGATGGCTGTCAGTGGGGAGTGAAGGAACAAGGCACTCAACACTAAGAGAATGAGCAGGGAGAGAATACTAGGTAGGTCTGGTGATATTTTAGCAGAGTAACAGTGCAATTTTTCTTGTCTATTTGACCTTGCCCAGGGGTCTATTTATACATGGGCGTAAGGGGTGAGCTGGCGATTTTGGGCGCCAAAAATGAGAGAGTTGGTGGGGAACAATGTCTGAAGTGTACCATTTGTCCCTACCTGCAGGCAGCTGCCTGTCCCCTCTGCAGGCGCCACCTGGCACCGACCAAAACTCAAAAAGCACATATGTCCCCTAATGGAGACAAAATAGCAGATTTGGTAGTTATCTTTTGAAACGGTAACTTGTGGTGCAATTTCGCAAATCTTTGAGAGAGGAGACCTTAAGGCCTCACTCCCTCTAAAAAGTGTTATTTTTCTTGAGAGGGACCTCGAGGACCCCCTCTTCTGGAAAAGTCATTTTTCTTGTAAAGAGTTTATTTCTTGTGAGTAGCCAACTCTTTGGCCACTCACTTCATTTATGACTAAGTGTGCAGTGTGCGTAGCCTCGAGTGGCTTCTGGGTCTTCCTACTAGTATTCTCTCAATCCTATAGTGCTAAGTGGTTGAGCTTGCTCAACATACCTTGTCCCTCAGCCGCCAAGCCAAAACTCCCAGGAGGTCCCGACGCGCCTGTTCGAGCCCTGCTTGCTCGACTAGGCAACCTGTGCAAGAAAGTAAAGTGTTAGTGCTGTTGTTCATTTAGAGCCTGCTGTTTCATGATGGAAACTCCTGTAGCAGCACTTCTCGAATAACGTTTCTGTAGTACGATTGCAGTGGCGCTGACGCTTGAAGTGGCGCCGACCCTTGTCCTGGCGCCGTTGCTCGGAGTGGCGTTGGCGCTTGAAGTGGCGCTGACGCCCGAGGTAGCGCTGATGCTTGAACCGGCGCTGACATGTGAGGCGGCGCCGACCCTTGTTGCCGTGCCGACCCTTATTGTGGCATCGACGCTCGAAGTGGCGCCGACCCTTGTTGCGGTGCCGACGCTCGAAGTGGCGCCGACGCTCAAAGTGGCGCTGACGCGTGAGGTGGCGCCGACCCTTATCCCGGCGCCGATGCTCGAAATGGTGTCGACGCTCGAAGTGGCGCTGATGCCTGAGGTAGCGCTGAGGCTTGAATCCGCGCTGACAGGTGAGACGGCGCCGACCCTTGTTGCGGCGCCGACGCTCGAAGTGGCGCCGACCCTTGTTGTGGCGCCGACGCTCGAAGTGGCGCCGACGCTCAAAGTGGCGCTGACGCCTGAGGTAGCGCTGAGGCTTGAATCCGCGCTGACAGGTGAGGCGGCGCCGACCCTTGTTGCGGCACCGACGCTCGAAGTGGCGCCGACCATTGTTGTGGCGCCGACGCTCGAAGTGGCGTTGACGCGTGAGGCGGCGCCGACCCTTATCCCGGTGCCGATGCTCGAAATGGTGCCGACGCTCGAAGTGGCGTTGACGCCTGAGGTAGCGCTGAGGCTTGAATCCGCGCTGACAGGTGAGGTGGTGCCGACCCTTGTTGCGGCGCCGACGCTCGAAGTGGAGCCGACCCTTGTTGTGGTGCCGACGCTCGAAGTGGCGCCGACGCTCAAAGTGGCGCTTACGCCTGAGGTAGCGCTGAGGCTTGAATCCGCGCTGACAGGTGAGGCGGCGCCGACCCTTGTTGCGGCGCCGACGCTCGAAGTGGCGCCGACCCTTGTTGTGGCGCCGACGCTCGAAGCGGCGCCGACGCTCAAAGTGGCGTTGACGCCTGAGGTAGCGCTGAGGCTTGAATCCGCGCTGACAGGTGAGGCGGCGCCGACCCTTGTTGCGGCGCCGATGCTCGAAGTGGCGCCGACCCTTGTTGTGGCGCCGACGCTCGAAGTGGCGCCGACGCTCGAAGTGGCGTTGACGCCTGAGGTAGCGCTGAGGCTTGAATCCGCGCTGACAGGTGAGGCAGCACCGACCCTTGTTGCGGCGCCGACGCTCGAAGTGGCGCCGACCCTTGTTGTGGCGCCGACGCTCGAAGTGGCGTTGACACCTGAGGTAGCGCCTATGCTTGAACCGGCGCTGACATGTGAGGTGGCGCCGACCCTTGTTGTGGCGCCGACGCTCGAAGTGGCGCCGATGCTCAAAATGGCGCTGACGCTTGCGGTGGCGTAGAGACTTGCCGCGGCGCGGACACTTGCAGCGGTGTAGAGACTTGCCGCGGCGCCGACACTTGAAGCGGCGCAGACCTGAAGTGGCACCAACCCGTGTAGCGGCATAGAGACTTGCCGCGACGCCGACACTTGCGGCGGCGCTGACACTCGAAGCGGTGCCGACCCTTGCAGCGGCGTAGAGACTTGCCGCGGCGCCGATACTTG
Organism: Sambucus nigra; assembly: GCA_949130495.1. Taxonomy (NCBI): domain Eukaryota; kingdom Viridiplantae; phylum Streptophyta; class Magnoliopsida; order Dipsacales; family Adoxaceae; genus Sambucus; species Sambucus nigra. The sequence continues at coordinate 423,559,722 of OX422209.1, forward strand.
CAGCGTCGTTGACACTTGCAGCGACGCTGATACTTGTAGTGGCGCTGGGGGTTCCTGATGAATATGAGTTTCTGCCGGGACCCTGGGGGGTTCCCGCCCAGTATGAGTTTCTACCAGGACCCGGGGGGTTCCTGCTCAATATGAGTTTCTACCGGGACCCCGGGGGGGTTCCTGCTCAATATGAGTTTCTGTCGGGACCCTAGGTTTCTTCTCAGTATTTTTAATAAATAATATTTTTACTTTTTTTTATAGGTAGACACCCTTCTACATTAGCCCCTCGTGCAAAGTCTTTTGTGTTGGGTAAACCAAAAGGCTTTGTACGCCATAAATTCATTTATTTTCTAGGACCCTAGGATTTCTTCATCATTCCCCTTAGGGTCATTAAATGTTATGTCACTTCATCCCAAGTTTTGTAAATGAGGACACTTATAGTGGACCTCCTTATCTCAGTATAAACTTGGGCGGAGGAGTATAAACTTGGGCGGAGGGGTTAACTGAAGTGAGCCCCTCACCCTTGGCCTTCTTCTGTGGACTTTCATCTTGGGCGGAGGGGTTACTCGCGGTGTGCCCCTCGCCCTTTGCCTTCTTGTGTGGCCTTCTATCTGAGGCGGAGGGGTTACTCTCGATGAGCCCCTCGCTCTTGGCCTTCTTCTTGGGCGGAGGGGTTACTCGCGGTGAGCCCCTCACCCTTGGCCTTCTTCTGGGGCCTTTCATCTTGGGCGGAGGGGTTGCTCGCGACGGGCCCCTCGCCCTTGGCCTTCTTCTGCGGCCTTCCATCTTAGGCGGAAGGGTTGCTCGCGGTGATCCCCTCGCCCTTGGCCTTCTTCTGTGACCTTCTATCTTGGGCGGAGGGGTTGCTCGCGGTAAGCCCCTCGCCCTTGGCCTTTTTCTGTGGCCTTCTATCTTGGGCGGAGGGTATGCTCGCGGTGAGCCCCTCGTCCTTGGCCTTCTTCTGGGGCCTTTCATCTTGGGCGGAGGGGTTGCTCGCAGTGTGCCCCTCGCCCTTGGCCTTCTTCTGCGGCCTTCCATCTTGGGAGGAGGGGTTTCTCGCAGTGAGCCCCTCGCCCCTGGCCTTCTTCTGTGGCCTTCCATCTTGGGCGGAGGGGTTGTTCGCGGTGAGCCCCTCGCCCTTGGCCTTATTCTGTGGCCTTCCTTCTTGGGCAGAGGGGTAACTCGCAGTGAGCCCCTCGCCCTTGGCCTTCTTCTGGGGCCTTTCATCTTGGGCGGAGGGGTTACTCGCGGTGAGCCTCTCGCCCCTGGTCTTATTCTGTAGCATCAAGTTTGGGAAGAGAGGGCACTCAAGGTGGATCCCCTCGACCTAGGCTATTTTCGGAGTCTTTTAGGATCCGTGCGTATTTTCACGTTTTCGCGTAGCGTTCTTTGATGTAGAGTCATATCATAGGATTGTTGTATTCATTTACGAATGCGACTTAAGTTCTCCTACGATTAAGCATAGTTGATGCAATTCATATACGAGTTCGGATGGGCGTGGTACACTGGACAATATGGGACAATCAGTAAAGGGCTGTTAGAAGGACTGCGGGAGAAGAGGTACAGTAGGAGCTACGGAGTATTCAAAGAATAGTGATCGTGATAGGAGTCAAAGAAATTATTATATAAGAAGATGATAAAAAAGGACAAGTACTCAGGAGGATTGACTTACCAAACACGGTTGTAAATAAAAGTAACGCAAATTCAGACTCACCTAGCATAGACGACTAAGAAGAGAGTTAGAGGAACTCCTTTGAAGAATTGCCTATAAGGATTTGAAGAAATGATGAAGTGTGATGGGCCAATGGAAGGGGATAATCTAAAGGCAAAGATGAAGATTGGAGTGCAGTGACACTCAGAATTAAATTTTGGGCAAAATTTTTAGCTCATTGGAGCAACATTGAGCGGTGATATCTAGTCACCACTTATAAAGCAGTATATATATAGAATTAAATGAGAGGTTGGGTGTGGTTTGACCATAATACCTTCCATCCACTGTTCAAACAGGAAATAAAATGGAATTACCAACTTATCATAAGTAAGTCAGGTAGACACTGACCGTGAGAGATAAGTTAATTTGTTTAACGAACTTCGTAACCAAAGAAGGGGATACAAAGAATAAAAAGGATCCGTAAGTTGAAAATGGACTCGTGAGTTAGACGCCTAAGCATGAAGGGGAGATACGACTAAGGTGACTAGGGTCAGTGCCATCAACGCCATTCGTTTACAAGAGTACATCAACACTTCCAGGAGAAGGAAGGCAAGAGGATAGCAGAATATAAATAAAGAGCGACATTAAATTTAATGGTACCATTAAGGCCCACAAGAGGGTATACCTAGTAAGATAACCAAGCATATTCTTTTGATTATTTGAATTCTTACCGAGCGACGGTAAATTCAGTCATGGATGTCAAGACTAGTAACAAGTTCTATAAGGACAGTGGAGCCAAAGGGATAATACGAGTAGCAATCGGGTCTAAGACTGCCAGGTTCGAGAGAATGATACACCGACATGGCTCGTGGGACTGAGATAAAAAATGGACACATGAAGGTGTCCTATAGGTTGTGGGTAGGACCATCGGTATTAAACTTATCCACATTGGGAAAGTGAGAGCAGTTGGATTGGGAAAGTAAAGGAAAACGATGCCATTGGGGCATAATAGCAGCATGAGAGAGATTCACAACAAGAGAACCGTGTTAAGATATTTAGGCCCAAAGGTTATCAACCTGAGGAATCATTGGGTTTAGGTAGGACCAGAAAGGTCCTCAACAATAATAACAACATCTCCGTTCCTCAAAACTGTTAGGTATGAGGAGATGGTGAGGGAGGCCAGTAGGGCCAGGGCCAGAAGCGAGAGAGTTTCTCTGGAAAGTTGTTACGGTTATGGAGTGACGGATAGCATAAAAAGGGATTTCCCAAAGAAGGACACAGGGCAACCACAGGATGAGATCTTGGATATACAACCGTTACAGTCGAACAAAGGGTTAGTTTCGACATGAGAGTTATGCTCAAGGACCCATTAACCATGCAAGGTAGATGACAAATGGAGATAGAATAACTGTCTTACCCTTACAAGTTAGTGATGATAATTTAGGTGACATAAATGAGTCACAATAATTTAGTAGTAACACTACAATTCGAGTGTGCAGCGAATTAGTGGGCATGCTGGCGATAGTATACTTATTATGTATATGACTACCATTGGGTAGCGATACTTTTGTGTCAACTGTAGGGAGGAGCAGGTGTGGACATTAAGAGAATTTGTATACATATTACATAACAATTTTTTCTCCTTTTTGGGTGTTATAATAGTAAAGCATGTTATTATTATATTGTGTAATAACTGGATACCAGAGTTGAGCGATATTAAGTTGTATGCTAAGATTATTGTACTCGTTATTTCAGGGTAATATATTTTGGTTTGTGAGGCATCACCTGAAAGAGGGTTGAGCCTGCATATATATTGTATTGTATTGTAGACTTCTGTGAGCATGTTGTCTTGTCATATTCGATCCCAATGAGTCGGGAATCTTACTGATGTGATTCATGGTATATTGATGTATTATCGAATGGAGGGATATAACTCGTTAAATTATTTAGCGTTGAGAACTTAGTGATAGTGAGAGCGTCGTGTAAAGGTCATCTTAGAGACATGAGAATGGACGAGTAGACTTTTATCTTCGCAGACGAAAATTCAATAGTACATGTTATGGACCAAGGACTTAACAGATATCTACGACCAAAAATGTTGGATAGTAGTGTATAGGGGGGTTCCTTGTTTGGATTTCACTTGCGAGACATCCCACGCATGAAACTTAACGAATGTTGGGAGTTAGGAGATGTCATCTCTTTAGTACATGGGTTTAGTACCATAGTTATTACATGTATATGTAGTTATAACTGTGAGATAATAGTTATATTACGAATCAAGGTCGGTAGAGCCGTATAACGTTAAAATGCGGAAATGTTATTAATCGTTGACACCACGAGCAGACTGGTGGGACGACTTATGTTATAATTAAGTGGAAAATGTAAGGTGGTCGAGTATGACCTTACTTTGTATCCATGCCAAGTATGTGAGGCATAGTTTGAGATAAAGGTATCACATTTAGTATGGGTGTGCAGAAATGCACGGGGTATAGGGTGTTTGGGCTCCCTAGTTAATCATGCCTTTGGAAATAATTATGGGGAGAAGAAGTGAAAACACAAGAATACACATAGACGTATGAATAAAGTTGAGGTAGAATGAGACAATAAAAATAACAAAAGTTCTTAGTGTGCAAGGGGATCACTAGATGCCGAAGAGTAGTAAGATAAGGAATGTTATAGTGGCGTAAAGTGATAAGCACCCAAAAGTGTATATTTTATGCCCCGAATAGATGCATTTTAGTCACTCGTTTTAATTAAAATTAGCCTTATGTCATATTTTATTTATTTCCCTGGTCAATACGCAGTCGCAGTGTTAAATAATGCTAAATCAGGTCAATTGCGACGCAAAAGCAGTCAAAAGCGTGCAACGAAGAAATCAAAGAGATCGCGAAGTCAGAGTCCTCATTGAGCTTGCCCGAAGTATTCCGATGTCCCGAACGTGTCCCGAAACCCTAACCTAATCCTACACCGAGCCCAGACCATTCCCCGAGCCCCGTGTGTGTTGAGTTTGTATCTTTATTATTTTTCTAGATTTTATTTTTAGTCATTTTATTTTTAGGATTTATTTAGATTTATTTAGAATTTTTTAGGATTTATTTTCTATTTTTTATTTTGATTTTGATTTTTAATAGTTTTTAATTTTTTATCTTTATTTTAATTTATCATTTTTCTTAGGATTAGTTTTTAGAAATTTATTTTATTTAGTTTTAGTTTTAATTTATTTAGTTAGGAAATTTAGTTTATTTTAGTTTTTATAGAGTTTTATTTATTTATTATTATTTATTATTTTTTAGTCTCTTAGTAATAAATTAGGTTTTTCTAGATTTTCACTTTTTTATTTTATTTCTAGTTTTATATTTTTTTTAGTGGTGTCATTTTTTAGGGATACAAATTAAATACACACACACCATTTATCAAAAACTTCCTAAGACACCACTCACCCTCACACTCACACTCACACCTAACTCTCCTTACCATACACCCAAAAAAAAACCAACTACTGTTCATCATCATCTACACCTCATCCACTATCTCTCATCTCACCACCATAACCAACAAACCCAACCAACTTCAAACCCATATCTGCAAATTCGGTGACCCAGTAACCCATCACACAATCCCGACCTCCTACCCACTTTAACCCGACGGCGCCACGCCTGCCACCTCCGGCGACCCCAATCTCCGGCGTCAACTGGCGGCCACATCGAGCCAACACCAACCCAAACCGCAGTCGGCGCTGACCCGCGAAACCAACAGCCGGCGCTGCTTTCCGGCGCCCCTCTCTGCCCGATCCAACCCAAAACACATCCTCAACCCAAACACCTGCCCGAATCCACGGTCGGAGCAAGCCAATACCCGGTTCAACAACGAACCCGAAGTCGGCGACGCAATAGGAGCAACCTGCGAACGACCCGAGTTCAACTCGACACACCAACCGATCCAGCCATTCCCAACCCCAAACCCGATCAGCCACAGCCCTTAAAAATCGGAAGACCAATCTCAAATTCAGATATCCATTTCAAATCCCACAAAAATCAGTCAAAATCCAAGCCAAGAAAATCCCAAATATCTCTCCAAGAACAACATCGTGGCTTTGGAAGAGAGGAGGCATCTCACATATAAAAGACTTTCAACAGCAAAGCAAATAAGGTAGGAACGTAGAGAGAGAAAAAGAGACTGTATATTATGTACAGTAGGTTCATAAAAAAAATTCCAAAAATTCCAAAAAAATTAGTTTAGTGTTAGAATAAATTTTTAGGTTTGTTTTTTTTATTATTTTTGGTGTGATCAAGTGCTGGATTTGTGAAAATATTGGGGCACACGTGCATGAAGGCGATTCAAGGAATCAATTCAAATGAGACTTTTTGTATTGTATTTCTTGCTCTACTCTTTAATTTATTGTTCCATGTTCTTGGCTATGATTAATTGTTTCATTATGTTTGTCTAACTACCCCGTTCAAGGGGTGGGATGCACTGCATATGATGTTACTTTAATTAATTGGTTTCATTAATTTTATATTTCTAGGTAAATTAATTTTAAATGTCGTCAATTAATTTATGTAACGAGAGTTAGTAAATTAATTGAACGAATTGATGTTTGAATTTAGGATTCGAACTAGAGATAGGTTTTTTCGATATTTAAATATTAATTCGGTGTTGAAATTTAAAGATTGCTATTTTTTTCGTTAAATTGATCCTAGCGGGTAATTTTTTGAAAATAGTATAGTCCTAATTTTTCATCGTGTGACATTTTTAAATTAATTTTCTGAAAAATATTTTATTAAATTTATAATTTTAACGAGAGTTAGATTATCGATTTAATATTATTTCGAAATATTTCAAAATTAATAAATTGAGGAATTAAAATAATTGAAAATGCATTGTAGTCCCATCTCTTGACATTCTCACATATTTCACACTCGGTTGCACAGTTTTTTCATCATTTAGTCATTTTATAATTTTTAGCATTTGTTAGTAAATCTTTCCCTTGAAATTGTTTTTAAAAATAAAAAATATATATATATATATAAATATTTTAATAAAAAAAATTGGAATTGCATGTTTTCACATTAACTGTTTCACCTTGAAAGTTGGATTGATACCCGTACTTACCGCAATACGAGTTATTTTTAGACAAGTTTTGTAGGTACTCAAGGGAATTTTGAGAGTGGCTTTTGCAGATAATGACCATACGCAAAAAAGCTTCTTATCAAATGGCATCGTTGCCGCTTTCTTGACGTGGAGACATGATTGAAGACTTGTAATTTTATTTATCTTTTTTTTAGTGTAGTTCTTCCTCCTCCCTCCTCATTAGACTGGTTGTATAGGATTTTTAAAGCTTGGTATTTATTTTGGTGCATTTTGACACCGATTTTTTTTTTGTAATAATTATTCATAAAAAAAAAAGCGAAAAGGGAAACCGGACAAGGTAGAGAGAGGGCGTCCAAGGCGAGGATTTTTGAAGCCTCTCTACTTTTGGTCGGTAGGACTCCCGGGGACAACTGAGATTTGCGAAATCTCCCCCCGGTCGACTCAGCTCGGTCTTCACCCCACGTGTGTAAAAATCATGGGAGGTACATTTTTTTTTATCCCTCGCGAATCTCCTGCAAGCGAGTCAATTTTTGTGTGCTACTTGCTCCTATATGCTTTTCATTTTCGTATCGCACTTAAATTGAATGGTTTGATGAATTAATTTACCTAAGACCTGGACCCGGTCATTGCAACGAGAAGGGATTTCATCACCCGACTCACTCGCTTATCCATTGTGTGCTACCCTAGCTGTCATTAAATTTAAAATCAATCAACTAGCTAGCCCCGTAGGAACACATTTTTGCAACAGGCGATCACAAAGATAAATTCCGTAAATTTTGTCGCCCGCGGACATCATTAAAATTTGACTACCCTTTTCACTAATTTCGAAGATAATAATTGGCTACGTGCTCGTTAGGATTTTATCTTGACTTGTGTGTGTCCATTTCCATTATTTCGGTAGTCGGATTTCGTTAGTTCGCCCAAATCAAGAGTCCATTTTCTCCTCTTTTTCGGGAAAAAAAAAATCCCAAAAATATTTTCCTTTCTTTTTAAAAATATTTTCAAAAATCCCAAAAAGATTTTCTTTTTTTCCATATTTAAAATACCAAAAAGATTTTCCTTTTCTTATTTTCAAAAATCACAAAAAGATTTTCTTTTCTTTTGAAAAATATTTCAAAACCAAAAAAAAAATATTCCTCTTGTCATGGCCAAAGAACGTCCTTTACGGGAATACTTTGGACATTTCACATTCTCTCGAAGTTTGTTTGATGATAAGCCCAAATCGGACCTTCATTCATTAATTGATGGCTTTCACTCTCAAACGCACACCGTTGATACTCATGTGTCGTCCATGCACACATCTCATCTTCCATCGCCTCCGCTGACGAGTGTCAACCCATCACATGCTTCGCCGTGCACATACTGTTTTCTTAGCGATCACTTGTCCCATGAGTGTCCATTTATATTCTCTCCATCTGAATCCACCTTAAAACATGTGCGTCCATATGACACTGTTTTGGAACCACCCTCGACGTATTATCACGACATATCTAATATCGAGGGGTATGAGTACCCGAGCTATTCGTGGAGGCCTGATCATCCTTCCATGCAATATGAATCCCAACGCCATGTTGTATATCCTTACGATTTCCAACAGTCGTCATCGCCACCTCGTGCACCTCATACCTATCAGTCCCCTTCATATGCTCCTCATGTTGATCACACTTTTGTCCCTCACGGAGATGATTCTCCCGTGACTGCTATACTTGACCCTGCTCCACACTCATATGAGTATTCTCCACATCCTAGTGTTTCTCGTGAGTTATGTCCACCTCCGCCACCCGCCACCACTTCACCATCACCTTGCACATTCGCTCTCAAGAGCCTCTTACACAAGTTCGCGCACACACTTCAATCTCAAACTTAATCACTTCAAAGGCTTGAACAACGATTATATGATTTTGAGTGTGCGAATGAGACGGATCCCACCCCAAGTCGACCTTTTATTCCACCTGCGTGGGACGATGATGTGTCTTCTTATGCAACTGATTTTGAGTGTGACCAACCCTATCTTCCTGAGAATCTCAACATTGAGACTGCCCAGTGGTCCGGGACCCAAGTTGACAATTGTGTTGACTTATCCATTGATTACGAGACTGATCCTACACCGCCTTACCTTATCTAACCCACCATTGCGGTTTGCCTTTCCCCTTCCATAGAATCCTTATTTATGCCTGAGCCTACACCTATTGCGCCCACTGCGTGTGTCCCTGAGGAACCACTTCATCCTAGGTTAGCTCCGGCTACGAGTGCTCATCATTTTCTCGATATTGAATTCGAGACGGTTCTTACCTCTCTGGATATGGATCCTGTCCCACCCGATCCACCCACTGTCCCTTCCACCCCACCACTTAATTTGGACCTTGTTATTGAACCTCTCCTGTTCACATCTAAGCATTTAGGTCCTCACCTACATCCATCCTCCGCCCTAGTGCTCCACGATCCCATTTTTGCACTTTTCTTCCACCCCGATATCTATGAGAGTATTTATGCTACTCTCCGCATCCGTGACACCGAGCGTGCTCCACTATGCACATCACTTCCTTATGGTGTTGATTTTTTCCATCTACCGCTCCCTGGCGTGTCACGACGTGAACATTATCATCGTCCATTTATAGAATGCTCACGCACTTTCTCTGAGGCCCGCCCCATCACTATTGCCACACTATTTTGCCTCCCCCACCAAATTGAGCACCATTCTTATAGGGCCCTTGTTGCCTCATATTTACGCTCAATAAGGCCCGTGATCGGCGCCACTTCACCCTCTCCCTTTCCTTTCTCACCCTTACCCTACTTCCCACCCTCCCCTGGTCCACCGATGCTTTGCATCGAGTGATGCACTTTGCTATACAAGTGCATTGACTTATTTTCTTCTATATCCAGCAAGACCGACGCTTCAGTCTTGTTTGGGGGTGATTCTCATCACCCAATTTTTCTGCCACCCCGCACTTTCATAGTTCCTATCCTTAGGGTGAGATTGGTTCGGTCTGGATGAAGACATTAAACTTAGCACTACCGGGAGGCAGCCCGTTGTTCATTGTTTCTGAGTATGAGTCTTATCCTGTTTGGGGGTGGTGTTTCACACCACCCAATGCTTTTCACATGCTTTATAGACTTGTACGTCTTTTTGTATCACATACGTTCTTCAGGTTTCATCTATGCTCCAGTGTGCGGTACATTTTCATTAGCGGTTCACTATGGCAATATCTTTACTCTCTTGTGCTTTTTATTTTATATATGGTTTTAAACATCGAGGACGATGTTCTCTTTTGTTTGGGGGTGGAAAATTTATCAAAATCGTACCCCTTTTGAAAATTTTCAGAAACAAGTGATTTTAAACTTTTTGTGCAGTTAAAAATAAAATTTTATGTCATAATTTGTCTATCATCCCTCTTTTAGAAATCTCGGAATACCCGTGTTTGACCTAAAATCACGCTTTTAACATTAAATTAATTAATACCTCTTAAAGCGTATTTGTACCATGAATTCCTAAACTCGTCAATTTTACACTATCACGTTTACAATCAAAAGTTGAAGAGTAACAATATTCTCAAGAGAGCCTTAAAAGATCACTAGTGGCGACTTAAACCCGTGAGATTTGAGCTTTTCACCTTTTTTAGGGTTTTTACGTATCTCCGAGTCACAAGTTGACTCAACTTTCTTTAGGTACTACATTTAGTCATTGCATGGTCTCATTATTTTTTCAAATTTGGCTTAATCACTGAGAATGACATTACTTTTGAGTTATAAGAAACATGTGTCTTGTAGTTTGTCCCGAGCATTAAACTGATTTTTCCATACACATACCATTTTCCCTATCACATTATCATTCACCCATTATCATTTTCCATATCACCCTTGTCCATATGTCCCAAATACCATCCATCATTGCCAACGTTTTTGAGAAAAAGAGTGTTTTCAAATGTAAATTGTCTTCATTTGTGCTATGAAAAGAAAAATGTGTCGCAATAAAATTATAAAAAAAAGTGAAGCAAAGAAAGAAGAAAAAAAAATAATTAAAAAAAATAAAAAAATAGCATGCGATCATAAATTCAAATGATGAAGACAATAGTTATTCAAATTGTGTCACACTCTTCTCAAAATACCCCCATCATTCATCTTCTTCATTTTCCCCTCATACCTTTCATAAACCCCATTTTTCACCCTTGGTAAAGTGTTCGGGAAAACGAGAAGATTATATGGTGAATAACTCGATATTCTCGACATAGTGGTTAGCATCCCTTCATGAGATCAGATTTTTTCATGTATCCATCCATTTTTATAAAGTGTGTGAGACGTTTGAACTTGTTACATTTACTCACATCCTCACACACTAGAGAGATACACTTAACCAATTCTCAGAGAGTTCGATTCAGAGAGATATATCTAGTGAGAATTGAAGTCAAAGCGTTGATTCTATAAAGGCGATCTCGAAATTACTCTAATGACACTTAAGATTGCTTCACACTACACATGCTGAGTTTTAGGAAGGATTACGCTTTTTGGTATTAAGTAATTTTATATCTTCTTTTAATAGTTGAATACGGTGTTCCTTGATGTTCTTTTAAAGTGGGGTTGTATAGCGTTTCATCATCTACTCAGATACTGCATTCAAATAAGTTTTGAATTTTGTGGGTATATTCACTGCAAACCCTCACAAGACACCACTCGTCCTGTAGGGCAACCTACAGGTTTAACGGCTTGTTGCACATGCTAAGTGCAATCGCCAGTGCCTGCGAAAGTGGCACACTTTTGGTTACTTATCTCTGTTTTCTCTCTAATTTTTGCTCGAGGACTAGTAATGTTCTGTTTGGGGGTGGTGTGATAAGCACCCAAAAATGTATATTTTATGCCCGAATAGATGCATTTTAGTCACTTGTTTTAATTAAAATTCGCCTTATGTCATATTTTATTTATTTCTCATGTCAATACGCAGTCGCAGTGTTAAATAATGCTGAATCAAGTCAATTGCGATGCAAAAGCGGTCAAAAGCGTGCAACGAAGAAATCAAAGAGACCGCGAAGTCAGAGTCCTCATTGAGCTTGCCTGAAGTATTCCGATGTCCCAAACGTGTCTTGAAACCCTAACCTAATCCTACACCGAGCCCAGACTATTTCCCGAGCCCCGTGTGTTGAGTTTGTACCTTTATTATTTTTCGAGATTTTATTTTTAGTCATTTTATTTTTAGGATTTATTTTCTATTTTTTATTTTGATTTTGATTTTTAATAGTTTTTAATTTTTTATCTTTATTTTAATTTATCATTTTTCTTAGGATTAGTTTTTAGAAATTTATTTTATTTAGTTTTAGTTTTAATTTATTTAGTTAGGAATTTTAGTTTATTTTAGTTTTTATAGAGTTTTATTTATTTATTATTATTTCTTTTTAATTTTTTAGTCTCTTAGTAATAAATTAGGTTTTTCTAGATTTTTATTTTTTTATTTTATTTCTACTTTTATATTTTTTTTAGTGGTGTCATTTTTTAGGGGTACGAATTAAACACACACACCATTTATCAAACACTTCCTAAGACACCACTCACCCTCACCCTCACCCTCACACCTAACTCTCCTTACCATACACCCTACAACACCCAAAAAAAACTCAACTACTGTTCATCACCATCTACACCTCACCCACTATCTCTCATCTCACCACCATAACCAACAAACCCAACCAACTTCAAACCCATATCTGCAAATTCGGTGACCCAGTAACCCATCACACAATCCCGACCTCCTACCCACTTTAACCCGACGACGCCAAAACCGCCTGCCACCTCCGGCGACCCCAATCTCCGGCGTCAACTGGCGGCCCACATCGAGCCAACACCAACCCAAACCGCAGTCGACGCTGACCCACGAAACCAACCGCCGGCGCTGCTTTCCGGCGCCCCTCTCTACCCGATCCAACCCAAAACACATCCTCAACCCAAACACCTGCCCGAATCCACGGTCGGAGCAAGCCAATACCCGGTTCAGCAACGAACCCTAAGCCGACGACGCAATAGGAGCACCCCGCGAACGACCCGTGTTCAACCCGTCACACCAACCGACCCAGTCATTCCCAACCCCAAACCCGATCAGCCACAGCCCTTAAAAATCGGAAGACCAATCTCAAATTCAAATATCCATTTCAAATCCCACAAAAATCAGTCAAAATCCAAGCCATGAAAATCCCAAAGAAAATCCCAAATATCTCTCCAAGAACAACATCGTGGCTTTAGAAGAGAGGAGGCATCTCACATATAAAAGACTTTCAACAGCAAAGCAAAGAAGGTAGGAACATAAAGAGAGAAAAAGAGACGGTACATTATGTACAGTTAGGTTCATAAAAAAATTCCAAAAAAATTAGTTTAGTGTTAGAATAAATTTTTAGGTTTGTTTTTTTTATTATTTTTGGTGTGATCAAGTGCTGGATTTGTGAAAACATTGGGACACGCGTGCATGAACTCGATTCAAGGAATCAATTCAAAGGAGACTTTTTTGTATTATATTTCTTGCTCTACTCTTTAGTTTATTGTTCCATGTTCTTGGCTGTGATTAATTGTTTCATTATGTTTGTCTAACTACCCCGTTCAAGGGGTGGGATGCACTGCGTATGATGTTACTTTAATTAATTGGTTTCATTAATTTTATATTTCTAGGTAAATTAATTTTAAATGTCGCTAGTTAATTTATGTAACGAGAGTTAGTAAATTAATTGAACGAATTGATGTTTGAATTTAGGAATCGAACTAGAGATAGGTTTTTCCGATATTTAAATATTAATTCGGTGTTGAAATTTAAAGATTGCTATTGTTTTCGTTAAATTGATCCTAGCAGGTAATTTTTTGAAAATAGTGTAGTCCTAATTTTTCATCGTGTGACAATTTTAAATTAATTTTCTGAAAAAGATTTTATTAAATTTATAATTTTAACGAGAGTTATATTATCGATTTAATATTATCTCCAAATATTTCAAAATTAATAAATTGAGGAATTAAAATAATTGAAAATGCAATGTAGTCCCATCTCTTGACATTCTCACATATTTTACACTCGGTTGCACATTTTTTTCATCATTTAGTCATTTTATAATTTTTAGCATTTGTGAGTAAATCTTTCCCTTGAAATTTTTTTTAAAAATAAAATATATATATATATATATAAATATATTTTAATAAAAAAAAATTGGAATTGCACGTTTTCACATTAATTGTTTCACCTTAAAAGTTGGATTGATACCCGTACTTACTGCAATACGAGTTATTTTTAGGCAAGTTTTGTAGGTACTCAAGGGAATTTTGAGAGTGGCTTTTGCAGACAACGACCATACGCAAAAAAGCTTCTTATCATAAAGTGCGATGAATGTCCAATGTAAATTCTCGAGAATAATCAATAGTCGCTCGGTGCAGAGGTGTAATATGACGAGGGCTACGTCATAACAAATTTAGAAGATTTTGAAGTCTATTAGTAGTAGACGAGTATTATTGCAAATATCTCCCACGAGCTGATGGATCACTAGTTCGAATGGTAGTGTATATACAGTCACAATAAAGAGTACCATTAATAAAGGGACACGGGGAACAGCGTAATGTTCCAAAAATATTAAAGAGGTGGAAATGTATGTGTGAGGAAAACTAATGATTATGGAGATTAACACATGGGGGAATGTTAGAACTTTTTTTCAGTAAAGGAAATATTTTAGTCGTGCTTGAGAGCCTCATATTAGTGACAAAACGAAAAAAAAAAATTCAGCGTATCATGTAAGCCCCAAGGTGAATTGTTAGATTAAATGATAATATATATTCATAAATGGTCACTAAAGCGAATTAGTCACTAAAATGGAGAGGTAAGGGAAGACTGTTCAACTGCAAGATATCGTTAGTAGAGATAAAGTGAGAATAACAAAATAACACTGAGATAGTGAAATTGCATGGGGTATCAGTCTAAATTGTGTCTGACCGGGACAAGGTTTTATGCCTCGAGTTTTGGGAGAATTTCCAAAAGGCTATGGGTGCTGAGTTGCGGTTGAGTAGGCATATCACCCGCAGATTGATGGGAAGACTGAGCGGACTAATCAGATATTAGAGGATATGTTGCGTATATGTGTCCCTGAATTTAAGGGAAGTTGGGAACAGTACCTTCCACTGTGGAGTATGCATATAACAACTCATATCAGTTTACAATTGGCATGGCCCCATTTAAGGCGTTGTACGGTAGACCTTGTCATTCTCCTGCATGTTGGTTAATGTTGGGGAAAATAAGTTACCAGGGCTAGAGTTGATACAGGACACTACGGTCAGGATAGAGATGAATAGGGGTCATATATAGGTAACTTTAGACGAACAGAAAATCTACACCGATGCCAAACGGTTTTTTTGTGAGTTTGCTATGGGGGATCAGGTTTTACTACAAGTATCTCATATAAAGGGGATAATGTGATTTGGGAAAAAGGGGAAGTTGGCACCGAGGTATGCGTGGACTTTTCCCACCATCGAGAGGATTGGAACTGTGGCATATAAACTAGGATTGTCTAAACACTTGCATTCTATACATGATGTGTTCCATATTTCTTCGCTTAGACAGTATCTTCGGGATGAGTTGACTCACACTCATATTGCACTGGAGCAGATCGGTTTACATCCTGATAGTTCATATGAGGAGAGACCGGTGTCTATCTTAGACCATAGCGAGAGGAGATTGAGGTCGAAGGTAGTTCCACTTGTGTGTGTTCAGTGGGAGCACCATAACGTCGATAAGTCTACTTGGGAGCATGAGGATGAGATGCAAGAGAAATATCCACAATTATTTTTACCAGGTATACTTTTATTTTCCGAATTTCGAGAAGAAGTTCCGTTGTAAGGGGGAAAGTATGTAACACCCCGTCTTTTCAATGATTTTTAAATATTGGTTTAATTAAATGAAATATGGAAAATTAATTGATAATTAATCTGGATTAAAATAAATATTAACTCGTGAGATAAGGATTGGTATTTATTGATGAAAATTATATTGAATATTACTGAGCGAATAAATTAATATATGATTGTGAATATAATGAGAATTTATGAAAATTATCACGAATGAGAAATGTGACAATTACGGTAATTAAGTCCGAGCACGCATGTCAGTCGTGTCAGGACTAAATTAATGGAATAAAAAGTAAAATATTTATAAGTCGCCCAAATGATCATTTTGATTGCGCCAATGTGTCCGGAAGGTCGAGATAGTCATTAAAGTCTACCCGGCGTTTAGTTTGGATCCCGGGATAGTTTTAGGCCAAATCGGCATCCCGAGAGGGAGTTTTGGTAATTTGTATTTTTGAAGTATTATTAATGAAGAAAATTAAAGGGTTAATATATCATGTACGGGGAAGATATTGGGATTATCAGTTGTTAACCACAGAGAGGCCAAAGGAGGAAAATGAGAGGTTTCTAAGGCTAGAACCTCCATTGCTACACCGTTTACACCACAATCACCACCACCGCGTAGATCGAAGAGAGGGTATCGCACCTATGTCATCTTCTCCAACGGATTAGACATTCAATCTAGAGGCAAGAATTTAAACTTGAAAACTTTTAGCAATAATTATGTCCATGTTAGTGTAGGTGAAAATTACATATGAATTGCATATGAAATTGGGTGAAATTTGGAAGAAGTAATTTATGATTGAGGACTGAATTAATAGTAGTTTAATTCCTTCATGTATGTAGATTACAACCCATGAAATTTGGATTAATATTGATGAACGAATCTAGGTTAATTGTTTTCATAATCTGAAAAACTAAAAACTAGGGTTCTTATGATGAATATTGAGGATTTTGAATTTAATTGATGATTTATTGCAATTTAATGATGTTCGAATATTAGAAATCATCCTTATATGTTAGGATAATAATTGGAATTGATTGTTGGGAGTTTGGGACTGATTTGTAGAGGTTTTAGGATAAAAAATGGTGGGAAAGCGCATGTGTTAGAGGTTGAAGACGAACTGCCCAGGTCGCTCGAAGTCTCGTTCAAGCGAGACTTGTATCTCGTGCAAAGTTGTTCAAGAGAGAAAGGCATCTTGCGTGAAGACTCTCAAGAGACGTGCTGATCTCGTTCAATAGAGATTCAGTCCTTGTTCGAGCGACGGGTCAAAATTTTGTTAAATTTATGGTTTGTCCCAATTAGTGCAACAGTTAATTTGAGTGGGGGAAAATAAATATATGATGAATTCAATATAGTGCATAATTATTGGAAATTATTTAGGAATAACCTTGGAAATTATGAGAGAGAGAGAGAGAGAGAGAGAGAGAGAGAGAGAGAGAGAATGTTCTTAATTTAACATATATATTGTAAGTAGTAATGAGATAATACTACGCATGGAATATATATATTCGGGTTGTGTGAATACCTATTGATATTAATGGGATGTGTGAATGTCTATTATGTGATTAATTATGTGTATGACATACCTATGCTGCTTACTATCGTGGGAGGTTTTAAAAGTGATTGAGGACAGTCTTATCCTGATGAGCCTTCGGGGGGATTTTATATTTGGTACCTCAGAGCATAGAACCTTGGTATGGGCTATTCGAGATATGATAGTGCTGACGGTCATGTGGGTGTGTAGGTATGTACGTAGCCCATAGACCTGGAACTATGTTCGCCTCCAATATGTGTGATTTGTATTTATGGTTCGTGGGAGATTTCCGAATCGATTATCCTTATTTGAGTACGTGATGTACCTTGACTCAATAGTAGAGTATGCATTGCAGTGTAAATGAGTATTGAGGTACCGTATTTATATATATTATATAGTGATGAATATATATACATGCTTGTTGATACATACGGTGTGAAATTCGTAGATACGAATGATGATAAATTCTTATAAAATTTAAGGACGTGAACACTTAACCTTATTGTGAAACTCTTACTCGGAATAGTAACTCAAGAGCATTTAATAATGATAATTATGAGGGAAATAGGGGTTTTTACTATTGGTGATAGTTAGAAGGTTTATGTCTACAATCTAGTTAGGTGTGATGATGATGATTAGGACGGTTTAGAGGTGCGTTAGGCGTGCACAATAGTTAAGAGGTGAAAATCTGAAGTGAGAACTCGAGAAGCAAACATGTACACATTATTTGCTTTTTTACCTCATTTTAAATACTTACTAAATGATTTTAAAATATTGTACACTCGGGTTTTGACCCGTCTTTTTCAAAAATCTCTTTTCTCTTATTGTATTTTATTTTAGGTGTCCAGCCACAGGGATGCCAAGCTATGACCGTCGGACCATTTGACGTAATGCAACTATTGTGGGATTTGTAGGTCCTCATATTTAGACACCTCCACTTCTATCATCTCAGTTCTATTATTTAGACTTTCTAATCAGGGCAGGTGTCACCCATTCTCATTTTTGTATGTCAGACAGACATTGTACACATTCCATTTACATATTCGGTATTCAGTCGAATTTAGTATTATTACATTTGATGGTTTGGATTTTTATTAAATTGGGACGATTATTCCAGTTTCTTTACATTTGTTCGTGATAGTGTTTTATTCAGTCAGATAGTGTTTTATTCATAATTCATTTGTTCGTGAAAATATTGGATGTGTTAATGATTTAAATTAAATAATATTTACTAATGGGGAAAATGTTTTGGCACTAGCTTAATTAATTATTAGGTGGTTAATAAGAAAATTATTTTTTCGACAGTGGTGGTGAGAATTAATCGACCGGATATTCTATTTTAAATTTTATAAAGGACAACCATGCGATATTTAATTGGGAGGGGTGTCACATAGCTCAGGATCAAAGAGTTAATTGATTGGGATGAAAACGATATCACTGCTAAAAGACAAATACTTATGTTGTATTCACTTCAGAGTAATGATGACCATAACATGAAGTGACGGGTAAGAAGCTTAATAGTCCACTAATTATTTTTGTCCCAAAAAGTAATTAGTATGAGGGTGGTATGTTCACACCACATTATCATTGTCCAATGAGGTGTTGCCACATGGGATTATAAATCGGTAATAATAACTAAAGTATACACTATCTCAAAGTAATTAGCAACTCGCATGCATGACACATGTCATGATGGTAGATTTGATGTAGAAAATATAACAAAACGGTCTAAATAGGGGTGTTAGTGCACCTAGGCGGGAAACAATTGATAGTGTAATCACACAACAGTTACGTTGCGTGGCAAGAACTCTATAAATAAGCAACGAGAAGATAAAGTAAAAAAGTACTCCCCACCGAAAGACTAAATTTAGTCATTTTATCCTTTCTTTGCCTTTCTTTTCTTTTCATTTATTTACTACTTTTCTTTCATTTGAAGTAGATTGTAAGGTAGCTTGTAACTTTGTTTCACGTTTATTAAAAGCTTCGTGCTTTTACATTTAATTTGTTTTACTTTCTTAATTTACATTTCGTATTTATATCATTTACTTTACCACATTTATCTTTATTTAATTTCAAAGCTTTTATTTTATTTCAGTTTATACGATTTACAGCTTCTTTGTTCTAGTTAATTGCAGTAATTTAACACTCACACCAAAGTCTTCCCGAAGAGAAACATAAGTCTTCTTAATTGAAGCCTCGAATGGGACATAATCGTATGATATCATCACAAGGCTAAGATATATTAGTTGTCAAAACCGCAATCTTTCTTGGCACGCTCACAATTAATTTAATTAATTAATCCAAGTAAAAACCACACAAACAGCACTAAGGCTATCTTCTTAGAGCACCACTTAGGAATCCTTTAATTACGTATACGCACTAGTTGCTCACTGTAAGAAGCATCCAACTCTAACTCAATATCACCCATATCAATGTGTTGATAGGCAGTTATATCTCGTAAAAATTTAAGAAGTAAGGTCACATGAAACATATTATGCACCCATTCAAGATGCCTGGAAGTTCTAAGCGAGTACGTAACATTCTCCGCCCTCTCCATAATTTGAAAAAGGCCCAATATAACACGATTTATATTTCTCCTTCTTCCCAAATAGAATTATCCCCTTCATAGGGGAAACCATAAGTAAGACCTTATCCCCCAAATCAAATTGTATAGGCTTAATCTTTTAGTTGTATGGATCTTCTTGTGAAACCACATACATTTCACCTCAAAGAATTTTTCATAATGATAACACAATTGATATAAACTCACAATTCATTATCTTCCATATGATATACTTGAGATTTAATAAAAAAACAATATGTTATGAGATATATTATAAGGTATATACCATCCACGCAACCAGAATAAACATACCCAGGCGTTACAATGAAGATCCCATACAATAAAGATTTAAAACATCCATCAAACTCTAGAAAAGTTCATTTATCATTCTGTGGCCATCCCCAGATCTTCCCCCCTCCTTGGGCGGCGCTTTCGGGGGGAAAAGAGGGAGAGATAAAGGTCCCGCGCCCCTCACTACATCAGAGGGTTCTTCGTCCCTCGTCAGTTTGGGGTGATATAAAGAAATAGAGTCGTCGGCCTATTTTGCACAAAACAGGAAAAAAAAACATGTCACAACCTTGACAAAACGACATCAAAGACAAACTGATGCTTGCGAAACCAATAGTTCAGAGGTTCGGGGGCTAAGATATGGAATGGTAAGGTGTTAGACACCTATCCCGCACCTTTGATCTCTCATGGGCATATGTCATTATTTTCCTTAATTTCTCCATGAGGTGTGTGTGCATGTATATATAAGTGGAGATCGAAATTGCTCAACTCACATCATGGAAAAGATGGAGTAAGGTCATCCATAGGAATGTTCCCAAAATAATAATTAGAAAATATGATTTGTGCGCTTATCGAGATATAGATCGTTATGAAGAACTGATAATATGCTTTAGATAAGACGCGAGTATGAATTACAACTATGATATATATATATATATATGGATAAAATAGGAAAAAGATGAAAATATGAAAATAGGACTCGAGTCTCGGGTTTTAACCCGAGACGCCTACATAGTCGATAAAGGTATCAAAGTCCTCGTAATTCACACGAGGCACAAGGGTGGGGTTTATCTCATAAATTCAAACAGGAGTTTATTATATGTGTGTGTGTGTGTAGAAAATATGTTTTTAGTTTTGAGAAAATGTAGTAAAGAATCCCGATGAAATTTATAGGTATAACCCTCTTTTTCTTTATTATATAACAAATAAAGGATGGAGATTAATATGTGTGATCTAAAGCTAAATTAAGAATTTATATAACTAATGCGAAAATAAAGAAATTTAAAGAGAAAGATGTTTGGACCTTGTTTGGAGACTTGAAGCTTGACCTTGATCTTTTATGAGCTTCTTTGCAAGTTGGGACAAGTGTAGGATGAGAGAGAAGGATATTTTTACTAAATTGAGTATAAGAGTGATGAGAATGAAAGGTGGAGAAGAATTTCACAAAAGGAAACTTTGCTGATTGCAGAAAAATATTGATGAGAACACGAAATTGATTGTTCATAGGTGCCTCTCAAAGTGAGATCACGCTCTCCTTATATAGGGTAGGGGACTATCGATCAGCAGTGTCCTTATCCTACCTATTGGTTAGTAACCCTAGACACACTGTCGATAGGCAGGGAAATGGACCTTCCAATTGGCAGTCTCATGTAGATTTTCTAAAAAAAGGTCATAAAATGCAATCTGTAAGTCCAAATTGTGCACGGGTTATACTGTTAGAAAGGTAATTCAGAGACCTTTGAGAATCCTTCGGCCGCTCTGAGGTTCGGAAGTTTACTCTGGGTCAACGAGGCTCAAAAGTGCCTGATGGTCCTTTGGATAGAAGATCGTCAGACGACGATGGATCGTTCGTCCAAACTGCAAGTCTGAATTACGAATGGGGAAGACCGTTAGAAAGGTTGTGTTGCATTTTAGAAGGTGAAATAGGATAAACATATGAGTTAGGTTACATTTCAGCAGGTGAAACTAGTATAGCATTCCAACTGAGGAGGGGTTCATCAGTAGTTTTGATTGAAGTCGGCAGGTTTAACAATGTAGTGCCTAAGTGGATCATGCAGAGTTTCAGTCCCAGTGTTTACAAATTAAAAGAGTCCTCCGAGTTACTTCCATCAGAAACTTCAGTAATAGGTATAGTCTTATCAACGAGTGTTTACACATGATGATGGGATTCTTCAACCCATAAGTAACTGTCTTGGAATAAAATCTCCATCCCTAGCTTAATCTTCTTATCCACATGATCATACCATAGTTTGAGAAAGCCACAAAAGGGAAATTCTTCACCCTCTTTGACGAATCTTCTGTTCAAGGAATCTCTCAAAACATTCTTCGTATTTTGTAAACTTCTATTCAGTAGGGGTTGGCAAAGCATTCTGAGTTCCTCTAATGATGGTTAATAACACAGGCCACATGGAGGAAAGGTTTTCTTAAGTACTATAGATTCCAGTATCCCCTGTTATCGTCATCCCAGCCCCAGTTCAGGCATGAACTGCATATTCTTGAAAATCTTTATTACGTTGACATTGTCGTGAGGGTTGTGCTCTGGACAGACTCGGTCTTTAAAATCATCCCCTACTGGGAGTGGAAGTGGTTCGACTCGAAAGCTAGATAGAAGTATGTAATTCATCCCATGATGTGTTTCTAGTACCAGATTACTGGTGCTTAAATTATCACTATCATTATCGTTATCCAAGATGGTGATAACCTGCCCCTTGGTGAGGAACTTCAGTTTCTGATGGGGAGAGGAATATACCCCCTGATGCTGTGAAGCCACGGTCAACTAAGTAATAGGTTAAAACAAGCAGGTATGTCAATAACTTAGAACTCGATAACGGGATTTATAGGGCCAACCCTTATTGTAAGCTTTACGGATCCTATCGACGATTATTATCATCATGCACTACGACGGAAGTTGGATCAAGGCCGCTTACTTTCAAACCCAAGCAGTTGAAGGTTCGTAACGGGCAAACATTGAGTGTTGATCCATTATATACGAGTAAGAATAGGAGTGTCTTACCCATTACCTCAAAGGATATATTGAGAGCATAGTTATGATTAGGTACAAACTTTGTAATTTCTTCTTCAGAAAAGAAGAGTAACCTTGTAGAGGTTAGAGAGCCGACCAGGTTCACGGCTTCTTTTGGAATGGTGAAAGGAGGGATTATGGGCCCGGTAAGTAATTTTATCAAAGAATTTTGGTGTAGTTAGGAAGACATAAAGAGCCCCTATAAGGTAATATTGACCTGAGTTTTCTTCAACTGGTCAAGGATCTTGCTCTCTTCGATGGTCATTTATGGCATGGGGAGTTCCCCGATAATAACCTTTCATTTATCTGTTATTGTTAACTGAGGACTCGGACTCTGGTGGTGACTTTCAGATCATATCATATGGTTCACAGAAGAAGGGAAGAACAGACACTTCGTTTCTTCGTTTATCTCAAGTTATTTGGCCCCTTCATTGATCTATCCTAACAGAGCTTCAAATGACATCATTCCATGCATATTGGTCATTGGGATAACCTTTTCCTAGCTTGGCTCTTCATCAAAGCTATCAAACTCGTCCCCGCATCTGGTGGCAACGATATCGTCTTACCACGAGAAGTCAATGCATTTCCCAACCTCAACGTCTTCTTTATATAAAACCTCACACTCAATGAGGAGATGTAAAAGTGAAGGGACCAACCGCCCTTGTAGTTTTAAAGCATTGAGTAACTCGAATATACTGAAAATCTCATTGCTTAGTCGAAATAAACCTGTAATAATCTGCGCTACATCATCTAAACCGACTTTGTTAACGGGTACCACCCAATTATCTGACTCTTGATCCCACTTTAGGGTTTCCATAAATAGTGTGCTGAACTTCTAGCAGTCAATGATTATTTCTGATGGTAGTTTTAGCCCAAAATCTAAGAGCTAGTTTAGTACTACTGTCAATTCTATATATTTTCCCTAAAACCGGGTACAAATGACAATGCACGCTCTTATGAGAAGCTAGAAAGCTTGGTCGGAAAAATAGGTAGGGTGTAGGAGAAAATATGGGCAGACTTTAAGGGGTTTGGGTGAAGATACGGTTATAATGGGTGATTCATTGGGTATAATCTAGGCAGATGGGTCAAATTTTGGAAGATGGAATTTGCATGATTTAGAAGTGGACTGTGAGTGGTGTTTAGTTTAGGATTGGATAGTGGGGCGATGAAACCTCGGTCAATCAGACCTTGAATTACATTCGAGATATAGAAGCACTGATTAGTGGTATGCCTAGAAGTTTGATGGAAATCACAATGGGCGTCAGGTTTGAAATTTTTAGGAAGTGGGTTTGGTAATGGACGCAGGTCCAATGTCTTGATGAGATTTCAGATCAATGGTGCTTGGTAGACTTTGGATAGGGGAGCATGAAGCTTGGTGTATTATTTTTTGACTGGGCTAGCCCGACTTTCTGGTGCCCATGAGGTAGCATGTTGTGAGATGTTGTTGATGGTCGAGACTGTAGCAGGATTCTCATATTTTCTCAAAATGAACTATCCGAATATTTTCTTTCGCTAAGCTTATGTCTTCGCAAGACTTTCTTTAATTTCCACTCATGTTTCCCAAATGGTTCGGAAATAGGGTTAGTATTATCCTCCCATCGTCGCTCGGGCATGGGGTAAGAAGTTTTTCTTCATAATACTAGCTTGCTCCTCTTTGAAAGGTCGGTTGGTCACGGTAACCACTCTCCTTCCACCTTGCTATGAAATTACTGATAGTTTCTTTGGGATTCTTCTTGCGAAGTTCAATATCACAACATGTAACCTTCAATTCATCATTGTATTTATACTTATACATGAATTCACATGCAACATCCTCCCAGCTGCGAATTCTGGATTCCTCAAGGGATAAGAACCAACGAAGAGCACTGCCTTTCAGAATCTGTTGGAATATATGGACCATTATTTCCTCAGAGGCACCTAGGAGAGTCATGGCTCGGTGGTAACTTTGAAGATGAATAATTGGGGTCCGCTACCCCCAAACTTCTCAATGTTAGGCATCTTGTTTTTTTTTCGGCAGCCTTGTTTTAGGGTAGGGAGACATATGGGTGTAATAAATGTAGTTCTCGGAGATTCGAACCTAATAAAACTTCTTTATCAACCGTTTAAGGTCCTCTTTAACCTTTTATAACTCTTCTTCATTTAAATTGATGGGTTAGCAGGTTAGCCCCTGGCTGGGCAAGATTTAGTATAGGGAGTTGAGCTGGTAGTGGCCATTGGTTGGAGGGGTACGTGGAGCATGCTGATATTCTTCCAGGACCCAAATAGGCTCAGGTGTGGGTGAACCCAGAGCATGAGGGAAGAGGACCTCGAGATATTTAAGAATAGGGACCCAGTTTTGTTACATCTCATGAATCGCAGTTTGAAGGTTATCAATCTTGGCGGCAAGTTGGACTAGGACTGTCATCAAGTTAGGCTGCATAATCAATACTTGGTTTGTGTTCTCCAAAGAGAGTTGGTGAAGGTGGATTCCAGACTCGAAGGATGTAGCGGTAGAAGACAGAGCTTCGGGGAGATTCAACGGAAGACCGAAGCCAATAGGGAACCAAACTAAAGGTCGGGTATGCGATCGATCTGAGAAGAAAAATGATTCAAAATTATTTTTGAAGTAGAAAAGGAATAATTATTTGTATTGGAAAAGAGGAAAATGTTTTTTGACATTTTTTTGGAAAGGGGATGACAAAATATTTTTTGTATTTTTATAAAAGAGAGGGAAACATGTTTTTTGGTACTTTGATAAAAGAGGAGGAAAAATGTTTTTGATATTTTTGGTAACGAAGGAGGGAAAATGAGAAAAGAGTCTCATGATGATTATTATGTTTATGTTTTCACTTGTATTAGGTTTACCTAAATGTAAAATAAATGTCAGACGGGAACTGAGCCTGGGTATATTGGGTTTGAAAAATATATAAAACATGGTTGACTTATTGTCAGGCTCATGGACAGGGTCCCATTTTGGGAAAAGGCAAAATCACGCAAAAATCTGAGTGTCATGCCGACTCAGCATTTCTGTAGATTATCATGTAGTAACCGGTAAACTAAACATGAGTGACCTAGTTTTGACACCTATATGAGGGTATAAAGTTGTTGGTTTAGTGGAAAGGTTCACCCCTTTGGCATGACTTCCACGATATACGTCTTGCTTTTGAGGACAATTGGAACGCGTGGACAAGCCATTTGATATACCTGAGTGTACATGAATTGCCTCATTATATACCTCATGGGGACAGTACATGTGAGAGTTAATTTGATACACTTGACGTACGTGAATGAGTTCCCTGCTATATACCTTCTGTCACGACTTCAGTCAAGCTGTACGATGTGGGGGGACCGTTCGATATACGTCAAAAGTACTTGGCCAATGGAATGTGAGAGTCATATCGCTTAAGCTAACTACGACTTGCCGAACCAGCGCCCATCACAAAGTGACCCCCAAGTACGGGACAATTCTGGGTCAATATAGAAATGCTCTTGGTGATGTAGTGTGCCAAATGCATGAATTCTAATTAGTATATTATGGAGAGAGTATTTTATTTGGCACGATGAGCATTATGTTAATAAGTAAGAATGTACAAGTATCATGAAAAGTAAATCTAGCATGAAGTATGAAGATTACACTAAGCACGGATACGTGAGAGTGTGTGATGTGTGAGTATTTATAAGTGAGTATGTGGTAGTGAATCTAAGCCAGGATCAACTACACGTGGTATGTGATAAGTGTGAGTGAGCATGGATATATACAAGTGTAATAAGTGGAGGTGTGTGTTAGTGACACCTAAGCATGGATATTCTAAGTGGTGTGTGAAGCATGTGAGTATAAGTGAACCTATATACAAGTTTAGGTAGTGTGAGGTGTACTAGAAGATAATTACAAGTATGTGAAGTGAAAAGTGAGTGAGCGGTGATTATGAGTGAGTGATGTGTATAAGTGAGTATGTGGTAGTGAATCTAAGCCTGGATCAACTACATGCCGTGTCTGATAAGTGTGAGCAAACATGGATTAATACAAGTTTAATAAGTGGAGGTGTGTGATAGTGGCACCTAATCATGGAAGCATGTGAGTATAAGTGGACTTATATACAAGTGTAGGTAGTGTGAGGTGTACATGGAGATTATTTACAAGTGTGTGAAGTGAAAAGTGAGTGATAAGTGATATAAAACATGAGGTAGATATATATATAAGAAATGATAGAGGAGAAAAGGGGAACATACATGTAGGTTCATATGCCACACAAGCAGAAAATGATGACACCCATGCAAACAAAATCTAGCCCTCTTAAGTCGATCCCCAGCAGAGTCGCCACTGTGGCCATCCCGAGATCTTCCCCCTCCTAAAGTGTTTTCGAGGGAAAAGGAGGGAGAGATAAAGGTCCCACACCCCTTGCTACATCAGGGGTGCTTTGGCCATCGTCGATTTTGGGGTGATATAAAGAGATAGAGTTGACAGTCTATTTTGCACAAAATAGGCAAAGGAACATGTCGTTTGTAAGGACACAAATTTCCAATTGAGTCCTTTGTATTTTTGGCTCAATTCCGAACAAAAACGTTTGAGTCATAGGATAGAGTTAATTGATCATCCTTCAAGCCTGTGACGTGTTTGTTGAAGATGTAGCGGCCAAGAGTATAAAGCTTCATCATTGCCGAGTTTGTTTGTGCCTCATTTCTACGTCATCAACATGGTTCCATTTCTCCTGAGGTATGAATGCATTTTGATTATATATATAGGAGCTTGGAACATTTAATATTGGGTGTTGTTCATTTTAAAACTGTTGTTTTATTTCAGAAAGATTTTATTAAAACTTTAAAATCAAGTTTATAAAGTTTCTGAGCTAAAAATATAAATTTTTAAACTTTCTGGAAGTTCGTTCGAAATATTGTTCGAATTGTCGTTCGAACCACATTGTCGTTCGAACGAGTTCGCCAACGAGTTCCCATATTGGCCACTGGAACTTCGTTCGAAATGTCGTTCGAACGAGATGGCTGTTTGAACGAGATTTCCATTGAGATTTCTAATGAGTTCACACTGGAACTTCGTTAGAAGCCTCATTCGAACGATATTTCGTTCGAACGAGATTTGGCGCGAACAGGTATTTGGCAGTTTTAAGCAGTTTTAACCCACTTTCCCACTTGTTTTTCCCACTATCTTTTGACAGAACTTCAAAAGTGCGGAAATGAACTTTTCAAATTTAACTTTTTCATATCCTGCAACCTCAAAGAGAGTGTTTTGAGAGAGAAATTAAAAGGGAAAAAGTTCATTGTTTTTTACTGTTTAATTCTTTAAGAAAAATCTTTTAAACACTTGTTTACACCCAATTGTTGTTTATTTCAAGTATTCTTTATATATATATACATTGCTTGGAGTTTGGCACCGGTTTTTCATCTCTACCGTTTAAAAGAGACGTTTGGGTTTGCTTCTAAATCCCACAAAGAAGAAGATGTTTCCCTTGATTTACCCACTTGGAGAAAGGCTCCTTGTCCGGGTGACGGTGACCACATAAAGTCCAATCAGTGGATTCCGAGATCGTGATGGAGCTCCGTGGTTATTCGCTAGGCAGAGGTTGATACAAGAAGACGCGTCGGGGCTTGAGAGGGATCAAGTCGAGTTTTGTAAGTCATCTTGCTTGTATTTGTAAATTCCCTACTTAGTGAATTTGAGGCTAGGGCCGTCCGAGGTTTTTTCCTGTTGTGGGTTTTTCCTCGTACATCGCGGCGTAGTGATTTATTGTTTATTTTATCTTACTATACTCACCTAGAACGCATGTTTAGGTAATTCAAGATAAAATTTGGTTTTAATCACTACATGTTCAATTTGGTACTAAATTAATTTTGGGTAATGTTTATGTTAATTTAATTCAAGTCATTTAATTTAATTTGATAAATTTTGGTTTGGCCTAATTTGTTAAAATTGAGAAATATGACTTAGGCAAATTTTCTAGGACTTGGATTAATTAATTTGGTTTAAGTGAAATTTAAATTAGTGTGTGTGTGTTTGAATCTAATTTCACTTTGTTTAATTTTAATTTGAACAAGAAATTAAAATTTGTAATTCGAGCATTTAAACCATCATCTTCGCTTCCGCATATCTAAAAAGTAAATTATCTTTTTGAATTACTTTAGAATTTTATTTGTTTAAAAATTAAGGGCCCTCGCCTTTTCATCGTTGCCTCGAGAGAGAGGCATCAAAGACAAACTGATGCTTGCAAAACCAATAGTTCGGAGGTTCGGGGTTTAAGTTATGGAATGGGAAGGTGTTAGGAACCCATCCCGCCTTTTCGGTCTCTCGTGGGCTTATGTTACTATTTTTCTTAATTTCTCCGTGAGGTGTATATATATACATGTATATATAAGTGGAGATCAGAATTTCTCAACTCGCATCATGGAAAAGATGGAGTGAGGTCATCCATAGGAATGTTCCCAAAATAATAATTAGAAACTCTGATGTGTGCACTTATCGAGATATGGATCGTTATGATGAAACGTTAATATGTGTTAGATAAGACCCAAGTATGAATCACAAGTATGGTTTATATCAATAGTATATGGATAAAATAGGAAAATAGGACTCAAGTCTCGGGTTTTAACTCGAGACGCCTACGTAGCCTATAGAGGCGTCAAAGTCCATGTAGTTGGTATGCGGCACAAGGGTGGGGTTTATCCCATATATTCAAATGGGAATTTGTTATATGTGTGTGTGTGTCGAAAAGGTGCTTTTATTTTTTAGGAAATGTGATGAAGAATCCCGTCGAAATTTATAGGTGTAACCCTCTTTTTCTTTGTTTTAGGTTTTTTATAGAAAATAAATTATGTTCAATATAACTAATAAAGCATTGGAGATTAATATGTGTGATCTAAAGCTAAATTAAGAATTTATATAACTAATGCGAAAATAAAGAAGTTCAAAGAAAAGGATGTTTGGACCATATTTGGAGACTTGAAGCTTAACCTTGATCCTTGATTACATTCCTTGCAAGTCGGGATAAATGTAGGATGAGAGATAAGGATATTTTTGCTAAATTGAGTATGAGAGTGACGGGAATAAAAGTTAGAGAAGAATTTCACACAAGGAAACTTCGATGATTGCAGGAGAATGTTGCTGAGATGACTGAAATTGAGGGTTCTTAGGTGCCTCTCGAAGTGAGATCATGCTCTCCTTACGTAGTGTAGGGGGATCACCGATCGGCATTGTCCTTATCCTCTCTACCGGTAGGTAACCCTACACACACTGCCAATAGGCAGGGAAATGGACCTGCTAGTTGGCTGTCTCGTGCACATTTTTCGAAAAATGGTCGTAAAACACAATCCATAAGTCCAAATCGCTCACGGGGCATACCGTTAAAAAGGTAATTGAGATACCTTTGAGAATCATTGTGTCGCTCCTTGTTCTGCGAGTTGACTTTGGGTCAAAAGGAGCTTGGAAGCGCCCATCAGTCCTTTGGACAAAAGATTTTCGGACGACGATAAATCGTTCATCCAAACCGTAAGTCCGAAGGGCAAATGGAGTGGACCGTTGAAAAGGTTGTGCAAGGTACTTCGATGTTTCAAAGAGCTTCACTCGATTTGGAGAGTTAACTTTGGTCAAATGGGGCTCGAAAGCGCTCAGTGACCCTTCAGAGTAAAACAAATCATTCGTCCATACCGTAAGGTTGATTCACGCATGGGGTAGAACATTAGAAAGGTTATTCAGTGCCCTTTGAAGATTCATTCAGTCTCGTTCGAGCTGAAAAGTTGGCTTTGGTTAAACGGAGCCCGAAAGCGCCCGATGGCCTCCGAATTAATTTTTGAGGAAATTATTCGTCCGAATCGTTATGCCATATTGCGCACGGGGTGAACTGTTGGAAAGGGGATTCATTTCCCTTCGAAGATTCATTTATATTTTCCTCAAAGGTGAAGTTTATTGGGGTCAAATTGGGGCCCAAAAGAGCCCGATGGTCTCTAGATCAGTTTTAGGTAGTAAAATGGTTCGTTCGTCCGAACGTTATGCTGATTCGTGCATAGGTCAGATCATTGGAAAGGGTATTTAGATCCTTCTGAAGATTCATTAAGCTTTTACTCTATTGATGATGTTAAGCGAAGTCAAATGGGGCCCGAAAGTACCTAATGGCCTCTAGATCGGTACTCAAAGTATGACCTAAGGTTTGTAGTGAATTAGGGAGGTGCTAAGGACCTAAGGAGAGACTTAGGGGGTCCTCAAATGTGGTGTCTACACATTCAACTAAAAAATTAAAGCTTAACTATACACATATCATCACATCACATGTTCCGTGAAGATCAAGCTCAAGGAAGTTCTCTCTCAAATGTGAATAAACGTTCAACATCAAATACAAGCAAGCTCTTCACCATATCACACAAAGCAAACATCTAACCAAGATCATATCTCTAACGTTAATTGAAGTTCAATAATAAACAAGTCACACAAGAAAGCTATTCATCATCATAATGCAATCAGCCAAGCAAAGATCATGATTACCCCAACATCACACAACCAGTGAATATCAAGTTCAAACAAAGAATGCTCTCATCATAAAGCAATATATACTCAAACAAGTTAGAACAAAGTTCAAAAGTACATATGATCATTGCTCAGTTTCTTGTCGTACTTTAAGAACTTGTGTACAAAGGTAGAGAAACTTTATTATCCTTGTATATGCTGAAAACCTACTCACCTAAACCTACCCTAAAGTATCCTAAACCTGCACAAAATAATGACCGATAATTCAACCTTTCAAAGCCAACAAATCAAGAGATCTAGTCGACTAAAACTATTTATAGTTGACTAAAAGTCAGCATCTAGCCAACTAAACTTTTCTTCAAACATCACTAAAATAGGCCAACTAAAGACCAAAAGAGTGTTAGTCGACTAGATGTTTTTGAAAACTCATTTTTACACCAATTAAACCTTTACCAACCTTAATACCTTCCAACGACTAATGGTTCATTTGAAAGCTATAAAAGGATACCTTAGGTTCCTTTTTTCAAATACACAAGCATACAACATCAAACCTATTAAGTAAAGTTCCAATCCTAGCTTGTGTCAATATCCCAGAGTCTCTAAGCGAGAGAAAACAAATCTTAAAACCCATTTGAGATTTTTAATCCCAAACTATCCATTATAGCTCAAACTTCAAGAAAATTTGTTTGAACCAAAATCTTCCATTTCAATTCCTCTTTAGCAAAGTTATTAACCCAATAAGAACTTATACTAAAGTTATTCCCAAAAACCCATTTGAGCATTATACTTGTGAATATTATTTGTTTACTTTTTAGAGAGAGAAAGTAAATTCACTTCATCATTATTTTTAGTAAAGTTATTTTGCTTTACATTTTTGGTGTGGATCTCATTGTTGTTATTAACGGTTAAACGTCATTGTGTCTTCTCAGCCGGTAGTCCTATTTTTATAGGTAATCAAGGTGTTTAAAGACCCTGGACTATTGCGTGGGTACCGCTTGCACAAGGATGAAATTAGCGTCTTGTTAGTTACGAGTTTCAAGATGGTGTTCTTTGTAAGGAGTTTAGTTTCGCCTTAAGTGATCCGAAAATAGTAAAGTTTTCAATTACTGTCTCGAGCGTGGATGTAGGCAGTGGTCGAACCACGTTAAAATCTCGATATGCAAAGTTCTATTAATTTATCACAATTAACTATTTATAATTATTGTTGATAAATTTCTTTCTATAAAATTGATTTATCATATTGAAATTAATTTTTACAAAAAGTTTAAAATTTTCCATTAAACCCACATACCCAATTCATTGACCCCGCCCTACAGGAATATTGATTTTTCTCGGCATAAAATAAATGTCGAGAAAAGCACTAAAAATGCCGGTAACACTTTTTGCGGTACTTTTGGTGGCATTTTCACAGCGGTAATAACCAATGTGGTAAAAGAACAACGGCATTTTAAAAAATGCCCTGAAAAGTTAGCGGCACTTTTAGAGGCATTTTCACAAGTGCAGTAGCCAATGTGGTAAAAGAACAATGGCATTTTAAAAAATGCCACAAAAAGTTAGCGGCATTTCTAGGTATTTATATTAATACTGGTAATAACCTTTTGCAACACCTATTAAATGTTCAACACACTTTTGGCGGCACTAAAAAAATGCCGAGAATGATAATAGCAGCATTAAACAAAATTTTGATATTATTTTTCAATATTTGAGTGGGAACAAGTGTTAAAAAAAAATCATTTATTACAAGTATCGTATTTATGTGCAAATACACTACCATAACAATAAATTAAGAGGCGGGAATCAAATTAAAACATCATTAAATTAATTCAGTAGCATTCATCGTAAAAAAACATAATTGAGCTTGGAACAATTATCCATCCTCAAAATAAAATGTATTACATGTCCAATAAGAAAAAGCGGGGAAACATGAGGCGAAATGAAATTTTTTATAATGTACAATCCTTGTCCATCAAAGTCTAACATCCTCTTCGACCTGCAAATAAAAAAAGTCAATCGTCAGTCATTGATACTTATTCTTTAGTATTTTAATTAAAAAATAGAATTAAAAATTACTACATTAGCAATATGCCACGCTACGGTTGAATGATATGAATCTCTAATTGTGGACTTATTTCCATAAGGTCTAGGCAATGGTTCATTTGTTACAAATATTTTCTCAATATATACTTTCCAAAAGTCTTCACCAAGTAGCGTGCCCCTTACTTTTATTGAAGGGTCCTTGCTCACAATGAATCCACGTGCCACAACCACTTTTGGAAGTCCGGAAGTAATAAGGTCTACAATTTTAGGAAGTGCATTATTTGAGACCCTTTTGTCGTGATTGATGATACTTTTTTCCCTCTTTGATGGTTCTTTCTACAAACAAGATGATAATGTCATCAACCATATATTTCTGGAAAAAAATCGGCAGACTTTTATTTGTTTTTAAGATATCCCAAAATTTTTAAGACTATATATCACCAAATAAACCAACCCCCCAATCTCAAGTATACTTAAACTCCCCAAGAAAGCGCAAATATATTATGCCCTTTAAAATACTTTAAATTAGTAATATACCTGAATTGAAGTATCATTCGTTTGTTCACTAACACGAGCGGCAGTCTCGGGGGCAGCCAAGTGTTGAAAATTTGCAATCTACAAAAAATATTTTTATTTCAGTCATGAAAACGTAAAGTCTTAAATTATGATTTTAAAAAGTAGTTATCTACTTACCTGTTGAGATGAAGATAAATGGTGATTTGATTGTGGTACCACTATAGGTTGAAATTGGTTGGTTTCTTCTAATTGTTGCTCAAGTTTCAAAATAGACCTATATGATGGCATGTTTTTCTCCTTGGAGGATTGAGAAACCTATTAATATCATGATTTAATATTAGAACATACATTTATATATATACACGATAATTAAGCACAAAAGATAAAAGTGTGTACTTATTAACCTGTTTGGATACAATGGAAGGGCAATTCATCATGTGTATGCGTATAAACTAAAACTGAGCCTCTAAATGATCAAATTTATCTTGAAATTCAGTTCGAATCTCAGATCGTAGTCGCTCATACTCTTTTTCATTAACCTTCAGTCGCTTAGTTCCATGCACATCAGTTGGAGATGGTCCATGCCCATAAGCGCGCCAATGATCGTGTTTATCAGGTCCCAGGACTTCATAAAATATCTCGTTTTTACGACTAACGGATTCATTACAATCTGACGAAAGTTGATCTACTTTTTGCCTGATTTTTGACTGAAATGAAACGATTCTTATTATATAAAATATATAACAAAAGAAGCTCTAGAACAATGATTGTAGCAAGAACTATGCTTTAATTGGTGAAGTCTCAAATCTCACCTCCTCCAACAGGATAGACGTCTTCGGAAGCCCATGTCCAATAGTACTTTACTAACTGCACATCCACATCAGAGTTTTTTGAAGATGAGTAAGAACAATCCAAAAATCAGGCCAATAGGTAAAAATTATTTCAAAACTGTAATACGTGCCTTAATCATACATTACCAAATTTATTTTAAAATCAAGCATTGTTAATATGTGGCTTTAAGGTCTTAAGGGTGATACAAATAAAATGGTGTATAACGGGTGAATTTGTCAACTTTACTCTTTAATACAAACATAATTGTTTCATAACATTATTCAAATGAAATGCAAAACAATAGTCAATAATTGCTTCCGATTTTATCATAGACAGATAATGTAATATTGGTTAAAGAAGGAAAAATGAATTTTATCATAGACTGCACTTGTGGATATATGACTTATTGCTAACAAATATTATCATTTAACAATATACTGTTAACCACAAAGTATTGGCGAAAAACATTGGCCTGCGTATTTTAGTAGCAAAGAACACAATTTCGAGAAGGGGTTGCTTCAAAATTATGCGAACCAGTAAAGGAATTAATATCAAAAGGGAGCCCCCGGTGTACAAGGAGGTAACCATAAAGGTGTTCATAACACACTACTACGACAAAGGTATTGATGGAACCTCTACAACACTATCACGTTTTAAAGTAGCTTGAGTTTCTACAACACTTACTCCCATTTACCCCGTTGCAAAATATTGCTCCTCAATTCAAATAGTTTACCAAGTTAATTACGCAAAATATTTCAAGTAACCTGCATATAGAGTATAAGTCAGGATGCAAACTAAGCTAAATAGTTAAGGATTGACATAATGACTTCCCACTACGGCCATATAATAATTGCTTGATTAGAACCTAGAACGCATAATTTGTAACATAAATCTGGAATTGTTTCATATTAGTATGATATAGTAACATAATCCAATGGACAATCTCTACCATTCAAACGAATTCAACAATTATAAAATCGAATACTAGTATTAACTATTCTATAGACCTACTATAGGAAAGTTGAGGGACTTTTTGAAGTGAGCCATGAAGGGGAGGGAGATACTGATGAGATTGGAATTATCACGACCACTACACTTACTTACAGTAAGTATCAATGAATAAAAATATATTCAACTATCATCTCACATAGAATTCGAATAATATTAGTCTCATGTATAAAATGAACTTATAGTGCCTACACCATCAAAGGTCAAAATTCACAAAAGCTCACATCTCATGCGCCATTTAGATAAAAGTGGAAGTAGATATATACACGTATTATTTCATCAAACATAAGTATGTTAAAATCTTTCAATAGATATCTGAGCCTATTTAGTTAATACTAGCAGCGGGGCACACGCGATGCATGTGTTATACGATAAAAATTATAAATATGTCAACTATTCAGAGTGTGCGGAGGATTTCAAGAATTATCTGAGAATGAATGATCTGAAGACTACTTGATTTCTTTGGATTTCTATCAAAAGTAAGAAAAAACTTGAGAAGTGAAAGAAACAACATGCTACCTTGAACCCCCCAGAAAGTAAAATGCAAATTGTGTCAAGAGTCTAAGGCAGGGAAATATATAACATGCAGAAAAGTTAAATTAAAAGTTAAATTGTGCATAAATATAATGAACAACTGTATAATGCAAGGTGTAATTTAAGTAAGTTGTTGAAAATGATATATTTAAAATGAATTAATCTCAACACGTATTATAATTGAAGTTGAAATACCAAAATAATAGCTACGTTACTAATGGTTATCGCAAATCAATTATGCCTTCTGTACGACTTTGAATGCATTATGACACGAGTTATCTGTAGAAAAACACTTGCGACACAATATCTACATAGAGTATGTGATGGTAGTTGAAAACGCTGAAAAACTTACGTCTCTTGGAAATTTCTAGCACTATTGTGAAGTCGTCGATGTTGTAAGCTTCGACCAACTTGATGAACTCGTCCATTTTTGTACCGATCATCAATATCACTAAATAAGTGTTCTCTTATGCATACAGAAAGTATATCAGTAGGCAGTCAATTTTTTTCCTTTAAGTTTATTAATGTGGGTAATTTATTCACCTTCTTCAGACGATTCTTGTATGGTTGATGTCATGACATTCACACCTTGTAAAACCGTTAATTATGTTTAAAAAATTAAAGTTAGAGATACCATGTCAGACATAAAGTTTTCGGATTATTTGAAATTTCAAGTGATAAGTAATTACCTTTATTAGTATGTAACTCTCATACTTGTTTATATAACTTTGGATTACATGTGCATGCATTGATTGAGCTAGGCATCGTACATCAGTAAAACGTAGCCTTCCGCGACCTGTGTTTGTAACCATTATAGAAGGTTCCATTGATAAACATTTAACATAAAGCAAGTCATAAGTACTGATATTTGATATTCTATCTAAACTAAAATAGTGATAATTTATTTGCATTACTGTATTGCAGATATTATGAAGGATGTCGTTTGACTTTTTATCTCAGATGTCCATTAAAAAGAATTTGGAGATTTTTGGTTGACTTAGATCCACCATGGAATTCTTCCATTAAAAATGAGAAGGAAAATAAATGGTGCAGTTGTAGGTGAAGCTTTTTCCCGAATCAAATAGAACTACTCCTCTATTTGTCATAATCACAGACAACTCCAATCATGTTTTAAAAATACACTCACCTCCCTTGTTTTGTTTTTGTAACACGTGCTACCCTATTGCACGGGCAGTGAGTGTACAATTTTAAAAACAAAAGAGGGGACAATCATAATATTTAGAAGAAAAAAATAAAAGAGGGGGTGGCAGTTAAAACAAAAATGGAGTTATCAGTAATGATGAAAAATAATAGGAGATGTCTATGCAATTTATTAACTAATGAGAACTGAGAACCAGAACCTAAATACACCGGTAGAAGCTTGTGCACTATTTCTAAACAATTTTCCCATTTTGTTTCTTGATGTGGATTAAGGAAGATTATATTTGACGTGTGCAAGGTAAAGTCCACCAGCTGTGGCCACGGGACTCGTTGCGGTCACCGTCTT
This sequence comes from Sambucus nigra, assembly GCA_949130495.1. Taxonomy (NCBI): domain Eukaryota; kingdom Viridiplantae; phylum Streptophyta; class Magnoliopsida; order Dipsacales; family Adoxaceae; genus Sambucus; species Sambucus nigra. The sequence continues at coordinate 423,597,316 of OX422209.1, forward strand.
TTCTTTCAAGATGCGTTCAACATTAGGAACTGTTAAATCTCCAGTACCAACATATTTAAAAACATCGATAATCAATCTAACCTAGTGGTACATAAAGGAGTGGGCCTGAGCAATTGTAAGAAAGCAACGTGACTTCTCCTCGTGCCAAATCCTTAATTAGCCTCAATGGAGCCATCTACATTAATTTGATTGAAAATTGAAGAAATGTGTGGTATATCATCAATCTTTGACTTGAAGGACACGGATGTATCATCCTTCGCAATATTTTATGGGCACCACTCCGTGACTGGTGGGAAATAAGGAGCCGAAACCACCTTCGAAACACAGAATACGTCTAAATTTCTGATAGGTGACTTCGCCTGACAACCAGATGCTCTGAAGGAACTGAAATCATGACGTCTAATAAGTACTTTGCATGCTTTCTGCATTACTGAAAGATTTAGCTCCTCAGGCACATGCTAAGCCCGGTCTTTCTCAAAGTTGATAAAGTCTCTGCCCCAGATAGCAACCGATAAAAGTATGTGCGCTCTTGAGCTTTATATCTTGCATGAAAATCAGCTGCACAACATTGAACATCAATTACCATTATATCACCCTCATTCTTCTGCAAGAAATTCTTCACATCTCTTTTAACCACTTCAAGTTCATGAGGCGGAAACACTGCACCAGGTTGCCTTTGGCTTATTCGTTCCACATCAACATGGCAAACATTTGATAAGGCATGTACTCCAACATCAGTTTCACTTGAACAGAATATTAGAACTGGCTGTCCAATGAATTTATGGAAGGCTTCCTGGATACAATTGGATTGTTGCTGAGCCCCAAGAAATTGAGTGTCATTGTACTCAACCACCACCGATTATGAACTGATCAACTTCTGATTCTTCGTCGTCGTCAACTCTGGGACCTTCGATGGGTGGTGGGGAGATTGATCAAGGGACTCATTGGATTGATTCTCTTTGTCTGTCATCGAATTTCTTAGCTTCCCAACCTCCAAACACTGCCACGTCCTCTATCATTCAGGGTTTTTTCACTTTCTCTCCTTGCTACAATTTTAGTGCTACAATTAATATTTCAGTCTGAATTTTCATGTGACCTCACTCGTGCAGTACCTTCCATAAATAAATTCAGTGATTTTGTGAGCGGAACTAAGTTTTCATTTGCGGAAGGAGGAACATTATCCAGCATAGTAGTTAGAGGTTCTAATTCAAACCATGTTTTGAAGTTTAATTGTCCAGATCGACGCAATCAGTAGTTATGATGCATTCGAGCATTGTATACTTCTAGTTATGATATAGTCGTAACTTTTCTTCTATATCGTTGGCGTAATCGGTCTCGTTCTTTTCTCAATTCCACTTCTCTAGTGATACTTTCCATTGCGTACGGTGATTCTTATTTATTAATTATGTGATTCTAAAACTTGGAAGATGAGGAGAAAATCAACAGTTGGATTGAAGACATTCCTGCATAAATCAAGTTTTAAAATGTAACTGATATATTAATGCTATGTAATGAATATCAACAAATTAGGAACAGAGAATATAATAGAATTGTTATTTGGAACAATAGACATCATATTCTGCTTCTCATTCAGATTACAGACATAATGCAAAGTATACCGTGAATATCAGCATGTTAGTAACAGAGAATAGAAGATAATTATGATTTGGGACATTAGCCCTCATACTTTGCTTCTCATTCAAATTACAGATACAGTGCATATTGATCAATTTGAAGTTGTGAACCAGATTAAAAATGCTTATCTTTCCTTCACAATTTTCATTATAAAAAAGCATATCAGATGCTCCTTGTTATGATTATGGCTTTTTAAGATTTCATACTTTCACGAAATGTGTGCATTCAGTAGATACATTGTGATTTTTTTTGGTATACTTATTTGGATTATGTGAGTATTCAGTAGTATGAAATGTGTTTTGTAAGTAGATTTTAGAACAATAAATTGTTGTTATATTTTTTTATCAATAAAGATTGTGCATTGATTGGGAATGGCAACAACGGTGATGGAATATGTTATATGTATCACAATGTAGTATCAAACAATGTGGGATGTATTTTATTTTTCTATGTGGATTGTGCAGTGAGTAGGAATCGCAACAATGGTGATGGAATGTATTATTCACGGACAGAAAAAAGGAAAAAATTAATGGTCACATACATAATTAAAACTAAAATTAAGAATTATAGCTTTCACTGATCCAAATTCCTAAGACAAATACACATGGAGAAAAAGTCTGATAAGAAAGAATAAACAACTTACAGAAATTCGGTTCAAATCATCTTTAATTAAAAAATAGGTGGTATGCTTAGACTAGTTGGCATATTTTAATGACCAAATGATAATTAAAATCTAACTAGTAGTTTAAATCATAATTAAATAGAATATTTGTCATTCTTTCACTAAGATGTGAAATGATACTTAGTACCACTAAGGCTACCCTATAGAATGAAACAATGGAGTTTGGAAGCCTTTGTAGCCCCCACTCTAAGATGGGATGCTTGACTTCCCCAATTCTAAGTTCTCTTAGGTTCAGAGGCCGGACCCCTCGAGGAAAGGAATAAAGACTTGGAAAATCTCTTATTCTCAGTACTTCCAAAGATGTGAGGCTTTGCATTTGAACATCAAGCAGGGACTTCAGATTCTTGCAATTATACTGATTTCAAGTTCTCTCAGGCTCCGAGACAAACCTCTTTCTGGAAAGGATTCTATCCCGGAACAGTTGTGTATGATCAATGGGGTGAAACGATTGAAGCAAAATTTCAGATTCATCCAACTATTGATATCAATAGATTCAAGTGATGATATACTTCTACTGTGTAGCCAAAATTTCTCCAAATTTGGCACTAAATTCGGGTAACCCAAAATGAAAATTAACTTTAGGGCGATGGGTAGATTTTGGCCTGTTGGAAGGCATGTTAACGAAGAACAGTCGTCGATAATCAAATGTTCAAAGTGAGGAAATCTTTCCACTTGGCCGCTGTCGTTGCTTTGCAAATCTATTACTCTTGGACTTGACTGGAGTCCTGGGCATTTCTGTATATGCAGAAACCTGAGATATGTGAGGTTATTCCCCCAATTAGGCAACTTCTCGAGCTTATCACAATCAGATATTATCAGTTCTTCAATATATGGAGGCCATGTATGCTCTTCTTTCGCTATGGATACAAGCTTGGGACAATGACTGACTCTTAAATGTTTCAGATATATAAGATTCTGACACAAAGATTCTTCTTGCCACAAATGACTCAATTTATCACACTATTCAAAAACTAAACGTTCAAGTGATGCCAAAGATTGTACAACCCCTTCACGTAGGTTAATAAGCCCAGTGATACCCAAACTCTTCAAGGTTTTTACTGATGAGGTGACACTAACCATACTTCTCAGCACCACCTCGCAATATTATTTTATTTTTAACACCCTTAGAGATGGAATCCTTGGAAATATAACCTTGATAAATTTGGGGAAATTATGTAGAGTAAGCTCGCAAAGGCAAGAATACAATCCTCCAACACTTCCATCAACATCTATTAAACAAGTAAGCCATTCCTCCCAACACTTCATGTTCTCAAACCTGATAATCTCAAGTGACGGGAAAGAAAGAAACTAAGCATGATGAGCTCCGTACGACTCAACACTAATGTTTTTACCCCAAACATACTTTAAACGAACAACTCCCTGAGTGAGAGTAGCTGTCTAACTGGCGATAAATACGTACATTGTTCATAGTGACCAAGGATTAGGTGCGTTATATTAGAGAATGATGGATCCCTGACCCAACTAGAAAACTCTAGGCCTCCATAGAATTCAATTTCGAGATTGGTCAAGCTTGTATGTGGTTTTAGTGCTTCAAGTACTTCATTCTCAAGCAATTCTCTTCGAAAACCATTGAATTCACTACTCCGTATCAACGTTAATTCTATAAGGCCTTGCTTACACAATAGATTAGCCTCCCTTGCATCTTAAACATTCTTCGAATGCTGCAACCCTATAATGAAAAATGTCCCTCTGAGATTAGATTGCCCCCTCAACTTGATTAGTTGCAACATCTTACTCTCATCAAGAACAATCTTCGATAATGTTTGGAGACTAGTCAATATACCAATCCATGAGGGCGTCTCTTGTAATTATTTAGTATCAGAGACGTCAAGATGCAGCAAATTAAATAGATTACCAATTTTTTCAGGTAACTTACTTAGTTTTCTGCAACTCCGTAACAATAACGTCTCTAAATTATAAAGATCACTCATAGACTCAGGTAACTGTTTGATGAGAGTCTTCGATAAATTAAGATATCGAAGGTGTATTAAATCACCAATTGAATTTGATAGCTTATTTATGCAATAACCACTCAAATTTAACACTCGTAAGCATCGTAGCTTCGGTAACAATTCATGGACAACCTTTTTTCTCTAGTGGAATTCTTCCCGATATCTCGAATTATAAACCGGTAGCGTAAAAAAAGTTCTCAAACTCCAAGCCTTAGAAAAGGACTTAAATTTATTAAAGGTTCCACACTTTAGGCAGATGGACGATGAGTGACGAGCCTTTTTAGAAATTTCTTGTTTCTTATTACTTACCATCTTGTCATCCATCCTAAAGCATGTTTGACCAGTGACAAATTGAGATAAGTCATTTATGAGGTCATGCACCACAAATTGTGATTGATCCCCATTTGAATGTTGAAAAAAGGACCTTGATAATAACTCATTGAAATATTGAAAACCTATCTCCTCCATTTTCTTATTTTCCTCTACATGTCGTAAAAAGCGTTCTACCATCCATAATAAAACTTGTTCAAACTTGTCAAACTGATAGTCCTTGGGAAATATTAAGCAGTATGTAAACAACCACTTTAGATGAGGTGGCAGATGATGATAACTCAATCTTAAAGTGGGAAGAACGTCGCTCTTCTCTGTAGGTAATTCCCAGAACTTACTATTCAGTAAATGTTCCCACCCCCAAACTAAACAACAACTTAAACCCACCCACATCTACATCACTCAACCTCAATGCCATCAACAAAAATTTCGTGAACATCTAAGCATCCTTAACATAAAACCATTCATAACTGAAAAAATCATGTCAATTATCATCTTCATCCATATCAGTATCATCACTTTCAATATCATAATCATCACCGGTTTCCTCTTTTTCATAACTTTCATCTATATCACTCGCATTAGCTTCCTCGCCCGCCTCCGAATCATCTTCACAAGTCTCAAAAACATTCTCATCACTACAATCCTCATCAATATCAACACAATATATCATCACTTTCATCTATATCAACTATGTTGTCAACAATCGTTCCCTCCACACCAGTCCTAACCCATATAATATCCCCATCATGGTTGATTAGAGTGTCATCCAGTTGTTGGATGTTGTACGGCTCAACTTATACATCTATTGTGTCATCTCCATAAGTATCTTTACTATACATGTCATACAAATCTCTCGATGTCATCTTCATGACAGCTTGCCAATCTTCTTCAATCGGGTCTCGCACATACTAAATTTATTTGGCCCGAGATGCTAATATAAATGGCTAATCTGACAGTCGATTATGCTTATATAATGAATGTTTAAAGTTCATTAATGTGAACTCAAAATCATCCTTTGTCGTCCCCGAATGAGTATCAACCCAATCACACTTGAATAGCACAAACTTGAAATCATTTGAATAGCGTAATTCAAATATATCTGTTAATACTCCATAATATGTTACATCCCTCGAAAGAGGTCGTTTGTCCTTTGCACTTGCAAAACTTTCGGTGGTGGTATCAAGCATAACTCCACTATCCTAAATATTAAATCTTCTCTCACGCTGCTTTGTGCGAAACCTAAACCCATTTACAATGTATCCCGTGTATCTCCTAGCCCATTGGGACTATATCCAAGCAATTATTTATCAAAAAAAACACAAATACTTGCATCTAAAGGTTCAAACACAAATAGAAATTATTTATTAGGAGATTATATTCAAGCATATGAAATATATAGATTGATTTGAAACCACCCAATTACAATTCTTTAAAAACTAAACAAAAAATTCAGTAGAAAACTAAAAAAAAAATCCCTCGCTCACGCACATATAAATTAAAGATGGTATATATCAACTAAAGATATATGTATATAGGGAGATGTGGGTACTCAAATTTACCATTATGGGCCCGGACGAGTAGCCTAATAAAAACGGCCCAAAATCCGGACCCCTCGCCTTAACTAAATAGAATTACGACTTAGTCTCCTCCTAGGTTCTCGTATAGAGCTGTTCCAGGAGAAGATGGTAACATGGGGGAGTCCAACACCCCTACTCCCCGAGGACAGACATGTATATAATAAACCCTAAGCCTGGGGCAAAGGACACGCATTGTATTCTCTGTAAACGCTCCTTGGAGTATATAGAAATAATACTAACTGCACCACTGTGGACTTAGGCATTCTTGCTGAACCACGTACATACTGTGTTGTGTGATTGGCACTTTACCTTCTTTATTTTCTTTGGTGATTGAGCTTCTTTCATTTATTTGTGTTGAATATAATTGTCATCACAATTGGCGCCGTCTGTGGGAACGTTTGTCTTCCCTGAGAAAACCCACACCAACAAAGAAGTTTGAAATGTCTGATCACAGCAGTAACGCTCCTCAAGTAGGAGATATCCAAGAACAACCTGCTCCTCGCAGGATCAGATCTGAAGTTCGGCGTTCAGATCAGAGGGCTCGCCCAGAGAGGCCAACCTCAGAGGAAAGCCAAGGACCAGCGAGGTCCACACAAATCTCCAAGTTGATCGATGCCTATGAGGCAAGGCTCCAAGAGCAAAGGGAGACCTCTCACAAGCAGGAGGGTGAGAATGCTCGCCTCAAAAGAAAATTAGAAAGGATGGAGAGAGAGATCCATCGCAGCACTAAGCAACGTTCGTACCGCACTCCTAGCCCTCAGACGAGCAAGTCTCTCAGCCGAGGAAGGAGCCCTAGGCGTGGATCCCAAAAGATTGAAGGGCACGAGTCAAGTAGCGACTCACTCGAGAACCAGTGACCAGCTCACCGTAACAGGAGCCCAGCTCGCAGCAATGAGAACATATGAAATTTGGTCCGAAGGGAGATGGACCAACACCTAGCACATCGCGGCACAAGATCAACCAGGGAGCTTGCTAGAAGAGCTCTCAAGACTAAGATGAAATCCCCTTTCTCAAGGGAAATAGAAGAAGAGGAAGCCCCCAATAAATTCGCTATTCCAAGATTCAAGATTTATGATGGGAAAACTGATCCCATCGATCACGTTAGGCAGTACAGGCAAGCCATAACCCTCTGGAACCATCGGGATGCACTGATGTGCCGAATTTTTCCCTCGAGCCTGCATGACGTGGCACATAAATGGTTCGAAAGGCACCCTTACAGGTCTATCAGGAGCTTTGAATCCCTGGCCGAGCTCTTCACAACCCGCTTCATTACTAGTAGCTCCCATCCCAAAAGGATGGATGCTTTATTAACAATGAAAAAGGCACCTCAAGAGACCCTCCGAGACTACGCAAAGAGGTACGGGGAGTTATTCAACGAGGATGAGGATTGCTCTAAGCAGGTAGCAGTGGCCTCCTTCAAAATTGGGCTTCCCAGCTCTTCCCTTCTGTACCAGTCCCTGATAAAGAAAGAGGCCACGACCATTGATGACCTGATGGCTCGCATCGAGAAATACGCTAAGGTGGAGGATGTGATCCGCCTCAGCACAGGGGAGAACGGTCGAATTAAGCTCGCTGCCAAAAGCAATGACAAAGCTGAGAACCAGAAGAAAGGAGGAAAGAATGGGGGCAAGAATGGCTCCAAGAACGGAGGAAAGAATGATGTACCAAAAGAATTTCAGGCAGTCAATACTGTCTTCAGAGAACCAATTTATAAGATTCTCGCGAAGATCAAAGACGAGCCATTTATTAAGTGGCCCAGAAAGATGGGATGAGATCCCTCAAAGAGAAAAAATGCGCTGAGATGCGCTTTTCATAAAGAAATAGGAAATAAGACTGAGTATTGCAAAGCTCTTAAGTCCCACCTCGAATAACTGGCCCAGTCTGGGCATCTGAACGAATTTGTGGAGAAGAAAGCAGAGAAAGTTACTGCCAATGGAGAAGCAAGACCTGACAATGTACTCGAAGACGATGCTGGGCAAGAATTCGCAGTAATTCATGGGGCATCTAATATGAAGCAGATTCAGGGGAATTCAGCTCGGATGGAGGTAAAAAAGCTTGCAGTAGTAATGCAAGCTTTTCAGATCGATCCAGCGAAGACCCAATCAGGAAAGCATCGGCGAGTAGATAAAGTCGACTGTAGCAAGCGTATCGTGTTTACAGATGAAGATCTGGTGGGAGTAAGAACCCCACACCATGATGACTTGATCATTACGCTTAGGATTGCCAACTATGACGTCGACAAGTTGTTCGTCGACCAAGGAAGCTCATCCGAGGTAATGTATCTCGATCTGTTCAGAAAATTGAAGTTGAGCGTCGCCGACCTGAAGGAGGCCACTGTCCCTCTGGATGGCTTCGCTGGAAAAGTGACTATCCCACTGGGAAAGATTATGCTACCGGTAAGGGCAGGAAGTATCTCCAAGATGATTGAGTTTCTGGTAGTCGACATTGACTCTCCGTACCAAGCCATCCTCGGGAGGGGATGGCTACATGCGATGAAGGCAGTCCCCTCGACCTACCATCAGAAACTCAAGTATGTGATCGAGCGAGGAGTAATGGAGATCCATGGCGATCAAGCTAGCAGTCATCCGCCCTAGACCAGAGAAGAAAGACGAGAAGCCCAATGAGCAGGTCGAGCATCAACTAGCCCAATGAGCTGCCAGGCGGGGAACATGTGCTCCAGATTGAGTTAGCACCCAGTTGGATGGACCCTTTAAGGAACTATTTGAGGGATGGGGCACTTCCAAGCGATAGGAAGACCGCTCATCAGATAAGAGTCAAAGTTGCTCGCTTTCACTTATCTCCCGAGGGCAAGCTGTATAAGAGATCGTTCTCCGGTCCTTACCTACAATGTGTTCACCCGAGGGATGTCGAAAAGATTATACACGAGCTCCACGAAGGAATCTGTGGGAGACATATTGGAGGAAGATCACTAGCTTTTCGATCTATGAAGGAAGGCTACTGGTGGCCATATATACAAAAAGATTCAACAGTGTACGCTCGTAAGTGCAAGAAATTTCAACTACACGCCCCTATGGTTTACCAACCTGCCAGCGACCTAAGATCACTCCCCAGCCCCTGGCCCTTCGTCCAATGGGGAATGGACATCGTAGGACCACTTCCTACCACCGCTGGCAACCGCAAGTATCTGTTGGTCGTAATGGATTACTTCACCAAATGTATTGAGGCAGAGCCACTGGCAAACATCCGAGATGCAGATATGATGAGATTCATATGGAAAAACATAATTACCCATTTTGGAATCCCCAGTTTCATCATCACTGACAACGGAACGCAGTTCAAAAGTGTCCCTTTCCAAAGCTTCTGTAATGAGCATGGGATCAGGCACTATTTTAGCTCGGTGGCGTATCCTCAGAGCAACGGTCAAGCTGAAGCTTCCAACAAAATAGTGATCGATGGGTTAAAGAAACGATTAGAGCGAGCCAAAGGCGTATGGATAAACGAATTGCCACATATTCTGTGGGTTCATCGCACTACCCCACGTCGGGCAACGGGGGAAACCCCATTCTCACTAACATATGGAAGGGAAGTGGTTATCCCATTAGAAGCAGGCCTACTAACTATGAGATCCACCCTTATCGACCAGGGCCAGAATGATGCAGCATTTCTTGCTGAACTCGACCTAAATGACGAACGCAAAGAACTTACCTTAGTGAAATTAGCGAGCTATCAGCAACAGCTCACAAAACACTATAACAAGAAGGTCAATCTAAGGGCATTTCAAGTTGGTGATTATGTCCTAAGGAAAGTCCTTGGCAGCGCAGTAAAACCATCAGATGGCAAGTTAGGGCCAAAATGGGAAGGACCATTCAAGATAACAAGAGATGACCTACAAGGAGCCTATCACTTAGAAACGCTGGAGGACAGAGAGATACCCCGAGCATGGAATGCGGAAAATCTTAAGAAATTCTATTTCTAGTCTTTTCTTTCGCTTTTTTACCAGTTTATGAAAATAACAACTCATTTACTTGTGATCAATAAAAGTGGCAGTTGCATTCTATGAGGTGTTAGTTAACTAATATATGAACTTTATAACTTGCACACCCTTTTCCAAGTGACAGGCACACTACTCATTACATAATAGCAGGGAAAACACCCTCCTCGGGTTTTCGTTATGAAGCACGAACAACCTCTTAGCATTGCCCCTGGCAATATATGAAGCACTACAGGAGATCCTTAGGCAATTCGGCCAAGTTAAATTGGTCTCCAAATAATGTTTGGTCAACAAAACCCTGATCGGATAAAGCATTCAACACCAGGTGTGTCCCCGCCAATTGCTACACTTAGGCTTAAGGGAGTGTGACGACACAACCTAAAAGGTAAAGTAAAGCAAAATGGTATTTCATAAGCATACTGGACTGGAGGGACACTTACTCGACAATGAAAACTTACCAATCTAGTCGGTCAAGAGAGGCCCAAGATTATTAAGCAAAGAATATATGCAAAAAAATATGGAACACTTGTTTAGTCGGCAAGTTCGCCCAAAACATAAATTTTATAGTACTTCGTCACAACAAAAATGTACAACCCGTGTATAATTGGTGAGATCGCCAAAAGCATCAATACTACATTATTTCATTACATATATGAACAGAGTTACAACTGGTAAAATCTTAATGAGGTTGAGGCCTCTGAACAAGATAATCAACTACTTATGCTCTTCGATCGTCATCCGGATGAGGAGATAATTCCTCATCGACCTCATTCGCATCTGACTCCAATAGCTACCGAGGGATGGCATCGATGGGGATCCACTGATCATCCCTCCTGAAGGGGTTAGGCCTTAAAGTGGAAGGGGATATCTCATGACGATACCAGAGTATTGAGTTCCTTGGAACTTGTAGCTCCCTTAGGGCACTCAACCATCCCCTGGTAAAGGAAAACTCTTCAAACTCTATCAACCTCATCGGAGCATCCACCCAACCTTGGCCGTAACCATCAGCCCATACTCATCGAAGTCCTCTCTTAAACAGATGCCTTAGTCGTGTGACATCCCTTTGAAGCCCAGCAGCAATAACGTATGCTCGACGAACATCTTCACGAAGTTCATCCATTTCCCTAGCTGGGTTTCTTGCATTTGTACCAGCTCGCGGAACGATCGATAGGATAGAGTCTCGTATCACCGAAGGAACGTCGCTCGGTCCTGCGCCAGCTCACGATGAGGAGGAACCCCTTAAAATGCGAGGTGCAGTACTCGGCGCGTGCTCCCTGAGGAGCAACACTTCCCTCCTCAAAGACTCATTTTTCGGTTACAGAATTTCTCTAACTTGGTTAATCTCGGTAGCATCGAGGAGTCTTGCTCTCAGAGTATTCACCTCCTCTTGAACAGAAGCTCCAACCTCTTCCATCTCCTGGAGCCTGTCTTTCAGTTTAACAACGAGCTCAGTCTGCTCTATGAAATGCTTGTTCCTCAATCGCAGCGATTTGCAAATTCTCACGAAGGTATGACGAACTTCAGGACTCACATCAGGACCAAGCATTCTTCCCAATTGAGAAGTGGTTGGTATATAGTCATCTACATCAATCAACTACAGGCCATAAAAGAGCAGTAAAGGATAAAATGAATCAGTACACTGAGGGAGGAAACCTTCTCATTTCATTAATACATATAAAGATCAGAGTACATCGAGAAACAGAAAGGAACATTACAAACAAAAATACAAAAACAATTATAAGGATAAATTAGCTGGCGACCTCGGGTTGTTCAGAAGAAGCTGGCTGCTTTCCCTTATCAGTAGCAGTAGGAGCACCCCCCCCCCAATAAGGACAGCTTCTATCGCCCGAGCAGGAAGAGAATCAACAGGAACTGACTGGGAAGAAGGATCAACACCTTCAATGACTGGGGCAGGAGCTTCATCCACGATAGGCTTTGGGCCTGGATCGTGCTCATCGAATAAGGGAGAGGCAACATCCACCCCGACAGCTAAGAGGGCCTTATTCCAGCCCTTCTTAAAGTTCAGATGGCTGATGTAGCCTATCTGAACCTCAGTATCTTCATACGCGGTAGCCCACCCGGAGTTATACGAGTATTCCTTCATGGTGGTTGCCTCACATTCCTTCTCCTTTAGCTTCTCGGTCAGCACCTTGTTCTCCTCCACTACTGCCAGCTTGCTCGAGCAGACCAAATCGTAGGCCTGCCACAGTTTGCTCAGTTCTTTGACTACTGCCTCCCTTTCTCGATTGGCTTTGACAAGGGTCGGGTTAGAGGACGTCCGTGCAAAATCAGTGACCTTCAAGCTAGCGTCGAGCTCGGCACTCTTCACTCTCAAAGCAGTATTCTGCTTATCCAGCTCATCATTCTTATTGATCAGCTCATCGCGAGAGCGATAGAGCACAATAAAATCAGTCACAAACTGCAAGTAAAAGAAGATATTAGAAGAAAGAAATGGACAGAATTTGACGCGCATTAGAATAGAGAAACAGACTTACCAAGGCTAGCCTCTGACTCGCTTGCAAGGCTAACTGGTCAGTCCCCATCGCCCTTTGGCGATCAGCAGGAAGGACTGCTCTCTCGAGCAGGGCAGGGGCCAGTTGAGGAGAAGTGGCAACCGAGGCCCCCTCTGGCAACGCGAATATAGGAACTATGGCCTGCCCAGCCTTCATCCTCGCTTCCATTTTTATCCTCTCCTCCTCCCTTTCCTTCTCCTTCTCTACCCTCTTCTTCTCCTCAACCTTTTTCTTCTCCTCAGTATTCTTCTTCTCCTCTTCCCTCTTCCTCTCTCTCTCTCTCACCTGCTCTTATTCCCTTATCTTCTTCTCCTGCTCCTGAGCAGCAGACCAAGAACCAGTGGCAACAGCCCCACTGCTGGATTTCTTCTTCTTCGACCTCTGAGCAAGAATCACATCATCATCATCATGGATCAAGTTTTTTCTTGGGGGAACCATTTCCTTGCTGGAGCTGCTGGATGAACTCGAAGGTTCTTGGGCTTCATACACCTCTTCTGAGCTAGAAGAACTGTCACTGGGGGATCTCTCCTCGCCAAAAACACCTTCAGCACCTCCTCTGATATTACTCTCAGAATTTCTCTCTTCCTCGTCCAACTGAATGGGATCGGCAGCAGCTTCTTCAGAAGTATCAAATTTAGTAATACTATCCACAGGCCTTGCAATAAAATTAGACCCAATATTCTTGTACTCGAGCAGGAAAGAAGCAGATCGGGGATGTTCACCGTCAGCCAAAGGTTCCCTGATATTCTAAGCTTTAACCAACTCAAAATTTCGAACCTTGCTGAGGGCAGGCTCCAAGTTCTTTATCCTCGCTGAAAAGAAAACAGAAAAGTATCAGAAAAGTCACACATTAACAAAGAGACCGAAAGGGCAGAGCAAAGGCTACCTATGTACTCTTCCCCATAAAAGGGAACAGTGAATCTATCAGACCTCGACCGCTCATCTTGGGGGGAGAACTGCCAATTCTTAGCAAGAAAGCCATCTTGCCAGTAGTCCTTGTGGGAATCAGGTAAATTTACTACCAATACCCTGTCAGGACTCCTGGCCATGAGGTAAAGAAGACCAGAGCTGGTTCGAGAGAAGGAACAACAAAAACAAACTTTGGCGAGCCCTAATTTAGTGCCATAAAGTTGATTTATTCTATGGACACCATTGATTATCTTTCGTATATTGGGCGAACACTGTGCAGGGACAATGTTGAAATAACCAAAGAAATGAAGGAACAAATTATTTGGAGGAAAAGTAAGCCCCTTGAGAAATCAACAAGACATGAATCCAATGAGCACCCTCTATCTCCCTAACATTCTTAGGGAGAGAGGCGCACTCAATCTCTACCCATTCTGGGATATTATAGAACTTCCTGAACTCGGAAAATGACCTATTACCTATCTTTGACATTTGTAAACCCTAAAAATAGCAAATTCAGAGAAAACTCAACAAAATAAGCACAAAGAAAGAGCAAAGAGGACTTACGAGATGAAAAATCACAAGCCCAGATGACAAGAGAGAGTGAAAGCGAAGAAAATGAAGGCCCAAAGAAGAAGACACAACAGCTGAAACTCACAGAAAGTGAATGAACACAAAGAAATTTGAAACGACAACTATGGAATGCTGCTCCAAATAGCTTTTATAAGCTCCCAATCATCGCGCACAGGACACGAAGCAACTGCCGCCTAAATCAGCTCTCGACTTTGGGAAGAGTTACACGATTCACAAAAGTGTCATTATGGCAAATCATTTAAATTTATTAAGACCAACTTGTGGCCCAATAACTTTAGGGGCAATTGTGGGTACCCGAATTTACCATTATGAGCCCGGACGAGTAGCCTAATAAAAATGACCCAAAATTCGGACCCCTCGCCTTAACTAAATAGAATTACGACTTAGTCTCCTCCCAGGTTCTCATATAGAGATGTTCCAGGAGAAGATGGTAAACGTGGGGGAGTCCAACACCCCCACTCCCCGAGGACAGACATGTATATAATAAACCCTAAGCCTGGGGTAAAGGACACGCACTGTATTCTCTGTAAACGCTCCCCGAAGTATATAGAAATAATACTAACTGCACCACTGTGGACGTAGGCATTCTTGCTGAACCACGTACATACTGTGTTGTGTGATTGGCACTTTACCTTATTTATTTTCTTTGGTGATTGCGCTTCTCTCATTTATTTATGTTAAATATAATTGTCACCACAGGAGAGGATCACAAGTGAACATAAAAACTGAACTTTCTAATGAACCTTAACAAATAAAACACCTAACAACCCGTTAATTTTAATTCCTATGTTATAATTGGTCCGCGCCAAAGGCAACAGACACGCGTGTCAATCAAATATTTTTTTTACACACCCCCAACTCCAACCCCCACCCTCACCACGGCAGCCCTTACCCCTGAGTAAACATTCCAGCAACTTCATTTTTTTAACTAGAGGTCTGCCATGGTTGGGGGGGGGGTATGTGGGTCTCGGGTCACACGCGTGTCCGTTGTCGCTGGCGTGAACCAGTTACACCATAGGAATTAAAATTAACGGGTTGTTAGGTATTTTTTGTTAAGGTTCATTAAAAAGTTTGGTTTTTAGATTCGCTTGTGATCCTCTCCCTATATATATATATGGGGACAATAATCAATTAAAAGAGATATGTATAACAAAATTCCGAGTACATATCAATAAAAAATTAAACAAACACACACTTGAGTATGCGACCTGGCATCAATACAGTTGAGCATTCAAATTTCCAGCACTTTTTTCTCTCACACATCAATTAAAAACAAAGATTACACTAATGCATATACATGATTATATAATGTCAAATTTGAAGAACAAAGATGCATGGTCGGCCCTGGCCATGTGCCAAATGGGCAATGGCACAGGGCCCATTTTAGAGTATGCACCTATATATGTATATTTTTGGGTCCAAAAATATTTTATGTATATAAAAAATGTCAATTTTTAAAATAAGTTTAATTTTTAGGGGCCCATTTTTTTAACTACCTAAAAACAATTTGTACAAAGAATGATTCAACTATCCAAAAATCTCACCCAACTAAAATGGACCCTAATTTTTTAGGGGCCCATTTTAGGTATTTAATATCTTTGTACTATATTTTTTTTAAAGGGCCATAAATTGACTTTCGCACATGACACTCCCAATCTTAGGACCGGCCCTGCAAAGATGTCAAAATTCCAATAATATGTCCTAAAATATCTTTAACAATGAGGAAACATGTCCTAAAAAGAGCTTACCCCTATGCTGCCATTTTTTTTAGCTTTAACATCTTTCATAAGAAGGATGTCAAAAATATTTTTTTTATGCATCAAAATAAAAAAGAAAAAAGAAAAAACAACAATAATGGTGGAGAAAGTGTCGTAGTGGAAGAAAAATACACCCAAAAAATAACAACAACTTACTAATGATAAAGCCTTCAAAGATCAAAACCCAACAACACCAAGGGTCCCAACAACAGTGTTTGTAGTGCATATCAACCTTCAAAACAATGCCACGGAATTATTATGTATGCTTAATACCACGAACAGGTCTTCACCTGAGAGAGGATTATTAGGTCAAACTAATTGAGGGGGAGAGAGGTTTGGGGAGGATTATGATTGATGAGATTCTTCGGAAGAAGAAGAAACGTGATGGGAGAAACGTGATGGGAGAGAAGATTGAGGTGGTAGGAAACGTGGTCTATTTTTTTTTAACAAAAAAACAAACCCCCACCAAAAACATAGGAGAGGCGCTCTTTTTTCTTAATTTTAGTGGCATTAGTTATAAAATGCCTAAAAAATACCACATTTATTTCAACATTAATTAAAAAATGCTTTATTTATGTGGCACATCAATATAAATGCTTTGAATTTTCAATACTTATAAATAAATGCCAGTAAAAATAAAATTCTCAGGATTTTTAAATAATACCGAGAAAAAAGTGTCAGAAAAAATTAGTTTTCTTATCTTGGGTATATTTCCAAGACAATAATTGTGTATGTCTTGGGTGGTCTAAATCCTATTTCTAATCAAGTAAATCTTTGTTGTCGTTTTTTGAACGAATTATGGATCCAAAAGTCTACTCTCACCCAGGTCAAACCAACATACTAGCGATCAATATGGTCGCCCATATGCCACCTTGTAAGGCACAATCGATATGGAATTATGATAGCTATTATTATATGCAAGTTTCACTAACAGTAAGTGTACCGACCAACTCCCTTTGAAATCTATCACACATGCTCTTAGCATGTATTCCAAAACTTGATTTACCCTATTTGCCTGGCAATCCATTTTTGGATGGTATGTTGTATTAAGGTGTAGCTGAGTCTCATTTCCTGCCGGAAACTCTCCCAAAAACGTGCCCCAAATGTAGGGCCCTGATTTAAAATAATCTTTTGAGGAACCCTATGTAATTGGATGATCTCAATAACTTGTATCATGATAACTGCTCAGTTGAATAATTGATACGTACGGCCAAGAAGTGTGCCACCTTCACAAGGCAGTCAATTATCACTGATATACCCGTTTATACCCTCAGCTTGGATGAGGATTACCTCCAATATGGACGACCCTACGAGGGGCCGACCCTTCCTCAGGCCCCGGCTGGCCACCACCAGGTACAGACGACCCTACGAGGGGACGACCCTCCATCATTCTCCAGACGACCCTACGAGGGGACGACCCTCCATCATGCTCCAGACGACCCTATGAGGGGATGACCCTCCATCATGCTCCAGACGACCCTACGAGGGGATGACCCTCCATCATGCTCCAGACGACCCTACGAGGGGATGACCCTCCATCAGGCTCCAGATGACCCTACGAGGGGACGACCCTCCATCAGGCTCCAGACGACCCTACGAGGGGCCGACCCTTCCTCAGGCCCCGGCTGGCCACCACCAGGTCCAGACGACCCTACGAGGGGACGACCCTCCATCATGCTCCAGACGACCCTACGAGGGGACGACCCTCCATCATGCTCCAGACGACCCTACGAGGGGATGACCCTCCATCAGGCTCCAGACAACCCTACGAGGGGACGACCCTCCATCAGGCTCCAGACGACCCTACGAGGGGCCGACCCTTCCTCAGGCTCCGGACTACCCTACGAGGGGCCGACCCTTCCTCAGGCTCCGGACGACCCTACGAGGGGCCGACCCTTCCTCAGGCTCCGGACGACCCTACGAGGGTACGACAGTACGAGGACAGAATCAAGCCAGACTCACTACCGGAAGAAACTTTGCCCTCAGCCTCGGCTCATAGGCCGAGGGTGATATCATGACGGCGCGTGGTTTGGGAGACGCGTGGAACAGTGCGCGTCAGGCTCATATGACACGTGGCAGACCGTTATAACAGAATCACACCCTCACGTGAGGGAATATTATGTCATCATTTGGCATCTACAGGTGTCAACAGGGAATTGGCTAGATCATTATTCACATGCACCATGCTTACTTGGGGGGGGGGTACACTACACCCCCCAAGACCTATATATACTTGTCACCTACAACCCTACAGGGATCGATCAATTAACTGTAGCCCTAGCTAAAACTCTGCTTGTACACACAGTAGAGAGAGAGAGGGGGTTATGTGCATTGTATCCAAGGCCATTAGTGCCCATACTTAGTGGATCACACACTCACAGTGGATGTAGGCCAATTTGGCTGAACCACTATATATCATTGTCTAATTTCCTCTTATACTCATCCCCTTCTATACACTTACATACTTATATACTTGCATCTCTATGGCTGCCATAACTACTACTGTTTGAGCTCACCATCACTTACCTGGTGGTGCTAAATCTTAGCATCATCAGTTTGGCGCCGTCTGTGGGAAAGAGAAGACATCTCTTCCTTTGTACAGCTTGACCTCACTGGGCACTCTGGTGGTGAATCAACACTCCCCCTGAGAGGAGGTGTTTCACCATTGAAAGAGGCCCACTAAGGTTCCCAAGCTCACCAGTATTTTCTTCAGTTCAACTTTTCATAGCTCAATCACATGGCACCTGAGATGCCACCACCACCTCTTCCCCCACCGGATGAGGGAGGAAGACCCAGTTCCAGTCAACCGCCGCCTCAGTCTGAGATGGCAGATGTGGCAGCAGCCCTAAAGTCTCTGGCAGCCAGCCAGCGGATGATGCAGGAGCAGTTCACAGCCCTAAGTCAGAACATACTGAGACCACCAGGGGTCTCACCTGAGATGATTACTCCAGCAGCAGCTCTAGGACAGCATGAGGCCAGGGGACCACCCCAGGCACCACGTAAAGACCTGCCACCCCCTCAGCGGCGTAGGGATGTTGCTGACCCCCGGCGTTTACGCCTGGGGAGGCAAGGAAACCCTTGCCCTGAGGACAGGTATGACGATCTGGAGGAAGAAGAGGCTCCAGTAGAATGCTGGGAGCCATATGAGGTCTCCAACAATACTGTACGACCCCTCCAGGACAGTAGAGGAAAGTGCGGGAGACCAAACCCTGATGATCGCCCAAGAGGCTCTGCTTTTGACCGCCTGAGCAGGGGGTCGGCCTTCGAGAGGCTGGGCCCAGGGAATGGCCTGCGGGACAAGTTGTCCAAGTCAAGAAGCGCAGCGAGATCTAGGAAAGAAGCAGAAGGCCGACCCCAAAGACGGGATGACGGCCAAAGGGAAGTAAATAGTCGACTTAGACCTGCCGTAGCGGAGCCCTCCATCCACCTCCGAGAGGCAGCAGGGGATAACATCGGCCAGGCCGACCCTGTGAGGCCCTGGAATGACTCAATCTAGCGGTTAGAGGATAAGATTGGCGACATACTGAAGAGCCGGGACCCTCTTCAGAGGGGGTACACCATAGGCTCACCCTTTGTGGCAAAGATAGTCAACTTCCCCACGCCATCAAAGTTCAAGCCTCCTGTGGTCACCCCAAGATACGATGGGAGCACCAACCCTGTCCACCATGTGGAGATGTATCAATCCGCGGCAGACATATACTCTATCTCAGATGAGATGAGATGTCGTGCCTTCTCTGGTACCCTGACAGGGGCTGCGCATGTGTGGTACACGTCCCTTCCAAAAAATTCTATTGGAAACTTTAAGCAGTTGGCAGACCTGTTCATCCATAATTTCTTCTTTGGGGTGAGGCCACAGAAGAAGACCACACACCTGCTCTATGTTAAGCAGGGAAAGAATGAGACTCTGAGAGACTACATAGCCAGATTCAATAAAGAGAAGCTGGAGGTGGAAAACTATGAGGAGAGCATAGCTATGACAGCCCTGATTGGAGGGCTCCAAAAGGGGAAGCTATTATGGAAGCTTGCCGAAGACCCTCCGAGGACGATGGTCGAGTTGTTGTCAACATCAGGAAAGGTGATGAACGCCGAAGAGGCGATGGCTGCAAAATATGAGGACGAAAGAGGAGGTGCAAGTGGGAGTAAATACCCCAAGAAGAACAAAGAGGGGAAGAAGAGAACCATGGATGATAAGTTCGCGGGGTACACCCCTCTGACGGTCAGCTGTGAACAGATCCTCAATGAGATAAAGAGTGACAAGACGCTGAAGTTGCCTGAGAAACTGAGGGCAGCTCCCGGCAAGAGGAATAAGAACCTGTGGTGCGAATTTCACCAAGACCACGGCCACGTGACGGATAAATACATTGCTCTGAAAGACGAGATTGAGAAGATGCTGAAGGAAGGGAAGCTCAGAAAGTACGTCGACAAAGCCGACTTCAAGAGGGGCCGAGGGGACGACCCCAGAAAGAAGCGAGTCGATGCCTGCAGAGAAGGTACTCAAAAAAGAGGGGACGACCCCTCTGATGATGAGGACGACCCTGACCTCCCGCCGAGAGACGACCACGGCCCTGTCAAGAGGCTCAATATGATCTCGCTCGGGGTGGGAATGATCTCCGGGGGACTTGCAGGAGGAGAGTCTGAGGTCGCCGATAGGAAGGACCATGTCGCTGAGGCTAAGGCAGTGACGAAGACGGTGCACTCAACCTCCGTAGAGGTCAAGTCAGAAAAAAGGAAGAAGGTTGATATGGACACTTTGATTGTGGGGTTTTCAAGAATGGACTTCAAGGGCCTATTGGCCCCGTATGATGACCCTCTCGTCATCACCACCAGGGTGCACGGGTGCGAAGTGCCGAGGATCCTGGTGGATGGGGGCTCATCCGCAGATGCGATGTTTTGGCCATGCTTCAAGGCCTTGGGCCTCAGTCGTGCCAGACTTGTCCCATACCATCATCCATTGATTGGGTTCAGTGGAGAGAAGGTTCACCCCCTGGGAATGTATGAGGCTGATGTAAGGATGGGGGACGAATGGCCGAGATGGCTCACCAAGAGGGTCAGTTTCTTTGTGCTGGATGAGCATGTGTTTTCGGCATACAACATCATACTGGGACGTGTGGCCCTCAAGGGGTTTGAAGCTATGCCGTCCACAGTCCACCAGATGGTTAAGTTCCCTACCCCTTATGGGGTGGGGGAAGTCCAGGGAGACCAGACGACGGCGAGGGAATGCTACTACAACTCCGCTGAAGAAAAGGAGGCACACAAGAGGGCTAAAACCACTTACAACATTGATACCCTAGACCCCAGGGACGAGACGAAGCTCAAAAAAGGGGAGGCCGCTGAGGAGGTAGAACCCATCATCCTCGATGAGGATGACCCGGGAAAAACCGTCCAAGTTGGCAAGTCTCTGAAGCCCAGTATCAAGGAAGACCTCATCAAACTATTGAGGAAAAGGCGAAGCGTCTTCGCGTGGAGTCATGTAGATATGCCAGGGATCGACCCTGAAATCATGTGCCACAAACTCAATGTGGTAGAGGGAGTGAAGCCGGTAAAGCAGAAGAGGAGGATTTACTCTAGAGAGAAGTATGAGGTCATCAGGGATGAGGTTAAAAAATTAGAAGACGCTCAATTTATCAGAGAGGTCGTCTACCCTGAGTGGCTGTCCAATGCAGTCATCGTCCCAAAGGCCAACGGTAAGTGGAGAATGTGCGTGGACTTCACAGACCTCAACAAGCATTGTCCCAAAGACAGCTTCCCTCTCCCCCGCATCGACCAGATGGTAGACGCTACCGCAGGCCATGAGCTCATGAGTTTCATGGATGCCTACTCGGGGTATAACCAGATTTTTATGAACCCTGAGGACTCGGAGAGGACTGCCTTCATCACTGATAAGGGGACATACTGCTATAGGGTCATGCCCTTTGGTCTAAAAAATGCGGGAGCAACATACCAGCGCCTCATAAATAAAATGTTCGAAGACCAAATTGGGAAGTCTATGGAGGTCTACGTGGATGACATGCTGACCAAGAGTTTGAAAGCAGAGGATCATGTGGCAGACCTGGAAAGGACCTTTAATACGATGGAAAAGTACCAGATGAAGCTTAATCCGGCCAAGTGTGTCTTCGGGATCGGAGCAGGGAAGTTCTTGGGGTTCATTGTCAATCAAAGAGGCATCGAGGACAATCCTGAAAAGATAAAGGCCCTTATTGAGATGAAGACCCCCAAGTCCATTAAAGACGTTCAGAGGCTCACAGGGAGAGTGGCTGCCTTGAACAGATTTGTGTCAAGGGCTACAGACAGGTGTCTACCATTCTTCAAGATCCTCAGGAAAGCCTTCGAGTGGAGTAAAGAGTGTGATGAGGCTTTCAAGGAGCTAAAATCATACTTAGGGTCTCCCTTGCTGCTGTCACGACCCGTGCAGGGTGAACGACTTTACGTGTACCTTGCTGTCTCAGAGTCCGCTATCAGTGCAGCAATCGTAAGAGACGAAGATGGGATACAGAAGCCCGTATATTTCAACAGCAAGGCACTCCAGGGGGCAGAGCAGAGATACCCGAGGATGGAGAAGTTGGCCTATGCCTTGATCCATGCCTCAAGGAAGATGAAACCATACTTCCAGTCCCATACTATGGTCATCCTTACTGACTCTCCTCTTAGGCAGGTCCTACACAAGCCTGAAAAATCAGGAAGGCTAATGACCTGGGCTATAGAGTTGGGGGAATTTGACATTGTGTATCAGCCTAAGACAGCCATTAAGGGGCAAGCCTTGGCAGACTTCGTGGCTGAGTTCACATGGGAAGAAGATGAGGCCGAGGGTGAGACCCTCGGGAAGGCAGATACAGAAGACACACCCGCAGAAATGGCTGAGACGAGCACCGCTAGAAGGAAAGTGACTGAAAACGAAGAGGGAAGATACATCTTTAGACAGGGGTCCCTCTCTGAGGGAAATTTTTCTGAAGGAAAGACTCCGTGGAGCCTCTTCGTTGACGGGTCCTCCTGTGATAGCGGAAGTGGTGCTGGACTGATACTATCAGCACCCGATGGCATAGACGTCGAATACGCTCTGAGGTTCAGCTTCAAAGCCTCCAACAATGAGGCTGAATATGAGGCCTTAGTAGCAGGCCTCTGCTTGGCCAAGTCTCTTAGTGTCGGTCAGATTTTGGTCCATAGTGATTCAAGGCTAGTCGTAAATCAGATACTAGGAGCCTACGAGGCCAAGGACGAGAGAATGGTTAGGTATCTTGACAAGGTGAGGTCATTGCTGAAAAACTTTAATGAAGTGAAACTCAAGAGGATACCTAGGCTCGACAATGGTCGTGCTGACGCCCTTGCAAGGTTGGCCTCAGCTACTAGGACAGACATAAGGAGGACAGTCCCAGTGGAAATCTTGCTACGACCAACTATCGAAGAGGACGAGGGAACACTTGGCATTTGCATGAATGTTTCTCAAGAACCTTCATGGATGGATCCTCTGATCAGATACATTAAAGGAGGAGAGATGCCAGAAGCAAGTCAAGAGAGGAAGAAGCTGAGATACAGGGCTGCAAAGTTCACTGTCATCAGAGACACGCTGTACAAAAAGGGGTTTCTGCTCCCCTTACTTAGGTGTGTGCATCCTTCAGAAGCCCCTTCCATTTTGCAAGATGTGCATGAAGGGTCGTGCTCAAGCCACATTGGGGGTAGATCCCTAGCGAAGAGGGTAATAACCCAGGGGTACTGGTGGCCGACCTTAGGAAAAGATGCTGCCGCATACGTTAAAAAGTGTGACAAATGCCAAAGATTTGCTACCATCCCTCACCAACCTCATCAGCCTCTTACCTCTGTTACATCCCCATGGCCGTTCGCAGTATGGGGGATTGACCTAGTAGGACCCTTACCGAGGGCAGTCAATAACTATCGGTTCCTCATCGTAGCAATTGACTACTTTTCAAAGTGGGTAGAGGCCGAACCGATGGTCACGATTACAGAGCAGAAGACCTTCCAGTTCATCTGGAAGAATGTGATATGCAGATATGGTCTACCTAACACCCTCATCTCGGATAACGGGACTCAGTTCAAGAATGCCTCTCTGTAGAAGTACTGTGAGAGGGTAAGTATCAAACAATTTTTCTCCACCCCAGGCCGACCTCAGGCCAATGGGCAAACCGAAGTTACGAACATGACAATCCTAGATGGGATTAAGAAGAGGCTTGAGGAGGCAAAAGGAAGATGGGTCGAGGAGTTATATGCAGTGTTGTGGGCGTACAGGACGACAGTAAGGACCTCTACTGGGGAGACCCCATTCATGTTAGCTTATGGATCAGAAGCAGTCATCCCCACCGAAGTCGAGTTTCCCACTCATAGGGTCCAAGTGTACGACCCCCAGGGAAATACAGAAGAGAGGAGACTTGACCTGGACTTGATTGAGGAAAGAAGGGAGGATGCTGAGATAAGGCAGGCTTCCTACCAACAGAGGACAGCAAGGTTCTACAATTAGAGGGTGAAACATAGGCCCATCGCAGTGGGGGACTTGGTCCTTAAGAAGACTTGGCAGAAGCCCAATAAACTCCATCCTAATTGGCACGGCCCCTATAGGGTCACCGACGAAGTTGTCCCTGGGACCTACAGGCTAGAAAACCTAGAGGGGGAACCTTTTTCAAACCCCTGGAATACAGGTCATTTGAAGAAATACTATCAGTAGTGTTGTAAGGTCTTGAAAGACCATAATTGTAATGAGAGTTGCTCCAACAGAACACTCGGAAAATTAATGAGAAATATCAGTGCTTCCTTCATCCTGTTGTCAGTCCTAGCATGCATGGAAACATCTACAGAAATCCATTAAATTGTTTAGTTGATCCCTCGGCTATAATGGGGACCAATGGAGGGGACGACCCCACCACTATCCTCAAGAAAGACGAGGGAAGACTTTAAAATCCATTAAATTGGTAAGTTGATCCCACGGCTATAATGGGGAGCAGTGGAGGGGACGACCCCACCACTGTCCTCAAGAAAGACGAGGGAAGACTTTAAAATCCATTAAATTGGTTATTTGATCCCTCGGCTATAATGGGGACCAGTGGAGGGGACGACCCCACCACTGTCCTCAAGAAAGACGAGGGAAGACTTTAAAATCCATTAAATTGGTAAGTTGATCCCGCGGCTATAATGGGGACCAGTGGAGGGGACGACCCCACCACTGTCCTCAAGAAAGACGAGGGAAGACTTTAAAATCCATTAAATTGGTAAGTTGATCCCTCGGCTATAATGGGGACCAGTGGAGGGGACGACCCCACCACTGTCCTCAAGAAAGACGAGGGAAGACATTAAAATCCATTAAATTGGTAAGTTGATCCCTCGGCTATAATGGGGACCAGTGGAGGGGACGACCCCACCACTGTCCTCAAGAAAGACGAGGGAAGACTTTAAAATCCATTAATTTGGTAAGTTGAACCCTCGACTATAATGAGGACCAGTGGAGGGGACGACCCCA
Organism: Sambucus nigra; assembly: GCA_949130495.1. NCBI lineage: Eukaryota > Viridiplantae > Streptophyta > Magnoliopsida > Dipsacales > Adoxaceae > Sambucus > Sambucus nigra. The sequence goes on from OX422209.1 coordinate 423,622,698, forward strand.
CCACTGTCCCCAAGAAAGACGAGGGTAGACTTTGTTAAAATCCATTAATTTGGTAAGTCGAACCCTCGGCTATAATGAGGACCAGTGGAGGGGACGACCCCACCACTGTCCCCAAGAAAGACGAGGGTAGACTTTGTTAAAATCCATTAATTTGGTAAGTTGAACCCTCGGCTATAATGGGGACCAGTGGAGGGGACGACCCCACCACTGTCCTCAAAAAAGACGAGGGTAGACTTTGTTAAAAGCCATTAATTTGGTAAGTTGAACCCTCGGCTATAATGAGGATCAGTGGAGGGGACGACCCCACCACAGTCCTCAAAAAAGACGAGGGTAGACTGTTAAAAACCATTAATTTGGTAAGTTGAACCCTCGGCTATAATGAGGACCAGTGGAGGGGACGACCCCTCCACTGCCCTCAGGAAAGACGAGGGTAGACTACATAAATACCATTAATTTGGTAAGTTGAACCCTCGGCTATAATGAGGACCAGTGGAGGGGACGACCCCTCCACTGTTCTAAAAAAAGACGAGGGTAGACTTCGTTAAAAATCATTAATTTGATTATTTGAACCCTCGGCTATAATGAGGCCTGATGAGGGGACGACCCCACATTGGTCCTCAAAAAGACGAGGGAAGGGTTAGTATCATCATCATCAACAAAGAAGCAAATTAGCAAGGAACAAACCATAATAGAATTAAATATGGAAGACAGCACTGCGCAGCCGCCCTGCCTTGGAAACTGGAACAGCAATGAGTATCTGCACAGGTGTCACTCACCTAACTGATCACACGTGTCTCAATTTCAGCAAATATCCCTCAGCCATCTCAATGACACCTATGGCTAAGGGCTGGGGGGTGATTGATATACCCGTTTATACCCTCAGCTTGGATGAGGATTACCTCCAATATGGACGACCCTACGAGGGGCCGACCCTTCCTCAGGCCCCGGCTGGCCACCACCAGGTACAGACGACCCTACGAGGGGACGACCCTCCATCATTCTCCAGACGACCCTACGAGGGGACGACCCTCCATCATGCTCCAGACGACCCTATGAGGGGATGACCCTCCATCATGCTCCAGACGACCCTACGAGGGGATGACCCTCCATCATGCTCCAGACGACCCTACGAGGGGATGACCCTCCATCAGGATCCAGATGACCCTACGAGGGGACGACCCTCCATCAGGCTCCAGACGACCCTACGAGGGGCCGACCCTTCCTCAGGCCCCGGCTGGCCACCACCAGGTCCAGACGACCCTACGAGGGGACGACCCTCCATCATGCTCCAGACGACCCTACGAGGGGACGACCCTCCATCATGCTCCAGACGACCCTACGAGGGGATGACCCTCCATCAGGCTCCAGACAACCCTACGAGGGGACGACCCTCCATCAGGCTCCAGACGACCCTACGAGGGGCCGACCCTTCCTCAGGCTCCGGACTACCCTACGAGGGGCCGACCCTTCCTCAGGCTCCGGACGACCCTACGAGGGGCCGACCCTTCCTCAGGCTCCGGACGACCCTACGAGGGTACGACAGTACGAGGACAGAATCAAGCCAGACTCACTACCGGAAGAAACTTTGCCCTCAGCCTCGGCTCATAGGCCGAGGGTGATATCATGACGGCGCGTGGTTTGGGAGACGCGTGGAACAGTGCGCGTCAGGCTCATATGACACGTGGCAGACCGTTATAACAGAATCACACCCTCACGTGAGGGAATATTATGTCATCATTTGGCATCTACAGGTGTCAACAGGGAATTGGCTAGATCATTATTCACATGCACCATGCTTACTTGGGGGGGGGGGGGTACACTACACCCCCCAAGACCTATATATACTTGTCACCTACAACCCTACAGGGATCGATCAATTAACTGTAGCCCTAGCTAAAACTCTGCTTGTACACACAGTAGAGAGAGAGAGGGGGTTATGTGCATTGTATCCAAGGCCATTAGTGCCCATACTTAGTGGATCACACACTCACAGTGGATGTAGGCCAATTTGGCTGAACCACTATATATCATTGTCTAATTTCCTCTTATACTCATCCCCTTCTATACACTTACATACTTATATACTTGCATCTCTATGGCTGCCATAACTACTACTGTTTGAGCTCACCATCACTTACCTGGTGGTGCTAAATCTTAGCATCATCAATCACCCAAATAGAATCATGATGATGGGGAGTCAAAGGTAACCCTGTAATGAAATACATTGAGATGTACCACTTTCACTTGAGAATGTGTAATTGATGAAGCATATTGGATGACTTTCGAGGATCCACTTTTACCACCTAGCAAGTGGTGCACCTCAATACAAAATCTACCATATCACTCTTCATACCAACCTACCAATACTGCCTTTTCATGTCTTGGTACACTCTATCCCCACCCAAATGCACTGTAAATCATGAACAATGAGTATCTATATAACTACCCATATCAACTCCTCATCTAAGGAAACCCCCAATCTACCCTTATAATGCATTTTACCATTGAATCCTACTAAAAAGAAAGGCACACCAGTATTGAGGAGTTTTGCCACATTTTCCTTGAATACCGTGTCTCAAGACTGCATCATGATTACTCATACCACTACTTTGGAGTCACTATGAGCATCCATATAATAGCATTGGTCATCTCAATAATCTTCTCCACTAAACCCCACTCTGTTAACTTAAGAGTTGATAGGCTACCATTGGGTCGTCGACTCAATGTGTCTACTATTACATCAACCTTTCCTGGATGGTACTAGATCGTGAACTGATAATCCGTTATAAAATCCAACCATCTCCATTGCCATATATTCAGATCTTTATGTATAAAAAAGTATTTCAGACTTTTGTGGTCTCTAAAGAGTCTAAAATAATAACCGTTAATTCCAAGTCATGAGTCGAATAATAAACCTCGTGCGATTTTAACTTCTGAGAGGTATATGAAATTGGCATGTCTTCATGCATCAACACTCCACCTAATACCTGGAGGGAAACATTGGTGTAAACTAAGTACTCCACTTCACTTCTAGGTAAGGATGAAACCAGTGTAGAATCTAAGCTCTCAATAATAATCCAACACCCCCGGGTTATCACCCATTAGTGCGCCTATCAAGAGAATCCTGCATCCCCGGGTTAACAGCCATTAATGCACCTATCAATAATAATCCAGCACCCCCGGGTTATCACCCATTAGTGCGCCTAACAATAATCATCCTTGTACCCCCGAGTTATCACACATTAGTACACTTAACAATAGGGTCTCTGCACCCCCCGAGTTATCACTCATTAGTGCACTTAACTATAAGATTCTTGCACCCTCGGGTTATCACCCATTAGTGCTCTTAGTAATAATATCGCATAATAGGCATACACACGTCCTATTAAAATTTATAGGTATTTCCCCAACCTACATATACACTCCTCATACGTATTTTAATCTCATCACTACGTATAGTATAAATATTTAGATTACTATCTCTCTCGTAATCTCCAAGGTATATTCTCTCTATACCGAAATAATTAAAGTATTAAGCCTCACATACTTTTCTGGAAATCCTTTCTTACCTAAATTTATTCTCGGACACTTTCTCTCACTCCAAGAAACCGGTAAACCCAAATATGGACTCAAAGAAAATCCCCAAAAATTTCCTCTGTCGCTCGAACCAGATGGGTTATCGCTTGAACCAAAAATAGATCTCGCTCGAACTAGACGAGATATCGCGCGAATGACTTCCACGTGTTGTTCGAATGACTTCGCATGAGATCCAATCTCGCGCGAACGATTTCACTCGAGATCGCGCGAGATGTCCCTGTTCGTCTTCTTACCAAAATTTCCAACATTTTTCACCATTTTTTATCATAAAAACCTCTAAGATTTTATCACCCAACACCTCATCATCAATCCCAATTAAGCCATAGCAGTTTATATAGCATTCCTATCATCCTAGGATCATTAATTCGTCATCAATTTTCATAATTATATTAAATCCCCAAATTAGTTCATATGAACCCTAGTTACCAAATTTTCAATTAAAGAACCTAATCAATTCAGATTCGTTAATCAATATGTAATTCAATTTCGTGATTAATCCTCTATATATATGAAGGAATTCCAACCACTAATTAACCCAGTCCTTAATTATAATTTAAATCTTCAATTTTCACCCAATTAACATGTAAATCATGATTAATTTCACATACACTAACATGAGTGTTGATGTAAAAAACTAGATCACTCTAATAATTTAATCACAGATAAATAAATGAGACAAAGAATTTTAAAGTGGTTCAGCCTTGTATGAATGGCCTACGTCCACTGTTATGTTATTGCTGAGTGTTTAGAAATTCTTGATTACAAGTGCTATCAAGAAATTCTCGTCCCTTTGAATGAGGGTGATACAAGGTATTTATAGCCCTTAGGCTGTACATGAAAGGGTGTTACATTAAATGATACACATATGAAAGGGTAATTTATTTAATATTCTTCAAACGTGCGCGTCAAGATGATAAGCATTCAATGAATAGTTGAACTGTTGATTATCTGGTAATTAATGCTGTGGTCGAGATGCAGCTCGAACCGCCTTAGTTGCTCGTCGTCCAAGAGTTCCTCGGTGCATTAGAGTTCCTCGGAAGATAAGAGTTCCTCGGAGGGTTGGTGTTCCTCGAAAGACTGGCGTTCCTCTGAGTATACTTGTTGCTCGGAGTGAGTATGTTGGTCGGGGAAACAATCTTCCGCGTTGCTATTGTGCCACGTAGATTGACACATGTCTTCTTATTATTCGTCCACATCAGCATACCAATTTTGGTATCAACAGAAGCCCCCAATATTTCATGTTTCGAACTTTGAGGAGCATGGAACATTCTTTCTCGGTATATGGCGATATTAAATGACCTTCCTGGGTTTTAGGAGCCTTTTTCTTCATTTTTGAATTTCCTTCCAAATTCGCAGAATCCGCCTTTTTACATTTTTATAGGCGCTTCGATCTTCGTGCCCTTTTTGTCCTTTTAGCCAGCGGTAGCGTAATAGTTTCCTTTTGTAATCATTTCTTTCGCCGTTTCCCAAGGCAAAGTATTTAAGCTTCATAGGTAATCCCATGGTCTTCTACCTTTTCAATTTCTGCTTTCGAGTTTTCTATAGCTTTTCTCTCTCCTGTGCGTCCATCCTTTTCTTCGTTTGTTCGTCAACAGATCTCCTTTTTCCCTGTAAGCTCTTCTTCCTTCTTCTTTTACTCATCATGGTTTACATTATTGAGTCCCTTGAGAAATTCCGTTCTGATTTCTCTATTCCATCTTGGGTAATTTTGGAGGTTCTTTCTAAGCCTTCAAGTTATTTCGATTTGGCTGAGGGACATTGGTTCCCTAGCCTCTTTATCGCTGAATGTGGATTTTTTCTTCCACCAAACCCTTTATGCTTAGAATTCTGTCAGTATTTCGACATTGTCCCTGCAAAAATAGCCCCCAACACCTGGAGAATAGTTAATGGGGTATATAGGTTAAATCAAACTCATGGAACTCGTATAGGAATTCCCGAGATCATGTACTGTTATAGATGGGCTATTTTAGACAATGTTTATTATTTAAAAACTAGATTTTTGAATAGGGATCTAGTAGTCAACCTCCCTGATGCCAACAGGGATTATTTTGAACATGGAGTAGTTGTAAAAAATTGGCAACATGCCCCTCTGGTTGGAGACGAAGTATATGAGGGTCCCAAATGCCCTCCATATGGCAATGGGATAGGTTATTTTCAATCTTATTTTGTTTTTTGAAATTATGATTTCATTGTGTTTGACAAAATGTATGATTGATATTTCACTATGTTTTTATTTGCAGTTGACAGCAAGAGGAAAACTCCAAAAGAAACAGAAGTTAATATAAAGCATTTAAAACATATCTGAAGTTTGCATCAGAAGGTTGCAGACGAGCATATTAGGTCTGCCTCATACTTGTTGCAGTACAGGAGCTACACATCCTCTTTTATTGCTCGTCCTGTGGCTAGCATTAGCGAACCATTGCCAGCATGTGAAGACTCGTCACCAGACTCTCACATTCCCTTGAGTCAGAAAATGGGCAAGAGAAGAGTTCCTGCTCTCTTTGAAGAAACCCCCTCTGCCGGGGATGGAAAGAGGAATAAGGCTGAAGTCCCAAAGGGGACAAAGAAAATGGGTGTTGTTCCTTCTGTTGCTGCTCAGAAGGCTGCCGAGAAGCCCCCATTGGCTCCTATACAGAAGGATGCGCTTGTGGAAGTAATCACTATCTCTTCAACCAAAAATTCTTCTTTGGTTGAGGTTGTTGAGAAGACACCGAGGAGATTGAAGAAATCCTCCTCGGTTAGTTTTTCTGAAGTCATTCCCCAGCTCCAAGTTAGTGGAGCTGGTGTTCCAACCATCATTCCTCCGAGCTCTGCAATGAGCTCGGTAAAGACTTAGATTATTCCTGAAGTCCAAGGCATCGAGGAAAACATGCCTAGGGATATGCTGACATCCCTAGCTACTCGTCACATCGCTTCAGTAAGTTTCTTCTTATCTTGAATTCTTATTTCCTTCTATCAATATATGTATCTCGGTACTAACTCATCACTACCTTCTTTTTCCAGCTGGTGAGTTGCTTTAACACCATTGTGAAGAAAGATGAAGCGCTCAAAGCTTCCAGCTCCTCGTTTGGAGTAGAGGATGCATTCCAGGGTTTGGCCCAATCTTTGAAGGAATTCCGTCAGAAGTAAGACGAAGATAAAGGTGAATGGGAGAAGAAACTGACTGCATCTGAAGCAGAGAAGGTGCAGTTGGGAAATAAAGTGAAGGACTTGGAGAGGGAAAATAAGAAATACTCCGAGAAGCTCACCACCTTCGAGGAGCTTGGAAATAAGCTGAAATCAACTGAGGAAGAGCTGACCCTTCTGCGCGAAGCAAATCGTCAGAAGGAGGAGTTGGAGGCCAAGATGAAAGCCTCCGAGGACCTTCTATCCGAGAAGCTCTCCTCGGAGAAAATGAAAAGAAAGAAAGCAATAAATAAGTCTTTCAGCACAGGTTGGGACAAGTGGTGGAACAAGGGAGTAGCTGCTATGATGACTCAAGTACAATATGGAAGTTTGAAATACTTTCGAGATGGCTGGGTTGCAGCTTTGTAAGAACTGAAAGTGAGCGAGGACTCCGAGCTATTTCAACAGCATCTCCCTGGTCCTTCTCCAGCCCTCGAGGATGAAGAAGAGGACGAAGCTACCTCAGAAGAATCTTCACTGGTAGTGGGTGATATCATCCTTACCCAGCCTGCTGACGAGGAGCTTTCATCTCTGCCAGCTCCTCCAGAACAAGTTCCAGCTCCCGTCGACCAACTCCTTATTTCCACCGAGCAACCAAGCTCCTCGTCCCAGCCTCCCGAGAAAGTCTTGGGAGACAAGGAAAAGGTGTGAAGTTGTTCGGTATTCTCTTTCAGTTTTTCTTTTACTTGTACTTTATATCTCAGATCTTTGTAACTTTGCCTTATGATCTAATAAAACTTGAGTTCTTTTCTTCCATATGATTGTCTCTTCTTTATCTCCACTCTGTCTTGATCTTCTTTTTCTTTCTCTGTTAGTTTCTGGCCAGGATGGATCTTTTGTCTGCTAATGACACAAAGTTGATGCAGCAATGCCATGAGTATTATAAAGCTGGTCATACAGACCTCAGTGCATCAGAAGTTGCCGACATCCTTGGCCATGGTGCTTCAGAGCAGGCAGTAGAAGCTTATCAATATCTGAAGGGCTTACTTGATCGAGCTGTTGCCAATAACGTGGCCTACTATGATATGATCGAGGAGCTTCAATATACTCTAGAAGATCTTAAGGATCAGTACAAGGAACCAAATGCCTTGTTACATGACGGGTATGAAAAGAAATATCAACTGCTTTCTGCCGAGAAGGGCTACGACAAACTCCTTGCTGGGTATGATGTCATGGAGAGGACCCTAAAGGGAGAAGTTGAAGCTTGTAGATAAATTGTTGAACTGCTGGAGCAAGAGAATAATAATTTGCAGAAAGAACTAGTACAATATAAGTCTGCAGCCTCTTCTTCAACAGCGGTAATCCCATGACCGATGAGGGATTTTCCTTCTTAGAAGTTGAGAATGCCAAATTAAGGCAAGAGTTGGATGTCCTGCGAAGATCTGGTACTCCTACTTCTGCTCGGGGACGAGGAAGAGGTTCTCGTGGGCGAGGAAGAGTTGCCCAGAATGTTGCCGAGGAGCGAAGTACTCCACCTGCTCGGAGTCGATCAAGAACTCCTCGTAGTATCGAAGAAGCTCGTACTCTGTCAATAATGGAAACTCAAGCGTACCAGTTGAACGCAAAAGATCGGGCTTTGTCTGAAATGTCCAAGAAAATCCTAACTTTGGAAGATCAACTTACTGCGACGAAGTCTGCTTTGAAGAATAAGGATGTTTTTGCCAGGAACGTTCATGAGCAGTTAGACAAATTAACTTTCCAATTCCATAAACAACCTCGCGAATTCTGGAATGCAGGCTACAATGAGGCCCTTTATCACTTGGATGCTCGCATTGAAAATGCCAATAATGAAGGTTATAAACAGGGTTGGCTGAATGCCCTGGGTGTATTAAAACTAGAGCGGGGCCATTATTTATGGGATTATCATGCTCCTGGGCTACTAGACTTACCTGTACCATCCTATAAATTGGACATGGAATGGATCCCAGCTCGTGCCATTCCTCGGAGCTTAATTTCGAAATATCTTGGTGATTATAATCTTCATTCTCAGATTGAAGTATCCCGTCCCGAGCATCTATTGGATACTCCTTCAGTAATGAATGTCAGAATGTTGAAGGACTTGAATTTTATCAATTCTCCTCAGACCTTAAATGATCCTCCTGCTGGCGAGGAACCTATTTCAAAAGCTGAAGGAAAGAAACCAATAGAATAGGGATTTCAATGTAATAGTTAGTATACATGTAATTCGTATTGAATTTTAATGAAAGACTTTCATTTTATGTTTGCAAATCTGTATTGCTATTGTTTTTGTGCTTGTCAAACACTTTATATTTGTGATTGCATAACAATACTTTGTGGTTCATCGACCAATCTAGTAATAAATTACAAGTGCCAGTAATGTTGCTCGACTACTTAACAATAAAGTAATGAGTATAAAAATGTTAAAATTTCTTACAACCAACCAAGATTCTTAAATTGAGCTCGTCGACCAATTATAGTTAATGGGTTTTTATCCCCGTCCAGCTATACTTGGTAAATTTTGTCTTTTTCATAAAATGTGCCCGACCAACCAAGGTCAAAGATTTTTCCTCGTCGACCAACTACAGTTAGTGGGTTCAAATCCCCGACCAACTATACTTGGTTCAGTTTGGAATATTTGTTCTTCGATGAACTTTTATGTAATAAACTTACTTCCCGACCAACATAAGTTGGCATTTGAGAGCATATTTTGTTTTCAAGCCAACCGAGATTGGCATTTTTAAGAATGTTGTTCTTGCCCTTTTACCAACCGGGGTTGGTCGTGGGTTTGAACTATCATGTCCACTAACTCTTTTACCAACCGAAGTTGATCACATTAGTGTACGCCTCCTATCCAAATGAGTATAATTTGTTCTCGCTATTTTACCAACCGAAGTTGATCACGCTTGAACTATCAGTGTCCACTAGTTATTTTACCAACCGGAGTTGGTCACGCTAGTGTATGCCTCCTAACCAAAGGAGTATAGTTTGTTCTCGCCCTTTTACCAACCGGAGTTGATCGTGGGTCTGAACTATCGTGTTCTCGCTATTTTACCAACCGAAGTTGATCACGCTCGAACTATCAGTGTCCACTAGTTATTTTACCAACTGGGGTTGGTCACGCTAGTGTATGCCTCCTAACCAAAGGAGTATAGTTTGTTCTCGCCCTTTTACCAACTGGAGTTGGTCGTGGGTCTGAACTATCGTGTTCTTTTTGCTGTCGAGTAGCGTAGTGTTAAACACACTAGTATTCCCCGAAAAACTTTCAATAAAAGGAGAGAAGATTGTGAAATATCATCGTTTTATTCATATTGATGGAACTACTTTACATTTTACATCACTGATAATACTTGCGTAGGTGTTCAGCATTCCATGCATTCTTGAATTCCTCTCCTTCTAGAGTTGCTATTCGGTAAGTTCCTGGTCGAACACTTCTGTAACTCGGTAAGGTCCATGCCAATTTGCTTCCAATTTATTGTGCTTCTGAATGACCTTCTTTAGCACGTAATCTCCTTCTTTTAAATCGCATTTCTTCACCCTCTTGTTGTAAAACAGAGTTGTTCGTTGTTGATATGCAGCATTCCTAATGGCTGCTTCTTCTCTAACCTCCTCGAGCATGTCCAAATCTAATCTTCTCATCAAGTCACTGACTGGGGAATTGAAATTCAGCACTCTGTGTGTTGGGAGACCCAACTCAGTAGGTATTACAGCCTCACTTCCAAACGCCAGCATATATGGTGATTCTCCAGTTACTGCTCGGGGAGTTGTTCGGTAAGCCCACAACACTGACTGTAGCTCATTAATCCAATTAGCTTTAGCCTCACTTAGCCTCTTCTTCAAACCATTTAACAATGTTCTGTTCGTCACTTCAGTCTGCCCATTGCTTTGAGGATGCCCTGGTGCTGAATGAACCTTCAAAATATTTGATTGATGACAGTAGGCGGCAAACTCCTCGTTATCAAATTGTGTTCCATGGTCTGTGATGAAGGCATAAGGGAGACCATATCGGCAGATGATGTTCTTCCAAACCAATTGGTACACCTTCTCGTACGTCATATCAATCAGAGGCTCAACTTCTACCCACTTAGTAAAATAATCCACTGCGACGACGAGGTACTTGAATCTTCCTCTGGTCGTTGGCAGGGGTCCAACCAAATCCATTCCCCACATGGAAAAAGGCCAAGGAGAAGTTATGGGTGTCAACAATGCTTGCGGAGTTCGTCGGATGGAGGAAAAACGTTGGCATTTATCACATTTCTTAGCATAGGCTATAGAATCAGCCCTCATCGTTGGCCAGTAGTATCCTTGTGTCATCACCCTTTGCAAAAGTGTCCGACCTGCTATATGGGCTCCACAGGATCCTTCATGGGTCTCTTCAATCAATTCCTTCACCTCGGAGGGATGCACACATCTTTGCAAACCTGCCATAATTCCTCGTCTATACAAAACACCATTAGTTAATACATACCGAGCAGCTTTAAACTTCAATTTCTTGGCAGCGATCTTATCCTCCGGCAATTCTCCTTCCTCGACATACGCCCTGATGGGATCCATCCAAGATGCTCCTAAATCAAGAGTAATAATATTCATAGTCAGGTTCTCACCTATGCTTCGACTTTCTAATACCTCAATTGGTATCGTTCTTCGTAACTCGATACGAGTAGCTGATGCTAGTCGGGCCAGTGCGTCTGCTTGTGCATTCTCCATTCTTGGTATTCTGATCAACTGAATGGCATCAAATTCTGCCAACAAATCCATCGCCTTTGCATGATACTTGATCATTAATTCTCCCTTAACTGCATACGTTCCCATCATCTGATTCATAATTAATTGAGAATCACTGAATACCATCACTTGTTGCGCTTCCATAATCTTTGCTAAATTAAGACCTGCTATCAAGGCTTCATACTCAGCCTCATTATTGGAAGCTTTGAATTGGAATCGTAAGGCATATTCCAAGTTAATCTCGTCTGGGGTGTTCAAAATAATCCCTGCTCCACAACCTGTTGTACAAGATGACCCATCTACATACAATCTCCACGTAGGTAACTCGTCTTCAAAATTCTTATCTGACAGCGTTCCTCGGTGAAATATTTACTGTTTTGTTTCATCCTCCCCTGGTATTTTTCGCTCCTCGTCGGCCATCTCTTCTCGCCCTTTTACCAACCGTAGTTGGTCTGGGTTTGAATTTGATGATCTTTCTACATCCACAAGCCCTTTTACCAACCGGAGTTGATCTGGACTTGTGTCTGTTGATCCTGTAACATCCACAGGTAGGTCAACGAGCAACTTTTGTTCCTCGGGGGTATCAGGATATGTAAACTCTGCTATAAAGTCTGCTACAGCTTGCCCTTTTAAGGATGATCTGGGTTCATACACAATATTATATTCACCGAGCTCTATTGCCCAGTACATCAATCTCCCTGACTTTTCTGGCTTATGAAGGGCTTGTCTTAATGGCATGTCGGTATACACGATGATGGTATGGGCTTGGAAATATGGCCTCATTCTTCTACTTGCTTCAATTAGTGCCAATGCTAATTTTTCTAACTTTGGGTACCTGATATCTGCACCTCGGAAAGCCTTACTTGTGTAATAAATTGGCTTCTGGACTCCATTCTCCAATCTAATCAATGCCGAGCTGACTGCATTTTGTGATACTGCCAGGTATAAGTACAACTTTTCTCCCATCACTGGTCTGGACAGCAATGGAGGTGTTCCCAGATATTTCTTCAAGTCTTGGCTTTTTCACATTCATCATTCCACTCGAAAGTTTTTCGGAGTGTTTTGAAGAATGGAAGGCACCTATCAGTTGCTCGAGATACAAATCTATTGACCGCTGCAACTCGTCCTGTAAGACTCTGCACTTCTTTCTTCGTCGTTGAAGATCGCAACCCTAAAAGAGCTTTGATCTTTGCTGGATTTGCCTCAATGCCTCTCTGGTTGACGATGTACCGGAGGAACATTCCTTCTCGTACTCCAAAGGTGCACTTCGTCGGGTTGAGCTTCATTTGGTATTTATCCAGTTGATCAAAGGTCTGACCTAAATCAACTAGTTGATCAGCAGCTTTTTTACTCTTTGTCAGCATATCGTCGACATAGACTTCCATATTGCAACTGATTTGTTCGGCAAAAACCTTGTTCATCAGCCGCTGATATGTCGCTCCTGCATTTTTCAAACCAAAAGGCATAACATTATAACAATAAGTTCCCCTGGGGGTAATAAAAGAAGTGCTTTCCCTGTCTTCAGGTTTCATTTTGATCTGGTTGTAACCAGAGTAAGCATCCATGAAGCTAAGCAGCTCGTGCCCCGAGGTAGCATCCACTAGTTGGTCAATTCTGGGCAATGGGAAGTGATCCTTTGGGCAGGCCTTGTTGAGATCAGTGAAATCAACACACATTCTCCATTTATTGTTTTTCTTCTTTACCATCACCACATTTGCCAACCAGTCTGGATACTTCACATCTTCAATGAATTGGGCTTTCTGGAGCGTGCCGACCTCCTATTGAATAGCTTGATTCTTCTCGGGGCTAAATACCCTTCTTCTCTGCTTTACAGGCTTGATCTCCTTATTCGCATTGAGTTCATGGCATAAGAAGTTTGGATCTATTCCTGGCATGTCTTCATGACACCATGCAAAAGTTTTCTTTCTATCTCTCAAGCTATCTATCAACTCCTGTTTTATTGAAACATCCAATGATGAACATATCTGGGTTACTCGTTCAGGGTGCTCGTCGTCCAGAATAACATTTTCTGTAGATTCCACCACCTGTCCTTTTACCAATTGGGATTCATCTCTGGGATCCAGTGTTTCAATTTCTGTACCTTCATCCACCTGGTAGGTAGTAGTCTTTTTCCTTGATTCCTCAAGCTCCTCTTGCTCGGCAGACGAATAATAGCATTCCTGAGCTACTTTCTGATCACCTTTCACAACTCCCACTCCGAAATTTGTTGGGAATTTTAAGCACTGATGTACTGTAGATGGAACTTCTTCGAACTTCTTCAAACAAACTCTTCCCATGATGATGTTGTATGCTGATTGCACATTCTTATCCATCACAAAAAAGCGTATTTTTTCTGTTCGACAAGCAGGCCAAGTTCCAATGAATATATCTAACTTGATCGTCCCAAGTGGAAAGACTTTCTCGCCAGCGAAATCCAATAGAGGTCTGTGATAAGGTTCCAATTGAGATAATTTCAAATTTAAACTATCAAAGCATGAATAATACATGATGTCCGCCGAACTGCCATTGTCTACCAGTACCCTTGAAATCACTACTTCTTTCATCCTCATTTTGATTACCAAAGGGTCATCGTGAGGGTAAAGAACACCTGCCAGGTCATTTTTTGAAAAGCCAATAACCAGCTTCTCTTTGTTTACCTTCCTCGGACGATCCTCCTCGGCCAAATTTATTCGCTGAATGTACGAGCAAGCTTGTGCCTCTCCGAGGTAAGCTTTTCTTTCTGCAGTAGGATCTCCTCCTCCTGCATCTCCTCCTGTAATGACATTACAATCAAATGATCCAAAGCGTATTGAAAATACCTCTCGTTCTGGCTGCCTTGGTTTCTTGGGAAGATCGGGGTCGTCCTCTGTATCATCTTTATGATCCCTTTTCTTCTTCTCCTCTGCTCGTCGAGGAGATCTAGACCTTTCTCTAGTTCGGTCATTATTTCTTCTTTCGCCTCCCCGATCAACATACTTTGCTAGTTTCCCTCTTCGGATGAGTGTTTTAATCTCGTTCTGAAGAGCTATGAAATTTTTAGTCATATGGCCATGATCTTTGTGGAACTCGCAATATTTATCCATGTTCCTCGCATCAGGATCTGACCTCAATTTCTTCGGCCACTTTACTTCCTCGTTATTCTTGATTTCTTCCAAGACATGATTAATACCCATTTTCAAAGGAGTATAATTATCGAATTTCTTCAGGACTTCCCATGACGACCTATTATTCTTGGAATTCTTGTCACCGCCATTGCCCTTATGCTATTTTTTCTTGGATTTGTCGTCTTCCACCTTAGTTTCTTTATCCATATTCTTCTTCGCAGCCATAGCCTCCTCGGCATTCATGATTTTGGCCACTTTTGCCATCAACTATGACATAGTTTTAGGTGGATCTTTCGCCAAAGTGTAATACAATTTATTAGGCAACAACCCACGCATCAAGGCGGTGATTGCTGTCTTCTCCTCATAATCTATGACTTCCAGCTTCTCGTTATTGAAACGAGTTATGTAATTTCTAGTACTCTCACCAGATTTTTGTCTAACACTTAACAAGTGTGCTACTCATTTTACTGGTTTTGCTCCAAAACAGAAATTACCGATGAACAACTCGGCCAACTGAAAGAAAGTTGAAATCTTACCCCGAGGAAGATTGTTGTACCATATCTGGGCAGCTCCAGTAAGAGTTCCTGAGAATGCTCTGCATCTCATCTCGTCGGGGACGGCATAGATGTCGGCAGTAGCTTGATATTGCTCTATGTGTAAAACAGGATCTGTCTTTCCATCATATTTGGGGGTCACCATAGGTGCCTTAAACTTTGACGGGGTAGGAAAACCTACAATGGCCTGGACAAAAGGTGTCCCTTGAACAAAAGTTCGTTGTAAGGGATTCTTCGCCTTAGCCATTTCTCCCAATCTATCCTCCAAGCGCTGAATGGAACCCTTCCACGCATCGTTTCCTTCCTCGGGCTTATTAGTTCGAGCAATTGATTGTTCTGATGTGGCCTCCTGAGATCTATCTTGACGAGCAATTGGTCTTGATTGTGCTGGTCCTTCTCTTAGATCTGATGGTCGTCGAAAACTCCTCGACATGGTCTTAGGTCTCCTATTCCTCCTAGGGCCTAATCGACTGAAAGGAGACACCCTACTCAGTCTTTCTAAGGCACTGGGTCTTTCTGGAGAGAGAGTGATACGTTGATCAGTATCTGTAGCCCTTATTGACGAAGTTCGCCCAGGTTGATAAGAGAAATCATCAGACTCCTCATTACGATATGACTCAGTACGTCTGGATCGTGGAGAAAGTAAATAAGTTTGCCTCTGACCGCTTCGCTGTCCTGAACGGGCAGGTGCACCGCCATGAAGGGTTTGTATGAGTTGCCTCATTGTGTCTTGCATGGCGGTTTGTCCTTGAGCCAGATTCGTCATAATCCCGGCCAGATCTGGAGGTGCAGAGGGATTTGGAGGATTTCCAGCATTTCCAGCGTTTCTATTGCTAGATTCTGGATTATCCGCCATTTATGATGTATGATTTTTGGTGAAAAACGATAATAACAATCGTTCCCACAGACGGCGCCAATCTGTTGATGCAAAAAACTAGATCACTCTAATAATTTAATCACAGATAAATAAATGAGACAAAGAATTTTAAAGTGGTTCAGCCTTGTATGAATGGCCTACGTCCACTGTTATGTTATTGCTGAGTGTTTAGGAATTCTCGATTACAAGTGCTATCAAGAAATTTCCGTCCCTTTGAATGAGGGTGATACAAGGTATTTATAGCCCTTAGGCTGTACATGAAAGGGTGTTACATTAAATGATACACATATGAAAGGGTAATTCATTTAATATTCTTCAAACGTGCGCGTCAAGATGATAAGCATTCAATGAATAGTTGAACTGTTGATTATCTGGCAATTAATGTTGTGGTCGAGATGCAGCTCGAACCGCCTTAGTTGCTCGTCGTCCAAGAGTTCCTCGGTGCATTAGAGTTCCTCGAAAGATAAGAGTTCCTCGGAGGGTTGGTGTTCCTCGGAAGACTGGCGTTCCTCGGAGTATACTTATTGCTCGGAGTGAGTATGTTGGTCGGGAAAACAATCTTCCTCGTTGCTATTGTGCCACGTAGATTGACACGTGTCTTCTTATTATTCGTCCACATCAGCATACTAATTTTGGTATCAACAATGAGCATGATTATTGCTAAAAGAAAGCAAGTAATAAACACTTGCCTCGAATTTGACGGTCTGATCCGTTGGTGATGTTGGTATAAACGCGTTCCTCTCTTCTCGATCTACGCGTTGGTGGTCACGGATCTGCAAGGTGAGGATAATTTGGCCTTCCCTCTTGGAGTTTGATTCTCCCTCACACCCTCTATGGTCGTTCTTTCCTTCCTGTGTCTCACAACCCTAAAAGACTTTTCTTGTCTCATAAAATAACTCCCAATTTTCGTCCATTAATTAAACCCAAAAATACAGTCTACCAAAATGCCCTCTCGGGACACCGGTTAGGGCTAAAATTGTTTCGGGACCCAAACTAAATACCCGGGTATACTATTTTGACTATCTCGACTCTCCCGGACTCAACGGCGCACTCGAAATGACCATATGAGTTAATAAAAATAAATTCTCTTTTTATTCTATTCAATTAGTCCCGACACGACTCACACGCGTGTCAGACTTAAATTACCAAACTGTCGTATTTCTCACTTCCGATAATTTATCAAATGTTATAATTACATATTACATATCACACAGTAATATTCAATAATTCTCAACAATAAGTATTAACCTTGGTACGCTGGTTAATAATTATTTTAATCTGTTCTCTTATTTTAATTTAATTAATCCAACAACAATAATTAATCGCATACTTATTCCCATAATAATAATTAATCACATAATCATTTCAATCGTCAAAAATAGGGGATGATACATCTTGGTCACCAAGTAACCCTCAAAATACATTGTTCGCCTTAGGCCCAAAACCATATTTCCACTTAGCCATTTATCAATCTAGATCAAACTAATTAATCTAAGTCCAATACCGATATAACCCCACTTAATTAAACCAATAAGTCTGATATATATATATATATATATATATATATATATATATATATAAGTCTAATTTAAATATCTAATTCAAACATAAACATAATTTATTTAGGTTATTTTAAATCTATTATTCGAGTTTTATCCAATAAATTCTTAATTTATTTAATTAATTAATCACAAAAAATATGGGATATTACACTCACTGATAAATGATCATCCTGATTTGTATCTTTTACTGATTGTGGTATTGCACTTGACTAGCTTGACATGCATCTTTCTATGAGAAGTCGTTAGTGGAGATGTTCTTTATATTAGCAGAGTGATCTTCAACCAACCTATTTTCTAGTTCACTTCATCGTTATATAATATTTTTTTTTGCATAAGAATCAAGATTTTTCGTACGAAGTAGCTAGAATCATGAATGCGTTGATATATCATTAATATATTTACCTTACCACCCATATTATTAAGGTCGTTCGACACACGGCATGTAATACCCGCAATTTTTTTGTTACGTAATTGTATTTAGATTTATTTATATGTCAACGTGCTATTAACGAAAATTCTATGTTTCATGTCTCGCATGGGAATTTATTTATGTTTATATGATTTATTTAAGAACTTTGGTAAAGTTTTACGCAAATTCAGACAAGAAACGAACGATGTACGGAGACGAGTAGTAGAATACAACACTTTTAGACGGTGCGAAAATATAACTTTGAACGAATTGTTTAAGAAAATTGGTAAGTCAAAAAAAATAATTTGACCATATATTTAAATTCATAAAAATACATATAAAATTATCATGGGGTAAAAAAAATAAAAATAAAAAAAATCATTTTCGTAAAAAAAAAATAAAAGTGCTCAAAAAAATCTGAAACTTTACAAAAAAAATGTAAAATTTAATTTTGAACAACTTTTCCTTCTTCCACGTCTTCAAAAAAAACACTTTCGATCAAGTAATAGGCAGAATTTATTTCTAAAGTATAATAAAATTAGTTTAGGTGGTGTGGTTGGCTCATTTAATGGGTGGTTAGCTCATTTAATGAGTTAAAAAGTATTTTACTTGTATTTTAAAGCCTATGAGACTTAAATGAGTCAAAACATTGAAAATAAAAGCTTGAAAATTTGTATAAACAAGGGTGGGGGTTTCATGAACCTAGTAAACAAAATAAACATAAAATCCTCTATCATGTTCCTTTCTCTAATGTTCTCTAAGGCAACAAATAATCTAAAAATTTGTAGGTCTCTAATTTACCCACATTCTCACCCATCAAACACCACCAAAGAGGTTCAAAACATCACTAAAAATCACACGAGGGTTGGGTTATCTTGGTGTGGCTTGGAAGCTTGATTTTGGGAGCGTAGGAGTGTAGTTTAAGAGCAATCCAGGAGGACTTGAAGTTTTCTTTTTCAAAGTTATCTCCTCTTCATAAATCAAGTAGGTTTTTTCTCTGCCCAAATTCATATTTCAAAAAGCTTAAAACACCCATATTGATGAAAGATGATTTCTTGTTAAAAATTTGATAGTTCTTATATTTTCTGTTATGCATACCCATGCTTGTTATGTGTTAAAATGAACTACTTTGTTGATTAAATTTTAGAATATCATGCTTGTATAAATGAACGATTAAAGCATGAAAATTATTGGAAAAAAATGTTATAATCATATACTACTTGAATATGAATGTATATGATGCATATATATGGATTTCTTAGGTAGACATCCTCATTTCATGTGAATATACTTGAATAATTTTTAGACATGATAAATGATATATTTTGAAATGGAAATAGATAAATTTCATCATGTTTAGAAAGTATGATAAATTTCATCCCCGACTTTCATGTTGTTAAAAAATAAAGATAATGACTTAAAATGGTGTAGAAAATTCACTTAAAACCTTATATTTGAACTCTACATTAAAAAAGCAATTCAAATGATTAAGTATATGATTAAATGAGTAAAATAATATAGAAAAATAGTTAGTAAATATAATGTTATGATTCCCGCTTGAAAATCCGTTAAAACGATGTAAATTGGTGTAGGAATGATGTAGAAAACCCATTTGAACTTTGTATAATAAAGTCTATATTAAAATGGTGATTTTGATGACTTAATAAATGTTAGAATGGTAAAATATTATAGAAAAATAGTAAAGTATTATACAAATATATTTTTTTCCATGAAAACCCATTTATAGGATGCATTTTGGTGTAAAAATGGCGTAATAGCAGTTTTGGTAATTATGTGAAAAACAAGAGAAGATAATATTTCTTTCCTTTAAAATGCTAGTAAAACCATTTTCAAGGTACTAAAAATGTGTTAATGCATTAATGAATAAATAAAATAAATAATGATTGGATATAAGTGTTCAAAGTACGGTGTTATTATTTAGTTGGCCTACTTGACCGTTTAAAATTAGGGTCATTTAAGGTTTTCCCCCCATTTAATTCCTGATACTGAGTCGAACCCCCGTAAATTGACTTTCTTAAGGTTTGACCCCGATTTCTAACATCCGACCAAACTGTCGTCAACAAACATGGTTTTTTTATTTTTATCCCCAAATTGCCCCTAATTACTACTGGGCACTACTAGCCGTTATCCAGCCCTTATATTTAAGCCCCATGCTGCTATTATATTTCTCACCCAAATTGGGGAGGCTCAACTTCATCCTCCAATGTAATTGCCTTAATATTTTTATTGCTGATTTTTTATAATTTATTAATTTGAATTATTAATGTGTAATTTATTTTAATTTTTGCAGGCAGTATGCCAACTTTGTGATGAAAGTGGTCATGTAGCCAAATTTTGTCCGTCATTGTCGAAAATTCAAACGCAATAAGATGTGAAGAAAGACGTATGTTTTCAATGTGGAGAAGAAGGGCATTGGGTGAAACATTATCCATGGAAGAATACGAAGTGTCTAAATGGTTGCAAGACACCAAGAAATTTATGGATGTCTAGGAAAGAATGGAGTTGTGGAAATTTTTTTCTCAAATTTGTTGATTGTGGTAGTTTCGAGTGGCTTAACACCGCTAACGAGAAACGTCCACATATGAATTTGAAAGTAAAGTTGGAAGTGACTTTAGATGATTTATGTAATGGTTTTAAAACTAGTGTGAATTTTAATGCTTGATTTCATAATGTGCAAGGATATCAATGATTTTAACGATATTTAGATATTTTATTTTGACTTGTGTATTTAATTGTATATCCAGCACATTGTGGACAACAAAAATAAGTCAACATCTAATAACAATCATTAATAACTTCGTATCCAAAAGTACATTCAGTTAACATCCACATTACATAACAACCCAAAAGAACTTAAATACATCTAGTTAGCATCCAAAAGTAGATAACAACATCCAAAACAAGTTGATAACAACTTAGTTGTCATGTGATGGCACTGTTTTTTTCTTCTTTGTGCCTCATCTAAGACCAAGTCTAGTCTTCTTAGGCTTTGGAATTGGAGGGATGGCCAGTTGAGGCTTTGTAACCTGAGATCTTTGAGTTGTAACTTGGGATCCATGATCTTGTGGTTGGTTACTTGGTCCCTCTGTAACACCCTACTAAATTCTAACGTCGGCCGTTACCAAAATTTAGTCGGGCGTTAATAAATTAAATATGATCCTTAGCATGCGACACATGTGAGACATTGAATTTTAATCCACAATATAAATATTTTAAATCAATCCCAAAAATTAAGAAAATCCAATTGATTTCACCAAAGTGCGATATAAAGTCCATCACATGCAATCTCCGAATATCTCAATTATTACAATAAACCAAACCAAACTGAAATCTTAAGACAACTTTGGAACGAAAAGGCCCAATAAAACCCAAATATAGTCTCACGATAAATACGACTGGATAGGAGAAGAAATAAACTACTAAAACGATAATATAACTCAAGCTGCACTTTCGAAAAATTTCCAATAATTCCTATGCAGCCACTCCAATTTAATCCCCGAAAATATTAGTCAACGCATGTGTCAGAGCCAAGGCCCTGAGCATTAATATCGGCTACTCCTTTCAATTAGAGTCCTTGAACCCAGACAATAGTGTTATACGTATCGACCATAACAATAGAATCTTTTAATTAAAAGAAAGTCTATAATCATCAACCGTAAATTTCTAAACACCCACAATGTTTAAATGTGCCACACCAATATTATTTTAAATTAACCCAAGTCCCACGATGTTAATGTGTTTGAATTAACCAGGATGATTTGTCTTAAATTTATTATTAGGTATGGCGGTCCTCCCGTCACGAGTGATTTACACCAAAATGACATTATAATATTACCAACACCCATCCCCTTGTCAAGTCCATCGTCTGATCCGTTTTTAATCTGCGATTCTCGCGATATGACAAGGTTCCACACACACACATATCCCCTTGTCAAGTCCGACGTCTGATCCGTTTTTATCGTGTGAACCTCGTGATATGACAAGGTTCCATACACAACACGATATAAATAGCCCTCTGACTCGGTTAAACTATCGGCCCTGGACACATTATGTCGCTAATAAATTTTAATACCAATTTTAGTCTTGCGGTATTAATTCTCTAAAATTTCTCATACTAGTTATTCACATAAATTTTTCCCACCTTTAAAAGCAATATGAAAATCCTAAAAATATTCCTTAGTCATGCTACACCAAATCCTGCGAATGGTCACGCCAAGTGGGTAACGGCCCAAGTCCGCGACCAGCTGATCGCGGACTTGGGTCGTGACCCACTCAATATTTGGCGTGACCATATTTATTACCACACTAAATTATTGATGCTCGGAAAGTGGTCACGGACCAAGTCCGTGACCACAGTGGTCGCGAACTTAGGCCGTGACCAGGTCGTGACCATCTTGCTAAAACTTTTTTGTCACGGTTGTGGGTCGCGACCAATTTGTCACGGTTGTGGATCACGGATGAGGGCCGCGACCCGTCACGACATGGGTCACGGCCTAAGTCCGCGACCATCTGCCGTGACCCCTCTCGGCCGTGACCATTTTTTGGTCACGGACTTGGGCCGCGACCCACGAAAATGGTCACGCCCGAAATGGTCACGGTCCAAGTCCGCGACCCACAGCTTTGGTCAGGGATTTTGGCCGTGACCAATCGCCAGTTTTGGTGTAGTGTCCCAACTAAAGTTTTCCAAAACATAATTCTATCCCATCTTTAATAAATGATGATTATAACAATTTCACTTCACCTAGATATTAATCCTAGGTTATCACAACAACGATAAATATAGAGAATTTGCCCTCACCCCAATTTATATAATCCGCATAGATTTATATTAACTAGTCCCATACATAATTAGCATAAATCTCAACTAAGGCCCACTTACTAGTCCCATACCTAACAAATGTACTATAACAAGGGGTGAAAACCAATTATCGACAATACCCAACGTTCCTGAAATATTCAATATTATAATATTTCATAAGTGACACAATTAACAATTTATGATAATATTCACTAAAATCCCAATAAATGGTTTTTAATCTAAATATGGGGAAATCAAGAACACGTAATTATTATGATTTTTTTCGTATCATTATTACTCGCAAGTTCCATATTAGCTATTTATTTTCTAGCACAAGTAATTTAATTACTTAGGAATTTCTACCTAAAACATCCAAATTAAATTTTAAGGGCTCCTCTACATGTATATGCCCATAATATAACCAACTACATAAATACAATCAAAATAACAACAAAGTTATAATTATTTGGTATTCTTAATTATTTTCACAAAACAACCCCGAAATTAATTTCTTCCAAATATTATGTTCTTTAATTTATTTTAGAACACATGAATTTTAATGGAGGCTATAATCAAGACACATAACACTAAAGAAAAAGAATAGGATAAACATGCCTGATTTTTAGATGTAGAAATTGACGAAAGATTTGTGTTCTACTTGAAAAATTGATCAAAAATCCCTCTTGAACCACATTAAAATATTTATGTTTAGACCCCCAAAATTGAGCTTGAAAACCAGTTTTAATAGAGGTTAAGGTTTGGAGGTGGAAGATGATTGGAAAAGTAGGGGGTTAGCTGCTCAAAGTTTGGTAAGGATGGGTCTTAAAAACCTGACCCCGAAATCATGTATTTATATAACTTTAATGGTTAAATTTTTTTTAGAAATTTCGTCAAAATGATGAACTGCTGAGCAAAATTTCTGGGAGGATCGATCGATATATGAAAATGCGCGATCGATCGATCATGCCTAAAATCTTACAGTTTCCCTTAAAAATGCCATAAAGAAAAATATTAAAAATTCGTTTTAAATCCGATTTCAATTCCGCTTGAAGTTATATTCTTCTAAAATTATAACCAACATATTTAACAAATAAAATTTATAAAATTCAAAATTTTATTTTTCTCGAATATTCCAATTTTTAATTAAAAATACTCATTTAAAACTCTGAGTTGTTATATACTTCCCTACTAACAAGAAATTTCCTTCTCAAAATTTGACGAAAACCCCAAACGCATAAAAAATAAGGCTCGCGTATGCCTATCCATAAACTGCCACAATTGGAAGCCCATACGCCCAATCCTAGTCACACAAAATATCACGGTCGAATATATAGTGCATATCACCTATATATGTATATATATAACTATGAAAATAGCGGCGTACCATGCGCTCTCGCGAATCATCACCCAATTAAAGCTCCAAAAGTCATTTAAACACCAAGGTTCTCAAATTTCTTCACATCATAAAAATCGATACTTACAATAACCAACAATTGCAGTAGCAATATCCAAAATAACTCTCATCTCCAAATCACCTCTAAAGATATTCGCATAGAGATTAATAATTCTAACCTCAATTACCACAATCAACACAAAACTCCAAGTTATCCAAAAGCTAACGCATCCTCCTCATCGACATTTCTATTTCCATATTTTGCTAACACGTATGCTAGGATCACTATTTTTAAAAAGTATGAATCAATAAAGGGAATCAAAGATCGGTAACGCGGAAGCTAAACGAACTCATAACCAACGAGACCTAAGACCATGCTCTGATACCATCTGTAACACCCCAATAAATTATAGCGTCCGCCGCCACCAAAATTAAGTCGGACGTCAATAAATTAAATATCATCATTAGCATGCGACATATGTGAGACATATTAAATTTTAATCCACGAGATAAATATTTTAAATCAATCCCAAAAATTAAGAAAATCCAACTGATTTCACCAAAGTGCGATATAAATTCCGTCACATGCAATCTCCGAATATCTCAATTATTACAATAAACCAAACCAAACGAAAATCTTAAGACAACTTTGGAACTGAAAGGCCCAATAAAATCCAAATATAATCTCACAATAAATACGTCTGAATAGGAGAAGAAAAAAAGTACTAAAACGATAATATAGCTCCAGCTGCACTTCCGAATGATTTCCAATAATTCCTATGCAGCTACTCCACTTTAATCCCTGAAAATATTAGTCAACGCATGTGTCAGATCCAAGGCCCTGAGCATGAATACCGGCTACTCCTTTCAATTAGGGTCCTTGAACCCAGACAATATTGTTATACATATCGACCATAACAATAGAATCTTTTAATTAAAAGAAAGTCTATAATCATCAACCGTAAATTTCTAAGTACCAGCAATGTTTAAATGTGCTACACCGATATTAATTTAAATTAATCCAAGTCCCACGATGTTAATGTGTTTGAATTAACCACGATGATTTGTCTTAACTTTATTATTATGTATAGTGGTCCTCCCACCACGGGTGATTTACTCCAAAATGACATTATAATATTATCAACACCCATCCGCTTGTCAAGTCTGCCGTCTGATCCGTTTTTATTATGCGATCCTCGCGATATGGCAAGGTTCCACAGACACACACATCCCCTTGTCAAGTCCGACGTCTGATCCGTTTTATTCTGTGAACCTCGCGATATGACAAGGTTCCACACATGACACGACATAAATCGCCCTCTGACCCGGTTAAACTGTCGGCCCTGGACACATTATGTTGCCAATAAATTTTAATACCAGTTTTAGTCTCGCGGTATTAATTTTTCAAAATTTCTCATACTTATTCACATAAATTTTTCCCACCCTTAAAGCGATGTGAAAATCCCCAAAATATTCCTTAGTCCCAACTAAAGGTTCCCAAAACACAATTTTATCCCATCTTTAATAAATGATGATTATAACAATCTCACTTCACCTAGATATTAATCCTAAGTTATCACAACAACGGTAAATATAGAGAATTTTTCCTCACCCCAATTTATATAACCCGCATAGATTTATATTAACTAGTCCCATACCTAACTAGTATAAATCGCAACTAAGGCTCACTTACTAGTCCCATATTTAACAAGTGTACTATAACAAGGGATGAAAACCAATTATCTACAATACCTAACGTTCCTGAAATATTCAATATTATAATATTTCATAAGTGACACAATTAATAATTTATGATAATATTCTCAACAACACTAAATTCCCAATAAATGATTTTTAATCTAAATATGGGGAAATCAAGAACACGTAATTATTATAATTTTTTCGTATCATTATTACTCGCAAGTTCCATATTAGCTATTTATTTTCTAGCACAAATAATTTAATTAATTTAGGAATTTGTACCTAAAACATCCAAATTAAATTTATAAGGGCTCCTCTCATGTATATGCCCACAATATAACCAACTACATAAATACAATTCAAATAACAACAAAGTTATAATTATTTGGTATTATTAATTATTTTCACAAAACAGCCCCGAAGTTAATTTCTTCTGAATATTATGTTCTTTAATTTTTTTTAGAACACATGAGTTTTAATGGAGGCTATAATCAAGACACGTAACACTAAAGGAAAAGAATAGCAAAAACATGCCTGATTTTTAGATGTAGAAATTGACGAAAGATTCGTGTCCTCCTTAAAAAATTGATCGAAAACTCCTCTTGAACCACCTTGAAATATTTATGTTTAAACCCCCAAAATTGAGCTTGAAAACCTATTTTAATAGAGGTTAAGGTTTGGAGGTGGAAGATGATGGAAAAAGTAGGGGGTTGGCTGCTCAAAGTTTGGTAAGGATGGGTCTTAAAAACTTAACCCCAAAATCATGTATTTATATAAC
Source organism: Sambucus nigra (assembly GCA_949130495.1). Lineage (NCBI taxonomy): Eukaryota > Viridiplantae > Streptophyta > Magnoliopsida > Dipsacales > Adoxaceae > Sambucus > Sambucus nigra. The sequence goes on from OX422209.1 coordinate 423,649,340, forward strand.
TTTAATGGTTAAAAAAAATAGAAATTTCGTCAAAATGAAGAACTGCTTAGCAAAATTTCTGGGATGATCGATCAATCTACGAAAATGATCGATCGATCGATCATGCCTAAAATCTGACACTTTTCTTTAAAAATGCCATAGGGCAAAATATTAAAAATTCTATTAAAAATTCGTTTTAAATCTGATTTCAATTGTGCTTGAAGTTATATATTCTTCTAAAATCATAACCAACATATTTAACCAATAAAATTTATAATATTCAAAAATTTATTTTTCTCGAATATTTAAATATTTATTTAAAAATCCAGGATGTTATATACTTCCCCACTAACAAGAAATTTCCTTCTCGAAATTTGATGAAAACCCCAAACGCATAAAAAAATAAGGCTCACATATGCCTACCCGTAAAGTTCCACAATTGGAAGCCCATACGCCCAATTCTAGTCACACAAAATTCCACGGTCGAAAATATAGTGCATATCACCAATATATATACATAATAATGAAAATAACGTCGTGTCACGAGCTCTCGCGAATCATCACCCGATTAAATCTCCAAAAGTCATTTAAACACCAAGGTTCTCAAATTTATTCACATAATAAAAATCGATACTTACAATAACCAACAATTGCAGTAGCAATATCCAAAATAACTCTCATCTCCAAATCGCCTCTAAAGATATTCGCATAGAGATTACTAATTTTAACCTCAATTATCACCATCAACACAAAACTCCAAGTTAGCCAAATACTAACGCATCCTCCTCATCGACATTCCTATTTCCACATTTTGCTAACACGTATGCTAAGATCACTATTTTTAAAAAGTACGAATCAATAAAGGGAATCAAAGATCGGTAACGCGAAAGCTAAACGGACTCATAACCTATGAGACCTAAGACCACGCTCTGATACCATCTATAACATCCCACTAAATTATAGCGTCGGACGCCACCAAAATTAAGTTGGGCGTTAATAAATTAAATATCATCATTAGCATGCGACAGATGTGAGACATAAATTCCGTCACATGCAATCTCCGAATATCTCAATTATTACAATAAACCAAACCAAACAGAAATCTTAAGACAACTTTGGAACTGAAAGGCCCAATAAAATCCAAATATAATCTCACAATAACTACGACTGAACGGGATAAGAAAAAATTTACTAAAACGATAATATAGCTCCAGCTGCACTTCCGAATGATTTTCAATAATTCCTATGCAGCTACTCCACTTTAATCCCTGAAAATATTAGTCAACGCATGTGTCAGAGCCAAGGCCCTGAGCATGAATACCGGCTACTCCTTTCAATTAGGGTCCTTGAACCCAGATAATAGTGTTATACGTATCGACCATAACAATAGAATCTTTTAATTAAAAGAAAGTCTATAATCATCAACCGTAAATTTCTAAGTACCCGCAATGCTTAAATGTGCCACACCAATATTATTTTAAATTAATCCAAGTCCCATGATGTTAATGTGTTTGAATTAACCGGGATGATTTATCTTAACTTTATTATTAGCTATAGCGGTCCTCCCGCCACGGGTGATTTACTCCAAAATGACATTATAATATTATCAACACCCATCCACTTGTCAAGTCTGCCGTCTGATCCGTTTTTATTCTAAGATCCTCGCGATATGACAAGGTTCCACACACACACATATATCCTTGTCATGTCCGTCGTCTGATTCATTTTTATCATGCAAACCTCGCGATATGACAAGGTTCCACACACGACAAGACATAAATCGCCCTCTGACTCGGTTAAACTGTCGGCCCTCGACACATTATGTCGCTAATAAATTTTAATGCCAGTGTTAGTCTTGCGGTATTAATTTCCCAAAATTTCTCATACTAGTTATTCACATAAAAATTTTCCACCCTTAAAAGCGATGTGAAAATCCTCAAAATATTCCTTAGTACAACTAAAGGTTCCCAAAACACAATTTTATCCCATCTTTAATAAATGATGATTATAATAATTTCACTTCACCTAAATATTAATCCTAGGTTATCACAACAACAGTAAATATAGAGAATTTGCCCTCACCCCAATTTATATAACCCGCATAGATTTATATTAACTAGTCCCATACCTAATTAACATAAATCGCAACGAAGGCCCATTTACTAGTCCCATACCTAATAAGTGTACTATAATAAGGGTGAAAACCAATTATCTATAATACCCAACGTTCCTGAAATATTGAATATTATAATATTTCATAAGTGACACAATTAACAATTTATGATAATATTCTCAACAACACTAAATTCTCAATAAATGATTGTTAATCTAAATATGGGGAAATCAAGAACACGTAATTATTATGATTTTTTTGTATCATTATTACTCGCAAGTTCCATATTAACTATCTATTTTCTAGCACAAGTAATTTAATTCATTTAGGAATTTCTACCTAAAACATCCAAATTAAATTTCTAAGGGCTCCTCTACATGTATATGCCCACAATATAACCAACTACATAAATACAATCCAAATAACCACAAAGTTATAATTATTTGGTATTATTAATTATTTTCACAAAACAGCCCCGAAATTAATTTCTTTCAAATATTATGTTCTTTAATTTATTTTAGAACACATGGGTTTTAATGGAGACTATAATCAATACACATAACACTAAAGGAAACGAATAGGATAAATATGCTTGATTTTTAGACGTAGAAATTAACGAGAGATTCGTGTTCTCCTTGAATAATTGATTGAAAACCCGTCTTGAATCACCTTGAAATATTTATGTTTAGACCCCAAAAATTGAGCTTGAAAACCTATTTTAATGGAGGTTAAGGTTTGTAGGTGGAAGATGATGAGAAAAGTAGGGGGTTGGCTGCTCAAAGTTTGGTAAGGATGGGTCTTAAAAACTTAACCTCGAAATCATGTATTTATATAACTTTAATGGTTAAAAAAAATTAGAAATTTCGTCAAAATGACGAACTGCTGGGCAAAATTTCTTGGAGGGTCGATCGATCTATGAAAATGATCGATCGATCGATCATGCCTAAAATCTGACAGTTTTCTTAAAAATGCCATAAGGCAAAATATTAAAAATTCGTTTTAAATCCGATTTCAATTCCCCTTGAAGTTATATTCTTCTAAAATCATGACCAATATATTAAACTATTAAAATTTATAAAATTCAAAAAATTATTTTTCTTGAATATTCTAATTTTTATTTAAAAATACTCATTTAAAAATCCCGGTTGTTACACCCTCCTTTTCAAATCTTGGTTTCACTTTCCATCCTCTTGCATCCGTTGAAGGCTTTCCCTTGCAAGTCTTTTTGTTGTGCCCATATTCCCCATATTTTGCACATTTCTTGAACTTCCTTCTTGGTGGAACTGGTCCCTCATCTTTTCCTCTTCTCCTCTGAGTCTTTGGTCTTCCAGGAGGCCTTATCAGTGGTGGTGGTTCCACTTTGTGCTCAGGCTGTGACCAAAATCTTGAATCATCTATTGGGTGGACATAACCTGCCTATGTATCCTTGTAAGCTTGCACAGTAAACAATTGGTTATAATACCTGCAATGAAAGACAAAATATGCAGTCAATCAATTTAACTTTCCCATGTAATCAAAGATACACATATGCAATTAAATATGAAATTACATACCCCATGGATCCATCTTTTGTAGTATAATTATTATGTCTCTATTTAATTTGCAACCCAGCCAGCACGTGCTTTTGAGTTTTTTCATTTCTCATAACTCTTACAAGTGTGTTGGTCATTGAAGCTTTTATGCATGTCAGTGTGTTCCTTTGGCAACCTTCTAACATACACCTTCCATGAACATTTGGGGTCTTTGCACACAAATATAATCTTCAAATTGTCATTCTTCTTATGCTTATATTCAAACTTCTTCCCAATGGTATATCTTCTCATGTATTGTCTACAATACTTCATAGTAGGCCATAACATCTTAGTATGCAAATCTATAATCTTACCTATATTAGAACCAACATCTTCACTATCATACACATTTTGAGTTTGATCAATGAATTCCTTAAATTCAGAATGCATTAACCCAATGCTTCTCTCTGTACACTGCTCGATTGAGTGCTCTGATTCCATATCCTCAAGATGCTCTGAAGCCAATTCCACACTATCATCACCACTGGATTCCTCAGTATGACTCTCAATGTACAAACTATCTTCACTATCTTCAGTAAGACTGTTGTATACTTCTTCTGTAGCCAAATCATCAAATTGACCCATGTTGGATGGTGTTTCATTTTGATCATCAACCACTGCTACTCCATGTGTGATCTCAAATGGATCATCAACCACTGTTGATTCTTGTGTGGTCTCAAATGGATCATCAACCACTATTGCTTCATGTGTGGTCTCAAATGGATAATCAACCACTGATGTAACATGTATGGTCTCAAATGGATCATAAACGACTGCTGCAAAAATGTTTGGTCTCAAATGGAGTCTCAAGCGCTGGTGGTTCTATAAGATTCTCAAGTAAATTTAGAAAATCCCAATTATCTTCACCACTACCAGCAATGACACCAGTATCTGTATCAGTGGCTTTAAAAGGATTTTGTTTAGTAAACCTAGGGATCTTCTATGTTGTTTTGGGTTCAGACTGACTAGATATTTTAGTGGATTATTGTGGGTTTGGGACTGCGTGGATGGCTGTGGTAGGATTTTCTTGAGTGGGTTGTTGGGGTTTGGAAGTAAGGTAAATGTGAAAATTTCCATTCATAGGTAAAATAAGGTCCCACATTATCTTCAAGTCTTTGTCTCCCAAAATAGGTTTTATGGTCCCCTCATTCACCCAATCTTTGTTGAAATCCTTGAGCCCGGACATTTCTTCCATGTCATTTACCAAATCAATAAAGCAAAGTTCATCCCCATCCCCATAAACCAATTTAAAAGTCTGATAACCTAGATATGTGAACCTTTCATCATCCCCCCCCCCCCCCCCCCTAATGGACCACAAATGTCTTTTTCCCAAGTAAAGGCATCTCAAAAGTTAAGCACTTGTATAAAACAAAAAATACAGAAAATTTCAATTAAATACCAAACCAACACACAAAACCTACATGTATGTAACAAAAACCTTTGAACACTTGTTTAGTGTGATGATACCATATGAAATAATAAGAAACAGTAATCTTTTCTACATTTACATCACAAATATGCCAAAATAAATTAACAAAAAGCTTAAATATAAGACTAACCTTTATTTAGTGTGATGAATACCATGAAATCGAGTGAAATCCTAGATTTTTAACGGTGATTTATTATTGCAAAGAGAGAAATCAGTATTGTATGTGAAGAGAAATCACCCTTCGTTGTAAAGAGAGAGAAGAACACTCAGAAACGGCGTACATTTGTAAAAGACAATGATTGGGTTTACATGTTAAAGCAAGGGTATAATTGGTAATAACCATGTGGGTAACGATAGTTTGGACGGATTGTTAGAAATGGGGGCCAAACCTTATGAAAGTCGATTTGCGGGGGTTTGACTCGGTATCAGGAATTAAATGGAGGCCAAACCTTAAATGACCCTTAAATAAGGCAAATAATAAAGTAAATAAGTAACATCGAGAGATTAATGCGAGTACTTAGAACAATAAGAATAATCGTAAGAATGTGAATATTTGGAAGAGTGTGAATATACGAAAAGATGATGATATTCGGATGATGCCAAAAAGAATAATTAAGAAGGGAGTGATGTCCTTAGTGGTGAAAGACCCCAAACAACCTGGGCAGTGTAGTATATGTGTACTTGATAACAACCATAAAAGGCCGTGAAATCGTGGATATTGGCAAATCCCAAAGTAATAAAAATAATATTCATGAACGATTGAGAAAATGAATGGATTAATGAATTTGAATAAATGGAACTTATTAATATTATGATGATAACGTAGTTGGATTAATAAGTTAAGTATCTGGCACGAAACATGAAAATGCTTAGGTGTGAGTTGGGCACATAGTCCGGGTGCATTGCATAAAGTGACGTTGACATTTAATGAAATAACAATTGTTTTACAAAATACCGACAGACAGTGTATATGTATAGTATTTTTGTTTATCATATTATTGCTTAGTATTTCCCACCCTACTGGGCATTCGCCCACACCCTTATTTTTCTCCACCCCAGGTACTTTAGTTGGTGATGTTGGAAAGGATCTTAGTAAGGATGCTGAGGGTGTGACTCGACGTTAGACGCTTTGTTGACCGTTCCATAGTATGTTTAAGATTTATATTTGTAATATTTTAGTTAATATGTTGGAACTCTATTATGGGATTTGAACTATTGTGTTTTCTTACTCAGCAAACTTCATTTCGACAAATTAATTGTGGTATTAAATGTTTTTTTATGGACAAATTCATAAGTTGGTTTTATTATGCATGTTAAATGTTTATTTTTCTTAAATTGAAATTTGACAAATGAATATCATGTCCTTAAATCAATTAAACAAATGTTTTTCTTAAATAATAAAACAAGCTTTTTTCCCCTTCCTTTTAACACCTTAATTCGAATTTGAGTTATTCCAACGATAATCTAAATCCGGGTCGGGGCGTTACATGGCTATTGTTGATTATTTTGATGCCTTACCTTTTGAGCGTATGATCGCAAGCTATCTCTAATATCTTGCGGTTCCTAAGAACCGTGGTGATGTTTTTTTCTAATATCCTTGGTTCAATCGTGAGTATGCCAGTATCTCATTTTGAGGTACATACTGCTAGGAGACCATATATTCTTGCACCGCCGTTATTGATACAATTATGAATATTGCTACTCAGAATGCCACCGCTCAACCTACATATGCAAATTCACCCGCTCTTGCCCCCGATCCCACCAGTCATTACTTGCATTAGTCTCTATATACTTATATGGAGGCTCTAGTCGTTCTCTCGAGAGACACAGGATGCTATCATGAGGTGAATGATTTTTATTGATGAGTCCTTTAGAGCTTGTATTGATTAAGTGAGGATGGACATTGGATATGTTCTTCTGTAAGTTACCGAACTACCTCGCCGTAGTGATGGACCTCCGGCAGCTCTAGTAGCCCTTCCACTCTTATCGTTCCACCAACAAATGATCCTATTGATGTGGATGATGATGACAACGACGATGGTTATGATTATTTTGACGATGATGACACCGAGGCTACTTAGTATGATTATTTTCTATCTAATGGAATTTAAGATTTTGTTTACTTTATATTTTTTGTGATGAGTAGTGGTGTATATTTGTGGATACTTTGATTTTGTGTATATTTTGTTGGCTACTCATATTATGATTTGGAGCTTAGTTTTTATGTACACTGGATACTGTGTAGAGCTTTTGGAATGTTGGTGTATATATATATATATATATATATATATATATATATATATATATATATATATATATATATATATAATAAAACCTTAATTAACATGATGAATATATAGGGTCCAAATAAATTCCCTTAATTTCAAACCCTAATTGCAGAACAACTGCGCTCTCTGGGACCTTTTTGACTTTAGTTAACTCTGGAGTCCCCCGTCACATAATTATAGATATCTGAATTCTCTTCACACCGGTCCCGAACATGCGCGATTCAGACTTATAATTCACATTTAATGGCTAAAAAACCATTTATGCCTACCTATAGGCAGGACACCTCACCTGTCCGTTAGCAGGGTGAACTTTACTTGACCAGAAAGTCTGACCACCCTGTCAAAAGGTAAGGTTGGGACTATCCTTCCCAACTGGTCCTTGGGGCATACTTATCATTTCCATCATTTATGAAACTTTACCTTATTTGCAAAATATCTCGATTTCAGTGAGGCAGTAATTCTAAATTTATTTTACATCACTTTCATCAAACTTTCTATCACATTTTCCTACCTAGACTTGGCTCATCTTGAACCACCACTACACCGCCATTATTCACCATCAAAATTCAGCCGACAAAAGAGCTCAAAATAGAATTCAAAAGTATTTAAAGATCCAAAGCACTTTTCATTTTATTAGTCCAAAAGTTACCTTTTTACACATTTTAGTATTCTTATCATATTTCGAGCTTGTTTTGCTTGTTTCCACACTAATCCTACACTTTTTTTTTTATTATATTTTCAAATTATTTTTATAAACCAAAAATCGTAAAAAATGGGGTTTACAATATAATTCCCTATTTAAAGTTCTCATACGATTTCTACACTTTCATCACATCTCACTAAATTTTTTCATAAATCAATATAAAAACTTTAGATTCAGATTATGGGTTAAACCCCAACCTCGCCATCTTTATGAACAACGTGGACTTTGATGCCATTTTTGGCTACGTAAGCATCCCAAAGTCATTTTAGGATCCAAGTCATTCCTTACTTACTTTCTATAGTTTACTCCCCATATATTAGCTATCTATTATAGTAAATAACATGTTCTACCCATATAGTTAGTTTTATCTCATTTATCATCTCTTTAGCAGTCCCATATACGCATATTCACTCTTTTATAGTGATATTACGATTTCGGGACGTCGCACACATTTAGCCACTTTTACACATTATCTTAGTATTCTACTTATGTTTAGCTACTTTATCTCCTTATAATGATTCATTCCTATAAATTTCTTAATGTGGATATGATGACTTTATTCCTTGCGCACATATGTACACTTGCATACTCATGCATATTTTCATTTTGCACACTTCTCACACACGACACACTTTACATAATGCATATGTTTCGCACATTTGCGAGAAAAAGAAAATTTGTAGTTTATGAGAGACCAGAATGGTGGAGTGGGTGTCTAGCACCTTCTCACTTGGTAACATAGTCTCCGAGCCCATAGGTTGTTTGGTTTTGTAAGGGCTGGTTGCCTTTTATGCTACCTATTTGGATGTGGCTACTCTTTTGCCTGTTTTAAGTAAAATAGATTGGTGACTTTGATCTCTACACATTCTCAAACCTCAAATCACCGACAATATCCATTTATATCCTTTCCAACCTGCGATTTGCAGAAGCAGAGGAAAATATGGGGGTGTGGATGGCCATATATCCCATATTATATCCCATGTGTTTCAGCTTTATATTTAGTTTTTACATTTTAGATATTATATCTTTCATATTTATATATTTCGTCTTGATATCCACGTGATTCCATTCTTACCATGCTATATAATTTGTGTCTGTTATGTTGGTTGTCAATCTACCTTACTTTGACTATTCGAGTAAAAAAGGGGGAGCGATATCTAAGATAAGGGGAGACATTTTTTTTTTTTTTTGGATAAAACATTTTGGGAAGATATCTTCAAGGGGGGAAAACTTTTTGATATGTGTGATAAAAGGGGAATAAATTGATTTTCATATTAACAGGGAGCTTCATTTTTTTTATATTTATATGATTTAGGGGGAGCCTATTATTCATATTTCCTATATTCATTCATATTAAAATCTGTTTATAGAGATTTCTCAAGCAAGAAGAATGTGTTCTCATATTGTTATACATTTACGATTTTTTTATATTTATATATGTTTTTATATGTATTGACTCAATGGATTAAAAATCGAACTGAATTTAAAATCACCGGTCTTTTGAATTTATATGGTGTTGTGGTTGTCATATGCTTTGTATCGGCTTATGTAGGGTTTGTATGATAGTCATAACTAAGATTGTTTGGGTTTGGGGCTTCTTCCCATGGAATAACCAAATGGGGTTGAAAATATATTTAATCCATTCATATAAAATCTAGCTATCTCGCGTGTCAAAACACTGAGTCTTATGTAATAAATCTCATCTCTTGATTGACTCAATCTTATTTATATTTCCTTGCACATCATTCGACATTATTTGCTTTCGATCTGACGCGACTTCGATATCCTTCACAGTTGTGATTGAATAATATCTAAGTTTTAAACACACACATGTTTTTCAAAACTACTTTTTGGACTTAAGAGAATTGCAAAATCTTTAAATTTTTTAAAAATATTAAGGGTTTTGTTTGATTAGAACAATTGCATGTTGTAAATATGGCTTTTTATGCACTTGCGTGCGCATGAAGCTTATGGATTATCGCGTGCATGGATTTAATGATCTGCAATCAGATCCACGTGACACATATTTAGCCAATGAGATCTCAACCGCGCACATGGAACAACTACAAGACCATGCACTTGGCGACCCATTTTTTTAGATGCCTCAAAATTCATTTCTGGCTCTAGATTTAAAATATTGTCCAATTAAATTTAGAGCAAAACTTGTTTTTAAAGCATTTTTAGTGTCTCTTTTACAATTATAATTGTTCTTTCAAAATTAGGATATTTGATTAGATCCATACTTTATTTATGTTTGTTAAGGGCTTTTATGAATGATTTTTTTTACCAGTACATAAAAGCTTATATTCAAATTCAAATCAGAATCAAGTTTAAAGTTAAACGTATTCATTTGAGTAATTATCTCAAGGTAAGATGTTTGGGAGGAGAATGGACTTCCCCATAAGTTTAATGGAGCTTCTAGGTGATTTCTCATTCAATTATGGATAGTTTCAATGTGCACAAGTAACTACATAATAACACCAAATCCTACCATATAGATATTAATCATATTAATCCTTTGAAGCAGTTTCTCGTTCATTAATCACATTGATTCTTCTTCCATTACAACTGATTTTGAAGTACAAATACATAACAATACTAAAAAACTACACATTCATTCACGCATGTATAAAAAAATCTCAAGAGCGGACTCCCAATAGGTTAAATCAATTGAAGCATCAAGGGTAACTACATCCAAGGGGAGAAGTTCTCAAAATTAACAATCCTCCCAACATATTTATCAATTCAGTATCGAGCATCAGGCAAGGATTTTTAATGCAATAACTTGTAATCGGTGGCCTTGGGGACCCCTCTTTCGATTTGAGAAGCATAAAATGAGTATTATAAATAAGGGCCATTTGAATAACCATTGAGAATTTTTCTAACTTATGTCTCATAGGTAGAAACATAAGACAATGCTTTGAGAATATGAAGACGTATTCACAATTATAAAATTGTGTAATAAGATAACCACATTTGAGCCTGATCAACTAATATTTTTTACCACATGGGCAAGTAAAGTAATTCAATAATGTAAAAATAATATCATAATTAGTAAAAATGTGTTTCCGGACATCAATATTTTTAAAGCAACGCCTTTTTTATCTTCATCTTTATCCCATACAAAAGACTTTAATATGGGGCATAAAACACAAAACAATGACCCAAAATCGTGATCAATATGACCATATATTACATAACTATTTGAGGTTTAGATACCGAACATTTAGTGAATAATTAAGCTAAGTAATTTCATTCAGTATCCAGTACACGAATTCTGAGACTTGTTTCATCATATCTATGTCGAATCAAAATTCCTTAAATAAAAAAATATATTTGTTTTGTTATCGTGATACTGAAAAATGTTGTCATTGACGATATCCCTATTCTTTTGAGGTAAGTTTGAAAACCCATAATCATCCGCATTATGTTGATCAGTTTCCATGGTTTATAAGGGTTGTAATGTTCAATAATGGTATAAAAATGGTTTGAAAACTATGTATTATCAGTGTAGCAACAACACACAATGATAAAAAATAAGTTATTCTCGAGGTTTGAGTAGGCTATGGTGATGGTGTATGAGGCTCCTGAGATAGTACGTGTAGATGAGGAGGATTTGAGAGGGAGAGTTGTTTGGGTGAGAGAAAAAGTGATTTTGGGTCCCATTTAATATTTGTAAAATCTTTATATATCACGTGGGTGCCATTAGCAATTTTCAACTTGACTTTTCACAATGGTATTATAATTAATTTTATGGTTGTCAATAGTAAATCCCTCGTTATAAATCCCTTATTTTTAATGGGTGTTGCTGCTACTGACACCTGAAAAACTACTTTATAATATCCATGAGACGAAATAACTTACTAGCACCACACTTAGACAGTTCTTGCTTCCTTTTTATCACCAAAGGACACCCCATATATTTAAAGTTTAAATTTTTTATTTTTAAGATTTTTCCATTATTTCTTCATCCATTTATATCTCTAAAACCTTTAAGTCCATTTCAACATCAAACAACATACTATCACCATCTCCATCACATACCATCACAATCTCTACCACCCCACCAGTACCATAATGATCACGCAAGAGTCTATTTTTATGCGCACACACATGTGTATATATTTTGTCCTCCTCATTAATTTTATCTCACAAAGAACCCTAATATAAGAAAATATTTATTTTTAATCAAATAATGACCCTAAAAACATCATTTTCTAAGATTCAACCCATAAACAGCTTATGATAAATTATATAGTAGCATATAATTTAAAACGTAGTTAAAATTATTGAAAAACATCAAAATTTCCAAAATTTACAACTCCGTTACCCCGATCCCGATTTTTCATCCAAATTCGGGGGTTGAACCCTGAAATTTGGCCCACGATTAGGGGCCTATATCCTGAAATTTGGCCCACCATTAGGGGCTGAACCCTGAATTGATTTAGTTCTCAAAATTAACAATATTTAACCTATTTGGGACTCGGACCCCGAATTTTAGCCCAAAATTCGTGGCTTGGTCACTGAGTATGCACAACTATATATATATTTTTATCCACATTTGAGGCATGGACCCTGAATTTTGTCATCATTTTGGGGATCGAGGGAGCGAATTTATAGATTTTTGGACATATGATTTTTTAGAAATAATTTTAATTGTTATTTGAATACTATGTGAGTATATACTTTATTTTAAGTTATTTGTGGTTTGAATGTGAAGAGAATATATTTTTGTGGGTTATTTTTCATTTCAAATATAAACTTTACCATAACCAGGTTTTTTTGTGTGTACGTGAGAGAGCGGAAAGAAAGGGGTGCGTTTCTCTCTTTGTGTATGCGTGTATGTTTATAAAGAGATACATTGGTGGGTGTTGGAGAAGGCGTGGTGGGGTGTGGTTGGGAGAGGAGGGGGTAAAAACCCTCTGAATCTATTGTGATTTGAGAATGCGTGATATTAAGTAAACTTCGCAAAATTCAACTTTGGCAAACTTATTTAATTTCAGCCCCTAAACATGCATCTAAAAGTGCGTGTGTGTGTCAACCCATAAGCAATTAAATCATGCGACACAAATATAAGGAAAAATCCCCCGCAAGGGCAAAACCTTTTATTTCACTATAAAGAGTAAATCGCAACTTACAAGATTTACAATGAAATACAGCAATGAATCCACATGCAGCGAACCCACATGAACCTCAGTCCAATCAACAAAGGAAGAACCGCAGCACTCCTGAATGATACGCAGCCATAAAACTTTGTAGAGACTCCCTCAGCAATGACACGCAGCCCTCGGTTGCAAAGATCTCTCCACAAAGGTTTGAACAAACTAAAAAGTTGTGTTCTTGGGTTACCAAAAGATTCACAAAGGTTTGGCAATTGTGTGAATCAAAACATGAGTCTTGGGACTCAAAAATATGAAGACTAGAGTAATTTGGACTCTCAAAAACGTCTTCTAAAGTCTTGCAAAACAACTCCCCCGAAGTTGGTATTTATAGGAAAAAATATGAAGAATCCCGCTTTGTTAAAACTCTTAAAAACTTATCAGCGTACAGGTACACCGAACCCCATCTGGGGTACACCGAACCGGTTTGGTGTTCCCATTCTGGTATGAGGTTAAAAAAAAACAGCATTCTTCAAGGAATTTTCTCCAACTTCAAAAGGTCATAACTTCTTCACCGTAGCTCGGATTGAGGTGCCGTTTCTTCCAGTATCTTCGTTGCGGCGAGCTCTTCAACTTTCCAGTTGACCAGACCTCCTAAATATGGATGTGAAATTACGAAAATGCCCTTGAACTTCCCTATCAAGCCTTTTTTCACTGTTTTGACTTCCCTTGCGTACCACTTGCATTAAGTCCCTAAAATTGTGGAATGTGAAGTCGTTGAGGCATATGTAGGACACATTAATGGAGATGTTGAATGCTTGATTTCCGGAATTCGGATAGAGGCCGTCATGTGCGATCTTGAGGTGACGTGCCAAATGTAGCGGCGTACGACATACATAAATGAAACATATTGGACATGAGAAAAATGTCCTTACAAATCTCCCCCTATGTCTATGCCGGTACATACATAAAAAATTCGAATTATCAAATATGAAATTGCCTATACAAATCTACCCTCCCATGAACCCAAAACTGGAAAAGGTATAAATGAATAGTCTTCATCGTTTGTTCTTCAAATCTTCAGGAATCTCAAATCTTTTCTCATCAGGGTGTGCAATTCAGAGATCATCAATGTAGTACCTACACACATGAGATAAAGAAAAAAAATACCAAGTGACGTATCGAGTTTGAAATGAGATAAACATAGATACCAATATATGATAAGCATAAGTCAAATCTCAAAACTCCCCCAAAATTCAAACTCCCCCATAAAATGATAATTCTTTCTCCCCCTTTTTATGATGTCCCCAAATAGACAAATAAGAAGAATGAATCAAACAAGCAAAATCGGGGTGTCATGGTATACAAATCAAGGCATCAATCAAATGGCAAACGTGCTCTTGCAAGGAGATGCTCAAAAAAAAATCTTCACAAACTATTTTTGATTTTTTCAAATTTTTCATACAAAGATAGGATACCAATATGAACAAATATGATACAAAAATCACACCATGGATTTAGACTCAAACAACCAAGTCATGGAAACGGAATGAATGGGTGTGAACACATTCGATAGGTAAATCAACTCAATCAATCATATGTGCACGATGCATACGTGTACCCCTAACGAATGAGCATCAAAAGTATCCTTAGGTGAAAAAAATTTGTTGAATTTAGATGACATCGTCTTATGCAAATCAACAAATCAAAGTCAAAGTGATTTCCACACCAATAACGTCCAAAACTATGTAGCGCATTTTCAAGCATTTCAAGGACGTGCAAACCCGTTTTAAATCTCCAACCAAACTCCCTCATATATATATTCTTTTAGAGGTAATCTAAATTCTCAAACATTGGAGAATTGGTGCAAAAACCTAAATGGCCCCTTTTTGGCATGAATATCTTTTTATTGCCTTTCAATTTTTTCGGGCTCTTTTAACCTCTTTGGACCTCGGATAATAAAATTCCTCAATTTTTTAGGTCCTTTTTAACGGTGGCTTTTGCGCAAAGGATAGATAATTACCTTTCGCAGCCCCTCCCCGTTATCAAACAAAGCACACAAACTCACAAAACGGTTTTTATATGCACAATTTCTTTATCAAAATTTATCGCGCTTGGTTCGTTTTAAGGACAGGATTGAAGTGAAAACACCCAACCAACATGTGATAAGACAAGCACAATAATCAAACAAATCCGTGCATGTGTGCAATAAAGGAAATATGAGTCAAACATGTAGTAAGTAACACTTAATTACATCTTAATGACTCCAAACATTATAAAGCACATGGATGAATTGAACTATTGTCTCAAAACACTATCAAATAGTCACATGAAAAAATGGAATGATGTTGTGACTCGGTCATCCAAAGTGTTCATCCATAAACGGTGCAAAAAAAAAATCTTTTTGTATTTTTCAAAATTTTTTCAAAAAATATATACAAAAAGTACATGTCACAACGCTAGCAAAAATATATCAAAAAGCATAACTAGCGTATGACAAACATGCAAACACAATCATCTATATGATATGGCAAGAGAAGAATCATGTGCAAGCAAACGGGAATCAACTTGTCTAAAATCTAGTTCCTCCAAAAGTGATTTCCTAACCCAAATGGATGAAACACGTCGACAAGGGGTTTTGGGAACCAACAAAATACTAGACTTCGAATTCCTAGGACCTCTTCCAAGATCAAAACAAAATCGCCTAAGGTGACCATTCCTACCACAATATGAGCATGTGTAAACGGGTGGGATGACACCGAAAGTGTGATCTTTTCTAGCGTCCTTGGAATTAGTTGACCCTCTAAAACAAATAATGGTTTTGGCTTTAGCATTAGAAGCATGAGAACACGATGAGCCATTACCATCACTATCAAACCTACTTGAGTCTGTCAAATCATTTTTTAACTTCAAAATTTTTGACTCAAGCAAAGAATTAGACTCTTCCAAATTAAGGGACGCATTCTTCAAATTATCAATTAAACTTAACAGTTTATCACGCTCCCCCTCAATTAAAACAAACTTATCCCTAAGAGTCTTTTCACGTGCCGTAAAATCATCGATTAATTTTTTATCCTTGACGGCACAAACGGGAACCCTAGAATTTTTTAAGTCCTCCAATTCCTTCTCTAAAACTAGGACTCTCTCATCACTCTTCTTTTTGGAAATTTTTAAAGAATCAAAATCAGTACACAAATTACCAAAGTGCTCACGACAAATATCACTTTGAGTTTGAAACTCTTGCAAATATTCAATCTTACTTTTAAAGAGAGAATTTTCTTTTTCCAAAACTTTAATTCTTTTGCAAAGTTTTAAATTCAAACTTTTTAATTTTTCAGCACGGTCGTGAACTTTTTCAAAAATAGGCTCCTCATTAAATGGGCGTTCCATTGAAAAATTGCGATTTTTCATAAAACTGATTTTAAAAAAAAATCAATATCACACAATTTTGCGGAAAATAGGAATACGCAATAAATTAGCGTAACCTGCTCTGATACCAATTTGAGAAGGCGTGATATTAAGTAAACTTCGCAAAATTCAACTTTGGCAAACTTATTTAATTTCAGCCCCTAAACATGCATCTAAAAGTGCGTGTGTGTGTCAACCCATAAGCAATTAAATCATGCGACACAAATATAAGGAAAAATCCCCCGCAAGGGCAAAACCTTTTATTTCACTATAAAGAGTAAATCGCAACTTACAAGATTTACAATGAAATACAACAATGAATCCACATGCAGCGAACCCACATGAACCTCAGTCCAATCAACAAAGGAAGAACCGCAGCACTCCTGAATGACACGCAGCCATAAAACTTTGTAGAGACTCCCTCAGCAATGACACGCAGCCCTCGGTTGCAAAGATCTCTCCACAAAGGTTTGAACAAACTAAAAAGTTGTGTTCTTGGGTTACCAAAAGATTCACAAAGGTTTGGCAATTGTGTGAATCAAAACATGAGTCTTGGGACTCAAAAATATGAAGACTAGAGTAATTTGGACTCTCAAAAACGTCTTCTAAAGTCTTGCAAAACAACTCCCCCGAAGTTGGTATTTATAGGAAAAAATATGAAGAATCCCGCTTTGTTAAAACTCTTAAAAACTTATCAGCGTACAGGTACACCGAACCCCATCTGGGGTACACCGAACCGGTTTGGTGTTCCCATTCTGGTATGAGGTTAAAAAAAAACAGCATTCTTCAAGGAATTTTCTCCAACTTCAAAAGGTCATAACTTCTTCACCGTAGCTCGGATTGAGGTGCCGTTTCTTCCAGTATCTTCGTTGCGGCGAGCTCTTCAACTTTCCAGTTGACCAGACCTCCTAAATATGGATGTGAAATTACGAAAATGCCCTTGAACTTCCCTATCAAGCCTTTTTTCACTGTTTTGACTTCCCTTGCGTACCACTTGCATTAAGTCCCTAAAATTGTGGAATGTGAAGTCGTTGAGGCATATGTAGGACACATTAATGGAGATGTTGAATGCTTGATTTCCGGAATTCGGATAGAGGCCGTCATGTGCGATCTTGAGGTGACGTGCCAAATGTAGCGGCGTACGACATACATAAATGAAACATATTGGACATGAGAAAAATGTCCTTACATGATTACACTCATTCTGGCTCAAGAGGCCCATTATAGGTGTCGATCTAGCCAAAACCAATAGTTGAGCTTCTGAATCAATTTTGATAAAGTTCATTATGGTCTAAGGGATCTTATCATAGGTGGCACAAGAACTATCGTTTCAAGTTCGATGTGTGCTATCCACACACCAAAATTGAGGGGGAATATCGAGAATCCTACTTAGTTAACTATACGATTAACCACAACTCCTATTTCTATGTTATCTACAACTCCAACCTAGTCTTATGGAAATCCACCAACTATATTAACTATGCCACGTTCTACATAGTTGAAAGGAATGCAGTTGAACGTCCCTCTTATTTCCTAGGACTAGAGTTCCATCTTTTTTGTATAAATAAGACTGTGTTTGATAAATAAGATGGAAAATAATCGCTAAGAGTCAATTTTCACTAAATTGAAAACTTGAAAATATTTTCCATGGAAAAAATTTGTTGGTGTTGTTTGATTGTAATTATTTTCGGGGTGGAAAATGTTCTATTTTCCATCTTTATGTGTTTGATTTTCAATATGTTACATGGAAAAAAAAGTAGAAAATATATATAAAAAACAGAAAAAAAAATTCCGGAAAATTAATAAAAATAACCAGTTTTTTTTGTTTAAAAACACAAAAAATGAATAAAAATAATAAAAAAAATACAGAGAATGAATAAAAAAACTAGAAAATAAATATTAAACCCATAATTAATTTAAAAAAATATATAAAAAAAGAGAAAAAATGTATTAAGATTATTAAGAAAAAATAAAAATGAATAAAAACCAAATCCACCACGCCCCCCTCCCCCACCCCAACTGTTTCGTCCCCCCGTGTCACCAGGTCCGTTCTTTTTTTCTTAATTATCTTAATTTTTTTAGTTTTTTTCAAATATTTGCATTTTTATTAGTTTTCTAAGGTATTTATTCATTTCCACTTTTAAAATTTTTTGAGCACTTTTATATATTCTTTTATTTTATTCTTAATTAATGAGTTTCTGACTTTTAAATATTTTTTTTTTAAAATTAATTCAAGGGTTAATATTTATTTTCTATTTTTTACTCATTTTCTGTATTTTTTTCATTATTTTTTATTGATTTTTTTTCTGACCTTTTTTTTACAATTTTTATGGTTTTTTTAAAATGAATTCTGGGACTAATATTTATTTTCTGTATTTTTTAAATTTCCTGAGCGTTTTTTTAATTTTCTGCTATTTGTTTGCTTAATTATTAAGCTTGCGACTTTTTAATAAATTTTTTGGTGTTTTTTAAATTAATTCCTGGGTTAATATATATTTTCTTTTTGTATCTTTTTCATTATTTTTGAGGTTTTATTCAGTTTCTGGATTTTTTCCATTATTTTTGGTGTTTTATTCACTTTATGTATTTTTTTATCATTATTTTTGTATTTTTATTCAATTTCTCTAATTTTTTCAATATTTTTGGGTTTTATTCACTTTCTCAATTTTTTTCATTACTTTTGGGTTTTTCTTCATTACCTGATTTTTTTTCCCATTATTTTTGGGTTTTTATTCACTTTCTGGACATTTTTCATTATTTTTGGGGTTTTATTCAATTTTTGGACTTTTTTCATTATTTGAGAGGTTTTATTCACTTTCTATATTTTTTTTAATTAGTTTTGGGTATTTATTCACTTTCTGGATTTTTTCATTATTTTTGGGTTTTCATTCACTTTCAGGATTTTTTTTCATTTTTTTGGGTTTTTATTTATTTTCGGGATTTTTTTTCATTTTTGGGGGGTTTTATTCACCTTTTTGTATTTGTTTTCATTATTTTTGGATATTTATTCACTTTCTGGATTTTTTTTCATTATTTTTGGGATTCTATTTACTTTCTGAATTTTTTTTGCATTATTTTTCGATTTTACTCAATTTCTGGATTTTTTTCAATATTTTGGGTTTTATTCACTTTCTGGATTTTTTTTCATTATTTTTGGGATTTTATTCATTTTCTGGATTTTTTTCATTATTTTTTTGTTTTTATTCATTTTCTGAATTTTTTTCATTATTTTGGGGTTTCATTCATTTTTTGTATATATATTTTTTTAATTATTTTTGGGTTTTATTCATTTTCTGGATTTTTTTCATTATTTATGGGTTTTTATTCATTTTCTGGATTTTTCATCAATTTGTTTTGCGTGGCAATTCTTTTCTCTGAAAAATGAATAACAAGGTGGGAGGAGGTTTTTTAATTCCACATTTTTGTGAAAAAAGTGGTTACGTGACTTGTTTTAAGAAAATCAATATCATGAAGAATGTTGTTTATCAAGCATCCAAAAGATAAAAAATGACTCCATATATTGTATTTTTCATGAAAAATTAGTGTTATCAAACACCTTCAAGTGTGTAATGCACGCCTTTGCATAATGAGAAAGAGACTGAATGGGTACATAAAAAAATATCGAGTGATAACTTTCTAAAGTGTGGTGGTGGAGAGGAGAAGATGGTTGAAAGGAAACGAGAGTGTGAATTGTATCGAGTGAGATAAAGTAAAAGGAAATCCATTAAAACTTTTTTTTTTATAAATTACATATACCATGTGATTAATTTAACAATTAAATACTTTTTTCTAATGTGATAAAATAATATAATTTTGTTGGGTGTGAATATTACTCATTGCATATTGGGGATAAAAAAACCTCCCACTTTTTAATCAAAGTCAATTATTCTCCATTCGAGCCCGAATTACACCTGGTAAAATTTGCAAATAATGACGACCGGCATTCCTGTATAAAATGTTCTTGGTTTTCTCTTCATTTCATTTTTGTCATTTCCTTCAAACCGTCCGCTTCTCCCGGTGCATGTAGTTACAGTTAGGGTTTCAGACACTCCTTAGACGATCTAATCAATCTTTCGATCCTCTATCAATGTTTGTTCCTCGACCACGGTTCTTAATCTCGCAAACGATCATTTTCTAGTCCAATCATGTTCGAAGCACACGTAAGTCTTCTAATTCGTCTACTATTTATCTCTAATCATTGAATTTATCGTATTTGAGATAAACGCATTTATTTATTTATTTTGTTAGTACCATTAAATGTAAATATGTTGCTTATCCAATAAACTGGGTGGAGTGTGAAAATCTAATTAGGGGTTGGAAAAGGATTTGATCATTTTGAAAATACAGTTTTTTGTAAGGTCCTCGTGGATAACGAGAATAATGATATACTGAACAGTGTTTACTAACAAGTTACATTGTTCATTAGCAACATTAACAATGTGTACTTTTGGAGACTCTCTGTATCAATTCAGGATTTGTAAGATTATAATCGTATTCACACTAGTGTTTACATTATAACTTTTGTACTCATTTTTAATCTAACAAATTGAAGTACAAAATGTTTTTATTTTTATTATATTGTTCAATGCCCATAAAGCTAGAGAAAATACATTAGCAAGTGAACATGAATGCCCAAATTAAGAAGTTTTGGCTACACTGGGAAAATATAGAACAGAGTGTTAGCTCAACAATTAGGTAAAATCCAATCTGAAAAACGGTCATATAGTAAAATATGAATCTCGCAAATTTGATTATGTGGCAAATTTTTTGCCATTGCGGTAGCTGATGAAGCTAATACAAGACATGGAAAACTCCCAAACGCAAGTCTCTCTCTCTCTCTCTCTCTCTCTCTCTCCCTATATATATATATATATATATATATATATATATATATATATATATCTTGGTTTAGAAGCCCACCATGACCACCTCCCTCTCCTTCAGGGGCGGATCTATAAAGTTTCTAAAGCTCAGTTGTAGTACTTTTTTCCCCTCAAAATTTCAGGGGAATAGTTCTAGCTAATACATATCTCACAATTGTGTAATTTTAGTATGAATTATTGTTTTTAAAAACTTAAAAGGGGTACTTGCCCCCTTCATTTAGTTACGGGTGGTTTCACTCCTGTTCTGCCTCGACAGACGTCACCAAAACTCCTATGGAACAGCTCCCTAAACACCCCTTGCTTATCAGTGCCTTCGCAACTGTCCACCACCACTTTTATTCACCACGGCCACCGTTACCATCATACTGTCATTAACTCATTTGTCTGTTTCGTCTCATTCTAGCCAATAAAAGGTGATTAGTGGTTGTTTGGGTGGTTTATATTTATATTTTTAAATTTATTACTACAAAAATTTAACTTTTTACCACAAAGTCGAAATTACCAAAACAATGTAGCAATAACAATACATATACCAAAATAGTAGCTGAATATATATATTTGGACCTAGATGTGAAGTTGAGCACCGCTTAGCCCATCATATAGTACATAAGAACCAATAATAATAAATATCATTTCTGCTTCACACAACCTTGGAATAATAATTACAAAGGTCAAGAAAAATGATCAAAAAGGCCTGAAAAAAGATGATACTGGTTGGTCATACATAGATTTGAAAATCACAAAAAGATTTAGAAAAAGATCACGAAAATCCAAGAAATGAAAAGAGTAAAGCTATCAGAGAATTATGTTGTGATTAGTCTGAATTTCTTCGTCATAATCTTGCAACCAATTTCACTTTTTTCTCTCTTTGTCTCTCACACACACACACATCAAGCCCCCTCTACCTTTTTGCCTCTGGCTTTGCCACCCCTAACACCACCTGCATGGGGGTGCAACCCTTGTCCACCCTTAGTAAAAATAATAAAATAAAATGGAAAACCTAATGCTTAGACTTCTATAACAGAATTTTTGCAGGTGGGAAATTTGGGAATGGTTGTTATGGAAGTTCCATGCACTTAGTTACGAACGAGTGTTGTGAGATGATTTTTCTAACCCCATATGCTTCATTATGGTGATTGGGAAGAGAATGAAGTCTTCATGGTATATGATGCGGGGAGTTACATTTGAAGGTGGAATTTTTAGGGCTGTTTAGCTTAGTAAATGAAAATTCAGATGGAGATATTTAGGGTCCTGTATGCACAAAGGGACAGAAGAGACTGTTAGTGGTTATTTATTCTTGTAAACGTTTGCTTTTAGTGAGTATCAAAGCATTTTTTCAGTTTTGTTTGGGTGAAGTGGGTCATGGCCAAGAATTGTGAGGGATTTCTTGCTTTATCAGAGCAGAGGAGAGGATGCAGTAGAAGGGGAGGGAGGATAGTGTATTGCTCCTTTACATGTGGTCTGGTATATTTGGTAGGGGCACGATAGTAAATATGAGTGTGGACCTTCCTATTCTCAGATACAGAGGAGTAATTTTGACACCTTTTTTTTGGAGAAGTAATAGATTGATGTACAGATTAGGACTAGGTGTTGCATACTCATGTACTTCAGGTGTGATCCCCATCTTATGTTGGAGCTCTTTGCCTCATTGATGCAATATTATTTTAGTATTGAAAGACGTGTTAATCATTTTGTGTCTCAGCATCTGTCTTGAGTGAGAGAGTATATAACATTTTCCCAATTGTTGTAGCCATTTTCTTTTGGTGCCAATCACCATCCGCTCATCTTCCAAAAGTAGGGCTTCTTGATCATTTCTAAATATTTTAAGTTACTCTAAAGATATTTTTTAAAGAATGCTGTACCAGGAGGTGTTATCTGATTTGGTTTTATGATCCAATAGCTCTACTTCCTCGTGTACTTGCTCGTTAGGATGTTGGCTGAAAGCTTCCCTAAGTTTTTTAAAGGCTTTTGCAACCACGTTTAGCCACGAAGGCATGGTCCATTCTTCTTCTTATTGATTTCTGAGTCTCATTTGATCATAAGAGTCTTCTTTCATCTTCGGATCAACGGCAAGAAATTGTCTGTTCTTCTTATTGATTTCTGAGATAACACCATCTTGAATTTTAGCAGTCTGCGAGGAGTTGAGAAGTGTCAGCTTGGAATCTTGACACTGCTGTTTTTCCTAGACATAATAAGCTGGGATGGGTAGCCTCCCATCATAAATGTAGCATTGATAGTTGTAGTGGGTGTGTAGCAGTGTCACTGTGACAGTGATGAATGTTATGGGGCAATATCGGTAGTTGCATCATGTGGTATCTACACTGTTGATGTACATATTTGTTGGTGTATATATGGTGATAGTGGGAGTAATGATGGTATGATGAGGGCACGTAGCAGCTCTTGTGGGATAGATGCATGCAACCATGTTTAGACCAACTCCGAGTGTTGGGGCATATTTCCCCGCCACGTTGCCCTTTTGCTATTTTGCATATAGTGCTAAATCTAGGCGTTTGGGTAATAAGATGTTTGGGTGATTAGTCTTGTGCCACATGCCCATTTCAGGCAGACTTTATGCCTTAAATTTAACATGAGAAACTCAATATAAAAAAGGAGAATAGCCTGGTGGCAGCAAGGCTGTTGCCGCCTAAAAGCCATTTTTCCTAATTCATGACAGGCAAAAATCTGGCCAAAGAATGGATTTTACCTATTTTGCCCAGCCGGTTGGTGGTGGTCTTATTACTCTATTATTGCCATTAATATTATGAGGACATCAAATTTGTTTTCCATTTTGTTTTTGTTTTTGTTTATTCCTTAATTTTGTCTCTTGAAGCAAAGTGTTGGATTTTGTGAGGAATGTTTTAAAAGGTGCTAGGCGGGGTTGAGGTGAGGCGGATCGAGTCGTAAGCCTCGATTTTTTTTAATAATAAAGTCACATTCAATATATTTGTAACCCTCATATGCACCTCCTTGCCGTATTTCCAAGCTAGATCCCTCCTATTTGACATAGCAACAATTGACTACATTAACACAAATTTTATATGGTAACGGCATAACAAATTATTCAGAATATAGCATAAAAAATTATTCACAATATAGGATAAAATAATGTTCAGAATAACAACACACAAGTTTTATGTGTTAACATTCACTACAGACATCTTATGTGTTAAAAAAAAGAAAACAGCTTCAGAAAAAAGATGTTGGATTGAAAAAAAACAAGTGAAGAGAAAACCAGGAAAAACCCCCGACTGCTTTAAAGAAAATAAGAGAAAAAACCAGGCATCTTAAAGGAGTGAGAAAACAGCTTAAAAAAACGAGTGAGAAAACAGCTTCCATCTTCAAAATTAGTGAAAAAAAAATACTGAGGAAACAGCTTCAAAACAAAAAATGACTGCTTTGAAAAAAAGAGACTTCGAGAACTGAGGTTTGTGCGATGATGAAGTGAGATCAACATACCTTTGTGCGATGATGAACCGGGGTTTGTGCGATGATGAAGAGGTTCATACTTCCACTTAGGGCTTAGGGTTTCAAAAAACAACTGAGGTTTTTTGGGTTGGCTGGGCGTGTAAGTATACATTATTTATTACTTTCATTTTTTTACATGTTTGACCGGATTTGACCCGGAAGCACGTGAGGCGAACGCGGCAAGCCTCAACCGCCTCGAGGCTTTTTTCTTCCGCCTCACCTTGAGGCGCGCCTCAATTGGCCTTTAAAACATTGTTTGTGAGATGATAATGATATAGGGTCTGCAAACATCTATTCTCATTAATGTTTGTATTCAAGAAAGGGAAAACTAACAAAAATGCTATGACATGGCCTGCCAATTAGCTATTGTCATTTATATAGGCGTACTAGCTCTTCGTGGAGGATTATGATTAACATACTTCTTCCATGGACCTTGTAAAACAAAATTCTTTTGTGATCATTGTTAGTTAATAGTTATGAATACATTGTTTAAAGGCATTCATGTCAGGTTTATATAATAAATTGTGTGGTTTCTGGATTTATTTTTGACTGGAAACAAAAATTTGTTCAAAACATCAAAATAATTACACATAAAGGGGGCAAGATATCCCTTAGGGCCTAACGAAAACACCCTAATAGAAATAGATATACAAGATTCTCCAATTATACAATGTTGTCAACTCAAAATCAACATAGAGAGAGAAAAAATACAAAAACTTTGGATAATTGGGCATGTGTGGCCATAAAGTTCATATTCTCAAACCGCGTCCCTCTCCTTTTCTTCCTAAAAGGTTCTAGGATTTCTCTAGTTCCATAATATCCAGAAACGTGCCATTCGTATGTATCTCCACAATCATTTTCCTTTCTTCCGAACTCACATTTTTATAGTAACAGTCATCTGGCGTTAGATTGCACTCAAAATTGTGGTTAAGTTTCTAATCAAACGATTATAATGACTATGATATCAATAGTCAATGTGGGTAGTTTGATTATTGTTCAAAACTTTGAAACCCTTTGATGGGGTTCTTGTACTTAAATACTGTCCCTTACTCACGATTTAGAAAATTTTATAGTTTTTGCATTCCTTGGCATGGATCTTGGCTGATTCTGCTGTTTATTTTCATTTTCTCTTTTCTTTTTCATCGTTAATTGCTTGATCATTTGAAAGTTATATATGTGTGCTTGTTATGGATAATATATGGCAGTTTGTGTTGAAGTCGTAATTGAAAGAACTAATGGGTTTAAGTCACGTGGATGAAGCAGTTATTGATGTATACTTGCTTGTAGGTTTTGCATTTGCTTCGAAGATATTTGGGTGAATATGTCCATGGACTTTCAGCAGAGGCCTTAAGAATCAGTGTCTGGAAAGGTTTGTTACTGTTTTTTTTTTTAATAATTTTATTGTGTCCTTTGATAGTATGTGAATAATATTTTCCTTGTAGAACCAATATACATATAAAAAATGTGGTCAAATTAATTGAAACTTTTATCTGCAGTTCTGGACTGTGGGATTAAAGTTATTTTAGTTAATTGCTTTTGCCAAGTGAGGGATTGTTTGAAATATAATTTTTGAGGCAAATCATGGCTAGTCTTGTGGTTAAAAAGAGAAAATGCTGTTACCTTTCTTTATCCACTTGGATACATGCTCTTGTAATGCTTGCGTTTATAAATTGTGGCCTTTTGATAAAATCTTCTATGTGATTATGTGCATAAGGATATTGCAATGCATATTTTTTTGAATAAGAAATAAGATATTTGAAATAACGGAAAAAGATACAAGAAATCAATCCCAAGTACAACGAGTAAAACTTCACAAAAGCATAAAAAAACCTACATCGAGCTTTGCACCATAAAAAAGGTATAATAAATCTTTGTCAACTCATTGTCGACTCAGAGTCGGACCCTAATCCTTTGAGATTCTAACGCAATAAGTGATTGTCGTATTGGAAGAAGTATATGCTTCCGATGTTAAGCTATTATGAGTCTCAGCTCACGGTATGCTTTTGAATGATTGGTGAATTGAAACTTAGATTTGTTATTGCTTGTTTTCAAGTCATTCTACATCTTAGAGATGTTCCTGTTTGATATCTAATGATGGAGCATATTTTTCATTTTCATTTATCCACCTTGACGCCAAAGGTATTTCAAGAAGTATTTATATATGTATCCTATTCATATATTTATTCCTTTTTTAAAAGAAAAAAATGATTGATATCGTAAAGGGAAAAAAAATAAGTACCTGAAAATTACACAGTAGGAGTATGAGAAATATTTTGAATAAATGAACCAACAGTAACACAATAAACTCATACTATCATTAACTAATGCTCTCCAAATTTTAAGGAAGATATTGAGAACTACAAAGAGATGTAAAGTTACTACCATAATATTAAGGATCTCTACACTCCCTTAACTACCACAGCCTAGATCTAGATCAAATCACCTCAAGCATATGGTAGTTTTGTCTACTGATCTTCAGAATTGGTATCCCTAGTTCTAACATTTATGCTTTTAGCTATTGTTAATGCAACTTTTGATTTTCAATGAAAGAAAAGGAAAAAAAAAGGATTTCTTGAGAGGAACAGGGAACTTTAGGATTTTTGAAGCCAGTAAGTTAGATCAAGAAGAACTATATGGGAGAACAAAAAGTTATATGGAATTTCGTAGGCTTTTCTTTTGGAATAATGTCCTTCATTTCTTATGTATTTGAGCTGGAATGACTGCATATAGATTCATAGATTTTTTACTCTGTTTATACATGCTAATAATCAATGAAATTGTCTTGTTTCTGATAAAAAGATTTTTTGACTGAAAGAAATATATGAAAATAATTTCTATACTATATTTAATATATGACAGATGATGCATCATTTATAAATCCTTCTTTGAGTAGGCAATATATGTATACATGAAAATACAATTATAAATACCAAAGCAAGCTTAACAGGACTAGAGTTTTACAATGTTCTATGGTTATAATGCTAATACTAAGTCTACCCCAGGTACCTCGTACTATACGAAGCTGTATTACCATCCTCCCTCACCCATCCGGAGCATCGCGATTCGCGAGTTGATAACTATGCCAGTTCCCAAAATGGCAAACAATCCGAATCCCTTCCAAATGCATCAACAAATACTCTAAAGGCCAATAACCTATTGCACACACCCCATCACAGGCTAATCTACCTATTTTTATCTTATTCATTTGATCCCCACTGTCACACTCTAGCCACACACACAAAATAATGTAATCTGTAAATTGGAAATGTGAAATCCTCACATCTTCCCTGTCAATGACAAAAACCTCAACTAGTTTGTTACTTCACGTTTTTCTCATCATGGCTCTTAATTTAACCACCACTAGAATGACGAAAAAGGGGATAAATGGTCCTCCCGTCTCAATCTACGGGGAGAGTAGTAGAAATGGTGATAGCCGTAAAATTAAAAATTTATGGGGAATAATGGCTGTTACTTTAAACAATCATATAATGTATATTGGTATATTGTGTGTCAAATGTCAATCATTGACCACAAAGTAGGAAACCTGTCTTTAAGCAAAATGTTCATACATGGATAAAAGTACTAGATATTTTGGTCAATGCTGAAGCAGACTGGACTTGTGTTTGCTATGGTGTTTATCTCTAAGTCTTATTGTCAATCATACTGGTATATTCTTTTATTGTAAACTTTTTTTTTGAAATATTTCTTAACTGTGCTACTTTTTATTGTAGGTGATGTGGTTCTCAAAGACTTGAAACTAAAGGCAGAGGCACTGAATTCATTAAAACTTCCTGTCACTGTCAAATCTGGTTTTGTTGGTACAATAACATTGAAGGTACTTTCTGTACTTTAGTTATTGACTTGCTGTCCTTTGGATCTTTCTCACAATTTTTCCTCCACACACAATATATTCTTACTTATTTAGTGGGTATGTATGTTTGCTGTGAGCGTATGATGCAAGGGGTGTCCAAGTTTTGTTTGGTGGTGTCTTTTAATACAGGTGATTAATATTATTGTACTTAATGTTTTTCAAATTAATTAAGATCAACTCCAGCTAAATATTTCCTTTACATCTATTCATATAAAATTTACCAAATTAGAGATTTTCTGTTTTGAAATTATTAATATATTAGGAACATGAATACAAGTAGTCAGAATGATGTAAGCGCAGCGGAAATCAATACGACAACAACATTTAGACATAAAGGTTTCGATGATGTAAACGCAGTGGAAGACACAAATTAATTACACACACATGAACAAAACAATGAAATAACAAATCTCAATTAATTCTCTGTTGAAACTCTCTTTAAAACATAATGGTAATAATGAAAACTAAACAACTAGGGATCCTTTTATAAGCATAAGGACCCAAAGGATTTTAAAAAAGATATCGAACCACCTCTTCTTCCCTGAAGATGGAAAAGAAGTTTGAGAGAAAATACCTCATCCTCTCGATATTTGACCGAGTAACCCAACAATCTTTGTTTAAAATATTGTTGAAATTTCCAGTATCATACTCGTGGTGGTCATCAACAACCACCAACTAACTTTCGATCAAGGCCACAAAAGGGGTAAGGTGACGTCAAAAGCAATATGTCAGGGGATAAAGGGGATAGGGTTCTCCATAAAACTGACAGCAGATGACAACAACGAAGAAAGCCAGGAGCTCATGCCAATGCAACTGTCTCCCAAAATCGATTAGGGTCCGTTTGGTTGTTAGTGGGCAAAAGCGTGGGCATGGCAAAATTTGCCTAGGCAAATTTTACCTAGGCAAATTCAGATGACGCTATCAAACAACATTAGGCGAAATTAAAGTCAATCCAATTAATTTATTTAAAAACAATTTTTATATTATATTCAAAAATGTTAAAAATAGTTTTTGCAATATTTTTATAGTACAGTTTTTATATTATATTCAAAAATGTTAAAAAATTGTAAAACATTCTCTTAACAATTTTTTATAATATCAAAAACAGTTTTTAAAATATTACAAAACAAATTTTAAACATTCACAACAGTTTTTTTAAACTCTTTAAAACAGTTTTAAAAAATGTTTTTTAAAACTTTAAAACAGTTTTTATAATATATCCAAAACAGTTTTTAAAAATGTTAAAAACTGTTTTACAATATTTTTATATTACGGTTTGTCAAAAAATTTGTAAAACATTCTCTTAACAATTTTTTATAATATTAAAAGCAGTTTTCAAAACATTACAAAACAATTTTTAAACATTCACAACAGTTTTTTTAAACTCTATAAAACAGTTTTAAAAAATGTTTTTTAAAACTTTAAAACAGTTTTTATAATATATCCAAAACAGTTTTTAAAAATGTTAAAAACTGTTTTACAATATTTTTATATTACGGTTTTTCAAAAAATTTGTAAAACATTCTCTTAACAATTTTTTATAATATTAAAAGCAGTTTTCAAAACATTACAAAACAGTTTTTAAATATTTATAACAGTTTTTGTAAATATTTAAAACAGTCTTTAAAATTATTTTTTAAAACTTTAAAACTGTTTTTATAACATATTCACAACAGTTTTTAAAAATGTTAAAAACAGTTTTTACAATATTTTGTTAATACGGTTTTTTAAAAACAGTTTTTTTTTTACAATATTTTGTTAATACGGTTTTTTAAAAAAATTGTAAACATTTTCTTAACATTTTTTTATAATATTAAAAACAGTTTTTGAAACATTACAAAACAATTTTTAAATATTCATAACAGTTTTTTAATTATTTAAAACAGTTTTTAAATTATTTTTTAAAACATTAAAATCGTTTAAGAAGTTGGCAAATTTGTGGGCAAATATTTCCCACTCAAATAGGTAAGCAAAATTTGCCCACAAATTGTGCATAGGAGGTGTTGTACATTGACAAATAATGCCTAGGCAAATTATGCAACCAAACAGCCAAAATGTGGGCAAATTTTCATATTTGCCAATTTTTTGGCATTTGCCTAAGCAAATTATGCCAACCATATGGACCCTTATGTCTTCCAATAACGGGCCTCCTTGCTGCATCCCTTGAACACTGGACGCCACTCCTCGAACCGGGAGTTAAAGATGAGTTCGAACTGATACCCCATTGCCTCGTTCTACCCGAAAGTGTGCAAACTTTCAAGTTGTTCAACCATTTCAACAATTTTCGGGAGAGATAAGATGCTTCGAGTTCTTTAAATTCTTCCCCGATTGGCTCAACATAGTCCAAATCATCATACAGGACTTCTGAATCGGATACGTGGTAGGTGGTGGCTGCCGAAGAGAAGTTAGGAGGCGGGATTTAGGAATTTTGAAAGGTGGGAGTTTGAATCGGGGATTTGGGAAAGTTTAGGGGTATATTTAAATTTTTAGAACTTGCGGGGGTTGAAATGAAAATTTTAGAAGTTAAGGAACTTTGGGTTGTGGTAGGGTATTTTTTATCATGAAGTTTTGGCATAAAAGTGTCGAGGGATGCATGTGCAAATATTTAAAAACATAATAACACTCAAAAGAAGGGGAGGGATTACATTTGGGCTTACCTTCAAATGCTTTTGTTTCCAAATGCAACAGGAGTTGTTGGAGGCCAATGAAGGGTGATTTCACTCCATCCAACCCTAATGAAGCTTCGGTAGGGTTCGCGATTGGTCGATGATGAACTATCAAGGGGGGGGGGGGGGGGTTGATCCCGGACAATGTTTGGGCTTCGTGGTCCAGATATGTTCAACCTAATTTGGCCGTTGCGAAGGTATATTGAGGTTCAAAGTGGCGTTTGAGTGTTGGGAGGCTTTATTGGGTTACCAAAGAGGGAATGGTTGAAAGAGTTGCCTCGTTTTCCGAGCTAGGGTTCGTGAGGTGTTCTTGCATATATGGTTCGACATAGGAAGACTTGTGGAACTTGTGAGTTGTCGGATTGCGATGATGCAATCAAATGCGGACAATTGTGAAGTCATTAAGGAACTAAGTTCTCATAGCGGAAAACGATTCAATTAGGGAGTGGTTCGCTCTCATCGAACGTCACCTTAGTGATTGGGGAGTCATCAAGTTAGATTGGGGGGTGGGGTCTTCAAACATAGGCTATTAACGGTAAGGGTCGTCGAGGGGCGACGATGGTTGCCAAACTCTGGCGAGGGCGCAAGGGACTTGGATCTGAGGATGTGTTGAGTATCCTGGCGGTGCCGTAAAGCATAAGGCGACGATAAAGGGGGTGCCTCTTTACAAAGGCATGGTTTGGAGGCGTGGTCCCTCCGAGGCTTACCCACGACTCTAGAACAACTTTGAGCGAACCTGATGATGCTGATCAATTTGATGTCAGCGCAACAGAAATCAATACAATATCATTATCATATAGAAATAAATATTTTTCTCTCATTCATTTATTCTTCAAAGTAAAAGTGATTACAATGGTTGACATAAATAGGCTAAGTTATCTTGCTAGCCAAGAGAACCTAAAAAAGTAAACATACTAAAAAAGGGGCTATGAGAATATTTCAAGGGAATATTACCCTCTTCATAACGTATTAACTAAAATAGACACGAAAATAAAAATGTTACTATTAAAGAAAATACAAATAAGTCATTGGGACCTCTCATATGCATCAAAAAACACGAGTGTTCCAATTCGAGCCTTATTAATTTTGAATTTGGTACAATATATGTGGAAGTAATGATGAAATCAATGGAAACAAGAAAAAAAACTATTTCAATTTGTAGTGATCACGTATAAATGAGAACTACACATTCATTCAGAGTAGGTATAATCCCTTACCTTTTTAAGTTGTGACTTGAGAGGATAGGCTCGAATAAAGAAATCCTTTGTAACAATACAAAATTCCTTCAAGTAGCTATATTCTTCTTCTTTGTAAACTTGCATCGATATTCCCCTCTTTTATTCCATTGGCCTGGAAGTATATCATCAGGTGATTTTGTTCCGTTATTATAGTAGGGCGTTGCTTCAACTGAATTCCATTTGTAAGTTTATGTTTGTTGAGGTAGGGCGGGCTTGGAGTTGGGTTCTTTTTCTTAGTTTTGTTTAGTTGTACAGTTTGGTGCTTTAGAGCGATTGCAGTATTTCTTTTACCTTTTTCTTGTACTGATTGGGACACCTGATCCGCCACTTTCTAGTTCAATTGCAACTTAATAAAAATCTGCTTATCATAAAAAGACAACAAGTAGTTCTATTACTCTCTTTTCCCAAATTTTCACTCTTTTCTTTTTATTCTTTAACTTGAAATAAAATACCATATTACTACGTCAAATGAATACGCACTATATATGCCCAAGACACTACCCAGACTTACTCGTGAATTACCCTTGTTTACGGCTCTACTTGTGCTTACAAGGAATATGAGCCTAACATTATCTGTACATACGACCTTACCATGGCCTATGTCTTCACTACTTAAGTTTGTGAGCGGCAAATCATCAGTAACTTTGGTTTTACCCAAATAGAAATTAGAAAGCCACAGAATAACTGTTATTGTGATTAGGAATTGAAGGAGATAAATAATCCTCAGAATTATTGGGAAACACAAGATTGAGAGAATTGGTCTCAATCATTGTTTTTGTTAAAAATCAAAATCATTGGAGAACATTGAACGTTGAGGGGCAAGTTTTGATAGGAGAGTATAAAATATCTGGGGGATATAAAATTGAGTTGAGATGATCTCAACTGTTGGTTAAGAAACAGAGTAAGTCCTGATCATACTTGTTCTTCTATGTCATTTAATAACATTCTTCCATTGGAGTTTTTGTTTGAGCTAAAGAAAATAGTGTTTTTTTTGGCTTTTGAATTGATTTCAACCTTTATGCCTAACCTAAATACAAATTCTATTTTTTTTTTTCATTTTGATTCAATAGGTTCCTTGGAAAAGTCTTGGCAAGGAGCCTGTGATTGTACTCATTGATCGCGTGTTTATTCTCGCTCATCCTGCAATTGATGAAAGGTCTCTTAAGGTAGGAAGTAAAATTATTGGTTGGTTGAAAAGGTTTACTTTTTGATTGGCAATTCTCAAAATATCCGTCTTCCGTGGGAACTGAGGTTTGGTAGTTGAATTAATTTTTATCAGGAAGAGGATCTGGAAAAGCTTTTCAAAGCCAAAATTCAGCAGATTGAGGTGAAACTCTATTCATATATATATATTAGATGCTTGTTTCCTTATCATGTGCTAGACAACGTGCTCTATCTGGGTTTGTGGCCAATGTTTTACATGATAAATAGAGGCTGGTTTGTTTTTCACAATCTTATTCCATTCAAGTTTCTATGATTACCTACACGTACAATTACAAAGTATCCATGATAATGAATATCACTTGAAATATTGGCTTCATCATGAAAGCGCTCTTGGAAAATTCCTTCCTCTTTTATTCTTTTGAACTGGGGATGTATTAAAATGACGTTGTAGATTATTTTTATTTGTATTATCTTCTTGTAAAGGTGGTAGACATCTTGTCCCCCAATTGTATGTAACATTTTCTTCTTTGTTCAATACAAAATTTTTCTTCTTGGTGCGATGGCAAGTGCTTGCCTGCCCAAAGCGTTATGTCGCGGGTTTGGGTCTTGGAAGCAGTCTCTCCAAAAATGGAGGTAAGATTTGCCTACATCTACCTCTCCCAGACATTGCTGAAGCGGGAGCTTTGTGCACGGGGTACAACTTTATTTAAAAGAGAAAACATCTTTATATAGGAATTTTAGTTCTTTTATGTTCAAGCATTGATATTCTCTGCGTGCGTAACTCCAAATGATCTTTTCTTCCAGTTTATATATTTAAGAACCTCTTGGTTCCATTCAACTTCTTTGATGACGTTCTTTTATTGTACTTGTTGATTTTTATTTATTATTTTTTAAGTTTACCAATTGCATGCGAATTATCTGTAATAGGCATTAGGCATGTTCTTGCTAGTTGGAAATTTTGAATAGTCAAAAAATGGGTCAGCTTGAATTATGATCATGTAAGATTATGCCAAGGGGTCTCAGACAAGGCTTTCCTCTTGGCCAATATGGGTATCCAACTAAGTAATATATGATTGTATTGCCATAGTGACTTTTGAGAGAGAAACCATTCTGAGGCCTTAAGAAGAAGAAACTGTCATAGCTTCGAGAATCGGGTGGATAAGGTGGATGGTGAAGTTGATATATTTTTTTATTTATTTAAAGGGGGATGGGGTCATGTTAAGGACCCTTTGTTTATAGTTGACTGGGAAGGGGATACAAATATTATGTATATATTTAAAGGGGGATGGGGTCAAGTTAAAAACCCTTTGTTTAGAGCTGAATTCGATAGTCGTCCCTAATAACTTGGGGATCAAGTGAGGCCTGGACACCCGAAGATGGAAAAAAATGTTATGGAGGAGTGTTACCAGATACTCTCTCCTTCTCTCCTTCTGAGTACTGCGTTATAGCCCCAGTTTTCCAAATCTTACGTCCCACTTTTGTTTTGAAGCGTCGAAGAAAATAACAAATCAAACAAGAAATAAATCATATATGGTACTAAGCTCTCTTCTAAGCATATCTACAAGAACTAGGCCATCCAATACTAAGTGCTGAATAGAAAAAATTAATTAAAGTAAATGAAAATTTGAGTATTTGCTTTTGAGTGTAGTATATATAACCACACTGTATGTGGTTACACAAAATGATCCAAATAATGATTCTAAGCGAACCATGAACCGAAATAGTGCCCCAACTAAGCCTTATCCCCAATGTACCGCATACCATGGATGGTAGCGTACTACGTACTTTTACGGTACCACGCACCAAAACATTCCACATTCTAGGTAACTTTGGTCTCAAAAGTGTCGTTGAGTACTTGAACCACATTTATTGATAACATAGAACTTCTTATGAATCAAAAAAAGATTATAAAGGTTTGGTGAACAAATGTCGAATATTTCCTAACTTTATTGGATATGTAGTTCATGAAGTGGGGTCCATGTGTTCTTCATCGTCCGCTTTTGTTCATTCTGAATTGATGCGAACACAACAGATCCTTACTAAAGTGGAAGTCTGTTAGAGATGTAGACTAAAACCATGCTTTATGTAATAATTTCAGTTATGGATTTATTGTTATAATAAAATCAGTTATTCCTATTTTAATGAGAATCATATATGGACATAATGTTTTGCAGTGTTTTATATATTGTTGGTGCCTTTTGTTTTGCTCAGTAGGTATTCTGGTGTGTAGAGTACGACTTACACACAGTGGTTCAGATCACCAGTTATTGTGGAATATAAGTTTTATCGTTCACAGTCTTAGATGGAACTGGACACGCCATCAGTAGTACTGTAGCATAATATTTAAGTCGGTCTATCTTGATGATAGGAATCTGTATAGTTTCAACTTATTGTGTTAGTACACTTT
Source organism: Sambucus nigra (assembly GCA_949130495.1). Taxonomy (NCBI): domain Eukaryota; kingdom Viridiplantae; phylum Streptophyta; class Magnoliopsida; order Dipsacales; family Adoxaceae; genus Sambucus; species Sambucus nigra. The sequence goes on from OX422209.1 coordinate 423,685,624, forward strand.
GTGTGGATAAGTCAAAGTAATAAATAACTAGTGCATGTGTCCATCAATCATATCTGGATTAAGAGCCTTAAGTAAACTTAATAATCACGAGGTGTACATTGTCTTATAAAATCAGTATAACAACAATGACCTCACTTCGAATTCGGGTGCGGCGATTCGATTTTTTTTGAAAAAATAGGGTGCTGGTGCGGTGAGAAAAATAAATTAATATAATATATAAATTATTATTCTTTATTATATATATCAATTTTTAGAGTTAGAAAACATGCACCATAATAAAATCAACAACTAAATATGAACAATAATTAAATTATAATTGAAAAGTAAACTAGCAGGAGCATCAATTAAGTACCAGAAGAAAAACATCATATGATTCATGTACCAATTGTTTATTAGAAGGATTTACAAATCAAAACACCATATCTGCATCGTCAACTTCTTAGGTGAATCATAACAAAAAGATAGTTTTACAAGAACAAAAAATACCCCCCACCCTTTAACACCATTGCAATGGCCATATAACTCAACTTAAGTTTTTTTATTTTGTTTTGAAAACAGGCCCAAAACTTTTACATAACTTAGTTTTTATTAAAAAACGAATCCAGAAACGAATCCTTGCTAATCCAAAACGAATCGATTTTTTTTTTCCCCACCGATTCTTCTTGGGTGCGAATCGGGGCCGCACCCGTACCTCAGAAGAATCAGATTCGGACTCGAGGCTATTTTTGAAGAATCAGTGCTTCATAGGCAGAGTTATACAAATAAACTTCAAATATTTTTCACCGAATCACTGATTTACACGAGCCACTAGATAGGGCATCGCAAATCATTTAGGTCCGGCACTGATTTATACGAACAGAGTGTAAGAGAGATAAAGGGTGGCTCATTATTGGAGATCGATTCTGGTCCAGCGAGAACATAGAGGGAGAGAGGTTGGTTTCATAATGAAATGATCCGTTATAAACCCGCCACAACTTGGCCACTCAAACCATTTCGACCCTTTAGCTATAACTAGTGGGCCGAGCTGGTCTTGAGAGGTTTTATCCTTATGAAACCCAAATTGCCAGGCCTATACATGGGAAAGCTTAGTTTGATTAGGATGATGATGTCATCGAAGTATTCCATCACAAACTTTCGAGAAATGGTCTAAGGATTTGGGTTATGACTCGCATAAATGTAGATGGAGTGTTAGACAACTTGAAGGGAATAACTGTCCACTCGTATTGACCATCCTTTGTTTTGAAGGCGATTTTCAATTCGTCGCTAGGCCCCATTCGAAACTGATGGTATCCTCTCTTCAGATTGAGATTGAAAAAGACCTGCGCTTCATATAACTGATTGAGCTTGTCCTCGAGATGAGTAGGAAATCGATGTTTGACGGTGATCTTGTTGATGGACCGATTATCTACACACATGCTCCAACTTCAGTCCTTAGGGGTAAGGAGAGTTGGGACGACACATTGAGACCTACTTTCCCTAATAAGGTTTTGATCACATAGCTCAGATTCCTATTGTTGGAGTTCCTTTGTGTTTGGCGAGGAACATCTGGTAGTGGGGTAGGTCGGGAAGAGATGCCCAGACACAAGGAGCATCTGGTAGTGGGGTAAGTTAGGGAGAGATGCCCCGGGTGACAAATTGATCGCATGCTGGATATTGCGGAGTGATGGAAGCTCATATGGTGGGGAACATACGTTGAAGTAAGAAGCTAAGAGGTCTCGGATCTCTGGTGGCATGTCGGCCTTTGGTGTGCCGATGGGGCTAATTAGAGCGTAATACAAACCGCTCTCCCCGCCTCTGTGGTTATGGTAGTGTGAGAAATAACGAGGACTAATGACCGAGGTGGTCAAAGCTCACACATCGAGTGGAGTTGGAACTGCAGGCCTGGTTGTGGAGGTATAAGTGCTGATGCGACCGTCATGAACACTCGAATGATCATATTGTCATGGCTGGCCTACAAGCAAGTGGTATACTCGCATGTCGACTGCTGTGTATAATACCTCGTGTGCGTATGATCTGATGGAGAATGGCACGCAATACTGTCGGCATGGGCTAAGCAATTGAAACGGGAGAGCAGCTCCATTGCAGTGGTGCCGTAGAGAGAAAATAAAAGGCACTTTGTCTTTAAAGGTATGGTAAAGGTATTGTAAAAGGTAATAAAGTTTATAGAAGGATATCAAAAATTCATTTATCGCAGAAAATACTTTAGGATTGTTCACTTCAGGGGATCTAATCTCTTGATCCGGCATGGTTTGGAGAGTTGATTCGTGAGTCGCAATTGGTTTGCCATCTCTTAGGTGGCGAGATTGTCGCTAGCCCCTACATCGATGATGACGGCACATGCAACGAATAATGAATATGCTCGTTCGAAGCCAAATGAAGTCATCGCAGGCTACTGACAAGGTCTCGGGACATCACGAGGAGGGGTGTGGCGGCCTTGGGTGGGGTAACCCATGGACGGAGGGCACCGAAGTAAGTGAGACTCACTTTTCTTGGTGATGACCAAACGTGTCATGCTGACGACAAATGGAACGAGCTTCTGAAAGCGGAATATGAGTAGGAATGGCGGAATGCCCAATGAGGGACAACAAGTATAGAGGTGTGTTAAGTTAGGACTGTTTTGGTTTCAAAGGGATCCATCAGGCTCAAGGAAGAGGACGGGCTGAGTTTAAAGGGTTGTAAAGCTAGGGTTTGGTTGGTATTTTGCAATTAAACTGGTAATTTTCCTTGTTGTTCGGATTCACCCAGATCGGTAGGAGGCTTTCCGGTTGTTGGAAGGGTCGTCAGTAGGCAAGGAGTGGTCGGAGATGATGACATGGGTAAGGCGTGACTTAAATCAACCCGGATTGTTGTGTCGAGCTTGTGGTGAAAGGGGTTGGGGGCTTCTAGTCGGGTTACGCAGTCGATCTGTAAAGCATCTTAGAATCGTATGCTGGCCTTGCGCCATTCGAAACCGGATGAAGTTGGGATCTGCTCCGCTTTAGTGTTGGGGAGCTAGGGTTTGGCTGGTATGCGGCAAAACTAGAGTTTCGGCCCTGTTTTGATTGCGAGGCCTTGCTAGGGTTTCATCCACTTGGTTGGCTGCTCATGGAGGTGGAAGCGGTCCGAGCTTCATCCGGGGGGCACCATTCGTAGTCCCAATTGTTGGTTTCCATCACTGAATACCCAAGAGCAAACACTTTGATTATAATTTGATGTGTAGTTGGGAGCGAAGGTGAATTATTTACACTAAACAACATCATTTAGAGGCCAGAGGACCAATTTATATTTCTCATTCATCTTCTAGCTAAAGCAATCATTACAATGGGAGGCCAAAGGCCTTGTTTATAGGCTAGGTGATCTTGCTAGTCGAGATAACCCTGAAGGGTAAAATGACAAAAAGAGTCGCACTAGAATATTCTAGAGGTATAATCTAGTGTGCGTACGTTAATTAAAAACATAAATGCAATTGTACAAAATTACTCCTACTGGGCTCATGCTCCTTCATCACTTTCAAAATATCCTTATTTGGTTCAATGACATTGTACAAGGGTAAAATATTGTAGTTGAGGAATGTGTTTACTTACTTTTCTTTCTTTTAGAGTAACTCCATGATTACCTAAAACGAACATTAAAAATAAATGTTACATTAAACTTTTTTATTATTTGATTTTCCTACTACTAAGATTCATCACTTTGGCTCACATATAAATTTGGAAACAAATTTGGAAAAACTGTAAATTTAACGTCAAGGCCCAAGGTTTGGGGTGATTTTGTTTTTGCCCCATACTTTCAAAAGTTGCGAACTTTACCCCATGGTATATTTGGTGATGCAATCCGAACCCTCGGTGATGCAATTTTTACCTGGCGTAAGCTTATAATTGCATCACTAAATGATTTCTTGGGTTCAATTCACAAGTTTTTAAAGAATAGGGTATTCGCTGTAAACCTTGGGTTTAAATTTGCATTTTTCCATATAAATTTTTACGATTTTATAAAAACCAAACATATAAATTTCACAAATATATGAAATGCCATTAATATTCACAACAACAAATACTTCTTACTCACTTATTTCCAGCAACACATTCAAAACAAACTAAACCTATTTAATGGTTTTCAATGTCAAAAGTTGTAATCATTTACTAAAATTCTAACAACAATAACTAATGTCTTGACATTGTAAAAAAAACTAAAGCTTACCTAAGGTTGCAAACTGCCGAGCTAAAGTTAAACCAAGTGCTCACAATCTCGATTAAAAGAGGAAAGCAAAATACCTCAATTAACAAATCATTGTTAAGAAATACCAGAAGCTATGCTTATTGAAATGTCAAGGGCAATAAAAGTAGTTTAGATATAATCATAATAAATAATAAGAAAAAACCTAATATTCCCAAATGTAAAACTAAAGCTAAACTAAAATATTCAATAAATGTACCAATAGCAACAAAACCAAGCTTACTTACTTGTTCAGTGTTCTCATATGTTTACTAGTTGAAACTAAATGTTTGGCCACATACCTCCATAACGAAATAGGAAAAACAACCTTAATGCTAACGACCCTAAAATCCTAAAAGGCTGCTGTCATATAGGAGGCCACAACCATAAATGGAGTTCTAGAGAAAAAGGCTACAGCCTTAGAAAGTATAGGTCACGGAGGTAACAAGAAGGCCACGGCTAAGGGAATAGACCGCGACGTTTAGTGACTAAGATTTCCAAAGGCTTAGCATGATAGGTGATGACGTGGCCTAATTAGGCCATAATTTGAGAAACATGTCTTGGAGGTTCTAGAGGCATTTTTGGAGGGATATTTGTGGAAAGGTGATGCCATAAGTGGAAGCCTTAGGTTCCTTGGTAATTCCCATAAATAGCAACCCTTGGCACGTTTCCCAAAGTTTCTAAAACTTTATTTCCCACTTTAGAGAGAATTTGAGATAGATTGGAGGTGCTGCCAGAAAGGAGGCTGTAGATAGCCATTGTTCACCGGAGAAGAAGAAGATTTTAAGCGGCGGCCTGTCACAGTTCATCAGGCTAAGTTTATCAAGGGATCTGTCCTCTGCTTCTTCTTTCTTGGTTTAAAAACCCTAGTTTTCATGTTTCCATTGAATGAGATGAGCCCTTATATGTTTTCTGGGTTTAGGCCATGGAGTTCTACTGTTCATTGAGTGTTTTGGGTTTAGAGGCCATGGCTATTTACTGTTCATTCAATTGCTGTTCATTCAATTGTCGGGCTGTGGATAGTTACTGTTCATCGAGAGTTTGGGAATGTTACTATTCATCTAGTTCTTTGACTTGGCAGTTTTCTCTAGGAACTTGAGATTTTATGTTTGAGGGTTGAAAACTTGGAGGATATTCTTATTGATCTTATGAGGTTTTACTTAGGGTTTTACCTTTGATCTTTGAGTGTTTGAGGCCATGAGATAATTAGGGTTTGAAACTATTGTTACTAAAATACTCTTACTGGTTGTTGATTAGGAGTTCTAACTCCTTTGAGGCCGTGGAGTTTAGGCAGTATTATATTGTGCCTGGGTAATTTTGAGACGGGATTCGATGCTGAGGTCGCGACACTATTGTGACACCCCGCCTAGTAAAATATCGGGTGATCAATCCTTTATCAGATTAAAACAGGAATCTCATATGGTTCATTCTTAGCATCACTGTTGAAAACCAATTTAATTACTAAAAATTTATTAGGCTGGCGTCAAAATTTTAATTAACTAATCTTTTTTTTTTTAAACAAACCAACCAAGTAAAACAATCACAACAGTAATAAAGGATTTTGGTTAAAACTTACATTCTTTCCTTCCAATTTGCTTATATTGCACTATCTTATTTATTTGCACTGTTATTTTCCATTGCCTTTGTTAGTATATATTCTATTTGGTAGTATTGACATAGACATGTGGGCTGAGGATTTTGGTTTAAACCTTGTTGAGCTATTTTTGTCTGGTATTTCGTAGGAATAAAGGATACGTAGGAATAAAGGATACACATAATACAAAATATACTACGTTCTTATCTTTCTTTTTTTCTATTAAAATGAATTACTATTCAAACTTATAAAAGAGACCTTCGAATGACTATATATATATATATATATATATATATACTAGGATATCTCTTAGTAATGGCGGATGGCTACACTCGTGATTTGGAATAATGTAATAGTAATTTGTTCTATATTTTCATGTTCCTTTTTCCCTCAGAATAGGAGTTGCGGAGTAGATAGAGGCCGAAGAGGATATGCTAATCTAGAGATTTCTTTTATATGCTTTACTTAGATTTCACTTTTAGTTGTAGTTATTCAGAATTTTAGTTTAAAGATTGTACGAGCATAAACTTTAGTAGTGATTTCACTTTTAGTTGTGGTTATTCAGAATTTTACTTTTAAGATTGTACGAGCATAAACTTATATATATATATATATACATATACATATATATATATACATATACATATATATATATATATATATACATATATATATATATATATATGTCCAATGGAGTTAGTATTGTTCAAATGATCCCTTTATATGGTGCCAACTTTGATGATGAGGCCAAGGCCGAGGCTATTTTATGGGTTGCAGCTTAGTAAATGTGTCCTATTAACAGAGTTTTAAAATTTATTGCCGAGGATAAGCAACAATAACGGCCGCGGCCTAATAGGGTAGGCCGCGGGGCGTTACACTAACAATATATTTACATTCGTATGTGTGTGTGTGTATATATATATATGGGGATATTTTAAAATCCGAATCCATCCAGTATTCGAATCCGTTTTTTGCGGCTATTATCCGAATAAAAATCTGAAAGAGAGAATTTGAAAGAGAGAATTTGGATACTACTTTTAAGTATCTGGGATAATAAGGTATCCATCATGGATAATTTGTATCCGAAGTGGACTATCCATATTTACGAATATATCTATATCCGAAATATTATCTAGTACATAAAATTTTAATTATATGTATTTTTAATTAATTATTTGGATAGTTTTTTGCATATGCAGGGGTAAGACTGCGTACATCTAACAACCACCCCCTCCTCCCTCCCAGTACCTCGCAGTGGCGGGAGCCTCGTGCAATTGGTTTGCCCTGTATAGTTTTTTGCAAACAATTTAAACCATCAATTTGATGTGAATCGAGGGCATTTTTTTCATTTTTGCGCATATTAGTAGTGTAGTTTCTTTTAGTAATTTTTTTCTTATTTTTGTTATTGTATTCTCTTTTGTTTTGCTTAGTATTTGAGGGTAAAGAGTAGTAATGACATTTTTGTAATTAGGGCCTTAGCTTGTAGCCTAGCTACTCCTCTCCTTTAATTACTCACATGTAAGCCTCATTAGAGTTAGACTTGAATTTTGAAATAGAAAAGAGTGCTTCTCTCTCTTAAAGTGTGTTAAATATTTTTAGGACCCTTTTGACAGGTGGTTTACGTCAAATTGGTATCAGAGTGGGTGTCGCTCCACATTGGTGTTTGGTGTATTGATCTATATGTATCAAAAAATCGTACACTATTCTTCAATGGCTCCCCGAAAATCCAAACAACTAGAAGATGAGAATTTTGAATTGAGACAACAAATGGCGAGGATGGAACGATAATTGGCCCAACTCCTTGCGGCCCAAATAATCTCCACCTCGCCCCACCCAAGTGGCCTTAACCCTAGCGCCATTATTCCTGCTGCCTCAACTCAAAAAGAGCTCAAAGCCCTAGCCACCACCCTTAAAACCCTAGTTCTACCTTAACCACCACTCAACACCTAAATTCTAGCTGTGCCGCCACCCAAACACCAGCCGAGGCAACCCAAACCCAACTCGCTCAGATTGCCTGCTGTCCGGCGACCAGAGCCCACCGATCGACCCACTAAACTCCATTCCCATTCCCAGCCCCATCATCATCGTCTGCCCCCCGCCTTGCTTCCGACCCCGGACATGCCTCGAATCCGCACCTATTGGCCTCAAACGCAGTCGCCCCCCCAACTGCTCCATCTATACCCTCAGATCCCCGAAAAACTCCCCTATAGCAGCGGCCTCACTCCAAAACCTAGTTCTCCCGCTCTCGTCCGTCATCCGCACCATTCCGGTCTTCACAACCCCTCCTCCATCCACACCTCGAACCCGGAATACCCATTAGAGCATTTCTTTACACACTTGCTCCACCCTTTTTGGCCGTCCACCCCTTTCTCGCACCAACCCGACCCACATAACAACCCACATCTGTTTCCGGGGCTCGTACCTACCGTATACCCCCACCAAATCACTTATTTGCACCCTTCGGCCCCATTTTACCCACCCGAAATATCTACCCATTCCACCTTTACCCCAAGATTCCCCGAAGTCCCAACCACCTTGGTGGGGCCTTGCTCACCCCCTACCACCGTGTCCTCGCCATATTGCCTCCCACCGTGCTCTTTCACCACTCCATTCAGATTCCTCCTCCTCATCCTCCCTCGAGTTAGGAGATAGTCACCCCAGTGTTCTAGAGTGGATACTTCCACCCCTGCCTGATGTCCACCGCCATGTTCCACTTCGAGACCGACACTATGTCTATTGCGGCGAACGTGGCCACTTAATTGGCGTGTGCTCTCACTATCCCTGTGTTCCTCCAGCTCCACCCGTGCCTTAGCATGGTCACCCTTTTCATTTGCCACCTGCACAAATACCACCCCCTCCTGCTGATGTTGTTCCACCTGTGCCAGGTGACGTGATGAGCCTGGATGTTCATCGGGGCGGGGGCCCACTATCCATGGCTCTTTAGCTGCTCTCCCGGAGCATCCACGGGGATGTCCGCATAGACGTGCCCGTGTTCGACGGACGCTTCTCTCCAGATGCCATGGTAGATTGGCTAACTTCGATGGAGACAGTTTTTGAGTACAAACGGGTTCAAGGCCGTTCTTGTGTTCGCCTTGCTGCCACCAAATTTCTGGGATTTGTCCGGGTTTGGTGGAATGACCTCTGGTACCGTCGCATGACGATCGAATTGCCTCCTATTCAGACTTGGCCGGAGTTGAAGGTGGCTCTCCAGGCATCCTTCATCCCACCTACCTATGAGCGCGACCTCTTTGCTCGCGTTTAGTCTCTCAGGCAGGACGTGTCATCGACAGTGGAGTATACGGAGCAGTTTCAATTTCTGTGCACCTGAGCCCATCTCCCCGAGACGGAGGATTAGCGGAGCAACTTCTATATATTGGGACTATAACCATACATTCAGCACGATCTCGCCCTGAGGGAGATACCGACCTTTTGTGAAGGCGGCAGAGTATGCGGCCAAGGTTGAGGCCTACCACATTGCGCAACATTCATATTGAATCATTAAGAATTAAAAAATATCGAATTTGCGAAAGCGTACCTGAATCCATAATGAGAAAAGTAAAAAATATGAGTCTGAGGTCTCTAATTGATCCGACTTCCGATAGGTGAGCATGTAGTCTTTTGCTCTCTGTAAGTACTTCATGACTCGTTTGCATGCATGATTGTAAACCAGGTGACATCCCTGTGGCTAAAGGAGATAAATATAGTCTCAGTCAATGTCCCAAGAATGATTTTGAGATTCGGGAGATGCAAAAGATTCCGTATGTGTCTGCAGTAGGAAGTCTTATGTATGCTCAAGTATGTATGCATGATAGATTAATTTCTAATTTTGTGAAAACCAACAAACAAACAGGAACATTCATGTTGAATCATCAAGAATTAAAAATATTGAATTTGCGGAAGCGTACCTGAATCCATAACGAGAAAATTAAAATATCTGAGTATGAGGTTTTATGATCTTCAGATCTATACGTTTATTTTATGCGTGAATATCTCTCTGACAATGGGAATGAGAAGAAGAGAGTTGTGTGATCTGGGGACCATGGCCCTATTTATAAGACAGTCGTGCCTTTTCATATTTCTTATAATTTCTATTTTAACTCATCATAAAAATAGAAATTACGCTTGTCTCTACACATTAAAACCCACACTTTAATAATACATTATTAAGGCCCCAAAACTTAAATTAATCACTTTAAAGTGTGTTTCATTAGAGGTAGACTTGAATTAATCACTTTATACTTAACTTAAATTAATCACATATAAGCCTCATTAGAGGTAGACTTGAATTTTGAAATAGAAAAGAGTGTTTCTCTCTCTTAAAGTGTGTGTTAGATATTTTTGGAGCCTTTTGGCTGGTGGTTACGTCACAATTATTTAATGTATAAACAAAATAAAGAAAATCCCTTGTCTTTAATACGATCTTACACACTGTCTCAAATTTACATTTATCATCTTGTTGTCTAAAGTCACTATATAACTCTGGGAATTATCCCATTCGATTGACATATTCACGACGACTAATGAATAATGGATTTGCCAATGGAACGTAGTTGAGACTCATAATCTTTCTTCCTACCTTTATGTTCTCAGTAATGTGAGAATTCCTAAACTGACATTGACCCGATAAGACTCGATATCAAGTCAGTAAATGGTCACTTAATACACATTAAATGTTAGCACTTGTTTTTAAGCGTCCTAAAATGTGATTCTCTATTCCTCACTCGTCATCCTTAATAAAATATTTATTTTATTTGGAGTTTTGTGTAATTCTTTTTTGTTTAGATTTAGAAAATTCTCAATCAATTTTTGATAGTCACTATGTATGTGTACTAAATAATATGATCTTGTCCGAATTTGGAAAATCCGAAAGGATACAAATTAGGATGGTTGTGTATACTATTCGAGCGGATACGGATAGTGCACTTGTAAACGAATATGGTTAATGGATAGTATGGTATCTGCTCTGTTTTCGTCCTTTTACACCTTATATATATATATATATATATATATATATATATATATATATATATATATATAAAGATAGATAGATAGATAGATATAGAGATATAGAGAGATGAAAATAAAAGTCGGCAAAATTGTGTGCCTTTATTTGGTTAGAATTTTTAAAGACTTTGATATTTTTTCCCTGAAGTTTTGATCTATTACTTTGCTTTACGTTTCTCTATAAACCTATGCACAAAGTACCCCCAACAAGTTTTATAATATCAAAAAAATTTGCCAGAGTTCAGGGGCGAGGCCTCCCCCTTTTGGCCTGAGCTAGGTCGCCCCCTGCACACAACCAGCGTGTCATGTCAATCTGATACCAAAGAAGAGTCCAAGAGTCTATCCCGAATAAAGAGAATATTTTTTGATGCCCGAAGCCGTTTTAAATAGGGCATTTGTATAATTATTATTTTGTTGATTTTACCTTTACATTTCCTCCACATGAAAACAGTCACACAGATTATATGTGCAGAAAGACGCAGACACTCATTATGTCTCTTTAATTTTGGAAATTGTCTTTGATGCCCCCCTTTGATTTCCAAACATGACCTTTGCATCCATACGAAAGGTTTTCTGTGTCTGTTGTATGCAGTTAGCAGATTCTTGTTACTTATTTTTTTTGTTTTTGAATATATATATATGCTTGTATATATAATTTTCTATTTCATGCAGGAAGCTGAATCAGCAACACTTGAAGCAATATCGAAGTCAAAGCTGGGAAATGTATGCTCCTAAATTCTATTGGTTCAGTTTGCTTAAGTATTGTTTCTGATGTTGATTATCATAATTTAAACACTATAATGATATCTGATTTGCTATATCTAATATATAGTAGTTTCCATTGTTTAATTTGTTTCTTTGTGTTTTTTCCGTTTTGGCAATTGTTTTGGAGAAGCTATTCTTTTGTCTAAATTGTGCTGAAGTGTCCTTGATGATGGGTTAATTAATTTCTCACGTTAGTAATTCGTACGTCTTAAGTAAATTAAATTGAGACCTATAAAATAACAGATGTTGGGTATTTTATCTCTTTTTATAGTTTTACCCTGATTCCATTGTAAGTTTATTTGGAAAGCAAAGTTCCCCTCATGGTCAAAGTCGCCATGTGATCCCTAACCCATAACCGCTCAAGGCTGATGATATGATGTAGTTGCAGAGGATATTTTTGGTTTTGTCGAGAGATGTGTGATGCGCAGGCCGATGATTTTCATGTTCTTTTTTTTGTGCTACTTGGTAGCTTAGTGTCTTTGTTCTGTGGGGTCTTTGTGGAGGCATGAGGCTTTCGCTCCAATATTGAGGGTTTGTGCAGAAATTCCATGGATTTACGAGTGGAGATGGGAACAGTTTTGTCTTGTTTCCCATCATTTGTGGGACCAGGACAGAGAGATGCTAGGATTTTTTAGGATCGATCTTTCCCTTTTCTTTTATTACGAGACACTCTTGTGTTATTGGCTTCTCTTTGGATGTCTGCTGTGGGGTGGTTCAGGGGCACATGATTTCTGACATTCTGATGGATTTGAGGGCTCTGCTTCATTGAGAGTTTTCCGTTTATATTGTATGCATCTCTTTCCATCATTTTCAATAGGACGGCCGTGTTTTCTTATAAAAAATAAATTAAAAGGACACCTTGATGTTTTACTTAATAATTCGTTATATTTTTTCTCCATTATAATAAGATTTTGGATTTACGGTGCTGGTAATGGATTCATTAGGAGGTGAATAATTTTGTAAGGATTCGTTGGTTCACTTTCCAAGGTGGTGGAATGTTTATTTTGTGATGTTGAACGCACTGGATATTTACAAACGATTATGTTTCAATTTAAATTATATTTTATATAATATGTTTGGGATATTAAGATATTTATTAGGCAAGGGGCAAGGGGTGTCGCATTGGTGCCCGAATGTGCGGGTAAAGAAGCTAGTACAGGATAGTAGACTTCGTTTTAGCTACTTGGAACATAGGGACTATGACAGGAAAAGGGATGGAGTTAGTGGATACTGACGTAGCTTCTTTGCAAGAAACTAAATGGGTCGGTGAGAAAGCTAGAGAAATAGAAAATACGGGGTTTAAATTATATTATACAGGAAAACATAAAAATAAGAATATAGTTGGAATAATAGTAGATAAGAATCTTAAGGATGATATCGTAGCCATTATTAGGAAAGGTGATAGACTTATATTTGTAAAACTGGTATTACGTGAAAATATAATTAATATTGTTAGTGCTTATGCACTCAAGTCGGATTAGATGAGCACACTAAAGTACAATTTTAATAATAAATGGATGAATTCATTCAAGGGATACCCGTAGATGTGGAAATCTATATAGGGGGAGATTTTAATGGCCATGTAGGAGAATATCATGTAGGATATGAGATAGTTTAGGGATGATATGGTTTTGGAGATAGGAACGCCGGTGGAGAGTCTATCTTAGATTTTGCGATGGCTTATGATTTTGTACTAGTAAACACATGTTTTAAAAAGAGGCTTGAACACTTTAACTTACAAAAGTGGAACACATAAGAGCCAAATAGACTTTTTCATTACTAGGAAATGAGACCGATTAACATGTAAAGACTGTAAGGTTATCCCGGGAGAGAGCTTAATCTCACAACATAGGGTAATGATGTTGGATATGAATATTAAAAATCAATCACAAGTGCGAAAGAAAAGATTAACCCACGAACTAGCTGGTGGAACTTAAAAGGAGAGACATTAGAACTATTTAAAGATAAAGTATAAAATGAAGCGTCATGGAATACCGAAGAGAAGACTAACATAATGTGAGATAAGATGGCTACATGCATTAGGAGAATATCAAAAGAAATTCTTGGAGAATCAAAAGGCAGAGGCCACAATTTAAAGAAACTTGGTGGTGGAATGAAAAATTACAAAATATAGTAAAAATCAGAAGGGAGTGTTTTAAAACATGGCAAACAACTAGAAACGAAGAAAATTTGAAGAAATATAAATGGGCTAAAAAGGAAGTTAAGAAAATGGTAAGCGATGCTAGGTTAAAGGCGTATGATGATCTTAACACAAAATTAGGAACACAAAAAGGGGAAAAAATATTTATAAGCTTTCTAAACTTCGAGACTAAAAAACAAAAGATTTTAATAGTGTTTAGTGTATTAAAAGTGATGATTCGAGACTCATAGTCAAGGATGATGAGATTATTGAAAGATGGAAAAACTACTTTGAGAGGTTATTGAATGGAGATAATAGGCGTAAATTAGATACAGAGGAACTTAGGGAGACTCGAGAAAATATATTTTTTCGCAGAATTAGGACAACAGAGGTTAAGATTGCTCTAAAAAAGATGAAAACAGGAAGGGCTTTAGGACCAGATGGTATCCCTATTGAGGTTTAGAAGTGCTTAGGGGTGGAAGGAGTAATTTAACTTACAAAGTTATTTAATAGAATTATAATGACTAATAGGATGTTCGATGAATGGAGAAAGAGTGTTTTAGTACTTATGTATAAAAATAAAGGGGGCATACAAAATTGTTCAAATTATCGTGGTATTAAGTTAATGAGTCGTATATAGTGAAACTTTGAGAGAGAGTGATCGGATATAGATTGAGATTTAAAACAACTGTATCTAAAAATCAGTTTGGGTTTATGCTTGGGAAGTCAACAACGAAAGTAATCTATTTATTGAGGGGAGTAATGGAGACGTATAGGGGAAAAAAAGAACCTTCATATGTTTTTTATAGATATGGAGAAGGCGAATGATAGGATACTAAGAGATATAATATGGTGGGTTTTACATAAAAAAGAGTGACTCGTATATATATATTGATGTGATCAAGAATATGTATGATGGGCCCATGACTGTAGTAAGAACATCAATTGAAGAAAGTAGTGAATTCCCAATTACTCTTTGCTCTTGTTATGGATGAGTTGACTGGACAAATACAAGATGAGGTGTTGTGGTGTATGCTATTTGTAGATGATATTCTTTTAGTGGATGAGACTAAGACGGGGATTAATGCTAGATTGGAATTATGGAGAGAAAGTTTAGAAATAAGATGATTTAAAATAAGCAGGATTCGAACAGAATATGTGAAGTGCAATTTTAGTAGTAATAGGAGGGCAAACGGGGATGTGGTGAAATTGGAGGGTCAAGAGATATCTAGAAATGATCTTTTTCGTTATATAGGCTCGATTATCCAAAAAGATGGAGATATTAATGATGATGTTACTCATAGGATTAAAGCAGGCCGGGTTAAGTGGAGAAGTGCTATCGGCATATTGTGTGATAGGCGTATACCTTTGAAGTTAAAAAGGAAATTTTATAGGACGATCATTAGACCCGCCATATTGTATGGGATAGCGTGTTGGGTACCCAAAAAACAAAATGTGCAGGAAATGAGTTTGGCAGAGATGCGAATGCTAAGATGGATTTGTGGTAAAACTTGAAAAGATAAAATTAGAAATGAACAAATTTGTGAAACGGTAAAAGTAACTCCTAACTTGAGAGAAAATCGACTTAGATGGTTTGGACACTTCAAGCATAGATCAATGGATGCCCCTGTACGGAAGAGTGATTTAGTTAGTATTGATGGTAACACAAGGGGTAGAGGTAGGGCTAAATTAATTTGGCGAGGACATGATAGTACTTGGTTTAAAGGAAGATATTACATGAAAAAACAAAAATGGCTCCCAGAGCTGCGGAACTAACATACGACACGGAAATTCAATGCGATATAAGAAAGGAAAATTCCCATTACAGAGAAAATGAGGCTCGATGGAATTGAGGAGGAGTCTGCTAAGGATATGTCCTTGAGTTTTGTGTAATAGAATGAAAAAATAGGATTCATGTAGCGGATCCCAAATAATTGAGCAAAGGCTTTGTTGAGTTGAGTTAGTTAAGTCCTATTAGAATCAGTTTTATTTTGCGTATGATTAAATATAATTTTTATTATTCACAACCCCTCTTTCATGAAATTAATATTGAAAATTGATTTGATTTGTTTTAGTTTAGATTTCTGATGTTTTTTTTAATGGTTGTTTTCTGTTCTATTTCGATATCCACCACTACTATCAATCGTGGAGTGTTTCTCCATGCCTCCTTGCATTGACCAATACCATCATCCTAATTTCTGTGATCCATACCAACAACCATTCATCATGGTCCTGAACTTCATCGAGTTCAACGAGACTGTCACAACCTCCTGTGCCACTAGTACTTCATCATACTCATCGCAAAACCTTTACCTGTCACAAACCACTTCTCCGCTTCACCCTCGCCACCATAGGTCCTTCAACCTGGCAGCTACCTCAACCATCATTGATCCTCACCCACAACCACAAAAACCGTGTCACCAAAAAAACCTTGCCAGCCCGCCGTCCTATTCAAAACCCCTCATCATCCCTCCACCACCACACACATCAACACGGAATCGGTATTCCCGTTCTTCCGATATATTGCGGATTCTAACAGATTTATTCCAATTTTGTTCATCAATCAACTCGCATCTTGAAATCGGTTCAGCTACTACTGCAATGGTGCTTCTACCGACATCTCCAAATCTCTTTCCCCCACTTTTAATATTTTGTACAGAATGCTTTCTACTCAGTATTGTCTATGTATAAGAAAAGTGTTCCAGTCGAAGTGAATTTGGAAATTGCTCATTGAGTTAATATTCTATTTGTCTGTGAGAAAACTAATTGATAGTTGCTTATGTTAGTCATTTAATTGATTGTTTATTCTTTTCCAGGAATTTGGAAATTTCTCATTGACTTTGTGTTCTATTTTTCTGTAAAAAAACTATTTGAAAGTTTCTTATGTTTGTAATATAATGGATTGTTTATTCTTTACCAGGCACCTGCTGGAAATTCTTGGCTTGCTTCATTGATTGCTACAATTATTGGAAACCTTAAGATATCCATTAGCAATGTTCATGTCAGATATGAGGATTCTGTCAGGTTGGTGGAAATGTCTCAGTTGGAGCTCTTGGGATTTCTGAACACGTTATCACATATTTTTTCGTACTTCACGCTATGACTAATGTATTTATTTCTTTGTTTATGGTTTTCTGACATTATGGATATATTGTTGTCACACTGCTCCATGTTCCGTCCGTATTTACTTCCTGCACTATTTTAAGCAACATATTTTGTTGTTTAGTAATCCAGGACATCCGTTCTCGTGTGGTGTTACTCTGGCAAAGCTTGCTGCTGTTACAATGGATGAGCAGGGGAATGAAACCTTTGACACCAGTGGTGCTCTAGATAAATTGCGGAAGGTTAGCTTCGTCTTCTTTCCCTTTTGCGGTGACTTCGCCAAAACCGACTAGTAGGGCAGGCCCTACTAATATTTACTCCGGGGTTAAGTGCCTTAGAAAATTACGTGATAAAGTTTCAAGTAATCGTATATCACTTAGTTGAAAACCATTTTGTAGTGTTCAATTTGACTGTTCCATCTGAATTGGCTGTTGGGTGTCGAAGCACATACCCGATCTTCTAGAATAGTATGACGAATTTTTTTGATTTATACAGTTATTCATTGGCATTATTTTTATTCATCTTGAACTGATAGCTTACATCTACGCCTTTTAGGTGAAATATTTTTCAATTATTTAGGAAAGCCAACACCGATGTCTTACAAAGTTGACTGCAATAAGTATAATAAGCTGGATTATTTTTATTGGATAAAGAAGATTTTTTAGAAGCAGAAAGTTTTGTTATATGTATAGGAGGACATGGGGTACTCTAAAAGACTTAACAAAAGAGAGATGGGAATAAGCAGGAAAAGAAATAGCAATGAAGAACAATTTCAGAAGTAGTATATGAACATTATATCCGTGAGTCTGTATGAATTAGGCATAGGTGCACTGCAGTGTGATCTAGGAATTAGGATTTTTCGTATCATCTTGGTAGGTAAATTTAAAGTCCTCAAGCTTCATGCGATGCAGATCCTCAGCTAACATGACAATTTAGCTCTTTCTGTTTTCAACGGCAATCCAAGTATTTGGACTGAAAATGTAAATATTCGTATTGTAGTCTTTGCAACTTGAAAGGCTGGCGATGTACCACGACTCCAACCGCGTTCCTTGGAAGTTAGATAAGAAATGGGAAGAGTTAAGTCCTGTGGAATGGATTGAGGTATGCTATAGCTCAATCAAATTTTATCCCCCCCCCCCCCCCCCCCCCCCCCCCAAAAAAAAAAAAAAAAAAGAGAGAGACAAAAACAAAAAAACTACTCAACATGCACACGCAATCTTCTTTTCTTTTCTCATTTCATTTGCACGTACACAGGTAGATGCATCCATTTGATAGTTGAAAGCTGTTAGTCTATATCCCAAACTGTATTACTATGGATACTGTGGTCCAACCTCGAACTCTTCTACTTCTCTCTCTTATGGTTAATTATCTACATTGTCCAGGTTTTCGAGGATGGTATCAATGAATCAGCAAAAGGTAGTGGAATGGTGTCTACATGGGCTCAGAATCGGAACTATGTGGTTTCACCTATCAATGGAGTCCTCAAATATCATCGTTTAGGAAATCAAGAACGAAAAAATCCTGACATTCCATTCGAGAAGGCTTCGCTCATTGTCAGTGATGTTTCTTTGACAATTACGGAGGTGCTAAATCTTGACTTTCTTATATTATCTTCAGTGTTTGTTTCCATTTCGTTCTTCTCAATACATATTCTGCCTGGTTTTCAGAGGGAATAAATTTTCTATTAGTTTCTCCTCAGTTGGTTTGGGGTTAATCAGCAGGGAAAAGTAACGGGCTGTGGGAGAAATTTTCTTATATTTGCAGTATTATTACTTATTCCAAAGAAGGAATTGCCTCGCCACCTATGGCCAACTCAAAAATCCCTATTGGCCATGTTTAACCATCACGTCAGACTTTTCTGTGCCCCAGGTCTTAGTATTACGATACCCACTTCTCCTCCCCTTGCCCCTTTCTCTCTCACAGTGCCGAGTATACAGAAGAGAAAAAATAGAAGGGTTCAAAATTTTCCCATTATTTTCTCGTTAACCGTGCCAGCAACAATAAGAGCCAAATTTAATTTATGACCGTTGTTCTTCTTACAGGCTCAGTATCACGACTGGATTAGACTCTTGGAAGTCATTTCTAGATACAAGGCGTATGTTGAAGTTTCCCATTTAAGACCTGTGGTGCCAGTTTCTAAGGGTCCCGCATTGTGGTGGCGTTACGCTGCTCAAGCTGGTCTGCAGCAGAAGAAAATGTGGTATATTATATATATATATATATCTAAGTAGGATAGATTCTTGATAGTCATATTGTTGATTATTGAAGAAAAATCAGAAACAGAAATTTTCTCTGTTCTTTCGTTATTCTGTTCTGAAATTTTTATGCAAGTTGAAATATTCTCTGATAAGTTATCTAGGTTTAGTTTATGTATACTTAATGTTTTGTATTAACTCTTCATAAGCCTCTCCTTTCAGCTATCGATTCTCCTGGGACCGAATTCAAATTATGTGTCATCTTCGTCGACGCTACATTCAGTTGTATGTTGGTTCACTGCAACAGTTGCCTAATGCTAATAACACAGAAATTAGAGAAATTGAGAAAGATCTTGATCCCAAAGTAATTCTTTTATGGAGGTATGCATTATATGTTACATGTCTATCAAAAAACAAAAAAAGGGTAAGTACACATGTTTTCTTTGTTTCCTACTATTTGACAATACTGCAGCAAATCTGTGCATACAATTCTTGCTGCACAAGTCTAATTTCCTTGTCAAATATTGCTAGTTTCTTAATTTATTTTAATATCGTTTTCCCCCAAAATTGGGTTATGTTTATTTCCAGTGAGAACTCCATTTGGCTCTGCACTCTAGTTTGGCTTTCCATGGTTCTAGCGTGGAGAAAAGATTGATAATTTTATTGAGTTTAGCGTGCAAATAATGCTGCCCAATTTACTTATATATATAGAGTCGGGGTTGTAAACAAATGCCCACAATATACTAATTTATGGATGTTCTAAAAATTCACAGTTTTAAGTGTTTCTACAGCTTTGCTTCACTTCTCTTTACCTTTGTTCTCTTGTCTATCGCTTCCCCTTCTCTCTCTCTTCTCTTCTCTCTCCCCCATCGCTATACACGTAGAAACACACTATTACAACATCCACCCACATGCACTTGCACTTAAATAACACCCCCCCACTCCCACCCCACCCCACAAATGCACTTACACCACTAATAAATGCACTATTTTACACCACTGAACACTCAAAAGCACTACTCCTGATACACAACACCACTCCACATTAGTCCCCCCAAAAAACATACATTATGTACAAATATGTGTCTTGTGTTACAGACATTAAACACCCAGACAGCTGTAATATAGTAACACACGCAACACATTCAAAAGACAGTGCACACAACTGCAGGCCAGTTGTGCTCGATATAGCCCTGCCTCCGTATGTGCGAAACATTTCAAGGAAGAGGCCAAAAAATATGCTGTAGATTTTATATATCCGAAAAATCTTCCTTATTTTTGAAGTTACCCTTGAAAAATCTTCCTTATTTTTGAAGTTACCCTTGAAAAATCTCTCATTTCTTTCCAAACATATGTTCTGCATGTAAGCCATCATTATGATTCTTCACAATACTCCGTGTCTCTCCTTATCTCCTCCCAAGCACCAGTCCATCGAAAGAAAGTTGGCCGAAAGGCGTCGAAGTGTGTCCAATAAACGATTTTTTTTTTGCAAATCTTTGTTCCATATAAATTTCAAAGACTGACATTGCAACAATATGATCAATATCATCATTATTGTTCTTGCAAAAAATACACCAAGATGGTGTAAAGCAAGAGAAGGGTCTTTTTCGTTGAAAAAGATCACCCGTGTTCGCACATTTTCAAGTAGCTAATAATGAAAATATAAGAAATTTTGGAGGTATCCATTTCTCTTAAAATATGTGATGGTGCTTAAATAGAGGCAACGATGGAGAGTCAACCCAAAACAGAGCAAAGAGAGCTTGGAAGAGATGCCCCCAAATTGTTGAGACTCCGCATCCCTTTGTCAATCAAATCTCAAGAAAAAGGAACCTCTTTCCACAGCGTAAGAGGAGAAACAAATTCATCAAGTTCTCAGTGATTACAGTTTTTCCTAAAAGAGAGATTCCAAGACATCGAAATATCGGAAGGGGGAGACATCATGGGTGAAACATATTCATGTCGAGCTAATTTCTATTGAGACTATGAAAAGGACAAAAATTTGTGGAATCGTCAACCGGTTTATCTTCTCAATTTGTTACTATGCCCTTTACCAACAGTGGACTGGGTGTGTAAGGAATGAAACCAAACTTGAGTTACAAATTTCCATGAGCTAGGGGAAGAACCACTCACAATCTCATTGGAATATCATCTGTTTTTTGTTAAGACCACGATTACTCTTATGATACAACACCAAAGAGCCATTTTTAATAGGAAATCTCCACAACCAGTTGCCAAGAGAATCCAAATGTGACTTCTCTACTTTTGAGCAGTGGGCATGCATCCATTATTGGGAAGATGTTTGGATGGGGAATTCCTCTTTTTTCTTCTTGTTTACTCTCATATCGTACTTCTTTGAATCAGTCTGTAATTTCCCCTAACAATAAAGATTGTACATAACCACATAATGACAGCTAAAGAAAGGTAAAATATGTAAAATGGAAAAAATTAATAATATCCTATGCTCCTGCATCAACTGTAGCTTCTTATTGTTTTCCGGATCTATGTAATGTTGAAGCATCTGTTCTTTTTCTGGTTGCTGGAATCTCGTTAATTGTTTATTTATCTTTCAGATTCCTTGCACACGCCAAGGTTGAATCTGTAAAATCAAAGGAAGCAGCCGAGAAGAGAATGCAAAAAAAAAAAAGCTGGTTTTCTTTACGATGGTTCGTTAAATTACCTTGTTTAAGTCCTTTCGACTCATTAACCTTATTTTTAGAATGTAATGCTGAGTTGCTGGTTTACTGATCTCCTGTATATATCTTCCCATAAATAGTACAAATAATAATTTGTCTAATAAAAAGGTTATCAATCATTTGCCCATGGCACCTTATTGTAATTTATTGGCATATCAGGAGTACTCCTGGGGATTCCTCCGAAGAGGATACTTCACAGGGATCAGTGTCAGTGGAGGAAAGATTGACAAAAGAAGAATGGCAGGCAATCAATAATTTGTTAAGCTTCCAGCCGGATGAGGATTTGACTTTTCATTCTGGAAAGGAGATGCAGAATATGATACAGTATATGGTAAATGTATCCATTGGTCAGGCAAGTGCCCGAATCATTAGTATAAATCAGACTGAGATTGTTACTGGTAGATTTGAGCAACTTCTTGTCTCCACGAAGTTTAAACATCGAAGCACTCATTGCGATGTGACACTAAAATTCTATGGATTATCTGCCCCTGAAGGTTCACTTGCCCAGGTTTTATTTTCATCTTTGATGACTATATTCTTAATGCAAGCTCTTAACTTAGTGATAACGGTTACCCTGGGGTTGTAAAAACTGTCTTTTCTACTGCTATACTCTCTTTTGTGAGTTATGCAGTATGGATACTTCTTAGTTTGTAGGTTTCAGAATTTGAAACAGTTCTACTTGGTTATATTTAATGGCATTTAACCAAGCTTCTAAAACAAATTAGTTTACGTGGTGGATGAAAATTTATTATTTATTCTATATTGAATTTCACAAATTGATAATTGTTGTCTCGACATACATCAAAATTTAAATTTTTATTATCGGGTATTTGTGTGTTTTTGGAAACTTTCCCTATCTCAGAAATTTCTCATCTTGGCTTGATGCTATGATTTAATCCTGAGTTTCCTTGCTTATTTAAAATTGATTTTTTAAGTAGGCTTATATACATCATAATATGTTTTGCAGAGTGTTCCTAGTGAGCAGAAGGTGAATGCATTAGCCGCTACTTTTGTACATTCACCAGTTGGGGAGAATGTAGACTGGAGGCTTTCAGCAACGATTTCCCCTTGCCATGTCACGGTGATTTGTTAATGTTTTTATTTAATATAATTTATAGTAGATTACTTTACTTAAGACGTATGTTTGTCCTATGTTATTTGTTTATACCAACGTTTTAAAAAGCGCTAGGCGGTAGGGGGCGGACCACCACCTAGCGCCTAGGTGCCACCAAGGGGAGAGAGAGAGATCAGCGCACGGACCACCACATATTGCGCACGGGTTGTAAGGATTTTGGTCTCAAATAGGGTTTGAATGGGAGCCAGTGTGACAACCCGTCTATTCTAATACCGGGTGGCCAATTCTCTACTAAAATAAAACAGGGTGTAGTTTCATGTGACACCCCACCTATTCTAATAACGGGTGATCAATCCTCTACTAAAATAAAATATGAATACCAGTCTAGTTCATTCTTAGCATCACTATCGAAAACTAATTTAATTACTAATAACCTATCAGGCCTGGTTTTAAATTTTAAAAACTTAATATCTTGCCTTATTAAAAACATCCAACCATTTAGCAAACCTTTCCAATCATATGAATAGACGTAACTAATTTAACTAAACATTAATCACAATAGACTGAATACAAATGGCACGAAATAAATTAATTAACCGAATAACTCTCGGTAAGACCAAACACAATATCCAGTGATACAGAAATATTATGAAGTCAGTAAAGTCTGAATGATATAAAGACTGTCCAACAATGGACAACATGCCCGAATAAATAACTGGAATGAAATCCTATCTAGATAGCAAGGATAAAACCGTCTATTCGAACCTTGCAGGCATCCACAGTTGCTGCAGCATTGTCTGACTGGAAAGATAGCTAAGCCTGGCGTACCTGAGCACCTAAAAGGTTTTGAAAAAGAATTTTTGATACTATTTAGAGCCCAAAACCATTTGGAAATATTTTGCAAATATTTAAAATGCAATAATGCAAATGCAACATAATTGTTCACTTTCATCTGGTGTCGTACTCGCATGAGATTATCGTCGCCCCTCATCTATAGTGCGCACCTAACACATATTTTAATTCCCTAGTTATGCTACCTCGCCTAACTAGTATAACCACTTAACTTAGCCTCACACGCTAAGCCTCTACATGTATTTTACTTTGCTTTGTTTCTCATTTAGCTAATCACGCAAGCTACATCATTATAATTCTCAATTATAATTTTATCGTTAACAAATTAACATAACTTTACACTAGTTATAATTTCAATGTTCGCATATTTGTAAAACTCACATATAAATATAACACTCATTTATACGTATATACCTAGCATCCCTGAGCTATCCTCCTAGATGTATTTAATTTAATGTTCACACATTCATTATATCACACATATACATATAACACTCTTATATATGTATATACATAGCATTCCCGAGCTGCCCTCCGGGATTCATTCCCTAGCATGCTATTAGGCTCAAGGTACGTCATGTATCACTTCTGGGCTACCGGGTTGGAATCTCACCACCGAACCCAAATCGTAAACACATAATTGGAGGTGGTCAGACATACATCCGCAGGTCATAGCAATACCACATTACCCCCCACTAGACTCTAAACTCACATACAGTCATGGTTCAAAGTCTTGGTATCGGACCTGGTATCGGACAACCGATTTTCAACTCGGTCGCGGTATTGGACGATACGCAAAGATATGCTATTTAGAGAGCGCAAAAAATTTCAAAAAAAAAAAGAGAAAATTTTAAGAAAATAAGATTAACAATGTGGGCCAATGAGATATGTTCAAACCCATCATTTAATATGCGTTACATTGTAGAATTGGTTATACTGAAGCGTGGCGGACTTGAGATTCAATATTTTCCATAATAAACCAATATTAATAGTGAAAAACAATCTAATGACACATAAAACATGATAACAAATTTACATTGAAGATAAATAGAAATGATTACAATGTTTCGTCATTTTCATCTCCCTATCTAGTTGCGATATCGATCATACGGATTTAGAAATGATAACAATCATTATTATTAAAAGTCATTGTACAAACATTTTTTTTAAATAATACCAAGAATTACTAATTACAAAAACAGTTGACCTTTTTAAAATATTTGTACAAACCTTTTATAAATATTATTTCTAGAAGTTTTAAACATTGTTGTACAAACCTTTTGTACAAATAAATTGAAATATTTTGTACAAATAAATTTTTTGTACAATTATTATTTTTTCAATTTTTTTTATTTTTAGAAATTATAAACATTATTTGTATTTTAATAGGAATTATAAACAATACCTTAAAAAAAAGAAAAAAAAGAAAGCAATGTTTAGATTTCCTAAAAAAAGTGAAGTTGTGAAAAACAAACAAATAATGTACAAACATTTCATCTCCTCTCGGCAACTCGTATTAAATAAAAAAAACACATATAAGGGTTTCCAATCACTCAAAAAAACATAAGGGTCACTCTACAAAACATTTCCAACTAAATAAGGGTTTCTAATTACTCAAAATAGGAAAAGGGTCTCTCATTTTACAACTCACTCACCGATAAAAAATAAGAGGCGATTCTGCCGGGGCTTTTACGCAGAGAGAGAAAGAAAGAAATCCGGTTGATTATTTAGGGGATTCCGGTCGAAATTTTGGGGATTCCAGCTTCCATGAAGAGGACAAGTATCTGGTGTGAAAATCAAGCATCTCACGACAACTTTTATGGCAGAAAATCAGCCCTGAAACTAGTAGTGACAATAATTTTTGATAAAGGTTAGATTCGTTCATTAATTGTTCACCTCCTATTATTTTTGATTTCTCACTTATTTGAACCGTCTTTCTATTTTTTTTTGGGTAAAATATCATAATCTCGGTGATATTTGTATGATTCGCCCCAGATTTTGCCGAGATATCTCGGGATCGGCGAGATATCGCTGATATTTCACGATTTATTACGATATTATTATTTTTTTGATTCGTGACTCGTTATTGGTTTGGTGGCCTATGATTCCGAGTCGGCTCGGCCGATACCGAGTTGACTCAGCTGTTACTTTGAACCATGCATGCAGTGGTTATGCAACAGTACTATGACCTGGAAAAACGACCCAACACCTGCTGTTTACGCCCGGGTGGATCGCTCACTACGTTCAACCTCCAACGGTAGCATCCATATTGTTGGTATGTTCACATATATCAGTCGCACACAGATATATCCACATATGTATACTATTTCACTCAGTGTGTGTGTATATATATATATACAGATAGGCTTCTGTGCACACTAAGTTTGCACATCATTTTTTTAAAATAGTAAAAAAAATATTTTTGAGTGGATTTTTTTTATGTGATATTTAAACATTTCAAAGGACCCATATAAAAAAATGGTCAATTATTGAATAGTCCCTGCTATAAATATATATTTTTTAAAAATGACACATTTTTAATTTAACCCATTTAGTCCCTTAAGCACTCAATATTCTCTTATTTTTAAAGGTCTGCGCCAGCGGCACTCCCTCTCCAAAATATGTGGCAAAGGACTCTTTGAGGCAAAATAAAAAAGCTTGGACTAAATGAGTATTAAAAAATGTTCGAGGGACTATTTGGTATATGCCCCTAAAAAAATTAGCTCAAAAAACTTTTTTTGCTATTTTTAAAAAATTGGTCAAACTTTTGCTGTTTTTATAAGTACTTTAAAAGCTGCGAAAGTTTGACCGATTTTTTAAAAATAGCAAAAAAAGTTTTTTTGAGCTGATTTTTTTATATGGGTCCGTTGTAATGTTTAAATATTACATAAAAAAATCAACTCAAAAATATTTTTTTAATATTTAAAAAAATTGGTGTGCGTCAGCACATGCGCAAACTTAGTGTGCACAAGAACCTGCCTCTCTCTCTCTCTCTCTATATATATATATATATTATCACTCGTAGCCCTAGCCCACAAATTTCGAGTCTTTCCCGACTCTCGATTTATCAAGTATACACTTATATTAATTCAATAACCTCGTGTTTCTGGCCACCGAGCTATTTCACTCGAACCTGTAGCCGAACTCTTTTCGACATTCCAACCCCATTTCATTAACTATAACTCTTTTCGACATTCCAACCCCATTTCATAAACTATAACCCTAGTGTCATTCATCCTAGTTCACTCGTAAACTCGTACACGGATTTAATTCCCGTCCAACCCAAGGTAGATTATAATCACTCCTGTATATTCCTAGAAGTCACATAGCAACTATTGAATTCCATAATCCAAACCGAACCCTTAACGGCCCACGAAAAATCACTAAACAAAAGATGAGGCAACCCTGCCTTGCGAACCAGTTGGCAACGTTGCCCGAACCGGTTCGCCCCTGCCCATTGGATCGGTTCGGTTCCCTGAGCAGTGAGTCACCTTTCTTACTGACGGGTTTCTTCTTTCTCCCATCAACCATATGAATACCCAACATCATTCAAACCCAAAATATAATCTTTCTATCAATCTTAAACGTAATAGTACTCGTTTTTACGTCTGATTTATTCCGAAAACATATCCATTCGTGGGATTTACATTTGTTTATCAAGAATCATTCAATCTCTCCATTCTAATTTAAGACTTCACCAGTTCACATATTAGTCATTAAAGATCGTATCTTTATAACAAATCATCTCAGATTTTACATGGGATCACATTCAAATTATTTCTCGATGATTTCAATCCTAAAAGTCCCGTTTTACATGTTAATCCCACCCAAAAAATTGTGTTCTTACACCAGATTTATTCATGAACTATTGAAACCACATCAATAATTAAAACAAGATAATCACTTGCCTCTTAACTCATATAGATTGTGAATTCTTCCTGTTGTGATGTGATCTCCTTTACGTAATGATCTTGTGCCCGGAATGCTCAATTCTCCTCCAGGATCGTTTCTTCTTCAATTTCTCTTAGTTTTTCCTTCTCTATTCTTTTCTCTCCAACCCTAAGTCTTTTGGATGGTGGAATGGCTGCCCACTCTATCCACCTTCCCTAGATATAACTTTAAACCTCGTTAATCCTAAGATTAGGTTAGGCCTCACTTGTAAACTGACCCAAACGCCCTTATACGGGTTCCGATTAGCCTAAAAAGTTCTCGTAACTCAATTATAACCCTCGGGTACCTAATTTTGGGAATCTTGGCCCTTTTCGGTTCGTTGGCGCACTCGAAATCACCATCTGAGTTATCAAACATTAATTTTCCATTTCATTCCTAACACGACCCTGACCGCGTGTCTCGAATGAGATACCGTCAACTCGTCGATTTTACTCACGACATAATGTAAATTAACATGTTTTCATTTACTTAGCACACAAGTAAATATAATATCACATAAGTATCAATTTTTGTAATAGCTAATTAACATTTATTCAATTCACGTTATTTCTCAAATCAATTAAATTACATGCACACGTGTAATTTAAAATACTCTAAAAATACGAGGTGTTAAATTTCATTCTCAGCATCACTGTCGTAACAAGTAATATTAATTTAAACGAATAAAATCATACATCTCAGTGAACAGAACGACATGCATAAATAAATAAATATGAACTGAATAAACCATCAGGCACCATCAGTAATCATCCAACTGAAATAAACCTGATAAATAAAATATGTATGACATAAAGTAAAGTCCTATTCAACTACGACACACGCCCAGAAAAGAAAATACTGGAATAAAAAGAATCCTATCTAAATAGATAGAGCTGAGTCGATTAAGTTAATCTCGTAGCGTCCACAGTTACTGCAACGGCAAGAGAGATCTATCCCCGCTGTCCTTGCTGTTGCTACACATTTGGTTTTTTTAAAAGAAAACAAATTTACCCGTGAGTCAAAGCCCGAAAATGTTTGAGAATATTTTGCAAGTAATTAAATGCTTTAAATAAATGAAACACTTAGTGTATTACGTTCACAATTACTTTACCGGTCGCATTCACATGAGACAAACCTCACCTCTCATTTACAGTGCGCACCTAACATGTTCATTTTATTATTCTAATTACACAACCCATTCTAACGAGGACAATAATCGCTATCCAAGTCCAAACCCGCTAATAGTCACCGATAGCTAAGTACATACTATCCTCACTAGGTATACGTTCATAGATAATATTCTAGCAATATACGTGCTATAAATGATTGTTCACGCAATATAATAACATAGCCACACTCGTGCTATATATAGATGTATACACTATATCGTATAAACATACATATATAGTGTTCGCTATATACGTATAACCGTATCCCCAGGGCATAGAGCTCGTGGATACATCCCTCGTGTGCTATCAGGTTCCTAGCATATCACGCATCACACTGAGTCATCGGGTCGGAATCTCACCACCGAACCCAAACGTAAATACAAGCAAACGAAGGCGGTCATAAACATACATTCGAGAGTCGCAACCATACCACATCGCACCCAATCGGTTTCCAAACCAACACCTATCGTCACAAATGGATAGTAGCCATGCAACAGTACTTTGACCAGGACAATCAGTCCAATGCCTGTTGGTCAACGTCAGGGTCACTGCCCACGACGCGCAATCTCATAACGATATAAATAAGAATCAATCACACACACACATATATATATATATACAAGTCACCCCAATACGTATATATATATATATATATAATGCTGACCTCGTAATAAATCTCACAACGTACTAGTCTCCCAAATCCCGAAGTTTGAACTGACTTTCCGATTATGCATATAAGTGTTCACTCACTTGCATTTTCGGATGGTTTCACCCGAACTCGTCTATCCGTTGGCCTATCACACACCCTTTCCAGTCGTCCCACTCTACCCCGGAAGTCCCTGCGATCGTTCCCCAAGCTCTAACGGGTCAAAACAACACAAACAAAATGTGTGCATGTTAGCAAACCAAACCGGTTCGCTTGGCAGACCGGATCGGTTCGGTCAACCGAACCGATTCGCACCCCCAGCAAACCGGTTCGGTTTGCTGGGCTGCCAATCGTCTTCTTCCTCGGGTTTTCTCCTTTAAAATCCTCCAATGGGGGTCCCCAAGCCTCCCAAAGTATCAAGTTAACATCCTACATTAATACCTAACAAACCCAGAAGCATTGTAACTACGAAATACACTTGAATCCATAATCAAAACTCTAGGATTTCTAATCATTAATCAATTCAATTAAACCCATAATTTATCAAACTTGAATTTCCATTGATTCTAGCCCTCTATGAGTGTTTTACACGTTCATACTTGTAAACCCAGAATTTAATAAAAAATTCTTACATATTTATTATTGATTAATTATTAATTACAATTAGATATTAATCACAACTTAAATCTCTTACTTCAAGTCTCAAAGTTTCAACCTTTAATCTCAGATTTAGTCTTATCAATTTTGAATGTAATTAACTACATAATTTTACAATCTAAAGCAAGTAAATACTTACTTTTAAGGATTTTCATCCGAAATCTCACGCGTGTGAATGATTTGAATCCGGAGATTAGCTGTTCCTTTTCTTCTCCTAGGTCTTCTCTCCCCTTTCTTCCTTTTTCTCTTTTCTTAAACTCTCCTTTAACCACAATTATGCAGATTTTGAAAAGTGGGTTGTCCTCCACCTTCCTTAGTCCTTAAATACCTCTTAATCACACCCTAATCCCCTTTTTAAGTTAAATCCTAGGTGTAAAAGGACCACGATACTCCCATATAGGTCCTGCTACGTCTAAAAAGCCCTGGAACCCAATCATAACACCCGAGTATCTATTTTGGATTATTTCAACCCATTTCGGATCACCAGTGCACTCAAAAAGGTCATCCGAGTCATCCAATTACAAATTCACCAACATCTCATTAATCGGGCCCAACATGTGCGCACACTACGCATCGCCCAGATTCCGAAAGGTGCACATGCCATAAATCCTTTGGCTAGCACCACCCAGATTCCCACTAATTCAGCTCCATAAGTGATGATATCCTAAGAGGATCATTGCTCTGATATCAATATGATGTATATGAAGCGAAATTTAACACACTTTAAGGAATGGAAATCATAATTGAACGCTATATCTCGTAACATCTCTCTTATCAAAATGCTACCTTTGAAATGAGGGAGCCACTCCATTATTCTCTTGGAAATTAACACATGAGAAGGAGTGGATGCGGTAATGGGTTGGTCAGCTGCTGAATCTGGAGGAAGGTGCGGCTCGTCGGGTGGCACCACCCGGATTCCCACTCATTGAGGTCCATAAGTGAAGGTATCCCAAAGTG
Source organism: Sambucus nigra (assembly GCA_949130495.1). NCBI lineage: Eukaryota > Viridiplantae > Streptophyta > Magnoliopsida > Dipsacales > Adoxaceae > Sambucus > Sambucus nigra. Next base: position 423,716,597 of record OX422209.1, read on the forward strand.
CATCACTACTTCGATACCAATTCGTTGTATACAAAGCGAAAATTAACACATAATAAGGAATCTTTAATGAAAATGCTACCTCTGAAATGAGCATGGTTCAAAATATCGGCCGATGCCGAGTTGACTCGGTTTCGTGGCCTACTGTTTTGATACTATGACACGAGTTCAGTAATAGAAGTTCGTGACTCAAATCAGACCATATCGAGTATATCTCGCCCGACTTGGGCGATATGAGCGCGATCTAGATCGACTCGGATATATCGGCGAGATCTCGACGTTCTTGGACAATATCGGACAACTCATTAAATAAGTTATTTTATTTATAAAAGTCATTCAATTTGTAGCACTTTTATTAAATTTGTGATGTTACTTACAGTTGGATTAAATCCTTACCATATTATTGTTAATGTATTTATATTTATTCATTAAATATATGATGTGGAACAACAACACTATTCATATGAACAGTGACCGAGGGTACTATTCATATGGACATTAATAGTAGCAGTAATAGTCTGTCTTGGATTTTTCCTTGGATTGAATAAACATAAATCAAGTGCCTATTGCACAATGATAAGTGGTAAACCTCAATATGCACCATACGAAGTGGTAAACCACAAAGACTACTTTTATAATTTTTAAAGATTTCTTTAAGTGGGTGGTTTAGTTGTTAATTCATCCCCTCCATTGCTTTCTCTAGTGGGTTAAATGTGTATTATTTTAATGTTTTGTTTCCTTTTTTACTTATGTATATATAGGCAAGAGGTGTAAGCTTGTAATCACATCATTCTTACTATCGATATAATTTGGAGTTTATTAAAGAGGTCTAGTGAGGCTTTTGCCTTGTGGATTCAAGGGTTTGGGGTTTGATCCCATTATTTCATCGCTTTCAGCTACGTCAGTTAGTATCAGAGCCTTGATTTCGCCTAGCTCGATGGCGAACACCAAAACCGGAGGCAACCAGTTCGGCGAAAAATCGAGGTGTCCGAGCCTTTTGGAAAGCTGTGCAGGTTCAAGAACGGTGGGTGGAAGAAATGTATCAGACTGTTCAACGTGTAGATCAAATGGTGGAAGAGAGATATAGTGAGCACTCGCTACTCTTACTCTTGGTGGCAATGCGCTTCAAGCCAGTGAGGTTGCTCATAGCCGTTAAATCATGGGTAGAGGTGGTGCAGATTCTGACTCAGATAAGTTGTCGCGGTAAGAGGGATCTCGCGACTATAGGAATGTTGATGTTCCTGAAATATATGATCAAAATTGATATTCCACATTTCAATGGATGTCTTCATATTGAGGATCTTTTTGATTGGATCACTATGGTGGAAAGTTTATTTGATATCATGAATATCTCTGAAGATAGGCAAGTGAAATTAGTGACCAACAAACTAAAAGGAGGCACGTCAGCTTGGTGGGAGCAAATGCAGTGCAACAGGAGGCGCCAAGGGAAATAACCCGTTGGAACATGGGGGAAGATGAGAAGACTTATGCTGGCAAGATTCCTATCGCCAAACTATGAACTGATGTTGTATCAACAATATCTGAATTGCTGACAGGTAACGCGATCAGTTAGCGATTATACGGAGGAGTTTTACAGATTGAACGCACGGAACAATTTGATTGAGACATAGAGCTAACAAATTGTTAGATTCATAATAGGACTCCTATCGAAAATTCGTGATCCGATTCGCCTTCGCACCATGTGGAGTTTATAAAAAACAACGAATATTGCAATCAAGTTGGAGGCTCAGTTGATGAGATCGATAAAGCAGACACCGACCAATATTAAAGCGTCATATGCAGGACCAACAGTAGACAAAGGGAAGTTTATACCAACAACCCAGTTTCAATCTCGAGCCAACTTTCGTGATCCAGGAGTGGGTACCAGTCGTACCTAGGGTGGTCAACAAAATCCTTAGATGCAGCAGAATTAACCGAACCTTAGCTGGCACGCATATCCTTGAATGATTAAATGCTATCGCTGTTAACAAACAAGGCACAAGTTTTACGAGTGACCTGTGAGACCACGAATAAATATGGTTGAGAACGCGAAAGGGGATGAATATGAACCACTAGAATACGACTATGACGAGGCAGAGATAGCAGGGCTTGATGATGGGGAACATGTGGCCTATGTGGTGCAAAGATTATTACTGACATTAAGGACCATATTCAAAACTTGTTGCACGATCAACAAGAAAGTGTGCAATGTAATGGTGGACAATGGAAGCAACATGAATAAGCATTGGTTAAGGCCCTACAGTTGCAGATTGAGAAACGCCTATCGCCGTATTAAATCGGCTGGATCAAGAAAGGATTAGAAGTTCGTGTAATAGACGTATGTTGAGTTCTTTTCTCAATTGGAAAGCACTATAAAGATGAGATCATTTGCGATGTCGTAGACATGGATGCTTGTCATGTATTACATGGGAGGCCTTGTCAATATGACGTAGAGGCCACCCACAAGGGCAAAGATAACACGTACCAATTTGTGTGGCATGAGAAGAAGGTTGTTCTTGTTCTAACCAATGAAAGAAATTGTACCCAATGATTCTAAAGTGGAGGGGCATACTATCCTAACGTCAGTGGAGCAAGAGTGTCTAGAGGTTATAAAGGAAGAGAAAGAGGGAATAACACTGGTTGTGAAGGGAAAGGTTGGAGAAGCTACACCAATCCTTGAGATTTTGCAACCAATTATGGCAGAATGTCATGATCTGATTTCCGCGAAGCTGTTAGATCATTTCCACTAATGCGTGACATAAAACACTATATTGATTTGGTGCTCGGGGCCAGCCTACCGAACTTAACTCGTTACGGGATGATTCCTAAAGAGCACGAGATTTCGCAGCAGCAGGTTGAAGAGCTGTTACAAAAAGGACTACTCAAGGAAAGTATGAGTCCTTGCATTGCCCTGCTTTGTTGGTGCCAAAGAAGGACGGGAGCTGGAGGTTGTGTGTGGATAGCCGCACCATTAACATGATCATAGTGATATACAGATTTTCAATCCCAGGCTCGATGACATGCTGGAAAGATCTAAGATCTTCACCAAAATAGACCTACGTAGTGGTTATTAAAAGATTTGAATCTGACCTGGAGATGAATGGAAGACAACCTTTAAGACCAAAAAAAGGTGGTACGAGTGGATGATTATGCCATCCAGATTGTCAAATGCTACCAGTACCTTCATGCGACTTATAAATCAAGTGCTTAAACTATTTATCGGTAAATTCATTATTGTTTATTTCGACGACATTTTGGTATATAGTCGTAATGAGGCAGGTCATATGGCGCACTTGATAGAGGTTTTGATGACTTTGCGTGCTCACTAGATGTATATAAACTTGAAAAAGTGCACCTTTATAACAAGTCAATTGTTGTTTTTAGGCTTTGTTATGTGGTCGGATGGCATTCAGGTTGACAAAGAAAAGGTACGAGCCATTAGAGACTGGCCCACGCCTAAGGCAGCGGACAACGTACGCAGTTTCCATGGACTTGCAATGTTTTAGCGAAGGTTTATCCAAAATTTCAGCTAGGTGATTTCTACTATGAAGAAGGGACAGTTTCAGTGGGGAGCGGAGCAGGATGCTAGCTTTGCATTACTGAAGTAAAAGCTTTGTTCTGCACTAGTATTGAACTTACCAAACTTTGATAAATTATTTGAGGTTGAATGTGATGCCTCAGTTATAGGGTTTGGGATTGTTCTGTCTCAAGGACGGCTAATAGAGTATTTCAGTGAGAACATGAACGAGGTGAGGAAGCAATGGACCACTTATGAGCTGGAATTTTTTGTTGTGTTTCGTGCCTTGCGACATTGGGAACATCATCTTATTCAATGTGAGTTTGTACTCTACAGTGATCTTGAAGTTTGTAAATAATCAAAAAACTATAAACTTGATGCATGCTTGTTGGATTGGTTTCCTACAGAAGTTCACTTTTTCTTTGCGACACAAATCAGGGCAAATGAACAAGGTGACTTGTGCCCATAGGTGTCAAATCGCGAATCGTTTACCCCCCGAATCGCGAATCGTGAATCGAATCGGTCGAATTGGAACAAAATGATAAAAAACGTAATGAAACATACGTAAATGAGATTTAACACTATAGAATTGGTAATTAAGCATAATATGACAAAAAACTAATCGTAACATATGATAATATACCATAATATATCACAAAAATTAACCGTAGCACATGTTCTCATTTATTTTAAGCTTAAAAATGTAAAAAACAAAAATATATCATAAAACAGCCTACATATTAATTTAAAACATCCTACATATTAATTTAAAACAATAAAATAAATACAAAGGTTAATTTAAAACAGTAAAACTGTAAAGCAAATACTTCCAAAAATTTTAAACAGGCCTACATACTAAGATTAACAATATTAATTTAAAACAACCAACAAAATTACAACAATACTAATTTAAAACAGTAAACCATATTAATTTAAAACAATAAAACAAATACTAAGATTAACTATAAAACAATATTAATTTAAAACAACCTTTATATTATTTTAAAGCAACAAAACAAATATACCTTCAAAGATTTTATAACAAATACAAAAGTTTTATAACAAAAAAAAAGCAAAAGATAGAAGACACTCAGCCAAGAGAATAGACAAGAAAAGCCAGCTGATAATAATCGAGCCAAGAGAAATGTTTTTCACTAAAACTCAGTATCTTAACGGTATCCTTTGTTGTTTGCTTCTTTTTTTATTTTTTTTATTAAAACACACGTATGGTTATAAGGTAAAAAAATTGCGAAAAACAAAGGTGAACCGGACCCGAATCAGAGATTCGAATCGTGAATCGCCGATTCAATCCGATTCTTTAGACATTTGCGATTCTCAACTCGATTCGAATCGTTTTATGTGAGAATCGAATCGAATCGTACGATTTTGACAACTATGCTTATGCCCTAAGCAGGAGAGCATCTTTGCTTACTATACTTAGTGCCGAGGTCATGGGATTTGATTGCTTAAAGGAGCAGTATGTGGATGATGAAGACTTCCAAGACATTGGGGAGAAGGGTCGGTCGAAGCTGGATACTGGAGATTTTCATGTCTGTGACTGTTTCTTCTTCCGGACTAGTTGTCTGTGCATTTCGAGGAGCCCCTTCGGGAGTAGTTGCATAAGGAGAAGACCATCACCTTAGTAGAACATACGTGATGAAATGTCCTATATTCCAGACTGAAAAAAGACAGGTGGTACAAAATACATGACTTTATATGCCACTGCCGGTGCCAGAATATATTTGGGAGGATATGTTCGTGATCTTTGTGTTGGGATTGCTATGAACCCAACGTAGGATAGATTCTGTATTTGTGGTGGTTAATAGATTTTCAAAAATGGCACACTTCATTCCCTACAAGAAAATCGGCGACGCTTCTACTATTGCTAATATATTCTTGAGGGAGACAGTTCGTTCTCATAGGGTGTCCAAATTCGTTGTGTCTAACTGTGACTTGAAATTCATTAGTCACTTCTAGAAGACTTTGTAGTGGAAATTTGATAGTATTTTGAAGTATAGCAGCACAACACACCCGCAGACCGACGACTAAACAAGAGTTACGAATCGTACTTTGTGTAACTTCATTCGTTGCATGTGTGGGAGTTCGTATAAAACATCATGATGAACCGATCGATTGGCAAAACTCCTTTTGAGATCGTGTACAGTAAACTCCCACGATATGCTTTAGATTTGGTCCTATTACCAAGGTTGCAGCAGAGAATATGGCAGATAAGGTCCAGATAATACATGCTAAAGTGAAGCAAAATTTGGAGAAGACTATTGCAAAGTACAAGGAAGCTACAGACAAGCATTGGAGGATCAAAGTTTTTGAGGTTGGAGATTTAGTCATGGTTTATTTGCACATAAATAAATTTTCAAAGAACAAGAAGTATGGGCCATTTCGTATCTCCAAAAAGATTAACGATAATGCATACCTATTTGAGTATCATTCTCCTCCAGACGAGCCACTTTATCCTTACTCGAGAACGGGTTTTGTCCTAGTAGAGGGGACTGATGTGGAACAACAACATTGTTCATATGGACATGGACAGTGACTGAGGATATTGTTTATATGAATAGTAATAGTAGCAGTAACAGTTTGTCTTGAATTTTACCTTAGATTGAATAAACATTAATCAAGTGCCTCTTGCATTATGATAAGTGGTAAATATCATTACGCACTATGTGAAGTGATAAAGCACAAAGATCATTACTATAATTTTTAAAGATTTCTTTATATGGGTGGTTTAGGTATTAATTCATCTCCTCCATCTCTAGTGGGTTAAGTGTGTATTATTAATTTATTTTAATGTTTTGCTTCCTTTTTTACTTGCCTATATATTGACAAAAGGTGTAAACTTGTAATCACATCATTTTTATTATCAATATAATTTGGAGTTTATTCACTCTTTTGAGGTCTTGTGAGGTCTTGTGGATTCAAGGGTTTAGGGTTTGTTCCCTTTATTTCATCGCTTTCTGCTACGCCAGTATGCGTCATTGTATTTAAAAATCTTCTTTATTCACTTATAATACATTTAAAAAAATGTATCCTTATTCACTTAATATGTATTTAAATGTATCATTATTTACTTAATGTGTATTAAAATATATCATTATTATATCTCCTTAAAATGTACCTTTATCTACTCAAAATGTTCTAAAAGTGTATAATGGAATAATATTAATTAAATATAATTATTTACTTAATTACTAATTCATATTCTATTGCATTTAAGAAAATGATGAAAACAATGTATTTAACTTCTATTTACTACTTACTTATTTTTTTTTTTGTTTAATTAGATCGTTTTGTTTTGCTTACTTATTGCTAATAAGTGGGACACGCATTAGTATAGTTATTTACACAATGCTATGCATTCGAAATGTTGGTTACCGATCTAATTAATGAATACTATTATTCTTAATTTTCTAGAATTTATCTACTTTTTTTCAAAATTTTTTGGGCTCTCTAAATTGCCTATTGCTGTGTATCACCTGATACCGCGATCGATATCGAGTTGAAAATTTGGGGTCCAAGTCGATTGATACCGCGACATTAAATCATGAAAATGAGGGAGACACTTAATATATTGGGTACCAAGAGAATAATGAAGAATTTCTTGGTTAGGATGATAGGGTTCAACCACGACACATCTCTACTCTAGAATCCTCTAAGAGTATCTACAATTAAAAAATACAAAATGTCCCTCATCCATCATGCTCCTGAATCAGGGAGTGAGCTTGTGTCTTTATGAAGATTTTAAGTTTGGATTGTCAGAAGTTCAGGATAATTGGACAATAGTCTTTAAACATTTCAAAGGATGACCCCCGACCTAACATCTCTAAATTAGAAAATGGAAGGGTTGAAGTCAGAAAAAATTGGGTAATTCTTCCAAAAACATTCTTGACTAACTTTCATATCTTCACTCGAGAAAGTGATCGTGAACCCTTCAGTGCTACATTATTCACAAAAGAAGATTGTGATAGTGCGGTATGTTGGGGATAAAGATACAAACCTTCTTTGATTGCAGTGCGAGGTATATATATATATATATATATATATATATATATATATATATAAATGTGTACACATATATATGAGGTCTCTACGATACTTGATGCGCATGAACTAAAAAACCTAAAGATCTTTTGGGCAAGGCAAACATAGTTCGGACGTCAGTTTACACAGTTTTAATTAGTGGTGTAAATGAGTCAAGCCAAGCCGAGCCCAGCTGATCTTAAGGTTGCTCAAGCTTGGTTTGAAAATTTATAAAGCTTATAGATATGTTCAAGCTTTGCTTGTTTATCCGACTGGTCTACTTTCTGTCTTAGTTATTTTTCTTCTTGACTGCATTAAATTTAAATTCTTAAGTTCGCTTGTTTATCTTATAACTGGTATTCCAGGTTTTCATGGAAAGTTATGATCGATTTTTAGAATTCTTGAAGAGGTGTAATGCTGTTAGCCCTACTGTTGCAATTGAAACGGCAACCGCCTTGCAGGTAATGGTGGTATTACTTCATATATTCTGTTTTATTAAAGATAAACTGATATTTAATATTTAATGGCAAGTTCAGAATAAGATTGAGAAGGTGACTCGCAGAGCGCAAGAGCAAATTCAAATGGTATTGGAAGAGCAAAGCAGGTTAACTTTTTTAAAATTTTCTTTCCATATTGTTTTTCTTTCTGCGCAGTGCATCTAACTGGTCAATTGAACTTTTACTGAACAACTTGCATCCTAGATGACTGAAGCAAGCAGCAACATGTTCCGTCTACTAGATACAGCCGAAGCTGTATTTGATGGCACACTTTATGATCTTCGATGTTGTTGCACCAGTTCAATTATTTTTTAACTTTTGAAAATATAATTGTGATATACTTTAAACATGAAAGGAAATTGTTATAAATTAAAAACACTCTTGTAGGCATTTAGATATTGGTTATGTGACTGACAAGAAAATATAGAATATAGAATTGTGGTTCTATGCATCCGTGAGAAGTTTTAATCAAGGAATGAAAAGAAGGTTTAAAAGAGGAAAAGAATCCCAAGAGTTATGAGCGGACCGATGTGTTTTTTGTCAGGAATGCCTGTAACCAAATAAAAACCTTAAACTTTTGACAAGGCAACAAAATCATTAAGTTATCTTTCATTAAATTCCCCTATGCGATAAAATATTGGAGCAATTACGTTAATAGAAGCTCAAGTAAGAAAATAAATGGCCAATATCATCCAAGAACGGAAACCAAGTATTTAAAAGATATATCTACGAGCACGCATCCTCATAAACTGACATTGTCGAGAAGAAAAGAAAGATCTTGAGAAATATTTTCATGTACTACCTAAAGGCTGCCTTCTACCACCTATGAGTTCCACCTGTCCAATAATAGAACACCGTTTCTCAAAAGGGATTATCCACAGCCACTTTCCTAGCCAAGCCTTATTTCTTATCAAATTTCCAATGGATCATTCCCCATTCTTCTTAGATTTTGATGCTAAATCTCATCTAATCCAATATTGTCTCTCCCTCGCCACAATTCTCTCACGAAAATTCTCTTGTCAGCTTTTCTCAAAATCATTGCTACCTTCAAAAAAAAGAAGAAAGCAAAAAGAAACTGTTGTTTTAACCATCATTGAATTTAGTATTAGTTTAAGACAGGAGGATGCCTAATAACTTTATGCTCATAAGTCTATATTTATATCTTTTCTTTATCACAGGTTTGCTCTTGATATTGATCTTGATGCTCCAAAAGTTAGAGTTCCTCTAAGAAAATACGCCTCCTCCAAATGCGATAGCCATTTTCTTTTGGATTTTGGTCATTTCACATTGCACACGAAGGTATGTCAATCCAGCTCAGCCTTCTAATGCCTATAATATGAATTGAGTAATCTTCTGTTATTTTCAATTTTTGATTTTGGTCATTTTACATTGCACATGAATATGCTTGCATTTCAGGAGGATGGCAATGATGGGGATCTGGCGAAAAGTCTCTATTCGCGTTTTTATATTTCTGGAAAGGATATAGCTGCTTTCTTTACAGATTGTGCTTCTGATAATCAGATTTGTACTCTGGCTTCTCCAACTCATCCCAGTCAACCTTCTGTATCTCCTATGTTGAAGTATACTGAGAACTTCTATTCTCTAGTTGATAGGTGTGGAATGGCTGTTATTGTTGATCAGGTATATTTTACTTTAGTTACTCCTGTTTCATCGAAATACTCTATAACAGCGATTCATGATACGAATTCTATTCCGGTCAGTTATTATTTGTTTTTGTTAATTGAAGATTAAAGTACCTCATCCAAGTCATCCATCAACATGCGTTTCTGTTCAAGTGCCCACCCTTGGCATTCACTTTTCACCAGCCATATATTGCAGACTTATGGAATTGTTAAACATACTCTATGGCACAATGCAAAGTGACAGTCGGCCTGTTACTGAAAATTACCAAGCTGAACTTGTCCCCTGGTATCCCCCAGATCTTGCAAGTGATGCTCGAATCCTTGTTTGGAAGGTATATCCTCTTTCAAAGTTATGAAGTCTGCTGCCAAAATCAGTTTGTTAGGAATTTTCCTCACTTTATTTGACTTTTCCTTTTATTATGTATTTTTTGACCCAGGGAATTGGATATTCTGTTGCTGCATGGCAGCCCTGTTTTCTTGTCTTATCTGGATTATATCTTTATGTGTTAGATTCTGAAGTTTCCCAGAATTATCAGCGATGCTCAAGGTTGTGCCTTTTCTTCCATTTTCATTTTTGATCTACAGTGTCTATTCAGCTCATTTACAGTGAAACAGAACTCTTGAGGCCTGTTTCATCATATTTCTAAATTTCTCTGAAGATAAACGCATAAAATGAAGTTGGCTAACATTATCTGTTTTCATTTTGGGGAAATAGTTTTAAAAGTACCCACTTTTTGAACATGTATGAAGTTTTTTTTTTGGTCTAAAAACTAAATTAGTAACGATGGGGTCACAAAACATTCTAATGTGCGTTCTAAGGGAAGTTATTGTGGACTTTGAGAAGTATAAGGAATTTATCTCTTAATTTATTTTGATGATGTTTATTATGTGTAACAACCAAGGTTGCTAGACACAATACGCCGAAGATGGCGCTGCCACATAGTACCTAAACTAATGACCTACACAACGCCTGGCCACCTGTGTCAACGTGTGCTACGTGTAACACCCCGTCTAATTAAATACCGGGTAGCTACTCCTTTATTAAATTAATACAGAATATCCAGTTGGTTCAGTTTTAGCATCACTGTCGAAAGACATTTAATTAATTACTGGCCACCTAATATTTAATAAGAGAGATGTCAAATTTTATTAATTAAGCCAACAATTAATCAAGAATATATTTAATAAACCATCAATCGCATAACCAATCTCAGATAAATTCTCAACGAGAAGAAATCAAATAAGTCTGGAGTAAACACTCCAATAATAAAGATGCCAGAGTCCCAGTACAAGAGTCTAAATAAACAATAAACCAAAAGCTGAAATAATGAAAGGCTGCAACTACAACCTCTAAATAAGAATGGGCGACATGCCCTAACTGATACAATTGACTATGAAGGAATCAAGAATAAAATGAGAGTGTCTACTACCAAGATCCTGTAGCTTTCACAGCAGCTACAACATTTCATCAGAATGGAACTCCTATGCTTGGCGTCCCTGTGGCTGGGCACCTTAAAGGTTTTTACAAAACAAAAGTAGATTTGGAGGAAAACGGGTCAGAGCCCAATGTGAAAACAGTTTAAAAGTTTAGCAAGTGACTTAAATTACAATTGAACATCACATATTATAAACACGTTAATTGCATACTCTCACATGAGCTTCTTACCTCTCAACTACCGTGCACGCCTAACGTATGGCTTTAACCCATCCTAGTTATGCCACTATCTAACTAGTTTGTACCACTGCCTTCACATTCTAACATAGAGTATCTACACGTAACCCCCAATTAAGCCATATTTCTAACCCGTGTTCACATTAGTTAAATTACTTATCTCAAGTATTAGTTAAATTCTCATTCTTAACCCATTCGAATATCTTAGTTATTCACATCTACTAAGCAACAATGAACCCATCACAAATACATAAGTACATCACTCTCAGTACGTAAATACATATATGGCACCCCTAGGCTAAGCTGCGGTGCACGCATACTCTGCTATCAAATCCATGTACATCACGTACGTCAGGATCACGTGTTCCGAATCTCTCAGGAACCGTGAAATCCAAATCACACATATTGGAGGCGAACATAGTTCACATATCCATGGGTCACGCACATACCTACGCTCCCAAGGTCAGCTGACTTATCAACGCACAAATAAGTCATTCATAGTACTATGTCCTTAAGGTACCAGTCTAAATTCCCCCGAAGGCACACAAGGATAAGAGGGTTCTTTTCCAGAATAAAACTAACCTCCGGTGATAGCAAGTATGGTAGGTATGTCATACACATAAGAAATCCATACACTAGGCATTCACACAACCTAAGTAATCATATATCAATATAGATGTTCACACATTTCATCTAGTTAGTCTCGTACGTAGTAAGTTTACCCCGAACATTACACATAATATGAATTTCGTTTGATAACTCTCTCGTCGTATCAACTTGGGTACTTAAACCCATTTCAAAAGGTTACTAGGTTTCTTATTAAATTCTTATGTTATCTCCGCACTTAAAGTCACTCCATTCCTGCCCTTAACCTTACATCATCATAAATTCCCATTATAGTTTCAATTCGAACGCTCTCTACTCGTACCTCATTCGGTAGACCCTCATAAGCAATATCAATCAAGCCCATAAGTTATACCATTCTCCGATAATATTTAATACCCTACGGACCTTATCTAAGTCCCACCATATTATATTACTCCCCCTAATAATCAACATTGGCTTTGGAATAATCCTTAAACCTTAAAGAGATAATTACCAAAATACAACAGGGGTCGATCGATCGAACCATCGATCGATCGACATTCTTGAGTCGATCGATCGATCAAGTAGGTATCAGTCCAGAAATCCTTGACAGTTACGGGTTCTCAACTTTTTACACCTCTAAATCTTCATTCTAACGTCCAAAACTCACATATGAATATACTAATCATCCTACTAACATGTTTGCTTCATTCCCCACGTTTTTAGATTCATCAAATCAACATATAACATCACTTTCTTGGATCAAAATACCCAAAAATCATATAAAACCTAGTTTTCCTATTTCTTCAAGAACACCCCATAATCCCTTCAAATTTCGAAATTCTCTACACATCAATCATAAATTTGTAGTTGTTATCATCTCCAACATAAACCTACATGCAAGTCCTACCCAGATTATGATTTAAACCATTCAAATCCATTCAATTTTTATTATTTATGAGAAATCTTCAATTCTATAAAAACATGTAAAGTATATGCTTTGAATCGTTGCAAGATAAATCACTTGCCTATAAATCTGATGTTCTGATCCGTTGTTGTTGTTCAAGGGCTGGTCCTCTCTTCTTTCCGGTCACAATTCCGTCCAAATTGGTGGTGGTGGGGGGTGGTTTTGGTTTGGGGACTTTTTGTAACCTCGCCTCTAACTCACGTAGCCCACCTCTTTGTTTTTGGCTGGTAATGGCCCTAATGGCCTTTCCAATAATACATAATTAAGCACTAAAATTCGTGGGTTCTAATTCCTTAATTTTTAAAATGACCGAAATACCCTTCCGGGTTACCGGTTTGGCCTAAAAATGCCCCGGGACCCAAACTAAACTCCCAGCTAGTGCTTTCTGACTATCTCGAACCTTCCGGACACGTTGGCGCACTCAAAAAGCTCATACGGATGACATAAAAATAAAATACTTTTAAATCCATTAAATTGGGTCCTGACACGACTGACACGCGCGTCCCAACTAAATTACCGAAACGGTCGTATTTTCAACTCGCGACATTTTTAATAAGTTCAATGATCACATATTACCGTAATCACTCAGTAATATTCAACAACATAATAATAATAACCAAATACTAACTCTCGTCCCGTTAGCATTTAAATCCGAATTAATTTCCAATTAATTATTCCAAATTAATTTATTAAATCCCAGATTAAAAGCATTTCCATTTAATTAACCTCATAATTAAAAGCCATAAAAATACGGGGTATTACACTACGGTCCTGAGACGCACGTAACCCCAACTGATAGGCCGTCCACGAACATGGGTTTGTCCACACAAATAAATAAATACATATTTTTAACACAGTATGTATAGGTAATTAATCTTATTATTACCCGCAAGAGTCTCATTAATTTTTATTTAATATTTTCACTTTAAGAATTAACCATCTAGTTAATCGTTAATTTCCCCAACTAATAAAATAGTAACACAGCCGTTATACGGAATTCATCCCCTATTAACTTAAGATACTTCGTAACCTTCCCCCTATATTCCCAGAAGTCCAAATTCCATCTCCCGGACTCCATAATCCAGGTCGAACCCTAAACGATCCACGAAAAACCACAAAGGGCAAGGGGATCATCATAGCAAACTGAACCGGTTCGGTTTGCTGGGCTGCTATGACGAACAATGACGAGATTTTGCCTTCTCCCTTCATCCAAGGTGTCTCTAACCTTCACCCAAACCCAAACCCATGTATGAACTCTAATCTATTCCCAACCGTGAAACAACAATTATCTACATGAAAATCATCCCGAAAACACATCGAATTCATCGAACAACAATTTATATTAGGAATCATGCGCTATTAAAACCCTACTTTCCAAGATTTAATCTTTTCTTATTCAAAGCATTCAAGAACTTATCTTTCTCATCAATTTACATTAGATTCATCATTCCTACAACATGAGTTCTAAAGTTAAATTCCCAATTAACAGGATACTCAATTTTTGGGTTTGTCACCAACTAGTTTAATCCTTAAACATTATAATTTTAGATTTGTTCTTCGATATTCATGAGGTTCATTCTAATCATATAAACATCAATTCATCTACTTAATCCAGAAATTGCTATGAAAAATACACAATTGAATTAAGAAACACATTACAAATTAATTTAGCGAGAGAATTCTTGCCTTAGTTTGACGATTGAGGGTCTCTTTCTTTTGGATATTGTATCTTCCCCCTTCTCTAACTTTGGTAACCTCTCCAATGGGTTTGGGGCTGCTAGGGTTGAGTTGTTGTGGTGGATGGGAAATGGTTTCTGAATTGTTAATTACCTTAAAATAAAAACTAATCCCGAGTTACACATAAACCCCCACATTTGGCCCCCTAAATGAGTCCAAAACCATACTCGGATTGGCCCAACAACTCCCCAAATGGTAAACTTATACCCCGGTCCTAATTTTAGATGTCTAAAACACCTAAACGAGTCCCCAAATTATCCCGGAATGTGCCCTAACTATTTCTACCCAACTTACACAAATTTTTTATTAGATTGAACACCACATACTAATAATTTAGTTAACATGCAAATTTATTTTCTTACAAGTAAGCATAACATGCATAAATGAATCCTATAAACATGAATTTACAACTAAGTAATTTATTCACGAATTTATTTTATTAAATTCTACCAGATTAATTTAATTTCTACCGATTTAATTTATTTTGAAAATACGGGGTATTACATTATAATATTCAAAAAATAACGAGGAAATGCAATTTCAAACAAAAAACATTAAACCAAGGTTGGTTGAAAACATGATTTAGTAACAGAAAGCAAAAATGCTAACAAATCAAGGCCTTACCTTCTTTCCTCTCTCCATGTTGAATCTCTAATAACTGAAATTTTTTTGGGCATCCATAACTTGTAGTTTTTTGTTAATGTGCTGCAGCATGGCGGGTAAACAAGTATACGAAGTTCCTTCAAACAATGTTGGTGGTTCGCCATATTGTGTCGCTGTGAGTGTTAGAGGCATGGATCACCAGAAGGTACGTCTTGCTCTCGGAGGTTAAGTGAAAGTTATTTTGTGCTATGCTTCATTGGTCCAGATCACGTTCTTTTTTTTCGATTTTTTTGACTCGTTATTCTTGATCATCTTATAAGCACTCTTGTCCTAACTTTTCGATCCTGTAATACATAACTTCAAGGTAAGTTATTTACTCATTTATTTTATTTTTTATAGAAAAAGTAATATATTAATAATTGAATGATAATGAAGTGTGATGACAAGGCGTCCTCTCAAGATTTACAATATGGAATGAACAAGTTACTAATAATCAATGCAGAGAAGCTCACTAAGAAGCAAAGAAGGTTAGCTTGTACCATAAAAGATGGAATGAATGGATCTGCGTCTGAAATATTTGTTTTCCTCTCCGAACACATTCCCAAGAGACAAAAAAACAACAGCTTTATAAAATCTTTCTGTCCACCTCTGCAAAGGCATAAAATCGCTGCCATAAGCCTGTTTAGGATGATGAACCTACAGCAGTACTCTTATCATTAGCATTATAATTTTTGATGAATGACATCTTAGGACTATAATTACCAATAAGCACATCTTAGGGCAATTTTTTTTTGAGTGACATGTTAACCTTGATTAGTTACGTTAATCCAGATATGTGGTAGGTTTTATTGGATGAAATTATCAGTTTCTACTTTGAAGGTTTCACCTGTTTAATCATCTTAAAGTTTTGCAGGTCTTACCTCTTCTGTATTGTTTTTTAATGATTAAAAAAATTTGTGATTGTTCTCAAAATCTTATAGGTAGGATAATATTCATATAAATAAGAATGTCCTTTTCAATTATCTTTATCATTTGCTCAAATAATCTGGTTTTTATTTTCTTTGTTTTAGGCTCTGGAATCATTTAGTACATTGGTTGTAAAGTTTCGAGATGAGGAGGAGAAGGTGACTTGGTTGAGACGACTTATACAAGCCACATATCGAGCTTCTGTATAGTATTAAGAACCTTTGTCTGTATGGTAATTTTTATTTACACATTTGTATTGTGATTGGTGATTAAAAAATATGTGCATCTTTTCAATGTGCTGGATACAGGCACCCCCTTCAGTTGATATACTTGGAGAACCAAGAGATGATATTGAAGAGTTTTCTGGACCTCGAGCAGCAAGCCTTGTCGTTAATGGGACAATTGTAGAAACGAAGTTGTCAATTTATGGAAATGTTAGATTCCGTGCTTCTATCTTCATTTATTGTATATTCATATTATATTGGTTCTCCATGTTTTGGGACTTAATTGTTTTGTCTTTTATTTCGGACTTCGTATTCTATCGAACTGATGAGATTTGTAACATTTTCCTGAGTTGGTACAAATACAATAATCGGGGTCCCAATTGGGTAAACCTTCATAAATTACTTTTCACAAGTATCTATATCACCCATATGAGATTAATAGTATTTTTCCATAAATTTTTATCACACATTTAATTTCCAATTGCAAGGTATTTATGAAACTCTTTCCCTATTGATTTGTAGGCTGGAGATGACTTGCATGAAGAATGTGAGGAGACTCTAATTCTTGAGGTTCTTGCTGGTGGAGGAAAGGTTAGTTCCTCCATATTTTAATGAAGAACTTATGCTTTTCTTTCTTGTGAAATGGAGGTAATAATTTTATTGGAAGTTTGATATGAGATACTAGGCAATGGAGGATCGAGATTTTATTTTGGGGGGTGAGGTTGGGAGGGAGGAGGGGGAGGGGAAGAGATATATACTGCCAATATGTAATTGAGATAGAAGTGCAATTATTTTTTGCCAAACTCTAAATTTGCTAAATTGCTAATACGCAGGCTGTGTGGTGCGCCTGTGTTTACTTTCATTATTATTAAGATTGAGAGCGCCTCGATTGTATCCATATTAATAAACAAGTTGATGCCTTTGCCCGTGGATGAAATATTATTTTGTTATGTTTCATGCGTGCGGTATACTAACTTGTCTTGCTTATGGTTATGGTACTATTTAAGTCATTTTTATAATTTAAAATAGGGGCTATCATGTAATTTTTTAAATTAAATAAAGGGTCTAAATGTATTCTCTGGCAAAATCGCGAGTCATTTGTTTAAGGGAAAAAGAGATCGTAAACCTTGAAGTTTAGGGCAATTTCCAATTCTTACCTCAATGTTTCAATTAGGCACGGTAACCCTGAAGTTCATTTAGTAACGCAATTAGTACCTCCATGGCTAACTCTGTTAGTTAACGTTAATGGAATGTTGTCGTGGTTTTGGTTTTGTTTTATTTATTTTTTATCCTGTAGAAGCAAACAAGTATATGCTGCATTTGTTTCTCAGTTTTTTATTTATTTATTTATTTCGGGTATTTGTTTTCAGTTTTTCTCTTTTATTTTTTACTTTTAGTTTTTTAGTTTGTATTTTTAGATTCTATATTATATTTTTTTAGTAATTTCAGTTTTTTAGTCTAATTTATATTTTATTTTTTGTTTTTTTTTATCAATATTTAGTTTTTTAAGTCTAAATTATAATCTCTTTAGTATTTTTAGTCTAATTTCCACATAGTATATTTTTGTTCTTTTGTAAATTATAATTAGTCTTGTTTTTTACTTTTATTTTCTTTTTTTAGTTTTAAATTTTTTTCACAATTTTTAAATTATTTTTCAAATTTTTCTATGTATATTTTGAAGTTTTTTGGTAGAAATTTTCATGTTATTTTCCATGTAGGATGCCAACAATCAATTTTCACATCAATTGCCACATAGGCAGCTACATCGGGTTTCCCTCGACAGTAGCTAACGATGTTAGACCCAAAGTTCCAGTTGCTAACGTTAATGTATTTGAGGGTTTACCATGCCAAATTGAAACATTGGGGTACGAGTTGCAAATCACCCCAAACTTCAGGGTTTGCAGTGTCTTTTTCCCATTTCATAATTAATGATGTTGTGTGAGAAAGGCTTCCTTAAAAGAGATGAAAAAAGGCATGACATGCGAAAGTAATAAAGTTGGAGTTTTGCAGTCACTGTAGCAGTGCCTACAGCACATCCTATTGGTATTTCATAATTTTTAATAATCAGAATTATTTTCATGTGGTGTATAGTAGTGTTGCATTGGGTTAGTTTGACTAAACATGTTCCGACTTCTAGGAGGTATATTATAAAATTAAATTTCAGGGGGTATAAAAGAAATTTTCGAGTGGGAGGCCGCCCCCTCTTTCCCTATTGTGTCTCCTCTACTGGTGCTAGAAATGTGGCAATTTATCGCTAGCGTTGATGAGATATAATTGCCACAATTGTTTCATGCACAAAAAACATGGCAATTTATCGCCATTGATCCATTTTCAAGTTATGCCATATCGTGTTGTATATTGTTTAGACAGTAGGTTTTTTATTGTGCAAAATATGATTAGTTAACCTTATTAGGTGACTACAACCACTGGATCTGGATCAAACTTGCCAAAGTGCATAGAATAGTTTCACTAATGGTGTTCTATTGGTTTAATATTTTTCCCATGGAAAATCTTACTTTTTGCTCATTTTTTACTCTTGTAGTGCTTGATCTCATAAATATACAACAAGAACAAAATTCTAAAATGTGGCATGTCTCATCTTTTTCTAATTTTTGATGGAAAACATTTCTTTCCCACCCCCAAAGAACTGAATTCCATGAACAAGGTGAAAAGTAAGAGAACCCCTCCTCATCTTTTTCTACTCCTTCCCCAACTCTTTGTGAAATTTAAATGTTTTTCAAGTTTTTCCGACTTTTTAATCAAACGAGCCCTTTCAATTCAGATGTATGTGTGTGGTTTCTGTATAGATTTTGGCTATTTAGAACTATTTTACTTTCACTTTCAATTCATCTTTTTTAGGTTGCTGTTACTACTAGTTGTTTAATATTGATTGATACGTTCAATCGCTCAGGTTTAAATGGTTCTTTGTATTTACATTGCATATTTATTGTTCTCTTCCTCTCTGACCTGTTCCTAAAATGTGAAGCTACTATTATTGATTGTTCAGTTATAGTCGGTGATGGTTAGATCTAGCCATGTTTCTTTGCAGGTTCATGTTGTTTGTTGTGAAGGTGACCTGGCAGTCAAGATGAAGCTGCATTCTTTGAAGATTAAAGATGAACTTCAAGGTTCTTTATCTTCGGCTCCACGTTACTTAGCTTGCTCTCTGCTGAAGAATGACCACTCATATGCCTCCCATGGCACCATTCATCCTCATGGGAAGAAACTGTCAGTAGTAACAACAGAGGAAGATGATATTTTCAAGGATGCCTTGGCTGATTTCATATCTTTGCCTGACTCAGCTGATTCCTTAATTCATGATAAGGATCTGGGAAAAGGAAAAACTATGTCTGGTGATGTATTTTATGAAACAGAGGACACTGATGACTCTGATTTTGTTTCTGTTACATTCTTAACACGGAATCCTGGGTCACCTGATTATGATGGTATAGATACAAAGGTAACTGACACAAGCTTTTTTGAGTTCATGAAAGAGTAATATTGAAAAATAAATGAACAAAAGAAATTTAAATCTATCAATACATCACTACCTTATTTGCTAATTTATTTATCAAAATACACTTTCAGATGAGCATTTGCATGTCAAAATTGGAATTCTTTTTCAACAGACCCACTCTTGTTGCTTTAATTGGTTTTGGGTTTGATTTGAGTGCTGCATATAGTGGAATAAGTGGTGATACAAATGTGAAAGAGACTTCCGATAACGGATCTTCAGTGTACAAAGAGAAGGCAGAAGATCATGGGCATGCATTTGTTACAGGGCTGCTGGGTTATGGGAAAGGCCGCATTGTATTTAATCTGAACATGAATGTTGATAGCGTGTCTGTTTTCCTTAATAAGGAGGATGGTTCACAACTTGCAATGTTTGTGCAAGAACGCTTTGTGTTGGATCTTAAGGTGAGAGACGATTTGTTCACATTTTTACTTCGAATATAGTTTTTTTTAGGCAGATCCAGTTGACTGTTGAAAGTACGCTGATATTTTTTTATAGCCTTAATTAATCAGGTCTTCTGTATGAAATCTTATCTCTTGTATGTATTATAATAGTTCCACGTTTGTATTATCATTTAATTATTATTATTATTATTATTATTATTATTATTATTATTATTTATGTGTACGCGCGTGTGTGTGTGTGGGTGGGGGGCAGAAAAATTATGCAGGTGTTAAGCAGAACACTAGATCTGGCAATATATCGCGTTTAAGGAGAAGTTATTTTGCTTAGATTCCTGCGGCCTTTGGCTAGTGTATAAATGGATGACACTACTCACCGAATTATTCAAACCAAATATGATCTTCAAAACTGTGGGTTGAGTGTAAAACCAATGTTAGGCATTAAATGGCGATATGCCGTATTTAAGGAGAAGTTACCCTAACCACTAAGGCTACCCTAGTGGCCAGAGCTCTCAATACGATGCAAGAGGTTGAGGGTTCGATTCCCCCACCCCTTCCCCCCTATCCTATATATATATGTGACTGGTGAATTCTATCGAAATTGGATGAAGCTACTCGGCAAAATCTTCAAATCAAATATTGTTTTCAGAACTTTGGCTAGAATAAAGTAGGATGCCACAAACTAAATCTGAAGAGGATAGATGACATACAATATGCGGAGGAAGGGAACTCAAACTTCTTTTGCGTATAGATGAATTTTGTGATGTGATGGCTTATCTAATTGGGAGCCCAATAATCGTATTTATACCAAAAATATAACAATTCTAGGAGGTTAGACTACAAAGATGAGCTTACAAAACTAAGTCCCAAAACACGAAGGACCCTATACAAAGGGAAAAATACTAAAATAACGTGAAATCCTAACCTACCCCTGAAGATGGAGCAAAGATATCAATCAAAGGACAACTTAGCAATAGAAGAATGAAGAAGAAGAGCCTTGCTGATTTGGTGGAGAAATTCTTCGCCTGATGTGAAGAAGGGACAAACGCTGGACGAGTGATGCCAAACCTCACCTTTTCTCGGATAAAGTAAATATTCACCTGCACTTTGTTCAACCTCTCATAAACCACGAAATCAGATGCAAGCATAAGGCAGACTTATTATCGCAAAATATCTCCGATGATTCTTTTTCCAAAGAACCCAACTCCCCCAAAATTTATTGAAGCCACAAAAGCTCACATATCCCTTGAGCCATCGCATGGTACTTAGCCTCACCTGAAGAGTGTGAAACCACAACCTGCTTTTTTCTCTTCAACGAGATGCGGTGAGAAATGTAGAAAGTACAAGAGCCAAAAGTGGAGCGTCTTTAGGTCCTAGACCCGCATTGAGGTATCCCAAGCAGTGATCTAAAAGGTTTGCTTAGGACCGCCTAGGCGGCACGACGTATGGGGTAGACGCCTTGCCTAGGAGCTAGGCAGTAAGAAATAGAACCAAGTGAAAAAATTGTCATTATTAAAAAACTTGCCTATCTACAAAAAGTACATAATAGTACAAAAGTAAGCTTGCACCGGGGCAAATGTATCACCAAAATCCTTGCTGGGAACTTGAGTAAATCCCTTAGCCACCAACTATGCCTTATAGCGATCAATAGAATCATCGACCAAATATTTCACTGAACACCCATTTGCACCCAACTGTCTTTTCCCCGGGAGGTAGAGAAATAATCTCCCATCTATTGCTTCTTTCTAAGGCATCCATTTTCACTTTTATTACCTCCCCTCACTTAGTATTTAGAAAAACCTCAGCTATTGATTGTGGAATGGAAATGGAGTCGAGCTGATCCAGAAGGCTCTATATGAACCGGAAAGACTATCGTAGGAAAGATGTGGGGAAATAAGATGATTAATAATACCAAAAAATAATATCAGGAAGGGACGCGACGAGAGTACACCTGCAAGGTAGGCTCAGATGATGAAGCTTCATTAAAGAAAGGAATAGGTCGGGCAAGTTGTGAAGCTTCACCTTCGAGAGATGGGGAGAGAGGGCTTGCAAAGCACTCACCCCCACATGAAAAGGGATATTCTCATGAAAAGTAACATCAAGAGAGTTAGTTACATTTGTTCAGATATCGCATCATAGCACCAACACCCCTTAGACATCACGGAGTACCTCTATAAAAATGCACTTATTAGCTTTATTATCAAGTTTGTGCCGAGATGGACTATGGTTATGAATAAAACATGTATACCCATATATATAAGAGGAAGAATGTGGAATAGAGTGCTATTGGGTAGAAGGCATTAAAGGGTTGCCTTCCCCCCAAAATCTGACTCGGTGTGCGATTTATGATAAAATTGGCACTAAGAACAACAAGGTATTAATAGGATTTGGGTACCTTCGTATCGCACAACAAGCATCGAACCACCCCCATGAGACGACAATTTTTGCGTTCTGCCACCTCATTTTGTTCGGGGGTATATGACAATTTAGCAAAGGAGATGACTTCATGTAAGCCGAGTATTATCATCAGTAAAGTCCACATAATAATGGTTACTTAAAAAAGGATGTAAGAGGAGATGCCTTCCCACACATAAAAATGAATCAAATCAGATATACCAAGAGGGGACGACTCATATGTGGGAGGATTAGGGATATCCTATTGATTGCAACTTTCTCTTTATCCAGACCTCCGGGAAAAGCATGAAAAAAAGGGCGTGAATGGTATGATCCCTCTGTCACCCCAGAATGAAAGGGGTGATCTCGTAGTTCTTTGTTTGTGAAGATGCGTTGTTAGGTGCTCCATTTTATTTTCTCATTGAGGTGGTATAAAACTAGTCTTAGTATGCTTGGTGAGCTCACAAACTTCACAAATAAATTTTTTGTCCGTGCACGCTTCAGAAAGAGAAGGGAATAGCAAAACTAGGTACTGTAAATTGACATGCCGCACGCCACAAATTCGGGGTCCAGAGGGAAACATCATAAGAGATGGAAGTCGGTAAGATAGAAGCATTAAGACTAATAAGTGGGAGGCTGTGATGGTGGAGGATCTTTGAAACAGTAAAGCCCATCGCACTTGTAGCCCTCACCAGTAGTCCTCCTTGAACTCAAGTCTTGCAAAAAGACAATCAGTAGGAACGAACACGACACATTTGAGATATTTAGCAAGTTGACTAACAAATAAGAGATTAAAAAAAAATTAGGGCAGTGTAAAACCGAGGAAAGAATACAATGGGAGACAAATACACATCCCCCTTGCTATGGATACAAGTACGAGAGCCTTCCGCAATATGATCATACTGCCAAATGAGGATGATGTGTGATAAAGAAGGCATGACATACCCCTCATGTGATCAGTGGCTCCAAGATCTAGAATCCAAGTGGGCTATGCAGCCCGAACGTGAAAAGCGGAGGGGTACCTGAAGTAGTGGTGGCATGGCAACGGGAGGAGAATCGACAACATCTGGCAAAGGAGCTGCCTAAGGGTAAGTGGCATCAACTGCTCTGGTCATGCGAGATGAAACGAAATGTTGGACGGTGATGGCAAGCCCTCTCTCTATCACCAAAACAAGATTTGAAAGTAATATTGCATCTATACATGAGGATGAGGAGACTCGTAGCCAATTGAACACGGTATGGCGTGCCAACAAGTAAAACTTCTTTCCTTTACTCAAATCACCCATTTCAGAAGAGGTGGCTGAAATCGGCTAACACAAAACTGGAAAACTAGAAAATTCCCTTAGTACTAAAAATACCAAGCCGGAGATGGACAAATCATCACCTAAACGGAAAATCACACAATACTGTTACCGAACACACTGGTAGCCCTGAAGGAGAAACAAAATTATCAGCAGCCTTTCAGTACATAGAGGTCTCGGATAGAAAACCCTTAAAGGGTGAAAAATAATAGGGACAAAGCCCTAAAACTCCCGCTGGAACCCTAGAAGAGTAAAATCAAGGAATCGAACCTCTGCTATAGATGGAAAACACCGGAAACAGTGAAACCCTAACCTGCGGGTTTACGATCTGCTCTAGAACAAGATCGAGAATAGAAGCTCCCCTGATTGCTAAAGATGTGGTCGTGAAGACTACAAGAGGCTGAATCTGACAATCGCTAAAGAAATTGCTACAGGGTGTTTTAGATATTTATGAAAAAGTGGTACACAGACTTACGATGGTCTTTATAGAGAGAGGAAACGAAAATGGCCAAAGGTAAAGGGTCACACCATATTGTGAAACCCTAGGATTAAAGAAATGATGGGTTATGGTAGACAGATATTAGAGATAAATGATTTAGGCTGATACGGAGAAGAATATGATGGCTTCCCCAGTTGGGAGCCCAATAATTATATTTGTACTAAAAAAATATTACAATTCTAGAATGTTCTAAAGACTACAAAGACAACCCTACAAAACGAAGGGCCCAATAGGGAAAAATACTGAAATAACATGAAATCCAACACATATACTAGAATCTACCAATCATCTATTGAAAACTTAGTTCTTTCACTAATCTTTTTGGGGTTTTTTCCATTTTGGTCAACAATAAATTGATTCATTAGACCAGTTCTAATTTGAGTCTTTTCCCTTGATAACTGCATCACATTTGCAACGGTAGGAAGAGTATTGACGCTTTATTCATCCATTGCCCTTTTCTATAGTTGGTGGAAAAAGTGATTCTTCTTAGGTGGGGTAGGATATGTGACTTCTCTTAACTACATTTCTCACTTTATTTAAATAACAATCTCCTGTATTCTATTTTTCATTCTTCACTGCCTTTACATGTGAGTCTGTTATTTTTCATTCTATTCGTTTTATTCATTTATTATGTCTTGGATTTTGAATTCTTCGTAATGGGTCATACTAAAAATTATGGCATATTTTTTTCTTCTATTTTTAAGGTTCACCCAAGCTCCATATCCATTGAAGGCACCTTAGGAAACTTCAGGATGTGTGATCTATCGCTCGGATCCGAACACTGTTGGGGTTGGCTGTGTGATATCCGCAATCAAGGGACTGAATCGCTTATCCAGGTGCCTTATCATTTATTTCGATAGAAGTTGATCAATGTTTTAATTGTTCTTACCACTTTGCTGTTACTAAGATGCCTCATCTCTTCCTTTCTCAGTTTACATTCAATTCTTATAGTCCTGAAGATGATGATTACGAAGGATATGATTATAGCTTGCATGGTCGACTTTCTGGTGTTCGTATAGTTTTCCTCTATCGGTTTGTTCAGGAGGCAAGTTTCACTGGCATTTGTCATAAGCCAACTATTCTTTATAATATTGACAGAGGTCAAGCTTTTATTTCTACGGTTAATAAGTGAATTGTTAGATGTTTTACTTCATTCTGACCGAGTGAACTCATTGTTTTTTTAATATAGGTCAAATTTTCATGGCCATATCTTTTATAATTTCTAATGAAGCAATCATACATGCTTTGCAGATAACTACCTATTTTATGGAACTTGCGACCCCACATACTGAAGAAGCAGTTAAATATGTTGATAAGGTTGGAGGGTTTGAGTGGTTGATTCAGAAATATGAGATTGATGGAGCCTCTGCATTAAAGCTGGACCTTTCACTGGAGACACCAATAATTATAGTGCCGAGGAATTCAATGAGCAAAGAGTTAGTTTTTCTTCAAACTAAATCCCATTATTTGATCTCCAACTGTCAATTTTAGTTTTTATATTTTGGACAACTATTAAGCATGGTGGCTGACATGGGACATGTGATGTGCATGTTTTATCCATTTTCAAAACTTAAAAACAGTTCAGGAACTTTCTTAATTGAGCAGGAAGCTTGTATTACATTACCAAGATTTATTTAATTCAAGCACTTAAGTATTTTTTTGTCACCCTGGATGCTAGATAAGCTTCGACTGCTTCTAAGTTTTTCCAAAACGATTATTGGGATTGTGTTTGTTATTGCTGCAAGTATTTCGTCTAAATCTGATTTAAACATAGGTTTCTGACTCGTACCGCTGTCTGTAGCTTTCAAAGAGTTATTTGAAGACATCTTTGAGTTTATGAGTTCTTTGAATATTTGATTTAGTTTTAATAGCATACTGATATTTTCCTCCTTTGCTCTGGTAAGCAACGTGGAATACTTATATTCTTGTCTCCTGGTCGTCTTTCCTCACATTATTCAGACCCACGAGCTGTTCTCTGTCTACTACTGTAGCTGTTCCTCGGTTGTTTCCTTTCATTTACTCCTATGTTCGTATCAGAATTTCCTTCAAGTCTAAACTTAATATTTGTATTTAAAATTTCTCGTCCTCATTCTTTTCTGGAAACAATTGTTTGTAACTTATAGCTCACGTGTTAAATGCATGTATGTTTTGGATAAAGTATCTTTCTTAAATCAGTACAGTGCAGGATAGGAAGCACATGATCGTATTATAGTTTTAAAATTCCTATTGTCTGCACTGAGATTTTTATAGGTTACACCTGTGAATTGAAGTGGCAGGAATAAATTTTGTTTGTTTTGGTTTCTATTAGGACTCATCCTTAACTCATTTTTCGAAGAGAAGATGCAAATGGTCTCTCAGGACACCTCAGTTCTCATTTTGGTCCTTTTTATCTTTGTATAAAGAAATGGGTGAGGGATAAAGTTGGGGAAATATAAAAGAAATAAGAAAGAAAAAAAGGGAAAGAAGAAAGTGGGAGAAAGAAAGAATAAAGAAAGAAGAAGGTGGGAGAGAGAGAGTGGGTGGAAAAAGTTGGGGAAATTTCTAAACTTAACCTCCTTTGTAGATGACATGCTAACTTTTTACCACTATGCTATCACGGCTTGGTTTGTCATTTGATTTTGCTAGCCCCCTCTTTTCTGA
Organism: Sambucus nigra; assembly: GCA_949130495.1. Lineage (NCBI taxonomy): Eukaryota > Viridiplantae > Streptophyta > Magnoliopsida > Dipsacales > Adoxaceae > Sambucus > Sambucus nigra. The sequence continues at coordinate 423,743,792 of OX422209.1, forward strand.
TATAATTATAGACTAGACAACAAATTGTACATCGGCTCTAATTTTCTGTCTGATAGTCTTCTCTAATGTGCTGAACATGTCTTTGCTTCTCGACTCTTGAAATAATGGGATTATTGAATGTCCAACTTTGTATGTTTTGACTTAGAAGTATTTGAACAGTACTTTTAGTTATGGGTACATATGAAGTTCTCTTTTCTGTTTCTAATGCAGTTTCATGCAACTTGATCTGGGCCATCTACGGGTGAGAAATGAATTGAGCTGGCATGGTTGTCCTGACAAGGATCCTTCTGCAGTCCATCTTGACGTACTTGATGCAGAGGTTATTTTTTCAGTTTCATTTTAACTTTTTTATTTTCAGGTAATTTTTAACTTTTATTTTAATTTTTTGACATCCGGAATTGCAGATTTTGGGAATCAACATGGCTGTAGGTATCGATGGTTGTATGGGTAAATCAATGATACGGGAAGGCCGAGAAATCCACGTTTATGTCAGGCGCAGTTTAAGAGACATTTTCCGAAAAGTTCCAACATTTTCATTGGAAGTGAAGGTTTGTGTTCAACTCTCCCACTTCCCCCCTCCCTGCTTCTAGGGCCAATGCATCTTTAGAAGAACTAATGAGCAGTCCTGTTAGAATCTTTTTGTTTTCAATTTATATTTTAGAAAATAATTTTTCTATGATTTTTGGCTATATATCTGGTTTCGTGATGTGGATTCGGTTGGTTATACTTATCATTTTAGTGTAAACAACCACTATATGTTCTTTGTTAATGAAGGCCTAAATTTTTTTGACCGACAAAAAGGTTAATAAACTGTTTTAGAATATTATTTTACTTCTTAATTTCAAGCAATTGATTATAGGTGTGTTAAAGGTTTCATTTTCGCACAATTAATCTGTAAATGCCTCAATCTGAATTTTCTTCCACAGGTAGGTTTATTGCACGCTGTGATGTCTGATAAAGAATATAATGTTATTCTGGATTGTTTCTACATGAACTTGAATGAACAACCCAATCTCCCTCCTAGTTTTCGTGGCAGTCAGTCTGGTTCGAAAGATACAATTCGATTGCTGGCTGATAAGGTCAACTTGAATAGTCAAGTTTTCTTGTCGCGGACAGTTACCATAATGGCAGTGGAAGTCAATTATGCATTGCTAGAGTTGTGCAATAATAACATTCAGGAGGATTCACTTTTGGCTCGTATTGCTGTAAGTATATGTATGGTTATTTCCACAGATGTTTTGATTCTTTTCCTCACAAGGGGTTTAACCTCAAGTGTCGCTATATCTGAAGAAATGTCATAAAAGACCTGGAAAAAGTATCTCTTTATAAACTTTAACAATTTGGAGATGCATCTCAAATTTTCAAAAGAGGGGGTGTAAAATGCGTGGGTGAAAATCAAAATGATCATCCAGTTATGTCCTACTTCCAATATGCCACAGTTCCCTCCTCTGAATTGTTTCTTTATTGTTGCAGCTAGAAGGTCTTTGGGTGTCGTATAGAATGACTTCATTATCTGAAGCGGACCTCTATGTAACCATTCCCAGATTTTCTATGTTGGACATTCGCTCTGGTACAAAACCTGAAATGCGCCTGATGCTTGGATCATGTACAGATGTTCCAAAACAAGTTTCAGATGAAAAATTTCCTCATTACTCTGATAAAGTTGACTTTATGGGAGGCGACTCAGATTCTGCACCCACCATGGGCGTACCAAATTCCACTATGTTCTTGATGGATTACAGATGGCGATTGTCCTCTCAATCATGCGTCGTTCGAGTTCAGCAGCCTCGAGTTCTCGTTGTTCCAGATTTCCTTCTTGCCCTCTGTGAGTTTTTTGTGCCGGCTTTGGGAACAATAACTGGAAGGGAAGAAATGCTGGATCCTAAGAACGATCCCATTGGTAGAAACAACAGTATCGTACTCTCTTCTCCTCTTTACAAACAGATGGAAGATGTAGTGCACTTGTCCCCAAATAGACAGCTAGTGGCGGATGCTGTAGGAGTTGACGAATATACATATGATGGCTGTGGAAAGACTATATGTTTAAGTGAAGATAAAGATATCAAGGAAATCCATTCATCAAGATTTCAGCCTATTATCATTATTGGGTGTGCTAAGAAACTGAAATTTGTGAATGTGAAAATTGAGGTACCTATATTTTCTGCAATTATTATTATTATTATTTTAATTATTACTGGTATCAGTTGACCTATTTTAGCTTTGCTTCTAGATTGTTCATTTATTGGAAACAACCATTTTCATTGATGATAAAAAATAAGGCAGGTACTCCATAAGAGGACCAGAAGTCCTCCAAAACACCAACAGCCATAGTTGTCAAATTGGGATACATATCGCATATTAAAAACTCTTTGTATCGCATATTGCCTATCGTATCGTAAGATACGGTGCAAAGCATAAGAATTAGTAAAAATTATAGCGAACACATTGTAATCAATTATACAAATTCTGTTTTAAAACTAATAATATGACATGATTACATCATCTAATGTTAAGATGTTTGTGGTAGCATGAAAGAGGTGAGGAGTGTAAGAATAAATTATTTTTAAAAAAGGGGCTCATAATGATTTACTATGACAAAGAGTCAACATTACATCTTAAATGTATCAATCTTTTAATTTTATCATATATAATAGGACTCGTAGTAGAAGAATAATCATTCAATCATAGCAAATAGAGAAGCATTAGGCAGTGACTAATAAGGTAGTATTTTATTATTATACTCCAGAACATCATAAACAAAATATATCCAAAAAAAACTCGTCATCATTCCTCATCAAGCATTAGTAAATCATCTTCATATACATCATTATAGTTATTTAAGGCTCAAGACACACCAAGGCACAAAGGTGTTCCTGGAGAAAATTCTTTCTGTTATCATTATATAGCTTACAAAAACACAGCATAGTAAAACAGAGAACGGAAATGGAGCATGCAAAACAGAATATAGATGAAAAAATAAAGGAAAAGATTTGAAAATAGATGCGCAGAAGAGATAGGAAAGAGAAAAGAGGAAAAAAAAAGAGGAGAGATGAGCGAGGAGAATTAGAAGAAGAGGTATGAGTGGGGAAGAAGAGAAAAAAAGGAAAAATACCTGTCGGAACAGAATTTTGAAGCCAAAGAGAAGTGTTCTCTTGTTCTTTTTCGCTTGTTTGCCGTGAAAACTAACAAATAAGTAGGGAAAAAAAATGTGTCAGTGGCTTTTACGAACCTTACAAATAGACCCTTTCATTATTTTATTTGGCCTGGTCAACACAACATAGAAAAACTCAGATTCAGTCATTGTTTCACCTAGGCGCATCTAGGCGAGTGCCCAGCGCCATGTTGCGCCCTGCACCTGGGCCCCTTGGCGTGCACTTTATTAAGATGCCTCACCCTTACTTCTTCGGGGTGCAGGTACTGATCCTGAGTGCACCTCATGCCTAGGTGCACCTTTAACAACTATGTTCATCCCCACCATCATCCTCTACTACGATCCTCTCTACCTCCTGTTTCATTCATATCACACCATTCCATTTTGCAAATTTACAATATTTTCATCGTAAATGCACTATATAATCACCCCACCTTTTTACAATGATTCCATTTGAGGTCAAGATCATTAGCTTTCTTTTTGTTACCCATCTTATAAAAAAATTAAAATCCAAGTAATTCAGTGGTACCAAGCTATGAATGCAAATATACTGCCAAATAATCAATTAACAACCAAACCCAATAACTTAAAACTATTAAAAGAGTATTGGGGAGTATATTAAAATATTCGAACACTTTAATGGTCAAATTCTTAGATACTTCACCCCACATGATGTAAAAACAATAAAAATGGAAGAGGAAGAACAAAGATTAATATAATTATATATATATAAGAAAAGGCTCACCTACATCACACTCTATACATCACACCTAGGGGTGGCAATTTGTGTGCGTCGTGTCGTGTTCGGGTCGTGTCATGTCGGGTTCGTGTCAAGTGTTAGTCAATCCTAACCCGACCCATTTAACTAATCGTGTCAGATGAGCAAACACTTATCCGACCTATTTATTATCGTGTCGTGTTCGGATTGACCCGCATAACCCATTAAGTAAAATATAAAATAATTTATTTATTCTCTCTTAACCAATCATACCAATCATAGGCCTACAATAACTTAAATTTAATTAATTTCAACTTCTTTCAACACATAAATAATTAATCATCCGATTCTCCATGAATTTTATAGAATGCCTATCAAGATATATAAATTATCTAATATATTCTCCATAAAATACGAGTTAAGCGGGTCTATTCGTGTCATTTTCGAGTTATACGTGTTTGACACTAATCCAACCCGTTTATTATTCGTGTTGGCGGGTCGTGCCATATTCGGGTTCGTCTCAAGAAATCGTCAACCTTAACCCGCTAACTTCGTGTCGGGTTATCGTGTCGTGTCAAAAATTGCCACCCCTAATCACACCTAGTTTTAGGCCCTTAAAAACTTTTTTTTTAAAATTTTTCTCTTAAAATTAACTTTCCAATAAACTCATGTTAAAAAAATTAGGTCAGAAACATTTTGTAGCTATTTTTAAAAAATCCACAAAAACTGCTCAAAATACCTTATTTATATATAAGGGTTTGCGCTAGCAGTTTTTTGTGAATTTTTTAAAAATAGCTACAAAATATGTTATAACCTAATTTTTTGAACATGGGTTTATTGGAAGGCTAATTTCAAGAGAAAAATAAAAAATTTGGAAAAAAAATTTCTTAGGGCCTAGAACTAGGTGTGATGTATACATCATGATGTAGGTGAGCCTTCCTCATATATATATATATATATATATATATATATATATATATATATATATACAAAAAAAAATCGACTTACTATGAATTCATCAGCACCGACATCTTCAATCATCAAACTGGCAAGATATTAGGTCCAGAAACTGGTCCGATTGTTGAAGGTTTCTAAGAGAGAGAGGGAGGGACTGCAGGTTTCAGGGAGAGAGAGATGCTCCTTGTTTTTTAATCTTTTGGTACATTGGGGACTGTTCAGTGTTATACAATTCCCACACTCTGGACTGTTCTTTATTTACAGCCATAAAGAAACTGTCCTTTTAGACTCCTCGAGAAGAGAAGTATCAAGACTGGTAACTTAATAGGTACTGTTTGGCAGAAAAATTGTAAAATCTAGTACATGAATTGTATAAAAAAACTGGTCATGTATTTTTAAGAGTTAAATAGGTACATGAATTGTAAATCAAAACAAAACAAAAAGACTTGGTGCATGTATCATAATTTATTGAGAAAATTAAAAGACTAATCGTGATAATTCTACGAGCCCTTTTATTTTTATATTAATAGGAGGACATAATGAATTTTAAACCCACTAAGTGCCTGTTCTGTACCACAAATATTCAACATAATTGGTTCTTTTATTAGTTATTATTAATGGACTTTAATTACTGTGATTGTAAAAAGTTGGTGTTTAATGTGGAATTTTTGTGTGAACTCTATATTGATTCATATTTTTGTTGTTTATTTAGTGCGACAAAATATTAAAAGTGAACAATTAAACTTCAAAAAATATTATAAATTTTGAGATATAATCATGAAAATTAACAATAATGTATATATGCATCTATGCAATAAGTGATTCTAAAAACCATTCTGCATTCCTGTTAACTGTATTTCGTTCCAACTAAGTGACCCAAAGAAGATTACCCCTAACGTATCACGTTTGGCAACAAGTGACGATCCGCGTTCATGTACCGTCGCAATCCACGTACCAGATTGCCTGGCCATGACTATGCATCTCCATAAATCTCTAGGTTTGATCAAAGCATCAGTATTTACTATTTTCCTTTCCATGAGCCACTAGCCCAGAAAAGACCTGCACTTTTGAGGGAATATTAGTAATCCATATAAACTTGAATGGTGGAAACGGAAATATTGGTGATAAGGAATGAGGATAATTAAAATAAAATTTGCAAGACAACTCCTTTCCAAAAAATCCATCTCCGCGTATCCCCCATACCCACCGAGCACCTTAACCCTTCTAGCAAGTTTATGAAGTTAACAAATTTCTTAATTTTGATGTCTTTAAGATTTCTATTAAGGTAGAGGTGTCAAACTTGAGATTCACCATTTGGAGTGACCATAGAAGAAATATGATGATATACTTTTTTGGGACACTCTAGTTAGTTGAGGATAATGATGTTTGTGCTCTTATTATGTTTGGAATGACATTATGAAATACAAGATGAGGTCCTGTGGTTTATGTTATTTGCAAGCGATATTCTTTATTGGATGAAACTAAGACAATGATTAATGCTTGATTGGAAGTGTGGAGAGAAAAACCCTACAAACAAGAGTGTTTAAAATATATAGGAATACAACAAAGTTTATCGAGTGCAATTTTTGTAATAGTAGGAGCACAAATGGTGATGTGGTAAAACTTGAGGGTCACCTAAAAGTGATTATTTTCATTTTTTAGGCTGAATGAGATTTTCTTGATGATGTTACCTATAGGATTAAAGCAAGTTGGGTCAAATGGAGAGTTCTATGGTCACTCGTGAAGTTAAAGGGGAAATTTTATAGGATGACCATTAGACATGCCATAATATATGGGATTGAGTGTTGGGCAACAAAGAAACAAAATGTGAAGAAAATTAGCATGCCGGAGATGCGGATGTTGGGGGTGGAGGTATGCCTAAACTGATTTGGTGGGAAATTGTATTAAAAGACATGATATCATGTGGTTTAACTGAGGCCATTGCGCTAAACAAAAGGAAATGGGAAACATAGGACTCATGTAGATAACCCCAAATAATTGGTGGCAAGCTTTGTTGAGTTGAGTTTCTTACTCGGAGCCCAAGTATACGGTCCCTAAAAGTGTGTTTTGTTCTCCTTTGCAATCAATTTCAATACTTTGAACGAGAATGGATTCAAAGGAGAAACCTTACTTTATTTAGTTGTGTACCCAATGCGAGTTTGCATCACTATAGAAGTGATTTATGTTATGCTCTTTAATTCAACAGTTAGTCCTCTCCTTGTTTGATACCAGAATAATCCATCGAAGTATGAAATATGGTTGGGGTTGTTTTGATACTTTTCATTGGTCAGGAAAATATTAAAAGGATGACATTTGCATGGGAGTAAATGGAGTTAATTTTATCCTTTTCAATCGTCCGGAAAAAAATTAAAAGGAATGAATAAATAATGAAGAAAAAAATTAACATGACCTTGAAGCTCAGATTTATAGCATTTTCAGGAACTTCGTTTGTTAACAAAGTTAATTGTTGAGGTCAAAATTAACTACTATTTTAGTGAAGATGTTTTAGTGATCATGTTTCATTTGTTTGAGTGGGGGATGTATCTCATAGATGTTGTTTTTCTTTTATTAGAAGGATATGGTTTACCTGATTGAATTTCTTCATTTACTATCTGTACTCAGTTCTTGTGTGTGAGCATTTTTCATTGATGTTTTGCGAATTGAAATATGTATATATGTAACATTTAGTTTTATTGATTCTTTCTTTATCTTCCGCGGTTCAGACTTTTGACCCTACCTTCGTTTATTTTCCAGAATGGTTCCCTTTTAAGGAAGCATACATACTTGAGTAATGATAGCAGCTACTCAGTCTCCCCAGAGGATGGTGTTGAAATTTGTCTACTGGATCATATTGCTTTGAATAGTGATGAAAGGAGACCCGACTACTTGGAAGAATCATCTTACAATTCTAATACTTCCGACTATATTCAGAATGACCCAAGTAAAATGCAAGCTCTCAGTTTTGAGGTCCAGGTCAGTCGACCCACAGATACTAGATCTCTTGTTCTGAAGTTTAATTCACATCCTTGCCATGCATATTATGTCTCTTATTCACACATGGCTTTATTTAATGTCTTTAGGCTGTACACATCATTATTTTTCATTGGTATTAGTTATGTTGGATTGATTCTTTGTTATAACCAAAATATTATATCGCGATTACTTTAATAATATGTGCAATTTGATGTGTACTGGGGAGTGGAAGCGGTTTAATATAAACTACACAACAACAGCATCAACAACAACAACATTGATTTTGAGGCAAATTGCCCTTATTCTCCTTGTAATTCTCATTGTAGTGAGTGCAATGGATTACCAGTGACTTTATTTATAAGGTCGGTTATCTTCCTAACCAAGATCACTCTGTAAAGTAAAATGACTAAAGAGGGCACCCTAGAATATTCCCCTCAACCTATAAATTACTAAAAAAAAGAAATCTACCCAACTAGACATGAATATAAATAACTAAAAATACAATTAAACCCGTTGGCCTTTGCGTTTACATCATTCTCCCTCATGAAAACTCGTCTTTGAGCGTTGGAGGTCTGTAGCAAGGGAGCTAAAGAACAATCGGTACACTCTCCCACTTGAGAAGGAAGATGTCCTCGAAAACGCCTCTCATATTGACGAGCAAAAACTTAAGAAAAGGCCGCCAGAGGTTCAAACCACAGTTGAGGTTTCAAAATTCAATCCCGAATATTTCCACAATGGAAATAAGGCCTCCAGGAGGGACGACGATGCCAAACGAGGTTCCATAGAGGCATATCAAACAATTTCAATTCTGCAATCCGAAGTACCTCACCGGAACAAGACACAAATGCTTCCCAAATGAGATCCACATACCCCTATTCAATCATATCCACCCGTAACAACAAATCGATCACATAACGACTACCCGACGAACTAGTGGAAGAAATCATTGATATAATATGACCCCACCTCCCTGAAGTGAGTTCGCGTCACCCAACCGATATCCGCAAAAATATGAAAGAAACCTCTACCTTCCCTAATATGGGGAAAAAGTCCCTAATCTAAAAAAATAGCTAAATTTCGCACTCGCTTGTTGGTGACCCAACAATCCTCTGCAAAAGATGTTGAACAAATTCTCAGTACAATACTCGAGGTGGAACGTTGATTAGAGCCATTGAGGAGTTATGGAGATGATTGTTAGCAACAATCAGAGCAAGGGCTATGGGAAATGACATCTACGGCTAGACGGTGGGCCACAACATTGACAGATGTACGAAACTCAAATAACTCCTTCCTATAGTCAGACTCGACCTCTTCACATTCCGCCTTTAGATCTCCAAGAAATCAAAATCAAGTGCATTCAGCCACCGTCATCCGACACTCCTTGTAGCGATTTGTTAAAATCCACCTATAACGGATACCCATAGCCTCGATGCAGTGGGAGGCTCGATCATTCTCCCATATCTCGATCTTCTCTTCGATATGGGCTAGGTTTTGTAGGTATTCCGCCTCCAATCGAGGTAATTAATCGTTAAGATGACGAGCCCATGTGGATAGGGAAGAAAAAGGGGTCGATTCGCAACTTTCAGAAAGTAAGGGTGGCTAGTTCTGATTTTTAAATCTGCCCAATGCAGACTTGAGTCTGAAAATATGGGGACTGAAATGCAATTTTGAAAAGGGGAGATGGGTGGATTTGCGAATATATTTGGGGTGGTAAAAGCATAGTGGAACGTAGAAGTTGGGGTTGGGGGGGGGGGGGGGGGTGGAATTAATTTCAGGGGTAGTTTGGGCAATTTTTTAAAGCTCATAAGTGGGGTAGGACATGGAATTAAAAGGGGGAGTTTGGGCAATTTTTTAAAGCTCGTAAGTGGGAATAAGGGCTAGAAACTAGATTAGGGCTTACCCAACACTTGGCCACATTCGAACGGAGAGGAAAGTTCTAATAAGAGGTTGCTATAGCTTCCAACGACCCTATTGGAGCTCTGATAGGGTTCGCACCATGCCGACGAATTTGACATGATGATATACTACGAGAGACTATTTTCAGTGTCTTCGACTTCTCTTGGCCCTCGCGAGGATTGTTTGAAAAGTCCCTGGCATTTTCAAACGTCGTGGAAGTGCACCAGTGAGCCGCCGACCTCTATTCGTCGTCGAAAGGGGTTGTTGGAGAATTGAAAAGTGGCGGAGGTGTCAAGTCATCTGAACAAATGGGTATTTTTTCTTCGATTCGAGGGGTTGGAGAGGTTTTAGGGGTGGCGCGAGGGTTTTTGGGTCCTTCGATGGGATTTGCTTGAGGTAGAAAGAGTCGTCGTTGGGTGACCAAGGGGTTCGATGATCAGAGCTAGGGTTTGAAGGGCGTATGGTTGATTTTTGGGTACTTTGTGTATTATTCGAGGCTTAGAGTTTCGAATCTAGTGTTTTGACGGTGGAGATAGGTATGGTGCCGCTTGACCATGATCGTCGGGTTTATGATTTAGAGGAGTGTCTCATCGATTCCTCCCGACCTTGCTTATGGCTCTACAACAGCTACGACAACCACGCCTCGCTCTGATACCAATTTAATGTATAATGGGAAGCGAGAGCGATTTAATTTAAACTACTCAATAATAACAAAAACAATTGATTTAAAGGCAAATCTAATTCTCATTCATCTAAAAAAGTACTGGGTATAATAGTTTTGACAATGCCCTTATATATAGGCTATGATATGTTGTAAACAAGATAACCCTAAAAAGTAAAATGACTAAAGAGGATGTAACAACCCACACATTTTAATATCAAGGCTGATCAAGTCCCAATATTAAAATATACAAATTGCTATAATTTAAAATTTCATTCTTAGCATGTGAAGATTTTTAAAACCTTTTCCCACAATATAAGAAGCGAGAGATAGCAATGTGAATGAACACGAAATATAAAGTCCAACTACAACATCCTCAAATAGTCCAAAAATATACAAAAGTCTTTATACAATATCCCCAAATACTAGCGACTCGTAAATCCAAAAGTTGTCTCTTATAATATACACGACGAAAAGAAAAACTAAACCGTACATAAATTAAAATTTTCAAAGTCCAACCTGCTTTACAAGGTCCAATTCGCTCTTAAAAACTCAGACCTAACCTGAGAGATTAGTTAATGCGACGGATCAAGGCCCACTACAAGAATGCTAGATACGTCTCCCAAAAAAGGGTAACATAACCCAACCAATTGTAACAATTGAAATAAATACCACAATAGAGTATTTTATATAGCATTAACAATTAAACTCAATATATTTATTAAACCATATCATATAACAGAAATGACTATTGGAATAATAATAGGATTTATCAACATAATATCAGGAGTGTAAAGAACTATCGAATTACTAATCAAGGTTTAACAACTAACCATGTAACGTCGGGCCATGCACTACTATCTACACATAAAGCAATGTTAATGACATAGCTTTATAAAGGTGAATCTTATCAACTACCAGCTTATCAGCCGATACAAACAATCACATAATGTTTAACCCAAAATGTGGTAAAAAACTTTCCACCTATCTTCCAGTTTCACATTTGTTAATTACAACATTTCACTTTCATTACATTGTTTCGGTCACGTTTCATTTCTATTCTGGCCAATCGACCTTATCAATTATCATGTTGAAGCACGCATTAGTCAATTATCTATTTCTTATCTCAATTATTCCACTTGAAATTCATTAGCTTCATTCTAATATACTGGCCTCTCGCACGGCCTCGAACATATCATTGCATGGTTCAAAGTCTCGGTATCGGACACCCGATTTTTAACTCGGTTGCGGTATCGGTCGTGGTATCGGGCGATACGCAAAGATACACTATTTAGAGAGCGCAAAAATTCCGAAAAAAATGTAGAAAATTTTAAAAAAATAAGATTAACAAAGTGGACCAATGAGATGCATTCAAACCCATCATTTAATATGCATTGCATTGTACAATTGGTTGTATTGAAGCGCAACGAACTTGTTAGATTCAATATTTCATAATAAACCAATATTAATATAGAAAAACAATCTAAATGTTTTTAAATATTCAATATTCAATATTCAATAGAAAACCAATATTGTAAAGATGCAAATGTTATTTTTTTAGTTGGTTATTTTTTTTACAAAAATGATACAAATGTTATTTTTTTTTTTATAAAAAACACTCAAATGTTATTTTTTTACAAAAAAGATACAAATGTTATTGTTTAACAAAAGGGATATTCATCCTTTTTGTAAAAAAAACAACATTTATATCTTTTTTGAGTTGATTGTTTTTAATAAAAAGGATGCAAATGTTAATTTTTTACAAAAAAGATTCAAATATTATTTTTTTACAAAAAGGATATTCATCCTTTTTGTAAAAAAAAATAACCTACTAAAAAAATAACATATATATCTTTTTTGAGTTGATTGTTTTTTTATAAAAAGAATGCAAATGTTATTTTTTTACAAAAAAAGATACAAGTGTTATTTTTTTAGTAAGAGGAAATGTTAATTTTGTGTGCTATTTTTATAATATTATAGACATGTTTTTCTAATATGTTAATTTTTAAAAGCATGATACAAATGTTACTTTTAACAAAAATACTGTATTTTTTAATCTTCTTTTAATAAAACAAGATACAAATATTACTTTTTTTTATATATATTATTATATAAAAACAGGATACATTTGTACATCCTATGGTCATTTGTACGCTCCTTTTTTTATGTAACTTTTCTTTAACAAAACAAGATACAATTATGAGGTAACAGATGTTACCTTTTTTAAACAGTACAAATATTACTTTTTTTTAAACACGTACAAGTGCTAAACAAGTTGGGAGAGAAATGTTAGATAACCGACATGGAGAGAGAAAGGAGGGTTAGAAAAAGACGGAGGTTAGGGTTTCTTAATCAGCCAGCAACTCTGCAACAGGTTTCTTCCTTAACAGGTTTCTTTCTTTACACAACTTCTTCTTTTTCTTTTTACGCAGCAGCAACTTCTTTTTTTTTTTTTTTGTCTTTTTACGGAACTTCTTTCTTTTTTTTTTAACAAAAACAACTCGCCCCTATCTCGTCCGTTCTTTTTTGTCTCGGCCGATATATCGGGTAATATCTCGGGATCGCTGAGAAATCGCCGAGATCTTGCGATATTTTACTGAATCATACATTTTTTTGAATCGTGACACGAAATCGGAACGGTGACTGTCGTGACCGAGTCAACTTGGCCGAGACTTTGAACCATGTATCATCGTATACCAACCTGTTACAATAACCAAAATAAGCCGCAAGACTTCATCGTTCATTAAATTAACTCATGAGTTCTAACAATAAATTAAGTTGTAACCGACATGCGCCAATTCTCCCCGGCCATCTCAAGAATTAAAGCTGTAACCGACATGCACGCCATCTTAAGAACATGCGGTACGCACACATAAAGACCCTCACTCATCTAGACACCACTTGTTATTCGTATGACCGAAATATCAACAAATCGTGCGATGCACAAATAAATCCCATCACATTGAGACGCCACCTGTTATTCGCATGGCCAGAAAAATCAACAAACCATCACATTAACCAGTCGCCACCTGTTTTGCAGTGCCAGAATAACCATCACACCAAAAGTCCACATCCAATCGTACTCCTCGAGTACGCCAACATAAAAGCGCTATCTTTTAGCACACACCCTATATCCTTTCAACACGGAATAGTCCCAACTCCTAACCTTATCTAGGCTCCATCCGTGGGACGCCTCATAAATGAAAGACAAACAAGAAAACCCCCGATACACTTCTGTCTAAATTAGGTAAGTCGTTAAGAGTAGACCCAGCATGCTATATGCCTAGGCATCTTGCTCAAATCATCAAGCATCGACTATAACATAACCATAATAGATTCACATGATTATAGTTTTCCCTTCACACGTTCTTTGACATCTCATTTCTCACGAGTTCATTCTACTCACCATCCACACATCTCAATAATCACTTACTCATGAGTTCATTCTACTCACCATCCACACATCTCATCACTTACTCACCATCCACACATCTCAATAATCACTTATTTAAACTTAAAACTCCCAACTCCTACCCGCTCTAGACTCTATGACTGGGACGTCTCATAAATGAAATCCAAACATGGCCCCCCCTCCCCCGACACCAATACAATATTGTCTAGAGTTGTTGAGAATGAACAAACACCAAACCTAAGCTTTCAATACATACTACCTCAATTCCATTCAATTCGATATACGTAATTAACACGAAACCCTTAGCTCACTCTATGATTACCACTGCACCACGTTACATTGTCACCTCAGAATACTCATTGTACTCCCAAGAATCCAAATCACTCTTAAATCCACACTCGCCTCAACCATACCTTTCCCTCGACATCGTTTGTCCTATGAATCCTCATAGAGATTTCAACATTAAATTTTCAAGTCAACACTTTATATTAAAGCATATATTCTCAACATTATCCCCTTCATTCATATCATGCCCTACATATACATACCCCATATTTTATAAACCCAAATTCAACAATATATAACCCTAAGTGTCATTACTCCCAAAAACAAACATCGTAAACCAACATCATCCATCACCTCTTCAATAACTTTTAGTCGACAATATAAACCATATCCACAACCATCATTAACTAGTTATCAAATCTCACCAACAACAAATTTCATTCAACTAACTTAAGTCCTATCAAGAACTTAAAATAACGGCTTATCAACACAAATCCTTTATTCAACAATCCCAATATCCCAATTTCCACAATAATACAACTAAGAGCTCTTCAACGCCCAAAGACATCAATAACTATAACCCTTACAAGAAACGTCAATGACTCGAAACATATATTTTCAATCGACAAATCCTCTTGATAACCACATACAATTCAAAATCTCAAATAGTTTCTTCTTTTATTCACTACGTTTATTATTGTCAATTCCTGTGTGGATTATCTCCATTTCCAAGGGTACAATTAAAATTTCATACATCAATGATTTATACACATTTCAAGTGGGCTCACAATATTTTCCAACAATTAGAAATGTCAAGGGACATATATACTCATAACTCATATATCAGTTCTCAAGTTTATAGGACACATAACTCAACTTTTTGTCATTTAACATATTAATTTTCTCATCTTTACAACAATTACTGTATTTAATTCATATAAGCATTTTCTAGGCATTCTCATTATCAGAGGGGTTTCACAAATTTCAATATCAAATAACAACAATAGGAACTCAATTAGGTTTATCTTGCCTAAATTTAACCCTCTAATCACTTTTATTTAACAACAAGCACGTTTAGGCAATATCTACGTCATTAAGCACCAAAGGACAAAAGTAGAGTATTCGTACCATTTACTATTTTCGAAATCTGACTTGAGTTCCTTGATCTCCTAAAAAATATGAGCAACTTTGCCTCCTCAAATGGTGGTTTGAAGTTGTGTTTTAATGTGGTTTAAGGTTTGTGAGGTTAGGGATGAAGATAAAATTGGGTTGAGGGTTTTGGTTTGAGAGGGAAATGAAAACACCAAATGAAATTTCGTGGGTTTGAACAAATAAAAGGGGCGAGGCGAGGCTGCAACACGAACCAGCATTGGTTGCGGTCGCGCCAGGTGTTACCCTCAGTCGCAGGTGGCACCTTGGCCAGCTGCCGAGCTCTCTCTCTCTCTTCTTCCTCTAATTCACACTCGAACAACATACACTATATAACACACAAAGGGACCTCTTCCAAAACTTAACTTAGCCACTTTGTCCCCAAGATTCTAACTTAATTCCCACAATGTAACTCAACAAATAAATAGGGAAAATTCACCAATTAATTTACTCTAAATTTCTGAAAATTATACAAATTCAACATTACTCATTCAATTAAATTTTTTCAATTATAATTATCCCGATTCATATATTCTCAATTAATAATTAATCATTATTGAAATCATTTAATTAATCAATTAAAAAATTGGGGTTTTACAGAGGGCACACTAGAATATTCCCCTCAACCTATAATATTAACTATAAGGAAGTAATTATCAAACTAGACCTGAAAATAGATTAAGTAAAAATACAATTAACTCCTCTGTCCTTACGTACACATCAATTTTACACCTAATTTGATTGAAATAATGATAATTTTTTGCTATAACAATGTCTCTCTAGGTTTTTTATTATGCATGCATTTCAAACTTTTATCACCTAGTGGCCAATGTGAGCTTTTTTTAAATCAAAGGCTAGTTGAACTGCACACCACTGAACGAGTTTCTTTGGATAAGATGGCTTCTTTTGGTGCTAGATATCTATGGAACCATATCTTTAGTTTGGCTTCCCAGAATTATTATGATTACTTAAATTTGACGAAGGACCAACTCCAAATTGAGCCTTGATTGAGCTTCAATATGGAGATTTGGAAATAAACTAATTCATATGGCTACAGCTGGAAAAGGAATCTCTCAGTAAAAATAAATAAGTAGATCTATAGCTTATAAATGAAAGGCTTTGTAAATAGGATGGAAATTTTGTGTACTATTTCCTTGAAAGTAATCAATGTTGAAGTTTTTTTTCTCATTGTTGGATAATTTTAATGTGATTCTTGCACTTTGTGTTGTTAATGTCTTCATTTGCTCTTACTTGGACAATTTCTTGCTTTCGCAGGTGGTTTCTCCAGAGTTCACATTTTACGACAGTAGTAAGTCAGCCCTGGATGATTCCTCTCATGGTGAAAAGTTGCTGCGTGCAAAAATGGATTTTAGCTTCATGTAAGGCTGGCCTTTTTCTCCACATGCAAGTCTTATCTGAATTTGTGCTTATCTAATTGATTTGTGCACACCAAGTAGTGATTTATGCTTATCTACTTGATTCATTATTCTTTCTTTTCTAAAAGTTTCTAAATTATTTTAGAAAATTTTCGCCTCTCTATGTAGCATATTGCCTGAAATTGAAACTAGTACGTGTTTAAATTTGAGTGCCCAATGCATCGTCTTAGAACCATATTTATATAATGCAAGATAACATTAAAATACTTCTTGTATTTGAGACTTAGAATTCTTGAATCACGAGTCAATCCTCCTTTTTTTTTCTCTCATCTCTTCTCCGCGATTCATGTCTCTACCACCTTTTTGTGAAGTTTGGCTTGAATTTTAGGCGGGGCTACTGTGCATACATGGTTTACTGGTCATACGCACTGTTCATGTGCGGGGTAATATTCATTTTTTCTCCTTATATAAGGAGGGTTTCAGGCTACTATGGTTCAAAACACACCAACACCAACGCAACACACAGGAGAGAGACTTCTTTCAAAGGTGAGGGTTTTGGGGTGAGAGGTGAAGTATTTTCCCTTTCACCCATTCGTATTGCTCAAAGGTGGAAGAAGTGTATGGGTGTGAGTGTGAGTGTATGGTAGGTGTACTTAAGATGTAATGTGTGAGGGATTTCCCACCGGTTTACATGGGAGCAGAATACACCGGATTTGATACATGAAAAACACTTGAGGGCAAGAGTTGGGTTGTAAATTGGGCTGGGTGAGTCGGGCTTGGGGTTGCTCAGGCTCGGCCCTAACTATTTTACCCATGCTCGGCCCGAACTAATTTTTTCCACCTAAGACCGAACTCGGCTCATAAATATTACGGGCTTCGGGCCTGATTTCAAATTTTCTTGTTAAAAAAGTTTGAATTAGTGTTTTTTTTCTTATATTTCCATCATTGAGAAAATGTACGAACTAAAATCTAATTAATGTTTCATAAAATAAAATATATGATTATGAAATGTGATAAATTAAAACAAGGGAAACATACAAAGGCCAATTAAATTTCATACATATAGAATTAGTTAACATAAATGTGTTATATTATATATAATTATTTATTTATTTATATATTCAAAGTTCGGGCTTCGGGCCCAATTCGGACTTGGCAAAGTTTGACTCAAGCTCGGCCCGAAATTCATTTGGGTTTGAAATTTAGGCTCAGGCTCTGCTCGGCTCAAACTCAAATAAAACTCGACCCGAAAATAGCGGGCCAAATGGGCGGGCTTTGGGCTTGCCCGACTCAATTTACCGGTCTAGGCAAGAGATTGAGAGGGTCCTTGGCTTAGATTTGGATTCACTTGGGTGGAGAGTTGGTGTACAATGACTATCCGAGATTTGGGTAGATTAGTAGAGGGCATGTGATTTATCCTTGTATATTCTCTATTGTACTTGTAATTTTTTCAAATATAGTGGAATCGGGTCTCTCCATGGATGTAGCCAAGCTGGTGCACCACGTATATCTTGGTGTTGTCTCTGCCGTATACATCTTTATTGTGCTTACCATTATTACCATTTTAACTTGATTATATATGGGGGTCGTGGTTTACTAGAGGGTGCCTAACAAATTGGGCATCAGAGCACAACAATTGGTATTAGAGCTTTTGGTGTGCACAAGGTGTTTGTCAAAAATCCGGAATGTGTTTTTGGTGCTAAACCACTAGTGCTTGGATTTCTTAGGTGTGTTCATTCAATCATGACAAGGGATATTGCTTCACAAGTCTAGGTGGAGGGATTTGTTGGTAATAGGTGCGTCGCTCTTGGTACTTAGAATGGAGGTCATTCTTGTTCAACATGGGTCATGTACCAGAATTGATGGAAGAATGAAAGCTGGAGAAAGATGGAGGGTGTGATTGCTTGCTCGAAATGCAGTTGGAAAGGGGATGATTGCTAGACCAGAATGCAATTGGCAACGGTGTGATAGCCACCCGCAAGGTCTATTAGTTACGGTTTGATTTTTACCCGAAAGAAAATTGATTGTTGGGGATGTTGTTATTGCAAGTCTATATCTAAGGGCATAGTTGTCAAAATCGTACGATTCGCGTTTCGAATCGTACGATTCGATTCGATTCACACATAAAATGATTCGAATCGAGTTGAGAATCGCAATTGTTTAAAGAATCGGACCGAATTGGTGATTTACGATTCGAATCTTCCGATTCGGGTCCGATTCACTTTTTTTTGTTGCTTTTTTTGTTATAAAACTTTTGTATTTGTTATAAAATCTTTGAAGGTATATTTTTTTGTTGCTTTAAATTAATATGAAGACTTTTAAATTAATATTGTTTTATAGTTAATCTTAGTATTTGTTTTATTGTTTTAAATTAATGTGGTTTACTGTTTTAAATTAATTTTGTTGTAATTTTGTAGGTTGGTTTAAATTAATATTGTTAGTCTTAGTAAGTAGGTTGTTTAAAAATTTTGGAAGTATTTGTTTTACAGTTTTACTGTTTTAAATTAACTTTCGTATTTATTTTATTATTTTAAATTAATATGTAGGATGTTTTAAATTAATATGTAGGCTGTTTTATGAGATATTTTTGTTTTTTACATTTTTAACCTTAAAATGAATGAGAACATGTGCTACGGTTAATTTTTGTGATATATTTTGGTATATTATCATGTGCTATGATTAGTTTTTTGTCATATTACGCTTAAATTACCAATTCTATAGTGTTAGATCCCATTTACGTATGTTCTACTACGTTTTTATCATTTGGTTCCGATTCGATTCACGATTCGGGGGGTAAACGATTCACGATACGATTCGCGATTTGACAACTATGTCTAAGGGCAATGAGCATTGCTACGTGTTGAGGGAAATGAGTTGTTTCTTGGTTCGGTATTTAAGACATGAATAACAGTGGATAAGGAAGTACCTCAAGACAGTTAGTGGTATATGCTACACTTTTGGGGATATTTTCACAATCTCCAAATGTAATGAATTCCAAGAAGAAAAGTGCTCGATTATAGATAGTGATGTGAATGAAGATTGAGGGGTTATTTTTAGTATTTTGTTCATTTTTTAGTATTTCTTGTATTTTTAATATTCATTATATTTCCTCTTTTGTTTAGTATTTAGGGGAAGGAAGGTTAATTGGCATTAAGGACATATTTGTAATTAGATACTTAGATTAGAGGCCAAGCAACCCCCTTCCTATAAATACCCTTATGTAGACTCTTTTGAGTCATTTCTTCCATTTTATGAGATTCGATTAGAGAGAGTTTGAGAGAGAATTATCTTTTCTTGCTCCCATTTGACGTCATTTACATCAATTGGTATCAGTGCCTAGTCGCTCCACTCGTTGTTGTAAAAAAAATAATAACTCGTAAACAACGTCACCTGGGTTCAAGAAAGGATGAACACCTCCGCGCCAAACCCTCTCGAGCGAATCTTGAAAGCCATCAATTAAATGAAGGCCCAAATGGAAGTGATGAATGCACGACTTCCTCCACTGGTAACCACCTCCACCCCCCTCCCCCCCCCACCCCACCCCACCCCACCCCAAAACACCTCAAATCATCGACCATTATTAACCCTAACCCTAATAACTCGATTAGCAAGTAATTCTCTTACTATAAATACTCTTGTACTCCTCATTTGAGGATGACTTCCATCCTTGAAATATAAGAAATCTCTTGTTTCTCTCTCTTGAAATCTTACTTGTTTGATTTTTGGGCCATTGATGTGTAGTGTACGTCCAATTGGTATCAGAGCGGGTGTCGCTCCAACATTGATGTATCGGTGTGTAGATTATCAAATTCGTACACTACTTTCTCAATGGCCACGAAGAAAGCGAATCGATTTCAAGACGAGATTAATAAAGAATTAAAGCAACAAAAACTACGATTTGATGTCCTCTTCCAACTCCTATCCTCTAAAATTCAACCACTTACCACCGTGAACTATCAAATTTCTGACGAAGAATTGTTACGGCGTATGGATCTCGATCCGAGGGCGAGAAAACAACACTATCAAAACCCTAGATCTGAAAACCTCATCCAAAACCCTCCAATCAACAAAAACACCTCCTATCCAACCATTACCGCACCTCCCCGACCCGTCGACTGCCCCCTCACCAGATCTGCCCCAACACCCCCAACCCGGTCAAATCAGAGCTTGGCGGCACAGATCCAACCCGGATCTGCTGCCGGTTAGCCCCCCTGCTGTTTTTCGACCAAATCTGCACCTGACCAGTCCATTTCAACCTCAATCCGGGCCAGATATGCATTTTCCGGCATCCATCAGCCCTCTTACCACCAAAATGCTACCCCACAGGTCAGATCTGACCTAAATCTGGACCGTTTGCAAACCGAGCAACCATCCGACCGTAACCCTGCTATTTCCAAGCAGATCCAGGTCAGGCCAGCCTGCGTGTCACCTCCAGTCATTTCTCCGACCATTCTTCGACCTCCGGCGATCTTGGGGACGGCTGAGTTGAGTGTTAGGATTGCTTGGGTGGAGGAGGAAAAAGGTTTTGGGCTTGGGTTTCTTTTGGGCCATGTGATTAATAATTGGAGACAAAAGGGCTGCTGTGACCCTCTTTTAAAGAGGGCTGACTTGGAAAATTTGGGCCCAAAGCTTATGACGAGTCCATTTAAACTCATGACCCATTTGAGTGATTTTATTGGGGTAGAAAAATGTGGGCTGCCACCAATTTTTAATGTGAGAGAATATAATTAATGCGCAATAAATATAAAAAAAATTATTTTTCCCCCCTAATAAATCGTAACAAAATATTTGTTCATGTGGTATGGTTGGACTCAATTTTGGCAAGCATTGTTGGTGCGACCCGGGCTACTCCAATTTGTCCTTTTAAGTTCGAGGACGAACTTTTTTGAAACCGGGGGGAGTGATGGAAATGGGTCGTATTAGGGTTTCTTTATCATTTTAATATTTACCTTTCCTTTTATTTTTAGTTCCTTTTGTTTCCTATTTAAGTCCTTTAATTGATCTCCAAGCATGTTTAGGACTAATTAGGTATGCTTTTATTAGTATTTGTTCTTTTTGGTCATTTTAGGGAATTACTTGATTAGCAAGTAATTCTCTTACTATAAATACTCTTGTACCTCCTCATTTGAGGATGGCTTCCATTCTTGAAATATAAGAAATCTCTTGATTCTTTCTCTTGAAATCTTATTTGTTTGATTTTTGGTCCATTGACGTAGTTACGTCAAAATCATCCATAACATGCGATGAAATAACTTAATAAATACTGAAATAACCAAAAGTCTCCACGTCCATAATAAATAAATAACCTCGTCTCAAATCCCATAAATAATCTCAATCGAAATAAATAAATTGGAACCAACACGCTCCATGTAAATCTCTAAATCAAACAGTTTGAAATGAAATAGTTGAATGCAATAACAACCTAAACTATGGAATGCGAAAGTGGTCAGTTTGATTGCTCTGCCCCGCAACTCATGCCTTTGAAAATGTGGAAAATATTTTATATCATTTTGGGTCAGAGCTCAGAAAGTTGCAAGAAATATCTTACTATATCGATGTAGTAATAATTATGCAACTTATTAATGTAATCATACCAACTCGTCGAAACTCACATGCAAAAAACACACCACTGCTAATCACAAGTGAAATAAGCTATACGAATGTCCCAACCCAAGGCATAACTAATACTAACAAGTCTCAACTACGCAATCACACCATCAGGTAGTTACATACCAAACTGTCTGATTGATCAAGTCATCCACGTCTCCACATTGTGAAACGATGATCAACTGAACGCATGATCAAATACGTCGATCTCCACACAACCTCTATGTCAGCTAGTAGTGTAGTACGCGGTCTCAAATCCATTTACCCCCCCATTTAAACCCTCGCCCCAACCGATAGATTTTTCCAAGAGCCAAATACCGTATGTCTACATCCACACACAATTTATATACATATAGAGAGAGACCTGGCAAAATGATGCACGACACGATAACACGACACGAACCAGCATGAAGTTATAAGTTAATGGGTAGACCTTTGATGGTTTCGGGTCATATCAGTGCCAACTCGATAATACACAATAGTTAACGAGTCGAGCTGGTGTTGACCCCCCCTTCACCTGTTAATAGCCGATAAGACCCATTAAGATCCATTAATTTAAGTAACGAAAATATATTTTGGGACTTATAAAGAGTTTATGTAGCTTAATGTAATTTAATCATAACGAATTTTGCTAAGTGGAGAGAATTAGTAATGGCAATGATTTAATGGGCTAATCGTGTTAAAAAAATGAGCAAATATGTCGACTTGTATAGAATTTAAAATAATTAATTATCTTAATGGGTAATATAGCGTGAACATGACACGAAACGTTAAGATAATGGGTCGGGTTTGACTATGGTTTTTTACACGATAAAAAGTTACCCGTTTAGACACGAACACGATAAGACTCGAACACGAAAAAAATTGACACGACTCGACACTAGGGGTGGCAATTCGGGTCAACGGGTCGTGTTTCGGCCCGACACGACACGAGAAGGTTTTTTCGGACACGACACGACATGAATTCGTGTTCTTTTTAGATGACACGAACACGACCCAATAAAAAATAACACCGCACGACACGACAACCATAATTTCTTAAATTTTAGGCCTAAAAAACACGATAACACGACACGACTCATAATTAAGACACGAACACGACACGACACGACTTCGTGTAAAAAAAACACGACACGAACACGAAATATTGTGTCAATTTCGGGTCAATTTCGTTTCTTTTCGTGTTGTTTCTAAAATTGACACCCCTACTCGACACGACCCGTTGCCAGGTCTTTCTTTATATATCTATATAATATGGGACAATGGTGTTATGAATAGTGCTTTTGTGGGGTTTGTCATGCATGATAAACATGCATGACATCTTATGTGTTGTATGCATGCATACATACATTATTATTTTTATTAAAATATTTAAAAAAATATATATATTTTTTTAAGGTGTTTTTTTAATAAAAAAAAGACCGTTTATTATGGGTTGAGTTTTATCATGGGGGCAAATTTATCGCCGTGCCCTCGGGCACGGGCATCCGCTAGTATATATATATATGTCTGTGTGTGTGTGTGTGTGTGTGTATATATATATATATATATATATATATATATATATATATATATATATATATATAGAATACTGCATAATCACCCGCGTACCCAAATACTGTCCAAAATCCCCCAAAGTCGGATTTTCCCATTAATTATGGGTTTACTAATCCTAAACTCTAATTAAACATCTTTGGATTTCCCGAATTCCCAGCAATATAAATGTATATATATACCTCTAATTATATATATTTATGCTAATACCTAACCAAAGGTTCAAGGGAATAAACAAAGGACTACTAAGCAAGAGTGAAAAGAACTAAATCAAACAGAAAAAGGAAAAAATAAATAAAAGTTGGCTTCACCTGTTCCAACCCGCCATAGCGGCCAACTCCAGCCTCCTTGGGACCGTTATAGCGGGCTGGAACCCTGCTATTGCGGGGTCTTCCCATCCCTTCAAACTCTCAGGATTCTCTGCTTCGCGATTCAGAATCAACTGTAAATTTTATCCCCCTATTAACAGTTGTAAAATCTTCGATTTAAACCCAAATCAACTTGATCACTCCTACAGATTCATAATTAAATGCCTCACATCACAGTGTTCAAAGCCAAATAGGATGATTATACCAAAATCCTCACTTACATATTCAATATCATAATTAATTTCACGATTAATTAAGTCTCTTTCATATAGAATAATATCATCAAAATGTATAAATCCTTCCTACGCGTGAATTCTAACATCTGAATTTGTATTACAAGACAGATTAACATGGGTTTTAACATAAACTCTAATCCGTTTTAACCCAATATTAAACTGATTAAAGCAACAAATTAAAATCATGTACATGCTCCTAATCCCAAATAATTTAAATAGCACTTAAAACATAAACAAGTTACAAATTATACTATGATAAAGCAAGAGATTTCTTGCCTGATTATGAAGAATATGATCTTCTTGTGATCTCTTAATTCCTCTCCGAAGACCTTCTTGAGCTCTCATAAAACTCTTAAGCTGTTAGGGTTTATGTTTTAGGTTTAAAGTAATTAACTAATGAGGGTGAAGACCACTTGTATACCCTTAATCTCGTAGGTTTATGAAAGGCCTAATTTTGGGCCCCAAATGAGCCCAAAACACTACCCAGACTAGCCCAAAACTTAGCCCAAAAGTATATATATATTCTTGGGCCCAATCCAAAGCACTAAAAATTCATCGTTGGGCCTCTGTACCACTCTAGAGTCCGGTCCAAACGATAATGTCTCACTACGTAAAATAAAATACACAACTTAGGTAATTCTCTTATAATTAATTCCACCGATTAATTACTTAATAACATGCGGTTCAAAAATCACATGACAGGTAAAATTTAATTGTCACATAAATTAAGCATTTATTATTATCATTTCACACAAGTAATAATTATTCCCATTTATTAAATTATTTCCATAATTAATAATAAATAAATGTCATAAAAATCCGGGATATTACAAGCATCACATCTAGAAGCAACCTCAGGTTCCCCTCGAAAGGGAATATTATTTGGGCAGCACTCGTTGAAGTTTATATTAATGTTGATTGGGCATGGTCGATTTGCGATCCACTTCATTTCAAGATAATGCACATTTATTAAAGGTAACTTTGTTTAATGCCAAAGTGAGAAGCGGTAGATTTAGTGGAGAAGTTGAGTTCAGATCCATGACACATCGAGTTTGCAAGAGTCTGCGAGCTGATGTGGACTATATTAGATGAGTTACATTACCTTGTTTATGAGCTAATGAATTTGTATTGTGACAACAAAGCTGATTTTGGTATTGTCGGTAACCATGTTCAACATGACAAGATAAAGTACATCGAAGTTGATAGGCATTTAATATAAGCGAAGCTTCGTCTTGGACTGATTTGTGCTATGTATGTCGGCGCCATGGGACAAGTGGCCGATGTCTTACTAATGGTGAGGGCAAAATGTGTTTGCAAAATATGTTGGTTAAGCTAGGCATGATAATTATCTTCATATCATCTTTAAGGGGACACCTTAACAACGGGGTCTTTACCTACTTTAAAAGCCTCCACAACTCTTGGCACTCTTGCTTTCTCGATACTTTGGCTTAAGACATCTGCTACCAACACAAAAAGAAATGGGGCAATGGATCCCCTTGCCTAAGGCTCCTTTCTCCTAGGATTTTACCCTTTGGTTTCCCATTTATAAATAGAGAAAAATTAACTGTCCTAATAAAAACTACTATCCACTTCCTCCATTTATCGAGAAAGCCCTGTTTTTCCTTATCATGAATTATTTTACTAGTTACGTTCTATAAGTTGCTTATGTATAATTTCTTAAACTTCTTAAAATAAATAGAATGAGACAAAACTGTGACACCCCGCCTATTTTAATGCCTATAAATCAGGCCTTTATTAACATAAACGGGAATCATATCTGATTTCATTCTTAGTATCACTGTCGAAAACCGATTAATTAACTAATAACCAATTAAGTTTGGTGTCAAATTTTAAATCTTATTAACATGCATACATACCACTATTCAACAGTATAAATATAAACATTTACAATGACTGAAACACAAGAATATCGATAACATAAATAATAAGCCAAATAAACCATTGGCGTCCCGAATACAATAATCGAAATGTTACACGAAACACTGTAACAAAATCTAATAGTAAAACTGTCGAACTGTGTGCAACATGCCCAAAAGAAATGCTAAAATAACTTCCTAACTAGATAGAATATAAGGAGGCGTCTAGTTAAATCCTGCATGCATCCACAGTTGCTGCAACATCGTCTGACTAGAATGAAAAGCTATCCTTGGCGACCTTGTGGCTGAGCACCTAAAAGGTTTTGAAAATATTTTTGCTACGAGTCCGCGCCTAAAACATTTTTGATAATAGTTGCAAGTATTAAAATGCATTAATAAATATGCAGTAAGAATTATTCATGTTCATCTGGTGTCGCACTCACATGAGATTATCCTCACTCCTCATCTACCGTACGCACCTAACACATTTATTTTAATTACCTAATTATGCTACCCCGCCTAACGAGTCTAGCCATTCTTAACATAATCCAATCCGCTAAACTTCTAGCTCAATCGTGCTACTTGCATATCACTTTACTTTGTTTATCACGTAGCTATCACATAAGCTAATACGTAGTATTTCTTCATTATATTCATACCGCTATATAAGCAACATAACTATACACAAGTTATAATTTAGTGTTTACACAAACGTTTAAGTACACATCCATATAACACTTTTATATACGTATATACATAGCATCCCCGAGTTGGCTTCCCGGATGCATTCCCTAGTATGCTATCAGGCACTAGGTACGTCCCATACCATCCCTGGGCCACCATGTCGGAATCTCACGACCTATCCCAAAATTGTAAACACATAACGGAGACGGTCATAATCATACATCCGTGGGTCATAACCATACCACATTACCCCAGCCGGACTCGAAACTCAGCTATGCTCACTCAAGGATATTGGTTGTGCAACAATGCTATTACCTGGGGTGGGGAACAATCCAACACTGGTTGGTCAACGCCAGGGTGGACCGCCCGTTACACGCAACCCCCAACGATAGTAAATTAGAGTAAATATGTTCACATAAAGTCAGTCACACACACATATATATATATATATATATACTAGTTTCATTCAATATATATATCATTGTTCTAAAAAACCCACCTAGGCTTGAGGCTTGGGAGAAACGCCCCACCTTAAGATTTTTACGCCTTATTCTTGGTAAAATCCTTAAGGCGCACTTTTTTTCTAAAAACAACAATGCTTTAGTGAAACGTCATCGCCTTTTAAAAATTTTTTTTACAAACCGAACCATTATCTCATCCAAAATAATAAAATAGTATTTTAATTTGCATATATTCAGACATAATTTTATGATATGTACAATTTTAGCATTTTAATAGTCTTATTATGGTTAGAAAATATTAAAATATATTAAAAAGGCCTAAACGCCTTTTCACGCCTAAGGCCCGCCTCGGCTTCTTAGGCCTAAGGTTTGGCCTCCACGCCTCGATCACGCCCCGTGTTTTTAGAACCTTGATATATATATATATAAACGTGCGTAATGTCTCTCGTAGCACTAGCCTACCAATCCCATTGTCTATCCCGACTTCCCGATTTTTGCCAAGTATTCACTTACTTATGCTTAGCTCCCTACCTTCATATTTCTTACCAACATGCTATTCACCTAAGCTCTTAGCCTAATCCTTCCCGAAATCCTAACTCGATTTCACAATTATTGACCGAGTATGTTCACCATATTATACACGTAATTTGTTACCCGGAATTCATCCCCGATTAGCCTAAGGCACTTCCTAAGCTTCCCTCTGAACTCCCAGAAGTCTAACTCCATTCCTTGGACCCCATAATCCATACCGATCTCCAGAAAAAACAACAAAAGGCAGAGGAGACCAGCTAGTTAAACTGAACCGGTTCGCTAGCTGGACCAAACCGGTTCGGTTAGCGAACCGATTTGCTCCCCCCAGCGAACCAGTTCGGTTTCCTGGGCTGCCAGAACGAATTTTAGACGGGATTTTGCCCCTTCCCTTCACCCATAATAGTTCTAACCTTCATGAAATCCCCAAATATGAATAATAATCCATTCCCAATCATAAAACAAGAAGTTTCCACTTAAAATTTATGCCGAACAACATCAAATTCATAAGATTATCTAATTTATATCAAGACTCATACGTGGCTAAAACCCTAGTCTCGAAATTCCATCTTTTCTTTCTTAGATCAATCAAAAACTCATTTTTTTCATGCTAATCACATCAGATTTATTATATTACCATCATTAGATTCATCTTCAATAATGACTTTATTTCAAACCCAATTTTGCATAGTTCTCCCACCCAAAAAATTGAATTTTTCCTACACCAATTTTGCATGAATATTTAAAACTACAAATAACATTAAAGTGAATTAAATTCTTTCCTTGAGAGTGATGGATTTCTAAGATTTTCTTCTTATATTCCTCTTTTGACAATGATCTTCAACCCGGATGAACTTGATCTTCATACCGAATCTTTTCTCTTCTTCCTTTCTCCCTTTTTCTCTTCACTTTTCTCAAAGCCCTCGCCTCTTGGATGGTTGGATAGCTGCCCCTTCTATCCACCTTACATAAATATAAACCTAAACACTCCAAATCCCGAAATTGAGTAAGCCCTCATATGTAAAATGATCCGAATGCCCTTTTACGACTCTCGTTTAGCTTAAAAAGCCCCAGGGTTCCAATTGTAAGCACCGGGTACCTATTTCGGACTATTTCGACCCATTTCGGACCATTGGCGCCTATGAAGCACGGGCACGTAATACGTGTTTCGACACGTGATACGTGACACGTGATTGATAAAAAAACTAGGATACGACACGTTATGATACGCAGAATATATAATATATATTAATGAAATAAAACATATTTTCTCCATAAAATATCTTATTAGAGCATTCTTAACATGAAATTAAGAAAGTGGACCATACAAAACAAAATTCAAACACACTTTGACCTTAAGAATCATAAATAAAGCACAATCACCATCACTTGAGTCAAAGCTGACTTGTAGCTTCTGGGAGGGTGTTCGTGCTTCATAGGTGTCCGACACGTCGGAAACGACTCGTTGGCTTCCGAGAGAGTGTCCGTGCTTCATAGATTGGCGCACTCAATATTACCATCCGAGTTATCTGACATTAATTTCCATCCCATGCCCAACACGACTCTATCCGCGTATCCCGAATGAGATACCTATAAACCTGTCGCTTTTACTCACATAACATAATTTAATACGTTTTCGTTTACTTATTACACAAGGAAATATAGATATACATAAATATTAATCCTTTTATTCGCTAATTAATATTCATTTAAGTCACTGAATTTCTAGGTTCAATTAAAATTACATGTACATGTGTAATTTAAAATGCTCTAAAATACGGGGTGTTATAAAAAGAAGGATGGAAGTTTCATTACTTCATCCCTTTCTTTCTCTCTCTCTCTCTCTTATTATTTTAGTTTGATTATCTCATAATTTTAACATTTTCTTACATTTTTGGGTAATAACACGGACCTCCTCAAGTGGAGATGATGATCCAATAGTTTCAACTAATATAATAAAAATATATATTAGAATGGTTATCCAAGCAAAACGAATTATGCTAAAATATCGTTTTTGTTTGATTAATATTGTGGAAAGTGAACACGTTGTAATAGCAAACGTTGAAGATCATGTTATAGTTTTGGTGTACCATTTTTATCAGGCTCTGTTCCAAAAATGTGTCAGATGCACAATGAAAATGGGGAAAATGTAACACTTAAAAACAAAAAAATAGATATATTATTGGATGAAGAGGAGCTAAAGTTTGATTATGTTCCAGGCTTAATGTCCTATATTTTCCTTCACACAAAAGGACATTAGTGGAGTAAAGAAAATGAACGATTCTTCTTTTGCTTGTAAAACTAACGATATTATTTATGGTGCATTGTATAGTTATCATTCTTTTTGTCGTTACCCGTGTTTTGTTGTTGCACTATATGATAGGGAAATGTTTTGAACATATCGTTGTAAAGGAAATCAGATTTTAATTATAGGCAAGGATCTAGTTCTGATATAGAAAATGAGTCAATGAACTATCCACATATGGCTACAAGCAGCGGACATTGAATAGAGGGGTGATACTTCTACCAACTCTAAAACTTGGGGAGACCTGTGTTAGTTTCTAACTTTTCAGAGAACTCCCTTTTTGTTTTATCAAAACTCAATGGATGTCAGTGATACATACCTTTGAACTTTTGTAAAAAACTGTGTGGCTGTATGAACTCAAGTATATTGCTGAAAATTATGCTTAATTATACCTTTTGGTGCTTCGTTGTTATATTCATTCTTCTTTTCAAGGTAGGTGTAATTTTTTCTTAATTTCTTGCTTAAATGATTTTCAGGATTTTGTAGTTGATTGATCTTTGAATGAGAACAGTTTCACTTTGCTTTTCAATGGTCTATAAAAATTTAACCTCAATTGAATTTTGTAACCTGTGTTTGTTTTAAACAGGTATGCTTCAAAAGAAAATGATACTTGGATTCGAGCCCTTTTAAAGGATCTAACTGTTGAGGCGGGTTCAGGACTTATTATCATTGATCCAGTGGATATTTCCGGGGGTTATACTTCTGTTAAGGACAAAACAAACATATCTTTGATATCTACGGATATATATGTCCACCTTTCTTTAAGTGTCATTTCTCTTTTCCTTAACCTTCAAAGCCAGGCAGCTGCAGCATTACAGTTTGGAAATGCTGATCCCCTGTCTCCTTGTACGAACTTTGACCGAATGTGGGTGTCTCCAAAAGGTGTTTCTTATTCTTTTACTCGTCAAGTTGAGATTTTTCTCTTCATATTGTCGTCCTTTTATTAATTAGATTTCATTTCCCACCTTAATAAGTTTAGGCCCTAATTACATCAGATCATATTATTCTTATGCAGAAAATGGGCACCTTAACAACCTTACCTTCTGGAGGCCTCGTGCTCCTTCAAATTATGTAATATTGGGAGATTGTGTGACATCAAGGTAAAACTAATTCTGGGTGTTGACCAGAGATACATGGACATCCTACGTGAGAGTTACAATATTCAAATTTTAATTTTTTTCCCTGTCTTGTTTGGTGCCTGTAAAATTTTCTGCATTTTTTCATTCTTATTGGTGTGTTACTAGTTGTAAGTTAATTTTGAGAGATCCCTCGTGGAGCAAAAAGTAAGCCAAACTTTGATCGAATCTTATTGGATGTAATGATGATGACTGTTACTGACAGTCTGTGTTAACATACTGTCGTGCATATATGATATTTTTTTCTTTATATATGGTCAGTTCATATTTTCTGCTTTCTGCTCTCTGCCTTGACTATTGGAGAGAGATTTTGTGCCTTATTGGAGACTCCCACTCAGTATTGATTTTTTATATGGGCATTTTTTGTCATGTATGACCAGTCAACTGCTAGCTTAGTCTGCATGAATCGTGGTTTCATTAATAGGAGGAATTTTTTATTTCACTTCCGTATACTAGAGAAATGAACTACAAATGACATGTTGCATTCATGTTTGGCTTGTTTCCCTTCATTTGAATGCTCCAAGTTCTGTTATTTGTCTTTATCACATAGTTCTTCTGTTTCCTTCTCTTCATTTTTGACCTAAATATGGTCCCTCCTCTGTTTTAGGTGTATGCTGATCTCTGTTGTTAGTATCTTACGATAAGCATCTCGATACAATACACGATACACAAGTAAAACAATACTAATCACACCTTTGTATCGTATATGTTCTATATCCCAAACATTATGTTCCGCTTCTCGATACGATATGCGTATCTTACACGACACACATAGCAATACTGAGTCAGAAACTTTTGGACCAAATTTTCAGCCAAAGAGAGTCTAATTCCGAACTCATTTGTGCTTTGTACGAATCTTCTGTCAGCCTTTTTTGAGAGGATCGGAAAATCAAACCCTAAAATAATTCTATCCTTTTTCTCAATTCCTTCTCTTTGTGCAATCCATCACTTCATTCCCCTTGTGTGAACCCACCCACCGTTTTTCACTTTTCAAATCTCTTTAAGCTGCTTGCGTTGAATTGTTTTGCTTCCATTTAACTTCTATATGAAAGTTTTGTGTCATTAGATTGCTTTGCTAACTTAGTGTTAATTTATTATGAAGTACTGAAGCTGACTAGACTGACCGATGTGCGTTAATATACTCACTTAGACAATGTTCTGCATATTAAATGGTGGTTTTTAATTTATGTAATGTTAAGATTATTAATCTTATTATTAATTTTTAAACTATATTTGTTTCCAAATTTATTGGACTCTTTAAACAGTGTGTCATTGCGTATTGCCCGATACTGCGAGACCGAGTTGGAAAATTGGGCGTTTGAGTTGTAGACTGCGACCAAGGTTTTGAACCATGAATTGAAAAGTCTAATTTGTTTAATTTATTTTTACATGTCTTTACCCTTTCATGTTGCGATAATGACATGAAGGGAAAACTTTTACCATTAGACAATGTAATCACGGCATAAAATTGGTTTAAAACCATAATATGTTGTAACATTGATTGTAAAGTGCTTTCAATTGATTTATTTAGTTTCTACAACTTTTTCTATATTTTACACCGTATCTTATGATAGGTATCCAGATGCGATTCACAATACGCGATACATAGGGTTTTCTATACGTGATACGTATCCCGATTTGCAACTAGGATGCTGATGACTTTATATAAATGTGGTAATATGACTCGTGTTTTTTCATTGTTTTCTTATTTATTGTTAATTTTGCAGGCCAATTCCTCCTTCACAAGCAGTAATGGCTGTGAGTAGTACATATGGGCGTGTGCGAAAACCTCTTGGTTTCAAGCTCATAGGTTTACTCTCTGACCTTCAAGGACGGGAAGGAGCTGAATGCAGTAGTGATAGTAGTGGTGACTGTTATCTTTGGATACCTATTGCCCCACCGGGATACTTGGCATTAGGGTGTGTTGTATATGCTGGAAGTCAACCGCCACCCAATCACATTGTTCACTGCATACGTTCTGATCTCGTGACATCCACAAAGTATTCAGAATGCATGTTTAGCAGCACTTCAGAGAATGCTTCTTTCCCGTCTGGATTTAGTATCTGGCGCATGGATAACATTCTTGGGTCATTTTATGCCCATCCTTCGGCTAATTATCCTTCCAAAGATTGTTGTTTTGACCTGAATCATCTTGTTCGATTTAACTCAAGTCGGCATTGTTCATCCTCTAATGATTCTACCCCTAATTTAACTGCTGAGCATGAGTATGCAAATCAGCAAACAAGTAACCAGAGTGCGAGTTCATCAGGATGGGACATTCTCAGATCAGTTTCAAAAGCAACTAACTGTTATATGTCAACCCCAAACTTTGAGAGAATCTGGTGGGACAGGGGTAGCGATCTCCGTTGTGCAGTCTCCATATGGCGACCTTTATCACGTCCTGGTTATGGTATTCTGGGTGACTGTATAACCGAAGGGTTAGACCTTTTCCTTTCTCCTTATTATACCAGTTGTTATATAGTTAAGTTTTATGGTATATCATATTCATTGATGTATTATTTTACGTATTCCTCTCAGGGTAGAACCTCCAGCACTAGGCATAATTTTTAAGGCTGATAACTCCGAAATCTCAGCAAAGCCAGTTCAATTTACTAAAGTTGCTCATATTGTAAGGAAAGGTCTGGATGAAGCTTTTTTCTGGTACCCAGTTGCTCCCCCTGGATATGCTTCTTTGGGATGCATAGTCTCCCGAACAGATGAGCCGCCGCACTTGGATTCATTTTGCTGCCCGAGGATGGATCTTGTTAGCCAAGCCAGTATTCTTGAGATTCCCATTACAAGATCTCCGAGTTCAAAAGCATCTCAGTGTTGGAGTATTTGGAAAGTGGAAAATCAGGTTAGAGTTACCATTAGCCGATGTCACAGCATGAATTTGCCATATTAAACTTGCAATTTATGATTTAAAAAAAAAGGGGGGGAAGTGATGTAAACAGCACACACCAACAAAAATCACAACACAACCAATGTGGAAGAAGCTCTCAGTATCATTCACTATCTAAAAAATGAGGGTTACAAGCATTTATATAGACTTTAGAGTCCTTGGTGACTAAGTAACCCTAAAATAACAAGAAGGGCCTAATTACCCACTACTGTATTCCTAGGGAATATTCTTTTAATTTAACAACAATAAAATATTGGAGTAAATAAATAAAATACAAGTTAATTCTTGGGCCCCCATTGCACGCATAAAAAAGTGTTGGGTGCATATATCTAGAATATATAAATGCTACGATCATTGTATTAAAGTTGGAGCATCAAATCCATAAACAATTGACAATGGTTGGGGAGACCCGGTATCTTTTATATTGAGGTCCATGTCTTTAAATTCCTGATGTTATATATATATATATATATATATTCTCATCATCTTGTTCTTTACTTGTATTTTCTTCTAAAATGTGTAGATATGATATTCTTTTCTGTACTTTACGCCCCTCAACCCACTTAACGTTTTTTATATGTAGGCTTGCACTTTCCTTGCACGCTCTGATTCTAAAAAACCTTCAAGCCGATTAGCCTTTACCATTGGTGATTCTGTGAAGCCGAAGACACGAGACAACATTACTGCCGAGATGAAATTGAGATGCTTATCTGTGACTGTTCTAGACGGCCTATGTGGAATGGTATGCAGTCCAAGGAAAATGCATCCCCCGTTCCCCAATGTTGAAATCACTCTCTTTCTTTAATATTCATTCATTTGTTTATTTGGACCCTTTCAGATGACACCACTGTTTGATGCCACAATCACTAACATCAAGCTTGCAACTCATGGTCGACTTGAGGCAATGAATGCTGTATTGATTTCTTCTGTCGCTGCATCAACTTTTAACACGCAATTAGAAGCATGGGAGCCACTTGTTGAACCATTTGATGGAATTTTTAAGTAATATTTTATAATGATTCCCTATATGACTCCATTATAAAGTCATACCCTTTATGGAATGCTTTATTAAATAACCTTTTACACTTTTGAAGATTTGAAACATATGATACTGGTGAGCATCCACAATCGAGAGTTGGAAAGAGAGCACGTGTTGCTGCTACCAGTATTCTGAATATAAATCTCAGTGCTGCAAATCTTGATATGTGTGCGGAAACAATGCTTTCATGGAGAAGGCACAGAGAACTTGAACAGAAAGCAATCAAATTAAATGAGGTCAGAGTCCAAAACCCTGTCTTCTATGTTTGACAATTTTTTTCATCAACTATAGTGAATATGCTGATGTCGTTTAGGTGCAGGAATCTGGTAGTCATCCTGGACAAGGTGATAATTCAACGCTTTCGGCATTGGATGAAGATGATTCTCAGATTGTGATAATAGAAAATAAACTTGGATGTGATATATATCTGAAGAAAGTTGAGCAAAATTCAAGTACAGTTGGATTGTTACATCATGGTGATTGTTCGTCTGTATGGATTCCACCTCCAAGGTATTCCAACAGGTTAAATGTTGCAGATGAATCAAGGGAAGCACGGCGTTACGTGATTGTAAAGATCTTTGAAGCAAAGGTTGTAATATTTATCAATTTTAAGCAGAATATTTAAGGACCAAGCATCTTGTTCCTAATTTTTTGCAAAAGAATGATGATTGTTTTCTACATGTGCAGGGTTTACCCATCGTTGATGATGGAAACAGTCACAACATCTTCTGTGCTTTGCGCCTGGTCATCGATACTCAGGAGACAAATCGGCAAAAGCTTTTCCCTCAGAGTGCTAGGACCAAATGTGTTAGGCCTTTAATTTCTAAAATCGATGATGTTGATGTAGGCACCGCCAAATGGAATGAACTCTTTATATTTGAAGTTCCTCGGAAGGTATTCTATAATGTTCTTCATCTTGTAAAATATTAAAGGGGACGATGATTTTTCCTGGTTAGCAAAATTATTTTAAAAGGGTTATAAGAAGTTAGAAGTTGATTGATGAATGGAAAAGGAGTGCTTCAAAACTTACATGTAGGAAGTTATCACGACATTGAGACACCATGTATTTTATTCAATAAGAAAGCTCCTGGTGTCGAACCCTCTTCTATATCGTTTTTCCATGCCAGATCACTGATGAAGGCAATGAGTAGCTGAATGACTCCATAATAATTTGTTGCACCATGAATGCTTACTACTAGCCAAATCTTTCCTATAAGGGGCATAGTGTGGGAATTATTAGGTACAAAAAGTGGTCATTTCTTTATGGTTATATCACCTCAGGGTCCAATTTCTTGAAATGTAGAGGGGAGAAGCAGGTTTCAGCCTTAGAGCTGCCACTTTGAGCATAAATGTATGAAATTTGTTTCATTTATTCCCTTGCCAGAACCATACTTAAAACAGGATCATCACCAGTTATTCCCCTTTCCTATATTATTGATGTCACGCCCTAGTAGTTGGAAGCTCTTTGAGTGTAGTAGAGATTTGATAGTGTTACACTAACATACAGCGATTTGTTCATCTGAGCTCAATTAATTTCTTCAACAATTCAACTCCC
This sequence comes from Sambucus nigra, assembly GCA_949130495.1. Lineage (NCBI taxonomy): Eukaryota > Viridiplantae > Streptophyta > Magnoliopsida > Dipsacales > Adoxaceae > Sambucus > Sambucus nigra. The sequence continues at coordinate 423,780,622 of OX422209.1, forward strand.
CCTAGAATTTAAATAGGTTATCTTGTCGATCTGTACAAGAGCTTAGAAGGTATTACAATACAAGTTTTCATTTGTCTAATATGTTCTCTTTCTTTGTCTCTCTCTCTCTCTCTCCCCCCCCCCCCCCCCCCCCTTCTTTTGAAGATCTTGACGTGCCTATAGTGGGAAATTATGAAATCATTCATATTTTCTTGTCGCTATATCATTTAACGTTCCTTCCATAAACTGTTTTGGACCCCTTACAATATGCAATCTGAACATCAATACAAAGAGGTTATTATCTTGTATATTGTTGCAGGGGCTAGCTAAGTTGGAAGTGGAAGTGACAAACCTTGCAGCAAAAGCTGGAAAAGGTAGGTTTTGCTTAGCGTATCTCATCTCTAAAAATAGATTTCTTTTTGTTGCAATGCTGTGTGAAAAATTGTTCATGTACTCTTTCTAATTATGTCAAACTTCCATGTGAGCTACCACCAATTCATATTCTTATAATAATGAAGAGGATAAATACAGCGCGCCAGTCACTCCTCTGAAAAAAGAACGACTTTGGAACTTTACCCCAATGACAGCTCAACATGAACATTCTTTATTAGTTTATGTCATTTAAAATCTTGCATTAGAAAAATATGCACAATTCTCTCAAACATTATAAATCTGCTTAACTTATAATTTAAGATTATGCATGTTATGTTTGCTTTAATATTCTGGTTGCCAGCCAGAATTAACATTGAATTAATTTATTTTGGCAATTACCACTCATTAATAATAATGTTTTGAAGGGAAACCTGATAGCATGTATGTGTGTTTTAATCTCGAATTCTTCCTTCGGGAATATAGGTGAAGTTGTTGGCGCGTCTTCATTTTCTCTAGGACAAGGTGAAAACACCTTAAAGAAGATGGCTTCAGCGAGAATGCTTCATCAATCATCTGATGATGAACATATCGTATCATATTCACTAAAAAAGGTGCGTTCATTTGGGTCAGTCTTATTTATGATTTTGGTGCAACTGACATATATACCCATCTCTTAATTTCTTTCATTAATTCCTGCAGGGTCAGATCAGCAGTGATGAAATGCCTTACCATGGATGCCTTCTTGCTTCTACCTCTTATTTTGAAAAGAAAGTCATTGCAAACTTTCAAAGTGATGTGGAAGATGGGAATGATTTTAATAGAGATGTAGGTTTTTGGGTGGGGCTTGGCCCAGAAGGTGCCTGGGAGAGTTTTCGTTCATTTCTTCCACTGTCAGTGATGACTAGAACCTTGAAAGATGATTTTATTGCTATGGAAATTGTTGTAAAAAATGGCAAGAAACATGCAATTTTCAGGGGTCTTGCTGAAGTTACAAATGATACAGATGCCAAATTGGATATATCCATTTGTCACGCATCTATGATTCCCTCTTCTGGAACTAGTGGCCGTAACATTGTGGTAGAAGAGGTCTTTGAAAACCAACGTTATAATCCAATATCAGGTTGGGGTAACAAGTGGTCTGGCTTTCGTGGTAATGATACAGGACGTTGGAGCACGAGGGATTTCTCATATTCATCTAAGGTGAGTGTTTCCAGTGTCCTCTTTCTATTATCACACAATTAGTTTGGGTATATTGCAAGAAACTGCTCGAACTATCAGATGCAAATACCCCGCTAACTATTAATTTTGCAAAAAAGTCCTGCGATTTCCCCCTTGCAAGGATTTTGTATCTTTTTTTAACGCTACTGGGTATTTGCAATCGAAGCAATAACTTAGTGGATTTCTTTCATTTTACACTCAGTTTTATTGAAATTATGGACTGTGTAGTATAATGGTGTATTCTTTTCTTGTCTTTTTTTTCCTTCCATTTTGAAGGATTTTTTTGAACCTCCCCTTTCCCCTGGATGGACTTGGGCATCAACGTGGGATGTCGATAGACCTCAGTTTGTTGACTCTGATGGTTGGGCGTATGGACCGGACTATCATAGTCTGAAATGGCCTCCAACTTCTCCCAAATCAAGCACAAAATCAGCTGCCGATTCTGCCCGTCGAAGGCGATGGGTGCGTACGAGGCACCAAGTTATTGAGGGCAGCACAGCTAACACAAACAATGTTTTTGATGCCTTAACTCCTGGTTCTTCCACTGTTTTACCTTGGAGAAGTATCTCAAAGGATTCTGACCAATCTTTACAAGTTCGTCCTTGCATAGAACAATGCTCATGGGGGCATCCAGTTACTGTGTTCGGCTCTGCGTTGGGAAAGGACCAACCACCCCTCGATCAAGGTTCATTATCTAGACAAAATACATTGAAGCAGGCAAATAAATGGCCTGTTCCTTCATTCAGGTTAAACCAGCTTGAGAAGAATGATATACTTTTATGTTGTCCTTCTAACACTGGTAGTAAGCAATTTTGGCTCGGTATCAGCACAGATGCTTCAGTTCTTCACACAGAGCTCAATGCCCCCGTCTATGATTGGAAAATATCGATCAACTCTCCTTTAAAGTTGGAGAACAGACTTCCTTGTCCAGCAGAATTCAAAATCTGGGAGAAATTAAAAGATGGTAACACCGCTGAACGAGAGCATGGTATTATATCATCACGTGGAATTGTGCAGATATATTCTGCCGACATCCGGAATCCTCTATACCTTACTCTGTTTGTTCAGGGTGGTTGGGCATTAGAAAAGGTAAGGTATTTGAGTTTAATGTGCCTCACTGTAACTTTTAAAACTAAAATACTTAAGAACGTGGGAACTTTTTTGTCTGAGAAATCTTTTTTTCTTCTTCTTTGTTTGCTTATCACAGGACCCTGTTCTTGTTTTGGATCTTTCATCGAATAATCATATTTCTTCATTTTGGATGGTTCACCAGCAAAGACGAAGGTTTGTTTTTTAAATTTTTTGCACTCAAAATGTGTCTTTCTTTGTGTACATTGGCCGTTGTCGGGGTTGGGGGAGTCAACCATAATGTTTTTTTTAAGGGTCCACCATAAAAGATTGGAGAGGGAAAAATTAGAACCCGCTACTATATTCCAGTGCTAGCCGACCCGGAAAAGGCTTTGTTGAGTTGACTAATATATTGCAATGTTCAACTCCTTGATCTGTGTACAATCCTGTTTAAGAGGGTAGTAATGGTTGGGTTATGATTATGTCCCTCGAACACCGAGCTGTTATCCGCATTAGAAAAGTCTTGACCAGAGAACAGAGATAATAACAATATTATGCATGCAATAACATATATAAATGGCAAGAAACCAAGATAACAACAAACAGTAGTAAATGGCAAACGATAACTACTAAACAATAAATAAACGATTGTATTATCCATGAGAATTATTGAATGCTGACACAGGGTGAGATAACAAACACCCATGAGGACTCCAAACATCAAGGTGATAACTACGGTTATAAGCAGGGCTTGTTATCTAGGTTGTTCTTCCCAAATGGAATTTATGAGAGCATGCTGTATTGCTGGAGAATTGAAAAGGGAAATGCTGGAACAAGCAAATGTTTAGGGGGGAATAAAAGAACTGAGAAGTTTTTGAAGGGATATTAATTGAGGTTTCGTGTTTGTTGGTGGATGAAAAACTTGATGTTATTAATGGTTGACCTTCATGGAGTAAATGTGGTGAGTCATATATATAACAGTTGATGATTATCATAACTGATCTTTGGGTGTTTTACCGCGATTAGCTATCATAGGTTATGTGTTGCATTAATGATGGTGGGATGGACATTAAATAAGCTTGATAGCGTATCATGATGAGCCCACTAAGGGTACAGTGCAAAGTGACTTTTAGGGGGTTGTCGTGACTGGGTAGGATCCCAGTTAAGGTTGTAAAAGATGCCGTTGAGAATGATTTTGGGTGCTCTCAAAAACTTATTGAGAGATGAACTATGGGTTCGAGAATGGTTCTCCTTACTCACTAGGGTGGCTAGCTAAGTGTTAGCCCAATAGTGCCTCTATGCCAAGACCCTCGAGATATCCCAAACTGTGAAATTAATTTCGAATGAATCTTTCGGATTCCATTTGGGTTCTGCCTAATTCAACTCCCTTACGCTTTGGAATTCTAAAAGTTTATAATAAATCATCCAAGAATCGATGGTACCCAGTGTTGAAGCTGAGAGGGATGTTCTGCTTAAAGATGTGAACTCTTTCGATTGTGGCTGCTTTACCTTTCTCGATATGTTTTCGAGCGATTTTGGAGAGAATGGAATCAAGTGTACTTAAAAAGGATTACCTTTCTCGAGTGACGTTGGAGGCAATGGAATCAAGTGTAGTTAAGAAGGATCTCGATCAACATGAGTAATAAAAGACATCAAATATTAAAATAATAAATTCAACTACCTATACGGACGATTTTTAGGAAGACAGTGAACCCAGTTTGGCGAGGGGAGGAGAATCAAGGTGTAAGCCTCAAGTTGAAAAAAATCACCAAGGTCGATTCTCTCAAATTGTTTCTCATTAGTAAAAAAAGTATCAAAGATAAGATACGAGCTTGTTTTGTAGCAATAGTAATTAATCGTTGTTGAAATAAGTATACTCTTCATATGCAAGTTTCTGGTTAGTATTGCAAAACAAATTGAAAAACGTTTTAGGACTTTCTTGTGGGAAGGTTGGGGTGAAAGGAAAACAAGATCATTAGTTTGATCGGAGTGTGTTTACAAGACCACAAAATAAGGGTGGATTGGAAATAGGGAACATAATAAATATAAATAAGGCTTTATTCGCAAAATGGTTATGGAGATTTGGTGCACCATCACTAAGCATCAATATGGATTGAGTAGGGATGGATGAGATTCTAATAGGGTGGAGAGATGATCCTTTAAAAGACCTTGGAAATATCTCTCTCATTGCATATATGCCTTGGAAACATATTCGGTTTTGAGAGGATTGTTGATTAGGTAGCTCTTCCATCTGGTCTAGGTTTCTCAAATTTATAACCTATTATTCGATAAGAATTCTTCCATTCCATATCTTTGTTGTATCCTAATTTTAGGTCCTCTTGGAACCTTTCTCTTCATATAAACTTAAATAATATTGAATTGGAGGAATTCATATCTCCATTGGGTATCATAGAAGGGATTTATCTTAATAGCGGGGTGAAGGATTGTAGATCCTTCTTTCTTAAGTTTTATTCCTTCTAAGAAAATATGGGCAAATATGGGCAGGTTCAAGGCGTTGGTTGGTGGACATGAAAGCTTCAATACTTGTGACTGGATTTAAAAGTGTAGATGTCATATATACTTATCCTCTCATTGGTGTTGCATATGCAAGAACAGAGAGGAGAATAATCAACACATTTTCCTCTAATGTTCCTTTGCTTACCTTTTATGGGGGAACTTGTTTGATGAGTTTTGTGGTGTAGGGGCGAAGCTTCTAATACCTATTGACATTCTCCTCTAGGAATGGGAGGGCTTGGATGATGTTAGGAGGGTAAGTGGATTATGGAGGAGTGTGGTAGTGATGATTTGTTGGAATATATGGCTAGAACAGAATAATAAAATCTTTCAAGGAAATGAGGAAAGCTGATGGCAATGGATCCATATTTTAGGGTTTTATTAGTCATTATTTTATTTTATTTTGTATTTTCTTTTATTTTGTTATTTGTATTTTCCTTTATTTTTGTTTTGTATTTACAGGTGAGAAGTAGTAATGACATTTTTGTAATTAATGCCTTAGCTTGGAGCCTAAGCTACTCATTTAAGGTAGACTTGAATTTTGAAATAGAAAAGAGTTTTTCCCTCTCTAAAGTGGTTTTTAGATAATTTTAGGAGCCTTTTGACAGAAATTGGCCATAGGGCGTTCCCATACCAGCAAGTCAAGAGTAAAGTGTGTAATAAACAAGTAAAGCAAGCAAATAGAGAGAAGACAAGATATAGAGTGGTTCAGCCTTTAAAATAGGCCTACATCCACTGTGTTGCTCCATTCTCATTATGCGCATTGCATTGTACAATATAATCATGCTTGAAGAGGCGTACAAGTATGAGAATAAGGGTGAATACATGGCAGCATTGGAGATTCCGGTGAGCCCGGGAGGTGGCTGTGATGTAGATTTGTGTCTCCAAGAGGTATCTTGAGGTTGTGTAGAGAGAATCTGTATTGTAGAGCCTGCCCCGGACTGGTCTGGCATCGATCGGTCCCCCTCCTTCTAGGTATGGTCCTCTATTTATGAGGAAATGTGTTGAGTCACATGCCCTAAGCACGTGGCGTATACTAAGTCTGCAGCAGTTGCGGATAAAGGGGGTGCGACCTGCAAAGCAAGCAGTGTTGCAAGCTGATGGAGGGGTGCCGCGCACCATACGGTGGAGCTCCGCGGCCTACAATGGATAGGGCTGCACCCCGTGCCATCTAGTCCTGAAGCGATGCCGTGCCAAGTGAGTTCTGGCCGCGCCCTGAATGAGGTCTGGCCGTGGCCTGTTTGACCTATGATGCCTGCGAACTGGAGAAGAATACATTCCGCTGCAGGGTGCTATATTTGTACTATCATATGTCAAATTGATATCAGAGCGGGTGAAGCTCCACATTGGTGTTGGTATATTTGTATTTATTTTTATCAAATCGTACACTACTTTTCAATGGCTCCCAAGAAATCCGAACAACTTTACGAGGAGATTAAAAAACGAACGAGAGAGAGTGGGTACAATCACAACAACAAATCTATACCCATTTCCAAAACCCTAACCTAACCCCTTGCCCTTTCCCAAGCATCCTCCACCCCTGCCCTGCCACCACACAACCCCCTACTGCTAGCAGCCCCCTAACCCTCCCTTTCCCCAACCGCCCAACCTTACCTCCCCTGTCCCACCCCTCTGACCCCAACGCTATAACCCCCTGACTGTCCAGGCCCAAAATCCCACCCCAAACCCACTCGGCAGTGGCCCCGACCCAAGAAACCCTTCCCTTCCCTCCGATCCTATTCTAACTTGGGCCAACCCACTTCGTCTCCCCACTACCCCACTACCCCGCGATCCAACTCCTGCCTCTGTAGGCTCCCTCCGATCAAATCCCCAATCGCTCGCCCCACCTCGCTCCATTTTCTAGCCCAATAGGCTCCGACAAACCTCCAAACCCACCCGATGATCAACCCCTGCCTGTCGAACCCCTAAACCCCACCTCCCGCTCCTCCCAACCACCGAAAATAACCCCCACCCCAGTCGGCCTACCCCCAACCCAAAAAAATCACCCGACAGCCCTTGTTCAGCCCTGATTATACCCTCATCCCCTCCCCGCTTCCTCAAAACCCCATGGGCTCCCGCCCGAACCATTTTTCAGCCCCCACACAAAAAAAATTACATCTCCGCCCCGATTAACTCCCAAGGCTCGATTCAAGATTGTCGGCGGCTAGTCCAAGATTGGTTGCTTCATCCAATCATTCTTCCTCCCTCCCTCACCCAATCGGGTCAAATCAACGATAAAAATTCTCCTCCCAAGCCGGTTGATTGCAAGAATGATAGATGTGACGAAATGGGGTTGTGTATTGAGGATTTTTTGATATTTTTGTCGAAGAAGTTTGGGTGGCCCGCACGCACTTTTGGGAGCCGAATACATTGAATTTGGGAGATTTTTCCCCAATTTTTGGTAATGGGATGATGATTTTGATGAGGTTGGATCGGAGGTTATCCCTCTCTCTTAGGGTTGATTTGGAGATTGGTGGTGAGTTTGTGGATCCATTTTTGGCGATATTTGATACGCGCTCGGTGGATGTTTTTCGCGGCTTAGTGCTAAGAAAGCTGATCACGGGACCCCGAGGTCGAGGTTTTGTTGGTCTGCCATTTTTGGGTTGTGTTCCTAGTTTCCATGGACTTCTTGCAAGCCGTTACAAGGGGCGTTTTAGAGGATGGCTCTTCTTCCATTCGAGGAACTCTTTGATGGGTGTCTAGCTTTCGTACCGTCCATTTCCTACGCTCGAGGACAAGCTTTTTGAAGCCTGAGAGAGTGATGGAAATGGATCGATATTTTAGGGTTTTATTAGTCATTTTTATTTTCTTTTATATTGTTATTGTTATTTGTATTTGTATTTTTCTTTATTTTTGTTTTGTATTTAGAGGTAAGGAGTAGTAATGGCATTTTTGTAATTAGTGACTTAACTTGGAGTCTAAGCTACTCCTCCCCTTTAAATACGCATTTGTAAGCCTCATTTGAAGTCGAATTGAATTTGAAATAGAAAAGACTATTTCTCTCTAAAGTGGTGTTTAGATAATTTTAGGCGCCTTTTGACGGGTGGTTTACGTCAAAAGCTAGGAATGGGTTTGGGAAAGGGCTAAATTTGCAGCATTGTTTTTGGCCCCAACAACGAAGCATTTTGAAAATGTTACAATCTTTTATTTTAATTAGTTGGGTCAACGTCATGAGCTATGCGTTTAGTAATGTAGGCCTTTCTATGTACAGTCATTGTTGTAGTTTTGCGTTTTTTCAAAGCTAGTCCACTATCACTTGTATCCCTCTTTTATATCAAATAAAAAAATGTGCTTCTTAGTAAAAAAAATATATATAAATAAAACTAGTAAAATCACAAAATTACTCTTTATCATGGATATCATCACAAAAATATTCAGGCAATATTACTTGCACAATAAATAGTGTAGCATCACCACGTGATCACTAGAAAGGTCTATAATCTGTGTCACAAATTAAAAAAATGCATCATCTTTGAATCATAACGTCGTTGTAGTTGCAATGAACCCAATTTGTGAGAAAGAGTAAAACTAAGACAAGGCTCAACAGTCGTAATCATCTTTACATATATTAATCAATAATACTCACAAAGGAGCTAAAAGGGTATGTATAGCAAAGGGGTTACCTTGATTAAAAGTGTTCATGCCAGTGCCAATAACATTTAGATATATATTGGACTCCTCTGGTGTATATAATAGTATAACTATTATAATCAATTGAAAATCGTGTGTGCATGTATGTATGTAGAGTATGTATACACTCCATCGAACATTGTATATATACATGTACTTAATTGGGACAAAAGAAGAAAGAGAGTTATAGAGAAGAAGGGAAGAAAAAAGAGAGAGTTGAAGAGAAGGGAAGGGAAAGAAAGGGAAGAAAAGAGAGAGAGAAGATGAGGTCTAAGTTCTGATAATCCCGAGGCTTAAAATTCATTAGTCTCGAAGCTTAAGCCCTAAGAGATTGAGGCGTATAACAAAGACCCTTAGGCTTGGGCCTCGAGGCTGTTTTTTCACGCCTCGAGGCGTAAGCCTTATATGCCTTTTTAAACATTGAGTAAACCAGAACAACAATAAAACTACAGTGGTTATTAACATATGCATTTTATGTACATAACTGGACAGCAAATCTGTGTTGGCAAAACTTGTAAAAAAATAAACAAATTCAATTGCGTACTTTAAAAAAATTTAAAGGGCACTTTATTAAAAAAAAAAAATCAAACTTGGAGGGGGCCATGGCCCCCCTCAAAATAGGCTATAGCTTCGTCCCTGGTTATATTGTAATTTATTTCAAGTGAATTCAACAATACTCTCTCACTCTTGGATCTCTCTAGTGAGTTTATCTCCATTTCTTCTCTCTATCTTACCATCGTAAATTCTAACTCCATGCACTACCCTTTTGGCTAATTTCTAAGGGATGCCAGAGGCATGTATGAACTACTTAGTTTCAACTGCTTCAACGTTGATAATTGCCTGGATCGACATCTTTCACATACAAAATTTGTGACAAGTCTAGTATCAATTTCCATATCAATGATTTAGGAAGTATGGATATGTTTACGGGAGAGATACGACAAAATACGAAACTGGATGCTTGTCCGATAATTATTTGAAGTGTCAATAATTTAAATCTAACTTACTTTAGTTCAGACACATTTCCGACACTTCTTGGATGCCAAGTGTGGCCAAGAAACCTTGGATGTTGTGATATTGACTTTCTTATATATATATGCCAAGGAAATATAATTGGTTGAAGAAATCAAAATATAAATTATTGTAATAGAAACAGTTCGATGAAATATTTAGGACGTGAAAAAAAAAAATCTTACTTACATGAATATATACACATACTTGTATCCATTTTTTATTACAAACCAAGATTATCATTGAATAAAAATAGAGGAGGTACAGGGGAAGGGGCAAGCTGTCCCCTAAAGAAAAAAAAGTCGCAAACAAAAGAAAAGCAAAAGAAAGGAAGATCTCCAGGCAAGGGAGACAAAAACGCCCAAGAAGTAGCTAAAAATTTAATCTTCCCCCAAATAGCTTCCTTCTTTAGCTTTTTGTCTCAAAATTTTTTAAAATCTCTCACATTCATATATCCATTACTATTTTATCAATGGAATTTTGTTCCCTATAAAAAGAAAAATCATATATCCATTATTATTTTTTAGATAATATTGATGTTCATTGATTACTATGATCCATGACTAATAAATTTCATAATGTAACCATGTCATATTAAATTTACTTGGTGTAAGAAACCATTCCTTCTTATATGTTTTTTATACAATAGTTATATTTTTATTCAAATGCCCTCTATGTGCCCGTGCCCTACTTTTGTAGGGTTCCTGGTGTTAGCTTGTATACATCATGTAGATATCCGTGTGTAGTTGTGCTCTTTTTATTAAATATATAAAATCTCATGCGGAGCTAATTTTGTTGATAAGTAACAAGTTAAATTACTTTGAAGACCCAATGAGCTGCTCAGAAAAGGAACTTTATAACATAGTCCAAAACACCAGAAAATCCGAAATGATGTTACCTATGAAGTTCCTCTTAGACATCACTATAGGCTTTAGCCATCCTAACTAAGCACTTTAAGGCTCACAATCATCCCCTAGCAACAAGAAAAATGTACTCTAAATCTGTAAGTTGGTAGAGAGACACATCAGGCGGAGGGCCAACTTTGAAAGACAGGACACTGCACACCTGTCTGAGAAAGCTTGTCAGAAACTGCATTCTGGAAAGCATATACTTGCAATTGTTCCATCTAGATCTGATCTCCCAAGGGGGTCTCCATTCTTCATAGAGCGTAGACATGTTTTGTCTCCTTTACTTTGTGAATTTAGTGAACGAAACCATAAATTCAATTTATTGTTTTCCTTAATTTCATTACTTTGTGTTAAATTTCCCTCATTAAAGTTGATGATTTATGCACCCATCATGTGCATGCGTGTTAGAAAAAATGATTTATATGAGAAATGAAGTGTAAGCATAGTTAACCACATTTTTTATCATAATTTCATTATGTAATTTTTTACTTGGTCAAAGTCCATAAGTCTATTTGAATAAGATGTGTGATTATTCTGAATCTAATTCTTTTTTTTCTTTAATTTTTTGGTGTGTCCTTTGTTTCAAATTGTATGTTTATTATTCTAAGGTAAAATGTCTCAGAATTGTACTCATTTCCCCCTCCCCCTTCCTTTAATGTTGAGAATTATATTTTCTTATAATCTGGTAGTCAGTTGCTATTGTGATTGTTTATTTATAAAGAAGTGGTTCGACTATGATTTTAGCTTCTCTGTGATGCCAAAAGGATTTTGCCTCCTTGGTCTTCTTATAATATAATTTTACTTAAGAAGTTTGTCTACAAAACATATTTGTGCAGGAAATTGCGTGTAAGCATTGAACGTGACATGGGAGGAACCACAGCTGCCCCCAAAACCATAAGGTTTTTTGTTCCTTATTGGATTAGTAATGATTCCTCTCTATTTTTGGCATATCGGGTGGTTGAAATAGAACCTTTGGATGGTGCGGATGTAAAATCTGCAAAATCTGCCATGAGAAGCCCTTCTACTTCAGCTGATAGGAGACCTTTTGGAACGGGGAAAAACACTCAAATACTAGAATCAATCGAGGACACTAGCCCAACACCTAGCATGCTTTCTCCTCAAGACTATGTAGGCCGTGGTGGTGTTATGCTGTTTTCATCACGAAATGATACGTATCTGTCCCCACGAGTGGGTATTGCTGTTGCTATTCGGAATTCTGAAAATTACAGTACTGGGATATCTCTTCTCGAGCTGGAAAAAAAGGTGAGATTGATAGATAGCTATTTAACTTCTTAATGATCGCTTGATTACCTTTCTTTGATTTCTTGTTCCAACTTTTATCTGATGAGATGTGGCACTCATGTGGCGTGACTACTCTTTCAGCAGCGAATTGATGTCAAAGCTTTTAGTTCAGATGGATATTACTACAAGCTTTCTGCTTTACTAAACATGACCTCAGACAGAACAAAGGTACGTTTTCCTTATCTTGGGTGTTCTTACAATTCTGCAAACATGATGGAATTTGTACTTTTGCGTGAGATACCCAATAATCTCCAAGTCGATTGCACCATTCTTAATTTGGCATGCAGCAGGTTTTGTGACAGTCATTAGTTACTGCCATCCTCATGATTTACAACAATATTCTTATGAAGACAGGACAGAACACGGAAAACTTCATCATTACATAAATACCTCGCAATCTTATGACCTCGTCAATTGACAGCAGTAGGCATTTCCTAGGAAATTAAGAATATCATATTATTGGCTACTTTTAACCACGACCTCATCCGAAAATTTATATATTAGATCACTTCCTATAACCTGAAAGTAATTTCAGTAGCATACTTCCTGTTAAAACTTGTAGATAAGCAAAATAAATTTTCTTTTATTTATTTTTACATCAAATCAAGATCTTGACGCTAGACTGGTCATGCTCAAGGAAATTTAAGAGAACAAATTGAAAAGGAATTTAGCTATCCTCCTGGAGAAAAAAATTATTTCTAAACCTGTTGGATGTGGAGACAATTCACTCTCTAATCAGTGATTGCTACACAATATGAGACTTTTGTGACTGAATGATATGAAACAGAAAGACAAGATTCCTGTAATCAGAGAGAGGGGGAGAGAGAGAGAGAGAGAGAGAGAGAGAGAGACTAAGATCTTTAATGCATATGTGGACAAAACAAATTAACATGTGCAGGGTCAATGGATGTATTATATGCATACTAGCATATTATTGAACTATGAAAACCTTCTCTATTTTGTTTGTCAGATTTAGTTTAACAGTTGCTATAAAAAAATGTATGCAGGTTGTTCGTTTTCAGCCACACACCTTGTTTGTCAATAGGGTGGGTTGCAGTCTATGCCTGCAGCAGTGTGATGCTCAATCGCTGGAATGGATTCATCCTACTGATCCTCCAAAATATATTGCATGGCAGTCTTCGGCAAGAGTTGAATTGTTGAAGGTGTGTTACGTGAATATGTACCATCCCTCTTACTGGCGAGGCAGGCTCTCCTTATGTTAGGACCTTTAATATGTTATTTCAGCTTATTACTCAATTTACTTCTCATTTTCAGTTGCGGGTGGATGGGTACCAATGGAGTAAACCATTTAGTGTTGAGACTGAAGGTCTGATGCGTGTTTTGTTGAGAAGTGATACCAGAGGCGAACCAATGCATTTGAGGGTAGAAGTACGTAATGGAACAGGGAGCTCACAATATGAAGTTATTTTCCGTCCTAATTCGTTGTCAAGTCCTTACAGGTTTAGTTGTCTCCTCATGAAAATATATTTTGTATATATTTAACCTTGTCCGTGCCTCGTTGTTCAAGTTGTGATTTATGCATATAAACAGTCGACCCTGTAATCGTAAGTACTACATAAACTTTATAATTTATATTATACTACTCCTTCATTCCACTGTGGCAAGTTCTTATTCATTTACTTAACAGTTGATTATTTTTTTAGGAGAAATATACATGGTCATATGTTCATATTATAAGACAAATATTGTCATGAAATTTAGTTTATTAATATCTAAAGATGATCAGAATTTTCTTATGACTTCAACTATATGTATTATATATATTGCCCCTCAGGAGGCTGATCATCCTCGAAGCCTCCCCTTCTCCCCCCATTGGGCATCATAATTAAAGTTTTGTGGGTTTGTTGTACTCATAAGTTGAAAATCAGATAGAATTTTTTTTGGGTTGATGAAAATCAGAAAACCATTAACCACTTTTATTGTAATCTTCTGTAACCAAGCTTACCAATTTCTAGGCTGATTCATCTCAGCTTGGATGAGTTTTACGTAGATTTGAACTGGGCTCAAACTTGGACTAGCCCCTTGTAAGTTTTTTTGAGCTTGGCTCGCCTCCTCTTCAAGTGTGAGCCCTACTCAGTCATCACTGCGTCTGACAGCAAGAACATTTGCATAGCATGTGGTTTACAATTATATTTAGTAGCAAAAACAGGCCAACCATAAAACAATAATTTAACTAATTGTTGGAGGTCTCGTAGTCAGTTTCAAATACATAATGAATGAATGCGATTGAGCTCTAGAATAGCCAAATCGGGAGTTGTTCATGAACAGCTGTAGTGATTATATGTGTTATATGGAGGGTTGTTTGAATTAAATCATATCATATCCTGGCGAAGTAACTAATTACTTGTATATTTACAGGATTGAAAACCGTTCAATGTTTTTACCCATACGTTTTCGGCAAGTTGATGGTGCGAATGATTCATGGTGGTCTCTTCTTCCTAATGCATCTGCTTCATTTTTGTGGGAAGATCTTGGTAGACAACGATTATTAGAACTCTTGGTAGATGGGACCGATCCTCTGAAATCCCTCAAGTACAATATTGATGAGATATTGGATCATCAGCCCATCCAGGTGTCTGGAGGAGGATCTGCTAGGGCTTTACGTGTCACTATTCTGAAAGAAGACAAAATTAATGTCATTAGAATCAGTGACTGGATGCCAGAAAATGAATCCCCGGCAATTATGGATAGAAAAGTTCCTTCATCATTATCAAAAAATGATTCTCGAATTCAATCAACATCTACCTTCAATTGTGAATTTCATGTTATTGTTGAGGTTGCTGAATTTGGACTATCCATTATAGATCATACACCTGAAGAAATATTATATATGTCAGTACAGAGTCTTGTGCTATCATATACAACTGGCTTGGGTTCTGGAATCAGTAGGTAATATTCTATTTTAATGAACACTTGTGTATGACCTTTTTGGGAAGTAAGTAGATCTTATGGTTGTTTGTCGTATTGGTTTATCCGATAATAATAATAATAATAATAATAATAATAATAATAATAATAATAATAATTACTGATTCTGGGACCTTTCATGTTTTGTATGACAGGATCAAATTAAGAATGCGCGGGATTCAAGTGGATAACCAGTTGCCTTTAACTCCAATGCCAGTTCTCTTCAGGCCACAAAGAGTTGGAGAGGAGAATGATTACATCTTGAAGTTTTCCATGACACAGCAATCAAATGGATCATTGGATTTATGTGTGTATCCATATATTGGCTTGCAAGTGAGTGTCAAATTTCAATTCTACTCCACTAGTCAATGCTTATCTATGAAACACGGACATTATTTCGAAGGAAGCGAATCCCATTTGACACTCGCCGGCGTTAGGACACGCATGGAACACGTTTTTGCACATGCGTATTAGTATTCAGAAAACTTAAAATGTGTTCAAATGTTTAATAACCTAAAACATTGATTGTAAAGCATAAAAATTAAAATTAAAATTGATAAGAGAGAAACTGACGTAAATGGCGTCATATGGGAGCAAGAAATGTAATCTCTCTCTAAACTCTCTCAAATACCAATATCTCATAGTGGAAGAATGACTCAAATGAGTCTACATAAGGAGTATTTATAAGAAGGAGGTTGCTTGGCCACTAAGCTAAGTATCTAATTACAAATATACCCTTAATGCCAATTAACATTCCTTCCTCTAAATACTAAACAAAAAGGAAAAATACAATGAATGCTAAAATTAAAAGAAAGACTAAAAATTAACAAAAATACAATAAAACCCTAAAAATACTAAAAATAACCCCTATTCTTCATTAACATCATTCTCTCCACCTTAAAAAAAAAGTTCATCCTCAAACTTTAAGATTGAGGTCGAATGCAAAAACGTCCCAAAATTGCGGAAGAGACAAAACTTGAGGGGCCAAAACGTAATTTTGGAAAAATTGAGGAAGATTTTTTAAATCTTGCATTAATCTTCATTTTCTTCCTCATGCCACACATGCCCAATCACCGAAAATATAAACCACCGGGGTCAAAAACATGGTTGTGGATGCCAAACCCTAGTTCTTGGTAATTTGTGAAGGTGGGTGTGTGTTGAATTAGGGTTTGAAAGAGGGTGTTCAATCACGAAAAGGTGTGTGGTGGTACTAGGGTTTGCCCCTAGTGGTTTTTGTTCACATGGAGGACAAAGCCTCACGGGATTCATACCAAAAAACAGGTTGTCGGCCACCGGGGTGGTGACGTGACGTGGACAGAAGGTCGGCGCACATTGGGTGGTGCTTTTCTCAGTATGGAGAGGGGCGAAATCTTCTATGGAAGTGCCGACAACCACTGGAGGGGTGGTGCGACCTCTGGGAGGTGTTCGTTGGAGTCGGTTGGGATTGTTTTCCACTGAGATGGGTCTGATCTGTGACGGAATCTGCTCGGATGTACTGATTGGAGGTCGGACGGTGTTGTGGGAGACCAAAACATGCTCGGGCAGCCTGGATAGTGCCTGACGAAGGCCGAAGGGGTCAAAGGGAGCCCGCTGGTTCAGATCGGAGGGTTTTTGGGAATGGTAGGTTGCTGATATGGCATCCAAAACAGTGGGTGATGGAGTCAGGCTTAGTCCCATGTTGTCTCAGCAGTCGCGCATAGCGGTGGAAGGATCTGCCGCAATCAGGCAAGGGTTCTGCCCTTGCTGGTGGGTGAAAGTGGTGGCCGAAGGTGGCCATATGGTTATCGGGCTATCGAGGGGTTTCTTGATGTGGTGGTGGGTGAAATAGGGCTAGGGTTTTGATTTTCTTGGGGTGATAGTGTGAAATGGGTTGCGGAAGCGTGGGTGGGGTTTTGGGGGCAAGGGTTAGGGTTAATGATGGTGGAGGAAGGTGAGCGGTGCTGGTCATTGGGGGAGGAGTACGTGCATCAAGTTTGTCAATCCGGGCCGTCAATCGGTTGAGGGCCTCTAAGATTTGATTAAAAGTGTTTTCATCGGAGGTGTTCATCCTTTCTCGAACCTACCTTGACGTTGTTTACGAGTTTTTGTTTTACACCAACAACAACCGGTGGAGAGAACTAGGCTCTGATATCAATTGACGTAAATGGCATCAAATGGGAGCAAGAAAAGATAATCTCTCACTAAACTCTCTCAAATCTCAATATCTCATAATGGAAGAATGACTCAAATGAGTCTACATAAGGGGCATTTATAGGAAGGAGGTTGCTTGACCACTAAGCTAAGTATCTAATTACATATATGCCCTTAATGCCAATTAACCTTCCTTCCTTTAAATACTAAACAAAAAGGAAAAATACAATGAATGCGAAAATCAAAAGAAAGACTAAAAACTAGCAAAAATACAATAAAACTCAAAAAATACTAAAAATAACCCCTATTCTTCATTCACATCAGAAACCATATTCATTCACAAACAAAACGATTTGGCCTTCAAAGTTTCAAACAAACCCTAGTCAAACCAGCCCACCAGTATTCACCAGGCTCGCGACTGAAGGCTTCTTCGGAGGGAGGGTTACTGCGACCATTTTCATCTATTTATGATTTTAATTAATTTCATGTGAAGTATGTTCTCACTATATTTTCTATGGAGCAAATTCTGTTTATTTCATTAATATATATATATATATATATATATACACACACACATATTATGCGTATCCTAGCACATCGTATTCTACATTTTGAAAAACTTGTGTATCACGCATCCCGAGTCGTTTTGTATCACGTGTCGAGTCCGTGCTTCAGAATTCAGAGATGCCTATACTGCGCTTAATAATGTTTTATATTGATTGTCTCTCATCAGGGACCTGAAAATTCTGCCTTTTTGATAAACATTCATGAGCCAATCATATGGCGCATTCATGGAATGATCCAGCATGCCAACCTAAACAGGTTATATGATGCTCAAAGTACTTCTGTTTCAGTTGATCCTATTATTCAGATAAGGTATTCATGTTTGTTCTAAAACTTGTATTCCTAAGTATAGCCTGTTTCTGCATATGATTCTCTGAACTCTGTTGATAACAT
The DNA here is from genome assembly GCA_949130495.1 of Sambucus nigra. Classification (NCBI taxonomy): domain Eukaryota; kingdom Viridiplantae; phylum Streptophyta; class Magnoliopsida; order Dipsacales; family Adoxaceae; genus Sambucus; species Sambucus nigra. Next base: position 423,798,639 of record OX422209.1, read on the forward strand.
TTATTTAAATGCAGTGTTCTTAACACCTCCGAAGTTCGTTTCAAAGTTTCAATGGCTATGTCACCGACTCAACGGCCAGTGGGTGTTCTTGGGTTTTGGTCATCATTGATGACTGCACTTGGAAACACTGAAAATATGCCGGTAAGAATTTTATCCTTTTCATAATTAATTTCAAAAGTTGATGTGCTTAAATTCTTTGCTGAAATCTTAGTTCAAAACATTATGGCTAGACGAAATGAACACCTCCTAGGGTATCAGAATCAAAAGCAGTGCACTGATCTACTGTATTATGAATTCCTCCTACATTTCACCAATAGCAAAATTCGCATTTTAAGTAATGACAACCTACTCTAGAACCGTAACTAAGCTATCATGTTATCAGTCCTAAATTCCAGTCTATGATTGCTATTAAACTTTTACAGTATCAGTTCTCAAGTCAACAACTCAACAAAGCCTTTTCTTAATTATTTAGGGTTGGCTTTCACAGTAGTAGTTGATACGATAAAATAAATGGCCTTTTTAAGCACAACTTGCTCTTCCTGTCAGCCACCAGCTTGACTACTCAATTTGGCTGATAAATTAATGACCATTTATTCACTATCTCTGTTCTGTTATATAGCATGAGATAGTAGTTTGGGTTTATGAAATTACAGTGGCACAAATGTATGGATTGGTGGTTGGGATTGCCATTTGGAAGGAAAATTGGGATAGAATTGAGTTGTTATTTTAATGTTTGTTAATCAGGTCCGGATAAATCAGAAATTCCAGGAAAAGGTGTGCATGAGGCAAAGTGTTCTAGTTAGTAATGTAATCTCAAATATCAAGAAGGATCTTCTTGGCCAGCCTCTTCAACTGCTTTCGGGTGTTGATATACTGGGAAATGCTAGCAGTGCACTTGGCCATATGAGCAAAGGTGTTGCAGCCTTATCAATGGATAAGAAATTCATTCAAAGTCGGCAGAAGCAGGTGCGTCAAAAATACTATATTAGTTGATTCAATCACTTTAATGCTGCTGTTTTGCTCCCATGTGTCTACTAGAAGCTCCAACATATAATATAGGAATAACGGACACTTCTATGAAGGCAATTTGTCAGTATCATGGGCACTTAAATCTAGTTATTGTTTGGATTCCTTGAATCAACATATAATCACGAGTCACCCCCCAAGAGCATTGTTTGTAGCATATATACCTAAGATCCGGTATGCAGGCCATGGACACTTCCACATCAGTAACTTTGTGTACACTGGATAAAATCAAGCCAGAGCCACTGTTGAGTCTCTTCCCACTGACATTTCAATATAAAAATGCACAAAAGTAAATATGGTATTATTTTTCAGTTGCTTTATTGTGATAAAACTGATGCGCCACTTCCCTAACAACATTTCTAAGATTGGGGTTTTGTCCTCCGAATGCACATTACAAATTATTATTCAAGATGTGTTATTTCCATGTGAGGAGCTGAAGGCCTGTTTACAAGATATACTCTTACAGGCTTTCCACTACATTGACTGCTCCGAAGTTTTTTAATTCTAGGATATTGCCTGCTAGGTGCTATAGCCTCATCGGCAACATTGAGGATGTATTCATTTAGGATCACCCTGCAGCTTGTGTGGGCTTTAAAGGATGAGCCCCAAAGTCCACAAGTTTCTGAATTGGTATTGGTTTATGATTGATGGTGGGATCAAAGCTGTACAACTCACCTCTCCATGTTTGCCTCCTATGTAACTAATTTACTGATGGGCCATCTTACTGTCCTCTTAGAAAGTTTATAGTTATATTCATATAGATGGTTACTACATGATATATGGCAGTCATATCTGTTAATAAATATTTGAGAACATTCGCATCTCATTAACTTGTGTTCCCTTGTGCAGGAGAACAAAGGTGTGGAGGACTTTGGTGATGTTATCAGAGAGGGGGGTGGAGCACTAGCAAAAGGCCTGTTTCGAGGAGTCACTGGTATTTTAACAAAGCCTCTTGAAGGTGCCAAAGCTTCTGGTATGGAGGGATTTGTTCAAGGTGTGGGTAAAGGTTTAATAGGTGCAGCTGCACAACCTGTGAGCGGAGTTCTAGATCTTTTGTCAAAAACTACTGAAGGTGCCAACGCCATGAGAATGAAGATAGCATCTGCTATTGCTTCAGATGATCAACTCCTCCGTAGGAGACTGCCTCGAGTAATTAGTGCTGATAATTTGCTTCGACCATATAATCCTTACAAAGCAGAGGGACAGGTATCAGTGGTTATCTTTCTTGCTGCTCTATGCTATAGGAGTTTTGACAACTTAGGGGTTAGGATAAGATGAAATAAGATTTTATTTCTATACACTTTATGTATGCGTGGTATTGCCATATTAATCTATACTACTATTAAAAGAAAACATGGGTTCCTACTTTTGGGGAGATGTATGACTCCAAAAAAAAAAATTAAAAAAAAATTACCATACCGCCACACAAGCCCAAAAGGTTCCCACAAACTGCCGTGCAAGTTTCAAAACATTGCCTCCCATATGCACTGGTCTTGCTTCACAAATCTATCAGAGGGAGTGATTTGCACACGCAACAGGTGTGCAGGAACTCTAGTAGATTATAAGCTATCATCGTAGTTGTCAAATCGTGTATATTGAATCTGATGTATCGTACATTACGGTGCAAAAACTTAAAAATAAATAAACGTAAAGATAATACATTATGATAAATAATAAACCATATTATAGTCTAAAATAATCTTGTTATATGATTCTATCATCTAACAGTTCGAAGTTGGCATTTGTGGCAAAAAGTGTGTTTAAATCCGACTGTAATCTCGATACTATAAGGATATTAGAATAAAAAAGAAATAGAAAATAAGTACACAACAATTAAATTGAATTTCCTTGTGTTCTTAGAAAATGATACTTGCTGATAAAGATCGGATATGGCTACTTGCAATTCAAGCATGTGAACCATGAGATATGTGTTTCTTTGTTGTATTGCTGTCATATCATATGATACGTATCATGCATCCTACAATACTAAACAACTATGGCTACCATTCTTGTAATATTACGGGTATGGTAATAGACATTAGAAATGTAATTGCAACTCTAAATTACTTGCTGTGTTTTCTTCATGCAGATAATACTCCAGCTAGCAGAATGTGGTTCATTTTTTGTCCAGGTTGATCTATTCAAAGTACGTGGAAAGTTTGCCTTATCAGATGCCTATGAAAACCATTTTTCACTCCCCAAAGGCAAATTTCTTGTTGTCACTCATCGAAGGGTTATATTGTTACAAGTAAGTCAAATTCAGTTTGCCACAATGGTGCCATCATATCCAATCATTCACTGGAAAAACAAACTGAAGTGGCTATTTTTCTGTCTTTTTCAGCAAAACTCCAACATTATTGGACAGAAGAAGTTTAATCCAGCAAGGGATCCATGTTCAGTATTGTGGGATGTTCTGTGGACTGACCTAGTGACAATGGAATTGAGTCATGGAAAGAAAGACCATCCGAGTGCACCACCTTCACGGCTTATTCTATATTTGCAAACTAGATCGTTAGAGACAAGGGATCAAACTCGTGTTATAAAATGCATTCGTGATTCCACACAAGCCTTTGATGTCTATTCTTCAATTGAGCAAGCAATGAGTACTTACGGGCCAAACCAATCAAAGGTTTGTACCCTTTGACCACATCACTTTTCCTATTATTGCAATTATTGGTTTTCTTTGCTAGCAGTCAAACCCTTTCAATACGTTTTATCATGATTTATCTCCTACTTCTATTGATGCTACTTGTATCATATCACGACTATGTTCATTTTTCTTTTATCCTTTTCTTATAACAATGTCCACCTTGCATCTACATTTCAGCTACAGTCCTTTCATTAATTTGTAGTCACCCATCATTGGTCTTATAATCATTTTGTTGAATTTTCCTTTCAGTTTCAATCGTATATATATCCCATGGTTATAATTGCTTCAAATTTTGAATGACCAGGGCATGGTGGGGTCAAAAGTGACGAAACCATATTCACCAATTGCTGATCCGACCACTGCTGAAGTAATTCCTAAGGATGGACTTGGTGTCTTATCTCCTCAGCATGTGCCTGCATCAGTTCCTCTAAATTCTACTTTTGGCAGAAGTACTAATTAATTGGGAAAAGAAATTAATGCCTGCAGTGATTCGTGTGCAAAGCCTGTCCAATTTCGGTTGAAAGGATATTGCCCGAGTCCAATACTATCTAAAGGTACGGGAAACTTTATCTTGTTCAACATAAGTATTTGCAAAAAATGATTTTTTATCATGTGATCACCGGATCGTGTTTATGTGTACTATAATGGAAAATTTAACGTTAGGGAGAACAAGTATTTAGTCTCATTTGTAAATATTCATCTTTGCCTTTTTAGTTATTAGTCATGTTGTAATTTATAGGATCAAATACCAAAAAGTCCCTTAAACATTTTTTAATACACATTTAGTCAAAGCCTTTTATTTTGTACCAAAAAGTCCCTTATTCTCTTATCTTTAAAGGTCCGCGTCAGCGGCATGGTGAAGGACTTTTTGGTGCAAAATAAAAAGGCTTGGACTATACATGTATTAAAAGAAGTCCAAGGGGCTATTTGATATATGCCCCTAATTTATATAGGACAAGTGTCATTCTATTTTCTAAGGAAACGAAGAGACACAGTTATGGTACGGATTACAATTTTGAAACATGGGATCGATGCCCACTAAAATTGTCTAAATGGGACTAAAGAGTAAAGGCTATTACCGTTTTCCACAACCTAATTTTGAATCATTATGTTTGAACTAAATATATTTGAGGAGTAACGTTATTGCATTTCGGGTATCATTCGATTATTTTAGGGTTTTTTTGGACTTTTTGCATCCCTGTTTAGACATTGACCACTTATGGTTTTCATATTTAGGCATTGATACCCAATTTAGACGGAATCCATCGGTGAAAAAATCTGACCATTAATTTTACCATTAACTTACAAATTACTCCAATAGATGATGTTATATTACACATATACCCTTAAAATAAAAAAAAATAAAAAAAACAGAAAGAAGAACAAAAGCCCTCCAACTCAAATTCTCTCCCCTCTACCTGATCAGGTTTATCCCTTTCCATGTCGAAATCTCACTCTTCTTAACCCAAGCTCGGCCTCACATGTGGGAAGATTTTGCATTTTCTTGATTTTTGAAATTTTCTGGGAGGATTGCGGATGCGGTGTAAGGAAGATTGAGAAAGTTACCATCACTCTTTCTCCCCTATTCTTTTTTTTTTTGGGTGGGGTGGGGGTGGGGGTAAGATTTTGCATTTTCCTAGTAAATGCTTGATTTTTCCTGGAATATTCTTCCATTTCGTAGAGAAATTGCCATAAAAGTTCTAGAAAATTAAAAACGATTTCTGATTATTGAGGAATAAATAGGTGTTGAAATTATTGCTTTATTAATCAGATTATTGGTTGGAAATAACAATTATTTCTTGTAATATTACAGAAAACAATCAGTTTATTGGTATTTCTTGGATATTTTTTTGTGAAAATACAGAAAATATTTGGGTTTGTGTTGAACAGTTAAGTTTGAGCTTTTAAAGTACTATTATTGGGGTTTTCGTAGTAATTAAGGTTGACCAAATGCTCAAACCTATCTTTGGACGGAAACTATCGACACCTTATTTTTATAGTTCAAGCTATGACTTTAAGCTTAACAATTGAATATAATTAGTTAAGCAGTAATTGGGTATACTAAGGTGGTGGTTATTTTTTAACTCTTAAGTCTTAATCTGAACCATTTAGAATTAAGAAGGGGGTGGGTGGGTGCTGGAGGGGGCACTAGCCCGCCCTAAAAAAAGTGTTAATTTAAAAAAAAAGTGTTAAAATTTAAATTCAGCCCATCCCTAATAGGATTTTTTGGTGATTTTCCTCAAAAAAAATTTAAATAACCTCAAAAAAATTAGGCTCAGGGGCTCCCACCCCCTAATCCCCGGAAATCACCATTAAGGTAGCCTGTCCTGGTATGAAATCCTGGATCCGCCACTGAAGTATCAAATAGTGTTTATTTTTTCAAATGATTAAGAAGTTAATGGTTATTTTCTCCTTTAAATGATTAAGAGATAAATGTATCTGAGAAGTCCGAATCAGTCTGAATACATTCATTCAGAGGTTTATTAAGATATAAAAACAAACATATCTTTTAGATTCAGATGAAAAAACAAACGCACCTTAAGAATCTCCCATCAGGTCCAGGATTGAACACCCGCATTTTTCTCTTGTTATAGAAAGTGTTGCATTGATTAGATTAGATTATACCCTGCAAATTTCTTACTGCGTCTCCATTGCAGCTGTCGCCAAATCTCAAATGAAGAATGTGAATGACAACTTAAGCGTAAAGCGCATTGGAGAGGACCAGTAAATGGGCCATCGATATTGGCAAAGGACTCTTTAGAGATTTTACTACCCCTTCTCTCTCTCTCTCTCTCTCTCTCTCTCTCTCTCTCCCCGTACATTCCTGAATTAGTTATTTTTTGTGTATAGATTCATATATATGTTGGAATGCAAGGGTGATTTTGAAGGGCTTCGAGTGGGTAGTTTATGAAAAACTGTACAGCTTTTTTTCCCTGCCTCGTATACCTTGTAAATGTAAGATATACTGACAGCAGCCATTAAATTGGGTATAAGTTTATTTTCTCCCATGAATTTCTGCTGCTATTTTCTCCCATGTGATCTGCTGTAATTATAAATTGATAATAGAGGAGGATGGTTGGGTAATTGATAGCAAGGTTGAGAATTTTCCATTTCAGGTGTCCGTCGGAAAGTTGTTTCAACAATTCATGATAAACATGACTAGTCAAAAACTGTTTTATACATGGTTTATATCTGATTTAATAAAAATAATAGTTTACATTACACCCCCAGCCTAATGTTATCAGGATTCCGTACATTGGCCATAGTACTATTTTACTCTAAGAGTTGCCCCCCTAAACGATTGAACAGTTGAATTGAACTCTTAACTCCTAAGGATTCCGTCAAAAATGAATTGAAAATTATCATGTTCATTGAACATGACAATTAAAAAAATTATGATTACCCTTTTTTAATTTAAATTATTTGTTATAATAAACACAAATTAGTGAAAGAATAAATTAATAGCTTAAACAAAGCGGGAAAAAAAACTTTAAATACAACACAGCTCAACTCAACCCTCAGTTCCTTGTCTGCCCCTACCACCATTTGCTTCGCAGCTTGCTTGTCAATTCCCATCATTTTCATCCATAATCTCAGAATCATGTAATAGTTATACTTCGTAAAAAAAGCTTTTTTGTTTCGTAGAATTAACAAGTTCCTTTCTTTTCGAAAAAAAGAAAAAATATTTGTCATGGATTTAGTCCGTGGCTAATAAAAAAATTGATTTTTAGTTGTATGGTATTAAACAAAGGGGAATGGCACTGGTTCGTACCTGTTCGATTGATCGACAATGCCAGATTTGAGGCGGTTCGGTGATTTTGTTTGTAGTGTTAGAGTGAGATTAAGATTTCTAATTAGTATATAAGACTATTAATTTGAAGGGAGACTTTTCATAATCACTTTTTCTCAAGTTTTTCATAAGAGAACACTTCTAAATAATTTTCCTAGCCTCCAACATAATCAAGTTTTTTGTCACAAGTTTTGGGAGGTTTTTCGAGAGAAATTCAGATTTCTAATCAGATTTTCAACACGATTTTCACAGGCATGAATACTCTATTATTTTTCTTTAGCATTATGCGTTTTAAGTGTCGTGCAAATACTTAATTACATGTTTGCTTAAAAACAATTAATAACTTAATTAGAGAAAGTGGACACTAACTATGGGGCGATTTTTATAAAATCTTTTAATCTGAATAATATTTATATTCCTTTGGGTACGTAGGATTCATGAGTGATTTTGGGTTTTATTGGTGTAGGGTACATATCGAAAAACCCTAGTTTTGAATTAAATAAAGTTGGGGGCGTATAACTCATGTAATACATGTAGAGATAATGAAATTTATTTTTTGATGTATATATGATGAAAACTTGGTATATTTAATTTAAAATAATTAAATGAGATTATTTGAGTATTTTTGACCCTGTGATAATTAAATTAAAGATTTAATTGAATTGGACTCTCATGCGTAGTTTTATACGTTGATTAATTATTCTTGTTGGTGTGACTTGCTGGTATTATTATATTGCCTTTGTGACGATGGGTTGTTGGGTAATTTTGCTCTCCCTATATTTTAGGATGCCTTCTAGGTATGAAACTAGTGGGTAGACCTCATGATGATTTACGCCTTATAGGTATGGAACTAGTGAGGGTAGATTATCGCGTTTTTATCATATTGGGGGTGGACTGATTTTTGGTACTTTTTCGTCGTTACGCTAGCCTAGGCATGAGACTAGGTCAAAGTTTAGGTTAGAGATTCTTCATATACATAGGGTAGGACGGATTAATAACTTGGGGATCCTAAGTTGTGGGACTAAAGGGTATTTTGAGGATTTCACATCGATTAAAAGGGTGGGGTAATTTATAAATTGAGAAATTGAGAATTAATACCTAAGATAAAAACTGGTATTAAAATTTGTGGCGACATAATGTGTCGGGCCGACAGTTTAAACGGGTCAGAGGGCGATTTATGTTGTGTCATGTGTGGAACCTTGTCATGTGTCGGGGCCGACAGTTTAAACGGGCCAGAGGGCGATTGACAAGGGAAAGTGTGACACTTTAATAAAAAGTGAGAATTGTAATAAAACTGGGTTAATTAAATAAAATTAACTCCGTGGGGTTTGGGAATTTAAAATGATATGGTGTGTTATTCTAAAATGGGGATCTCTCGGGTAGTTAGTTATTTATATTTATCGTGATTAATTATCCCGTATAATTTAAAATATTCTATTGTGATATTTATTGCGTATAATGCTACTGTTTGGATTCAATGATCCTATTTGAGGGGAGTAGTGTGTATTCTTGCTCGGGGTTTTGGCTCTGACCCATGCGTTGACTAATCTTTTTCAGGATTAGAATTAGAGAAGCTGCATAAGTTTGTGGGAGTTATTGTTTGGAGATGCAACAGGAGCTGATTACTTTATTGCTTTTTTTAGTTTAGACTTTCCTTTCAGTCGTATTTCATTTTGAGACTCAGCTAAGAGAGTTATTGGAGCATTCGATTCCAAAGTTATTTATGAGTTTTATTTCAATTATTCAGAGTTGGATAATTATTCAGTTTTATAATTATTGGAAATTGAATTTATTCGGAGTTAGCATGTGATGGATATTTTTTCGCTTAGTTGTTTATGATCATTGGAGACTGATTCAATTATTTATGTTATGGATTGATTTATTTATGTCTCATTTCCGTCTCATGCTAAGAATGGTATTTATTTAGTTCACGCCCGGCTTAGTTTGGTGGCGGTGGCTGACCACCCCGTCTGTCGGATTGCGCGGGGTGTGACAGTTGGTATCAGAGTATGGTCTTAGGTCTCGTAGGTTATGAGTCTGTTTAACTTCTACGTTGCCGATCTTTGATTCCATTTGTTGATTCGTACGTCTTAAGGTAGAGGGTCAAGTATACATGTTAGATGTGTTTCTTGGAGATGTGAAGCTTTGTGCTAAGAACGTCGTAGGCACTGAGTTTAGAATTAGTAAGCTTAATGTGAGGATTTTTAAAATGAATCTTGGAGACGATAATTATTTTGGAGATTTTAGTACAGATGTTAGGTATCGTATGTATCGATTTTTGATGTTGAGATTTAATTTGAGGACGTTAGCATTTTGATGACTTTCGGATATAGGATCGAGTGGGGGATTTGTGAGAGCGTGTGGTACGCCATTATTTTCATAGTTATGCGTATGGTTTTGATGTTCGTAGGGTAGGTGCGCGTATGATTGGGTGTATGGGCACCAATTATGGCATTCTACGGGTACACATATCTCAGCCTTATTTTCTTATTGCGAGATTTATGCGTTGATATGTATGCTTCGTCTAATTTCGAGGACGAAATTCCTTACGAGTGGGTATTGTTGGTTTAGGAAAACAACATTTCCCGAAATGCGCCCATGAAACAATGCCATACGCGCAAATGAACATACTCTGATTTCATGCAAGTTTTTCTAATAACATGTATCTAATCAAATCAAGAAAAACTTTATTAACCAACTAATTAGATTTTAATTTTTGCATTTTGGAAAAACTTGCATTGTTTCATGGGCGCATTTCGGAAAATTTTCAACGGTTATAAACGGTCATGTGCATTTAGAAGCCATAGCTATTTTATAGAGGTCGGTGTTCACAATTGCAAAGTATTTAAAAGTCGCACTCTTTTACCCAATTGCAAAGTATTTAAAAGTCCCATTTGGAGGATGGTGGGCATAAACAAAGAACGTATAAGAGGATATGAAATTATTAAAAAGCAAAGATATTTGGTAATGACCGCTTCCCATACAATGTGATTTTTATTAGGGGTGAGACGTGGAGGGTGTGTTTCGTCTCATTTCTGGGGAGGAACTATGACCGCTTTCCATACGTTTTGATTTACTTTATTACCATGGCGGTGTGTTAATAGTCCGATATATGGTAAGCTGGGATAAAATGAGTAATTCTTGGAAGATGATAGCATTGAGAACCTGCGTCCTTGAGTTATAGCTCGTTGGGATGGTTATTATTATACTTGTGTGAATAATATATTATTTGTATATGATTATGAGCTATAATATATCTGTCTCTAATGTGATGAGACATAAGAATATTGATTGAATCTCTTTCCGGGAGATTTTATCCGGACTATATTGTGATGAGTATATTAAAGTGAATATGATAAGTATATAATTATATGAGTATATATATTACGATGGGTAGCGAAGGCATAATGGACCTCAACGACCAACATTGTCAAGGAGTAGTGTATCGGGGGGGGGGGGGGGGGTCCTTGTTTGGATTTTGCTTGCGAGACGTCCCACGCACGAAACGCAGTGCAATGTTGGGAGCGAGGAGAAGTTAGTCCTTAGTACTCATATTTATATATTAGTATATCTCGACAATCGACAGTGTTCGGGAGTAGTGTATCGGGGGGGTTCCTTATTTGTATTTCGCTTTGCGAGACGTCCCACGCACGAAACGCCGTGCACTGTTGAGATTTGAGAATAGTTAATTATTTATGTTATATAAGAATTTGGGGTTATGTACGTCATGCATTGGGGGCATAATGAATCTCGATAATCAATACTGTCAAGGGGTAGTGTATCGGGGGGGTACCTTGTTTGGATTTCGCTTGCGAGACATTCCACGCACGAAACGCAGTGGAGTATTGAGAATTGGGAGAAGTTTAGTCCTTAGCAATTAGATGCTAATAACTCTTGTATATATATATATATATATGTCAATCACTAGAATATGAGCAATTCTAGTAAGAGATAATGTTTATGTATATTTTATATGTTAAATAAGTTGATGAATATTTGAGATTATGGTGGTTTGGAAGTTGATAGTTATGTGGTAGAATTAGAAGTTGAGGGATATGATTTAGATGGAATTTTAACTTGAGTATAAATTTGGGAGTAGGATAGATTATCTTGCCCATAGATAGTGTTGGGAAGTTATTTGAGGATAATGCGCATACGCTTAAGTACGCGCTTTAGTTGAAAGGGGAGTTGGATTTTATGGAGAGTGCGACTCCACTTTAATCATGTTATAATGCATTTTAATGCTCTTGCTAAAATATTTTCACACCTCGGGCTCTGATCCGTTTATATTTTTCCCATGCTATGTATATATTGTATTATTTTAGGTATTCCTCCGCAAGGGCGCCATTGATGTTATCCATCCAGTGTATTCATGGAGTTGTGGTAGTAGCGGACTGTTGCGGTATTTTGATATAGTCGATTCCTATCATTTGTGTATCTAGATTATGATTCAGTTTGTATATCGGGTTTACATGTAACACCCAATAAGTAACTCGTATGATCATTTCGAGTGTGCCGTTGAGTACGAAGGGGTTGAGATAGTCAAAAAACTTTACCCATGTATTTTATTTGGACTCCGGGATATTTTTAGGCCAAGTCGGCACCCGTTAGGGGTAGTTTTGTAATTTGGATTTTTGGAGGAATTAAATGGACAAAAATTGGAGAAATAATATATCAGCTAATTGGGGACAATTAGGGTTAGGTTACACCAAAATCAAGAGAGAGTCATAGTGGGTGAGGGAGAACGAATTCCAAAGGAGGAGAAGCTATGTTCACCACCTTGCACAACCACCACCACCATCATGTAGATGGGAATGCGAGGAACGCATCCATACCAACAACACCAACAGATCATACCTTCGAAATCGAGGCAAGACTTTATTTCTTGCTTTCTTTAGCGATAATTATCTTCATGTTAGTCTTGGTTAATAAATCTTTGTTATGAAAGTTAATTTGGGTGAAATTGGAGAACTATATCATAAACTAGGGTTGGTTTTATAAGAATTTGAATACCATATGTAGATAGGACGATGCCTACGAAATTAGAGTGATTTCTATGAACCAATCAGGGCTTAATTTAGAAGTTATGCATATTAACTTAAGAACTAGGGTTCTTGACAATAAAATTGGGGATTTCGAATTTTATGGATGATTAGTGACGATTTAATGATGTTAGATTATGGGAAATCTCATATACATGTTAGAATAATATTTGGTATTGATTGTTGGAAGTTTGGGCTTAATCTTTAGAGGTTTTAGGGTTTAAAAATGGTGAAAAATGAGGTTGTTGAAGGTTGAAGACGAAATAGCCCAGGTCGCGAGATGTCGCTCGAAGTCGTTCGAGAGAGATTGGTTATCGCGCGAAGTCGTTCAAACGACACGTGAAAGTCGTTCGAACGAGATCCATTCTGGTTCGAGAAAGATTTCTAATTTTCAGAGAATTTCCTATTTTACCCCTATTTGTGTAAATAGTCAATTTGAGTGAGAAAAATTAGTGTTCGATGAACCCAAAATAGTGTAGAATTATTAGAAGTTGTTTAGCTGTAAGAATTCAAATATTTGGAACGGTGAATTTACCTTAAAGATTGCGAGAGAGAGATAATCGTAATTGTAATTGCGTCGAGAGTATTAAGTGATAAATACTTACGATATTAGTTCTAACGATATGGAACTTATAAGAATAAAAATTAGTGGTTACTTTTGGGACTTCTTATGATTAAGTATTAAGGATTTTTGGGTGACATATTATCCTTATATATATTACGAGAAAGGGAATATCGTGATTTAAAAATACGTTGATAGTATTTAGTGATGGTAATACTACATATGGAATATGAAATTTAGTTGTGTGTATACCGTTTGATTTGATGGGTTGTGTGTATACCTATATTTGATATTATGTGTATGACATACTTAGCTGCTTGCTATCGCGGGGGGTTGTGTAGAAACAGTCTTATCATGAGTGACCTTCGGGGGGATATTTGACTTGTATCTCAAAACAAAGGACTGTGAAGACTTATTTGTGCGTTGATAAGTCGCTGACTATCGGAGCGTAGGTATGTGCGTGACCGATAGTCCTTGTTTGAGTACGAGATGTACCGAAACATGATAGCAAAGTATGCAATGCACTACATGTATATCCTTGGGGTGCTGTGTTAGTATATATATAATAGTGATGGATATTTATATGCACTTGTGTTATACTTACAATGTGATATTTGTAGGCTATTAAGATAGGATAAATACATATATAATAGTGAAATATATATATGTATACTTTTGGTATATCCTAAAATGAGATAATATCAGATTATTAAGATAGTGAAATCTTCAGCAACGTAAATAGTAAACACTTGACTTTAGTGTGATAACACTTATTTAAAATGATAAATGTCGAGGTCAAATACGGGATACTACTACGAGGGGTAGCTAGTAGGATAAGCCTTTTTCCTAGTTAAGAGTGTGTCAGATGGCTAGGTTGGATTAGATGTACGTTAGGCGTGAACACTAGTCGAGAGGTGAGAATCTCATGTGAGAGTTCGAACTAGCTTGCATATGATACTTGCTTTAATGCAATTTTAAATACTTGCTAATAAATCTTTTTAAAACATCGGGCTCTGACTTGTCTCTTGCATTTCTTCTCTCTTTTGCTATATATATATATATGTATTAGTACAGGTGCCCAAACACAGGGACATCGGTTCTAGATACTTGGATGGTTTGCCGAGATGCAACTGTTGTGGAAGTTGCGGGTCATTGAGATTAGACGTTTCTCTCAGTTCATTCAGTTCCTAGTTAAGATATCTCAGTTTGGGCATGTGTCGCCCATTCTCATTAGCGGAGTTGTACTCAGTTTCCTTTGTAGTTCTTTTTAGTTGGATTGAGTATTTATTATGGTTTGGTTTGTGACTTTGAACTGGAGGTTTTTATCTAGTCTTAATTATTCAGTAATTGATTCATTCAACATTAAATTCTTGTTTATGGTTTATAATTACATGTTTAGAAATTTATTAAATCAATTAGTTTCAAGTTTAATTGGATAATGTTTTGACACTAGCTTTATTAAATGTTAGGTAATTAAGTGGATTTAAGTTTTCGACAGTGATGCTAAGAATGAACCAACCTAACATTCTGTTATAAATTTATAAAGGACTGATCACTCGATATTTAATTGTGCGGGGTGTCACAGGTGATATCAAAGCATCAGGTTCTAGTGTCCTTTAGGATTTGTACAACTTATTACGTTTCAGCTTAGCGTTCTTTGATGTAGAGCCTTATTCTAGGATTGTTGTATTCCACTACATATGCGACTCATGCTCTCCTGCGATTTAGTCTACTGAATCCAGTTCACATGCGAGAGTGATTGGTCTTTGTACTCCGAACAATATGGTACGACTAGCGAAGGCCATTAACGGGACTGCAGGAGGAGGAAAACAATTGAAAGTTGTGAAGCATTCGGGGAACGGTGATCGCGGCAGAAGTCACCAACATAAATATCTAAGGGTGATGGGAAATGGAGGGAGCTAATCCAAAGGCAATAATGTAAAGTAGAGTGCAGTGACACTAAGAATTTTAAATTTAGAATTTTTTTTTCTAGCTCAGAGAAATGACAAAGAGTAAGAATAGTTAATCACATCAAGATATTGGGTGCAGCTTGACCGTTTAATCTTCCACCAGTTGGTCGGGAAGGGACCGACCGTAAAGGATGAGTTAACATGGTAAGCGAACTTTGTAACCGAAGTAGGAGTCACAGAAGATAAAAAGGGTCCGTAAGTTAAAATGGACTCGTGGGTGGAATACCCTAGCGTGAATGGGAGGTGCGACTAAGGTGACTAGTGTCATTGCTGTTAAAGTATATGCTTATTAGAATATGTCAACACCCCAGAAGAAAGGGAGCCAATAGAGTGGTGATACCTAGCCGAAGGGTGAGGTTGAATCCAATAGTGTTAATAGAATATCACCAGAACGTATACCCAGTGGGGGAAACCTATTTAAATGTTATGATTAAATCTTAACGAAATGGTGATGGATTCAGTCAAGACCAGCGGGTCGACCATGTGTTCTATATGCCCTGTAGAGCGCAAGGAAAAACGAAAATAATAACTGAGAGTTAAGACTGCCAGGTCCGAGGGAAGGACATCCCAAAAAGGCTAGGAGGACCAGTTAAAGGGAAATTATACCAGTTGGAAAAGTAAAATATCTAGTGTAAGAACCGGGTCAAGAGAATTGAACCCAGGAACTAATAACCCAAGAGTAGTAGGTCTAGACAGGACCAACGTAATCCTCAATAACTGTAACATACCGTATTTCGGGGTCGACGGGGCCTAGGAAATCAAGGGAAGGCCAGTAAGGCCATATTTGAGGCTTAGAGATATGAGGCCAATGTATTAATGTCGGGCGGGTGAGCCACAAAACAAAATAATTTACCCACCAAAAAGGAAGGGAAAATCTAATGAATGGAATCCGAAAGGGATAACGATTATAAATAATTATGGGTCGCAAAACGTGCGTACGGGGACCCTACGATCAGGATAGACTGATGGAGTTTTGTTTCATCATTGTGAATAAATGATGAGTTCAAGTGACGTGGGTGTGTCACAACATATGTGAATAGTTAACACTAAGAATTTGAGTGTGCATTCGGTTTAATGGGTATGCTGGCGACAACAGCCTTATTATGTAAATGACTTCCATTTGGTAGCGAGACTTTTGTACTATATGTGGGGGGGAGCAAGTCTAGTCACTAAGAGAGATTTGTATAAGGTATTATGTAACGATTCGTGCTCCTTTGAGCGTTATGATAGTAGAGCATATTATTATTATATTGTGTGGTTACTGGTTACCGAGGGTTTGAACGGTAGTAAATTGTGTGATAAGACTATCGTAAAAAAAAATAAAAAATTTAAAAATATGGTTTTAACGAGGCATCACCTGAAAGACGGCTGAGCCTGCATATGTGCTGTATTGTATTATAGACTTCGGTGAGTATGTTGTCTTACCATGTTGATCCCGGTGAGCAGGGATGTTTTACTTATGTGATTCAGGGTATATTGACTTACTATAGAGAGGAGAGGTATAGCTCATTAATCATATAGCGCTAATAACTTGTGATAGTGAGAGCGCCACATTGTATGCTGTCTTTAGTGACATGAGAGTGGACGAGTAGACTTTTTATGTTCGTAGATGGGAAATCAGGGATATATGTTATGGATTAAAGACTTAACAGATCCCGATAACCAGCAGTGTTAGGTAGTAGTGTATCGGGGGGTTCCTTGTTTGGATTTCACTTTGCGAGACATCCCACGCATGAAACTTAGAGAACGTTGGAAGTTAGGAGAAGTTTGCCTTTACTACATGTATTTATTATTGTAGTGATTGCAATATTCGTAGTTATAGCTGTGAAGTAATGGTTATATTACAAACCAAGGTCGATAGAGAAGTATAAGATTAATATGTGATAATGTTACCAATCGTTGACACCACGAGCAAACCGGTGGGACAACCTAAGATATGATTTGGTGGAAAAGGTAGGGTAACTGAGTAGGACCTTGCCATATAGTCATGCCAAGTATGTGGGGAATAATTTGTTATTTACATAAAATGTCTAGTACGGTGGCTCTGCAATGCACAAAACATAGGGTGTATGGGCACCCTAGATAGTTAAATTATAGTATTTTCCATAATTGAGAATTGTGGCACAATGCGTATTGCGAGAGGTAACTGAATGTAGAAGAGTGTGTCTTGAGAACTTAGCTGTTTGATGGGTCAGGGCAGTTAAGACCGTGAATTCTCAGATTTTCCACGAAGATAGTATAGGATTTATCTCGGGGAAGTTGAAACTTACTTGATAGGACATGGTGAGAGCATGTTTCACGGGAATCTGAAGCTTAAAGAGAGGGGGAAGGACTTGCGACATGCAGTGATGACACTGTCGCCTGAGCCATATATATGGATGTGGTTATAAGAAAGGTAAAATGCAAAATGATATAAAGCTGTAGTAGTGATGGCATAAGCAAAGCAAGACATTACTGAGCTCCAATTGGAAGTGGACCATCAGAAAATAATAGAGTTCAGCATTATGAATTCCTAGCTCACGTTATGCCAAGATAGGACAAATCATAACGTGTAGCAGTAAACCCCAACCATTATTCCTGGGGTAGTAAGGTCATATGGTGTACAATTAGAGTGTTTGTCCGATAGAGTTAAAAGAGTTATAACTCGATTATTGGGAAGATTTTTCAGGAGGCCATGAATATCGAGATGCGAACGTATCCGGCGTAACACACTCGCAGGCGAACGGGTAAACTGAGAGTTCTAGTTACACATTGTGAGAAATGTTGTATTTACAATTATGGGAAGGTTTAGTGTAATATCTTCCACTGGTGGAGTTAGTATAAGACTACTCCCCTCAGCTCATTATCGATAGGATTCCATTTGAGGCGTTATATATCAATCCTTGTCATCCTTGTGCTTATTGGATACAGGGGAAGATAATAATCTACTAGATCCAGAGGAAGTTTAGGGCCCGTTAACCAGTATAGAAATGATTGGGAGTTGCATTATTGCATGTTGGAATGAGGGAATTGGTACCAAGTGATGTGAGATCTTTTCCTATTATTATTAAGTTTGAGCCGGTAGCGTACATGCTTGGATTCCATAGTCCCTTACGGAGGCAATATAGCGAAAATGTATTAACATTTATAGTATATTGTGTGTAAAGTATATACCGTACAAGCAAGAATAAACTACTGATGAAACATAGTAGTAAGACAAATGTGATTATATCTAAATATCAATTAACCTACTAGTATGAGTAGTAGGAGGCTAGATAGTAACTATCTAAAAGTTAAGTGATGAAACTTAAATGGTAAGGCTTGGAGAGTAAATTATCAGTGAGGTGTTCATTATTAAGGGTATTCAGTAATGTACAGTATGGGCGGTACTACGTAAATTCATGGGATGTGAAATAAATACCCGGATATTGTCCTTACCAGAAATGCCTTATTTTCTAAATTTCGGAACGAAATTCCGTTATTAGGGGGGTGGAGTATGTAATACCCCGTATTTTTTAAGATTTAAATAATTATGTGATTGATAATTATTGTTGGATTAATTAAATTAAAATGTGAGAATTAATTATTAATCCGAATTTAAATTGAATATTTACTAGCGTGACGAGAAGTTAGTAATTAGTAATATTACTGTGAGAATAAGTAATATGGAATGATGATTTTATATAACTTGTCAGGAGAGAGAAATACGATATTTTGGTATATTAAGTCGGGACACGCGTGTGAATCGTGTCAGGACTAATTAAGTGGAATAGAAAGGTAGATTATTTAAAGTAACTCGTATGATCATTTCGAGTGCGCCGTTAAGTCCGAAGGGGTCGAGATAGTCAGAAAACTCTACCCGGGTATTTTATTTGGACTCCGGATTATTTTTAGGCCAAGCCGGCATCCGGTAGGGGTAGTTTTGTAATTTGGATTTTTGGAGGAATTAAATGGACGAAAATTGGAGAAATAATATATCAGCTAATTGGGGATAATTAGGGTTAGGTTACACAAAAATCAAGAGAGAGCCACAGTGGGTGAGGGAGAGCAAATTCCAAAGAAGGAGAAGCTATGTTCACCACCTTGCACAACCACCACCACCATCGTGTAGATCGAAACGCGAGGAACGCATCCATACCAATAATACCAACGGATCAGACCTTTGAAATCGAGGCAAGTGTTTATTTCTTGCTTTCTTTAGCGATAATTATGTTCATGTTAGTCTAGGTTAATAAACCTTTGTTATGAAAGTTAATTTGGGTGAAATTGAAGAACTATATCATAAACTAGGGCTGATTTGATAAGAATTTGAATACCATATGTAGATAGGATGACGCGTACGAAATTAGAGTGATTTCTATGAACCAATCAGGGCTTAATTTAGAAGTTATGCATATTAATTTTAAGAACTAGGGTTCTTGACAATAAAATTGGGGATTTCGAATAATATTTGGTATTGATTGTTGGAAGTAGGCCTGTAAATTGAGCGCCCGAGGCCCGAAGCCCGCCCGTTCGGCCCGCTATTTTCGGGCCGAGCTTTATTTGAGTTTGAGCCGAGCCGAGCCTGAGCCAAAATTTCAAGCCCGAATGAATTTCGGGCCGAGCTTGAGCCGAACCTTGCCAAGCTCGAATTGGGCCCGAAGCCTGAACTTCATATTTCCAAATAAATAAATAAATAATTTATATAATTGCTCAAGTCACAATAAGCCTTTCTTAGTGATCAAATTTTGCTAAATGTATGAAATTTAATTGGCATTT
This sequence comes from Sambucus nigra, assembly GCA_949130495.1. NCBI lineage: Eukaryota > Viridiplantae > Streptophyta > Magnoliopsida > Dipsacales > Adoxaceae > Sambucus > Sambucus nigra. Next base: position 423,818,416 of record OX422209.1, read on the forward strand.
GTAGGTTTTCACTCTTATTTCCCTTGTTTTAATTTAATACATTTCATAATTATATATTTTATTTCATGAAATATCAATTAGATTTTAATGTGTAATTTTTTCCATGATGGAAATACAAGAAAAAAAAAATTAATTCGAACTTTTTTAGCAAAAAAATTGAAATCGGGCCCGAAGCCCGTAATATATATGAGCCGAGTTCAGGCCTAGGTGGGAAGAAATAATTCGGGCCGAGCTCGAGCTTGAGCATGGGTAAGTGAGTTCGGGTCGAGCCTGAGCAATCCCAAGCCCGGTTCACCCAGCCCGATTTACCGCCCTAGTTGGAAGTTTGGGCTTAATCTTTAGAGGTTTTAGGGTTGAAAAATGGTGAAAAATGAGGTTGTCCAAGGTTGAAAACGAAACATCCCAGGTCGCGAGATGTTGCTCGAGCGAGATTGGTTGTCGTGCGAAGTCGTTCGAACGACACGTGGAAGTCGTTCGAGCGAGATCTATTCTGGTTCGAGCGAGATTTTTAATTTTCAGAGAATTTCCTATTTTGCCCCTATTTGTGTAAACAGTCAATTTGAGTGAGAAAAATTAGTCTTCGATGAACCCAAAATAGTGCAGAATTATTGGGAGTTATTTAGCTGTAAGGATTCAAATATTTGGAACGGTGAATTTACCTTGAAGATTGCGAGAGAGAGATAATCGTAATTGTAATTGCGTCGAGAGTATTAAGTGATAAATACTTACGATATTAGTTCTAACGATATGAAACTTATAAGAATAAAAATTAGTGGCTACTTTTGGGACTTCTTATGATTAAGTATATTACGAGAGAAGGAATATCGTGATTTAAAAATACATTGATAGTATTTAGTGATGATAATACTACGTATGGAATATGACATTTGGTTGTGTGTATACCGTTTGATTTGATGGGTTGTGTGTATACCTATATTTCATATTATGTGTATGACATACCTAGCTGCTTGCTATCGCGGGGGGTTGTGTAGAAACAGTCTTATCCTGAGTGACCTTCGGGGGGATATTTGACTTGTATCTTAGAACATAGGACCATGAAGACTTATTTGTGAGTTGATATGTCGCTGACTATGGAAGGGTAGGTATGTGTGTGACCCATAGGTATGTGAACTATGTTCGCCGCCAATACGTGTGATTTGTTTATATGGTTCGTGGGAGATTTTCGAACCGATAGTCCTTGTTTGAGTACGAGATGTACCGGTACATGATAGCAGAGTATGCAATAAACTACATGTATATCCTTGGGGTGCTATGTTAGTATATATATAATAGTGGTGGATATTTATATATACTTTTGTTATACTTACAATGGGATATTTGTAGGCTATTAAGATTGGGTTAATACATATATAATAGTGAAAGATATATATGTATGCTTTTGTATATCCTAAAATGAGATAATATCAGATTATTAAGATAATGAAATCTTCAGTAACGTAAATAGTAAACACTTGACTATAGTATGATAACATTTATTCAAAATGATAAATGTCGAGATCAAATATGGGATACTACTATGAGGGGTAACTAGTAGGATAAGCCTTTTCCTAGTTAAGAGTGTGTTAGAGGGCTAAGTTGGATTAGATGTACGTTAGGCGCGCACACTAGTCGAGAGGTGAGAATCTCATGTGAGAGTTCGAACTAACATGCATATGATACTTACTTTAATTCAGTTTTAAATACTTGCTAATAATCTTTTTAAAATATTGGGCTCTGACCCGTCTCTTGCATTTCTTCTCTCTTTTGCTATATATATATGTATTAGTACAGGTGCCCAGCCATAGGGACACCGGTTCTAGATACTGGGATGGTTCGCTGAGCTGTAACTGTTGTGAAAGTTGCGGGTCATTGAGATTAGATGCTTCTCTCAGTTCATTCAGTTCCTAGTTCAGATATCTCAGTTCGGGCATGTGTCACCCATTCTCATTAGCGGAGTTGTACTCAGTTTCCTTCGTAGTTCTTTTTAGTTGGATTGAGTATTTATTATGGTTTGGTTTATGACTTTGAACTGAAGGTTTTTATCCAGTCTTAATTATTCAGTAATTGATTCATCCAGCATTAAATTCTTATGTATGGTTTATAATTACATGTTCAGAAATTTATTAAATCAATTGGTTTCAAGTTTAATTGGATAATGTTTTGACACTAGTTTAATTAAATGTTAGGTAATTAATGGATTTAAATTTCCGATATTGATGCTAAGAATGAACCAACCGAGCATTCTGTTATAAATTTTATAAATGACTGATCACCCGATATTTAATTGGGCGGGGTGTCACATTACACCCCAAGAGTTGTCGTGTAGCATTTCTTTTATATTTCTTTTCTCAAACTGTTGTATTGTCTGTGACCCAACAGCATATTCGGGTATTTCATTTTGTAGATTTTATTGTACTTTAGTATTATTATATATCATGTGTGTGTTCTTTATCATATTCAGAAGTCTTTATGTCGTTGGTTAGTTGTTGCATAATTTGTTTTAATAATATATATTAAAAAAAATGGCTCCCTCTTTTTATAGTAATGGGTAGTTAGCCGTGTTTATTTTAGAAACTTAAGTAGATGGTGAGAATGATCCACTTGAGATTCCTGATTATTTTAGTATAGGGCTGGCCACCCATTATTATTTTCAGCGGGGTGTCACACATTGTCAGGTTTAAGAAGTGATGTTTTGATATTGCTTGCTATTGTCATTCGTAAAAACATGATGCTCAATCTGTTAGACTTCTCCCAAGATTTATGGATAGTGTTTTTCCTCATCAGTACTTGTGTGGCACTAAGTGCAACTGATTTTTCAATGTGAAAAGTCAGATCCAAGTTAAGTACCCCCAAGGTGAACTCAACTTGCTCTTTCTATTATGAGAAGTTGGTTACTGTGAGAATATGGACAAATGATGCATATGAAGTCAATTGAGCAGGAAAAGGGGCTTCAATTTAGAGAGGACAATTTTTAAGAAGGCTTTAAAACTTTAATGAGCACATAGTAAGATTTGAATATTTTATGACATGAAAATAAGATGCTCTTATAGGTAGTCATCATAAATTTAACTTAATACCATTAATGGTCGTAATATTCAACATGCATAATTGAGTGATGTATTTATTTATAAGTGGAGAGAGAGTCTAGATTCTAAAGGCCAATTAATATCAACCGTCCATCAAGGTAGATATTTAATTGGAATTTTAACTCCTTTTAATATCCATTTCGTTTTTGGAATATGAACCATTTTGTTAGGAAGTAACATATCTTAATTAAAAATCAAAATATTAATAACCATATTTCGGGGAAGGAATTAAAACTATTAAATAACTCAAAGGTTAATTAATAATTTTCTTACACGGATAATAACTAACCAATATCTCATAGTTAGGAAATGAGAGCCATTCTTTAACCCAATGAAATCTTCTGAAACCCATACTACCATAAAGTTAGACTGCCCTGCTTGATGGAATTTTTTGAAGAAAATATATTGTATGAAATCGGTAAGTTGATTGGAGAACCAATTAAAATCGATACAAACTATACTGAAACATTTAGAGGTAAATTTGCAGCATTTGTGTGGTGGTCGACATATATAAACTTTTGGTGCCAAAATATCTGATAAATGGGGTGGAGTATGATGTCTAGTATGAATTTCTCCCCTCTCTATGCTTCAAATGCAATAAAATTGGTCACAAACAGGAATTTTGCCCGACCTTTGGAATTTTGACGAGTTCTCTGGGAACTCAACTTGGAAAACAACCTATTGGGGTTACAGAGAACAACAATGGCCACGTGGGAGATATTCCAATGGCTAGTGCCAGTGGCGGAGACAGGATTTTGAGTCAGTGGGTGCGAAAAGATTTGACGAACTCCAAGGACTCGGGGGCGGGAGCCCTCGAGGCGATTTTTTTGGGTTGTTTTTACTTTTTTGGGCATAAATCTAGTACTAAATAAAATTTCAACAAAATATTATGCATTAATATTCATTTTCAACACTAAAAATCGTTATCAACACATGTTAAATTAGTATTTGGTCATAAATCTAACATAAATTAATTAAGCTAATTAATCTAAGATAAATTTGAGCATAAATTTAACATATGTTAAATTAAAAAAGTCTAATAAATTAATTAACCTAACAAATATAACATATGTTAAATTAATGTATATTTAAAACAGTTGGAGAGAACGTTTATGCTTTGTTCAGAATGGAGAGAAATCTAAGTTCTAACATATATTAATAACAAAAAAAACAGTTGTTGAAAGTTTGAATGAAAAAAATTACCTTTTATGCTTTGTTCTTGAATGGAGAGAACTTGAGAATTGAAGAGTTTGGTGGGACATGAGGAAAGGGGAAATGAAGAGCGGTAGGGCCGGCTGATTCTTGAAGAAATGAGGAGAGTTTGGTTTTGACTCATATATCTATACATTCAAGTTTTGGAAATTACCATTTTCACCTCAATATTTAGGTTATTACACATAGGTAATTTTTTTTTAAAAAATACAGAAATCCAGGGTGTGTTCGCACCCACTGGGCCCTATGTAGCTACGCTCCTAGATAGTGCACACATGGAAATATCAAAATATGCCAACCAACGTCGGGGGAGCAGGCGGATAATAGGGAAAACTTTAGGCCTTATATGCTGGTGCAACACAGAAATAAAAAAGCGGCACAAAAGCTTCCTGATAATGTACAAGAACAAAGCAAACGAGTTAAACCCAACAGATTTAATATTGTAAATGATATAAACCAAGGAACTCATGCCAATATAGCATATGCAAGAAACATAGGAGGTATTAACCATAATGGGGTACGCGGTAACATATCTGTTTGTTTTATTTGGTGCATGAACAGGGTATTTTCCAAAGCTTTCAACTAAGGGACAAATCACTGTTGCGAATGGTGGGTACCGCTGGCCCATGTGTTTTTTTCTAAGGTGCTGAGCTTAAACTCGAGATCTTCCACCTCTACTCAAGTCATCCACCTTAGGATCGATTATCCCTAACACTCGGCCAAAGGACACGGGTGGAGACATCAAAAACGAACCATGCAACGACTGTCCACCTTCGGATGGAGACAGGTAGTGGTAATGAACTGTCGAGGCTGCTAGACATTGTTATGACAAATCGCAATAGAAGATTAAGAGATGAGGGGAAAAAAGCATGCAATGTCTCTATAATCGAGAACAACATTTTACGGTGTAAGACCCGTCTTATAGTTAGGCTATCTCTCTATAAGTAACCTTATCTTAACATATAAATCTTTAGCAATTTTTTTTGAATTATTACCAATATGCACTTTAAAAAAATATAAATTTCAAAGTTACTTTTAGTTTTCAATAATTATAAAAGATTCCCTAAAATTTTCATTTGACCTTTAATCCATCCAAATAAACTATACATTTCAAATTTTCTTTACAAATAACCTCACCGCCTTTTAAAATTATAAACCTACCCCTCACATTACTCCACTAAATTTTGGTAATTATACAAAAGTTCCAAAAATTTGGAAATAAAGAAAAAATACCTTAAAACTTAACCAAAAACCTTTAGGGACTAAAACTTAAATACCTATCATCTTCCTTTTTAGCTGGATTGATAAGAATGCCACATAAACACCATTGGAACTAATAGTAGTGTAGGGTAAACCTACCCACTTTTACACCTTAAATTTCCTTCAAAGATTACTCCCATTAGACCAGCCAAAACCCACCCCTATTTCGACCAATAACACCCCCTAAACCTCTCTTATAAAAGTTCCCCCTTAGTGCAAAAGAAACTAGTACAACAGTAGCTCAAAACCCAAACCAAAATTTTGGCATTTACGGGTTATACCTATATTTTATGCTTACAACTTAATTCTTTCAATTCCGTCTAGTATCTGCACTAGTTTAGGATCTATTTATGCTTTTACATGTAGAATTTAACATATAAATATTAAGCTAAGGTTCGAATTCAAAAAACACCATGAAAGCTTAAGCTTTAATGGTGGATTCTGTGTTCCTAGACCTGAACCAGTTTTAAGGTTGAAGATGAAGTATAAGTCACACGCACGACTAGAGTCAAATTCAATGCGTGTGAAATTTGACTCTGAGCATGAGAACGTGCGACCAATCAGAAAATTCTGAAAAAAAAAATTCAAAAAAATTATTTTATTTTTCTGGTCAAAATGGTATATTACAACAACCTATTTGGTTTACTAGAAAGTCAATTCGAAACAACCCCTAAAAGGTATTTTAATATTTTTAAAGTATTTTTGCACATAAACCCTAAAGTTTTTCAACTTTTGTATTTTCACCTAAAATTTTTCCTAATTCTTTTTTACATTATTATGTACAAAAAAATTTAATAACACCAATCTTAAAAAGCTAAGTAACCTTACGTAATAAAACAAAACTTTTATTTTCATTTTAAATCTTGACATTTATTTACTATGCAATTTTACTACTTTATCGCACTTTAAATACATTTCACAAACCTTTATTCTTACATATAAATACATTATCTCTTTGTTAGAATTACACAAACTTCCACCTTGACCTAAAGAAACTCAAAGGAATTTTTTTGAAAACTCTAAAATAACAAGTAAGTGATTTCTTGTACAGTATTATTTTTATGCAATGCTTTTGATTACGCCTTTTGTAGATATCACTATGTGATAGGACCAGTATATCATATTCTCATTGATGAAGTAGTTTAACCATTTACGTATGATTCATTCAAATTATAATGTTGATATTATGCAATCATATTATTTCATATGATGTTGTTTTATCCGGTTCGATTATAGCATACATTATGATCAAGATATAATCTTTCATTATACCCACGACTATATTATTTGGCCTGTGGAATTCAGATGATTGAGGGCCTAGTTCCTACCATATGGAATGTTTGTGATTGGCTTATCACGATTACTTTTATCTCCAGTTATCTGGATTGATTTTCTCCAATTTATTAGATTGGTTTTGTTGTATGTATGACTATTGACCTAAAGCCTCTAAACGGATAATTCTGGGTTATTTGTTTAGAAATCATCCCTAACCTTTACCAATTGTAGCTAAATATATATATTCTTAGTAATATTGTTCCAAATAATAGTTTATCTCATAATGACATCGAATCCACTTCGTATTGAACTTCTGATAATGATTCACCATAATTTATATTTTAAACTGTATAGAATAAGAATTATCTACTTGGCAATTTTGCTTACGTTTTTGAAATTCCAGATAGACTTGGGCAATAAAGAAGGTAATATCTCACTGACCTCGCAAAAATCTAATGCATCACCCCATGTTACTCTAGCAATTATTTATCCATGAAAAATCAGTCGTAGCACCGAAGACCCTATCATAATTTCCTATGTTACTACTTATAAATGAATGTAGCTGAAATTGTCCTAAGGCACACGTTGTACATTTAAAATTTTCCTTTGTTTTTTTTTCCTTTGTTGAGTATGTAATAAAAGATAATGCCTCTATCTAGAATGCATGTAACGAATATTGTATTTCGATACTTTATCTAATGTTGAGAAATACTACTATTATTTAATATTATTATTATTGTTATCATTATTTGTATTTTCGCTATTAATTTATACATTTATCCCTCGTTTAAACCTAACCACCCAACCCTTAATAACTCATGACTATTCGAGACGTGACATACGGCCTAGTCATGCTCCTAATATGAAAATGGTCGTGACAATGAAAAATCTAACGACTAACCCTACTTCCATGCCTATCATCCCCAAAACTAATAAACTAACTAAAAATTACAACCCTACCACCCAGAATATTTTAGCATATAATAAGAATAACCTTGTTATAACCAATAACTCCAACACTCTCACACAACAACTTGTTATGACCTCGCAACATAATCAAAATAGTTGTGGGGCCAAATATGGTACTGGAAAAAATCCCTCTGATAAAGGATACTTAAGTGAAACACCAAATACTACAAGCGAAAGAATGCAACTTCTTAGTCGAGACACAAATGAAAGAAGTGGTAGTTGTAAAAACAATATGGGGCATCGTTTAAGTCCGCTTGAGAAACCAAATGACAAACAGGAAGATGGAAACAAAAGTCATGTCGACGGTAAAAATGGAGGAGATGATAAGAATGGTAAAGAATCACCTGCCTTGGCCTCAATTCGATCCCCTTACAATCCACCCCAAATAGTTATCTATAAAGATCCTTGTTTAGAATGTGAGTGGTGTTGGGAAACCCTTATTCAAACCCACCCTAGTCGAGCTTAACAAAATGTATGCGCCTGAAGTACTGATTATCCTCAAGACCCAAATCCATTTAATTGATATAGGCTCTTTTTTGAAGACCTGGGCTTCAATGAGAATGAGAAGTCCGACCCATCCAGTAAGGTTTTTGGCATATGTGTGTTCTGGTGGGATCTGCTTGTCTCACTTCAACCCATTTTGGTCACTAATCAAGCCATCCATCTTCTTATTACTGAGAAAAACTATGATGATTGGCTCCTCGCAGCCATTTATATGAGTCCCCTCCTTTTCTTAAGACGTAAGTTTTGAGAAAACCTTTGCAATGTCACAGAGGTGTCTAAAATACCTTAGCTCATCACCAGAGATTTGAATAACCATCTGGACAACACTGAAAAGAAGATATTCTAAATATGACGCAACTCGTAGTTGCTCTTTTTTGTGTAGAACACTGATGCTTGCAAACTCTCGAAGTCAGGTAGCACGGGCCCCAGACTCACTTGGATGAACAGTCGATTTGGTTTTATGAATACCATATGGTGAGACTTGATAGGTCCCTTGCTAATGCGAATTGGATAATTAAGTTCCCGGATGAAATTGTTGATAACCTACCAAAGAGGGCCTCTAATCACAATCCTATGCTCATCCACACAGAAGGTAAACACTTTTCTATATGCCCTCATAAACCTTTTAGACTACTAGCTAGTTGGTTTGAGAGGGTGGGTTTTGATGATTTAGTTGCTTTTATTTAGCAAAAATCCGATTGTATTGATAATAATATTAACACATTTCTATAAAATGCTAAATATTGGAATCAAAATGTGTATGCCAATATCTTCAAAAATAAGAAAAAGTTGCTTAACCGCCTTAAAGGGATTCAATTTTTCCAAGAACATAAATTCTCCCACAACATGGACATACTCGAAAAACAACTTAGGATCGAGTATAATGGAATTCTTAGAGAGGAGGAATTATTTTGGAAACAAAAATCTAGAATCCATTAGTTAGTGGATGGAGAGAAAATACTAAGTTTTTTCATACCTATACCATTATTAGAAGAAGAAGGAATAAAATTAATAGACTATATATTCATGGGGAATGGGAAGATGATCCTAATATTATATGTAACTATAATAATGACTACTTTATCAATATCTTCTCAGATACAGATCAGTCGGAGCATGAGAACCTCTTTGACTCTAACATTTTAGCCAACATTAGTAGTATAGATAAATAAAGGATGGACTTCGATGTGAGAATGTGTGAGACCAAAAGGAATCTTTTTAATATGAAACCTTTTAAAGCTCCTGGGTTGGATGGTATCCAACCCATGTTTTATTAAAAGTTTTGGGATATTACCACCCCATGCCTAGGGAAATTTGTGAAATCTTGTTTTGAAAAAGAAAAATCTCGAACCAAATGAACACTAGTCATATCACCCTCATTCCGAAGATTGATAATCCCGAGGTTATTAACTAACTCCGGCCCAATACTATTTATAATGTCATGTATAAGATTCTCTTTAAAGTGATTTTTAATAGAATTATGCCCACCCTTATGAAAATTATCAGCCCTTATCAAGCTAGCTTCCTCCCAGGTAGGCAAACGACATACAACATTATAATCACTGAAGAAATACTTCATACTCTTCAAAATAGGAAAGGTAAAAAATGTGGTATGATTTTCAAATTTGATTTGGATAAAGCCTATGATAAAGTGAGTTTGGATTTTATTCGAAAGGTGCTCCGTGCCTTTGATTTCCATGCTAGCACGATCAATCTCATCATGAATTGCGTGACTTCTAAATCCACATCCATCCCTTGTAATGGTATCCCTCTACCATCCTTTAGACCTACAAGGGGCTTACATTAATGCCACCTTTATTTCCCATACCTTTTTGTTCTCTGCATGAAGTACCTCTCGTGTAGCATTTCTACAAAAGTTAATGATAAGGAATGGAATAGTATAAGAGCCTCCCTCGGGGGGGCCCTCATATCTCATTTTTTCTTTGTTGATTTCACACCCTATCCTCACTAACATATAAATAACTAAATAGTTCACAAACCACATCTATTATATATTTATTTATTTTGTAATACACATTAAAACAACTTCAAGGTTTAAAAGCGGAATACTAAAAATTCAATCATTTTAAGGAAACATAATTTAAACAAAACTCCAATACAATTTAACTTAATTACAACTAGTACAATATATAAAACAAGACTGATGAGACCCTTCTAGTATTCACCCAACACCCTAGACCTGGCAGTGGCAGCTTCAAAACTTGAAAATGTAAACATATAAAACCATGTGTTTAAAAAATCAGTGAATATACTACAACTTTATATTGTAAAAGTATTATATTAACATCTTAGCATCTCAATATATCCATCTCTATTCCAATTTAGTCCATATACATATCTGGAGTTAATAAACCCCACATCTCTTATCCATAGATAATAATCATATTCATAGGTTTTAATAACCCAACATCTCCTGAATTGCATAGCAACTCAACATATCTCGAATTTTATAAAGCCATAACATCCCAACATCTCTTGACTTTTAATAATCCATAACAACTCAACATCTCTTAAATTTTAATAAGCCATAACATCTCAACATCTCTTGAATTTTAATAATCCATAACACCTCAACATATAATACATACACATCATAACCATTACCAACTTAGTAAGTACACTCACCTGGGCCACTTAATGTGTTTTTCCCTTGACTTTGCTTGGTACTTATACAACTGGTTGTTCCTCTCTTCTTATCATTCTTACAATATTAGTATCATCATAAGAATATCAATAATCCAAAGAATACCTTAAACATAACTAAATTCATAATCAACATATAATCCCATTTAAATAATTTATCATAAATAAAGTCCTACATAATTTTATGTTATGATATTTAACATATCCAAATCATAGCCCCAAAATACTTAAATTCCTTCTTGTTAATTCTATCCTTAACATATTACGTCTCTAATTAAAAAGACGGTGCATCATTTCAAGTTCGTTAGAGCAAAATATGCCCATTTCTTTACTACATAGCATATTTGCCCTATAGGCTCCGCTATCGTTCAATCAACTTCCAATAGTTTTTGTAATTTTTATACATCGTAACTGTATGATCTTCCATTCAATTTTAATACACATATTTAATAATACAAAATTAAAGTTTCATAATTTTTAGAGTTCATTTTCTATGCAAAATCTTTATCAAACTCAGGCATATCCAAGTGGACTATGCATATGGAAACTATGTATCGACTTACAACCATCATCAAATTCTAACCACAAGGAGTTTAATTCTAAATTTCAGATATGTTATACATATGTGTGTCTATATTCATATCCAATTAGAATTTCTCAATTCCAGTAAGGACACACAAACTTATGAAAGTTTGAACACATAAGGGTTCTAAACAAGGCAGTATAAAGGTTTTACACCTTCAACTTTATTCAAATGTGTATCTACCCATACGTATACGTCAAGTCATGAAATTTTAGTAAAAAATTGATGATTTCTATCATTTCAATCAGTAACACCCAAAAAAATAACAAGATTTATGGATAGAATTACATAAGGGGCTTTTATGTAATTTTCAATGGATTTTTCTCCAACTTCTCCTCGCCCGTCTCTTCCTAAGCTTTACGGTTCTCTCTCTTCAAGACAAAATTTCTCACAGATGAATTTTGCTAAAGATGGAGGTTATTTCAAGGGTTTAAGTAGGCCAAACTCGCCTCCCCTTTCAATCAATCAAAACATAACACATGGTGTACTAATAAGGCAAAATACCACTTAAAAGATAGACAAACACTACACCAAATCTGCCCATTTGTCAAGGTCATTGACCTTGACAAATTCACCTTGTCAAGGTCAATGACCGTGACATTTCGAGGCGAGACAACTTTTTTTGTCACGGTCGTGTCACGGTCATTGACCTTGACATAAAACTCGCGTTTTGTGTCACGGCCGTGTCAAGGTCAATGACCGTGACACGTTTGTCACGGTCAATGACCGTGACAAAGCCGTGACCCTTAGTAAAAAAATTGTCACGGTCATTGACCGTGACAATTCTGGGCAGAATTAAAAAAAAACTGCTGGGCAGTATGGCCACTGCCACTGCCCAGCAGTATATTTGTACCTGTTATAGCAACGTTGTACCTGTTCCACACATCATATATCCGAACAAACTAAAGATAATGCAAATATATATTCAAATAAGAAACTATTTAAAAAGAAACAACATCACCATCATTTTATCTCAAATCTACAAACTATTTGCATGGAAAAGAGATTTTGTACCGCGACGCTCGGAAACACCTCCTTATCCTTCCCTTCTCGTCCGAGTAGCCACATAAGTATAGAGCATATGTGGCCTACCCTTAGGGCCACTCCCTGTCCCCTGAATTGAAATAAAGTAAAATTAGTATCCGCCCCTCAAATATAGATAAATATAAATTGTAATTGAAATCGAAATCGAAATTGACATATAAATATAAATACATTACCTGTAGTGTCACTCAAACAGCTAACTTGAGCTCATATGGCACCTCCTTCCAACTAATGTACCCCGGGCAATCGTGTCAATTATAATTCTCTTCATATCTAAACACTAAGAAATACCATAATCCTATGGAGGTATGCGTTGCAAATTCCTTCCAACCGTTGTGTATAGCCAAAAATCAGCAGTTGAAGTTGTCAACTCCACCTTTGAATGGGGTATGGAAAGTGGTGGGGTATGGAAAGTGGAATTGACAACTTCAACCGGTGATGTTTGACTACGTAACGGTTGGGAGGAATTTGCAGAGCATCGCTCCATAGGATTATGGCATTTCTTAGTGTTCGGATATACGAAGAGATTCAGTCTCCTCTCCACAAATAGGACACCCCAAATAACTATGTACTAATCACCTATTAAAGGTAAGAAGCGTATATTCATGGATTAGTATAAACAAAACTTAGATGTAGTTGGAATATTTATGTATTAATCTCCTCTCCACACACGTACACTACACAAGAGTGAAAATGATAAAGTGCAGATCAAGTAAAAGCATTAAAAATGGATGTTTCGGTACAAATTGAAATAATTATTACAAATTGAAAAATTATTTCAAATTCGGGTTATCATAAAAAATGGATTGATATTCGGTAGGAGCAGCCAAGTCATCCACACTACTATTTAGACGCCTTGGCGCGTGTTGGACAATTGACCACGGCTCGTTGTTGTTATACTCCGAGTAAAACACTTGCTTAACCTTTTGAAATGCACAAACAAACGGCTCATCGCTCACGTGGTCGTTGCTCTTCAACTTGGACAAGTCAACCATGATCAAATTGGTGACAGGATCAACTTTAGAAGCATTTTTATCCTCAACTCTTACCCATTCACAGTAAAATACAACCTCTTTGAAGCTTATATAATCCAATTCAAATATATTTTGAATTACACCATAGTAAGTCATTTCAGCTTCAACGAGGTTTTTATCTTTTGCGCTTGCTCGAAAGAAAGTAAGAGCCTTGTATGAAATACCCGAGTTCTGTACATTTGTACTTTCCTCGTACACTTTAGCGCCGAAAATGTAACCGTTCAATCGATATTTTTTGTACTCTTGTGCCACGAACAAGGGTCCAGTGGCTAGACGAGCAAGCCTTGATGTCGCATCACCCATCTTTAGGAGCTGAGAATATAGATAAATTAATTATATTAGTGGTAAAATATGAGTGTAATGTAACGTTATATAACGACTGTTTTCATTGTAATTACCTCTTGTGTCAATCATAGCCTAAATTCGCTGTCTGATTGTACCACTGTTTTTCGTCTTTTATTGTTCTCACAGGCTTCATATTTACTGCATATTACAAAATTAATCATGTATAAAATAATCTAAAATAATGTTAAACATTATAATATTCGAAACTTACTTTTTCCATTCTTCGACATCTTCATGTGTGTCAAATAGATAACGAGCTACTTGTTCATGTTGCAAACTCGTTAATTTCACTCGTTTTCCCATCACATTACCACCATCATCGAGGAATTCATCAGTGTCATCAACGCTGGTAGAGTCAGTCATATATTCCCGAGTATATATTGATGACTCCACGGTGATGTATTCCTCTACAATTGATCCTGCAATGTATCGCGTATTCTTGACGTAATCTTTAAAAACTTTCATCAATCTTTCAAACGGATACATCCACCGATATCTAACTGGACCACAAAGAAGTGCCTCGTCGCATAGGTGTACCAACAAGTGAACACTTATGTCAAAGAATGCTGGGGGAAAGTACTTCTCCAATACACAAATCGCTTCGTTCACAGCCAATTTTGCGTCCACTATGTGTTCTCGATTCACTACCTTCTCATACAAGAGGGAGAAGGTAATACTAATTTGCATAATAGCCCTACGCAAATCCTTGTGCTTGGAGAAACAATGCTTAAACAATAGAGGAACCAATTGCATGATCACATGCCAATCGTGGGACTTACACTTATGTAAATCATGAGTAGCATAATTCACAATCCTTTGCAAGTTGGACGAAAAAGTAGATGGGCCCTTAAAATTATATATTGTGTCTAGAAGCACCTTCCTTTCCTCACTCGTCAAAGTAAACGCACCAGGGGTAATTATTGTCCTTCCCCTACTATCTTCTTTCAACCATAGTTGTGGTTTAAGTTTTAACGTTTTAAGGTCTTTTCGTGCATTTTCTCCATCCTTCGAATGACTCCCCCCAAGGCAAGTACCCACAATATGTTCAGCGAAGTTCTTCTCTGCATGCATCACATCCAATACATGGCGCACCGTGTTTTTCTTCCAATAAGGCAAGTCAAATAAAATTGACCTCCGAGACCATGCCTTTCTTATCTCAGTTTCATTCCCAGTTGGGGTCTTCTTATGCTTGACATTCTTAAATTTGGGATTCTTACCTGGCATATTTGGGCCACATTCAGAAGATTTACTTTCAATTTCTGAACCCGAAAGTTGTCTCGGCGGTAGCCTATGTTCAACTCCGCCCAATAAAAAATTGGAAGCTTTCTCAAATCTGAAACTATGAGCTGGGGGTAAAAACCTCCTGTGGCAATGGTATACATTTTTTAAGCTGGAGGATAGACGAAGAGATTCAGTCTCCTCTCCACAAATAGGACACCCCAAATAACCATGTACTACACATCCGGATAATGTCCCATAAGCTGGAAAATCATGAATTGCCCACATCAACATAGCTTTCAGCGTAAACTCTTCTTTTCTAAAAGAGTCAAATGATTGCACACCATCTTCCCACAACTCATTTAATTCTTCTACCAAAGGAGCCAGGTAGATATCAATGTCTTCACTTGGTGCCTTTGGCCCAGGTATCAATAAAGCCATCATCGAAAATTCAGGTCTCATACACTGTGAAGGAGGGAGGTTGAGTGGGGCTAGGATCACTGGCCATACACTCTGATTGGTGCTTAGATTTCCAAATGGATTGAAACCATCTGTTGATATAGCCAAACGAATGTTGCGTTGTTCTCGAGCAAAATCGGGATACTCATAATTCATCCTCCGCCAGGCAGTAGAATCAATAGGATGACGCATGATATTACCCCCTACTTCTGCCCTATCATGCCAAGCCATTGCCTCTGCAATCCATGGTACTGTGAAAAATCGCTTTAATCTAGGCCCAACGGGAAAATATTTCAATACTTTTTGAGGCACTTTTGAGCTTGTGCTTTCCTTACTAGTAGATTGGACATATCTAGGTTCATCTCATACCGGACAACGATCGAGATTTTCATACTCCTTTCGGTATAGTATGCAGTCATACACACAAGCATGAATCGATTTATACTTCATTCCCAAACCTTTCAAACTGTTCTTCATAACAGGATAGCTATTTGGAAGTGTATTCACCTTGGGTAATAAGCCCTTCACCCATTTCAGAATTCCCGTCACGCTATTGCCAGACAAACCGTACTGCGTCTTCAAACTGTGCAAACCAACCATGGCATGTAAAGTTGTTTGATCTTTCTCACAGCCAGAGTATAACGGTTGGGTCGCCTTAAATTTTAAACTTTGGTAGTCATCGTCAAGTTTTATCGTGTTATCTTCACGAGCACTTGAATCTTCTACATCATCAGTAACCTCATTCTCCTCAGCTTCATAAACTCCGTACGCATCATCAACTAAATCCTCTAACATATTATGATCTACGTCGCCCCCTTCTTCATCTATTCTACTTGTTGAAGGATGTTGTGAAGGTTGGTCAGGGACAAAAGGAACTTTCAATTCACCGTGAAAACTCCAAAATCGATAACTATCTTGCATACCCGATCTTAACAAATGTAGTTCAATTGTTTTCCACTCAAACACCTTACCATTCTTACACCTAGCACACGGACACGAAAACTCTTCATCATTACGACATCTCTTTGCATATTTCACAAATTCGTTAGCACCTCTGCGAAACACATCCCCCATTCTATTAGTCTCACCCATCCACTCTTTGTATTTCGGATATCCCATCACAGCTACCACAACTAAACACCTATTAAAGGTAAACAAAACTTAGATTTATAGTATGTTTTTTTTAATTATCCCATCATTTAATTATCCTATTAAAGGGTATGTGGTCCTATCCCATTCAAGAATGCATTTTTCTGTAATATACTTAACAGCTCATGCACATTGTTACGATTTGAAAAAAATTCGACAGCATATCCCCTTAGTTCTCCAAGTACACGACGTAGATTGGCAGGTGTGAGTGTTATTTCAATTGGTCAATTAAAATAACAGTCACACTTGTCAATCTAGTATGTACCCAGAGAACATTAAGATACGACTGCAGAACTTCCTCCAAAAGTAACAACTTTAAGCCAATAAGAATATTATACAAAAATTATACAGTCTCAAACTGTCCAAACGGGACAATTCGAGAGATCTCATTACAGGGGTAATGACTCTCGAACGGGTCTAAGGGTTATTGAATGCGTACGCATAAGAACTAGAATGCTAGTATCTATGCGCACTATATTAAATTTCAAGTATGTTTCATATAATGGGTTAATTCAAATACACAAATAAATTCATGGGATAATTCAAATACAAAAATAAATTCATGGGATAATTCAAATACAAAAAGAAATTCATGTATTGACCACATACACACACACACACACACACTATCTAAGTTGTTCTATAGGTATAAAAACAATTATTATCCAATTATTATCCAACTATTATCAATTATTTATTTTGAATGTAAATAATATTCAAATATTCTAATATTCAAGCCTAGGTGCGTAGGTGTGCGTGTGTGTGGCGTAGGTGTGCGTGTGTGCGTAGGTGTGCCCACCCCACCCCACCCCCTCCCCCCCTCCACTACCCCCTCCCCCACCCTGCCCCATCCCGCCCCACCCCCACCACACACCACCACACACACCACACACACACACACCCACCCACCCCACCCCACCCCACCCCCTCCCCCTGCCCCCCTCCACCACCCCCTCCACCACCCCCTCCCCCACCACACACCACCACACACACACACACACCACTCTACCCCACCCCCTGCCCCCCTCCACCACCCCCTCCCCCCCTCCCCCAAAACACACCACCACACACACACACACACTGCACCCCACCCCACCCCACCCCCTGCCCCCTCCACCGCCCCCTCCCCCACCCTGCCCCACCCCGCCCCACCCCCTGCCCCCCTCCACCACCCCCTCCCCCACCCTGCCCCATCCCGCCCCACCCCCCACACACGCACACACATACACACACACATATATATATACACATACACACATAAATATACAAACAAATCTATATATAAATGGAAGAGAGAGAGAGAGAGGGAGGGAACGGTGGGAGGGAAAAAAGAAGGGGGAAAGTGATTTTGCTGGAAAAGTTGTCACGGTCGTGTCAAGGTCATTGACCGTGACACGAATTGTCACGGTCATTGACCATGACAAGACCGTGACAAATGTAATTGTCACGGTCAATGATCGTGACAATTCGTTGTCACGGTCGTGTCAAGGTCATTGACCGTGACATAAAACGCGTGTTTTTTTGTCACGGTCAATGACCTTGACAAGGCTGGCCGGCTGAAAGGTGACAATTTGCCCATTTTGGTGTAGTGAAATTTGTCCTTATTTTGTAATTTTGATATAACTTCTTGTTCGAACCTCCGTTTAACACATCATTTGTTATTTTACAAACATAATTCATATATCTACAACTATCTAGTTTTTACTTCAAGTCAATTTTTATATTATAATAGTCAAAACTAGTCTCCAACATGAATATTCCTACCAAAAAATCAAAATTTTGTGTTTGTAACTAATTCGATATTTAATGATTTATGAAGGTAGGATTAGAATAAACATAATAAATTAACATTACCTATATTAATAACACGTTATCCATATCACATAATGTAAGCATAATATAAATATAAATTAATCATAGCTTTATTCGGATTGTCCTAACTCTCTCCCATTAGAAAATTTCATCCCCGAAATTAATTATGCATTTTTACTTACTGAAAAGATGAGGATATTGCTTCTTTATATTCTCTTCTCCTTCCTAAGTTACTTCCTAATTCTTGTGACTTTTCCATAACACCTTAACAAATGGAATAGCTTTGTTTCTCAACACTTATTCCTTGCGGTCTAAAATTTGAAAATGTTCTTCAACATATGGCAAGTTATCCTTTAATTCAATAGGTTGGGCTACCAACACATGAGACAGGTCTGAAATGTATTTTCAAAGCATAGATATATGAAATACATCATGCAATCGAGATAATTCTAGAGGTAAAACTAATCAGTAAGCTACTGATCCCACCATTTCTTTTATCTCATTTGGTCCAATATACGTATGACTTAATTTCACTTTCTTCCCAAATCTCTTAACCCCTCTTTAAGGTGAGACACGCAAGAATACAAAATCTCCAACTTGGAATTTCAAGTCTTTCTTACCCTTATCCACATAACTAATTTATCTACTTTGGACAATTTTCATACGTTGCTCAATTACTTTTATCTTTTCAACAGTCATCTCCACCAATTTTGGACCCAATAATTTCCTTTCTCCCACCTCACTCCAACACGACGGAGTTCAACACGTCTCTCTATATAAATCTAGCCAGACCTAGGAAACTTCTTATTTTTGTTACATTTCTTGATCTTTACCATCGCACAATTGCCTCTACCTTCTTAGGGTCAACATAAATTCCATCTCTTAAAATAACATGCCCCAGAAATACTACCTGATATATCCAAAACTCACATTTGCTAAACTTAGCAAATAATTAACTATCTCGCAAGACTTGCAATACAACTCTTAGATGCTTCTCATTTTCCTCTTAGGTATGTGAGTACATCAAAACATCATCGATAAAGACAATCATAATTGAATCTATGAAAGGATATAATACTCGATTCATTAAATCCATTAACACCGCCTGAGCATTTGTTAACCCAAAAGGCATTACCAAAAATTCATAGTGACCATTGCGGGAATGAAAAGAGGCCTTAGAAATGTCATAATGTCTCACCCTTAATTGATTATAACCCGATCTCATATCAATTTTGAAAAAACTTTGGCACCCTGTATTTGGTCAAACAAATCATCAGCAATGGATATTTATTTCGAATGGTTACCTTGTTCAACTGTCAATAATCAATACAAAGCCGCATGGTGTCGTTTTTCTTCTTCACAAATATTATTGGAGCACCCCATGGTGATATACTGGGTCAAATAAAACCTTTATCTATCAAATCTTGCAGTTGAAGCTTTAACTCCTTCAGTCCCATGGGTGCCATTCTATATGGAGAAATATAAATTGGAGATGTACCAGGCACTAAATCAATAGTGAACGATGCCTCTCTACTAATTCGTTTGGGATCACATCTGAAAAATCCTTAACTAATTGGATATCTTCTAATTTTTGTAATTCCCGGTTTGTATCCACAATATATGCTAAAAAGCCCTGACAACCCTTATTTAACAATTTTCTCTCCTAGAGGGCAGAAATAAGATAATTTGGAACCACATTCCTCTCTCCAATAAATTTGAATTCTTCCTCCCTTGTCATATTAAATGTAACTTCTATGCAAAAATAGTCAATCGATGCATGGTAACAAGATAACCAGTCTATACCCAAGATAATATTAAACTCTCGAATATCTAGTGGAATTAAATCAATGGTAAACTCCCTCCCCCCCTCCCCCCCACATACAATGCACAATTTTTATACACAAACTCCACTAACATCACATCCCCCCATAGGTGTAAAAATATGTAAAACAAAATCTAAATAAGAAAATGGTCTACCCAAATGCATGGTAAATGACAGGGATACAAATGAATGAGTATAACACGGATCAATAAGCACATAAACAGGTTTATTCATGATATAAAATGTATCTGTCATCACCTTTGGAGTAGCCCGAGCATCCTGTAGAGTCACATAAAATATTATTCCTGGAGCCCTAAAACCACTAGCTTGTCCTCTACCTCATCCTCTCCCCATGCCTCTAGGTGATGAACCTCTACTAGCAGTAGCTGTTTGAGTTTTTCCTATTAGTATAGGACAATTCATTTTGGTATGGACAATTTGATGACACTGATAACACTCTACCCCCTTTAACTTGGGATAATCTGGACTGATATGGTCTTCGACTTTGTAAAAATAGCATGTAATAGGCTTAGACTGCCCATTTGCATTATCCTATTGTCTATTCTATTGGCCCATTGATCATGCACCCTTAAATTGCTTAATGTCCTATTCTGAACATAATTTTCAGTCCTTCTACCGTGATGAAATCTTTTACTCTCTTATTTTGAGCGTTCTATGTTACCTTGATTTTGCTGAGATGGATCAAATCGACTCCTCTTTCCCATTTGTTCCTTATTCTTTATTGCATCATTAATATCTCCTTCAACCATCATAGCGTTGTTGACTAAAGAAGTATAATATACCATTTCAAGTGCAGTGGGTCTAGACTTGATAACCAAATTCAATCCATCCCAAAATCTAGTGAATTTGTCCTCCTCATCATGTAAGCAATGTAATAAAAATCGAGACAAAGATATAAATTTAGTTTCATACTCCCTGACCGACATATCCCGTTGAGTTAATGATAAAAATTCTCTCTCTTTTTGTTTTCGATACATGTGAGGAAAATACTTTTCATATAAGGCTTTAGTAAAGGAGTCCCAAGTAATTACCTCCCCTCCCCTAGACGTAAGAAATAAATGTTTGGAAGACTCCCATCAGTATTTAACTTATCCTTTTAACATAAAAGTAGTCAAAATTACCTTCTACGCACCAGGTACATTCATCACCCCAAAGATAGTTTTTGTGTCTCTAACCAAGCCTCGACTTCTAAAGGATCTACATAACTTGAGAATGCTGGGAAGTTTAATTTGATAAACTTTTCATACAGAGTATTCTTCTCCTCTCATTGCATTGCCCTTTCAATTCTCTCCAAAGTGTTCTCCTCCAAGTACTTGGCTTGTTGTTCGGCTATTTTCATCATAAACTTGTTTTGTTGTTCAACCATTAAAGTCATGGCACGAGCCATTCTTCGCATATCTGTAAGTTTTTCAAGTGTCCCCTCTACATTATTTTGATTTTGTTGCTTTACCTCAATTGCAATTAGTGTATTTGAAGCCTCCTCATCTACCCTCTCAAGAACATATTCTCTTTTCGTATCTTACTATCTATAATAAACTACAATTATTGAAACAACTATACAACGATTATTTCTAACATAATGGTTAGTATTTTTCACATGTCAATATAAATTACTCACGCCACGTTATTTCTGCCACTGTCATATTCAGACTCTCTAACCCCAGAATATATAAACCTAAATCTCTGATACCAGGTTGTCACACCCTATACCTACTAGCATATAAATAACTAAATGGATCACAAACCACATTTATTTTGTAATACACATTAAAACAACTTCAAGGTTAAAATGCATAATACTAAAATACAATCATTTTAAGGAGACATAATTTAAACAAAACTCCAATACAATTTAACTTAATTACAATTAGTACAATATATTAAACAAAACTGACGAGACCCTGCTACTATTCACCCAACACCCTAGACTTGGCAGTGGCAGCTTCAAAACCTGAAAATGTAAACATATAAAACCACGAGTTTAAAAACTCAGTGAATGTACTACATCTCTATATAGTAAAAGTACTATGTTAACATCTCAACATATCAATATATCCATTTCTATGCCAATTTAGGCTATATATATATATATATATATATATATATATATATATATATATATATATCCGAAGTTAATAATCCCAAATCTCCTGCCCGTGGGAAATAATCATATCCATATATTTTAATAGCCCAACATCTCCTGAATTGCATAGCAACTCAACATATCTTGACTTTTATACAACCATAATATCCCAACATCTCTTGACTTTTAATAAGCCATAACATCTCATCATCTTTTAAATTTTAATAATCTATAACATCTCTTGACTTTTAATAAGCCATAATATCTCAACATATAATACATACACATTATAATCATAATCAACTCAATAAGTACACTCACTTTGGTCACTTAATGGGTCTTTCCCTTGCCTTTTCCTAACAATTATTCAATCAGTTATTCCTCATTTTCAATCATTCTTATAATATTAGTGTCATCATAAGAATATCAATAATCCAAAGAATAACT